>CM031234.1:363167829-364602642 GCA_018340775.1 Taxus wallichiana var. yunnanensis | reverse complement strand
AATGGTTGGTCATCCTTATGGGAATGAGCACGGGAGATTGGAGGAGATATTATTTTAAGGTGTCGAAGGCTTTGTGGCATTCATTGTCCCATTTGAAGGATACCTCCTTTTTGAGGAGATGATGAAATGGGTGATAACAAGTTAGAGAGCTACGAAATAAAGCAATGAATAGATTGCAACTTTCCTTTCAAACCTGTGAAGTTGGTGAAGGTTATTGGATGGAGGCATTTTAAGAATTGGCTTGATTTTCTTTGGTCGACCTCAATGCCACACAAAGAGACAATGAAACTAAGGAGTTTACCTGAAAGGATGGTGAAGATGTGCTTCTTAGGTTGAAGGTAAACATGATATTGAATGAGGTGGTCAAATATGACCTTAAGGATGGGCAAATGCTCAACGCAAGTTTTGGATTTTTCCAAAAGGTCATCCACATAATCTTCTAGTATGGTATGCATAATTTCGTGGAAGATATAGGTCATGGTGCATAGGTAAGTGGATCCAGTATTTTAAGGCCAAAAGGCATGACACAATAGCAAAAGGTCCCCTAAGGGGTGATGAAGGTGGTTTTGTGTTGATCCTCTAAGGCAAGTAATATTTGGTTATAACCCAAGAAACCGTCCATGAGGGTGAGCATCTCATGACCGGCAATGAGATCAACTAGTTGGCCGATACTAGGTAGAGGAAAGTCATCTTACAGGAAAGCAAGGTTAAGGTCACAGAAATCGGTGCATATGTGGAGTCCCCTATTTCTTTGGTGACATATACGATATTAGAAATTCATTAAGGGTAGTCAATGGGAAGAATGAAAGAAACCGAAAAAAGGTGTTGAAGTTCCTCCATGACAAGAAGGGAAATATATGGATGCATTTTCCACAACTTATGTTTCACGGGCTTTACATTAGGTAGGGTGAATATATTGTGGACCACGATATTTGGGTCAATACGGGCATATTGGTGTATGACCAAGAAAAAACGTTGCTATAGTCACGAGAGGAAAGAAGTGTAGGCTTCTTGTTCGAGGGAGTCTAAAGATTGGCCTATCTTTAGAATGTGGGGGTCATCCTGAGTGTGAATGTTGACCTCAATGGTTGATTCATTCAACATGTCCTAGGTCTCAAAAGGTAACGACCGATGGATGTAGGAATCCTCTGCACCTAGATAGGTGAGGATAGAGTCATCGTCCTAACATTGGATAACATTGATAGAAGGAGTATCATTGTCAATCATGTCTAGATAAAGATAAGGAATAGAAGTGGGAGACTCACCATCACATTGATAGGTTAGAGGTCCCAAGGAAATGGTGTTTATAGAAAAAAATTAGGAGGAATGGCTTCTAGATCCATAGACTTCGTAGGTGATGGTGGTAAAGTTGATGAACAAGCTAGAGAATGGGCATCATTCCTAATGGGTCCGACTCAGGCTTTCTTGGGTAATGGATCAGAAAATCTGATGTCATTGCATTTGCTATGCTTACGGGTGGTGCATGGGATGATAGTATGGTGGCCCTTTTCGTAGAGGTCAAAGCCAAAGCCCTTCCAAGCACAACAATGGAGGAAGGTGTGGGAAAAGTGGTGATTGGTGAGATATTGAAGGTTGGAGGCAAATGGTCAAGTGTGGGAAGGCGGTTTGGGTGAGTAGGTGGGAGTATCAAGTCCCCCATACATTAAGTTATTACGCAGGTGAGGAGGGCCATAAGGGAAAACTTCACCTACGCGATGGTCATGGTGGGGGTGTTGGTGAAGTCTACCATACTCTTGAGGAGTAAGGAATGTATCAATGTTGTACAAGTGGTACTCCCCCAGAGTGATATGTTGAAAAACACATTCTAAGGGATCGAGTAGTGGATATGTGGGTACAAGAATAGAGGAAGGATTGGACAGTGAAGAAGAAGGCACATTAGTTGGTTGGGAACTAGATGGGTTAGTGGGTAGGTCAGCTACAAAAGTTGTGGCCATAGTAGGAATAAAGGATTTGGGTGTGGTAGAGGCAATGCTGGTGGGTATTGGTGAAGGAGAAGGGGTAGCGGTAGTAGGTGCCTCAACTAGGACAAGGACGTCATTGGGTCGATACAACATGTTGCAAGTCTTCAATGGTGACAGATCGGCGGGGATGGTATAATTATGTCTTTCATGTTCAAATTTTAGACAATGAAGTAAGGTGGAAGGAACACAACCCATGAACATGTTGTATTGAAATTCCCCCTCTAAGACATAGAATAGTTTTGAGAATGGCTCGGGGGCCCATGCAAATGTGGAGGATGATAGTCCCAAGGGTAGAAGTTATGGCATCGTTGAAGGAGCGCAACATAACTGGGTTATTATGCATGCGGTGGAGGATGCACCTTTAGTTAAATACATGGGAGGAAATAATTTGTATGCCACCGCCTCCATCGATCATAACATGTTGAACACATGTATTATCGATGTAGAAGGAAATGAAGAGGGTGGGATCATGATCGCCTAATTGGAGAGGTACATTCTCATTGTCGAGGCGAGAGTGGCTACTTGACGGGTGGTAGTGGGTGTAGATGAAGGTGATGAATTGGTAAGAGAGGCCACGTGGTGAGGGGTGATAATGGAGGCCATAGGTGTAGGGTCATTGGGTAAAACCTCGATGGATTACAGAACTTCCATGAAGGACTGTCGATGAGATTCAGAGGTTTGGACGAGATCGTACAAAGACATTTTAAGAGGAGACTGATGCAATTGTTTTATCATTGTACGATTGGCCACCCCATTAGAAACAGGTACAAGGGTCCATGAATGGTGATTTTCAGTATAGGCGTAAATGGAATGTTGGGGAAAGGAGTGGTGGAAGGGCCAATTGCTTTCTCCTTTCCTTTATCTTTTTGGGTGCGGGTGGCAATGTTAACCATGTTGATCTTAAATGTCAGAGGGGGATAAATAATTTGTGGAGGTGGAGATGAAGGTCATGGAAGAGGTAAGGGGTGAGGGTGTGTGGTGATAGGTGAAGTTGAAATAGGGTCCGCACCTAAAATTTCATCATTGTCAAGATTAGCCTTGAGAGGATAAATTTGGAGGAGAATGGTTTTTAGAGCCTTATAATTTTCTACATCATGTCCTTGCACACAATGGTAGGCACAAATTTTAGTATCGTCAAACCCTTTTGGTTTGGGTTTGAGTGGGTCATAAGGCTTAAGGGGTGGCAATGTGATAGTGGAGGTCTCTAAAAGGTTAGCTAGAATGTTGGTGTAAGACTTGGCCAATGGGTCACAATGTGATGTGAGTGTGGGTGTAATTGGAAGATGGGGTAATACTTGAAAGAGGGGGTTGGCTCAACTTGATTACTGGTTTGGTAGATAGTGTCGTCTTAGTCTCAACATACGCCTTCTTGGGTTTTGGTTGGATTTTATTGGGTAAATGTGAAGATGGAGTGTGTGACATAGAGGGGGAGGCAGATGGTGGAAGAGGATGGGTAATCCATGGTGATAGTGATGGTGTGATGAAGGCAGTGGTGGTGTGATTTGTGGAGAAGGATATTTTGGTGGAGAAATTGATTTGAATAAGGGTGAACGTACATGGGGCGGTGTAGGTAGGAGTGGAAAGGAAGATGTGGGAAATGATGGATGCCTAAATCGGGTAGGTAGGATGGACAGATCCGTCGATTTTGGTTCTAAGGTGAATTGGCATTTCCTTGTTTTACGTTGGGAAAGGGGTTGTTTGACCAAGGTTGAAGGGTGCGGACCGGGAGAGACAAAAATGGTGAAGGTAACTTCCGGTAGTGCGTAGTGTCGGTTTAGGTGCTTGAAAAGATTGGGTTCTGGCTTTAGGTAGGGCAACACCCTTTGTGGTGGTTTGTGAAGGTGTGGTTAGATCCAATAAGAGTGGCAGATGGAATATGATTGGTATAGGTAAGATTCCTAACAGGGATGGGTTTGGGCATAGGAAAAGGTGTATAGATAGGTATGGTTCTTGGTGCAAAGCAGGGGTTTGGTTAATGTTAGAGGAATAAGAGAAGAGGGGATCATGGTGGTCATAGGTGGCATAGTTTTGGGAACATGTGGGTAAATGGTGGAGGTGTCGGTAATCGATGTTTGTCTTTGGATAGGTAAGGGGAGTCGAAGGCGGTCCCACAAAGTGTAAAAGCGTCGACATAATCGAGAAACTAACCAAGCATGAGGTAGGATTTGGACCAGATACTTGCCAACGTGTGGTGATACCTATCCAGGAATCTACGTTAAGAGATACTGGGAAGGTTTTTGTCTCTATCTCGGTGGGTAAAAGTGATGTGATGAGATCCACAAGGTCTTGGTAAGCCCTAGGGAAATAGCACGGTGGGTAGAAAGGGTGTAAATAGGCTCTCTATGGGTAAAGGGGGTGATGAGATGGACTCTGTAGATTCTTCCTGAGGTAATAGAATCGGAGGGAGAGAGGGCTCTTGAAATGATGTGATCGGAGAAAGTGGGGAAAGTGGTGATATGATTGGTTCCTTCATGGGTAAAAGGACATATATAGTGGGTTTTGTGGCACATAGGGGTATGAGCAAGTGGTGATAATATAATTCTCGTTCGGCATCGACCCCCATTTTTGTCCCTTCTTTGTGTTTTCCCTCCTTTTGTTGTCATATGTTTTCGTTGTCGAGGATGCCCCGTAATGTCGCTTACGAGTGTCCTCATTTTAGGCTTATCACTTTTGGATTATCAAAGTTGTTATTGGCGTGTTGTCAAATGTTCTTAAGGTAATTTTAAAATCTTCTTCCAAGGTATTTGGGCTTATTTTATAAAGGTACCTAAATTTTTCTAATTTTTAAAAATGTTCTTTCCCTAAAAACTTGGCACGATAGCTCTATGGCCGATTTTGGCTTGCATGGGAAGTGGAAAGGTAGTGGGTTGGTGGCACCATGACTGGTGGGACTGCTAGTTTAAAAAAAAATTAATTATCCTCCAACCCCACACATGCCTTGTCTTAGTATCTATTTAATGGTATATGTTCTACCCACCCACCGACCCCGCCTCATCTTTTTCATTAATAAAAAAATTTCCTTTCCTTACGATGTGTGGGATTGCTCACTAGTTTGGTGGTTGTCTACATAGGTTTGGTTGGAGGATTTATGACCCTTCCTTTCCTGCATTCTCATTGGTCTAGAAATCATGATGGGCATATTGTTATGGGTCTAAAAACACCTAATGGGAGTTGACCGCCTACATTCTAGATTTGTTTTTATGAAATTGGGCATGTTTCTTTGTGACCTTGCTCTTTTCAATGTTGTTTGGCCATGTGGATTTGTTGGAGTGCATGTAAAGGATATGAATCTTCTAGTTTTTTTAAGACTCTTCTCCCTCCAATTCGAAGCTCCCATGTTTTGCTTACATTTCTTCAGGGCACTTCAGAATGTAGCATTTGGTCGAAGTCTCCTCTCCTTACATGGGTGGATGTCCTACCTGTTTCAAAATTATATGTTGGCATTTCTTTGTGTGAATCTTTGGAATTCAAAGCTAAGAAATTTGGACACCTAATTGGTTGCATTTGGTGAGTCCAGAGACCATTTCTTGACTCTTTTTGTGATTATCCTACAATCGTGTCTATTTCCTTAAGACCGCATCTCTTTCAAGCATTTTTTCAACAATTTGTAAGCCTCGTGTATACTTCCATATTTTTGCATACCTAGCCGGAGGCACACTGTGACTATTGTTGTCAAAAATATATTTTCCATTTTGCTTGATGGATGTTCTTGTCCTATTTTAACTTGCCCCTTTTGACGATGTCTTTGGGAGGATGTTTATAAGGTTATGGAGTATGGATTTACCCCTATCTATCTCATTTCTTCTGGGCCTTCTTATTAAACCCGTTTTGTGTACATACTGCAATTATTGTAGTCCTTGAGACCACAGTCCCTTTGGGAAGATGCAGCTCGTGGTTTTGGAGCTCCCTTCCTGTGCCAACGTGGGAGTGAGTAGTGTTTTAGCGCACAACCAATGGAAGAGACAAGATTCGACCCGAGAAGTGCTGAAGTATTTTTATGGACACTTAATCACCCTTTTGGGTTATGGCGAAAAATTACGTAATGTCAATTGTTTCTTTGATGTGCCCAACCTTGAGTGGTGAGGTTGTCAAGGTCTGTTGGACCTCCATGTCCTCTTTTCTTAGACTAAGTAAATGGTCCCTTCAATATTCAATCCATCCTACAGAGTTTACAAAACTTTATGTGTGGTTGACCATAGTGGTTAGATTTATGTATGAAGGGAGTATCGTGGCTAAGGTACCCGGTTACTTAGTCATTTTGCACCTTGGTTATTCCTTTATATTTTGTTTATGATACTAGACATATACCCAATTTCTTGATGATCATCGGTATAGGTCCAAGATGTTTAAGGTTTTCCTTAAGGCGATTGGACCGTTCCTTATGAAGCTTGAACCGCAGCTAAAAATTTTAGTCACCGAGATTTGAAGTTCATATGTGCATTTATGGATATTACTCTTTTATTTTTAGAACTACCTTGGCTTGATTCTAATACGTGATGACTTTTGGTGGTATTTATAATTGTGCACCTCTGATTTTGTTGGAAATTGATAATATTTTTATTGACAATTGGATGATATATGTATTTTGAAATCTTGTTGACTTATGATAGAACTATTAAGATTATTAGGGACATCTAGGGTATTTATATAGTTAGATGTGTTGTTGATTTATGATTGGAGTTGTTGTTAAGTTAATGGCATTGGTGATTCATGTAAATGCATTTTTTAAGGAGTGGTTTGATTATGGTAACGAGGGTTGCATTAAAAGGAACTTGTGATGGAAAGGGTGATCCACTTTGTTTTAAACCAAAACTATAGACTTATTGAGGAGGTTTGGAAATCCATAGTGTTATAAAACTTGGATTGATGTTTAAAATGTTAACTTGTATGACGGAACTCTCTTTTACTCTCGCTTGTTGTTACTAGCCTATAAGGGCAATGGCCTCTTCCTGAATGATTGTGAAATTCCTTGGGGTCAATGGCTGAAACTAGTATTTATTTTCCTTCCCTTTTTAAACAATGTTGAGTGGTGGTCGTGTATTAGATTTCAATCATATAATCTATATGATTACATGATTGAAATTTTAATACACTCAACTTTTCATGTTTAACCTTTGAATCCCATGGTTCCTCCTAGATTGATTGTTCAATTTTTTCATTATAGAAATCTAGTATCGTAGCCTATGCTTTTGGTACCTTTTGATGATTTTAGATTGTTGGTTTGAATATCAGTTTTCAATCTTATAACCTATTTTTTATTCGATGGAAACCTTGTTACACTAGACTGTTTGTTTCTAACTTATCAGGCCAATGGTCCCTTCTCAAATGATTGTTAAACTTTTGTTTCTTTTGAGACCATGTTCTTAATTGAGGTATAAGACTTTATTCTTAGATTGGCATGGTGGAAACTTTATTATTAACTTAAATATTTTGGTGTTTCAAGTTTCAATCCAATTCTTGAAATAGAATGTTTTCCTTTCTTGATATTGTTAGATAATAGCTTATTGTTGCTATGTGTAGTCTTATCTTGCTCAATTCTCATGAACTGAATCAGGTTAATAATTGTTGCAAATGGATTTTGTGAGTAGATGAGGGAAAGACTTGTAGAAAATTTCATCATTTTGGTTATGAAGTTCTTTTGTACAAATGCTTATTATGTTGTAAAACTCTAGAAAGGGTCTCATGGAAATTTTAGAAGAGGGTCAGTGCCTTAGTATAATGTATTGTGGAGTAATGTTGTCTTAACTATTGAAACCTTGGCTTGTTTTGCTATCGTGGAAAATATTTTTTTTTGGATCACCGCATTGTTATGAGTGGTTTTAATGGATTATAGGAATTCTAAGAATAGTATAGCATTGCTTGATCAATGTTGTTACTCTCTTGTTCCCTAGTCATAGTTCCATAGAATTGTTTTGTCCCTTTGGTTTGTGCATCATGTTGAAAGAATTGATGTAACCATGTATAGTTTTCACAAAAGAGTAATGGTAAACTTTTCTCTTGAGATAAAATTTTGTGTTGTAAACCCTTCTAGGACATAGTAACAATGCAATTCTAAGCATAATAAAATGGTTGGATGATCCTTATAAAAGTTATAATATATATGAATAAATTAATGTAGATGTGATCTACTTGATAACATTTGAGTCCTTAAGTGATCAAAGAGGAAACTATCTTTTGTAAAGAAAAATTATATATACCTTGTTTTCCCCAAGCTAAACTAATCAACATTATCCTTTTTATGGTGAGTCCTTAAATGATCTTAAGGTGAAATCAATGATTATATTTTGGAAGATAATAAGGTCATAATAAGTAGGAGGAAATTGATTAGAAACCATTCAATCTATCTCACCCTTTGAAAATGTAATTTGTATACTTATGTCAATCTCGTCAAGTGAAGCCTAAGTGAAACCTTTAATCATTCGGATAGATTCTTAGCCTAATAAAATCCTGGTTAATAACTAATGAGATCTTAAAGATGAATCCAATTCGATCTTCTTCCTCTAACTTCTTCCAAAGTGCTTTGTAATCTTCTCTTAATTGTTGTTAAACGTTTGATCCTTGCACAAGGAGGTGGTAGTTCCGAAACTAAATAGTACTTTCCCTCAACTGGAGCTTGTGCTCATCACCTTGTGCAATGGAGGTAGGAAACAAGATTCAGTAGCTTGAGTATGAATAAGTAACCTTGTGAGAAATGGAAAATGTTCTTTTTAATCAAATGAATTAAGCAAGTTATTGACATATTATAGATGATCCTCTTTCAAAACTTGATCTTAAGCTAATTAGTCTTTAGTATAAAAGAAAGAAGTTCACCTTTGTAAGGAGAATTGTATGAATCAAAACATGAATCTTCTAGATCGTAAAGTCAAGTTTGAAAGACATTTTTAGTAAATACATAACCTTAAAATATTTTACACCGTGGGATGTCCTTAACTGTAACTGTGTATTGTGGTTGGAATATTACATTGTGCCTTGTTGAAGAGAATAGTGAATTGTTCGTGATGGGTGTGGTATGATTCCTTGTTTCCTATGTGGTCAATGTTTTTCCCAACCTATCATGAGTAGTTGTGGCCCATTGTGATCTCTTGTGGTGTCATTTAGAAAAACATTTACTCAACCTTTCCCATGTCTTTTGTGTGTGTGTTTTACGGGCGTTACACTTGGTATCATAGTGGAGGTTTATGCTCTCGAATATCTGGGATAGATTGGAGTTATGATGGTGTTGCGTGATGGTGGTGGATATTGGAAGAGTAATGTGGTATAAGTGTGATGTGAGCTATGTTGTAATTGTGATATTGTTAGTGCACATGTTGTGTATGTCACTTAGTGCGTAGTTGTTGGCATGTTGATGTGTTGGAGATGAGATTATTCTCTCTCCTTTTCATGAATTCAATGAGAATTTAAGTGTGATGTACCATCTTGTTATGTGTGATTGTGTTGATATGTTGTACTACAAGCTTAGTTTGTATTGAGATGGATTTCATAATGATGTCATTATCATTTGTATAGAAATGTGTGTGTCCCATGTTATATGGCAGTTGACTATATGTTGTAATTGTGCTCATCATAATTATAATTCATGTAATATGTAATGATTCATGTCGTGATTTAGGGACATATGGTGAGTATATGATCCCTATCGTACAATGATTGCACTTTGGGTGCAACATGTGGTAATGTGGTGTGTTGTAAACCATGAATGTAATGTATGTGATTTACCCTGTTTATGTACCATGCGAAAGTGCTATGGTTAATGTGTGTGAACCACCATTGTGTTAGTAATGTGCATATGTGTTATGTCGTGAACCTTACACTAACCGATCCTAAAGGAAATCGGTAAAAGTGTATGTTTGGAGTGAGGGAATGTGTACCATGAGCCAGTAACTCGAGTTAACCTTAGGCTTAGTAGATGATGACATGTGCTCTTCCCTTTCTCTCTCCTTGTGGTTGTCGTATGGATTCAACCTAAGTGAAGCTATGACTATGTTTAGCCTTGTCGAAGTGGTGGCGGGATGATTCAGATAGAGATGATGACAATTGTACTATTGATATGTTATTTTATGAGCCAAGGCTTGATGTTTCGAGTGTCAAAGAACTCGTTGAGTACCCCCTTGGTGGCCAAATAAGGCCACATAGTCATTGTAATGTGTTATTATTATATATGTATTTTATTTGTAAATTAAACTTTTTATTTTATTTTTGCAAGGACCAGTTTTCTTGATTGGTATGTTTTATATTTTGGGCATTTCCTTTGTTTGTGGTACTAACATGCATATTTTTGCACTAACTATGGCTATTTGGCCATTTGTTTTGCTTGGATTTGGATCTTCTTTAAATTTAAATATTTTTTTATAGCCTTGCCCAAGGCTTGCACTTTGCCACTTGGCATTTGAATCGGATTGCTATGTTGGTTCTATTGTCGTGATGTGTGGAATAGGGTCATGGGATGTACCATGGAATGGTGGGACCTATGGACCCACTTTGTTGTATGGATGGGGATATGCCCCAAGGAGTTACAGATAACTAGCAGGTTGTCGAACCACAAGTTATTATGTCACTTGGGTTAGGGGTGCTTGGACTCTATGTGCCTAGGGCCATAGGGAAACCGACCTCTTTGGGGAGCAAAAGGAAAATTTATTTATTTATTACTGCTTAAGGGAGGCATAAGAGATTTGAGGGAGGCTTAAGAGACTTGAGGGAGGCATATGAGGATTTTTGTGTGTGTGTGTGTGTGTGTGTGTGTGTGTGTGTGTGTGTGGAGGTATGTGAGTGTGTGTATGATGTGTTTGTGTGTGTGTGTGTGTGTTATGATGTATGTGTACTCATGTTAGTTGGATATGTTTTGTGATGTTGTGGATATGGCGTTGATGCCCTTGTTGACACTATGTACCTATAGCTATTTTTCTGAGTTATGTGAAATCTTCATCTATGGAATTGTGGAAATTTTTGGTTGTTATAGTACACTTTTGTTCAAGTATTTTATGTCATTCATAGATGTGTGAAAAGCACTATATTATGTGGTTCATATTTGTTCCCTTCGTAATTTTGCTAAGCTCTTTTGGTGTGGTACCATCATGAAAGTATGTACTAGTATGCTTGTGAATATTTAGTGTTGTGTATGACCCTGGTAGGGTGTTGTGATAGCAGTTCATGTTGGGCACCCACAAGAATGAATAAACTAAAATTCTACAATAATGAAATTTTCAAAGAACTTGAATTAGGAATAATGTAAATGGAAAGAGACTAATTAAATAATGAATAAGAGGGAAATTCCAATCTTCACAAAGCAATAAAAGTTGAATAATTTGCCAAAATTTCTAAGTCTACCCTGCGGTGGCGCTTTACGATCAATTTTTTTTTACCATAGGAAGAATCCTTGTCTTTATCTATCCTTTGTTACTTATCCTCTTTTGCTTTCTTTGTGTCATGTTGCATCGACGATGATGCTTCCTTAAGGGGAGGAGAATCTAATGCCCGCTCGGCATCGACCCTCGTTTCTATCCCTTCTTTGTGTTGTCCCTCCTTGTGTTGTTGTGTGTTTGCTCGTTGTCGAGGATGCCCCGTAACGTCACTTACGAGCATCCTCATTTAAGGCTTATCACTTTTGGATTATTGGGTTGTTATTGGCCTTTTGTTAAAAGTTCTTAAGGAAATTTTAATATCTTCTTCCAAGGTATTTGGGCTTATTCTATAAATGTACCTAAATTTTTGCTAAGTTTAACAATTTTGTTCTTTCCCTAAAAACTTGGCATAACATCTCTACGACCATTTTTGGCTTGCATGGGAAGTGGAAAGGTAGTGGGTTAGTGGCACCATGACATGGTGGGACTACTAGTTTTAAAAACTTTTTAAAAATTAATTATCCTCCAACTCCACACATGCCTTGTCTTAATAGCTATTTAATGGTATTTTTATTCGCACCCACCGACCCCCGCCTCATCTTTTGTCATTAATAAAAACAATTCCTTGCCTTACGATTGTGTGGGACTACTCGCCAGTTTGGTGGTTGGCTACGTAGGTTTGGTGGGAGGATTTATGACCCTAACTTTCCTACATTCTTGTTCTGTTCTAGAAATCATGATGGGCATATTGTTGTGGGTCTAAATATGTCCGATGGGAGCTGGCCACCTACATTCCATATTTGTTTTTATGAAATCTAGCTTGTTTATTCGTGACCTTGCTCTTACCAATGTTGTTTGGCCACGTGGATTTGTTGGTTCTACATGTAAAGGATCTAAAGCTTATGGTTTTTTAAGATTATTCTCCTCCAAGTCGAAGCTCTCATGTTTTTCTTACATTTCTTCAGGGCACCTGAATCGTAGCATTTGACTAAAGTCTCTTCTCCTTGCGTGGGTGGATGTCCTTACCTATTTTAAAAGCGTATGTTAGCATTGGCTGCATGCATGCTAACATTGGGAGATAAGAAGGTTGGACACCGATTGGTCACATTTGGTGAGTTAAGGCTGTTTTGCTAACTCTTTTTGTGCTTATCCTTGCAATCGTGACTATTTCCTTAAGACCGCATCTCTTTGAAAGATATTTTTATTAAATACATAACCTTAAAATATTTTACACTGTGGGATGTCCTTAACTATAACTGTATATTGTGGTTGGACTATTATGTTGTGCCTTGTCAAAGAGAATAGTAAATTGTTCGTGATGGGTGTGGTATGATTCTTTGTTGCCTATGTGGTGAATGTTTTCCCAACCTATCGTGAGTAGTTGTGGCCCATTGTGATCTCTTTTGGTTTCATTTAGAATTCAAAAAAAAATTACCCGACCTTTCCCATGTCTTTCATGTGTGTGTTTTGTGGGCATTACATAACATGTGGTGATATCCATCTAGGAATCTACATTAAGAGATACAGGGAAGGTATTTGTCTTTGTCTCAATGGGTAAAAGTGATGTGATGAGATCCACAAGGTGTTGGCAAGCCCTAGGGGACATAACATAGATAGGTAGAAAGGGTATAAAAAAATCTCTATGGGTAGAGGGGACAATGAAATGGACTCCACAGATTCTTCCTAAGGTAATAGAATTAGAGGGAGAGAGGGCTCTTGAAATGATGTGATCAGAGAAAGTGGAGCAAGTGGTGATATGATTGGATCCTTCATGGGTAAAAGGATAGATACAATGGTTTTACAGCACATAGGGGTATGAGTGCAATAGGTTCCTTTGCATATGAAGGTATATGCGTAATGGGTTCTCCTACTAGTAGAAGAGTAGGTGAAATAGGATCCTCCATGGGTAGAGGGTGGATGAAATAGGCTACACAGTGGGTATATAAATGTAATTTGGGGCTTCCTCCACAGAGGGTATGATGAGTAATTGATCAACCAGGGGTTCCACGTCGAAAATAGCATGAACGTCCACGGACATTACCGTCTTTGGCCAAGGATTAATTGGTTTTGTTGGTTGAGGGGAGTGGTTTGGAAATGGATTCTAGAAGATATGAAGGTCCTGGTTAGCTGGAGCATTAGGGTTTTCCAAGACAAGATCTCCTTTATCTAACATTTCTTGGACAATGTTTTTGAATGTCATGCAATTACTAGCATCATGACCCCTCACACGATGGTAATTATAGTAAGTGTTCTCCTTGTACCATGTGGGTAAAGGATGAGAGGGATCAAAGCCATCATGAGGTTTGATTAGTGGAAGGGCGATGGCCCTGGATTTTAGAAGCTTCTCCAAAATGGAGGTGTAAGGTTCTCCTATGGGAGTATATTTTCGTTGTTCTCTCCTAAATAAGAAAGTTTGGACAGGGGAGAGATTGGAAGGAGGTTTTGGTTGGTTAGATGGGTGAGATGGGCTAGCTTTTAAAACTACCTCGTTGGCAGATCCCTTTTTTTAGGATAGTTATTTTGTGGTTTTGAAGAATAAGGAGCATCATTGGATTTGAATGTAGTGTTCTTGTTACGCAATTGAATTTTCTTCTCTTCTAGGCTACAAATTTTAAGCCTTCTAGCCATGGTGAATGCTTCATTGAAGGTACATAACATTTGGACTTGGAGAGTTGATGAGATGTTTCTGGCACAAGCTCAAGTGAAAAACTCTATAAGCTTAGTTTGGGGTAGCTAAAATGTGAGTTGGTTGATGATACTCCATCAATGGGTGATAAAATATGTGATAGACTCATCATCATATTGTGTTGTCGAGTATAAGTCAACCATGGTGACTTTTTTATGATATTGATCGAAAAAGGGTCCAAGAAGGCTTGAGCTACTTGGTTGAATGAATAAATGGAATGTCAAGTTAAACTATTATACCAATCCAATGCAGGTCCTGTTAAGGGCATTGGAAATGTCCATAATAGTAAAGAATTGTCATGGGCGATTAGATAACACCTATGTTTAAAAGACCAAAAGTGTTGTTGTGGGTTTTCTTTATTATTCAACCAGTTGAATTTGGGCATTTCCCAATGTGTAGGGTATGGAAGAATGGGAATAGACGGGTGAATGGGCTCATTATAGATTTCATCATATGTTAAAGAATTGCAAGAGCCAGAAACTGATGCTTCTAATGTTTGCATCTTTTTCATCATCATTTTAATAAGGTCGTCGGTAGGTTGTGATGAATGGGAACCCCCTATAGTATAAGGGGGTTGATTATGAATGTATGAGGTGGTCAACACTACGGTATATGGTGGAGTGAGTACAAGAAGCTGTCGGGAGGATAGATGCGGTGGTAAACATCCCAAATAGACGATGGACAAGATAGGTGGTTGTTGGTGATATGTGTAAGTAGGTGGGGTAGAAGTAGCGATCCATGTAGTGATTGGGGTAAGGATTGAGGGATGGAAAGGATGATGTTTTGGAACGAGGTATGGGTTGCGACACCATGGGTAGTTGCAATGCAATATGCATATATGAGGTAGCATGTGCAAACAGTGGCTATGCTCGAGATGGATGATAAAGGAACAATCGACACCATGGGAGAAATGGATGACAAAAGTGTGCACGATGTTATAGACATTACAGGTATTGATGATGTGGGTTCTAGTTAGGATACAACATGTGGTAAGGTGGAAGAAGGTAAGATTGAGGAATTACTAGCCGACATGGAAGTGGGGGCAAGGGTAGGGGATGGGCATATGTATGTTGTATACAAGTTTTCCCGATGAATCTCAAGTGGTGAATGGGTGAGCTAATGTTGCAAGGCCGCGAGGTTGTAGTCAAGGAATCTTGCGAATTCCTCATCACCGGTATTGATGGTAATGGGTTGTGTAGGGGCCATAGGTGACAGGATGGAAGGTGGCGATGGGCTAGGTGAGAGTGGTTGAAGGCTGGCGTGGAATACAAGGGCATTGGTTTGACTACGAGTCAAAACCATGTGAGTTGGCTTAGGCTTGGTAGTATGTTCTCTATAAATGGCATAGAAAAATAGAAGAAATGGGGAAAAATAGGTTAGGGAGGTGAAATAGGTCACTTCTTTTAATTAAAAATGAAGATAGAGGAACCGATGGCGGTTATGCTAACCAAAGATGGTGATGAGTAGCAGGTAACCGATGACTGTTTGGGTGACCAATACCGAGTTGCTATGGGAAATCAACAGTTTTGCAAATGAGGAAAAAACTAATGAAAATGAAGTAAAGAAGTTGTATTTGACTGTGATTTTAAAATTCTGGGGGTATGACAATGTCTCGAGAACTCCAAAAACAATCAAGATGTGATGAATGTTGTTTTTGGTGAAATGGCTAAAAACTAGATAATCGATGATAGTCATGAAAACTGATGTTGGTCGAATGAGTAAACCGATGCCGGTTGTTGGACCGATGCCTCTTCTTATCGTGTGAATTTTGAAAAGATGGAAGAAATTTTCATTTTTGGTGACTTTGATTAGATGAACTATCAACCCGAAACTTAAGTATGATAGTAATGGACCCTAACATACCCGAGAAAAAGTTGGAATACACCAACTATAATTGTGGGGTGCGAAAGGAAGAAAATAAGATGAAGAACATGACCTCACAACTCAAAACACAATCCAAGAAAAAGATAAGAAAAATATGAAATCCTGTAGGTGAATTTTATGTTTTAGCTTATGTCATTTCGAGACTAACTTGTGAATAAAAAAGATTTTTTTGGTTGGAAAGGTATCCTATGATGAGGCAAGATATAAGGGTGGTTTCAGGTTATGTTTTAGCGGTGGAAATCCTTTCTCTAAGATAATGACTAGACAGAGAAACCAGTTGGGAACCCACTATCAATCCTCTAATCATGTGATTGTTGACAGCTTCTTCCAGGTAAGGTGTTGTTTAAGAAGATGTGTACATTTTTATTCATGCGGTTCGAAAAGAGAGAGAGAGTGTGCAAGTGGACTATGATTAAATTAGTCAACCATCAACTAGGCATGACTTCCGGTGTATAGGTTGCCCTCAATTAATGTAATCTATAATGCAACAAACCATAATGAAATGCAATTGTTTTAAGCCCAAATCTAGAATTAGATTCGATGTAGCAAAATGGAGAAGATTAAGAGGGATGTTATTTCACTAATGTAATGTCGTAAAAGGAAGAAATGTTCTTTTTAAAGCACTAAAAGTATGATTTATTATAGACAATAATAAGAAGGAGAATATTCCAGAGAAGAGAAATGACAATAATAGGATTTATGTTCTTTTGTGAAGGGAAATAAACACACAATAATTTCCTAGGAATGAATAAATGCAACAGTAACCCCTGATGGGTCCCATCGGGAATGCTAAAATGTTTCACCGTTTCTTAAACAGATAGATGAAACATATAGGGTGTGGGTGCAGAAGGTTTACATTTTTACAATGAAGGTAGAAGGTAGAATGCGCGCATATCCGACTCCTGATCCAGGCTGACCGTGAGAGATTCCTTTTGGCTAGGAGGAACTACCTATGATAGAAAACAAGACCAAAAGAAGAAGTTAAACAAAACAATGAGTGGAATGCCTAGTGGGAGCTAGATCCAGGAAGTGTGATGCTTCCTGAACAGGTTGTCAATCCACTTTTTATATAACAATATTAATGCTAGTTAAATCATACATGAAGTAAAGATCCTATTGAAATTGAAATGATTTAGGTATCTCACACAAAACAATAAGAAAGGTCAGGTAAAAGGTGATTGAGGTCAAAATGGTTCAGGTGATTGGATGGTGTTGAATTCGGGTTTGGTAAAGATTAGGAATGGTTTTGGGTTGTTGGGAAGTGGGTATTAGCTCGTTGGTCTTAGGTTATGCAATGCACAAAGACCGACGCTGATTATGTTGACCGATGGCTGTTCTCGTATGACCGATGACGGTCTTTAATGACAGATATCTGCCATTGTGGGAAATGGTAGAATCTTAAAAGGGGGTTTAGGCTCTCTCTGTGTTTGCACAAGGAGTTGGGAGGGTCTTTAGTGAGGTTACAGGTGGGGTATAAATCATGGGTGATGTTTGTGGGGTTTAGGGGAAGTTTTGGGTAAGTTAAGGCCTGAGGAATGGGTGAAAGTGACTAGTACTAGTTATGTGAACCGATGTCGGTATATGGAAGACTGACCATGGTTATGGGTAACCACTATTGGTAACTATGGAAAACTATAAGGTATTGTAGAACGGGTTTTGGGTTCTCTCTATGGTTGCACAAAGAGTTAGGGGACCTAGGTAAGGCACTAGACAGGGATGGAGGCTCGATTTTGGTCAACTAGAGCCCAAAGGAGTTATGGAGGTGAATGGGAGAGTTGTTTGATAAATGTGGCTGTGTAGAAGAGATTTGGGTGGAGAAAACAAAATAAAATGTAGACTATAGCTATAAGAAAAAACAAATAGGGTGAGGAGGGACTTACTTGTTCTCCAACATGTGTAGAAGGAAAGATGATGATGAGGAAAGGTGAGAATGTTGGTGGAGACTGGTTGGTGGTTGGAATGCTCTTGCTTGAGCTCTCCTAGCTTCTCTCCTTCTTGGTTGGGTAAAGCTTCATTGTTGGTCCTCCTTCCAGCTCCAATGGTCTCACAATCGAGCTCTTTAGATACGTTCAAACCAATTCTCGCTCCAAAAAAAGTTCCAACCTTTCAACCAACCAACCAACCCTTTGAGAAGAGTTAAGAACGTGTATTTACAGGAACCGACATCGGTCCCACCTGACCGACAATGGTTTATGGGTGACCGACATCGATCAGTCAGATAGGTTAGTTTAAAATAAATTGGGAATGTGCTTTCTCCACTTAGAATTAAGTGGTCTAACACATGGCCTACTCGCCTCTTATGGATAATAAGACAAAAATGGAGGCATGTGGGTGGGTTGGCCACTATTTTCATTTGTGGAAGAAGTGGGTCCTGGGTATGGGCAAGGTATGGGCAAGGGGGGAAGTGGAATGGTGAGGTGGAGTTGTGGATGGGCAAGTGGTCGGGTGAGGTGGATAGGAAAGTGGCAAGGTGAGGTGGATTAGGTCAATTTAATTAGTTGAATTTAATTAAATTGTTAAGTGTAATTGAGGGGTCATGTTTAGGGGTGGAATTAAATGGAAAGGGGGTTATGAATAATTCAATTAAGGGTAATTAAATTGATCCGGTGTATAGAGGGAGAATATGGCTGGGAGATTAGGTTATTCGAGAGGGGACGATGAAGTGTGACACTTTTTTGGTGTCTACTGAGAAACATATTGTGAAAAATCAATGACGTAAGCAAGTAATGTAGTGTGATAAATAATCGATGTATGAAATTAAATCAATGGTGTAGGAAATTAATGATAATGTGAGAAATCAATAGTGTAATAAAGAAATGTCATGTGGTGATAAATGGTGTAAGAAAGACATGATAGTAATAGAAAGTAATATAGTGTAAGCAATCGAAGGTGCACGTAAGAAATGAAGTGTAAGCAATCAACAATTTAAGAAAATAGGATAATATGTAAACAAGTAATGATATTAAAAATAGGATCTAAAATCCAATAGTAGTGAAATAGTAAGAACAAAAAGTTACAAAGTATGGATCATAGTTAAGCTAAAACTAAGAAATGTGATCATTGGATATAGTCATAGTACAACATGTGTTATAAGTAGGAAAGTAGTGTGGTGCGTGCAATCAACTAGTATTGAGAGATGTAATTATGATAAAACATATTTGTAGAGATGCCCCCAATTTAGGTATTTTACCCAATGTGATAGGCATCCCCTAGGATAGAAGGTTGTAATAAATTGTAATAAACAAAACATGTCATCAAAGTAAGCTTAAGATGTAATATTCCCCCATGTGGCTATGTCCCCAAGATGTTAATGTGTATATAGTCCATGGGTTGTAACCTCTTAGTGTGTTCTATGAAGTGTGTGTGCTAAGGCAAGTGTATAGTTTTAAATATGAATGATCAAAAGGTTCAAATATAGACAACGACCATGTAGACAATAAAAATTTTTAATTCACTCTTTAACACTGTTGGTTTTAATAATGCACTCTTGCTAAGACAAACACAACCTTTCCATTCTTGTTTAGAAAATTTTAAGGCCCCTTGTCTATCTTGTTTATCCTTGCACACTGATATGCTGACACATTCTGAGAATACAATATAGAAAATCCATATACTAAGTCATCCTAACAGGATGTGAACTTCATTCGGCATGTTTTTCATCACTAGTCAAGGCCATACATGTTGGTCGAGGATTCTATATCTGGTCATAACCTATTTTATGTTTTTTCACTAGAATATCCTTCATATTTGATTTCTATTCCAAATTCTTCGATGGGTGATTTACTCCCTCTAGGTCAACCTTTATTCTCTCATCTTCAAAACCCTATATAAGCAAGCTCACACTACCTCATTTTCCACCCTAGAATTATTATGGCACTACATTGATACACTCACTTCCAACACTTGAAAAAAACACCAAAGGCTCCCAAAATATCAAAAAATAACATCTACAGTCATTAGGGAGAAATATGTACAAATTTGAAGCTTCTTACAAGGTCAAGACTTCAATCTCTCTCATCCGCAAGAACTCAAACATCCATTATGTAAGTATTTTAGCAAGAGCCAAACTCATCTCAAGCATTTTCAAAGAGGTTTCCAAACCTAGTTACATTCATTTAGATATCACATGTTATAAGGACAAAGTGATGTGTGGTTTGACACCTTTTAGATTAGTGACAATGTTAGCAAAAGTGCACATGGGTTCCCACAACCCAACTAATGTCTTTTTGCAAGATTTTTTTTTGGGAAATAAGGGATAAAATTATGCAAAACAATCCCACAGAATCACAATAGTAGAAACTAAAATGCAGAATATATTATAGATCTGAAATTAAAGTGCATAAAATAAAAGAACACAACTCGACAATATTTAACGTGGTTCACCTAGATCCAAGTGCTAGGTCCACCAAAACAAGCCAATCCTTTTATTTCATCTAGCAAAATACAAGAATGGATACACCCTATAGCAAATCCATCGTAACTTCATCTTCACTCTATCACGGTCTCCACCTCACGATTACAATGAAAATAGGAATACCAATGAGCCACACCTCACAACCCTTTTAGGGAAACAAGAAAAAACCACCCTAACCTATACCATTAGATTTGTGACCTAATAATGAATGGACCATATTTTACAATGAATAAATACATATAAAATGTGGCTTTCAGGGGCATTGTCCATGAACCCCTGCCAAGGGGGACATCCCCTGCACTCGTAAGGGGTGTAAACCCCCTTTGTAACCCCGGGCTATGAGCATTAACCATTAACATCAGGTTCCACAACCAAAATTTTCATCCATGGTTAGGGTTTGATCTTTTATTTAGAGGGATTCACAAAATGACTGATAACTAGTTTTTACAGCCATAAACATTTCCAGATAGGATATAATCTCATGAAGTTACAAAACTAGAAACTAGGTAGGTCCAAGATCATACATAAGTTTCAAGACCATACATATAGTAATGGAGGAAGTGTATGGTCATGCCCCGGATCAATTTCTAGAAATAATTCTCATAATGAAGCATCACCGGGTTCATATCTTCCTCTTTCATTAGTGTGCACTCTCAAAACCTCCTAGATTCATTTGTAATCAATTAATTTCGATCATTTGTTTTTGTTTTCAAGGTTTTAGTATATCATTTAAGCATTGAAAACATTATTCTAATATTTTACTATTAATGTTGGATTTTAATTAATCGAGTAACCCATGTAGTTCCCCTCATATTGTTTAGTGTATTTAATTCACTAATTCTTAGATTTCACATAATATGATAAGCGTGTAAAATTTTTATTAAACTTGGTCCATGGATCAAACTTTATATCAACCCTATGTATTTCTTATGATCTTAATTTTCACTTTTTGTGTTATATTTATTTTTGTAGTCTATCTCACCATTCTTTTCCTTCAATTTTCTATGATGTTAGACTCAAGCCTAAAGGTTCAAACCCACATGATATCACCGAACACCATCCCTCTCACTAGTTCTATGCCAATGATTTTTATATGGGTGAGGTTCCTTATGTTCATCTTACATGTCACATGTATAATACCTCAGCTACATATCTAGATATAAAGGCTAAGGTCACTCTTATCACTATTAAGTTTCCATCACGTCTTCACACTACCCTAGTGGTTCCAACAAGGTTGCCACAAGACACATATAACAAATGCTTGTGAATAATCCACCTTTTCATCCCCAACATATAGCTCCTATGGCCAAAACTACTGCAACCTCTAAGGAGTTTGATTTATCGCAACAACTTAGTAAAACCCCTACTAAGATATCTCTCTTAGAGCTACTCCAAAAATAATCTATATACAAAGACATATTACATGGTATGTTGTACTCTTTTACATTGGCTCACAAAAATCAACCAACTGATTTTTCTTCTCTCGTGTATACCTTTAACAAAATAGATCAAAATATTACTTTCAAAGCCACTAATGTCCCTCATGTCTGTCATTTAGGTATATGCCCACATCTCTTGATCACAATGCATTCAATTCTTCCTCATCAAGTGGGTTTTAATTGATAATGGATTTGTTCTTAACAAATTTCCTAATTCCTCCTCACATAAATGGGTCTATCCCCCTCTTCCATAAATGTTACTACTATTGTGTGTGGTTTTCATAACATCTTGATATCTATGTTAGGTACTATCACTTTGGATATCCTTGTTGGTTGTAAATTGCTACCTATTAGCTTTTACATTATGGACAATATTATTCATTACAAAATAACTTGGGACACCCTTGGAATCATGACATGCAGATTGTCCCGTATGCTACCTATTAGCTTTTACATTATGGACAATATTATTCATTACAAAATAACTTGGGACACCCTTGGAATCATGACATGTAGATTGTCCCGTATGCTTCCCTTCATTGTGTAAAATTTCTGCACCATGGCTTTCGAACATACTATAGCTATCAATATTGATGCTTTTTATGATTATCAAATTGATATGTTCAATCCACAAATTCCTTCTATAACTCCTCCATCACAACCCTTTCCTTTGGAAAAATTAGACACATATTGTGTTGGTGAAACTATTCATTTATCTTATTCCTCTACATCTCCACCGGTTGAGCCACCTATAGATATTAACACATTGATGCCTTTATATTTTGTTTGTCTCCCATAACCGGTGGTTACCCCTAACCTATTGGATGATTCTATTAAACAACCTAATGCACATGATTATTCTATTAATAGTGAGACTAATCCCATTGAGTTTGCTAATGAAAATTGTTTCAACTCAACTTCAATCCAATTGATGAGGATGAGGATATGTTTCAATCTCTCGTTGTCTCCACTAGACCTAGGCATTATTGGCTTAAGACTACTACATATGATACCAATTCCTCTAATAACACTCTCTATGATAGTAGTCACTCTAATCCACTATAACATGTGGTCAATACATTGGATAACTTCCCACAAGTTCCTTCCGCCAAAATACCCACTCATCTTGCCACACCAAAAGAAATTTTACCTATCTTACTCAAATGCAGTTTCCTTACCTTTCTTTTTAAATTACATGGCTATACGAAAAATATTTCTCATCAATGTGGTACCCCTTGAGTGATTATCATTTTATCTTTGGACATGATACAAATAATTGTTATCTTGATTGGCATCATTAAAATTCTTAAGGAACCAACATTATTATGCACCATATCTCTCATACACCATTAGTATACCTTAAGTAGTCACCTTTTGATGTACATTGTGCGCTTTATGCATTATAATTTGGTGATAAAGTTTGGTTTCATATTCAAAATGAGTGCTTCAAAGGTCCACACTAAAAGATAAATCCTTTTCAATATGGTCACTATATCATTCTCCATGCAAGTGGTGAGAATTCCTTTGTTCTTTATTTTCCTTTATACTTAGGAACATACCCAATCTTCAATACGGAGATTTAAAGCCTTACTTTCCCCACTTCTTGACCTAAAAATGACATGATATCCTTATATTTAGATCCTGAACATTTTTTCCAGGTTACAAATAAGGACCATATTATTTAAGTGATGGATATGCACATTTTTCATGGTACTCACCAATTTTTTGAGTAGTCAAGGTTGGGTAGTATGTTGATTAGGTAAATTTCTACAACCTTCGACATTTTTAGGTTCATTTACCATAGCTAACCTCTAATGCAATGAAGACCATTAATTTTAAAGAAATGGAGAATGATATGTGCACATTCTTGCAGCCTATACAAGCCTTCTCACTCCTCTTATGAAACTTGGGCTCCTTACCTTTGTGAAATCTTGTGTTAAGAACACAACATTGGGATAATGAGTTTTAATGGCCCATCTCCTCCGCCCATCTCCTCTCATCATTCCACATAGATCCTCTCTTCAATAAATTTTTTATAACACTTAGAGATTTTCACTTTTCACGAAGTACAATAGTATCTTGGCACATTTCTTTACACAATCCCATGATTTTTGTACACTTGTTCTATATCTCATGTATCTCCTATAATCATGTGTTAGTCTTGAGCAACCCATCTTGTAGTGCATATAGCTTTTGTATCACTCCAAACCACTACTTTGAATCTAAATATTTTATGATATTGATCAATACCTCACAACACCTACAAATTTTCATAGTATTTCTCAAACAATTTGCACCCTCCTCATGCATCATCCAACTTGCGCACTTTTTCTCTACATACCAATTATCATCATGGATTGGCATGTTTCTCCTTAACGCTCACTCATCGATACTTTACTTCCACATTGCATGCTAGATGACATTTCCATGCTAGTTTGTGTCTAATATTATTCGTACCCAAGCCATGTGTAAAAGCATAAGCGTACTCGATCAAGGAAGATAGACATTCCAGTAAGCATTTTCCACAAACCATTTTTTAGTTATAACAAGCATTATCATCAGATATATGTATTATGAGGTATAGAGAGATAGATCTAGAAATAGATAAATATGCATAAACACAGGAATCAATCGGCATTCCTTGATAGATCTTTGATTGATACCAAATATGATTTTGCTTCAATTTTCTTCATCATTCAAATATATATCGATGGTGAAATTTATGAACAAACAGATGGTATTTTTATTGGTTCCCCCATTTCCCCATAGTTTCTAATTTATACATGGAAATTTTTAAATACAAAACAATTGAATCTTACCGTTGAAACCATCTTTGTGGAATTTTTTTGTCTATGATAGAAATGTATTATGGCTCCATGGGGCTGAAAAACTTATTAACTGTCTCTCTCACATCAACAACATTTATCCACATATCCAATTCACCATGGAAACTAAATTTGATAATTTTATTTCTTTTCTCGATATCTTGTTAAGTAGAAAAGATGATGGTCTATTTCTTAGGGAGCATTTAGAAAGAAAACCCACACTCATTTTTACTCGAGAGCAGAATCCCACCACAACCCTACATAAAAAGTTGGTGTTCTTAAAAATTTAGCATCCATGGCCTTAAGAATCTCAAATGGTGAGCACCTTATTAATGATTGAATCACTTATCCATTGTTTTAAAAATAATGGTTATCATAATAATCAAATCACTAACACATTTAATAAATTTTTCAATCCTCCTCTTATCCCTTCTAAAACTAATCATAAAATTCTCTTACCCTTTATAAAAACATAAGTGGATCAAATTTCTAAAATTCTTCTTAGAAAATCCATTTCAATCTCCTTCATCCTATTTAATACCCTAAAGAGAAACCTTATGCCCCTTAAGGATAAAATTGATCCCAAACTTAATAGTTTTGTTTACATGATAAAATGGTCTTGTGGAAAACCATATATTGGTGAAACAGAAGGTATGTTCTCACCAAAGTCAAAGAACAAGATAAGCGACATTAAATATGATGGAACTTATAAATAAAATTTAGTTGAACACTCCACTGAACGTAAAACACTCTATGTGTTAACTCGATCTAAGTCCGCCTCAAAGATCATTATGTTAAAAGACATTTTCATGAAGCAATTGAAATCATGCACCATTATGATAATATCAATAGGGGTATTGGTTAGTTCTAAGTAACTTTTGGAATTTGGTCATCCTCAATCTCCACAAGTGATCTTTCTTCCCTTGTTTCCTCTTTCTTCTTCTAATTTTTAACAAGTCAATCCCTAATGTCTAATTAAACTTAGTAATTTTATTTTCCTTCTCTCCTTTTAAATTTATTGCCTAAAAAATTGATGAATTAACTTAAACTTTTTAAACTCAATTAAAATGGTAAAATTAAACTAGAATCTTTTGAGTAACTATTCATCTTGTGTTAATTTAAAATTTTAACTTAAATATAATAATTGTTAATTCCCACTTTTAATTAAAATTTTTAAACTAAATTGAAAATAATGATACATGAATTATGGTGAGTTATCATTGATGGATCAACGGAGAGGGCTCTACTAGTTTTTTTCCACTTGCATGTCATACCACGGCCTCTTCGGGTGTTATGGGATAGCACCTTTCTTAGTTAACTCTAGGGTTTCTCACCATTTTAGTGCCCCTATATAATGCCTCCTTCCACCTCAAGCCTAAATATTTTTTTGAGGTTGGAGCTTATGGAGATTCAAACAATATCATCATCGTAGAAACACCTAGGTCGGAAGTTCGTTCCAAAGGCATTTCATAAGGTAATGATTCTCCTCCTGATGTTATTTTACTTGTTCTGAATTTAATGTTGTGTGCCAATGGTTATAAATTTTTTTCCTTATTTGGTATTTTTTTGGGCCATATCCCCTCTGAAAGCATGCTTAATTCATAGGTTAACTCAACGTGGGCCACTCATGACATACGGATCAAAAGTGTGCAGAACATGACCAAAGGTTTTTTCCTTTTCCACTTTTCTGACCCATCGCATGCCTCGACTATTTTGAACCATTTAGCCACTTGGTAAGTTCCTAACTCCCTTTTAGTTAATTCTCTTTGGACCAAATATTTTTTGGTATCCAAGTATGCAGATCTCAAACTCTCCATTTGGGTGGAGCTCCCTAATTTGCCATTGTAATGTGTCCATTTTGTGCACCAAATCACCTCATCTATAGGGTGAGTTGTTTGTATGTAACCTAAACATTTCTATAGTGTTCGGACTCATAAACATGTTTGTATTGAAGTTGACATCTCCCAAGAGTTGAAGGAGTTCATGGAAATTCAAATGGGAAATATTCGATACTCCCAGCATGTGTTATATATTAACCCGCCTAACACATGTTTTCATTATTAGACCTTTAATCATAAGATCAAGGACTATCCTCTCTATGTTCTCGCGTAATCACCCGATACTTGCCTAAGGTGGCCTCTGATCGTGAAACCTCCTCAAGAGGAAGGGTGGAAAACCATTTGAGGGTGGAAAAATAATAACAAAATGGCTCAAGCCAAGGTGGCTAAAAACAATGGCTCGAATGAGCTAGCTATTAAGGAACAGGTGATTGGTCAATGTTGTTTCAAGGAGCTAGTTTTTGATGATTCATTAGTCCCCTTTCCTAAGTTCTCCAGCATGCCCAAGGTGGCCATAGTTCTCATGGAACCGAAAAACTCCATCTGAATTTCCTTTACTCTTCCGACTTCATAATTTTTGCTAACTAGTTCACAAGGCCCATCCAAAAGGGCTCGGAGTCCCTCTCACCACTCCATGACCAACCAAAAACATCTCTTAGCACACAGTGTGGAATCTATAGAGGAGTATAATATAAAATATTTCGGGTGAAGGAAAGTTGAGTTACAGGATTTCTTCAAGCACAATAATGCTCAATTCCTACAAAATTAGTTTGATGCCTTAGATTTATTAGATGCATATGGTATGGCCCTTAACCATTGTTTCTCATGAATTGTATGTCGTGGAATGTGTGGTGTCTCATAGACTCCAATCACAAGTATATCATTCACGATGCTTATCAAAAAATTACCAACTTAGATGTTTTATGTCTACAAGAAGTGAAAGTTTCAGGTTTTCAGTTGACGATGGTTTATAAATCCATCTGGCCTGACAACCTGGAATTTACCAGTAATCATGAGGATGGGCATAGGTGTTTGATCTCCCTTTTTCCCTCAAATGGTGGCTCTTCTTTAAGTCCCACTGTGTGACCCCACCAATTGTGCCATTTGGGCCTTATTTAATATTGAAATCCACCCTTTAGGCTTCATCATTGGGTCATATGCAGTGACTTTAATGTGGTGGATTTTCCTTTTGATGAGTATAAGCACCTACCTATGTAATGGAAAAGTGGCAAAAGAGAGGTGTGGTTCGATATGCATAATAAATTTGGGTTTTATGACCTCAACGCCTCTTGTACACCCACCTCTAAAGCTTGGTTTACTTAGTCCAATCTCAGGAGGATCGGATCGGGTTCTTAAAAGGATCGATACGTCCATGTTGTCAACTCAAAAAAATAGTTTGATAACACTTATTCCTTTCCTATGGAAGTGATGCTATATTTTAACCTTTTGGACCACTTCCCTATCTAATTTCATATCACTTGGCAAGATAGGCCACTTTTTTTGTCATAAAGGACATTTCTTTCTCAATATTGCCTTGATGGAGCATAGACCAACACTTAATCTATCAAGCGAGTGTGGAATTTAATGCCCACGCCATGTCATATGCAAAATTATCATCCACATATTTTCTCAATCTGGACCCGATGGTGGGACGATGCGATGACTAGGACAACCTGATTCCTTAGAATCTACGGTCAAAAGTTGGCAAAAATTTGATGCAGATCATACTTTGATACCTCACCCACTCTTAGTCAGATGGTGGTGGCACTCGAAGGAAACCCCTTTTTTGAAACTCTACAACTTCAAGTGGAAGAGCTCCATCAGAAAATTCAAATCATGGATAATTATAATGTTCGGGGTGCTCAAATATGTGCTTTCCTTGACTGGATTAAAGTGGGAGATCATGTTTTAAAGGAATTTTTCTTTCCCTCAAATCCAAACATTCCTTTTAGTAAATTCATGCCATATGTGATAGTGGAACTTGGCTCATGATCCCCAACTTATGGTACAGGCCTTTAAGCCATTACAAGATAGTTTTTCAATTTCAAGCACCCTCGGATGAGCGACGTGTTGCCTTAGATCAATGTTTGGATGCGGTGCCATGAAAAATCTCTCAGGCATAGAAAACCACATGCGATCACATGCTCACCCTTGATGACCTTCATGAAGTAGTTATGAAAATGGAAAATGACAAGGCACCCGGTTACAATGGTTTTCCCCTGTGAATTCTATAAATCACTTTGGGATACCATTAGCCCAAACCTCTTTCAGTCTATCTAGAGGGTTTTTAGAGTTAATCACTTGGTTTCCAAATCAAAAAAGGGAATATCAAGTTCATCCCTAATCCTAGGGACCCGAGATGATCACCAATTGACAACCTATTACCTTGTTCAATGTTTTTTACAAGATTATTTCCAAATCTCTTGCCATTCAATTTGCGTCACATTCTTCCCGCCAAAATTTAGCTAGAGCAAACTGGCTTCATCCAGGGGTATTACATTCTAGACAATATTATAGTCATCTGGGAAGGCATGGAATGGGCTTAAAAGTCTAGTCACCATCCATGTTCATTAAAATTGAATTTGAGAAAGCGTACAATAGGATAGAGTGTCCTTTCATTCTTCTTATGTTTCAGGTGTTGGGATTTGGTCCAATTTTCATACACTATGTCAATATGTTCTTTTTGAATGCCTTGGCCCAAATCACCATTAATGGGTACAACTTGGTTCTATTTGGCCTCTTCCAATCCATACGACATGGTTTCCCTTTAGCGTATGCGCTTTATGTTCTTGTGGCGGAAGGTTTTGGCTATCTGCTTGCTAAAGCCAAATCCCAAGGTCTTGTCAAGGGAATTTTATTTCCTTCTTTTAATAATTCCCAACTACTCAATTGCCACTTTCTTTCGACTCCTTTCTTATGCTAATCAAGGATGAAGTTAACATTTTCAATGTCATGCAGTTCTAGACACTTTTTGTTTAGCATCTACTCCATCCATTTAATGGAAAAAAATGCAAAGTGTTACAGAAATCTTTTCTCCCTCTCCCTCTAGATGGCTTTCGTATGATTGAAAGATGATTGATCATGGTTAGATGTTTAAATTTCTTGGCATTCCTTTTTACTTTAAAGTGTCACCGCAGATGATCTAGAGGATTTCCCTACAAAAATGTTTTGATCAATTTCAAAAGTCTACGAAAACCATTGGCAAAGTCAAGATCTCGGTAAGAGCTTTCTGGCACCTTTTTAATGGGAAGAAACTGAGTCCGTGAGAAAAAGTTATGCATTTCAAAAGTTGATTCTTGACCACCGTAATTATTTTTAATCTTCAAATTTTTGAATTATTTATGCTAACTAGTGATATTATGTAGGTGGAACATCTGGCCAATATTCCAACTACAAGATACCCTTAGTTAACATATTTTATTAATTCATAAATTAATCCTAAGATATCTGTTTAATTAATCCTAATAAAGCACCTTAAATTTATCAATTTTTGACCAAATCTCCTCTCCCAAGTTTTGGCACATTTTTCCAAGGCAAGCCAATTTACAACCAAGAAAATCTCCATGAGAGAAGGAGGGGGTGGTTAGCATCATGTGGACTTAGTACACACATTAAATGGAGGATTTGAAGGCTTTGATAAAGTCTAAAATTGGTAATATCCCATTATATGTGGGATTATTCCTCCATTTTTATGCTAAAATCCACTCATATGGATAAGAGAAAATCATGGGCTTTGGGAGGATTATTGGGAGATTTAAATGGGATTAAATTTACTAAATATAAGTGTGTATATATATACATGTATTTGTAAGGTTTAGAAGGAGGAAGAATACACATAGGTGAATTATTATTTGATTGCAGAGACGGAATACGGAAGGCAGAATTTGACAGAGGAGGATTTTATTTTCTTACAGGGAATTTCTTCTACTGATAATCGCCAGACACAGGTTTATTGTAAGCTTACTCTGAGGAGTTGTATTGTTATTCTGAAGAGTTTTAATTAATTGATCGGAACACTCGTAGAGTGGACCCGGGGACGTAGCCAATTGGTGAACCCCGTAAACAAACTTTTGTGTCACCGTGTTTTATTTTCTTATTTCTACAAATTTTATGTCGTTGAGTATTAATCTGTGTGATTTTTAATTAAAATTGCTGCATTTTGGATATAATTTGAGAGCAATTATTTGGTTAAATCCATTTCAAGTTACTGTGAAGTTTATTAAACTTGAATTTTGGATCGCATATCTCTAGCAGTATGTTATAGTGCAACGGGTGTCTAAAAAGCTTGAATATTGGATAACCAAACCATTTTCTTTAGCGGGTAAGTTCCAGATTTGCTCCAAAGTTCTTGAAGCCACACATGTTTATTATTCATCTTGTTGGGTCCCATCCAAACAATCTGTGAGAATTTGGAAAATCTTCTCAAATGTTTTCTTTGGTCTAATGTTTCCTCTAAAGAAAGGGTTTCATAGAGTTTCATGGGAGAACTATTATCTTCCAAGAGATTTTGGGGGAAGGGGCTTTATTGATAATATGCGTCAAGGGTAGGTGCCCTATGCCAAATGGATAATTTGCAGTATAGATGGAAAAAAACTTAGAAAGTGCTTCTTCCTCGTGGCATTGAGGAGGGTTGCCCATATGGCCACTCATCTTGGAAGGGTTTAGGATTTTCCAATATTCTCATTACTCCTATTCTAGTCAAAGTGGTCGACACATTTTTTCTCAAAAGTATCTGGAAAGCATGTGAGAAAATAAAAACATGGCTTTAATGGAAGGGAAATAAATTTCGTAATGGCCTCTCTATTAACCACCACTCCTTTTGGTGGTCACGGTCATCTAATTTCAAGACCGGTGCCTTATAGAGGTCCGGTGATCCCTACACTTAACCTTTTCAAGAATCTAATTTTCTCCATTCAGAACCTATTTTGTAAGCATATCCAAGCTTGGTGTCCTTGGAATGAGCTCAAATCTCAATTCAAAATTTCCTCACATGATCGTGTCTGTGTCACTAACATCGTCTCTTTTGTTCCTGATCATATAAGTCACAAAATTTATGTGCTTCCTTCCCTTCCATGGTGGATTTGGTGGAAGTGGTGCATGGATACACCCTTATGAAATTACTCTACTAGTAAAGGTTATCATCATCTTTCACCTCATCTTCCCATGGTTAACAAACTCAACACTCGGTGGGGGATGCATTCTTCTCCTTCCAATTGGAGAAGGAGATTTGACATTGTCTGGTCCGCTTGTGTGGAACCCAAAATTGCTCACTTTTGTGGTATGTTCTCTACTAAGGCCTTTTGATTGGATCCCATCTTGTTCAAATTGGTGTCTTGGCTCCCAAATGTCCCTTATGTGGACACTTAGAAACCTTATTGCACCAATTATGGTATTGTAGTAAATCCCAAAAAGCTTAGAACTTGATTCACTCGTTCTTTCTCCCTTTTAGATAAAATATTTCACATGGAATCATATTATTTTAGGAGATGACCCTAAAATGCCTCGCATGTTTTCCCAAATTTGGCATGCTTTCAAAGGGGAAATTATCTTTTGGATTTGGAAAGAAAGGAATTCTTTTTATTTTCTAATGTTGAAGTTGATCAACATTTTTCTATATATAATAAGTCAATGGTTATCTCCAATGTGTTGTTGTAGATTCAAGTGCAAGCGAATAAGGTGGCCCTTGAGGTGGAGCACCTCCATCCATCACTGGGGTGACACCCCTTGTGATGTTTATCAGGAGACACCATATCCCTCTCAACGTTATCCTCCCTTTGGTGGTTGTCCCCGAGGTGGTCATCAAATTTGTTCCCATCGTCGCTCATTAAATCGTATTCATCGGTCACCATGCAATTAGCCGTCACAGAGGAGCTTCTCTACTCGACCCTCAACTAGCCATCAAGGTTGGGGCTCCCCTCCATTATATCATTAGCTTGGTTAGGGCTCCCCTGTTAGCCCCGAGCTACGCAACCATGATGGGTGGAGCCTCCCACCTCCACTGGATAAGTTCCCCACTATGGCTTTAGCCATCTCACCCACTCGAGCTGTTGTGGAAGAAAATGAAGAAGAGGGCCACCCTGGATCTGGTTAGGAAGTGTCAGATAGTGGAAAGGACCTTCTTGGATCCGGTTGTCCCGATGGTCATGATCCGCCTCCGCTAGTCAACTTTTTGCACCAAAGCATCTTAATTTCATTGTCTCGGTGGTTTTTTATGTTGTTATAGCTGATTTTCCTAGGTTTTTCCTAGTTTGATCATGGATTTGGGGCGTGTTTTCATACAATTTTGCTTTTTAAAATTATCTTGTATCATTTTACTTGTAATTTAATATAAGGTCTTATTCATCAAAAAAATAATGATACATATTAAAATAAAAAACAACTACAATATAAACTTTTTCTTTTAATAATTATCATTCTTTTCTTTTTCATATATCTCAAATTCTTAAAAATAACAATTTAATTTAACATCCTTAGAATTTAGTTTCTATTTTCTTACTTTAAATTTATTGGTTTTATTGAACACACAATCCTTTATTTCTTAAACTCAATCCCTCCTTTCTTGAATTCTTAAAATGGCTTGCTTTTTCTTCTTGTTTGATTATCGACCTCCCTTTATTCTTTCATCCATAAATATTTAACTAAGTTTTAAAACATTATTCCTCACCATTCTCTCTTTTTATCTCTTGATGACGAGTCTTGTTGTATGACTTGAAATGTTAGAAATCAAAAATTTTAAATGTTATCCAAGTATATTTTAATAATGAAAAACTATGAAAATATCATAAAATCAAATGTATAGATACTATAATCTCTTATAATTGTCTAGACTTTCAATAAGGACATGTTCCCCTTCTTATACAAGATCATGTCCTCTTAGTATTAGTGTTTGACTGTCTGTATTTGCACTTCCCCATTATATTATACACATAGATGTGACATTTATGTATATTAGTCTTCCACTACATTATTATTATAATCCTTGTTGCTCAATCTAGTGCAAGATTGTCCCCCGCACATGGTCTCGGGGTTTGTAATGTAGATCATTGTTGATATGCATCCAATGGTAATTTCTAAATTGTTCTAAAATCAAGGGCCATGTCAATAATTATAAATGGTTAATGCAGGCTCCCATTAACACCCTTCATTTTTATGTGTTGTAAGGTGTTGATGCCGAATTAAACCTTGGAGTGTGTTACATGGTGTTGAGGTTGGATTAGGTCTTAGAGAAAGGAGAATAGTTTCTCAACAATCTGTGGTGAAATAGAAAAATGAATGAGGTTTATGGAGCCTTGAAGCTAAAGTTAAATTTGTTAGGTCAAATTAATAGTTGTCAAAGGAATTATTCCAATACCGTAGTCACAAAATCATGCACTTTAGACTTTATTTAGTCTCGATTTCATACTACTATTTAGAGGGTTTTTAGAGAAGAAATTACTAATTAACCCACTTCCCTTGGCCATTTTTATTCAATTTCCATTGTGATTCCCGACCTCCACCACACACTTGCCGGTCAATTTTCATCATCTTTTGTAATTTCAGCCTTGATGGGGTGCCGGGCTAATCTTTGGGGTGCCCATGGGCGCCCGGTCCCACCATGGGTTCCCAATCCTTTTTATATTTCCCGCCACTTTTTGGGATCTTTCTAGCCGTTTGAGATCTTTATCATTTTGTGGTCGGCCATTTCAAGGTTAATTACGAAATTAGACCAAGAGAACCCTATAAAAATAAATTTATGAGACCATAATGAGGGACAAAGCTCTAGTCATTACTATCATCCATCTAGAGTCACATCCATCTATTGTATTGAAGATCGGTTGCATCCATATAGCTCCATCACAAGGCACAATGCTTAGGACATCTACATCCCACACAATATAGGGAGGAGGATTCTATTCTATTCAATGCACACATTATATTACATTTTCTAATTTTTTTATTTCTCGCTACTTCACAAAGTGCGACTGACACAAGAGCACCTAGAGCACATTATGCACACACGCACCAAAACTACATTTGGGTTTGAAATGTAGTGCAATGTTCATCTAGTAAGCCCATTTTGTGACAATTGAGGTCAATCGACACCCATTCATTTTCATTCTTATTTTTTAAAGAATTGATGTTTGTTTACTGATTTTGGAGGTCTTCCTATTCATCTTGGAATATCAATGACATCCGAAGCGGTAAAGTGAAGCTAAGCTAATGCAATGAGATAACGAGGGTTTTAGAGTATCTATCAAACCTGTGAAGGACAGTTTCATATATATTTTGTGAGACATAAGGGCACCCATTTTACATATCGAGCACCCGTGGGTGCCCAGGTCCCCCTCCAGTGTGCTCCAATCCGCATGACAGATACTCTAGATCCATAATTTTCAGAGTTCTTACACAATCTTTCCTACTTCCCCGATTTTCCAGTCACCTCGAGACACAGTCCCATGAGCATCTGTTATTCAACTGATTTCTTTCCTCTTCTCTCTTGCATATTAGGGTTTTTCTTTACATTTGTTAGTTTCTTAGGTCATCTACATACTTCTTTAGTGCATTTATTTACCTTATTTATAGTTGTTCATAGCTTAGATTAACTAGTATTCATCTTTCCATTTTTAGTTAATCAACAATGAGGGTTTGACCACTGTCGAACCTATAAAACTCGGTTCTAGATCTTTTGCATAGATTAGGGAACCCATTTTTTAGACCATGGCACTCACAGACACCCCAATCCCTCTCCAGGTGCTCTAGTCTAGCTAGACACTCGAATCCATCATTTTCGAGAATTTTACATACTTGTTCATGCTTCTAGATTCTACCACACACTCTAAAGAGCTCTTCTAATCAGCTAAGTCACCTCCTTACTCTTCTTGCATATTATGGTTTCTACTTTCATTAGATTAGTTTCTTGGGTCATTTTCCATACTTGTTTATTGCATTCATTTACTGTATTTACATGTCGTTCAAGGTTAGATTAACTACCCCATATCCACATTTTAGTTAATTATTTTGGTGAACCCGATCTTCGCACACCATTCCTCCTTGGGATTTTTCTTCATATGGTCGTCACTCGTAGTGGTCATTTTGGGACTTTCCAATATTGTGAGTTTCCCTCCTTTACCCGTAGGGTTTCCAAACCAATCACCGATATCTTTACTTCCATAGCTCTTACTAGCAATCCTTTGGATAGTTCAAATAATGTGCCTCTTCATGAAATAGAGGCGTATGATAGTGAGAAGTCATATGATGAAGATACCAATGTTGACCAAGATCAACTTAACACTATTACTGACTTTCGCCAAGCGTTACGTGAAAACCCTACTCATCTCCCTCATGTCTTGCATGCTTTAATTACCACTCATCAAGCTCGTGATGATTCAACTACCATTGTTGTTTCTTCTACTCCTATGGTATCTACTCCACCCACCTATGTCTTTGTTTCTATTGCTACCACCACCGCTCCCACCATTTACCTTTGTACTCCTCCACTGCACCTTGGTTCCTCTTCAAATTCTCCAGATCTAACCTCCTTATATTAGGATTTACAAACTCAAATTCACTAGCTTCATCTCGCTACCTCACGCACACCACTATCTTTAGACTCCACATCATTGTTACATACTCCTTTTGCACCCGTTATATCTGCTTATCCCTTTCCGCCTAATTTCATCTCTCCTAAGATCCCTATATTTAAAGGCCATGGTGATCTGCAAGAGCACCTCCAAGAATTTCATGTAGCATTCCTTGACTATGCAGATGATCATATTATCTTAACAAAAAAATTCCCTCATAGTTTGCAAGACTATGCCATGCGTTGGTTCTATGACCTACCCGTACATTTGGTGCTCTCATTCACACATCTAGCCAATGCATTTCTCACACATTTCTCTATCAATATTGGCTCTAAGATCTCATATGCTCAACTTGCACAGCTCAAACAAGGGTCTAACGAACATTTATTTAATTATGTATGCGTTACAAAACAATTTAGCCAAGATGTCTAATGTCCTTACGGATCCCGAGCTTCAAGACTTATTTATTTAGAGTCTCTTACCACCTCTACAGGAGAGTGTTCTCTTTGATAATTCTCCTTCATTTGATCAACTTTTCATACTCTCAAACTTCGTGAGAATAAACTCTTAGCAATAGGAAAACTTAGATATCAAGAGCAAGCCTCGATCATCTTGCACACTTTCAAAGTAAACCAACATTCAAATATTCTACACCTAAACCCATGGATGGAAAAACTACTGTAAAGTTTGTTTCTACCCCTAAAGATCTTCAACTACAACCATACCGACGTACTTTTACCAAGCTTAATACTTCGTTGAGCATTTTGCTACCACAACCCATCGATAGAAATCTTATTACCTTACCATCGCCTTTACAACTTGATCCATCTCAACCAAAAGGGATTAATTTCGATGAAAATTCTTATTGTGATTATCATCAATGCCAAGGAAATTCCACTGATATTTGTTTCCACCTACGACATCTTATTCGAAATTTCTTGAAAATGGTCAAATTGAAATTTCGGAATCCGTAACGTCTCTTCCGTTAATGACAATCATAAACTCAAGATTTTCAATAACCCTTTACCCAAACATAACACTAAAATAACTGATGCATCCACTAATTATGTATATCACGCAGTGCCTTCTCCTGCCTCAAGGGATTTTGATTTCTTAGTTGCAAATTCGACACTTTGTCACCAGTCATTTATTTTTCCGATCAAGACTAACATGTAAATTTTACTTCCAATCATTTGCATGTTAATGTCTCTATTGGTTCGACCACTATTAACAACACTAAGGTTGACCCATCATGGATCGTTATTGCATGCTCTATTTCACTTATCGGGGTTATCAATTTTTAACAAAACATTTGGTGTGGTTAAGATACACATTACATTGGTCCTTTTACTATGCTTGTGCCTTTCCTTGTCGAAAACACAATTGGCGTGTGCAATATACTTTTTGGTCTCAATTGGATTCTTCGATCTCAATCCATCATTTCTATGAACCAATTGTGACTTAAATTCATTCACAACAATCAGGCTATCCCTATTGACGATGTCCCTCCATCTATGGTGTGGTCGTTATCTCTTCGTACATCTATTATCACATCACCTACTTCATTTCACGCATCACACTCTATGTTAATCAAGGCACAATCTACTCCTACCTCACCTACTCATGCATTGTCTACACAACCTCACCACTGTGGCTATTCCTACACATAGATATATACCTATTACTTGGATAGTTACTACTTCACAACGTCGATCACCACCTCGGTTTATTCCACGCGGTTTCCATCACCTTTACAATCAGCATCACGTAGATCTTCATCATCGACACATTTACTATTCCATGACATGTATCATGCATTCATCCATCACATGCGCTTCGACTCCACTCACCAACACAACATATGTCTACTATTCCACCATTGTTAAAGCATATTCATATGCTTTTAACATCTCGTGCATCAAATGGAGGACCTTCATCCTTCATGCTATTAGTTAGCTCATTCATTCATGTACACTTGGGGACATAACATCTCATACATCCCCCCACACTCATATTAGCATCTATCATCTTTGCATTCTCATACATCAATCTTCTTGCATAGGCATACTCATCACACGTTTTAGCATCGTCACTACCCGATAACACACTCTTGTGCTTCGGTTCACACTTGATTATAGAGGAATTACTACATCAACCCCACATACCGCACTCGAGGTATTACATAGTACATTTCATCACACACCATGTGTCATACATCATACTAGTCATCATTAGACATATATCATAGTAGTGTTGCCTGTTATTCAACATACTAACCATTATACATATCATACACTCCCTACTATTAGGCTAGTTACACATAGTGCCTCACATCCTATACACGGTCACATGCCTTACCTCATACATTGTGCATGTTCATATCATGCATTTTCTACATACTATACTAGTCTAGCATCATTTCATCCTACATACTACATTACTAACTTATCTACACATATCACATTGCACATTATATATTAAATTTTAGACATTCTACACATATAACATTACATATTACACACCGCATATTTACACATTCTACTTATCACAAGTTTTCTTTCAATCATCACATATACTACATCATCTTCTACACGCTGCACTCACTAATCTATGATGCACTTTAGTTTCTCGGTCCATACTCGACTGTCAAGGGTTTACAAATCAAATGGACCTTACACTCATCACATGTTTATAATTTGACCTATCATCATGCGACATTATTCTCTTAGTGACATATGCTTTAAGATAGATGGTCACCCATTCTATCATTTGTAGTGGTATATACCTTAGGTTATATCACCACTCTTTACCATTCATCTTATAGTGATATACGCTTAGGGCTAAATTATCACTTGTTCATTTATCATATAGTGATATACACTTAGAGATAAATCATCACTCATCCCTTCATCATGTTGTGATATATGCTTAGGCTATAAGGTTAACGCACGTCTATTCTATATGTCGCATATCATCTCGCCTACACATACCCATTCATCACAACACGTTATACACAACATACACTACTCAACCATTTCCCGATGATGCACTCTCGTTTACGGTTCATTCTTAATTGTTGAGGGGGAAAACAAAATGAACCACATTTCATACATTTTCATTCATTGGGGGCACTCGCTCCTATCGCTCCATTTTGAATTTCATTCCATCCATCCACAACATATTGCATTGTCTTGGAGGCATTTACTATTGTTTACTAGTGTTTTACATGATCACTTTACTACACATGTTAGATTAATTTCTTATATGTCATTATCTATACCATCCACACATGCGTGTTCATGTATTTGTTTAGTTGTGATCGCAGATACAGATCCTTTACATGCAACATGGATGCTCGCCTTCTACCCTTTCTACATTGGTCGTTGGGGCATCCACATTCGTCTCTTTCAGGTGTTATTATTTCATTTTGTACTTAACACTTTACACTACTTAGTTATTCACGCTTTGACATATTGGTTATTTCTCTAACATGCTAACGGGTGTTCCATGTGCAACACTTGTTTTGCAGGATTACATGTTTTCATGACTACTTCTTTGCTTGTTTGTACTTTTATGTCATTGCTTTTTCTTGTATGCGGGCCTTGCCTTATGTTTGGTGTGCAAACTTTTTTTTTGTTTGTAGCCATGATGGCCTTGCATGTCTTGTGACATTGTGAGTGATGTCCCATGTTTGCAACCCACTTTGTGTGACTTACTTATCTTCTTGTGTGTCTACATTACATTTCTTGGTAGCTTTTACAATGTTTATGTAGCTTACACATTGTCTTCTACATACATGATTTTTGGTACTAACACTTGTTTTTGGCTAGCCATCCTTGTCAGGCGGGCCTTGGTTTCTACAAGCATGTTCCCTTCCCCCTACAGGGAAACGTTTCAAGGTACATGCAATTATAGATCTTTTACACAGACTAGGACACCTATTCTGCAGACCAAGGCGCCCACAGGTGCCCTAGTCCCTTTCTATGTGCTCTAGTCTAGCTAGACAACTCGAATCCATCCTTTTCAGAACTCGCACAATTTTCCTGCTTCCCATTATTCTGTTTATTCTTCGACATAGTCCGCGAGCTCCTCTAATCAACCGAGTCACCTCCATACTCTTCTTGCATATTATGGTTTCTACTTTCATTAGATTAGTTGCTTGGGTCATTTTCTATACTTGTTTATTGCATTCATTTACCTTTGTATTTACATGTCGTTTCTAGATTAGATTAACTACACATATTTTTAATTTTAGTTAATCAAATACTCCCTACAAATATGGGTGGGCCAAATATTGGTACCGAATACCAGATCTAGGTAGGAATAACTAGACACAAACCATAAAACTTGGACATATGCAAATTGTAGAATAGGAAGGAGCATAATTATTATTCCTAAGTCTCATGTGCTCCATATTTGGGAACAAAAATAAATAGGAAAAACAATAGTAATACAAAAATCAAAGAGTGGAGAAAATCTCTCAACAAACTCCAAGAATGTGTACGTGAGTTGAAACAAACTCGAATACTTGAAATAGATTTATTAAAACAATAATTAACCGAAGCTCCCTAATGAAACCTATTAGGTATAAACACAAAATAACTAATTCACAAAGAACTCAAACAAATATCTAGTGTGAACACAGCTACACGAACACCAAATATATACTTGTACAAATCTAATTTAATTAACCAAACATGTCTATCTTTCTAAATTAGTTTCACCTTGTGTTCTAAACCTATCTCTTATTATTTATTGCTTGCATATCTATGATGTAATGAAATTTTGAATATTGTTATACCTCAAAACCTTACTTCCATTTTCTTTCAAACATTTTAATTATTCTAATTATTTGTCAATATTTTCTATGTTATGAGTCAATTCAGATTTCCTATACTTAGACCTGTTTTTCTAATTTGTATGAGTTAACTTATAAATATATGTGTTCTTTCCAAATTTACACATAATTGAATGTGTTCTTTCCAAATCTACCCTTAGTTCCATACGTGTTTGTTACAATTAAAAGTAGTTACTAGTTTAATACGAGGTTCATCTACATCATTTTAGTTGTAATTACTTGTGTCCTCTTAAATTCAAGTCTATCTCTACATGGTCAATATTAATAGCTTTGTTTTGATAATTAGATATCCTTATTTCAATCTCGAGAGTTACATATAACAGCTTCTCCCAAAGGGAAAACTGTTTACAATCGAAGAATACCATCTTTGAACTTGCTTTCATCTACACAATTTTTTTAACTTATGCAATATAATGATACATCTTTATTCCAAAACTTGAATTCTAAAGTCTTATTTTAATAAAATAGGGGCCAACTGCCAAGTACATGAATGATGGAGCAATTTGTCCTATTATTATTAATCTAAGAAAACAAATAGACGAACTCTCAAAGAGGTTGGAGTTGGCAAGACTTGGCAAGGAGAAGGAAGATGGCTCAAAATAATTGCCCCCAAAATTTGTTGAGTGAGAAGCTTGTTGGCCTGGTCTGTCCAGTGAATTCCATCCCAACTTACGTAGGATGCAGGATCAGAGCATGACCCAACCGTCACACTCTTCCCATCGAGCGTTCCAGTTATTCCACACTGCACTGACCAGTTAAAGTTGTGTTTCCCGCCAACTCCACAGCAGGCACTCGTAGTTTCCTTAAATCCTGCCACAGCCAAAAAAATAAATAACGAAATAAGCATACCAAAGATCAATTTAGAAGATGTTCAACATTTATTTGATAGAAGATTTGAAGTTAAAATAGGTTTTTGGATTTAAATTGTGAGAGATTTTTACTAGACATTATCAAGTACTATAGAAGATCAATAAAAATATCACACAATTTAATCTAAAATCCTATCTTATCATTTATTTAGTGTTTTTAAGTGTTTTGAGTTTATGCATTTCAATATGAAAATAACGTTAAAAAATTTGTTTATACCGTATTTAGAAGGATTGGCGACGAAATCGTAGAGAATATCGTAAGTGTTGACGAAGACAATATTAGCATCTGGGAGCTGTTTGCGCAGAATGGAGAGCTCAGTGCGAAGCATTTTATTGTAGAACTGCACTGCCTGGTTGAAAGAAGTGGAGCAGCCATGTTGATCCAAGTCAGTGGGAGAGAAGTAGGTCAGCCAAAAAGGCCCACACCCTTGAGGCCCAATGTCCTTCACAAGTATGGTCCTAGCTCCTTCATTGTAAAGCTCCTGTCAATGCCCATAATTCTAATATTAAACAATTTATTATAAAATTAAATTTTTTTTCCAATTTTATTTTTTTAAATAAAATAAATTATCAATTTAATGTGAATAATAATATATCACAATGATTATGCCATCCTTGATCCACCACAACCAAATATCTATGAATAATTATCCAACAAATTCGTCAAATTGTTTATAAAAAAATATTTTTGTTATAGTGAAATTAATGTATAGAAAATAGTAGTAGGTTGTAAGAGACTAAAGAAAACTATTGTGTATATATTTTCTAAATAAGTGAAGGTTTAGGAGTAATTTTTAAAAATATTAATACAAATTTTAAAAATATATGGTTAATTATGTGGTAGTTACCAAGACAATAGAAAGAAGGAAAGGCCAGTGCTTCTATATCAATTTTTTTTTTTTTAATAATTTTTTTTTTTAATAATTTAACAGCTATTTCATTAAAGAAATTATGTGAGTTTCAATCATCCCATCTTAAGAAGAACAGAATAAAAACTACCACGATAAAATCTTGTTAGAATTTGGAATTTTATAAGAATTTGGAATTTTATAAGTTTTCAAACAGTACCGTTAGGGGCCATTTTAAAGGCCTATAGATAATAAATTAAAATGATTTATTTCTTATATTAAAAGTTAATATCGACTTAAAGTCAATTTATTTTTATTATAAAATTGGAAAACAAAAAAACAATAATGTTATATGCCATTTAACACACTTTTATGCTTCCTAGGTACACTAAACAGAATTCAATGAATTCAGCTCTATTAAACTAACTATTTAATTATAGCAATCAAAATTAATAACTTTCTTAATAATATTGGAAATGAAAATCATTTTAAAGTCCATAAGGGATTAAGTCTTGTTGAGTGTAAGACCTGGAGACACTGCTGCTTAGCTGAAGGTGATCATTGATTTAGTTTCTTTGCTTACTTTGTATTGTTGAATCTATATGTTCCCTCCAGAACTTAGGTAGAGATGCCATTAAACTATGTAATCCAATGCTCAATTGTATAACATCCCTAAACGTGCTCAATCAAAAAAATCCTTTTAACTCTTAAATATAAAATGTTAGAAGTGTTCATAATTTAAACATTTATGATATTAAATAATAATAAATAACATAAATTTTCTAAATTTTAAATTTTAAGAATTTACCACCCAAAATTCAAAACTTTATATAATCAAATGAAAAAAAAAAGGAGAAAATAATGAAAATCTTTAAGATTTTACCATATTTTTTAACTATGACGGACACTGAATTATCAATAAATCCAAAATATCTTATTCCTTTGGAATAAATGCCTAGTAATCAATCACAAGCAGCTGCTATGTAATTTCTTTAACTTAGAATTTAGAGTTAAGATGTATGTACCGTGATAGATCCAGCAATAGATCTGGCCACCTTCGGAAGAACAGTCTGCTGGATCTGGGTTGTACTGAGTTTGAGAGTTTGATAGGCATAAGTAAAATCATTACCCCCAATTTCTATGCTGTATATCCCTGATTTGAATGCATCTTCTGTTGGAAGAAAGCTCTGAGGACCTGAACCACAAAAATAATAGTTATGTGTACCAAACTTATACAAAACTTGTAACTCCCGAAAAGAAGAATTTAAACTATATACCTCGTTCCTTGATGGTGGCAAGAACTTGCTCCTTGAAGACCTTGAATTGATTGACCTGAACAGTAAGAGTAATGGGGGCAATGAATTGGGTGCCTCGCACACTTGCTCCAGCAGCTGCAAAGTTGGCTCCATGTGTATAACTAGTTCCCACTGACTGCAGATATGGGCTCAGGAAGGGATATCCCAGTGCCTGTGCTGTATTATAATAATAATAACGTATTAGTATTGCTTAAATTGTTTAAGAAGGGTTAGCTATCATGTGTGTTTGTAAGATTGATGGTCACCCAATTAATATGCTGGTGTTACGTGACTTGAAAAGAGTGTGTCAGCTGCTTTACTATCTCGAGTGAGATATATTTTAAGTCTGTTATACCTTTTAATCTTGGAGTCATTTTTACAGCTCTAAAATTTAAGAATCATGGTAAAAAAATTCAAATGAATGAAGATTTTATAGTAAAAACACATATTAATTAGAATGCTGCTACAATAAAAATGATCATGATTCTTACAATGACTACTCTCCTACTAATATTATGATTGATGATTGATTGTAGGAGAACATGTTTACTTACTTAACCTTCTCCTATTGCTCTTATTAAACACCTCATCCTCTATAAAAACACGTCCTATTATAAAACTCTTTATTACAAAACTCCTGTGCCTCTCAACATTTTATTTTTCTTGAAATGTGGACCGACCTTCCAACACAATTGTCTGCCCATGGATTGGAGATTCTTTGGGCCACTTGTAAAGCAAGTGGAACCAGTAAAGATGTCAAGTAAGAGTTAATTTTAGCTCAACTACAATTGTAAAAAAATTAAAAAACTGTGACTGGCACACTAACCTAAGCCTTAATTAAAATAAATAAAAATAAGGTTTGTCATCAAGGAAGCAAACAAAAATGTTCCAGTTAGAAAACTGAAGCCAAGGTGAAATACGTAATAATTGTTAAAAAGAAAAACTTTGTAATTGAAGAAGAAAACAAAAGATGCCATTAAAAACTCAAGCCAGGGGGCAAAGAAACGTGTTAATCCAAATTCAAATATCCAACACTTGATTGTTTCAAAATAATAGTCCATAATTCTTTATACAAAAAAATTATTGCACTCAACACGTTAACATGTTATTGGAAGGTTTTATTTTGAAAGCCTAGCCACTCCATGGAAACTAGAGTTGTATACAAAAAAAAATTAAACAAAGAAGAATACTGCAACAATCAATACACTACAACATTTGACCCGTTTTTCTCGGTGGATTTGACACATCCAGAAAACAGAAGTCTTGGACATTGAACTTCCAATTGACAGATTCAGAAAATGTTCGTTGTAGATTTGACAGATTCAGAAAACGTAATTTTTAGAGCTTGAATAGTTATCATATATTTTTGAATGTAAATGAGATCTGAAATTAATGAATGAATTTTTGTAATTAAAGAATAAAATAGCATATTCTTATCAGCGATTCATGGTTAACATAAATTAACACTAAATATATCAAATCTTTAAACATTGATGGAGTTAACAGACCTATCATCACAGTGACCTGAAACATCAATTTTCATAAAAATTTACCTATTTTTGTTTTGAAATCTCCTCAACTATTTATTTCGACCACTAGAGATACTAAATATACAAGATCTTTAAACAGGTGTTAGTGTTAACAAGTCTGCCATCACAGTGACCTGAAACATCAATTCTCATAAAAATTTTACCCACTTTTTGTTTTGAAATCTCACTCAACAGTTTATTTAGACCACTAAAGCTTAAAATAACACATACTAAATATACAAGATCTTTAAATATTAAAGGCGTTACCAGGTATACCATCAGAGTGACCTGAAACATCAATTCTCTCAAAACTTTTACCCATTTTTAGTTTTGAAATTCTCATTCAACAATTTTTCGACCACTTAAGCTTAAAATAACACAACTATATTGCAACAAAAACTATTTTTCCCTTACCCAAAAGTCTATAGACAGTCTTCCATCACTGTATCGAAATGTAGGCCTTCCGAAGAAGGTCTGGCCGTAGGGAGAATTCTCAGCAAGCATATTGTAGGGGAACGAATAATGCAGCCCTCCTGTGTCCGAGGTGGAGTCTCCAAAATTGAAAATGGCAGGGAAATTGCAGGCAGCGTGGCATATTGCTGGCCCCAAGACCATAAACACAGCAAAAAGCACAGGCCTTGTCATTGGGACCTGTCAATGGGGAACGGAGAAATAATCCAGAATGAGAAAAACTGATTGTGCTGAAGTCATATATACATTGAAACTCCAGTTTTAATAATAATGGATGTACAACTTTCCAATACAGCTGTTTTGGGTCAGAAACAAAATAATTCATAACGTGTACCGTATTTTAATATGACAGCGTTTGCATGGATTCCTTACGAGAGTATTGACAAGTCTGGAACAGCCCAAGACGGCTTTGAATCGTCTTTTAGTGAATTTATTATTGTAGTTGCACATGCTTACCTGCCGACATTATTAGATGTAAAGATATATATTCTAAGCTTGAGAATCAAGTTTTTGACTATAAATCAAAGTGTAAAAACATAGTTAACATCAAATAATATAATAATATATCTTTTTAGGTATTCGATATGAAGTGTTGAATGGATAGGACCCAATAATTTTTCTGGTGATTTTGATGGGTGGATAATGATTTAGTTAAGGTTGATGGGTGGATATTTCTTACTCGCAGTTGTTTAGTTAGGAAAGTGTCGTTTTAGATGTATGTTTACTCAACAAATTTGAAAGACATAAATAGAGATGTTCATATTTAGGTATTCGATGGGAAGTGTAGATATTTAGGTATTTTTCAGGTGATTTTGATGGGTATATATTTCTTCATGGTAGTTGTTCATTGAAAAAGTATCGATTAGATGTATGCTTACTCAACAAATTTAAAAGACATAAATAAAGATATTGATTTTATGTAATTCAGTGTTCCCATAAAAAATTATTCATTCCAGATTACATGCTTTTACACTCCATAAAATAAAATAAATTAGAATAAATGAAAAGACTTTTTCTGTCTGGGTTTCAAATCATTTCTACTTACTCAACAAATTTAATCTATTATATACAATTTAAGATATAAATAAAGATAATATATAATGACATAAACTAAACCAAAATTCTAAATAAAAAATATATAAATTTTTTAATCAACATTTCAAATCATTTCTCATAATCATGCTCATTAATGAATGGTATAAAACTTCTACATCATTAGTAACATTGAGAAACAGTTAGTACTGTTTTCTTAATAACTTATTAACTGTATTTCTCCTTTGCACAGTGAATTTAATGTTTCCTGTTTTCAATCAACCGAACAACCATTATTACTTTCTGTGAATAAATATGCACTTTTGAATATCATCAACCTACTCATTATCTTACTAAATAAATATAAAAAATTATGTCTTTTAACTTTAATGGAGGGGCAGGTAGGCTATGGAGTAAAGCCTTATTCCAAAACTTAACCATCCCAATAAAATGCTGACACCACCCCCTGTCCTGCCAATTCATTTTCTGATTTCCTGTCAATTCATGGGGATGTAATACAACATTTCATGGCCCTTGTTTCTTTTCATCTGATGGATTCTTAATTTTTATTTAAATGGGAATTTATCTTTACGATGAGACAAAAGAGGATAGAATCTTACAATTTGTTGTTTAGTTACAGATTACTATACCTAACCTGTATTCTTCCAGTTGGTTGTTTCTGCCCCACAAGATAATAATTTATCTTGTACAATCCATGATGTTGATTTTGTGTACCTCTTCACCTTTAGTTGGTTTCTTTCTTTTTCAAGATAAGTATTTGGGTACTTTGCTTGTCATTCATATTCAATTACAAAACGATCATTTAATTTAATTAAATTGACTAATATAACTCTTAAATTATAATATAATATAAATATGTTACTCTTTAAGTAGTAAACTTGGTGACAAATGGATTTGTTTATTTAGGCAACATAATTTAATGGTTTATCCCATCTCTAGCATTTTAGTACTTAAAAGAATTGTGTATCTCGAGCTCATAATGTTAATTACAGATTCAATAAAATAATTTTACGAAGGGATGGCGAGTTAACAATGGCATTTTAGGTAGATGGGTTTCACGTAGACGAGAGAAGAGGGTTCCATGTCCGCAGTATTGTATGATTAAAATGTCGTGCACTATGGAGGTCATATCATGCTATGATTCCTCATGAATTGTGATGCTTTGGAAAGGCAAATCGTTTAGGTTGCAAACTCAATCCATGTAAGCAAGATAAATGGTGAGATAATACTTTGAATTGATTTTAGGAATTTGAATAAAGCTTGAAAAAGGATAATTATCCTTTACGTTCTTTAAATGCAAGTCATTCAAATGATTAGTAGCTTTGAATTGATCCCTAGTTTGAATGGATTGTCGAGTCACAACCAACTATTGGTTGATGAAGAACATAAGATAAAAAAAATTCACCTCTAATGGGGTTTATTTGTTTATAAATGAATACCCTTTGAACATTTATAAATGTTGGTGCCACTTTCCAATGTGTCATGGGTTTCTCCTTTCAATGTTTGGATGGAAATGTATCATATTATATATACATGATCTAATAGTATTTTCAAAGCACTTGGTCACAACATACACATCATCCGGAGAAGAAACTAGATAGATGCAAGAGGTATTCACATTTCCCTCAATCCAAAAAAAGAGTGTCTTTTGAGTCACACAAAGTAAGTTTCTTGGACATGTTATCACCAAAGAAGGTATACCTTTGACCTTAAAAAGTAAATGTCATTACTAAAATTGCACTACCAAATAACAAGGAGTTGAAGTCATTTTTGGCAAAAAAATTGTTCACAAATTTATTTTGATTTTGTTGAGATTGTTAGACCTCCTAGTACCTTGTTTAAATAGGATGCAAAAATGGAATGGACACTCAAGAAAAAGTTGTATTTTAGGATATTAAGAACACTATTATGCAAGCACCTATATTAGTCACCAAAATTTTACGAGAGACAATATTATTTTGCATCTCAACACACTATTATAGTTGTTTTACCACAAAATATTGTTGAAGAAGAACACTCCATATATTTTATTAGCAAAAATTTGAAAAATGTAAAGCTCAATTATCCTGCGCTTGAAAATCAAACATATGCCTTAGCAAAGGCAATCAAAAAATAGACAAGTATTACATATTGCACAACAAATTCCATGACATTGTCTCAAACCTCTATCAAACTCAAACTCAACATTCCCCCTACATGTTCAAGAAAGGCATTCTCTATAGAAAAAAATATGAATAAATATATTTGATATGTGTTCTAAGGATGAATCCAAAGTGAAATCATTACCATTTTTTATGAAAATTAAGGAATTGGACAAACCTAAAATACTACGGCTCACAAGATCTTAGGAGAAAATTACTATTGGCTCACTATCTTATACAATGTTCACAATCATGTGAGAACTTGTCATGAATGTCAAAAAATTCCAAAAGAAGAATAATGAAGCAATTCCTCTCAACATTAATTTAGAGAAGACCATTTGCATAGAAAGGACTTGATTTTTTCGTAGTGGTAAAGCCTAACTCCTTAAAGGGACATAAGTTTGTGTTGACTACGATAGACTATTGCACACATTAAACTACAGTGATTGCCACAAAGAATAATATAGTGAAAGAAGTGATCAGATTACTTAAAGACAATATTGTTACAAGGTTTGGAACACCCTTATCCTTGATTTTGGTTGATGGACATTCTTTCCAATCAATGGAGTTTGCAAAAATGGATTATAATAATAAACTTATTCTCAAAATCACATGTAATCAATATCCTCAAGGTAATAGATTGGCTAAATCTACCAACAAAAACCCCATTAGTGTTATTAAGAATTTATTTGTGAATAGAGTTATAGATTAACGTATTTGTTTCTCAAATATGCACTATGGGCAAATAAGACCAGCATAAGAAAGCTTTGGAAGCTACTCATTTTCTTATTATTTATGGCCGACACTCAATATTCCCAATGACATTGAGATTACCCACTTGTTACTTCTTGCAAAAATATATGGAGGAACCTCATATAGATCAATCAAGGTTGTTAAACATATTGCTTATGGAGGATTCTAGAGAGCAATATTTAAACAAAATTAGTAAACACCAAGTTATAGCGAAGAGATGGTTTGACAAGAGAGTGAAGGTAAAATCCTTTAGACTTTTAGTTTTGGTTCTAATTTGGGACATAATACATGAGAAAATAGGTCATCATGCAAAATTAGATTCTTTGTGGATTGGACCCTATCAAATTTTAGATATATGAGGAAATAACTATTAGGAAACCATACACTATGTGTAGACAAAAATTTTGCACTTTGGGTATTATTTAGTCCCAGTCTCATACTACTATTCATATGGTTTTTGAGTGAAGAATGTACTAATTAACCCATGTCCTTTGGCCATTTTACTTTGCTTTTTGTAAATCCTTTGCTAACCTCCCACATGTACTCGCCTAGATCGGTTTTATCATTTTGTGTCATCTTATCCCTCCTATTGGGGGCTCCTAACCTAGTCTCGGGCACCTGGTCCCATTTGGGGCGCCCGATCCTTTTATACTTTACACTCATATTTTGGGCACTTTCTAGCCATTTGAACTTTCCATATTTTTAGTGGTCGGCCTTTTTGGGATTAATTAAGAAATTAAATCAAGAGAACAATATAAATATAAAGTTATGAGACCATAATGAGGGACCAAACACTAAGCACTACTATCACAACTGAAGGTTGCATCTATCTAAGGCTCTGTTTGCAATCATCTAGCTTCATCACAAGGGACAAGGTTGGTTCATCTGAATCACACTTCAAAGGAGGGGAGTTTATTCTATTCTATCTACCATCTATTTACATTTCCACATCTAGTTATTGCTCAAGATTAGTAAAGTGAAAGCCTTTGAATTTATTAATATCTTTTTACTTCACAAAGTGCGACTATTGGGGGTAGGTTAAAGCATTCAAAGAGTGTGGTAAAGCACGACTTTCACACACACACCTAGAACTACATTTGGGTAAAAATGTAGTGTATAGAGGAAATGTATATTAAAAATTAGTAAGTCCACCCTTGTGGCCTTTGAGGGGGTATTTTCCTACCCCTTTATATGTATCTTTCTTATTTGGGGTTTTACAGTCTCTTATTCATCACTAATTACCATCGACATACATCCGACAGAAGCAAAGACTTCGCATCACTTAAGAACCTGTAAATTTGGTTTTTGGACCTCCAAGCACAAAATTAGGGGTGCCCAAATCTTAGACTCAAGGCACCCTAGGTGGCCCCATCCTCTCTCTCTGGGAGCCCGGATAATTTAGATCTGCTCGAGATCTATACTTTTTGGAGCTCATGTGTGGTCGCATCTACATTTTGTTCACCCGGTTTATTCTACGACATAATCTCGAGGCATCGTCGAATCAACTAAGCTCTATCTAACCCTTCTTGCACTTTAGGGTTTCATATTTTCATAGTTTATATTACATGGGTCATTTTCCATGTTTAGTTAGCATTTATTTACTATTGTGCTTAACATTAGATTAAACTAAAGTAGGCCCTCATATTTCTAATTTTAGTTTAAACATTTTGGTGAACCCGATGCTTTCATGTTTAGGATCCTCATTTTTCCTCTAGCATGGCTCCTAAAGTTCCTCAAGTTTATTTGTTTGACTTACTTAAGATGCATCCCAATTGCCAGGTTGTTCTTCAAAAATCCCTAGACACCATATATCATCCTAAAAACACACCACCACATGAAATAATTCCTATATTCAATTGTTTATATGACGAACCTAGTCCTAGTTCTCCTCCATCTAATCAACCCCTATTGGAATAAATTCAAGCTTTACATTATTTTTTTCAAGACAAGTTTACTGACTATGGAATCCATGATCACATCTCTCAAATCTGAAATCCAACAACTTAAGGACGCTTCTCAAATGCATGTTTGTTCTCCTTCTACATCTCACCTCTATTTTATGTCTTCTATATGTGCTCATGTTAGTGAACCTCAAATCTTGTTGCTCCCCATGCCTCTCGAGTTTGGAATCCATGCTAAGCAACAAGATATTATCTCAAACTCGTAAATCATTGATTAATTAGCTTTCTACCTACTCATTGTTATCCTCCTTATCGACTTGAAAAATATCAAGGTCATCCATATTGCAATTATCATCAAATCAATGGACATACTGACAATGATTGTTATGCTTTACAATGAAGAATCAAACATCTTGAGCGTCAAGTTTTTATCTCATTCATTGCACAACATTATGTTATATGGTCTTCTCCACTTGTTACATCTCAATAAACCTAATTTGTTTATGTCTAATGAGCATCAAGTCATCACTTATAATATTACTCCCTCTGTCACTCAAATGACACCTGTGTAATCTACTCAAGTCAAGAAACTTCCTCTCATAATTAGTCTCACTCCCCCTCCTCTCAAGGCATCTATGGAACTATCAAGTCAACCTAAGCAACCTCCTTTAAAAATCAGTCCACCTTCTTCTCCTATCAAGTCTTCTGCAATGTCATCAATCCCACATAAGCTCCAACCAATCACTTTTTTCAAAGCAACTACTCCTACTTTCTAGCCAAGACACATTTCAAATCCCTCTAGCACCGCATGGTCCTACTACTATTGCTTTAGCCTACCATTGTGTTAGCCCTCACTCTTATCATGACACATATAATGCTCTCCCACAATGGCATGGTACCTCTCGTGTCAGTGCATGAATCTCCATCATTGGCACACTTGGGGGCATCACACTTATCTCTTCCCCCATCTAAAGCATCAACATATCTCTCATCTTCACATTATCATATCTCAATCTTCTAGCATATGCATATTCATCTACGTTTTAGAATCATCATTACATGTTGATACACTCTTTTGCTTTGGTTCACACTTGATTGTTGAGATCATACTACACATGAACCCCACATACCGCATAATAAGCACTCCACATTGCGTCCCTTCACACATCTTATGTCATATGTCCTACATCCTACATTCTACATTTAGTCTACATCATTTTGACCATTGCACATATACATATCATACATATTTTATACACCATACTAGTATTCATCACATTTGTGCCATACTTTTATTATCTAGTTAGTCTAAAGATCATATATACTACTCATCCTATGTATACTAGATCATTAGTCTTGCATTACACACTATACATCATGTATTACACATATTCCACATCACATAGTCATCTATCATCATCACACATTTACTTATTCACACTACACTCACTACTTATGACGCACTTTAGTTCCTCGATCCATACTTGACTGCCAAGGGTTTACAAATCAAATGGACCTTATCATACTCACACATTCATCCTTGACCTCCTATCATGCGATATTCCTAGGTTCGTGACATACGTTATAGGCTAAATGGCTAACTATCTCATCATCTTGAAGTGGTATACGCTTTAGGCTACATCACCACTCCCTATATTCATCTTGTAGTGATATACGATTTAGGCTAATTCATCACTCCTACGCTCATCTTGTCGTGATATACACTTCGGCTATAGGGTCATGCACACACATCATCTCTAGGTTACATATCATCAACACACATACACAATCATCACAACGTGTTACACACAATGATACACACTTCAACAATTTCTTAATGACACACTCTCATTTACGGTTCATTCTTGATTGTTGAGGGGGCATAAATAAATGAACCTCACTGCATACACTTTCATTCACTCGGGGTATGCGGCTCCTATCATTCACTCTTCATTCCATTACATCCATCCACAACATATTACATATCTTGGTCACATTTACTCTTGCTTGTATTTGCTTATACATGTTCGTCTTATTACACATGCTAGATAGATCTCTTATATGTCATTATCTTTACCATACACACATTCACATTCACATTCTTCTCTAGTTGTGATCACGAGACACATGTCTTTCACATGCAAAGCATGGATGCTCGCCTCCTACCATTCCTAAAAATTTTGCTAGGGGCATCCACATTCGTACACTACAGTTGTTATTATTTCATTTTGTTAATAGCACACTAATTTATTTGGTTATACACGGTTTTTACATATGGGTTATCTTTATAACATTCTTATAGAGCTTCATGTGCAACATTTTTTTACAAGATTACTTGCTACCATGTTTATCTTTTTTTTATATTTTCTTTTCATTGTTTGCTATTGTATGCGGGTCTTACTCTTTGTTTGGTGTGCACACTTGTTTGTTTGTATGAGGCCACTACGGCCTTGATTTTCTTGTGACATCGTGAGTGATGTCTCATGTTTACAACCCACTTTGGCGGTCTATGATTGGATTCTTTCGTGTTTACTTGATTTCTAGCTTCTACATTGTTTGGTAGCTTACACTTGTCTTCTACATGCATGTTTGTTTATACTAACACTTATTTTCTAGCCATTTGTTTGTGTGCACCTTGGTTTCTACCAAGTGCATTTCCTTCCCCCTGCAGGGCACATTTTACATGGTCGGTCCTCTTTTGGGGCCACATCCTCCTATTTGCGATGTCACATGCCCCCTAAAGAGGGGGCATCATTTGGGGTTTTTCACACTACACAACACTCTCTACTGGTATAGTTCAATTCATTTTTCCATCCTTGACATTATGGGTTATACAACGAGTGGGTTCAGACTAGTCTACAAACTTCATACATAGCGGATTTAACAAGACATGTTGTCCTTAACATTCGGGAAGTAGTTATAGGTTATCCTTAGCATTCTGGGAAGTAGTTACAAGTTGGAGGATACATCATATTTCCTCCCTACACTACTTTTGCCAGTGGCATCAGATCGCCAAAAACCAGGCAGTACAGAGATCTCTTCATATATTATCAAGGAAGCGATTTACGAGGTTGGAGAATAATACAAATTTCTCCCTACACTTATTTGGCCACTGTGGCATGAGATCACCCAAAAAACTCACATTTATAGGATATCCTCTCTTCACCCTTTCTCTCATCACGGATCAGGTGCACATGTTCCTTTTTCTTTTTCATACTTCCATTTATAGTCTTTTTACTATATACATGTGATTTTTACATATACATGTGTATTTGACTACTTGATCATCTTCTCCTTTGTAGGTCCATCCGTATGGGGAAGCAAGAAATCAACAATAAACAAAAACAAAAGCATCAACAACAACATTTTGTGGTAGCACACACCTCATACTAACATGCAAGTACATCACACACATTGGCATCTACATATGCATTTCCGCCCTAGGTTCACTCTCATCACTTTTTACACTTTTTCATCTTTAGTCTCCACGCTTCCATCTTTTTGTCACTCCATGCTTTGTCTAGTCCATCGGCACATTTTCTACATCACTCTACATGGACATCAGGTATGCATCTTTATCTACTTTATGTTACTGAGTGTTCCTCTCACCAACATAAAGTGGGGGAAAATGTAGACACAAAATCATGCACTTTGGGAATTATTTAGTCTCGGTCTCATACTACTATTCATATGGTTTTTGAGTGAAGAAAATACTAATTAACCTATGTCCTTAGGCCATTTTACTTTTCTTTTTGTTGTCACTTCCGACCTCCCGCATGTACTCACACAATTAATTTTTTCGTTTTGTATCATCTTATCCCTAACTAGGGTGCCCAGCCCTGTACTAGGGTACCCATGTGCCATGGTCCCATTGGGAGTGCCCTGATCCTTTTTACACTTTGCAATCATCTTTTGGGCACTTTCTAGTCATTTGAGCTTTCCATAGTTTTAGTGGTCGACCTTTTCATGGTTAATTACAAAATTAGATCAAGATAACCATATAAATATAAAGTTATGAGACCATAATGAGGGACCAAGCACTAAGAACTACTATCACCACCTACGGTTGTATTCATCCAAGGCTATATTTGCATCCATCTAGCTCCATCACAAGGGACAAGGTCGGTTCATCTCGAATCACAATTCATAGGATGGGGTTTATTCTATTCTATCCACCATCTATTTACATTTTTGCATCTAGTTATTGCTCGCTACTTCAAAAAATGTGATTGGGACAAGAGCACCTAGGGCACGGATTTCACACACACACCTAAAACTACATTTGGGTCTAAAATGTAGTGCAAATCTCAATTAGTAAGTCCATCATTGTGGTCGTGAGGACAATCCAACCCCTTCATATGCATCTTTCTTTTTGTGGGTTTTGATGCTTCTTTCGGGTTTTGTAGCTCTTCTTCATCACTAATTACCAACGACATCAAGTACAATTCAGTTGACATACACATGATAGGAAGCGAAGACTTTGCATCACTTAACAACCCTATAAATTTTGGTTTCGGACCTCTTGCACATACTAGGGCACCCAAATCTCATACTAAGGTACCCCAGTACCCCCATCCCTCTCCAGGTGCCCCAATCCATTTAGACTACTTAGATATATACTTTCTAGACCTATGTGGTCGTATCTCGCATTTTGTTCACCCATTTTATCTGCGACACAGTCCAGGAATCATCAAATCAGCTAAGCTCTATCTAACCCTTCTTACACTTTAGGGTTTCATATTTTCATAGCTTAGATTGCTTGGGTCATTTTCCTTGTTTAGTTAGTTGTTATTTACTAATGTGCATAACATTAGATTAAACTAAATTAGACCCTCATATTTCTAATTTTAGTTTAATCACTTTGCAACAATGAATAAGAAGAAAGTTGAATAACAAAAACAACAATTTACAGAGATAGAGATAAAAGAAATATATAGAATACCAAACATGCAAGAGATAAACACCATATTTACATGGTAAAACCCCAGTTGAGTGCTTAGGGAAACATCCACGGTGCAAGATATCAAGCTTTTACTAACTCAAGATGAATAGATTACATGCGAACTTGTTATATGAGCTACTTTGGCTCTCCACAAAGATAAATACACCTAATTGGAAAAGTGTAGTTAGGATTCCTCCTCCTAAAAGATAGAGTGGAAAAACACCATAGGATTTTCCTTCCTAAAAATAGAATTCGATGGAATTTGTCTTTCTAGAAACAAGAGATTGACTCCTTAATTTTTACTTCACCCCCTTGGACCCCCCGTGATAGTAGTGGGGCATTAAGCCGCCCCCACCCCCACATCCCCCTTCAAGAAGTGAGCTACAAACCGCACCGCAAAGGGATCCAAAATTTAACTTTGTTGTCACATATCTAACAACAACACCTTCAATTTGAAATAGTTACAAGGAAATAATTTGGAACTCATGGCTAATGAGAAATATTTGAAGTCTTAATTATTTTTGTGTCATCCCCCTTTCCTTAGATGACTATGATTTATAGGGTAGAATTAGGATAGGATAGCTTAAATTAGCTTAGTTTTTCAAGTATTTTACTTTGTGTAGTTATCCTATCCATTTTTAGAGTATTTTTTAATTATTTTAATAAGTCTTGTTAAATACATGTTGTGATACATTGACAAGATATTTCATTAACATAGTTTGAGTTTACCCTTTTTATCTGCAAAAGGTGTTTGTTATGCATATTTCAATGATTAAAAGGGGTACATTGTGATTTTGTTAAAATTCATAATTTTGTGTTATCTTTAGTGGAATGATAAGTTCATGTTTGATGACATCTCATCATTATCTAAGGTAAAAAAAATTCTTTATTATCATTTTATGGATTAAGAAAAGTGTTACATTTGAAGCAAGTCAAAAATACACTTTGTCACATTTAAAATACTACATTCAAGAGTGAGAAATTGGTTAAGGGAATATCATTGAACTTAGATTGGTTCTCAACCCTCAAGGATAGCTTAAATCCTATCAATAAAAGAAGAGGATTTATTTATGAAATAAAAACTTCTCATAAAGTGTGATGCGGGAAAGCTCCAAATGAGGATATAAATGTCTAAATGAAAATGAAGTGAGATCTAGATTAGAATTGTGTGATTTTAATGTGTTTTAAATAATTTCTATTTTACTCTAACCTTTTCTAAAAAGGTCAAGACATTTTGAATGGACCCTTTGATAGCTGAGATCTAAAATTTTTGTGTGCTTCATTTTCCTAGAAATTCCCTTCTTTGTATGTTTTTCTTGTTCACACAACCTCGGATGACGTATAATAACCTCGCAATAAAGTGAAAACCTATAAACTTGCAATACCCTTCATCAAAAATTAACAAACCAAAAGGAGAAATCATATGTATGGTGGGGCTATATTACCCTTGGAAATCATCTTGGATGAACCAATCTAAGTAATGCACTACATGCCCTCGTGTGAGATCAAGCCTCATGTAGTTATCCTAGGTGTTTTGTGAGTGTGAGTTTGATCTAAGTAGATAGCCTATGAGTGCCCTCATGTCTCTTGACACAAAGAATATGGGCTAGTTATATAGTGTAGAATGTACCTAATGTGGTAGTAGTGTGATGTGGTGTGATTCAATTGTATGACTCTACCATTTGTTCCTTAAAACCCAATTCTTGGAGTGATTTTTCTTTTGCTAAGACATGTCTCTAATACATTTACATGCTTAGAAATGAAGGAATCTAGACTCTTTTACCTATTTGATTACTTCATACCTATATTAGGGGATTCTCTAAATGATGTTTCATATATTTAGGAAGATTTTGGAGAGCCTTTAATGTTTTTGGAATGATATTTGCAATAGGATTTTGTAAGAGTGTCAGGTGAGTTATAAAGTGATATTGACTTTCTTATATAGCGCATTATAGGTGAAATATTCTAATAATGCCAACCCTAGGAAGGTGAAATGATATAAAATATATATTCAAATTTAAAACAAAGTTAGGATATATAATAGGGAAAGATTGTACAAGTCATACAATAACATATAACACATGTAAACCAAAATTTACGGTCCTAGACATAAGAGATTTGATGTAAAATAGAAAAATTTAGGATGATGTATGAGGATTTTAGACTAGATTAGTGGGAGACCATCGATGGACCTAAACATTCAATATTGATAGAAACTCTAAAACCTCATTCAACCGCATAATATAGTAATACATTGTATTATATTATTCATCCTCTATCCGAGATTAATACATGAGTGCCTAACTTATATAGGTTATACAAGTTTTTATACTTAACAACTTGTCAAACAAATGTAATTTGAATTAAATTATCACATGCACCGAGTTTTTAATGAATTAACAACTCGATTGCACAAGGTAACAAATAAACTTATTATCTCCCTATAACAAGCTTGCAATGTGAACACAAAATAACTTTAGCTAGAAAAAACTCAAACATGTTTTTAACTAACCTAGTGTGAAAACAAATCTAACACCCTCCCTTGAGCAAAGGTGTCGGGAGAAAACCAAACATGAAAGTGGATCCCGATTGTTAGGCCGATAAGGTACCCATCTATAAACATAAAAACAAAAGAAGGAATGACTCAACTAGAATCCCCCAAGTACAACTTCCTTCACTCCAAGCAATGTTCACAACTAAATGTTAGGAGGACAAGCTAAGGGTTTAATGAATATGTAAGTGACCTAATCAGTTGTGGGAATAAACGCAAGTGAACAACTCCAAATTGTACTAGTTTTTGAATGAAGTGCATGTGAATATTTATGTGCTTGGTGCATCGGTGCTCAATTGGGCTGCGTGAAATCTCAATAGCACTTTGGTTATCACACTAGATCAAATTGGGATCCTATTTTGGAAATTTGAACTCACCAACTAACTTTTGAAGATAGATCATATTTTCCGTCCTTAATAAAGCACCTCTATACTATACCCCAATTGATGTCAATGCAACTGTAGTTTGTTTCTTGTGTGCACATGTAACAAGACCAAAACCAAGGTGAGAAATGAATCTAAAAGTGATTGAAAGGTATCAACATATCCACCCCAATCCGAGCATGTGAATCCCTTAATATGTGAAGATATCTTTGATGTGTAATAAATTCCAAAATTAAATGTACCCCAAATATAGTGCAAAATATGTTTTGCTTCATGTCAATGACTCTCATGTGAATAAAAGATAATTGAGATACTAGGTTATCAAAAAAGTGATATCATGGTGTGTATGTGTCAAGTATAAAAGACCGTCAACCAACTATATATGAAGTAGGATCAACCAATTTGTATTTGTAGTCAACAATCAAATCGATAACTAAATGATATGGTATGGGAGAAGACTTGCAACTAGCCATGAAAAATGATGAAGAATATTTATGGAGTACTTTTAATTTCCAAAAAAATATATTTAAGAGACTAATGACAGGATAGATGCTTTGAAAATAGTAGAAAAGTCCCATATCTCTGTCATATCAAATATTTCCATCAACTTGTGTTTTATTTCTGAATCAAGGAGTCTAAACTACTTGTGAGGATGAGGTTATCATCATACAACACCAAAATCAAGATATTCTCACCTTGCTTCAGGATGTAAACATTGTGATCAAATTCACATTGAAAGAATCTAGAACTTAGTATAAATATATCCATATTCCCATACCAAGTTTGAGGAGATTTTTTAAGCCCATAAAGAGAATGATGAATTTTGTATACCATGGAAGTGTCTTACACAAAACCCTAAGGTTTCTCCAAATATATATCCTCTATGAGATCACCATATAGGAAGGAAATCTTCACATCCATTTGATTTACTACCCACCGATGTGATTTAGAAAAAGATACAAAAGGGTGTATTGAGTCCATCTTTGAAACCAAAGAAAAAGTCTCGATTAATTCACCCCTTCAACTTGTGAGAACCCCTTGGCTATAAGTTGGTTCTTTTGCATATTTATTGAACCACCTACTACATATATGGTCTTAAAGACCCATTTACAATGCACAAGTTCTACTCCCTTAGGAAGAGGTATTAACTCCCACATGTTATTCCTCATGAATTAAGAATAATCATCTTACATAACATTTTCCCACTCAAGTTTCCCCATTTCCTCAGATAATGATAATGGATAAGTATAAATAGCTTGGATCATAAGAGTAGTACTAGAATTTTCAAACCAAGTGTGATGAGGAATAAAAGGATCACCAGTTAACTAAAGAACTAGTTTCTTTCAAGGTATATTGTGCCCACTTGGAAAATTTCTTTGTAGGATGAGGAGGTGAAGCATGATCATCATGTGTGTCTTCATCAAAATTAGGAAGTGTACCATCTTATCAATAAAAGGAGGTAATTACAATGATGTAGAAGGCTCGGAAGTTGTCTATAAAGTAATGATATTCTCTTCAATTCTAACATCTCCTCTAAAAAATACATCATGGGTGATAGTATTAAGAGATGGTATGCTTTCACATTCTCATGATGACCAAAAATATGAGAAACTAGCTCTTATTATCCATAGAGTTGAGCTTATCATCCTAAATAAACGTAAATGCCTTACTTATAAAGACAAGAAATTTAGAAACATAAAATTTCTCACATGACCAAGTTTCTTTGAAGTCTTGTCTCATACTACCTTGTGGAGAATGAGATTCTAGATGTAATTTTTTTAATTTATTTCTCCATCCCAAAACTTAGGTTCCAAATCCTTAGATTGTATCATGCAATTTTCAATCTCCATAATTGTTTGATTTTTTCATTTATATTTTCCATTTTATTAAGGGGTGTACTGATCGTGTATTAATGAATAATACCATGATTAGTAAAACATTCATGAAAAACATTACTTATATATTCCCCCATTGTCAATCCATATTTTTCGGTGAATTTTTAATTATTTCTCAAAAAATCCTAGAAGGCCTTAAAGTTTCAAACACTTCAATTTTATACTTGTAAGAAATACACCTAATTCCTCTATCTCGAAATCATAAATGAAATTTAGTACATATTTAGCACCATAAAATTACTGGTGGGAAAATTCATGAATTAAAATGCACTAACTCAAATGGAGCCTTAGCTCTCGAAGATTGTCCCTTAGGAAAAGGGATCCTAGTTTTGTTTTCCAAGCATGCATCTTGGGCAAACACCATCACAAAGGGAGACCTTTTTCAGCCCTTTCACCATGTCTACATGAACTTAAGTAATGTCCCCTTTTTCAAATAAAAATTAAAATAAGGGAAATTCGATTTGCACATATGGATTTAAAAATCAAAATATATTTTATTTGTGCAAATCAAAAATAAGAGAGAGAATCGATTTACCTTGGGATAATTAATAATTTTTGGAGGTAAATAAATTAATAAAGGCAAGTCGCATTTTTTGGAGGATGGTTTATTATTTCTTTGGGCACATTTATCTATATTTTTGGCATGGGTCGATTCCTTTTGGGCATCAAGTTTAAATATTAAATTCTCCTTTGTGTTTTATTTCTAAATCTTGCCTTGGGAATTAACTTTCACATTGGAGTTTGACTTTCAGGTTATTTCAAATTAAAGGCTCTCATCTCTAGACTATGGAGCCAAAATGGAGAAGGAACTTTGGAGATTGAGAAAGGAAAATCTATAAAAGAAGATGATGGGCACCCCTTTTCACATGTTGATAGTTATTATAACTTATCTTCATGCTTGAAGAGGGATGAATGCCCACTAGTGATCAAAAAACAAAAGGTGTTCTTCAACACCATCCATTGTGAAGTGTGATTTCCTTCTTGAGCTATGAAATGATAAGTTTTATTTAAGTTTTTGTTTATGTGAAGTCGTCATTGTCGAAGAGTGTGAGAGATTGTTTGAAGGGTTTTGAGCTATCTTTTAATCAATAAAAATTTGGATATTGTTGCTAGTTTTTTTAATGGTATGAATCGACTTGTTTGGAGGACGTTTGTGACATTTTTGAAAGGGTTTTGGAAAGGATAAAATATGAACTGTTCTTGCTCATTATTTTATTGCAAATGCTCTTTATTTCATGATGTTTTGGGCTACTAACCTTGCTGGAATTTATTCTAAGTGAAGCGACTAGTTTGGAGAGTTTTTCATCATTGTTTGGAAGTGGTTTTGAAGGATTTCCAATCTACTGTCATAAATTAATTATTACAGATTTGAAAGTTAGGAAGTCAAAAATAAGTCGGAATTAATTTAATATTTCTCCCTTAACCCTAGAAACTTGTTTTGCTGATTTGGGGAAATTTTGAGTGGCTTTTAGTGGGTTAAAAATTCAATTTATTTGAAAGTTCATAATTTTATCTACCATCTACAATTTATTTCATGCAAAAAGAGAAAATATTGAAGGAGATATTAATTTTTGAAGTTTACAAACCTTTTTAGCATATTTTAATTTATTTCACTCTTGCTACAATTTAATTGGTTAGAGAAGTTTTTATTCGACTAGTTATCCCATCTAAATTGTTACCTTGGCTCAATCCAACCCCAATTGGGTTGTATTGAATCCGACATTGGGTTAGTTGAGGTGAACCTAGAATGGTTTCTCTTCTAAGTTTACTTCCATTGCAATTAGTTTAGTAAAATTTAATTAATATCCCAAAAGGGGATATTACAACTTAGTTGTTGCAAATACCTATAATTCAAGTGACCAAAATGTTTATGACATATTTTTCCCAATGTGTTAGCATGAGAAACAAGCAATGACCCTATAGAAGTATCAAATTAATTAAACACATAAAGGTCTAAACGATGTTCCACCACACATGTAGTTACAACATCCTAAGGATGAAATAATTCTCTAATTACAACACTATGTGGAGTGAAATACACGGTTTTTCAAGAAACATAATTACAAGTGTAATGAACTAACAACAAATTAGATGAAATTTTAGGTGCCAAAAGTACATCATCGATGCACCCATTTGTATTTGTACCGATATGGAACCATAAAATTGACCTTTGAATATTTTCCTTGAGTATCTAAGAAGTGCTACAATAAAAAGAGAAATCCAAAACCATGTGAGTGAGTTAGATTATGCGAAGCACCATAATCAAAAATCTATTTAGATGATATTCAAGAACTAGCCATAGTATAAAGATCTTTTCTTTCCCTTTATTTGAGGAGGGATATCAATTTTATGTTACTTAAGTTTTCTTTCAATTTTTTTATTCTCTTTTATAATTTTCTAATTAGGATGATTTTTTTGTTGCAATATGGACATGAATCATAAAAATTATCTTTTCGATAATTTTTTTGGCTTGTCATAGTTGGAAGCTTTAGAGTTCTTAATGGTCATAGAAGAAGGCTTGTCTAATTATTCTATAGGATGTTTTGACTTAGAATTTTATTTCCATTTCCCTTTAGAGGAATTAGCCACAAGTGCATGACTTGAGCTAGGTAAGGCATCAAGTGCTCACAAGTAAGCCTTTCACAAAATAGTTGATGTAGAAAAATCTACACATACACCCAAAACTACATAAACATTTAAGAAGCACAATATTATAATCATTTTCCATGTTATTCTCAATATAAAGCAACTTTGAAAACTTAGTAAACTTGAAAAAAATCAAATCTTTAAGGTAATGAGACCTTTGGTTGATGTTTCCAACCATTCACTACCTCATATGTGATATGTTCTACTCAAACATCTAACAAACATGAAGACATACAAACTATGTTAAAATTTTCCCTAATTTGACTATGTTTGGCTTTGTCTTTCTTAGGAATTCACTATTGATAATGTTTGGATCTTGGTGACTTCATTAACATACCTAATAGAAATTTATTTACCTATAAAATTTGTTCCCTGGTCTCAACATAGGTTCCTCATACTTTGGGTTCTTGATACTGCTACACCTCTTGACTACTACTAACACCTACAATCCAATCACTTATAGACCAAACTACTTCTAATATAACTAAATTTTTTTTTTCAAAATGACACCTAGCTCTATCTTTCCCCTGCTCAAGGTTTATGTCCTTACTAGATCTAAGATGTATGATTCCATTATTACTAAAATGTATCTAGAGGTTTCCTTTAACTAAGCTCTTACTCATTAGATTCTCTCCTCCTTTTATATATTCCCCCTTAGTCATAGGTACTTGGATTCTTTTCTTGAGGTCTTGGACTAGTTTATTTGTAAAATTATCCTACTCCATATGTTATGACCACTCACTCTCCTTCCTTATTCATTACACCGTCCACTTTGTATTCCTCATTAGCCTTTGCACGCGAATCTTACAATCGATCATGAGAAACTAAGCATCCATATCAATTCATACTTAGTCTTATATTGAAATATTGGGCTATTATCTTCATAAATTATAATCATTGATATAAACATGATCTCCAAGGGCTTCATTAACATCCTACAATCATGCCATATATCTTACAACCTATTCTATATAAAAGCCTTCAATTCCATCACAAACTAGGTTGAGGGCTATTAGGTCTAGTTGACCCAAAATTGACCTTGACTTAAGGAAGCTATTTCGAGGGATTAAGAACATAAAAAAATCACCAACTAACATGTTTACATGCCCTCATATTGATACTTTGATTGAAACCACAAGAAAATTAGAGAAATTTTATTTCTCTCATTTTGTCATGCCTACTAGCCCCGCAAACACTAATATTCCTTGATAAAATCCAATAGAAAAAGTTTCAAATGGGAATAAAAAAATTGGATTTATCTTTTTATATGTTGGTAAGGACATGTAGAGGGTTTCTTAAGGACATATGCACAGCCTTCAATTATAGTCATACTCCAATTAGGCCTCCTAAAGAATCTAAATTGTATTGTCATTAATAGATTCGTTTGCACAACTCCAAATCACATCCAACCAAAAAAATATTTTATATCTTCATACTTAGTCCCTTTATACAATATTTCATCAACTTTTATAGAGTAAAACATGAATTATAGAAAAATACCTTCTAAACCCTAGATCAAGGTTTTACCAAACTCGATAGGGATAAAAATGCATATCTTGAGAAATTTTTCACTTCAAGACATAAAACCACTTCCTAAAGCTCTATACAATCATCTTCCAAATTTTTCCTTTTGGTCTTACTAGTTAATCATGCACACTTTTTCCCCAACAATAAGATTTACATTAAGATGTGGTTCTTTAACTTTGTTTTTGAATAGTTCTCAAGGTTTTAGCCTTAGGTTGTTGCTCTAAATTTCATATACACTTGAATATTTCCTCTCTACTCACTTTCAACAATAGTATCAAGCTCTAGTAATCATACTTCATGACTTCCCACCATATCTTAACCTCTTTATATAACATGCATAGGCAAAACACTACATACCTTACACAAGTGTCAAGAACCTTCCTCATTATGTGACACAGTATAGAAGAGACTATTTCACTTATGGAAACCTCATTAACATTATCATAACACCTACATAAATAATAAAAACTTACACAACACCCACATTTTCCACTACATAGTTTATCAAGTCAATAAGAAGACGGTCTTCACACAATCCTTGACTATTTCTTCACCACTAACACAAATAATCTCTCCGAGATTTAGGACTATATTAATCATAGTAGAAACACCATTAGTACACTCATGCATATTTATAATTAATACAAAAATAAGTATTGTCACATTACCATTCTCATTCATATGTACAAGAAATACAAATCTCTTAAGAATCTTGACTTTTAATACTTCATTTTAATCTTGATTTTTATCCTTCTCTACTTCTCTATCTCAACCTTATGAGGCTCTTCCACCCTCATTATTTTTTCCAAGAAGACTCTTCAACTTCCTAAAAATTTACTTTATACCTAATCCATTAAAATACCTCCTCATATGCCCAAGATGGGGAGTTATCAAAACTTAACTTACCTAACTATAGTGTAATTAATACTACCACCTCACTTCGGTGGATCAAGATGTTTGATTACAAGTTATTTGTCTCTTTTACATCATTTTCATCATCCCCCTAATAACACCACTAAAATTATACTTCTTATTTTCTACTTACTAATTTCAAATATTCAAACTTGGTCTTATGGAGGGAAACCCCATTATGCTCAAGAGGATCCCATTAAGTGGAAATCCATGCCAAAACACCAAAATGACTCCTCAATGAATATTTAGAACAAAAATTTGAACTTGTCTTTAGATGCTCTGCATCATACTCCCGTGTGGAGAAATTTGAGTTCCATCTCAAATGATGGTCTTCTTCCTCTTCTTCCAATTATGCAAAGTACCCTTGAAATTCTTCTTCTTTTAACTGATATCTACTCATCATGCTTGCATTTTCCTTCATTTCTTTCTTCCATCTTCTTCTTAGTTTTTTCCTCTTAATTTTTTCCTCCAAACTGAGTAATTTTTTTCTTTCATTTTCTTCATTTGAGATATGTTAATAACTTATTCTTCAATAAATTCCACCTCCTTAGCTATCACACCTATACAAACATAATCCCACAAAATATTAGATGAAAAATATGGAGACCTTTGAGTCTCTTCATATGCTCCTTGCACCTTTTCTTTCCTCTCCATCTTGTATTATGTTTCAACAACTAATTTGGCTTGTTTTCATCCTTCATTTTCAGCTCTCAAACATTACTTCATTTGGTTCTTCATCACTCTTCATTTTATCACCATACAAATCTTTTTCAAATGCTTGTATTTCACCCTCTAGTTCTTATACACCTTTATGTACAAACAAACAATCGATTCGTCTTCCTCTCTCACAAATTCTTTTTATTTCAATACCTCAATGAGGATTATTAGTTGTTCCTCTTTCACTTTATTATTTTCCCCAAAAATTCATCAGTTTTTAAATATACAACACCAATTTCAAGATCTCTTCACACTTGAACTAGGGTAAATTTTAAGACTCCTCGATGCAAGAGCATTTTCTCACCAACATGGAAATTTTGAGATTTTGTATAAATTATGCAATTTTGGGTAGAAATAGTCTAGATAAGGTTTAGGGGGTGTTAATAGGGTCCTTTTAGTCCCTCTAGAATGTTCAAGTTAGGTTAATTCCTTAAGAAATTTGAATTAGGAGGTTTCCCTCCAAAATGTAATTTGAATTCTTAACAGATCATTATGGAAAATTTTGGCTTGTAAAAGGTGTTTAAGCTATTTTTAAAGCATGGAATAAGTGCAATAAGGACTTATAAGTCATAAGAGGTCAAATTTTTGTCATTATATTAGACCTATGGTTTGGAAGTTTAGTTAGGGTTAGTATTTTAAGCATGGGAAAAGGTAATTAGATGGTTTAAAGGCTAATAAGCCTCAAAAAAGGATGGAAACTATTTTCAAAGGCTAAAAAATCCTCAAATGTAACTAAATGAGGGGGATTCTTGGAGAAATGAAGTAGAAGAACTCTAATGGAGGGTAGAAAAGGAAGATTTGTGAATGAAAATTGCAGTATTATGTGTGGTTTCTTATAGTTGCTAATATCTAAAGGTGGTAATGGCATTATAGAAGTTATTTTGTTGTTCATCCTTGAGTAACATGACAAGGAAATCCTGATAAATGTATTCTTGATTAATTATGTGCTCGTATTTAGTTAACTCTAGTTTTTGGCATGTATTCTTGTGTTAGGATTGTGCATTTATGAGTTAAGGATATAGTCAAGCATTTTCTTCATACCTCAATGTATAGGATTTGATGTACTTGTGAACACACTATAAGAATGATTTGAAGTCCTTGAAATCACCAATAAAGTTAGAGACTATGAAAGTCATATTTCAATCCTGAAGTTTGTGTAACCTAGGACTGTGGAAAGAGGAAACTCAATGAATGGTGAGGTTTTTCAAGTGCTATATAGCATTCTTTAGGTAACCCATGTTCCATTGTTCTCTAATTATTTGAATAAGAATGAAAATGACATCTTAGAAGGAAGAGGTTGAATTTTGGTTGTTCTTCATAGTTATATGTATTAAAACTCAAACACCTGCCTCATATAGTTTCATAGTCAATGCATGATGGTATTTTAAGGTTGATGGTCTCATTCATTGTTTATGATGGCTCATAAATGTTTATGGATTTCATAGATATTGGTTATAGGTGGCTGAAATTTATTTTAAAAGACTTAAATCTAAATATCCTAATTAAACCCTCAAAATCCCTTAAATCCCGATTTACCAGTGAAGGAAATAGGTAAACTATGTCAAATAAGGATTTATGTTATTGAATTGATGCTAATGGAAATAAATGTTTGCATGTATTATTAAAATAGTCCTTGGTGTTGAATCTTATCTCACAACTCCAAGTATTGTGCATTTTATAAGAATTTCACAATCTCGGGCTGTAATGTGTTGGCCCTGGGAAAGGAGTTTGAAAGTATTAACCATTGAATTTTAAAGCTCAAATTTTGAGGAAAAGTTTTTACATAAGTGAATTAAAGTATTATTTAATAATTTTAGAAGTCCATTGTGGAAAACAGAAAATATTCTTAACAATCTGGTTCTGAGTTAGAAAGTACGGTCTAAGGCCTAATCCTAATAGCTTATTCACAAAGAAAGCAAGGGTTACCTTAATAATTTGTTCATGATACCTATAGGAGATGATAAGGGACATATTATGAGTATATAACCGTATTCATGGTGAATTAGAGCTATATATAAATGGAATATGTTCTTGGCAAGCCTAGGTAAGGACTAATGGTGAAATTTCAAAAGTTAAGGATTAGGGAGTTACAAGAAGAGTTGGGTATTCAAAATTTGAGGGCACATCTAATGTGATAAGAGGATACCAAGAAACCATCTAAATTTCTATATATATCTCAAAAAATTCATGTTCTTATGACTTTCCTAAGTTTTTAGTTGAGAACATCTAAATACGGTTTTAGAGTGTCTTGATAAACAATGTTCAACTTGTGAATTCTAAGTCATTGGATGGTTGATCCTAGGTGAAAATAATAATTTTAAAGAAGGTAAAGAGTAGGGGAAAGGTTATGAAGACACAATGTTGAGATTTTTCTAGAATTGAAGACTATGTTAAAAGGACTAGTGGAGCAAATACAAGGTATGTGAATGTTATACCTACTTTCATGACATTGAATCAGTTGAAAGTGTTTTGACATTGTTGGAATAGAGAATTTGATATTTGATGTTATTTATATGTGACTCACTTACTTTAAGGTGTCATTAAGGATCTCAAAGACAACTAGACCATCTAGAACAATTCTAAAGCAAAGTATATGTAAGATTTGCCTAATTAGGTACAAGAAGGGAATGAATGGCGGGGTACCTACATCACTCCCCCTAAAAAACCATAGATATTACTTGGAAATTTTCTAAAAATGACTTTTGAAATCTTGATGAATGTTAGGAATTGAAAGGAAATGCTATCAGATCATAGCAATTATTGGTCGGTATCATAATGCTACCGACCAAGAGCATAATATTGTTAGTTAGTAACCAATTTCTCATTTGTGTATGTGGTAAAGGTGATTTGAATATAAAAATTTGGATATTAATATAAATGCTAGGCGAATCAACTAAAAATTAACTTGTATTTTTAGGCAAAATATCAAGTGATTTAACACCTAAAAATTACTTGATTCAAAATTTCAAAAACCCAAATATTCGTGAATTAACAAAGATTATCCACTAAATTTTACATCGACTTGAGATTTTTCTTCAACTTCTCTTGGCTTTTCATTACCAGCTCATCACGTTGTTTAATACCTTCTTCATCATGATTTCCCTCTTCTTTACCTACACATAAGAAAAACAAACATATCAAGAAAACCATGATCTCCTACATTGTCACATTCTTCATCCTCCTTCATGAAATCATGAGAATAATCCTCATCTTCAAAATTTCATTAGCTTGATAAAATATCTCTTTACCTTCATCTTCATCTTCACTAATCAATCATTGTTATGATCCTAGTGTGAAAATTCACTAATGGATTGAGGTTTTGGTGTAATGGTTTGTTACATTTGGTTTCAAAGCAACCACCTAGGTTTGAGTCTTGGCACGTTTGGCTACGTCGACATTGTAGTGTTCACCCAAAGTGCTCATATAGGGTTGGGTATGGTCCCGCTATATAGGCACAAATGTAGCACAGGTCCAAGCTATAGAGCACGGTGGGATGTTATGATCCTAGTGTGTGAGGTCACTAGTTCCTCGAGATTTTGGTATAATAGATTATTAAAAGCATACTTGATCTTCATACCATTTAAGATGGGCTAGGAATATTTCTATGGTATCCACTTCATCAATTTTCTTATCCTCTACAAGTATAACCTCTTTGACTACCTCCTCTTCTTATTTATTTTCCAAATTTTTCTTTTCTTTATCCTTCTTTCTTATTGTGTTATCAAATATTTCGGTTGTATTATATTTCTCCTCACTACAAGTGACCTTATATGCCACCTAGCTCTTTTCTAATCACTCTTCCATCTCCTTGGTTTTATTTTTCTCTCACTCTTTCCATCATCTTAGCTATCTTCTCCATGTCTTTCTTTATTTTGTTTAACTCTTGTTGAAATCACAACTCTCTCTCTTTCTAATTCCTTCATTTTATCTTCTTTCATTTTTATATTTCTCTCTTTTTCTTTTTCTTATGGCATAGGAATTTGACCAATCCCTTTACCATCTCAACTTCTTCTTCCTCCATTTTCCTCTCTTGCAAGTATTTTTCACATATCTTTTGTCTTACCGGGTTCTCTCTCTTTCTCTTACCTAGTCTTTTTACACTCTTCATTCTTTTCTTTCTCTCTACTTTTTCTTAGAGATTCTTACCACTCTTCTTTATCTTCACCTTGATGGCTTGGATTCTTTCTTGAGCCTCTTTCAAAATTCCTTTTCACTATTTGCTTTAACCCACTAATATTTTTTCCACTTCTATTTTTAATAGGAGCTTCTTCTCATAACCTACTCCTAATTTCTGAATTCAACTTGAGCTTTCATGAGCTCTTTTATCTTCATCATAATCTCTCTTAACTATATTTTCTTTCACTCCTACAACCTTGGACTTTCTGAGATTTCTTTTCCACTTTTATCCACCTTCTTGTTGCCTCATAACTTGTCAAAATATTCATCACATATTTACACAAATTCTTGTTAGGATAAAAACTTCCATTGTGAGATCTTCCATCTTTGATATAACCTGATGTATAAAAATATACACACACCCAAAACTTCATAAACATTTAAGAAGCATAATATTAGAATCATGTTCCATATCATTATCAATATAATCCAACATTGAAAACTTAGGAAACTTGACAAATTTTGCAAACCTTTATGGTCTTGAGACATTTAGTTGATTTTTCCAACCATTCGCTACCTCTCTATGTGCTCTACCCTACTCAAACATCTAACAAACATGAAGACGTAAGGACTATGTTAAACTCTTCCCTGATTTGACTATGATTGGATTTGTCTTTCTTATGACTTCACCATTTATAATGTTTGGATCTTGATGACTTCATCAACATACCTGCTAGAAATATCTTTAACTATAAAATTATTTCCTTTCTCTCAACATAGATTCATCATACCCGGCTTTTCGATACTACCACACCTCTTGGCTACTACTAACACAAGTAATCCAATCACTTATAGACCAAGCTACAACATAACCAAAATAAAATTTTAAAAATGACACCTAGCTCTATTCTTCCTCTGCTCCAAGGTGTATGTCCTTACTAGATCTTAGATGTATGATTCCCTTCATGCTACAATTTACATGTAGGTTACCTTTAGCTAAGCTCTTACTCCTTAGATTTTCTCCTTCCTTGTATCCCTTCCCACTTAATCATATATACTTGGATTCTATTTTTGAGGTCTTGGAAAGGTTTCTCTAAAATTACCCTACTCCATATCTTTGTGACCACTCAATATCCTTCCCTATTCATTACATAATCCATTTTTTCATTCCTCATTGGCATCTACCTACACATCTTCCAATCATTCATGAGAAACTAAGCATGCATATCAACTTCATACTCAATCCTTTCTTGAAATATTTGTCTATTCTCTTCATCATTACTTTGTCATTTATATAACCATGATCTTCAAGGGCTTCATTAACATCATATAGTCATGTCATACATCTTGCAACCAATTCTATACAAAAAGGCTTCAATTCCATCACAAACTAGGTGAGGGCTATATGGTCTAGTTGACCCAAAATTGACCTTGACTTAAGGAACTTCAAGGGCTTAGTAACATAAAACATTCACCAATTAACATGTTTACATACCCTCATACTACTACTTTGATTAAAACCGCAAGAAATTTAGATAAATTCTATTTCTCCCATCTTACCCTACTTGTTAACCCTACAAACATTGATATTCCTCGACAAAAATCAATAGAAAATTTTCAATCGAAACTAAAATACTTTTTGGATGCCCATTTGGATTTTTCAAATGCTAGTAAATATATGTTAAGGATTTCTTAAGGAAATATGCACAATTTCAATTATTGTCATGCTTCAATTAGGCCTCCTAAAGAATCCTAAATCATATTTTCATCAATAACTTCATTTTTGCAGCTCCAAATCACATGCAAATAAGAAAAATTGTTATATCATCATAATTAGTCTCTTTCTACCAAATTTCATTGAATTTTATTGGGTAAAACGTGAGTTATAGGAAAAATATCTTGCAAACCCTATATCGGGTTTTACCAAACCCGAAAAGGATAAAAATACATATCTTTAGAAATTTTTCACTTCAAGAGTTAAAATTTCTTCCTACAGTTCTATAAAATCATCTTCCAACTTTTTCCTTTTGGTATTTCTAGGCAATCATGCACATTTTGTCCCTAATAATAAGCTTTGCATTAAAATGTGGTTCTAGAAATTTATTTCTAGACAGTTCCCAAAATTGTAGGCTTAGGTTATTGTTGTGAACTTTCTCTACACCTAAATCCTTCCTCTCATTCACTTTTTAAAATAGTCTCAATTTATATTAATCTTACTTCATGATTTACCACCATATCTTAACCTCTTTCTATAACATCCATAGGTGAAACACTATATACCTTACACAAGTATAAAAAAAAAAATCCTCATTATGTGACATGAAGTATAGAAGATACTATTGCACTTATGGAAACCTCATTCATGTTCTCATAGAACTTTTATAAATAATCAAAACTTTCACCACACCCACATTTTCCCTATATAGTTAATCAAGTCAATAAGAAGATAGTTTTCACACAATCCTTGACTATTTCTTCACCTCTAACATAAATAATCTCTCTAAGATTTAGGACTATATTAATCACATTAGAAACACCATTAATACACTCATGCTTATTCATAATGAGAACCAAAATGAGGCTATCACATTACCATTACCATTATAATTCATATGTACAAGAAATATAAATCTCTTAAGAATCCTCACTTTGAATGCTTCATTATAATCTTCAAGTTCTCTCCTTCTCTATATTTTCCTTCGAGTCTCTTCCACCTTCATTAATTTTTCCAAAAATACTCTTCAACTTCCTAAAAATTTACTCTTTACCCAATCCATGTGAATATCTCCTCATAATCCCAAGATGGAGTTACTAAAAATTAACTTACCTAACTAGAGTGTAATTACTACTACCACTTCACTTGAGTGGGTCAAGATGCTTGATTACAAATTATTTGTCTCTTTTACATCATTTACACCATCCCCAAGTAATGGCCACTAAAATTAGACTTCTTAGTTGCTACTTACTAATTTTAAATATTCAAAATTTCTCTTTTGGAGGGAAACCCCATTGCTAAAACACCATAATTACTCCTCAATGAAGATTTATAACAAAAAATTGAACTTTTCTTTAGATGCTCCTGCATCAATAGATAAAAAGTAGGCATTTTAAAATGAGCATCGAATACATCCATTGTGGAAATAAAATTTGATGCAAACACATTGTAAGGGCCTTTTAGTTTTGAAAAAATGGTATTATACATTCTTCATCCTTTTTTCTTGACCACCATTTGCCTTTACTTTTGACTTAATAGACTTGAATTTTAACTTTAAATTTTTATATAAATGAATCAACCTAAATTCATTCACTTTACCAAAGATACATTCGAATATGTCACATGCATCCTTCAAAGTTTTGGATTCATCAATGTAAAACTATAGACTCTCATATACATTTAGGATGATAAAACTAAGGGATTCATCCTACTTTCACACATAATCATATTTATCTTTCCCCAAGAACGTTTTCTTGAAATACCCTCCTCCATAGGCCTTTGGAATGGAGAAATTGTCCCATATTTGGTTTCTAGGTGTGATATTAAAATGAGTTCATAGGTTTGAATAGTCGAGATCCAATACTTTTTAAGGGTTTTCACTTTGAGATTTTTTACCATCGTTCAAGAGGATGGGGATATATTATATACGATAGATGGAGGATATATTAGAGAGGATGGAGGTTTTCAATTTGAGCTTTTTTAAACAATTAGAGAGTATCCAAAAAAACATGATTACTAGCAAGTTCAAATTAAAGATCTCAATCCCATATGATATTCTTTTAGCTGAAACTGGGGATGTACCTCTAAAAGCTATTGTTATGGTTTGTCTCATAACATATTTAAAAAGGATCGAGCAAATGGATGGTAGTATATGGCCTAAGGTTGTCATTAATGAGTATTTGGAGAAAATAAAGAAGTCATGGATGAGTCAAAACAACAAATGGATTTAAAAATGGAAAATTTACTTGAATGCATATCTAATAATATCCAAGAGATAAAAAATTATTATAGACAAATTCCATTAAGCTATGTGGGGAAATTCGTTAGGGAGAAAGAAGAGATATTATTTGGAGGAATTCAACTCTACATGTGATCATCAAAAAAGGATTTTATTGGGGCTAGTATCCAAAGTGGAAAGTAAAAATATTCATAGCTTAATTGATAACAAATTACATCGTCTTTGGTGTGAAACAGGAAGATGGAAAAACCTAAAGAGTCATGGGAAGATAGAATTTGTGTCTTTTGCACGTCTAGTGCAGTGGAGTCAGAGAAACATTTCATGTTGGAGTGTAATTATTATAATGACATTAGGGCTTAGTTTTCTAACACGGTGGATACTGCTTCATTTCAAGATATTTTCAGCGAGAATATGGTTGAAAAAATAGGGGAGCTGATTATCAAACTCACCAATAGAAGATCTAAATGTCAAAAAGTTTTTTTAGCAAGATCTGTTGTCCCATAGGTTGACTTTGGTAGCCTTGTGGATGTTAAATTTCTTCTTCTTCTATAAATCAGACATGATTTTTGGGTTTCTTTTCTTCCTCCTTCCTCCTAGTAGTGTAAGAAATATATCAAGGAGAAACATGTATTCAAACCATTGTGAGAAGAGTTTTGTTTCTTTGTATTATCATTATGGACTACGTCACCGAGGAACCCACAACTTGGAGGAGAGAATTTTTGCCCAATTGCGAGATGAGTCTTTACAAAATTTGACCCCAAAAATGTAGATAAAAAGATTTCCCCGCTGGAAAAAAAGCACAAGATCCATATCTACATGTTTCCAAAAATGGTGAGCTCTCGAGAAGATGCAATGGGGTATTGGGAGGAGCCCAATACAAGGAGGATCTCATATATGGTAATGCTTAATATGTTTTCAATGTAGAGTAAAAATATGATGTGTATAGAAAATAATGTTGTTTCGAGTTTGCACAACGTGAATGGTTGGAGTGGATGTTGGGTGGAGCGGCTTCTTCAAGGGAAGAGGTTTACTCAACACAAAATTATCCTTCACTACATATTTTCATTTGATTGGGCTTCTTCTACTATTCCAACTATAATACCATATGAGGATTATAGGGAAGACCCATCGTGAGACCACTAATGGCCTTAAACTTTCAAATTTGACAAAAAAATCTACAAACTCGTTCAACTAGAAAATACAACAATACATTACAAAATATTATATTTTTCACCCTCTATTCGAGATAAATACATGAGTATTTATTAAATAGGTTATAAAAGTTTTCATACTCAACAACTTGTCAAAAAAATGTAATTTGGATAATAGTATTAAGTGCTCCAAGTTTGTTTGATAAATTAAAAACTCGTTGCACCAAATTTAACAAATAAAATAATCATTTCCTTATAGGAAGCTTATAATTTGAACAAGAAAGAACTAGATAGATAGAAAAATTCGCAAACAAGTTTCTAACTAACCTAGTGTGAACACAACTCTAACATGATGTACAAGGCTAGTTTACTATTTTTATTAAATAAGATATCCTAAATTGATCACATAGTAGTGTGTAAATATGATAAATTCATGAAATATCTAGTTAAATATAATGATTGGATTTAAAACATGAGCATTTTTCTTAGTAGGGTAGCATAGCCAAACTTGGTGTTACAAAAGGACAAGTTACCATATTTTAGTGTATAAATTTTCCCCATTTAAGTGTGTAGGTTAAAATTGCATTCTTAAAGGAAAATATATCTTGAGTGTTCACACACATTTTATATTTTCTCAAAAAATATCCTCTAATGTATTGATTGTCGCATACTCCATGATGAAACATGCAACATAGAGTGTATTCAATATCTATGATAAAAATTGAACTATAATGCAAAATATAGATAATGTTCTTAACTTTTATTTTGCATAAAGTAAGTAAAGGAGATGCAAAACATAGAAGGAATAAACTTGTTTGTTCTATAGAGGGAGGATCTCCCATTCTTATTATACTCTAGAGATTTGGAATTTTTCTTGAGATGATGAAGGATCGAGGGTGATCATTCCCTAATTGTGTCAAAGGAGAAACAAGAGTGTCAAGTGCATTTAACCCAACACTGGAGGAGAGAGAGGAACCCAAGTATCCCACAAAGATAGAGAGGATTAGTGTATAAAAAAATTTACTAACCTTGATATCTTTCCTTTTGAAAACTATGAGAGAAGAGGAAGGACATTCTATGAAGAAATTAACCACATTAATACCTTCCACAACCCCATGCACCACACCACCGCAAATGGATATAGGTCTAATTTTGTAACTAGCGTAATTGTTGATTAAGATAAAACCAAAAAGGAGTGGATATACTAAGCCCCCATATTGTGTTGCATTGTTAAAACTAAGTGTATAGATTATGGAATATCATAGAGGAGAATAAGGCCCATTCCCCAAACTTGTTTCCTATAATTTTTTGAAGTAGTGTAGAGGAGAAGGAATGAAGTACTCATGCCCCTTATATCATGCTTTCAACTGAGTAAACTATTTCGAGATTGTATGATAAACTTGTAAATAGCTAATAAAATCGAGAAAATTGGAAATTTTGGATAATATGCCCCTATATAGGAACATCCACTAAGGTCAAGATTGTAGCATGGTATTGATTGTATTGTATGATTTTTACCTACTTTGAATTTTTCCACTTTTATTACATGTGCCTCTTTCTAAGGATATGGACCCTACAAAAATGGTTCTTGTGTTTGTAATATGTCTCGGATGTAGAATATATACTTATAAGTGGCCCCTCTTTTGATATGTGTATGAAGAATCATTTAATCACATGGCTCAAAATATTTTATGTGTACCCATGTGTAATAAGCTTGATAATATACATAATATCACATAGAAGGATGGAATGGTTGTCATTGTTAGAATCTATACCTACATATGGGTTAGACATGGTGGAAACCATGGTGTATAGATAAATTAGTATGTAACATGCAATGAACAAGTAAGACATTTGTATAGAAGTAAGACCAATAGTATAAAAGTGTTAATCATGTCATAATCTAGAGTAGGATTATCATAGAAATATTAGAATAGAAATCAATTATGTCATAAACAGAGTAATATTAGTATAGAAACATCATAATAGAGACCAATCATATCATAAACTAGAGTAGTAATAGCATAAAGCAACATAAAAAATGTTTTAGAGATAAGTAATCACTAGTATAAAGATAGAAACATAGTCACATTGAGGCATTAAGTTGAAACATGGGACACGCATGGTATCACAAGATAATCACAATAGAAGGCACTGTGAGACAAATATAAGGAAAAAAAGTGCATACACATAAGATAGGTATAGAGCCACAAACATGGGACACCCATGGTGTCACAATATAATAAAGGCACTCATGTTATATAGACTACATAATCAAATAATTGTAATCAAGAAAATTAATATTCCATAACAAGAAAGGATCCCAATAACACAACAAGTCAAATAAGGAAATAATATGTATAATAATGTACTAACAATATTGTATCAAGCAAGTATAGAAAATAGTGATGGTAAAATCATATATATAAAGATAGGTTGGTGATGCACAAGACATGTGTTATTCATGTTAACTCAAAAGACATTATATATATATATATATATATATATATATATATATATATATATATATATATATATATGAGAAAGTGTAAAGTATTTATACTAAAACAAAGGCACATGTGTCTGTGGGAGATGCCCCAAAGAGTAGTGTTAATAGAAAAGAACCAAGCCATCACTTATCATCGTGTTTCATCTTGTGTGTTTCTTACATCATACTCAATTTACCTCATGAACATGTCCATAAATAGTATATGAAACAATATATGTTATCCATCAAACCCGCATGATAAAAAAACATGTATAGAGTAACAAGCTAACCATTTAAACCATAAACATGTCTTTGAACTGTATTTTTGTAAATATGTTAATTTTTTTGTATCATGTGATTATTTGAATGTTATTTAGTAGTTTTTAAAATAGCTATGTACATGAAATGGGGTATCATAACATCTATCCAATAATATTCTCATAAAGAGGCACATCATGCTCAAAAGGTGAAGGAGGTGTAGGCCCCAGTAAATTTTATAAGAGATAAAGGGTTCTCATGTATAATATATGTAGAATCCATGGCATATGTTTTAGAATAGTTGGGTTTGGAAGACATATGATGAGTGATATATTTTGAGGGTGACTAAGTCACATGATGAGGAGAATATGTCTTGTGACAGTGGTATGTGACCTGAATGATTGAGTAGAAGGATGAGGAGAAGGTATCCTATGAGAAGTGGTATATGACTTGCTAGGAACATTGTATGAACTAAGATGCTTATGCATAGATGCACTATAAGGGAGTATCCTACTAGATGCAGTATGATAATTAGGAGGCCAAGGTGTAGATGCACCAACACTATGAGTAATGGTACATAATGCGTCAAGTTTGCAAAGATATATGGTCCTCAAATATAATAGAACTAATTTTGATAGCTTATTTATTATGAATGGACTTAACATATTGATGTATAAATGAAGGTATAACTATAAATGTATGAAGCCAAGAGCAACCTAAATTCATGTCACATAATATAAGAGAAGATCCCACCAAGAATGGGATATAATGAGCCAAGTTGCAAAGATATTTGGCCCTCAAATATAATAGAACTAATTGTGAGTTTATTTATTATGAATGGACTTAACATGTTGATGTATAAATGAAGGTATAACTACAAATGTATGAAGCCAAGAGTAGCCTAAATTCATGTCACATAATATAAGAGAATATCCCACCAAGAATGGGATATATAGGAAATTCAGCTATGAGAGGGAGGATAATATGCCTTATGTGTGTCTTACAATCAAGTATGATTTATCCATAGTATATCCGAGATAATGCGGTAGTTGAAGAGTACATATATTATACAAATAAAGTATATCAATCAAAACATTATGTATAGGATGTCGATCAATAAAATCATGAATGTAAAGTGTATCAAAAATAAACTTGTGTACCATTTTAGTGTCATTAAAAGTAATAATCGCGAAGAAGGCATAATAGTAATAGTACTAATCATAGCATATAATGGGTGATTATAACAAGGCGGACGTGGTATAGTGTGAAAAAATACTACATCTCTCGAAGTAGCTTTAGTTGTATTATGTTCAGAAGTAGATCACTAAATATATCGATATGTATATTATCATTAGTAGGTAGATTTAGTGGTATCATCACATTAGATATCACCAATATTGATAAGGTCTTGTATAACATGATAAAGCTCAATTAAAAAAATAATGGAATGACCAGCACATTTATGATAATCACGGTGGGCATTAACATCAAATATCTTACTATGAAGTGTGTTTGTATTAACCTCAAGCAATGGAAAGATAAATACAAGGTTGCACTTAAGTAATTATTTGAGCATTGTTTTTGTGCACAAGGTGAATGAGTGAATTTCCACCAAGAAGATTGCAACTATAACTTTTTAGGTTGAGATACAACATTGGAAGTGGTTTTATCTTCATATTTTTCATCATTAGTTTTATTATTAAAAGTAATTTTACCTTAAAACTTGTTATTAGAAGTGTTAGGAGGATCTTAGCTTCACGTTATTTAATAGTATGGCATATATGATAAAATGAGTTTAACTTTTCAAATATAATTGATTATTGTAAAGGGAAAAGAATGTTGTGTGAAAATATCATGTACTTCATTGTTGCGAAAAATTATTTTTATCTTAGTGTCCTCTTATAGTATAGAACATAATCACCGATGAGATCATTGGAACCTTGTTGCATTTTATCCATTTGAGTGAAATATACTTTGTCTCAAATTTCAATAGATCATAATGCATGGGAAGATCATAAAATTGTTGAAGGACAAATATTTTGAGATTCCAAGGAAAGAGTTTGGTAAGTAATGTATCATTTGAATAATAGTTGATTCAAGGAACATGAAATGTATAAAGGTGCTCTTTGGGATCACCATTTCCATCATACATATGAAGCTTAGGAGAAAAAAAACTGAGATAAAAATGGTAGGAAGCCATTTAGTGTGCAAATTGAATTATGGAGCAACTAAGTGAAATCCATAGCATGAGAGGAACCAAATGCACATTTTTCTTAATTGTATAATGTGAGCTTGCGCAAAGTATGAATAAGGGATTCAATAACCTATGTGTTAGAAGAAGAAGCATTTAATGCACTATGAGTGTAGATAGGAGATGTAGGAATAATAGTGGTTATAGGAATAGACATAGAAACAATGTAAATTGGATGATTGGGTGCACCCAAGAAAATAGTGCATATGCAAGAATAATAGATGTATATATAGTAATTGATGATGTATTGGGATCATTTGTGGAATATATAACAAGTATTCTTAAATTGGTCCCTAGCAGTATAAAGAAGAATATCAATGTTGATAGGATATTTTTTCAATAAACGTGTTAAAAATTCCATCATCTAATAAAACATGATTGTCAAAAATGTTGAGACCCCTCACCTTGTAGAGTATTAGTGAAACCCGTGAAGACGGGATGAGAAAAATATTGGCTATGTAATATACATGCTTGCAAGAATTAAATAAGGTATTTCTTATTGCATAACCCCCACTTGTTTTAAATTATTAAATCCAAATGGGGGCCCTCTTGATCTTCATACAAATTGGTAACATCTAAATTTCTACCTTTTTCATTCTTAAAGAGATTTGATTTGCATTATCCAACTTGTTTTGTTGAAATGATTGGCATTTGTATTGAACTTGGATTAAATATTTATACTTAGTCAAATTTTCACGTTTCTTAATTAATTGAAAGTTTTTCTTCTTCTTGTAGTTCAAAAGGAAAATCATGAACATCCACGGAATTCAAAATTTAGTCTTTGGTAGCATTGTTGAAAAATTAGTCTTTTTAAAAAAATTTAAAATTCTAGTCTTCCATGGAAATTCAATGGAAAAACCATAAAGTAAAGAAGAAATCCAAAAATAGTGTTACGCAAGCCTAGAGAAAATGGAATTCCATGGAGTTGGTTAATTCCATGAAGTAAAATGTGTGGTCCACTCAATGAAATCCACGATGCAAGAAAATTATACCGTGAGGCACTACAAGGGAAAAAAGGAGTTAGATGCAACTAAGTTTGGAAGCCGCCAAAAAAAGAACTTGGTGATTCCATCGGTTTTTCAAAGACTTCATCTTCCACATGTTCATCTAGCATGTAGAACGAAGGAAGATGACCTTTTCAACATGATAGAAAGAAAGGGATAAATGTGGGAGCATTAAAAGACTAAGTACGTGCAAGTTAGAAATCCACATAATAAATAAAACTAGTGCTCTATGGAATTTTCAAAATTCTAGTGCTTAGTGGATTTTTCAAAACACTAGTGTTCCACTAACTTTTCAAAATTATAGTGTGTCATGAGAAAAACAAAGAAAAATCCACAATACAAGGGAAATGTCTAAAGTCTACATCCAATCAAAGGAGGACACGTTTCAATATCTTATAATAGAGAAAGGCATCTTTACATTTTGTAGTTTGCAAAATGCATTCCTACAAATTTACAAATCAATTGAAAGGCATACTCCATTAAATTTGATGGGCACAAAGAAAAATAGAGAGTACAAATTTTAGGGAGGAACAAGCAGATTTCTTTACATTTCTCACTTTATATTTTGGCTTATTCTTCTTCAAAAAGCTTTAAATGATTTGAGTGTGCATAATCAACCATTTCCAAGTTGTAAAAAGAGAATGATGACAGTTGTAAAATGATAAAACAATCTTTTAACCTAGAAACGAGTTTTATTCATTCTCCTCGTGTTTTCATCATCATGGAGGATTAAAAGAGAACATTTTCAATTTGGGGTTTGTTTTCCCTCTAATTTGTAAGCATGGAATAAAAAAATTGAGCCAAAACTTTGGAATATTTAGCACTCAAGGGAAAGCTATCATTTTCACAATGTATTTCACATTTTTAGTCAATTTCGGATATTTTTTAGCTTATGGTTGTTTAGGAAAGGAATCTTGATCATTACATGATGAAGGTGTTGAAATGCAATTGTAATTTGTATAAATATGTATGCCTCACTTGTAAAAAAGGGGTGACATTTTGATCAATAGATGCAAGCCAGTTTGAACATTAAATCATGCAAGTTGATATTGTCTCAGTTCTCATTTCCCTCTTATGTTACAAGTTAATGTGTTGAGAGTTATTGATGTTTGATGTATCTTTCATTGCTTTCCTAGGTGGTCTTTAGATTGTGTTGTGCAAATTTAAAAGTAAATCACCATAGCATGTTGTAGATTGGATTAATCAAATAAATGTGTAATTTAGCAATTTAATTGGTAAATATGACTTTCAATTTGGCTAAGTTTTAATCTCCTTTGAATCTCTACATCAGTAGCATTCAAATTTGAGTCTAAGTTATATTTGGTGCTCTTAGTTAACAAGGAAAACATGTTATTTCTAACAATCAGGCATCAAGTGCTTAAAACACATATGTTTCAAGAGTTTTCTCTTTCTCTCTGCTCTTCCTTTCTTTTTTTGTTTCTTTGAGAAACACCCTTAGATTAGATTAGTTTAGGAGGTTTTCAAAGTTAAATTAGGTGAAGAAGGTGCAGGGAGTGGTACTAGAAGGATCCATTTGGTCCACAAACACCCCTTTATTGGTTTAAATGACCAATATCTTGCAACTTGTGCACTGAATCACACTTTTTGGTCCTAAAATGAGTAGGACATAAGAGCATGTCATTCTCCTCCTTTGGTGTGTAGTCTATGTGCATCAACATGAATGAGGAAAACCTTACACTAGAAGGAGGGCCTAAACAAATTTTTTGAATAATCCTTGCAATAACCCATTTCATTTCTTGAAATCATTCACTTAAGTCCTTGAAATCACACAATAACACATTTCAATTCTAGAAATCACAGTTTACATGCTTTGTTTGTTGAAATTTCCTTGAATTTAGTTGTCTAATTTGAGTGTATAAATTGGATTTACCTAGAATTGTGACTAGATATGGTTCTAACAAAGGTTTATCTCATGTTTCTTTTATTTCAAGAAGGAAAATGTGTTCAAACAAGGGAAAATCCAAGATCCCAAATGCCCCTTTAGGTACTCCTAAATCTACTAAAACACCTAGCCCACCCAAGACAACAAACCCCTCTTCTTCATTATCTCCAACAATGGATTAGTTAGTAGGATCTCCCATTACTATCCCTGGAGGTGTCCATGATTTTCCAAGAAATCCATATAAATGCATCCCTATATTTTAATTGTCCAACAATGTATCGGATGAGGAGCATATTAGAACATTCAAATCATCTCTAAGACTCCTAAATGTAACACATGAGGATGTGGCCTATAGACTCTTCCCATTTTCTCTCAAAAATGTAGCATATGATTAGTTCTTGAATCTACCATAGGACGCAATCACCATTTGGAAAAAAATTCATGATATATTTGTTGTTTAATTTGGAAGGATCATAAGTCTAGTGATCCATAGTAGGGTCTCACCACCATGTCAAGGCATGTCCAAAACCCATCGAGATATTTTAATGCTAGATTCTAGAATATTTACAACTTGACTACCCAGTCATACAAACCCATAGATGATTTAGCACTATAAATTTACAAAAATTCCTTAGATCCTATGACCTCATTCTTCCTGAGAAGGTACTAAAACATCACTACCTTAACAACTACATATGTTGAAGCTATCCAAATTGATGAACAAATGAACCCTAAAGGACATGCTTTTGTTTATTTCTTGTTGGAGAAATATTTTGTCAAGGAAAAAATATGTTCTTCCTCAATGCTTATGGGATTGAATCCCTCTGCTTCAAGATGGGGTGGATCCCATTTATTTAAATAGGTATTATGTACACTACTTCTAACTCTTGGGGTGGTCATGGACCGGTGAAGGCACATAAACACCCTTGTTATCAGAAACTGCTACCTGCAAGCGAGAGAGGGATAAAGGTATGAGGTGAAGAGGAGAAAATGCAAGAGAAATAGTGGGGAAAGATGGAGAGGAAGTTATGTTAATGATATTATTGCATATTCCATCAACCGAAAACCCAGAATACATATAGTTCAATTAGAAGACACGGGAAAACATATGCTTAATTATGCAAGATCCATGAAACAACATTCACAATCAACACAAATTTTAATTGTTAATTTCATTCAATGAGATAAAATGAAAATATTTTCATTCCTATAATATATTTCAATACATTCATACGAAGTTAAGAGAATGGAGGAAATAAAAGAGAGGGGAAGAAAAAAATGGTTTTCTAAATGAGAGAAAAAATTGATCCTTAGAATGGAGAGAGATTTACAATTTATAGTTGGAATAATGGCTCTTTGCATTCCCAAGTGGCCTTTCAACTTAAATTCCATTCTGAAAAAAAAACTTCAAGTGACTTAAATCACTTTTACAAAAAAATCTCCTTAATAGAGAAATAGAATGTTAGAGAGAGAAGAGAAGAGAGAATAAGAGAGAGAAGATAGATGTTGCAAGATGAAGTCCCACTCTTTCTCCATTGTGGAGATGAAAGTTGAAACTATATAATATCTTCCTTTACTACTTATCTAATTATAACATATCTCTTCTTGGACCTGGAAATGATGTTTCTCACCTTATCTTTATTGATCGCTATTGGTCATGCTCAAGAAACTCTATTTCAACTCATCGCCTCTATGAGCAATGGTAGGATGAACAAATAAAATCATTTTCACGAACACAGGATGCCCTTTATTTCATATGAGATAACACTCATCTTACGATCACCATGAAGAATGCATTCATACTACACATGACCTAGAATCGATAACCATGGGCCCTATTGGATTTGATGATATCGAGATTTTCGATAATCCTTGGTAGAAACATAGAAACCCTATGAAATGGAGACACTTACTCCTTTTGTGATGACACCAAGCCATGATGAATGGAAAATGCACTCTGAAGAATATGAATGCTTCTTATCATGCCTCTTTAATGAATATTTAGAATATAACACAATCATGATTCCCATCATGAAAATATTTTAATGATTCAAATGGATGTTTCATGATCAATAATCCTCATGTGAAATCTTACTCAAGTTAACAAATGATTTTTCCTTCTTCCATCCTCTACTTCATATCATTGAAATCCATGTGCTCCACATTGATGTCTCTAATGTTTGGGTGCTCTGAAAATAGAACTGAAACATGCTTGTATCCATAGTATTGGAGCTTCATTTTTTGTTTTTATGATCTCACTATTCTTACAAAGTGGTGAGAATGCTATGGTGCAAACAAAAATCAATTCTGCAACATTTTTTAAAAATCCACAAATTTTAATGGATTGTAATGTTACAAAACGATTGAATCATGTATTTTGGGTAAAATGAGATCAAATCAAATACAAATTGGACATGAATTGATTCATTGGAAATTTATTCCTATGACAAGTATACTCTCTAAATTTGGTGATATTCCCTCCTTGGAATCAACGGAAAATTAAAAAACAAGTTCTTCTTTGAAGGGGAAAGCTTACAAAATGACATTAATGGAGGAAGGGTAGAATTTCAATTCTTCACCCCATGAGAATTTCTTATTTGATTTGAGTGATTTTTGATTTCAATGGAATAGTATCGTTGAGGGTAAACAGTGCTCCAATTTTGAAGGAATTCTCTCGTGGGATTTGAGAGAAAATTCCAAAACAATTTTCTTAGCACATGGGGTTTCATAAGTATCTTCAGTAAAGAATGGTATTTTTACTCATAATTCTGTAAGTTCTTCATCTTATATCATGATTAATGGCTCAAAATGGATGTATTGATGAGTGGAATAGATGTTCCAAGTTTGATAGACTTCATCCACAGTAATTTTCACAATATCATTTGCAAAATCGGTGAGTTTAGGAAAACAGGGGTATGATGGCTGGAAAAAATAGTCATTAATAAAATTTGAATGGTGGAATATCATGCCATTAAACATAAATCATCATGAATTTTTTTCAATAAGAGTTGATTATTAAAATTTCAAGTGATTTGGTCTACGGGATCATGAGATATAAGCAAAAATACTCTTGGTCTTCCTATGGCACATGAGGGGTTTAAGCATGGAGGGATGAATAACCAGCTTCAAAAATTACTTTAATGGCTGCCTTTCTATTTTGAATTACCTTTTTTAATTTTGGGGGGAAATAAGTTCCAAGCAAGTTATATGGTATTGGTGGAGGATGCACTTTACAAATGCAAAGTACATCTCCACTTTTTTGCATTTACATCCCCCATGGGCGCTTCCTCAAGATTACACCTCAAAAGTGTACCTTGGTGAAATTGCATGCTCAAAGTGTACAATAGGGGGTGTAGTGGGTCCCAATGTCCAAACAAACTTGAATTATGCCTTCCACCTTGTGCTTTTTCTTTGCATTTTGGATTTTTGCACTTTATTTTCTCCACCAATAAGATATTGGCGCACTTATGGGGTGAAATTGCACCTCAAAAGCTCACCAAGGGTGTATTTTTCTTGTAAAGTGTGAATGTGCCAAGGCACACTTTGAGAGCTAATTTTACCACCTATTTTTCACATGGATTCTTTCCTTCGCCCCGGGTCCATACTTATCCAATTTAGGTTGTATAATATATGATTTCACATAGAAACAGGAAAATGAATCCAATGATCTTAATTAGAAGTCCAAAAATGAGTTCTTTAGCAATTTTTATTGTACCTCCATTTTTCCTAGGGCGGTGTACTAGTGAGCTGAGTTACGGGAGGATTTTTCAATAAAAACAAACCAAACCAACTTATGGATCATAAAGTGGATTGAATGTTATCTCATTTAAACTTTTTTAGGCTCCCAAATCTGCTCGAGGTGTCTAAAACCTTCAGTGTAAAATTCATGTGTAGAAAGGCCACCTTGCACCAATATCGAGAAAGGTTTCCACTTTCTATACCCCAAAAACTCTACCTTACTTATTTCAATATGCATTATGCTCAAAAATATTTCCAATTACTATGATATGAGATCCCAACACCACACAAGGTTCCTGAAAGCTTTCACCAAAGTTGAATCTTCAATGAAGCATGCACACTCCTTTTTCCCAAAAATATTTAAGAATAAATCTTTCCCAATGCCATCTAAATCATACCATTAAGGATAAAACTCCAAGACCTTTCCGTTGACTATAACTAGGACTTTTGAAACACTCGAGGCTCCTGAAACCTTTCCTAGAAGTTGAACTTTAAAAACGAGTAAACATTTAATTATGCTGGATTTTGATTCTTGGAAGTGAAAATCATTGAAAGCATTAATTGGGATTAAGGGGTTTGATTTTTTAAATCTTTCCCTTAATTTGGATGATTAATAACATGGGTGTTACATTTTGGTATCAGATCTAAAGGTTATCACTCTTAGAATTAATGGATTCATACACTAACAAAACATCTTATTCTTATCTAGCATAATACAATGGTTAGGAGAAGGAAAAACAATGAGGCTAAAAATACAAAAACCCAAAAGCTAGATGAAATCCTATAAGTACATCAGGACACTTAAAACCATGTAGATGCCTTGGAGTAGCAGGTTGTGGGTGAGAACGAAGAATAAAAACCGAGGTTAAACGAACCTATATTAAATGATTAAGAACAACCTAATGCTAGAAATTATAATACTAGAAATCAACCAGATACAAAAACCCCACTTTCCGGATGAACTATCAAGAGATATCAAGTAGATCAGTCCACCCAAGTTTGATGGAATAACCTTGGGAGATGAAGCTAAGAACCGACTGAGAAAAATGGAAAAATATTTCATGATAAGAGACTTTTATGAAGAAACCAAGGTAATTTATGGTGTTTTTTCAACTCTTTAATGAAGCATCTTCGTTGTGGGACAAACGCAAGATGGATTTAGGATTTGATATAAAAATTATCACTTGGGAACAATTTAAAATTTACCTCTGCCAACGTTGGTTACCATCGCTATACTTTGACTAGAAAATGTCTGAGTTCTAAAACCTAACTCAATGTAAATTGAGGGTGACTGACTATTGGAAAAAAATCATCAAATTGATGAATTATGTACCACAATATCAAAAGGATGAAAATTTTAGAATATGTAAATTCATTCTAGGGCTGAACCACATCCTTGGAGGAGAAGTAGATGTGCATGGTCCTTCTACTATGGAAGTTGTATTTGAGAAATACATTAGGAAAGAGTAAAAATTGAAAGCAATTTATGCTCATATATATGAAAAGTGAAAGAAGAGATTCAACTCACCTTCACCATTGGCACCTAGAAAAACATGGTGGAATAAAGGTAAAAAAAAAGAATGCCAAAAAAATACAATAGCTAAACTTGCTAAAAATGCAAAGAGAAATGGGCAGAACAATGCTACAGAAATGATAATAAATTTGAAAAGAAAGGACCTTTTGTTGGATGTTTCAAATGTGGTGGTGACCACTATATGAATAAGTGTTCCCAGAAAAATTAGGGGAATAATCAATAATGAGAAGATACACCATATGTAATGGCTAATTGCCAAGATGAGAAACAAGCTACTCCCATTAAAGTGCCAGGTAAGTTATATGGACTTCTTGTTACTATTTTATTTGACACTGGTGCAACCGAGTGCTTCATTTCTAGTAAATTAGCATAAAAATAGAATAAGAAATATGGTTATATGAAAAATACATGGACTGTACAATATGGGAATAATGTTGTTCAAACTATAGACTAATGTCTATTTGACACAACATTGGAATTACCTAACTTCACCACAGAATTGGACCTATACGTAGCTCATCTAGGGTCCTATGACATTATTATTAGTGTAAATTGGTTGTCCCAACATAAAACAACTATTGACTATGTCGAAAAATGAATAAAATGCCTAGATTACATGCAGAAAACAATAAGCATACATGGCATAAAAAATAATTTTTAAGTAAGGACATTTTTTCCATGCAACTAAAGAAAGCTAAAAATAAGGGTTGTATGTTGTATGTGATAAAAATTTCTGATTTTAGCAAGGAAGGTAATAATTTCTTGGAGGATTATCCATTGTTACAAGAATACATGGATGCATTTTTGGAGGAATAGCATGGAATTTCTCCTAGATGTGAGTTTGATTTTACCATTGATATCAAACATGGAACTAAACCGATATCTAAGGCACCATGTAGAATGACAACAACAAAGTTAGAAGAATGAAAGTAACAACTTCACGAAATTTTATCTAAAGGAATGATTAGATCGAGTGTGTATCCTCGGGGAGCACTTGGTAATGTTTGTTAAGAAGAAGGATGACATGTTAAGACTATGCATCGATTATTGCATGCTTAACAAGGCCATAATTAAGAATAGATATCCTTTACCAAGGATTGATGACCTTTTTGATCAGATGAGAGATGTATCTATCTATTCAAATATTAATTTATGATCTAGTTATCATCAACTAAGGATAAAGGATGAAGACATTCATAAGACAACATTCAAAACAAGATATAGGCATTATGAGTTTATAGTGTTACCTTTTGGACTCACTAATGCACTAGCTGCATTCATGAAATTAATGAACAATATTTTTTAGGAATATCTAGATAAATTTGTGTTAGTTTTTTTGAACAATGTTTTGATATATTCTAAGAACATAGAAGAGCACAAAAACCATCGAGAATAGTGTTGGATATGCTTATAAAATAACCATGGGCACATAATCAATAAATATGGGATTTCATTTGATCCATCAAAAATCAAATCCATAGATAAATGGTCAACACCTAAGAATGTACATGAAGTTAGAATCTTCATGGGGTTGGCTAGTTATTATAGAAAATTCGTTAAAGATTTCTCTAGAGTGGTTACACCTATAACCTCTTTGTAGAAAAAGGAAAATAAATTATTATGGACTGACAAGTGTGAAAATGCATTTAATATGTTGAAGGAAAAACTTACAACAACACATGTTTTGAAGGTTTTGAATCCCAACGGAAGTTTCACCATGGTAACTGATGCCTCCTGTGAAGGTTTGGGTGGAATACTTCTACAAAACAATCATGTAATTGCTTATGAGAGTAGAAAGATGAAGGTGCATGAGTAGAACTATGCTCCCCATGACTTATAACTTGTTTTCATAGTTCATGCCTTGCAAGTTTGGAGGCATTACCTGTTAGGAAATCCATTTGAATTGAAAATAGACCAGTTGGGGCTAAAAGATATATCTTTACACAACCTAATTTGAACATAAGAAATCATAGGGGGATTGATTTTTTATCTCAATACAATTTTTACATAAGTTATATTAAAGGAAAAGAAAACCAAGTGGCTAATGTGTTGAGTCATCGAAGCATATTTTGCCATTGTAACCCTCATAATACAATTTAAAGATGAAGTAAAGAAACAAATGTAAACTGATTCATATTATCAACATGTGAAGATTGCATTAGCGACATATCCAAATGATAGGAGGCATGGAGGTCTTAATTTTGATAAGGAATGAGTCTTGCGATACAATTTTTTTATGTACCTTTCGGTAATGACTTTAGAATGGAATTCATGAAGTAATTTCATGATGCTTCTTATTCTAGACATCCTAGAGTGAAGAAAATGTTGGATTATGTAAAACAACAATACTTTTGGAAAGGAATGAAGAAAGACATGACAAATTATGTTTCTCATTGTCTTGAATGTCAATGTCTTAAGGAAAAGCACATGCATCCTATTGGTTTGTTGTACCCTCATAGCATTACACATTATAAATGGAAAGTAATTAGCATGGATTTTGTGTAATGACTGTAATTGTCTAAAAATAAACATGACATGATTTTGGTAGTGGTTGAAAAACTGACCAAAGTATCTCACTTCATATTGGGTAATCTAAAGGGTGATTCACTGTTAGTGTGTGATACTTTCCTTTTCATCTCGAGGCATCATCCACATCACGTGGTGAGTCATCTCACTTAGGTGAGGTAATAGTTATGATGTGTTTTAGGGGGTATGATAGATTTCACCATACACATTAGTGTGCATCGTGTGTCATACACAAGTTACTTTCCATTTCAGGAATATAACTCCTCTTCTCTTCTCCATTATGGAGGTATAATGGTCTTGATTAGGAGTTACACAACACTCCCGATTGTACCCCATTTTTTGATATATGAGAATGAGTAGACCCTTTTCTTTTACATGCAAATTTCATGGTTGAATGCTTTCTTACTACATGGAACTCCATCACGCTCTTGTTTGAGTGCAACACTTTGTTGATGTGCATGTCATCATGCTTGATCCTCATTCTCACATTCTATCACATGGTATCGTGAGCACATTGATGCGATCTGTGCCACTCTCCATTTTCCATTGCATACTACTCCCAATTTCACGTTATTACTAGATTTGTGTGCAAGCTTCATAATCATTATTTGATTTGATTTTACTTGCATTGATTTAGTTTATTTTAGTTTATGCTCGGAGGTATTACACTTGGTTTGGTTGTTTTTAGTTGTGTTCTTGGTTTTGATGGTGTTTTTGCGGGTACATGAGCTAGGTTTTAGGTTTCGGTGCTTGTTTTTGCTTCTTGCGAAGTGTGTTGAGCTCATTTCTAGAACTTTTCCCAACTTGTTGAGATAGGAACCGATCTGGTCCACTCACTTGATGGTTTCTCCTTGCATCTCGATCGCCTATTCCTATTCAATGTCTTTTATAACTCGGTTGCTTTCACCCAACATCTCTCGATGTGTTGCTCGTCCGAGTCATGTTGTTTCCATGTGCCTTGTTTGACCTACTTTACTTCCTTAATCCCTACATGTTTTGATCTTGCACTCTTAAAACCTCCAATTCATCTCATTCATGGTCCTTTCGGCTCTGTTTTTTTCTTGCTTTGTGAGCTCGGACCATTTCCTATTTGGTGTGGTGTTTATCAACCATTTTCATTGTTCTTGGCTTTGAGATCAACTTCACTACGTTCCTACATTTGGTCTTGGATCATCATTTGGATTTCACTTTGTTAACTTTTCCTCTATGTGACGAGCCATTATCAGACGTGTTGACCCTAGCCTCTCGCATGTGCCATCCTTTTCTTCTTTGTGCGTCTATTGTGTATAACTCAAAATTTGTGCTTTGGCCTCATTCCAACCATTTCCACCATTAGAACCCTTTCCATCACACTCGCCTTATAGTTTGATCCATGCTCATTGTTCATCAACTTTGTCTCTAGGCCTTCCCACCTACTTTCTACCCTAGTATTCCTTCGAGTTACCTCGGGCTCTCTGTAATGCACTCTACCTTGGATACCCTACTCACTAGTGTTCAACACTTGGATTGGTTACCGTTTCCCACTCGGCTCACCCATGTTCACCACGTGGATATTCCCTCTAGCGCATTAGCCCATCGTGGTCTCATTAGCACATGGAAACTTGTTAACTCGGTAATTGGATCTTCGCCTTACCCCTAACTCGGTTTCATCTCACCCGCCCGTGTAACTTGTTTGCTTGTCGTCCAACTTGACTCCATCTCACCTCAACTCAACATTTAACTTACCTTAATTGGTGCTCCCACTATCCCAAACTTGTCACCTTGAGTCATCCACTAGCTCATCGACCAACATGGCCTCTCTTGCAATCACTTGCTAGTAAGCTCATTGAGTGAATTGGCTCTCTCTTTAAGCCAAGGTAACTCTTTTTACTCCTTTAAATTCTTAATATTTTTTTCATTTTTAATCTATTTTTTTAAAATAGAGTAAATTTAATTAAAAAAATTAATTAAAAATATATCATTAAGGGGGAGTACCCTTTTTTGGCTTCATTATAGGGTCATTGGGTTTTTCTAGGCCTTTTTGGCTCATCCTCATTTTAGTGCTCTTCTTTTCTTATGGGCTAGTGAGCACATTTGCACAACCTCATGCGGTAAGAGATCCCCTTATGCGATGTGAGACACTTTTTCTCACACTGAACTTTGTTTTGTCCCCTTGTTCCTTACTCCCTTTTGTGTGTTTTTACATGTTGTTCGCTACTTGACCGAGAATTATTGTTTCCTCCACTCTTGTATGATTTTTCACCTACTGCAAGGTGAGTGGTCAACTATTTCACATCGCATGAATACACCTTATTGTAATCAACACATTGTTTATAAAGTTCCACAAATAGGAGGGTTATCATTGTTATTGGGTGTTTAATTACATGTAGATGCATTCTTGGCTAAGTTTGATGTCTTATAACCTTGTGTGTATTATTGGACCCTTCTTTTATTAAATCATGCACTTCTTGATATTTTCATGGATGCACCAAGGAGAATGTTTTTATCATACCTATGATTTTTGGAATGTTATCGCATTATAGACCTCCGCGGCTCTTCATCTTGGTAGGGATAACTATGTATTATGGTGTTTGATCATAGAATGTTTTATCATCCATAATGACCTCTATTTGTTCTTATATGGAAGAGTATCTACCCCCAATGATCCTATTCAACTTGAATATTAGATTGACACTTGCAGCATGGTCGTTGGTAATTTATTGATGTAAATTTCTAGGCCTCTCCACCATCATGTGGTGCAAAGAGAGTGTCCTTGCACTTTTGGAGCATTCTCCAATTCTTATTTAGAGACCCTTCGAGAGATTCTCATTGCTAATTATCCTATTGATAGCATTGCCTCCTCTTATTCTTCATGTGATGATAGTTCTTCCGACACTAATTTCCTTTTCCTATTTCTATCCCCGATAATGAGGTTTGTTTTTCTATATTTGATGACGATAGTACTTATGAGGTATTATCTACTCATTCTCCTAGACACCTTTTAGAGAATGTTGACACTTCTCCCTTCTCATCAGATATCAAGCAATCTTGTTCCCAACCTCATACTTTCATTACATATTCCTGTTTTCCACTTCTAGTGTGTGAGGCTTCTTCCACTCCCCCTCCTTCATATGTTGATTATTCATACTTGCCATAAATTTCTCTTCTTTTGTCAAACCACCCTTTTGGGAAGAGTATCTATCAGACCTTCGTTTTCTCTTTGTAGTGCCTACTTGTGATGTGGTAGAGGGACTTTCTTATATTTCTACAGGTGTTTCGGAGGATTCCTTCATATACTTTGTTGGGAGTGCCCCTTCTGAGACTCTTATCACTTCTACTTTTTTGGAGACCATGATTGATCCACCTCCTCTTATGGATCCCATTTCTATTGTTTTGGGGTTTATTGCTTTTCCTTCACTTCACTTGGGCATCCTTTCAGTGGATGTTCCCTTCTTACACTCTAACATTTCTATGTTCGTGGCATTTCCTTTGGTTCTTATGAACTCATTTTCTAGACCTATGTCCCATTTCGGTGGACCGATTCATATTTCTTCATAATTCTTCCTTCGGCTTCCTTCGCCAAGTGGAAAAACTTCTAGTACTCCATTTTTGTCCTTCCTAAGGGAAAGAACATTTTTCAATGCAGTGGATCTTTTTCAATCTATAGGATGAAGACCACATCATAAAACTCTTCTTAGATACTTCATAGAGTTGCATATTTCGAGATACAACCGCGGCTTCACATCTTCATCATGTTGTGTTGTCTCATTCCTCTCTTCTCTTCTACTTCTTCTATAAAGATTTTAATTTATACATGGGTACATTATCGGTGTTTATTTTCACGACCCATTTGATGCATATTTCTTAGGTCTTTAGGGAATCTTCCATCTATTTTAAATGAATGTTTTTCCCATTGGGTTTTCCTCCACTACTTGAGAGCCTTGTTGTACATGGGTACCTCATCGGCATAATTTCTAGGATCCATTTCTCCTTTCCAACTTACTACCTCATCCTAAGTAATGATGAAAGGGGTTTTGGTGTGTGATACTTTCCTTATTGCCTTGGGGTATTGTTCACATCATGTGGTGAGTCATCTCACTTAGGGAGGTCATAGGTCTTAGGTGTCTTAGGGGTGTGACAGATTCTGTCATAGATTCTACCATACATGTCGTAAAAGTGTGCGTCAGTGTGTCATAAATGAGTTACTTTCCATTTCATGAATGTAACTATACGCACCCAAATTTGTATGTGCTACATTTCCATAAAACGGTTACAAAAGTTCACCAATGATGATTCATGTCTTTTCCAAAGGTGTTTGAGCTCCTAAACCTCCTTACAACTTATTTTTGTAGCCTAGTTTTCCTTAGCCATTTCTTCCTTTTTTGCAGCTTCTCGATTCATTTTAGCTTAGTTTTGATATTTAGTTTCAAAACCGCCGCCCTGCCTGGGTGGTGGTTTTACAACCACTGCCCTATATAGGGCAGAGGTCCCATGCGTGTTTTCTAGAATCTTCTAACATCAATTAAGATGTTTGTTTCCCACACAAGTTCACTTTTAACACATATTTATGAACTGTTTTAGTTGATTTCAAGCCTGAATTCCTTGTGACATTATCTTCTTCACTTGTAATTTATAATTGATCATGATTGATTGTTCAAACTGCCCCTTCATTGTTGATGTGGCACCCCATGGCTACCAAGTGTGATTATGCACAACCCACCAACCTTCTATAAATTCATCGCTTGTTCTCAAGAAAATGGTCGGAGATCATTTTGTGTATTCTTGTATTGTTGAGATGCTTCATTCTTGCTGGAAATTGCATATCCAAGCTCTTTTCACTTGTGTTATCTCTCTTCCACCCACATTATTACTAGAGTGTCATTCAAGCTACCATTTCTCTAGCACCTTCTCACTGCTACTTCTACTACATTCCCATCCCCTGGACTCGCTTTGAACATAGGAGATTGAAAAGAAAAGTTGAGGGGACAAATCATAACACAACTAGATTTTCCATTACTCTGTATTTCTAGGTTGGGGTTGATGTTAGTTTCTTCATTTTCTTCATATTATTGTTTCGAATCATACGCATGCATATATATCAAATAGAGTAGAAAATAAGCATTTCCATTGTTGCAATCATTTAGTAGTTATAATAGATCAATTCATATAGGAAATCCTCCATAGAAATCTTCTTTACTCTTATCAGGGAAGTTACAGGAAGAAAATCTTATGAGAAGCTCTTATTTCTTCCCGTGCTTCTGAGGAAAAATAGAGGTTAGATTTGCATCCATAGTTTAGTGAAGCTTTCATCATTTAAAATAGAATATATTTCTTCTACACAGATAAACAACTACATTTGATTGTTTATTTGTTTTAGGATTTATTAATTAGAGTAGAAGCTTTTATTTCCTCATTTCCTCTTTAAAATTCTAGAAAAGAACAAAAATATTTATTTTACTAGAATAATAACTTTGTATTGTTTTATTGCATTTATATCTTGAAAAATACCAAAAACATAGAATAGTTTCAATTCAATTAGATCAATTTTATTTGCTTAACTAAATTAGATCTTTTCAATTCATTACCATCAACAATCCTAAAAAAAGAATGTACATATGGAAGTGATCCACGGGTAACACAACCGAACAATCCTCGAGTTAATTATGAATATAGATACGAGACTCTGTTTTCTTGTCCTCAGAACACCAACTCGATACTTCGAGAAGATTCAACAATTATACATCTTAAATATTGCAAAGGTGGATATACACATGACCATACAAGGACCACAACAACCAAGCACATACGGTAGCAATCCTAGGGTCCCTCAACCAAATGCACATGAACTTCTCATAGATATCGACACAAGTCTGCACACATTGGTTTTCCACACATCACCATTACCACCTAACATCATATCATAATTAAATGTTCTAAATGAGGAAGCTCATCAAACCCTCACATTTTGGACCACTCCCGCCAACCGAATCTAGATTTTGTGAAACCACACCCTCTCGCTCATTACATGCCCCTTTCTGGACATATTTATGAGGACCCCATTAGTTTCCCATGAATCCCACAACCCGTAGAAAGGATATATGTGGAGCTTGATATTGAATGGAGTCTCTATGTGGCCATCATTTCTAATCCATATCTCAAACTTGTCCAGGTTAGAGAGGCCTTCCATGCCCTTGACGAGCAGATCCCATTATTGCATGTCAAGGATATTGTTTTGCCTTGAAAAACTTGTCCATCCCATTTTCACCCACTTTCATCCACATACCACATTCCTCTATCATTTAGCCATCCACATTTCCACATTGGCTACCTCAAAGACGACTTGGGGAGTCAAGTGTGTTGAAGGTCATGTGTTGATTTTCATCCGTACAAATTGGTGAACCAGGACGTGAGGAGCTAGTATTTTTCGTTTCCACTTCTTTCATCCATCTTCTCCTTCTCCCATTATTCTGTGGGTATTCATATACCCTCGAATATGTCAAGACAAGATGGATATGACCGACCCATTTTGGGTCTTGAAGCATATTACTACCAAATGGGTAGGAAACAACACTCGCCCTCACTATCGGCATGGGGTGAAAATTAATCAACTCATCTCCCTATGTCTCAAACTCCTCCTCCATAAGGGACCACTAATGGCTCCTTGGTAAGGATTTTATAAATTGGTGGTTTTCATAAACACAATAGCCTAAACCTTCAAGTTCTAATAATATCACATTTACCAAATATTTAGGCTCATCTCCTCAGGTTTTGTTCAGACTACGATTCAATATGTAGTCTAATAAACTCCCATTACTAAATGAGGAATATTTAGCACGTTATGCCCAAAGTGAGAAACAATTCCAAAACATGGATAGGATACAAGGACATAGTGATGTCTTACTTCAAAATAACACCTCTACCCCTCTCACAATAGAAAACATTCCTAATGAGGGGTGGAAAAATAATGAACAATTCATAGCAGGATATCACACTCCTTTTCCACCTAACAAAATTCAACAATGTACGCTACAACAAAATTCCATGCCATCACCAAGTGAGGTCATCTCGACATTGGTGGACAAGGTTAGAGAATTGGAACTTTCCCAAGATACTCATGCTTCATATTCTCTGGGAAATCAAATATTCTCCATCAACCTGCGAACTATGGCCAAGTGCTCTATCGCCAAATCCTTTGGTTTACATGAGCGTTCCTAGCCCCGGGGATCTTCTCACTAGGTCATGCACCTTGGGTATGCCACCTCATACTGTGTATAAATACCCACAATAGGCACTATCCAGAAGTGTGTTCTCAAAAGCCACCCCAATGGAAATGAAACATTCCCGGCTTTGTGCCATTAAATCCATACCAAAGTAATCTTCCTCCCTATGTACACATGTATTATAAATATCCATAGGGGGACATGTACTATTTCCCTATTCCATATGGTTAGCCATAGGGGATGCCATATGCCTCCATAAACATTTATACTGCACCATATCAACAACCCATTCCACCTTCACCTCCCCAATAGGGTCCATCGATGGTCGAGTCTTACGTAGTGGGAACCTACTCTGAATCTCTTAAAGATCTCCTCAAATTCTCCATCTGAGTCTTATTCTCCCAACACATCTGCGGAACTTCCAAAATTCAATGGGGAGGGAGATCCAAATGCGCACATCAAAGCGTATGCAATGCCATTAGAGAGCTTCTCCCATGGGATGCAGTCGTAGAAAATATCTTCCCTAAGACTTTAAAAGGTATTACTCTCGATTGGTATTATAGGATACCTAAGGCTTTGATAAATTCTTTTAAACAACTCATGTTTGAATTCATCAAATATTTTGACATGAACAAGTTGCTAAGAATAGGAATCAGGGAGTTCCTACACATAAAACAAGAGCACAACAAGTCTGCAACGCATTTCATCTAGAGATGGAGGCAAGTCCTCTACTCTTCCACAAGTACTCCCAACATGGATTAGATGAAGCTCGTGATCTATTCCTCCACTCTCTTAACCAAGAAATGAAAGAGGAATACTATAAGTTCCCACTTAGGATCTATGAAGAGGTTCTAGAGGGTGCTCTCCATATAGATCAAGCAACAATAGATAGTGGTCGTAAGACCTACGGTTCTAACATGAGATTGATCACTCCAAATAAGGAAAATTCAAGTTACCCTAACAACACAAACAAAACCAAGGACCAAAGGTCCTCAACAAAAATTATGGTGTTACAACTGATGGTGTTATAGACCAAACAAAGAAACCAAATGTTGTTAATACTTCAAGTATAAATAACATTAACAACAACATGAATGAAAACAATCAGAGGAGTAAAAATTTTTCTCCTACGATCAATACAAAGTGGACTTCATTCATCCTCTTCCCCAACAAAACAACAAGTTTAGGCCCAAAGCCCTAACTTGTACCCAAATGGGTCCCAAAAACAATATAAAAATCAAGGGCAAAGCCTCTCGAAATTTAATTACAATAACGAGTAGTTGAAAAATAACAATTGGAAATTCAGGCCAACAAAACACAAGCCAAAGACCTTGGGATTATGATCCTAACCTATATTGTGGTTTCCATAGGGTCCGAGGGCATTCCACAAGAACATGTTGCGATTGTAACAAGTTATTACAATGCTTGTTAGAGGACCAAAGACAACTCTTTGTCAAAATGTTTTTGGAAAATCCTATGGTACCAACTCAAAATAATTGCATGGGGCCTATATCCCCTCACAACACTCTTCTCAGGATCTTTAACAATCCCCTTCCAATGCGGCCTAACAACGGTAAGTTTGACCCCAATTGCTCAAATAAAGGCATCCCGATGGGAAACAATGATCATGAAGCTTCGACGTCATCAAACCCATTGGTAGCACCTCTATTGGATGACTTCCAACAAACTAAGATAACAGGTACAATAGAATTATAAATTGAACCCAAAAAAACACTCGCTTTACTATAACTTGAGACTACTCTTCACAACCCATTCCTATTCACCCTTCTATATCTGATGATATTCATCAAACGCTTTCGAAGTTGGTGGGGGCTTACTACTTGATCAATGATTTGACAAAGACATTTTATCACATCTCCTTCTTGGATTTATTGATGAAATACCCTGCTCATAGAGATGATTTATTGGAATCATTGAGTCTTGGATATTTGATCAATGTCACTCCTCCTCTGAAAGCACAAATAAATCACATAGAATTTGATATCTATCCCCCTAGGTAACTAGAAAGAGATGTTGAATTTGTATTCAAAATCAGTAATATGCCCATCGACATTGAATTAACACGTAGAGGTGATCCAAATTTCTATCTATAGGTTTGGATTTAAAAAACTATGTAAAACACACAATGATTGATGATGGGGTGGCAGTAAACATTTTCCCCTTTTCTTTTCTCCAGAAGTTAGGATACAAAGAGACCAATTGATCTTCAATGAGAAACATGTTGAGAGGGTATGATAGCCTCAAGGAAACATTGATAGGAACCATAGTGCTACCAATTACCTTGGGGCCCAAGACGATTCTCACAGAGTTTTATATTATAGATTGGGAAACCAACTATAATATGATTCTCGATCATCCTTGGATACATCGCATGAAGGCGATCCCTTCCACATTGTTTCAGGAAGTAAGATTCCTACATTTGGGGAAAGTCTTCATTACACAGGGTGACCTAAATCCCTTTGATATTCACCTAGCTAACCTAAAGAGGAAACCTAGGGTACATGCTGAGTTTGAGCTCCCCACAAACCAATTGAATAAACCCATAAGTTCAACACTAGAGACAAAACTAGTTCCCACAACAAAATTATAAACTACCTGGCTTGATCGAAGGAATTCCTACAGTCAAGGATGAAACTACTATCATGCAGCAGTATGAACATAAACCATGGAAAATATTGTCAAGCTGTTGGAGAATGATTTACCCATTCTCCTTCCATTTGATTACATGGGCACAAGACATTCTCGGGACTCGACTCTTCTTAGGTCGATGAGGTTTGCATGGCTGAAGTCTAAAAATCAAGGGAAGAAGATACAAAGAGAAATTCAACATCAATATTCCTAAGCAACTATTGGAATATTAATTTTGACGAAGCTAAATGTCGCTTTGGTGCTAGGGCAAGAGTGATTATCACCTCTCCCGAGGGGAAGGTCATGCCTTTTACCTTCAATCTAAATTTCAAATGTACAAATAATGGTGTTGAATATGAGGCTCTCCTTCTTGGTATCATAGTAGCTAAAAGGATGGATGCTTGTAACATTAGAGTGTTGGGTGATTCGTAGCTAGTTGCTAATCAAGTTTCAGAGGTATATGAGACTAGGGCGGAACACTTACAACTCTATAAAGTTGTTATACTCAATTTAAGAAAATTTTTGACTTCATTTCAATCGAAGCTATTCCACTTGAGAAAATATTTCTCATGGATTCGATAGCTACTTCTACTTCCCTCTTATGTCTGAGAAAAGAGTTAGAAGATACCAACTTCATAGTGTCGGTTTGCGTTGAACCTTTAGTTCGCAAAATGCCAAAAATCCAATATTAGCATACGTCAAGGTTGTGAATGGTCCGATACCTTAGACTATACAAAAAGCGATGAGGATATATTAGGGTACCTTAACAATTACATGGATTTACATCCCCAACATCATAAGAGAGGATTTTCTCTCATTCGTCACTCTTCCTCCTATTTTGGGGATCACATGATGGATCTTTTTTCTTCAGAGGACCTTGAGATTTGTGAGATAGAAGAGGAAGGAGAACTAGAATTACCTCCAAACCCACCAAATTTTGAATAAGGTAATGCCTCTTTGCATGAAGGGATGATCAATATCAATATCGGGATGGAGAAGGACCCAAAAATTTTGAAGTTAGGTCTTCGCTTACTCTAGAAGAAGTGGAGATACACGAAACAAATATGTGGAAACAATTCCTCAAACCATAACAAGAGGGAAACTATATAGCAGAATTATACTTGCAAAATATAACAACATAAATGAATAATGCACAAAAAGAAGACAAGACAAGATTTAATGTGGTTCACCCAATGTGGGCTATGTCCACCAAGAACTTGCTCAAATTTTATTATCAACAAGAGTAAAACAACTCTCACAGTCTTCTCTTAGTTATGAACTCACAACAGAATTCCAAAGATGCTAAACCACATCTAAACCACAATTGACACCCAATTGCATAACCTTGATCACTCTTGATCACCTCTTGATCATTAAGACTCAAGACCTCTTGAACACTCAAGATATCTACAAGATACCCTAACACCTCTATTTATAGGATTACAATCCTTTTAAGAAGTCCTAAAGCTGACCCTAGAAGTTTGAAAGTCACGATCTTTCAACTTCCCATGGCTGGAAAAATAGTCCCGACATTAACAACCAATTAACAGCATGTTAACAACATATTAACAAAGCAAAAGGCGTAGTGAATGCACAACAATGTCACAAAAAATGACTGCAGAATGCTCCTGAAGTCTCCAAACTTAACCGTTCGAGCTCCAACACTTCAACACTGATTCAAGAAGACCAAAAATAGGCTCCACACCCCAACAATCTCCCACTTGGAGACTGTTTCCACTGAGAAAAGTTCTTAACCCTTCATTATCAACCATGAAGGCCAATCAAAGTTGAACACAACTTCAACTTCTCCCTTGTGACCACCTTGGTCATCATATCCATAAGATTCTGACTGGTATGAATCTTTTCCAACTTCAACTTATCTTCTTCCAAAGCTATCCTGATGAAATGATATCTCAGCTGAATGTGCTTCATCCTAGAGTGGAAAGTGGAGTTCTTCGCCAAATGAATAGTGCTCTGACTATCACTGTGTAGTCTCCCAACTTCCTGCTTATGACCCAACTCATCAAGCAACTATTGTAGCCAAATCATCTCCTTGCTTGCCTCTGTGGCAACAACATACTCAGCCTCTGTGGTTGACAAAGCCACAACCTTTTGTAACCGTGAAATCCAACTCACCACTATATCACCAACCGTAAATACATAACCTATCATGCTCCTCCTGCTGTCCAAATCTCCTGCCATGTCCGAATCTACATATCCACGTAATGTAGTGTCTGATCCACCAAAACACAATGCTGCTCCCATGGTCCCTCTCAAATACCAAAGGATCCACTTTATTGCTTGCCAGTGCTCTCTACCTGGATCACTCATAAACCTGCTCACTGCTCCCACTGCATGGGAAATGTCAAGCCTAGTGCATACCATAGCATACATCAAGCTACCAACTACTGATGAGTACATGGTACCCTGGACATCTGGATTCTATCCTCCTAGTCTTGGGACTCTACTCCTTTGATAATTTAAAGTGACCTGCCAAAGGAGTACCAACCGGTTTAGCATCCTACATACTAAACCTCTCCAAGACCTTCTTTATGTACTCTTCTTGAGATAATACCAGCTTCCTCTCCTTCCTGTTCGAGTTATTCTCATACCAAGGATTTGTTTTGCTGCCCCCAAATCCTTCATAGAAAGGAGTCACCTAGTTGCTTCTTGAGTACCTTTATTTCCTACATGTTCTTCCCTGCAACAAGCATATCATCTACATACAGGCACAAAATAATATAACTACCATCAAGAAACTTCTTGATGTACACGCAATGGTCTGAGTGACACCTGGAGTAACCCTGCTCCTGCATAAAACTATCAAACTTCATGTACCACTGCCGTGGAGCTTGTTTTAGGCCATACAAGCTCTTCTTCAATTTGCACACTAACCTCTCCTTCCCTTTGACCTCATAACCCTATGGTTGCTGCATGTACAATTCCTCCTCCAACTCACCATGAAGGAATGTAGTCTTCACATCCAACTATTCTAAGTGCAGGTCTTCTACTACAACTAAACCAAGAACAATCCTAATAGAAGTCATTTTAACAACAGGAGAAAAAATTTCATCAAAGTCTATACCTTTCTTCTGTGTAAATCCTTTGACCACCAACCGGGCCTTGTATCATTTCCTACCTCCATCTTCCTCTTTGATTCTATACACCCACTTGTTTCTACAATGCTCTCTTGCCCTCGGGTAGCTCCACCAGATCCCAAGTCTGGTTTTCCATAAGAGATCTATGCTCTTCATCCATGGCCTGCTCCCACTTCTTCCTGGCATCCACCTGCACTACTTCCTCAAAGCACTCTAGCTCTCCACTGTCAGTGAGCAATAAATAATTCAAAGATGGAGTAAATCATTTAGGTTCCCTTCTTACCCTATAAGACCTTCTCACCTTAGGAGTTTGGGGTTCTTGATGAGTAGGTACTTGAACTGGCTGTGCGAACATGTTGTACCTGAACCGGCCCCTTGGACACCTTGTTGTCCGCAATGTCCTCTAACACTATGTATTCTTTCTTTGATTCCTCTTTTGTTTCGCAACTGATCTTTATACATGATTTTTTCATTAAAGACAATATCTCTAGACCGAAATATTTTCTTGTCTTTAAGACTCCAAACACGGAAACCAAAATCATCTTCACCATATCCAACAAAGGTGCATTTCTTAGACTTAGCCTCTAACTTGGTCCTATCATCTTTATCAATGTGAACAAATACCTCACATCCAAATACTCTAAGAAATGAGTAATCAATTTTCTTACCAGACCAAGCCTCCTCAGGTATACCTCCATCCAAGGCCATAGAGGGTCCTCTGTTAATCAGATAAACAACTGTGCTTACCGCTTCCACCCAAAACATGAGTGGCAGCCCCACATGTAACCTCATGCACCTAACATGCTCCATGATTGTCCTGTTCATTCTCTCTGACACTCCATTTTCCTGTGGAGTATTTGGAACCATTCTTTTCCTGCGGATCCCATTTACCGAACAATAATCAAGAAATTCATTGCTGCAATATTCCCTCCATTATCCGACTTGAGACATTTCAACTTGAGACTGTTTCATTCTCAACCAAGGCTTTCCATCTTTTGAAAGTTTCAAACACATCAGATTTATTTCTAATGCAATATACCCAAAATTTTCTAGTTGCATCATCAATGAAAGTGACATAATAACATGAACCACCAATAGAGTTTACCTTAGCTAGCCCCCATACATCTGTATGCACTAACTCCAACTTACCCTCCTTCCTGGTAGGTCCAACCTTGAGGAATCTCACCCACTTCTGTTTCCCATAAACATAGTCCTCACAGAAGTCCAAATCTAACTCCTTTAATCTGGGAAACTGTCCTTTATAATCTGCATGCCCTTATGACTCATATGACCGAGTCTCTAGTGCCACAAAGTTGCATCTCCATCTGCAAGCAACTAAATTGCAATAATCAGCACCACTGGTTAAATACAAAGTACCATTTTTCTTACCTCTTGCAACCACAAGAGCTCCCTTGGTAACCTTCCAAGAATCCATTTAAAACTAACCATACAACCATCACTACCTAGCTGTCCCACTGATATCAAGTTCACCTCAACTTAGGCACATGCCGACATCCTTAAGTAGCCATGTGTTCCCATTCTGCATTTTCACCCAAACACAACCTTTCCCTACTATGTTGCATGGTTCATCATCACCAAGATATACATGTCCAAAATCACCTTGAACAAAATCAGTAAAGTAATGTCTATGTGGGGTGGCATGGAAAGAAGCCCCTGAATCTAACACCCAAGATTCAACAATATTATCTAAAGAAAGAATTAAGGCATCTTGACAAACATCACCTACTGCCAAATTTACCTCTTTAGTTTCCTCCTTGTTCTTCTTATCCCGAAGAGCCCAACAATATTTCTTAGCATGACCAACCTTCCCACAGTGCCAACATTCTAACTTACTCTTGGACTTTGACCTTCCGTGATCATTTGACTTCCCATGGTTACCTTTCCCTCTGTTCTTTTTATCTCTCTGCTCTCCTGTCAAAGCATTTCCAGAAGTAGAAGAATCTCCAGTGCTCTTCCTTTGCATTTCCTCACTTAGGATCACACCTATTACATCCTCAAACTTCAGCTTTGAGTTATTAGAGACTGAATTACTTACAACCATAACCAAGTTGTCCCAACTATCTGGCAAGGAGCACAAAATCAACAAAGCCCTGACCTCATCATCAAAGTCAATTTTTACCGAGTTTAACATACTCACAACCATATTAAATTCATTCAAATGATCAAGCAAGAACCATTCTCATACATCTTCATATTAAATAACTTTTTCATCAAAAATATTTTATTAGAGGTAGAGGGTTTTTCATATAACTTCCCAACACACTCATGAGACCTTCCGTGGTCTTCTCCTGTGATATGTTGAAAGCAACCGAAGATGCAAGGCATAAACGAATTACCCCAAGTGCCTTTCTATCCAGCAACTCCCAATCCTCATCCGACATGGCTGTAGGTTTCTTTTCTTTTCCAGCCAAAGGAACATGGAGGTCCTTCTGATATAAGTAATCCTCCATTTACATCTTCCACAAACCAAATTTCTACCCATTGAACTTCTCAACCCTCGATCTGCCCTCATCTACCATAGCTCCCACTCAAGCTAAACTTTCCCTGTGATTTACAACTTCAGCAAAAAACCACCAAAGCTTTGATACCAATTGTTAGGAATTAGAGAACAAATATGGAAACAATTCCTCAAACCACAACAGTAGGAAACTATATAGAAGAATTATACTTGTAAATATAACAACATAAATGAATAATGCACAAAAGAAGACAAGACAAGATTTAATGTGGTTCACCCAATGTGGGCTACGTCCACCAAGAACTTGCTCAGATTTTATTATCAACAAGAGTAAAACAACTCTCACAGTCTTCTCTCAGTTATGAACTCACAACAGAATTCCAAAGATGCTAAACCACATCTAAACCACAATTGACACCTAATTGCATAACCTTGATCACTCTTGATCACCTCTTGATCATTAAGACTCAAGACCTCTTGAACACTCAAGATATCTTCAAGATACCCTAACACCTCTATTTATAGGATTACAATCCTTTAAGAAGTCCTAAAGCTGACCCTAGAAGTTTGAAAGTTGTGATCTTTCAACTTCCCATGGCTGGAAATCGACATTAATGTCCAATTAACAACATGTTAATAGCATATTAACAACAACGGCACCGAATACACAACATCGACATTGACTAACTTTTGGCTAAAGCTAAAAAGAACTATGATCATCCTAAGGCACTTCGCATCATCCTCTCTCGTCTAATTGAATATGAAATTACTATGAATCTAAAAAATGTGTGTTTGGTGTGATAGAAGGGAAGTTACTAGGGTACATCATCTCTTCATGAGGGATCGATGTAGATCAAAAAAATTGAGTAGTTTTAGAAATAATCCAACCATCAGACAAGTTTGGCATTAGGTCTTTTATTAGAAATATCGGTGTAATTTGAAGGTTTATTCCTGATTTGACCTTCACTATTCATCCAATAAAAAATTTATTAAAGAAGGATTGTTGCAACATCTAGATGGATGAGTTTCATGAGGCATTTGAATCGGACAATTGATTCCTACTGTTGCCTCCCACACTCATTCCTCCTAAATCAGATCTCCCTCTTATTTTATATTCATAGGCTACAAATGTCTCATTATCCTATATGTTATCTCAAGAAGATGATGAAAAATGAGAGTGTTTAGTCTCCTTGATCAGTTGTACATTAATCGACTATGAGACACACTATACGCAGGAAGAAAAATAATGTATTGCTATAGTTTTCACAACAAAGTGGTTAAGGCATTACATGCTTAACCTATTAACGAGGGTCATTGTCAAGACATATCATTTACAAAGCGTTTCTAACATAGGGTTATTAATCTAAGAAATTTGGATGGTGAGTTTGAATTAATGTTCATTAACCAAAAGTACATTAAAGGAAAAATCATCGCATACTAGTTAGTTGACAACCCATTAGATGGAGGTGATCTAGTTGACTCGGATTTCCCCGATGAATGCATATAATATGTCGAGACCAATCCTCCCACTTCTGCGTTCCCATGGTATTCGATATCATTAACTTTATCATGGACCATGTGTATCCTGAAGGGGAAACCTCACAAAAAATAAAATGGCTATGTGTCATATTCACCAAATACGTAATCATAGAACAAGTGCTCTACCGCAGATCCTTCGATGGAATGTTGCTAAGATGTGTCGATGAGGAAGAATCTAAAAATATTCTATATGAATCCCATAGTGGAGTATGTGGAGGTCACTTCGGAGGTCACACCACTTCTAGAAAGATACATCGGATGGGATATTTTTGGCCTACATTAGAACATGACGTAATAGAGTATGTGCGTAGGTGTCACAAGTGTCAATAGCTCTCTCACAAAATCCACACACATGCCTAGGCTCTATAACCAATTGCAACACCATGGCCCTTTTCCATGTGGGGCTTGGATCTGATAAGGAATTTCTCTCCCTCATCAGAGATGACCATAATTTCATAGTCACGGCCACTGAGTACTTCACCAAGTGGGTAAGAGGCCATGCCTCTTACCATTGTACCAGGATGTGTAATTGCAAAGATCATTTTGAACCAAATTATTTATAGCTATGGGGTCCCACAATTCATTATCTATGATAATGGTACTTCTTTCAAGAATGAGGAAGTACATGAGATATGTGAAAAGATCAATATAAATCACCACACCGCTTCTCTCTATTACCCTCAGGCCAATGAACAGGCTGAGACAACGAATAACACATTGAAGTCCATTCTCCTAAAAACTGTAAAGGAGAATAAACATGGTGACACTTAAAGTTATTTCCAACCTTGTGGGCCTATAGGACATCAATAAGAATGCTAATGAGGGTAACCCCCTATTATTTGGTGTTTGGTTCGGAAGTGGTTTTACTGCTTAAAGTCAAAATACCTAGTCTTTGGATTTTACTACAAGGAAATTTGGGAGAAGAAATTTATCGCGAGGCATGATTCTCCTAGTTGGAAATCCTTGATGAAGCTTGGCTTAATGCTGAATAGAGACATAGAGCTTACGATGACCAAATGTGTCGGAAGTTTAACAAAAAGGTCTATGAATGCAAAATATGTGAGGGAAACTTGGTATTAATACTTGACATCTAGATAGACAAGAAAATTAGCGAAGGAAGGAAGTTCAGGTCCTGAGTGGTTGGGCCCATATCGAGTCATAAAGGACTATAAGAATGGGGCATATCACTGTGTACACTAGAAGGTGAGGAATTTGGAGAATCCGTCAACTCTCTTCACCTAAAGAGATACTACACATGATCCATTTACATTTCCATATGTATACTATTGCATCCTCATTGCATTATCATCTGTTAGCTCATTCTGTAAAATTTGTAATCAAGGAACTTATTTTCAAGTAACTTTCCAAAAACTTCTGAAAACATTGCAATCATTCAAATCACATCTCTTCAAGTATCCATAACATGTTCATCAACATTTCTTATCACTTCATCAGCTCAACAAGACAAGACGAAATTTTGACACTAATCCTACCAAGGCCTGCATACTTGGTTTTGCCTATAGTTTCCTTCTAGCATATTTGTCTTTTCCCATAGTCTATTCTAGAAGCTTCATGATGTCACATCTTTCCCAAAAATACCTCTTTGGTAGCAAATCATTCTAAACATTTTCACCGAGACGCTTGTTTGCCTATCTCAACCTTGATGATAAGCCCTCACTTATTGGTTGTGTGGGGATGAGACTAGGGGAAAGCTCTCCTTCCCAAAAGCAAAACTTAGAAACTTAAAACAAAAATAATATACATACATACATACATACATACATACATACATACATACATACATACATATATATATATATATATACATATATATATATACATATATATATACATATATATATATATATATATATATATATATATATATATATATATATATATATCCCAAGTCAAAAGAAATCAAAATTTTCATTTACACACTTTTTTGCCCCACCAACCTTCCATACCGAGTCCATGCCTCTTATAAGTGGTGTGAGGTTGGGAAGGGAGGGAAGTGCCCTTACTCACCTATACCATGTCCTTGGTGATGCGTCCATACTTCCTACTAGTAGCATGGGGCAAGGTGTAGGGGGTCTCTGCAAATAAATTAGTAAGTTCAAAATAATTTCATTCAATAAAAGTTTCTTTTAAAATTTTAAAATCCCAAGAAAATTGAATTAGATGTGTATGTTTCAAGAGGGTTAAAACATTAAAACCAAATTTTTCAATCAAGAGGCCATCTACAGATCTAATTCTAGATAAAATTACAAGAAAATCACATTATAGGATATGTATAAAACTATGTGCAAAATCATGTTGTAGGTCACTAATTGGATTTATGTCAAAATATTGTCTTTCTCTCATCATTTCCACCTCTATCAAGACCATCAATTCACGTCCCTTCTAACTCTCTATGTTGAGCTATCACATATTACAAGGTTGCGTGGGGTTATGAGTGAAGCAAGTTCATCTTATTATCTTATCATTATTCATCACACATCTCCTAAAACAAAAAGAAGTACCAAACATTACTTGAAAAACTAAAGTTCAACATTACATTGTGCTCACATAATCATCACATATCAACATTACAAAAAAATCATTCTATCAGCATTCATTATCCATTGCATGTATTCTAAAAATCATATAAAATCAGAAATTCCAAACATCTAAGAGTACACATGTGAAGAGAACCATAAATGAAGTTAACTCTATGCAAAGGATAACCACGCCAAATAGAGATATCTGTATATATTACTATGAATCATAGTTTGTGTACAATGTCATCACACGCTAGGTGTGGTAATAATGCCCACAATGAGCACAAAAATATAAAAAGATCATATATGCCTCACAAAATGACATCAAAGCAATAAAGGCTCAATGCCTATCCATCTCTTCGGGAACTTGAGGATGGTGTGCGGTTCATTTGGGAAACTATTCACTGGTATGGTGGCGTGGATGCACAAAATGGCAAGAGTGACCGTGAGAACGACCACTAGTCGTAGCCTCATTATGTGAGTGACTTCACCTTGCCAACCTCTCTACCATCTCAAATGTGGTGACCTTCTTGTCCTCGGAAACCAAGATCTCTGCGGCCTTCCAAAGAGGTGAAAAAATGTTAATGTGCCAACTAGCCTGCAATGGATACCCCACGTCTGCTAGAGCTCCTCTCGAGTCTTCACCATAGGTATGAGTAAATTATAAATGTAAATATGGTGAATAAGGTTTCTCCAGCCATCAATAATAGCTATAAAACAAAGGAAAGAAATGACTAGTTAGAAATCCATAAAAACTAAAAAGAGAAGAAATACAATGCGTAGTGATTAACATTTCTAGCTAATAAGGTCGAGAAAAGAGTGTCCACATACTCGGATCTCCATGCATCCATGTAGGATCGGCTAGTGTAGGTGGGTACTTTGTGCGGGCACTGTTGTACCTCCCCACTCCTGAAGTAACACGTTGCCCATGTCAGACTCCTTGTCCCCACCTCTCTCGGGAGAAAGTGGCTCCTCGAAACCAGAGTCACCTTCTCTACCTCCATCTCCTCTCTCTCTACCATGGAGATCTTCTGGGTAACTCTCCACTCTGGGTCACTCTCCTCCTCCTTTGCATGAGTCTCCTCATTGTCTCCTCCCCCGTCTCGGCCTCGACCTTGGTATCCACATCAATGGGTATCTCATGGTCCTCCTCCCCCCGTGAGCAAGTGTGGCCTCATTAGAAGGATGGTCGTGGGCCAAGGTACTCGGCGAGCACGAAAAATCATCTCACTCTAATAGGGACCCCTGGAGTCATAAAAATCCAACCATGGTCACCCCTAAGGCCTCATTGAGACTCCCTAATGCTCCTATATACAACTGCCACGGGAGGAATAATATCAATATAGGGAAACTCAAACTGTTGGGGAACTCTATCAAATAAGTGAATCTCCACCCTCTTGATCTATCCACTAATTGTCCAGTAGTAGCACAAACGGTCACAGTGGTCCCATCCCGACCTCATACTCCAACCATATCGTGGTAGGGTGTAGCAATGAAATTAGCTATAGTCAAGGTGGCCACTAGTTGATGTGGTCCTCTAAGAACTAACATGCTAGTCCATCTCACAAGCCCGACAATGCCTAGGTCCTGTATCCCGACTCCTCTCTAGTAGGGGATGATCCTTTCATATACCCAACTCATCACTAACGTGGGATGGCTCAATGACTGTCCCTATAACCTCACCACCCGGTACAAGTCGTGGTATGTGGCCCCCAAAATACAATAACAATCGGAGCCCAACAATACAATAACTTGTCCCCGCCCTTATCTCCTATCAACCAGAAACCAAAATACCCATGATGGCCTTGCAGAGAGTAGGGATAGGAGCAAAGTTAATGGAACAAAGCCTCATACCTTGTTTGGTTCCCACTGACACCCCATCGTCCCCCATATAAGTGGCCCAATGCCTAGCTCTGGTTGTAGACTGCAGTCTCAAGAGTCAAATGTCTCCCAAGTATAGGAACTCCAAGTATCATGTACACATCCTCGAGTGTGATGGTCCATTCTCCTCGACACACAGAGGGAAATTGGAAAGTGTTTTGGTCTACATCCCAATAAGAAAAGAGGTCGCATAGTATATGGCTAGCAGTGCAATGTGTGGGACCCATGCGATCCTCCATATCCCAGCTCGGTGCAATAAGTCTATCTCATCTGAGTCAGTTGATCAAGGACAGCTGGAAGCCAGTCACACTCTCTCTCATGGCTCAAATGAACATATTCCTCTATTTTCATTCACAAAACATGAAAAAAGAGAAAGTTAGTAACATATTCCAATAGGAAAGCTCATCAAAAACATTACAAAACAATAAAAATCTAAAAAAATTATTCTAACTTGGTCAAATAATCTATCTATCCTGACAATTACAAAACCACCGCCCTTTCAGAGTGATGGTTATATAACCGTCAACTTGTGCAGAGCGGTGGTTTTATAACAACTACCTAGTCAAGGTGGCGTTTGTAACCTCCACCTTGGGAAGGCAAAGAGTCCTATAACCACTACCTTGTGTAGGATGGTGGTCTGTCCAAAATCGATGGGTTGTCCCCTTTAGCCTAAAAACCCAAAAAAAAAGAACAAAATAGCTCATTTTTAACAAAAAAAGGCTAACCCACTTACATTACCCCTAGGGATCATTCTAAAACAAGATATTTCAAAATCCCCCTCCCTATGTGAAGATTTTCAACATTTTACATATTTAAGTTTTTAAAACATAATCGTAAAATACTAACCTTTGTCTCGTGCCGTTGGATCTCTCGGTCTTAGGGCCATGATCATGTTGTCTTACTGATCATTTTGACTGCACTCTCATTTAAAACGGTCACCGTGGGGCTAGAGCTCAAAATTACCAATAGGATATGTGCAAATGAATTGGAAAATGAGTTGTTTTGATATATATGTTTTATTTTAACTTCATTTTGAGTGTATGTTCCCACAAGGTTGGAGCGTTGGCGCAGGTATATTTCTATCCCCGCACAAATGGTAAGTCCTCTTGTTGTTTTGATTTAGTGTTTATTTTTTGATATCGTATCTATCTGCACTTGAGTCTTGCTTTTGTCTTACAGGTAACGAGAGCTTGGATGGCAACATTTTGAAACACGGTGCATATCGGGTATAACTTCTAACTCCCATTTTTGGAATGCCATACTTAGACTCTATGTTTTATGCCTCTTCATGGCTAAAATGCTTCTCCGAGGGGGCAATATGTACACACCCAAATTTTCACGTGCTACATTATCAAAAAATGGTTACAAAAGGTCCCCAATGATGATTCATGTCTTTTCCAAAGGTGTTCGAGCTCCTAAACCTCCTTGCAGCTTATATTTGTAGCCTAGTTTTCCTTACTTAGCCATTTCTTGCTTTTCTCTGCTACTTCCCGCTTCATTTTAGCTTAGTTTTGACCTTTAGTGTCAAAACCACAACCCTGCTTGGATGATAGTTTTGTAACCACCACCCAAGCAGGGTGGTGGTTTTGTAACCTTCACCATATGTAGGGAGACGGTCATGTAACCGTCACCCCGCATACATGGCGATAATCCTGTGCGCTTTTTCTAGAATCTTCCAACATCAATTAAGATGTGTGTTTCCCTACTAAAGTTCACTTTTAACGCACGTTTGTGAACCATTTTATCGATTTCAAGCATGACTTCCTTATGGCATTCTCTTCTTCACTTGTAATTTGTAATTGATCATGATTGATTGTTTAAAATGCCCCTTCATTGTTGATGTGGCACCCCATGGTTGCCAAGTGTGATTGTGCACAACCCAACCAACCTTCTATAAATTCATCACTTTCTATCAAGCAAGTGGTCGAGATTATTTTGTGTATTCTTGTATTGTTGAGCTACCTCATTCTTGCTTGGAAATTGCATAGCAAAGCTCTGTTCACTTGTGTTATCTCTCTTCCACCCACATTATTATCAGAGTGTCATTCAAGATACCATTTCTCCAACACCTTCTCACTACTTCTTCTACTGCATTTCCATCCCCTTGGACTCACGTGAACATAGGAGATTGAAAAGACAAGTTGAGGGGAAAAAGCATAACACAACTAGATTTTCCATTACTCTATATTTCTAGGTTGGGGTTGATGTTAGTTTCTTCATTTTCTTCATATTATTGTTTCTGAATCATACACATGCATATATATCAAATAGAGTAGAAAATAAGCATCTCCATTGTTGTAATCATTCAATAGTTATAATAGATCAATTCATATAGGAAATCCTCCATAGAAATATTCTTTACTCTTGTCGGGGAAGTTGTAGGGAAGAAAAGCTTATGAGAAGAAATTATTTCTTCCGTGCTTCTTAGGAAAAATAGAAGTTAGATTTGCATCCATAGTTTAGTGAAGCTTTCATCATTTAAAATATAATAGATTTCTTCTGCACAGATAAACAACTACATCCGGTTGTTTATTTGTTTTACGATTTATTAATTAGAGTAGAAGATTTAATTGCCTCATTTCCTCTTTAAAATTCCAAAAAGAACAAAAATTACTAGAATAACAAATTTGTATTATTTTATTGTGTTTATATCTTGAAACATACCAAACACATAAAATAGTTTCAATCCAATTAGATCAGTTGTTATTTTCTTAGTTAAATTAAATATTTTCAATTCATGACCATCAACGATCCTCAACAAGAACATACCTATGGAAGTGATCCACGGGTACCCCAACTAAATGGCTCCGAGTTAATTACGGATATAGATATGGGACTCCGTCTTCTTGTCCTCAAAACACTGACTTGATACACTAAGAAGATTCAACAATTAAAAATATTAAATATTGTGGTTGATAAGGTCTCATGAATTTTAGACTCCGCCCTTGGAAATAAGGTTTACATATACACATGACCATACAAGGACCATAAAAGCCAAGGACATACGGTGAGCGATCCCGAGGTTCCTCAACCAAATGCACTTGAAATTCTCATAGATATTGACACAAGTCTACACACGTTGGTTGTCCACACATCGCCATTACCACCGACATCATATCATAATTAAACATTCTGAATGAGGAAGTTCATTGAGCCCTCACATTTTGGACTGCTCCGCCAACCGAAAATATATTTCATGAAACCACGCCTCTCTCGCTTGTTACATGACACTTCTTGGACATATTTACATGACCCCCATTAGTTTCAAATGAATTCCACAATGGTAGAAAGGATCTCTGTGGATATTGATATTGACTGGAGTCTTTATGTGGCCATCAATTCCGATCCATCTATTAGACTGTCCAGGTTGGAGAGACCTTTCATGCCCTTGGCGAGAAAATCCACTATTGCGTGTCGAGGAGATTGTTTTGCCTTGAAAAACTTGTCCATCCCATTTTCTCCCACTTTCATCCACATTCACATTCAGCTATCATTTAGCTATCCACATTTCCACATCGGTTGCCTCAACATGACCTCAGGGAGTTGAGTGAGGTTAAAGGTCACGTGTCGATTTTCATCACGACAAGAACTTCTATTCTCCATTGTGGAGGTATGCTGGTATTTGATTAGGAGTTACAAAACAATCCTATTTTTACCCATTTTTTATTATCTATGATAATGAGTAGACCCTTTTCTTTTGCATGCACATTTTAAGGTTGAATAATTGCTTACTACATGGAACTCCACCATGTTGTCGTTTGAGTACAACTTGGCTATTGTGTGCATCCCACTTGATCCTTGTTAATGCATTATCTCACATTACCCATACTTGAAAAATGCTTTGTGCATGAAATTTTTAGATTGCATAGAGTTACAACATTAATTAATTATGACATGGACATAAAATGACCTCTTAATTTTTGGAAAAATTTAAACTCAGCTTTGGGAACAAAATGAATTTTATCTTAACATACCATGTAGAAATAGATGGTCAAATATAAAGAGTTAACCAGGTTATGGAGGATATGCTTAGAATGTATTGTATGGATCAACAATATAAATGGGAAGAATATCTTCCATTGGTTGAATTTTCCTATAATAACACTTATCATTCTTTGTTGAAAATGTCACCATTTGAAGCGTTGTATGGGAGAAGGTGTAGAACTCCTATCAGTTGGGATAACATGAAGGAAAGAGAGGTAGTAGGCCCAAAAATGTTAATAGAAATGGAAAGGCAAGTGAAGCTCATTCATGAGTGGTTGAAAGAAGCACCGATGGGTAAAAGAGCTACATAGACCGAAAAGAGTTGAAAAGAAATTTGAGTAAGGAGATAAAGTATTCTTGAGGTTAAAATCTAAAAAGAGCTCAATTAGGTTTAACAAGTTTCCTAAATTGTTGCCTAGATATGTGGGACCTTTTAAAATTTTGGAAGTTATAAGCCCGGTGGCATATCGACTAGCATTACCTCCCGCATTTTCTAGAATGCATGATATTTTCATATTTCATTGCTTAAAAGTATGTTTTAGATATAACACATGTCATAAATTGGAACTCTTTATAGGTTCAGGACTCAAGAATCATCGTGGTGGAACTAATTAGAGTGCTAGAAAATTATAGGTTGCTAACTCATAAATTGTGATATCAGATACAATGCAAGGTCCAATGGGACCAATATTCTGAGTTTAGTGCTTGTGAAAATTTGGATGAAATAAAAACATCATTTCCTTATCTATTTCAGTGATAAAAACTATTATTTGACTATTTGTTATTGATATATTCTACAACACTTGATAATAATGTTCATTTGTAATGGAAAATTTATGTTATATTGCCTATTTTTTCAAATATTTGTTGTTTTTCATTATTAACCAATATTTATGAGTTATGATTCATTGAAATTCTAGAAAATTTCTCAAGTTTTTATGAAAATTTGAACTGTTTTCAATTGATATGTTTGATTACGTTAAGTAAAATCATCATGACGATAATTCTTTAAGGGGGAAAGTATGTCACATCCCACAATAGTTGAAGGTTATGTTGTGGTAAATGTTTGTGAATGACTTAATTAATGACGAATGTCATCACCAATCTAGCACTATGATAATTCTTTACTAGGAACTCCTCGTGCTATGATTATTTACTAATGCACAACTTTTAGTTTGGTGGATGGAATATGGAAACACAACAACAAACATAACACAAGAATACTATAGACTATGATAAGAAGGAATGATGATAAATCTGAAATATAAGTGTAAATTATAATATCAACATGAAATTGTTACAATCTCACCCATGAGGTACTTCAAGTGTTACTGACTTCACTTGCCTTCCAACAATAACTATGGGAGAAACTTCACAATTACACCTCTTAATGGCTTCTTTAACACACCTTCAAAATGATGGCTTCCTTTACACACTTACTCATACAATATTTCTCACTACTTCCTTCTATGCTAAATGAGGGGGTGGCCTCTTTATTTATAGAACTTCCAGGCTTATCCATCTTATCTCTAAGATAGGATAAGAAATCCACTCTGACGAATCATATTCCATACCTTAACTCTTATCTGTACATGTAAGCTTATCTTTTAAGATAAGATAAACCTTATCATTTCACATGGGTTCCACATTTTTAGACTTTTTACAAATAAAATACACAAAATATTTATGACCTCACTCCTTGTCCTTATAACGAATATAATATTTCTAATTCCTAATCATGTAGACCCTACTTCTTTACTTACCCCAACTTTGACATTTTCATATTACCATGGACCACTTACGACAAATATTTACTTTTACCACAACATTCCTATTGTACTTTTAACTATTACCATACTATACATTATTGGCGCCATCATACCTAAATAGCTGTTATCTTCTATCGACGCTAGTACTAATTATACTTAACAACATCCTATTCCTAATACATACATTAATAAAATAAAAATTACGGAGGAAAATTTTAGTGTCGACATCTTCCCCCTTCCTAGCTTCTACTCCATCCTTAGAGTAGACTATTCTGGTGCTTGGAAAATCTTCAACTTGTCATGGTTGACCCATTTCATAATGGGAGTGCTATCCAATTCCTCCGGTCAGTGCATTACCATTTTCATGCACAAACTGCTTTATTTTGTAGGGCCCCATCCATTTTGAAAGAAATTTTCTCTGTCTTCTTTTTTTTTATATGGGATCATATACTAGAACCAAGTCATTCACATGAAATGGAGACCAATGGATCTTTTGATCAAAGTATTCCTTCTGTTTCATTTTCTTCTTATAGCTTGTATCCTTCACTATTTCCCTCATTTCCTCTAGCAAATGAAGATGTACCAACCTTTCTTTTCTTGAATCACTTTCATCCATCCTTTCATTTTTATAACTCTCACGGTGGGAATATCAAACTCAATAGGAAGAACTGTAGATCAATGCCATAAGCCAATGAAATGGGGAGTATCTGTTATTGACTTTGATGTTTCCATATAAGCCCACAATGTTACATAAATCCTTTTATCCCACTTATGTACTGCAAGGCTATATATTTTGCTAGAATTTGACACAACACAAAATTTGTTCATTCCACTTGTCCATTTGTGATTGGCTTGTATGTTGTTTCCTTCCCGTGCTTAATAGAAAACTTGTTGACTAGGATTCTACCACCTCATTAATGAAGTGGCTTCCTTGATCATTACAATTTCTAATGGACAACCAAATCTGGTGACAATGCGTTCATATATGAACCTTGCCACTTCATCCATGGAAGTTGTTTTCAATGGCCTAGCTTCAACCCACTTGGTTAAATAATCTGTGACAACTACAATATACTTATTTTGGCGTGGGGTAGTTAGAAGTGGACCTACAATTTCTATTCCCCACTTTTCAAAGGGACCAAGTGGAAGAATAGGGCATAATGGAGTGATGAAGTCTTATTGTCACCATGTGTTTGACAAATATCACATGTCTTACAATAATTATAACAATCTCTAAAAAGAGTGGGCCGGTGATAACCTGCATCCAAGATCCTTCTTGTTGTAAGTTGTCCAGAGAAGTTCCCTCCACATGTACCATTATGGAATTCTTCTATCAGCTCCTTCCCTTGATCACGTCCAACTACCCTCTTGTACTATCCATCAGGTCCTATTTGAAATAATACTCCATGCAGAATAGAATATGGATGAATAGCTTGAGTAATCTTCCTCTTAGTATTTGCATTAGCACCATCAGAAACTTGAATTCATTCAGATAATTCCAAATATCTATGTATTCACTAGGGATTGTGTCAAGGGATAATAATGTTGCATTTGGGAAATCATCATCATCACAAGATGAACCTAAACCATCATAGGCTCGAGAGAGTGCATTTGCATTGACATGCTTCTTTCCTGGCCTATCTATAATATCAAATTCAAATTCTTGTAGAAAAATTATCCATCTTGCTATCCTCTTTGATGGATTAGGCTTATTGATAATATATTTTAGATCCTCGATGATCTCAAGTTATAAATTTCTGCCCTAGCAATGAAAGTAATTTCTAAACTTATTTATAGCAAAAATGATAGCTAGAGCCTCTCAACTTTTCTATTCATGGAAATGGTAACTCTTTGATGTATAATTTACTTCAGCACTTCTCATTTTTTGTATTTCTGGTCCATCTTTCTCCTAAAGTAAATCATCTGGATGATCATTCCCATTTTCATCCTTTTAGCTCATCAAAGTATTTCTAGTGTTGTGTTTGAGGCATCATATACACAATGAATGGCTTGCTCTAATCTAGATTCTTTAAAATAGGTGAAGACGTCTCGAGCTTCCCTATAATTAACACAAATGGCTTCCTTCTTTTTATTAAGATCACAATGGGAAAACTCATTGTTCAAAATCTTCATGCACCTTATTTCCTAGGCCTATAAGTAACATCCTTATTCAAAGATGTGCACAGGTTAGTGGATGTGTAATCTTTTTTGAGAAATTCTTGATGAATCTTCTATAGAAGTAACATCCATATGGCCTAAAAATGATCTCAACTTACTTCTATTCATAGGAAATGGTAACTCTTTGATTTTTGAAACTTTATAAGGATCGTGTACAATTTATAAACCCAAATACCATGACTTGGTTATCTCGGATACCACATGCCCTAACAAAACACCTTTATTGAGTCCACATCCAAAGACACACTTTGAGGGTTTAAGTGAGGCTTGTGCTTCATCTAACATTTTTTGAAACTTTTTTTTCTCCATTTCTACATCAAAATAATTCACAGGTACTTTTCCTTTATCATTATCTCTCGTACTAGTGGTCCATCTTATTTCTAACAACCCATAGATGTAAAAATCATCCTTAAGAATACTTAATGGTAGTTGGATGACCATACTTTAATGAAGTTCCCAATGTAGGCTTTGTGATATTGATCATGATTCAAACCTTCATCCCCTATTCATCAAACGAGCATAATAATCCCTTATCATTGGATACGATATTGTTGAGAGCATTACACAACTTTAGTTAATAAAATGACTATGATAATTTAAAGCACTATGATAATTCTTTACATTACAAATACAAGAACTTGAATCATCTTCGTGAAAAAATAGGAATGATTTTAGTTTACTAATGCACAACTTTTTAGTTTGGTGGATGGAATCTAAGAAACACTATGGTAGACATTACAAACATAACTACAAGAATATTCAGTAGAAATATATACTATGATAAGAAGGAATGATGATAAATATGAAATATAAGAATGTAAATTATAATATCTATGATAACTTTACCAGAACTCCTCGTGCTATGATTATTTACTAAACTTTAGTTTGGTGGATGGAATCTAGAAACACTCACCCATGAGATGTACTTCAAGAAATTGTTACAATCTCACCTATGAGGACCGACTTCACTTGCCTTCCAACAATAACTATGAGAGAAACTTCACAATTACACCTCTTAATGGCTTCTTTAACACACCTTCAAAATGATGGCTTCCTTTACACACTTACTCATACAATATTTCTCACTACTTTCTTCTATGCTAAATGAGGGGGTGGCCTCGTTATTTATAGAACTTCCAGGCTTATCCATCTTATCTCTAAGATAGGATAATAAATCCACTCTAAAGAATCATATTCCATACCTTAACTCTTATCTCGTACATGTAAGTTTATCTTTTAAGATAAGATAAACCTTATCATTTCACATGGGTTCCACATTTTTAGACTTTTACAAATAAAATACACAAAATAGTTATGGCCTCACTCCTTGTCCTTATTACCAATATAATATTTCTAATTCCTAATCATATAGACCCTACTTCTCTACTTACCCCAACTTTGACATTTTCACATTACGGACCACTTACGACAAATATTTACTTTTACCACAACATTCCTATCAGACTTACTTTTAACTATTACCATACTATACATTATCAAGCGGCGTCGATCTTTGGGAGCACCGTTATTTTCTATCGACGCTACTACTAATTATACTTAACAACATCCTATTCCTAATACATACATTAATGGAATAGAAATTACGGAGGAAAATTTTAGTGTCGATGTAATGTTAATTGATAAATAGGTATATATAGTTATATATAGATATATACATACATATATAGATGTATACATAACAATTAACATTCATTCACCTTCTAATGTTTGTTAAATTTGTATGAGGATTTCCTTTCGTTAGCATTCTTGTATGTTGATTTGGATGGTAAGACTTCATCACCATTATGTAGATAATGATATTTGCATTTATTAATGATGTTTGCAATGGTGAAGGTTACTTTGCATTGTTTAAGGTAATATCGTAAATTGATTAATTGATGTTGTAGTACTATCCTAACTCGGCCTTAGACCGTAAATCATTTCAGAAGCTGACCACCACAAGGTAATTGTTATGGTCAAAGTTTTATCAAATGGTTATAGACCAAGGAAGCAATTAAATTTTTATGTTGGATAATGGTCTTAGAGCATATTTCATAGTTAATTGTTTGAACACTTGGATGAGGATTTGGTCTTAGATCAAGAGGCAATTATATTTGATATTATTAGAAATGGTCATCAACCATATTACTTGGCATTGGAAAGGTTTAAAGTTAATGTTTAATTTATAGGGATTATATATTATGGTTTAAATTGGGAAATGACCACTTTGCAAAGGAAATGGATAAAGTTTAAAAAATTTAATGATTAAATGTTGGAATGGTCATGGACCATGGGAAAGGTAATTATAATGTTTGAATTGATTACTTGGTCTTAGACCATATGCATTGCATAAGTTGGTAATTTTGAGCATCATACGCATTTCATGTAAGTAAGTGGAAATTGGAGGGAGAAGAATTGTTGTTTTGAGGAAGCCACAAGTGACATTTCCATTCATTTAATGCATTTAATAAAAAATGCATAGTTTTTTGGGAAAGTGGAAGTCATTGCAAGCCAAAGAGAGCGCAACTCATTATCTCCTTCCCATACACATTGTTTGGGAATTTTGTTTGGTTATTATGGTCTGTTAAAAACACATGGAGGATTTGAATGGGAAAGTGATGGAAGACAATTTTTGGGCAACCATATGCAAATTTTAAGCTCTATTTTAATGGCGAATTTGGTTTTATTTTTGTTGTTTTGATTGGGAGTGTTTCTAGTATTGGGAAGTTGCATATTCAAAGAAGTTGGAAAACGAATCAAGTAATTTTAGGCGTGAGTTATTCTTCCTCACATTTTTGTTGTTTTTATGTTGAAATATGGGTATATATTTTGGTTTCCTAATCAATTTTTAAAATAGAAAATAATGGGTATTAGTGAAAATTTTGTTTGCTGGTTTAATGAAGCATTGGGCATAATTTTCTTAAGGTTTTATGGTCTTTTATTACTAGAAAATACACAATATATTCTCTTCAAACAACTCGATTTGAGATTTCTTATTGTCGATTTGACACCATATAATTGTATGAGATTGGTGTTGAAAAACTAGAAGTTTCCTTCATTTTCTATATGAAAATTTTAGTGAAAAATAAGGAAAAAGTATGAAAACAAAATGGGTTTGTGAGGCTGCTTGGAAATATGGATTTTTGCTTTTCTGGGACTATTTTTCCTTTCTTGAAAAATGTGAATACATATTTATTTTATTATTTTAAAACCCGCTTGAATAAATTTTTTTGGAAGTCAATTTGACATAAAAATAAACATATGAGTTTTTTTGTCAAAATATGGAAGTTTTCCTTCATTTTCTATATGGAAATTTTGGTGAAAAATAAGGGAAAAGAAGGAAGACATTGTGGGTTTGTTGGAAAATAAAACATCTCGAGTTTTTTTATTTTTGGGCATTTGGGTTTATAACAATTACGAGTTCATACTCTAAAATTTGTGGGTTCTTTATTAGATGCCTTGTAATGGGAATATTGTTTGATTATTTACTATTTGAAAATGTTTTCTTTGTCTCGATTATTTTTGTTGTCCCAAATTTGGAACAATTTCCTTATTTTTAATATAATAATTTGGAAAGGGAATCTAGAACAAAGTTGGGAAAGAAATGGGTTCGCTTGAAAATTTGAGTTTTGTGTTACAATCAATTCTCAGTATGATTTTTGGGGATTGTTGTAAAAACTCACCACTATTGGTTTAAAAACATGTTTTATTCGAGAGCTCATTGGAGCTAGACTATTTTAACTAGTTTGATTTTGTGACATTATTTGGAGTTGCATACTTAACTCAGAACTAGTTTATATTAGGCATGATTGTTTTGGCGTGCCTTGTTGTTTGGATTATTAACTCTGATTCTCTTAAGTGGTGTTAAGATTTGGTCCTTTGTAAAATTTGTTTAATATGGTTGATTGTGTGATAAGGTTTAGCTTCCTAATAACTTGTTGACATTATCTTATCTTTGATTCATTTTATAACAATAATTATGAGTAGTAAAACATGACTATTGACTTTCGATTTAGATAATGGTGGTGGGATGATTATTGACAATGTATGAATATTAGTAAAGCGTGATTTAGTTCCATCTCCTTCGCAATATTATTAGGAAAAGTTGATGAGTTAGTTAAGGTCATTCATCAAAATTCACGGTTAAACGTTGATAAAGTTTTCCTGAATTGAATTACTCTTATGAGTAATTCTTTAGAATTGTTTGATGTTGTTATGAAAATTTAGACTTGATTAAGTCAACATTGTACTGCATTTACAAATTAATTAAACAGTCTAAAGTTATGATCAGCAGTTGGAATCTTGGAATGTTTGAGAACATAACTTACCTTTTGTAGCATCATTCCATTTGAGAAATGATATATTAACATAATTTAATAAATTATTGTAGACGCCTAAATTCATATCTATACTTGATCACTTTGTGTGTGCATATTTATTTAATCCATCCCCCTTATTTAATTAAATGCCCACTTTAATATCTATCACCTTTAATTTACATTAATTAATTAAGCTTCAATTAATTAATTAATTAATCAATTAGCCCACATCCTTTGCTTCCCTTTCCCTAATGGAATTTCTATTTCCTATCCCTATGCTTTTTCTAACCTATCTCTATTGCCAACTCACCTACACCTCATCCTAAAACACCCTCTTCCTGCCTAATGCTTTAAAGCATTCAACCAACTCTTAAAAACATAAAATCACGCTAAAAGCAGAAAAATCCTCCCATTGGGGAAACTTACCCCACAATCGGTGGCGACCCAGCCCAGTCACCATCACCCCTATAAAGTTGAATGCTTTCTTTCCATTCATCATCAAATGCATGCACATACCTAGCTTTTTGCAACTTGCATGAGCTGCTCCTCGCTTGTGAATATCTTTGCAATGATCACACACCTCTTAGATCTCCTTCTAGTTTTTTTTTTTTTTTATCGTAGACATTCCTTTGTGAGGTTATCATTGTTTGGTATCATTTTATGCATTTATTATCATATTATCATGCCTTGTTTGCATCTAACCTTTTGTAGGTCTAAGAACCGTCTCGGACTCCATTATCAATCTATTCTATCAATTTTTATGCTTGCAGGTTCTTTGATCCAGCTTGTTTTCATCGGCCTTATCCGTAACTTCCCGGATCGCATTAGACATGGTCTCGCTATCCTCATCCTTCCGTCTCAGATTATTTTTAGTGCCTATTCCAACACTTGCATTGTTTTCTAGGCCCCGAATCTCCATCCCTGCTTCTCTCGAACTCCGTTGGTTTTCAACCCAAATCCACCATGATCCTTGTTACCTTGTATTCCTTTCATTTCCTTGCATCATACCTCCTATGCATATTTTTTAGTGTCTACAGATTTTTTATGTCCTGAATTACATTAAGATCATCTAGAATCTACACTTACAGTTGTTGTTCCATCCTTCTACCCTAGTGTCGACATTGACTCCTTCTACATATTATGGGTCACGCCGACCGGATCATGTACATTTAATTTATATTTCATTTCAATCAAATCAATATTAAATCAATCATAATTACTCTTAGACTCTGTAAATCCTTCAGTTTCTGCATATTTTTAGTTTATCTTTACTTTGTATCAATTTTTTTAACAACGGGGTTGACATCCACCGAGGAAGTTAAATGCTTCTTGGGTCCATTTTTTTGGGAAACTCCCACCCAAACCTTCTAATCATTTCCCTTCTAGTGGGTCTTATTTGTAGGTTTCATCTAATTTGTAGAAGAATAATCCATCATCATCTTGTGCTTGTATCACATCGCATCCAAGGTAACATAAACCCTCCAACATTTCTAAGTTTGCTAGTTTCTTCAGTAGCTAGTGCATTAACTTCATTAAGAACAAGAAACTTGGTAAACAATTACGATGTTTATAAGTTATTAGTTAAGTAGACCTTAACATATACCTTTATTTCAATTAAATACAACAAGAATTTGAGTTGGATAACTCATGCCAGTTCTTCGAACTGACCATGTATACATTTCTCGCTCCTACAATGTGCATGACAGAGTGACATTATGAAGTGAATAAATGGATTGCTTACACATGATTTCTTCATGTATTATTTTTTAAAAATCCATTCAAGATTTGTGTATTTAATTGTAATGCAAAAGTATTATTTTGCAAGATGATTGAAGGCATTTTCCTATTGTACTATCATGATTTTTGTATGTCAATGTTTCGGAAAATTAAAGATTTATCCTTATTATGTTTAAATAAATATAAATTTTGTTTCGTATCACATTTTGTGAGATATAAAGGTGTTTTTAATGTTGTTTTACAAAGAGTATGAATTAAAGTATTTAATATTATGTTATGAAACTATATCTAGTTTATTGATTCATTAAAGATGAACAAATATGACGATTCAGAAACATAGTATGATATATGGAAGCAATACAATGAAAAAAACATTTATATCCTTAATGTACCTTATTAAAATGAAAGTGTTTAAGTGTTGTTTATAACATTAGTGTACAAATATAAGATATTGATATTTGTTAAGAAAACATATCTAATTTTATATTTTCATTATGAATGAACAAAGGTGTCCTTAATGAACATAATACGTTTAGGAAAAATAATTCATCGTAAAATAAGTTATATTAATATTGTACCTTACCCAAATAAGTTGTACCATTTATATCAAATGACAATTAACTGAGATAAAATGTACTATGCAAGATTAAATGATAAACTTATGATAGTAAGATCAATACTAATTAGAAAGTGATTAGATCATTTAAATGTGAGACATGGTCAAAATAACCCATATTCAAGAACAACAAGTTGTGATAAATAGATAAGAGGTGCTCATAAAGGATAGTAACTATATAAGTTATTATAATCTTCTATTGATAAACAATTAACGTGTTATGATACCTTATAACCTATCGTAACGATAATCTTATGTACTTATCCTAAGTAGATAATTAAACTATAAATGAAGGGTAGATATCTTGAATCATTATTCTTTTTGATAGAGTCCTAACCGGATGGATTACAACTTGTCCGATTTCTAGGTTGACACTTAGGAGTTGCACATAGTTCTCAAGACATGTTAAAAGGTTTAACCAAAAGTATACAAGTTATACTCACTCGATTAGAGTGAAGATAAGGGGGATCGGGTAGATCTAATTGACCCTTATAGCTACACATGGTTATCATTTGTTATCAAATGGATTGTAAACATTTAATTATGCTAGATTTTATTTGTTGCAAGCTAAAAATCATTAGCGACATTAATTGTGATTAAGGGTTTTTTTAAAATTCCTTTAATTTGGATGATTAATATCATGTGTGTTAGATAAATTAATTTAAATTATTATTATTTACTTAAACGATAAATATATTTATTGAGCATTAATACACCTCACATGTTCACATGTATGGCATAAGGAGATAGGAAACCACATATTTTGGTCCCAAACATACCACATCAATTGGGAGGTTTGCATTTACATTTAATTTATTAATTACTAGATTATGAAGGTTTTTGATGTGTGGATGGAGTTAAAATCACATTGGAGATGTAGTGCCCCCTTATTCTCGTTGCCTTCTTGGATGCCGCATTCTACTTCAAGCCCCGGACATCAAGAATCGCCAGGCGTGGTTTCGATCTTACTTGGTTCAATCTTAACTTATTGATGATGGGTTTCAAGCATAATCGAAACCCAAATCATCATCCCTATTCGATTTTGAATATGCACACCAATGTCAACCACCTCTCCCTTTTGATGCTTGTAAAAGCATTTCTCCACACCACTCAATTCAATAAAAATTTATACAATAAAATAAAAATAAATAAAAAAATAAAATATTTAAAATTAAAATTTTAAAAAAGGAAGCCCGTGAAAGTGGGGTGGATTTAGGACAAAGGGGGCTCGGGCTCCATGGTTTTATTTTTTTTTTGTTTTTTGTTCATCTTTTTGGTTTTGTTGTTGAGAGAAACGCCGCCACCATGGGAAGAAGCTCCACCCTTGTTTGGCGCACCACCAGGCATGAGGGAGGTTGTGCTTTCTTTATGGAGACAGGGATTTATTTATTGCGCAAATAGTAAAAATAGTGGGCATGGGTGTTTGGGCTGTCACATGTAGTAAGACATGGGTTTCCTCAAGAGACAATCACATTGTTTCACGTGTGTAGCAAATAGGTATCGAGTTTTCATTTGCTAGCATACTCCTAGCTTGTGCCAAAATAAGAGCTTTGAAACTGGGTGCAGACATGCCAAAGCATTATGGAGAAGGGATTTTTTTGTGTGTGTTTTAGTTGCAAGTGCCTTGGCAGATACATATGCAAAATGTGGAAGCATGCGAACTATTCGACAATGCCTGAAAGAAATGTGCTTTATGGACTGCAATGATTGCAGGATGTGCAAAAAAATGAGTTTGTTGAAAAGGCCTTGGAAACTTTCAAGCAAATGCAATTAGTACGTGTAAAGCTAGACTCCACAACCTTTTCACAGCATCCTCCCAACCTCTGTCAAAATGGGAGCTTTAGAGTAGGCCTCAGACAACCGTCAAAGCATAATGGTAGAGGATTTTTAGTTGCAAGTGCGCTAGTAGACAAGTATGCAAATTGTGGAAGCATACACAAGGCAAGTCAACTATTTGACAAAATGCCTCAAAGAGATGTGGTCTTATGGAACATACCCTGACCATGTAAGTTTCATTTTTGTTTTATTAGCATTTAGCCATGCAGGTTCAGTGCATGAGGGTTGTAAATACTTCGATGGCATGAGTTCCTCTTATAGAATCATGCCTAGAATTAATCATTATGTTTGCATGATTGACATTCTTGGCCATGCTGGTTATCTTGAGGAAACCCTATATTGTATCATCAACATGCCAATCCGGCCTGTGGTGGCTGTGTGGATATGTTTGCTTGGTGTTTGATGAGCACATGAGAATGTGTAAAATGTGGAGGCATGCTTAAGGCATGTGAAGTGTTTGACAAAATGCCTTCAAAAATCATGGTCTCATGGTTGCAAGATTTGAGGCTATGCACAAAAGGAGGAAGATCTCATTCTATCCAAACAACAACAATAAGAAACCATTTGATCATGCTCAACAAGTGGTGGGTCGAATCTAGAAGGTAGGAGAAATGTGATCAGAGTAGCGAGAATGGTTTCAAATCTGTAGTTACAGATTTTATGATAGACGTGTATGTAAAATGGTGGAGCTGTGGATGCTCGTGATCTAGTTGACGATGTGCCCAAGCAAGATACTGAACCGAATCCCGTAGTTTCAACCGACTTCATTCTCCAGGCATGGTTCATCTTCCCTTACCTCTCATAATTCTCGTGTTTTAGTTCTCTTTTGCAAATTAATAGAATCTTAAAATATTAGGTTTTTAATACAGTTAAATGTTTACATCAACTCGTTGCAAAAACAATGAAAGGTCGTGTTGTAACTCACAAAATCAAAATAACTCTTCTGCATTAAACCATGAACTCCCACCCTCATTCTGAGGTGATGTAGAAAAATTCCTACCCAACTAGATCGCTACAACATTGTCTTATCGACTAGATGAAATTGACTTTCCAAGTAATAATGTTGACCTTCTCCCTGTTTAAATAGTTAATTTTTGTATTTTTTAGAGACTCATTAAGTACCCTTCGGAACTCTGAAAATGAGATGTTAGGCTTCATTTGTGTACCTTGTTATGTGAGGAATCACCTGGACCATTGGATTGACCCCGAACAAACATTTGTGATCTTTTTGACGCTCTTATAGGAGCCCTGTTACACTAGTTTACAGCAATAGAAAGCTGTCAAATCTAGAAAGTTGGTTTTTGTTTTGAACCGCCATTTGAAACCTGGATAGAGAAATTATTTCCGTCTTCACAAACCTCTAGTGTTTATACTACTAGAAATTGCATGGAACATTCAACTTAGGAAAAACACTCTTAGATAGTTTGGAAAAGCCATTTCAGAGGCCTAGGCCTCGACCAATTTTGACTTGTCGCTCCGTAAAACTTTCGCCATTTGAAAATGGTTTTCTAGTTCTTAGTCCCGAACTCATGAACTCATATAGGGAGGAAGTGTCTCGTTGCGTGCTCATCCATCGAACGTCGTTATGGATGCGGTTTTCTGGGCCCTCGAGCTAAATTTTGTTCATTTGCAATCGGGTCAACTGTTTGAAAACTAGCCGCCAAACGTTTTCTCTTTCCCATTTCATGACTGCTATGAACTCTTGGTATATCTAGGGACATGAGAAAGTTGATCGTGGTGTGCGTTCTCGAAGATAACTTTTGAAGTGGTTTCTTAGCCTCCGAGCCCTTTTTTATGTTTTTTGTAGCTAGTAAGAAAATGTAAAACCACGACCCTCGTAGGGTTGCCAAACCACCCTGTAAACTCTTAACACATACAAATAACTGTTTAAAACTCTATAGTGGAACTTGTTGTGTGCATTAGAACTTTTGACAAAATGGTGTTTTCTCTCTCTTCCCTTCTCTTTCTCTCTCCTAGGTTACAAAATGAAGAAAAATGAAATGCAATGAATACATGTCTCTAAACCTTTTTATTTCGATTGCAAATTGTAATTATTGTCATATGTAAATGGGAAACTGAAAAATGATACTTATGTTAGGTTAGGGTGGATGCCATGCCAGCGAATTATCGTTGATATCATGCTCACGTGTTTTTACAGGATGAAAGAATGATGACATAAAGGCGTTGTGTAATGCATTAATTATCATTGTAATTTATATAGTTCATTTTTAAATGAATAAATGTATTTTGTAGTCTCATGTTTCAGAAGGTTATATTTGATAATTTGTTGCTATGTATGAGATGTTGGTTTCTAGGACATCTAGGAAATGTGCATTTAATCTTAGGTTCAATTTTGATTCATAGAACACATGGTTAAAAGGGGTTGATATTTATATAAGGTAAATGAATTTGAAGTAATATCTTGTAGTGTATGTTTAGTGTTCAATAAATGATTAACGAGTCATCTTGTGCATTCATACTTTGTAAATGTAATAAAGAGTTTTAATCGAAAACACACTACCCTTGTTCAACATCGGGACATAACTTGTTTTTCATGTGCGATACTCCTTACCGTAGAAGACATTGAAAACCGTAGGATGAACTTAATCTTTGCTCTCGATGGAACGTCCTAATTTAGGCAAATCAGAGCTCAAGAATGGACTTATCATCTTAGTCAGTAGGTTTAGTGACATTGTCTTAAACCCGTCTGATAGGAGTGACACAGTCAAACTTTTCTTGGAGTGTGTAGAGCTAACCCTCCTTCGTAGCCTAGTGGACTACCTTGTCATTCAAAGATAGATTTAAAATTAAAGTTCTTCATCGAGTGAAAACCCGGTTGGATCCAGATGACATGGATGGAGGTTGTGACTTAGTTGTTCTAGGTCTTAAACTCTTGTTAATGAACCCCTTAGCTCCGCTCAACTAAATGTGTTACCTTGGTTTCTCTCAACATAACACCTTGGTCCTTTTGGGAAGGTGGTTTAGCATAAATTTGTCCTCTCGCTTAAAACTCACATATAGTTGAGGGGTAGACCCTTAGATGAAGTTGGAATTAATCTAAACCTCGTTTGATTTGGAGGTTGGCTTAGGGTGCATGTGTAGCTTCAAGTCTCCTTATCTTTTTTTGTCTTCAAGAGGTTAGACAAACAATTTGTAACTCCTTTTCAAGACAATGCAAAAAAATAAGACCATAATGTGACGTAGAAAATAAAGCATATAAGAGTAAAGATGAGATTTGAGGTTCGGAAAAATGCCACCCTTGGAGACCTTATAACTCAATAAAACATATTCTTTTGTTTCAAAGAATATGAATTGTTCTTGGTGTGATCAACCTTCGAGAAAACAAAATACATATATAAATCAAAATGGAATTCCACAAGTCATTGAATTAGAGTAACTGTGGTAGGGAAATCTCTATTTTGTGATCGAGGAATGTTTTTGGTAAAAACTACCTTGTATCTAAATCTGTTAAATCCTTTTATTGCGTTCTGGATATCAAGTTACTTTCGCTTGAGTTGTAAGGTTAAAACTGTAGACATCGAATAAATGTTGGAGAAGAATATTCTTAACATAATAATAAGATAATTAAGTACTTTGTATGCAATTTGATTTATGCCAAATAAGTATGTTAGTTATGGAAATTTTTATAAAGTATAAGAAGCCAACATAAGATGGTCGAACTATATTTTAACCGGAATAAACTTAAGAATATGTGGGTGGACAAACGAGAAATTTATCCTTGCTCAATAATGTTCTTGGAATGTTAATCGTAACTAAAATACATTTAAAGAAATGATGTGTTGTGGGTTCGCCATTCCTGAAGTCATGTTTCTTGTGGTTGGGTCATTGCTAGTATTCGTTCATTGGGAAAAGTGTGGCATCGACATGCCTATGTCATTTTCATGTGTCTATGTGAGTCGATGACTTATGTGATTGTCATTTGTGAGTCGAGTTTTTGTACTTGGAGCCCTTGTTGTGTTGTGTGTAGTGAGCAATGTAAGTCAAAAAAATATATATATCCTGGTATTTTACTGTTGTTTTTGGGTGCATAAATGTGGGCATTACATATGGTATCAGGGAGGTTCATGCTCTCAAACCTTTGGGATTGATTGGAGTTGTGATGATTGTTGCATGATGGTGGTGGATATGGAAGAGTAATGTGATATATGTTGTGATGTGAACTATGTCGTGATTGTGAAATTGGAAGCACATGTGGTGCATGTCACTTAGTGCGTATTTGTTGTCATGTTGATGTACTTGTGATGAGAGTATTGACTCTCCTTTTCGTGGATTCAATGAGGAATCCGTGTGTGATGTACTGCCTTGTTGTGTGTGAAAGGAATGATATTGTGAATTGCAGAGTGTTGAAACATTTTGACTTTATGTGATGTGAAGGTGTATTGATGTATTGCATGACAAAATTGATGTAAAGTGAATCACGTTTATCGTGATGTCATCACCATATTGTGATTTGTTGTGTGCATCATCGTGTTGTATTACAATTGACTATATGTCGTAATGTTAGACATTGTGTTCCTCATACGTATAATTCATGTAATATGTGATGGTTCATGTCGTGATTTAGGGGATATGGTGAGTATGATCCCTAGTGTATAGTGATTGCACTTTGGGTGCAGGATGTGGTAATGTGATGTATCGTGACCCATGAAGTAATGATTGTGTTATACCCTATATATAAATACCATGCGTAAGACGCTATGGTTACATTGTGTGAATCACCATTGTGATAGTGATGTAGTATGTGTATGTTGTGAACCTTACACTAGACGAACCTAAGGGGAGGAAACTGTCAAGAGTGTATGTGTGGAGAGAGGAGGCATGGACCAGGTTTTCATAGTCTTGAGCCGAGTACGAGTGAGGAAGTGGAGTCCTATATAGACTGAAAACCCACTTCTATCTGTTTAGTATACTTCGAGCTTGCTCATTATATTGTGGGTGTGCACCACCTTAGGCTCAACTTATGCAACTAGAGTTCCTTGCATCTTTCCTATTGGATTGTTCATTGAATAATCCTATGTGATTTTGACTATGTTGATCCTTGTGGGAGTATGGAGTAATGATTCAGGTAGAGATGATGACAGTTACATTATTTGACATACTCATTTCTGGTTACATGTATATTTTTATGAGTTGAGGCTCGATGTCCGAGTGCCAACAACTTGATGAGTACCCCTTTGGTGGCGATATGAGGCCACATAGTGATTGTAATGTGTTATTCCTCTATACGTATTTTTATTCGTAAATTGATCATTATCTCTTTTAGCTAGAACCAGCTGTTTTCTTGATTGACATGTTCTTATATTTTGGGCATTTATTTGATTGTTGCATTAACAGTTGGATTTTTCACTAACCATGGCTAATTAGCCATTTGTTTTTCTTAGTTTTAAAGACTTTCTTATCATATTTAAAAGTTTTGTAGCCTAGCCCAAGGCTTTTAATTTTTCCACTTGGCATTTGAATGGATTGTTATGTTGGTTCTAATGTCGTAATGTGTTGGAATAGGGTCATGGGATTCACCATGGAGTGGTGGAACCTATGGACCCACTTCATTGTATGGGGGTATGCCCCAAGGAGTTACAGATAACTAGTGGGTTGTTGAACCATGAGTTATTATGTCACTTGGGTTTGGGGGTGACGGGGATCTATGTGCCTAGGGCCATAGGGTGACCCGGCCTCATTTAAAAGGAGAAAGGAGATGGGCCTCTATGATTGAAAGTTACTGATATTCCTTATGGCACTCTATGGTTAAGTGACCGATATTCTTGATGGGGCTCTATGGTTGAGTGACCCGACTTGGTTTAGGCATGATGATTCTTTCTCTATGAGAGGTATATGGAGGTTATTTGGTGATGCTTTGGGAAGGTATATGGAGTTTTACCTTGCACTTTTGGAGATACGTGGGGTTTGTTTTGTGATGTCTTGTTATGTGTGGGGTTGGTATAATGAGTTATGTGTACTGTGTGAGTCTTTTTGACACCTTGTTATGGTTGAGGATTGACATTTCCATTTGTATTGACTACTGGATATTGGATTGGAACTATGTTGTTATGGTCATGGATTGTTTTGGGTCATGTGATACCGTTGTATATGCATCAGTGTGTTGACCTGGTTTTTCATTCATATGTGTGTACTAGATCTATGTCTAGGACGTAATTGTTGGAAATTATTTGCTATGTGGTCTACTTGTTGTCATTCCATGGTTTGGTGAAACCCTTGTGATGTGATACAGTCGTGAAAGTATGCAAAAGTATGCTTGTGAAATTTTAGTGTTGTGTATGACCCTGGTAGGGTGTTGTGACTGTAGTCCATGATGGGAACCCACAGGAATGAAATAACTAAAATTCTACAAAAATGAAATTTTAAAGAACTTGAATTAAGAATAATGTTAATAGAAAGAGATTAATGAAATAACGAATAAGAGGGAACTACCAATATTCACATAACCTTGAAAGTTAAAATTTCTACCAAATGTTCCTAGGGCCACCCCGTAACCATGATTTTGTATCTAAAATCTTAACCTTAGAGCTTACCCTCACCCATTTTGTTCCTTGTTGCTTACCATTTCTCTTTCTTCATTGTATGTCTAATCGAGGATGATGCTTTGTAAGGGGAGGGAGATGTAGTGCCCCATTATTCTCATTTCCTTCCTCGGATGTCGCATTTACTTAAGCCCCAAACCTCGAGAATCACTAGGGCATTGTTTTGATCTTACTTGGTTGATCTTAACTTATTGATGATAGGTTTCAAGCATAATTGAAACCCAAATCATCATCCTATTCAATTTTGAATATGCACGCCAATGGAAAACCACCTCTCCTTTTGATGCTTGTAAAAGCGTTTCTCCATAACTATTAACTTAATTCAATAAAAATATATATCAATAAAATAAAATAAAAAAATAAAATAAAATTTTAGAATTAAATTTTTTAAAAAGGAAGCTTGTGAAAGTGGGGCGATTTATTTTATCAGGGAAAGGGGGGCGGCTCTAAGCTCCATGGTTTTATTTTATTTTGTTTTTTTAGGGTCTTCATGACCTTTTTTTTGGTTTTTTGTTGGAGAGAAACACCACCACCATGGGAAGAAGCTCCACCCCTATTTTGGCGCACCACCGGGCATGAGGGAGGTTGTGTTTTCTTTATGGAGATGGAGGGAGGGAGGATTTCTTTATTACGCAAACAGAAAAAATAGTGGGCATGGGTGTTTGCAAAGTGTATCTGAGAAGACATGGGTTTCCTCAAGAGACAGTCACACTATTTCACGTGTGCAGCAAACAGGGTTCCAACCCCATCAGTTTTCATTTGCTAGCATACTCCCAGCCTGTGCCAAAATAAGAGCTTTGAAACTAGGTGCAGACATCCGCCAAAGCATTATGGAGAAGGGATTTTTGTGTGTTTTAGTTGCAAGTGCCCTGGCAGATACATATGCAAAATGTGGAAGCATGCGAACTATTCGAAAATGCCTGAAAGAAATGTTCTTTATGTACTACAATGATTGCAAAATGTGTAAAAAAAAATATGAGTTTGTTAAAAAGGCCTTGGAAACTTTCAATCAAATGCAATTGGTGCGTGTAAAGCCAGACTCCATAACCTTTTTCCAGCATCCTCCCAAGCCTCTCTGTCAAAATGGGAGCTTTAGAGCGAGCCTCGAACAACCATCAAAGCATAACGGTAGAGGATTTTAAGTTGCAAGTGTGCTAGTAGACAAGTATGCAAATTGCGGAAGCAAACACCAGGCAAGTCAACTGTTTGACAAAATTCCTCAAAGAGATGTGGTCTTATGGAACATACCCTGACCATGTAAGTTTCATTTTTGTTTTATTAGCATTTAGCCATGTAGGTTCAGTGCATGAGGGTTGTAAATACTTTGATGGCATGAGTGCCTCTTATAGAATCATGCCTAGAATTAATCATTATGTTTGCATGATTGAAATTCTTGGCCGTGTCGGTTATCTTGAGGAAACCCTATATTGTATCATCAACATGCCAACCCGACTTGTGGTGGTTGTGTGGATATGTTTGCTTGGTGTTTGATGAGCACATGAGAATGTGAAAAATGTGGAGGCATGCTTAAGGCATGTGAAGTGTTTGACAAAATGCCTTCAAAAATCATGGTCTCATGGTTGCAAGATTTGAGGCTATGCACAAAAGGAGGAAGATCTCATTCTATCCAAACAACAACAATAACAAACCAATTGATCATGCTCAACAAGTGGTGGGTCGAATCCAAAAGGTAGGAGAAATGTGATCAGAGTAGTGGAATGGTTTCAAAAAATTTAGTTACAGATTTTATGATAGACGTGTATGTAAAATGGTGGAGTTGTGGATGCTCGTGATCTGGTTGACAATGTGCCCAAGCAAGATTATTGAACCAAATCACACAGTTTCAACCGACTTCATTCTCCAGGCATGGTTCATCTTCCCTTACTCTCATAATTCTCATGTTTTAGTTCTCTTTTACAAATTAATAGAATCTTAAAATATTAGGTTTTTAATACAGTTAAATATTTACATCAACTCATTCAAAAACAATGAAAGGTCGTGTTGTCAGAACTCACAAAATCAAAATAACTCTTCTGCATTAAACCACGAACTTCCACCCTCATTCTGAGGTGATGTAGAAAACTTCCTACCCAATTGGATCGCTACAACATTGTCTTATCGACAAGATGAAATTGACTTTCTAGTAATAATGTTGACCTTCTCCCTGTTTAAATAGTTAATTTTTGCATTTTTTGGAGACTCATTAAATACCCTTCGGAACTCTCAAAAAGAGATGTTAGGATTCGTTCATGTACTTTGTTATGTGAGGAATCACCTGGACCATTGGATTGACCCCGAACGAACATTTGTGATCTTTTTGACGCTCTTATAGGAGCCTGCTGTTACACTGGTTTATGAGTAGAGAAAGTCATCAAATCTAGAAAGTTGGCTTTCATTTTGAACCACCATTTGAAACCCTGTAGAGAAATTATTTCCCATCTTCGCAAACCTCTAGTGTTTATACTAGAAAATTGCATAGAACATTCAACTTAGGAAAAGCACTCTTCTACGGATAGTTTGGCAAAGCCATTTTGTATGCCTCACCGGCCCAGAAGTTTGTAGGTCAAATTGGACCAATTTCGACTTGTCGCTCTAGAAAACTTGTCACCGTTTGAAAATGGTTTTCTACTTCTCGGTCTCAAATCGACTCGATGAATTCTCCTCATATAGGGAACTTGTAGGAAGTGTCTCGTTGCATGCTCATCCATCAAATGTCAGTTATGGACGCAGTTTTTTGGGCCCTCGAGCTAAATTTTGTTCATTTGCAACTAGGTCAACTATGACCAGTGGCCCCGAGAACGAGTCACCAAACATAAAACGTTCACTCTTTCCCATTTTCGTTAGTTGCTATGATTCTTGGTATATCTGGGGACATGTAGAAAGTTGATCGTGGTGTGCGTTCTCATCAGAAGATAACTTTTGGAAGTGATTTCTTAGCCTCCGAGCCCATTTTTACGTTTTTGTAGCTAGTAAGAAAATGTAAAAATAGAAAGTTGCTGAACCCTCGTAGGGTTTCCAAACCACCCTGTAAACTCTTAACACATACAAATAAATGTTTAAAACTCTATAGTGGAACTTGTTGTGGGCATTAGAACTTTTGACAAAATGGTGTTTTCTCTCTCTTCACTTCTCTTTCTCTCTCCTGGGTTACAAAATGAAGAAAAATGAAATACAATGAATACATGTCTCTAGACCTTTTTATTTCGATTGCAAATTGTAATTATTGTCATATGTAAATGGGAAATTGAAAAATGATACTTATGTTAGGTTAGGGTGGATGTCATGCCAGCGAATTATCATTGATATCATGCTCACGTGTTTTTACAGGATGAAAGAATGATGACGTAAAGGCATTGTGTAATGTATTAATTATCATTGTAATTTATATAGTTCATTTTTAAATGAATAAATGTATTTTGTAGTCTCATGTTTTAAGAAGGTTATATTTGATAATTTTTTGCTATGTATGAGATGTTAGTTTTTAGGACATCTAGGAAATGTGCATTTAATCTTAGGTTCAATTTTGATTCAGAGAACACATGGTTAAAAGGTGTTGATATTTATATAAGGTAAATGAATTTGAAGTAATATCTTGTAGTGTATGTTTAGTGTTCAATAAATGATTAACGAGTCATCTTGTGCATTCATACTTTGTAAATGTAATAAAGAGTTTTAATTGAAAACACACTACCCTTGTTCAACATCGGGACATAACTTGTTTTTCATGTGCGATACATATTACCGTAGAAGACATTGAAAACCGTAGGATGAACTTAATATTTGCTCTCGATGGAACGTCCTAATTTAGGAAAATCAGAGTTCAAGAATGGAATTATCATCTTAGTCAGTAGGTTTAGTGACATTGTCTTAAACCCGTCTGCTAGGAGTGACACAATCAAACTTTTCTTGGAGTGTGTAGAGCTTACCCTCCTTCGTAGCCTAGTGGACTACCTTGTCATTCAAAGATAGATTTAAAGATAAAGTTCTTCATCGAGTGAAAACCCGGTTGGATCCAAACGACATGGATGGAGGTTGTGACTTAGTTGTTCTAGGTCTTAAACTCTTGTTATTGAACTTCTTAGCTCCGCTTAGCTAAATGTGTTACCTTGGTGTCTCTCAACATTACACCTTGGTCCTTTCGGGAAGGTGGTTTAGCATAAATTTTTCCTCTCGCTTAAAACTCACATATAGTTGAGGGGTAGACCCTTAGATGAAGTTGGAATTAATCTAAACCTCGTTTGATTTGGAGGTTGGCTTAGGGTGCGTGTGTAGCTTCAAGTCTCCTTATCTTTTTTGTCTTCAAGAGGTTAGACAAACAGTTTGTAACTCCTTTTCAAGACAATGCAAAAAAAAAAATACCATAACGTGACATAGAAAATAAAGCATATAAGAGTAAAGACGAGATTTGAGGTTCGAAAAATGCCACCCTTGCAGACCTTATAACTCAATAAAACATATTATTTTGTTTCAAAGAATATGAATTGTTCTTGGTGTGATCAACCTTCGAGAAAACAAAATACATATATAAATCAAAATGGAATTCCACAAGTCATTGAATTAGAGTAACTGTGGTAGGGAAATCTCTATTTCGTGATCGAGGAATGTTTTTGGTAAAAAAACTACCTTGTATCTAAATCTCCGTTAAATCCTTTTATTGCGTTCTAGATATCAAGTTACTTTCGCTTGAGTTGTAAGGTTAAAACTGTAGACATCGAATAAATGTTGGAGAAGAATATTCTTAACATAATAATAAGATAATTAAGTACTTTGTATGCAATTTGATTTATGCCAAATAAGTATGTTAGTTATGGAAATTTTTATAAAGTATAAGAAGCCAACATAAGATGGTCGAATTGTTTTTTAACCGTGGAATAAACTTAAGAATATGTGGGTAGACAATTGACTATATGTTGTAATGTTAGACATTGTGTTCCTCATACGTATAATTCATGTAATATGTGATGGTTCATGTCGTGATTTAGGGATATGGTGAGTATGATCCTTAGTGTATAGTGATTGCACTTTGGGTGCGGGATGTTGTAATGTGATGTATCGTGACCCATGAAGTAATGATTGTTTTACATCCTATATATAAATACCATGCGTAAGACGCTATGGTTACATTGTGTGAATCACCATTGTGATAGTGATGTAGTATGTGTATGTTGTGAACCTTACACTAGAAGAACCTAAGGGGAGGAAAGCGTCAAGAGTGTATGTGTGGAGAGAGGAGGCATGGACCAGATTTTCATAATCTTGAGCTGAGTACGAGTGAGGAAGTGGAGTCCTATATGGTGAAAACCCACTTCTATCTATTTAGTATACTTCGAGCTTGCTCATTATATTGTGGGTGCGCACCACCTTAGGCTCAACTTATGTAACTAGAGTTCCCTTCTCTTTCCTATTGGATTGTTCATTAAATAATCCTATGTGATTTTGACTATGTTGATCCTTGTGGGAGTATGGAGTAATGATTTAGGCAGAGATGATGACAGTTACATTATTTGACATACTCATTTCTAGTTACATGTATATTTTTACGAGCTAAGGCTCGATGTCCGAGTGCCAACAACTCGATGAGTACCCCTTTGGTGGTGATATGAGGCCACATAGTGATTGTAATGTGTTATTTCTCTATACGTATTTTTATTCGTAAATTAATCATTATCTCTTTTAGCTAGAACCAGTCGTTTTCTTGATTGACATGTTCTTATATTTTGGGCATTTATTTGATTGTTGTATTAATAGTTGAATTTTGCACTAACCATGGCTAATTAGTCATATGTTTTTCTTAGTTTTAAAGACTTTCTTATCATATTTAAAAGTTTTGTAGCCTAGCCCAAGGCTTTTAATTTTTCCACTTGGCATTTGAATGGATTTTTATGTTGGTTCTAATGTTGTAATGTGTTGGAATAGGGTCATGGGATTCACCATGGAGTGGTGGAACCTATGGACCCTCTTCGTTGTGGGGGTACGCCCCAAGGAGTTGAGATAACTAGTGGATTGTTGAACCATGAGTTATTATGTCACTTGGGTTTGGGGTGACGAGGGATCTATGTGCCTAGGGCCATAGGGTGACCCGGCCTCATTTAAAAGGAGAAAGGAGATGGGCCTTATGATTGAGTTACTGATATTCCTTATGGCACTCATGGTTGAGTGACTGATATTCTTGATGGGGCTCTATGGTTTAGTGACTCGGCTTGGTTTAGGCATGATGATTCTTTCTCTATGAGAGGTATATGGAGGTTATTTGGTGATGCTTTGGGAAGGTATATGGAGTTTTACCTTGCACTTTTGGAGATACCGAGATTTTTTCGTGATGTCTTGTTATGTGTGGGGTTGGTATAATGAGTTATGTGTACCCTTGTGAGTCTTTTTGACACCTTGTTATGGTTGAGGATTGACATTTCCATTTGTATTAACTACTGGATATTGGATTGGAACTATGTTGTTACAGTCATGGATTGTTTTGGGTCATGTGATACCCATTGTATATGCATCAGCATGTTGACCCGGTTTGTCATTCATATGTGTGTACTAGATCTATGTCTAGGACGTAATTGTTGGAAATTATTTTCTATGTGGTCTACTTGTTATCATTCCATGGTTTGGTGAAACCCTTGTAATGTGATACGGTCGTGAAAGTATGCAAAAGTATGCCTGTGAAATTTTAGTGTTGTGTATGACCACTGGTAGGGTGTTGACTGTGTAGTCCATGATGGGAACCACAGAATGAAATAACTAAAATTCTACAAAAATGAAATTTTAAAGAACTTGAATTAAGAATAATGTTAATAGAAAGAGATTAATGAAATAACAAATAAAAGGGAACTACCAATCTTCACAGAACCTTGAAAGTTAAAATTTCTACCAAATGTTCCTAGTGCCACTTGCCATGCTTAAGTGATTTTGTATCGAAATCTTAACCTTAGAGCTTACCCTCACCCATTTTGTTCCTTGTTGCTTACCATTTCTCTTTCTTCATTGTATGTCACATCGAGGACGATGCTCTTGTAAGGGGAGGGAGATGTAGTGCCCCCTTATTCTCGTTTCCTTCTTGGATGCGGCATTCTGCTTTGAGCCCTAGACCTCGAGAATCACTAGGGTGTGGTTTCGATCTTACCTGGTTCAATCTTAACTTATTGATGATGGGTTTCCAAGCATAACTAAAACCTAAATCATCATCCTTATTCGATTTTGAATATGCACACCAATGTCAACCACCTCTCCCGTTTGATGCTTGTAAAAGCGTTTCTCCACAGCCACTTAATTCAATAAAAATATATAAAATAAAATAAAAATAAATAAATAAAATAAAATATTTAAAATTAAAATTAAAACAAAAGGAAGCCTATGAAAGTGGGGCGGATTTAGGGAAAAGGGGGCTCGGGCTCCATGGTCTTTTTATTTTTATTTTTTTGTTCATCTTTTTGGTTTTGTTGTTGGAGAGAATGCCATGCCATGGGAAGAAGCTCCACCCCTGTTTGGTGCACCACCAGGCATGAGGGAGGCCGTGCTTTCTTTATGGAGACATGGATTTCTTTATTGAAAAGCAGTAAAAATGGCAGGCATGGGTGTTTGGGCCATGTACAAAAGACATGGGTTTCCTTAAGAGACAGTCACATTATTTCACATGTGCAGCAAATAGGGTTCCAACCCCATCAGTTTTCATTTGCTAGCATACTCCCAGCCTGTGCCAAAATAAGAGCTTTGAAACTGGGTGCAGACATCCACCAAAGCATTATGGAGAAGGGATTTTTTTTGTGTGTTTGATTGATGATGTGCCCAAACAAAATATTGAACCAAATCCCATGATTTTGACCGACTTCATTCTCTAGGCATGGTTCATCTTCCCTTACCTCTCATAATTCTCATGTTTTAGTTTTCTTTTGCAAATTAATACAATCTTAAAATATTAGGTTTTTAATACATTTAAATATTTACATCAACTCGTTGCAAAAACAATGAAAGGTCGTGTTGTAGCTCACAAAATCAAATAACTCTTCTCGCATTAAACCACGATCTCCCACCTTCATTTTGAGGTGATGTAGAAAACTTCCTACCCAATGGATCGCTACAACATTGTCTTATTGACCAGACAAAATTGACTTCCCAAGTAATATTGTTGACCTTCACCGTGTTTAAATAGTTAATTTTTGCATTTTTGAAGACTCATTAAGTACCCTTGAACTCAAAACGAGATGTTAGGCTTCATTCGTGTACCTTGTTATGTGAGGAATCACCTGGACCATTAGATTGATCCTAAACGAAAATTTGTGATCTTTTTGACGCTCTTATAGGAGCCCTATTACCTTTGGTTTACGAGTAGTAAAGCTATCAAATCTAGAAAGTTGGCTTTCGTTTTGAACCACCATTCAAAACTGGGTAGAGAAATTATTTCTGTCTTCGCAAACCTCTAGTGTTTATACTAGAAAATTGCATGGAACATTCAGCTTAGGGAAAAGCACTCTTCTGGATAGTTTGGCAAAGCCATTTCGTAGGCCTTTGGCCACAGTTTGATGAGGTCAAACTGGACCAATTTTGACTTGTCACTCCAGAAACTTGTCGCCATTTGAAAATGGTTTTCTAGTTCTCAGTCCTGTCGACTCTAATGAATTCTCTTCATATAGCGGAACTTGTAGGAAGTGTCTCATTGTGTGCTCATCCATCAAAAGTCAGTTATGGACACGGTTTTCTGGGCCCTCGAGCTAAATTTTGTTCATTTATAAGTGGGTCAACTACTACTAGTGGCCCCAGAGAACTAACCGCCAAACGAAAAACGTTCACTCTTTCCCATTTCCGTTAGTTGCTATGAAATCTTGGTATATCTGGGGACACGTAGAAATTTTATCCTGGTGTGCGTTCTCATCGGAAGATAACTTTTGGAAGAGGTTTCCTAGCCTTCGAGCCCATTTTGTACGTTTTTGTAGCTAGTAAGAAAATGTAAAAATAGAAAGTCGGACCCTCGTAGGGTTACAAAACCACCCTATAAACTCTTAACACATAAAAATAATTGTTTAAAAATCTATAGTGGAACTTGTTGTGGGCATTAGAACTTTTGACAAAATGGTGTTTTCTCTCTCTTCACTTTTCTCTCTCTCCTGGGTTATAAAATGAAGAAAAATAAAATGTAATGTATACATGTCTCTAGACCTTTTTATTTCGATTGCAAATTGTAATTATTGTCATATGTAAATGGGAAAGCTGAAAAATGATACTTATGTTAGATTAGGGTGGATGTCATGCCAACGAATTATCACCGATATCATGCTCATGTGTTTTTGCAAGATGAAAGAATGATGACATAAAGGCGTTGTGTAATGCATTAATTATCATTGTAACTTATATAGTTCATTTTTAAATGAATAAATGTATTTTGTAGTCTCATGTTTCAGAAGGTTATATTTGATAATTTGTTGCTATGTATGAGATGTTGGTTTCTAGGACATCTAGGAAATGTGCATTTAATCTTAGGTTCAATTTTGATTCAGAGAACACATGGTTAAAAGGGGTTGATATTTATATAAGGTAAATGAATTTGAAGTAATATCTTGTAGTGTATGTTTAGTGTTCAATAAATGATTAACAAGTCATCTTGTGCATTCATACTTTGTAAATGTAATAAAGAGTTTTACTCGAAAACACATTACCCTTGTTCAACATCGGGACATAACTTGTTTTTCATGTGCGATACTCCTTACCATAGAAGACATTGAAAACTGTAGGATGAACTTAATCTTTTCTCTCGTGGAATGTCCTAATTTAGGCAAATCAAAGCTCAAGAATGGACTTATCATCTTAGTCAGTAGGTTTAGTGACATTGTCTTAAACCCGTCTGATAGGAGTGACACAGTCAAACTTTTCTTGGAGTGTGTAGAGCTTACCCCTCCTTCATAGCCTAGCGGACTACCTTTTCATTCAAAGATAGATTTAAAGTTAAAGTTCTTCATCGAGTGAAAACCCAGTTAGATCTAGATGACATGGATGGAGGTTGTGACTTAGTTGTTCTAGGTCTTAAACTCTTGTTATTGAACTTCTTAGATCCACTTTCGGCTAAATGTGTTACCTTGGTGTCTCTCAACATTACACCTTGGTCCTTTTCGGGAAGGTGGTTTATCATAAATTTGTCCTCTCGCTTAAAAATTCACATATAGTTGAGGGGTAGACCCTTAGATGAAGTTGGAATTAATCTAAACCTCGTTTGATTTGGAGGTTGGCTTAGGGTATGTGTGTAGCTTCAAGTCTCCTTATCTTTTTTGTCTTCAAGAGGTTAGACAAACAATTTGTAACTCCTTTTCAAGACAATGCAAAAAAAAAAAAGACCATAATGTGATGTAGAAAATAAAGCATATAAGAGTAAAGATGAGATTTGAGGTTCAAAAAAATTCCACCCTTACAGACCTTATAACTCAATAAAAATATTATTTTGTTTCAAAGAATATGAATTTTCTTGGTGTGATCAACCTTCGAGAAAACAAAATACATATATAAATCAAAATGGAATTCCACAAGTCATTGAATTAGAGTAACTGTGGTAGGGAAATCTCTATTTTGTGATCGAGGAATGTTTTTGGTAAAAAAACTACCTTGTATCTAAATCTCCGTTAAATCCTTTTATTGTGTTCTGGATATCAAGTTACTTTCGCTTGAGTTGTAAGGTTAAAACTGTAGACATTGAATAAATGTTGGAGAAGAATATTCTTAACATAATAATAAGATAATTAAGTACTTTGTATGCAATTTGATTTATGCCAAATAAGTATGTTAGTTATGGAAATTTTTATAAAGTATAAGAAGCCAACATAAGATGGTCGAATCTGTATTTTAACCACGGAATAAACTTAATAATATGTTGTTGGACAAATGAGAAATTTTTCCTTACTCAATAATTTTCTTGGAATGTTAATCGTAACTAAAATACATTTAAAGAAATGATGTGTTGTGGGTTCACCATTCCTGAAGTCATGTTTCTTGTGGTTGGGTCATTACTAGTATTTGTTCATTGGGAAAAGTGTGGCATCGACATGCCTATGTCATTTTCATGGGTCTATGTGAGTCAAGTTTCGTACTTGGAGCCCTTGTTGTGTTGTGTGTAATGAGCAATGTAAGTCATATATATATCCCGGTATTTCTTGTTGTTTTTGGTTGCGTAAATTGTGGACATTATAGGAGATAGCCTTTAAGTGAAGCTAGTGATCATCCAACTTCACCCAAAATAATTAACTATTAAACTAGTATGCTTTCAAGTGATAGTGATGAGAGAAAATATCTTGAATAACTTCAAATATTGAATCCCAAAATTTTTGTTTTTTATTAAATACATAAAAATAAATTCGGAGAGATAAAATCAATGCAAAAGTGTTTCCACTTGGAAAACCTCTCCACGACTATTGCTTGTTGAATTAATTAACAAAAAAAGTGAATATATCCATTACAAAAAAATTTCTAAATACATGTGACAAGTAAAAGACCAATAATAGGAGCTAAATATCCTAAATGATTTTTTTACTATAGACAACTAAAAATAGACTCAAGATGACAAGTATAATATAAAAATAAGATATGGTCAACATACAAGAAGCCATTATTGGTTTAAGTGACACATACACACCCATCATGTACCCTAGTCAACCTAGGCACCCAAACTTCTCCTAAAAATATAAATGGACTTAGATAAGACTAAACTTAGTCATCTATACATATAATTGTGTCCCACCACTTGTGTGAGTAATGTATAATGATTTGAACTAAGTTAAGTGAACATCCGTGAATGTTGCACTCTAATAGACACTTTCGGTTTACATAAGAATGTCTAAAAATATAATTCTAAAAATAAAATTTTACACTTGACCAAAAAAATCATAAAACCCAAAAACACAATGAAAACTAATTCTTATAGTATTTAATCATGTGCTCATATTAGCATCATACTCAATAAATTAAAATGGGGCAATGTACTAGCCTAAATGTGGTCCTAAAGAACTTGGTAATTATTATTTGACATTTATCTTAACCTTTTCCTATTTACACATAAATTGAAATAATCCTACATGCATCTTACTTAATTTCATACTCTAAAGACACTAATTCAATACTTGTCACTCATTTTAGCTCATTAGGAATATTCAATCTATATACATAATACATATTTGGATTCATGGCTACCCATATTCACTTTCAGATCAAGTCCTCAACTAATCAAGGGAGAATCACCCAAGAAGGGAATAATTTCCCAAAAACGGCATAGTTAATGAGAAGGAAAACAATCACACGAGTCAAACATAAAATCACACACACCCTACTCATTAGGGGAAACTCTTGAATATTTAGCTATCTAGGGGATCACATACTTGATTATTCAAAATAAGTACCATCAATTTATTAGAAAATTTAAAAGCACATCGGTATGTTATTAATCCTAAATACATGTCATGTTGTTTCCCTAGATCACTATCACATGCTACAACTCACACCAAAGATAATTTCCAAGTTGTTGATGCATTACTATGGTTTTTCCAAAAACACATTATTGCACATTCACACATATTCATCGAGGAGGGGAATTATGTGAGGCTTTATCCCTCTTCATATTATTCTTTGCTTTTTTCTTATTTGATCCTTTTGCACCAAAATTTTCCGTTCTTGTCTGTGTCCTCATCAAATATCACAATTCATTTTGGGCTTAAAAAGAACTTTATTTTTGCATCCTACTTGCTTATATAGTTTAAGTAGGGGCTTAACTTACTACATATCACATCTTATCACACACAACCTAAACCACAAAAATCAAATTAACACATCAAAACATCCCCTTACTTGGTTTTTTGATTGGGATTTCATCACCCAACAGAAGCCACCTTAGAATTTCCTAGCCATAAAAAACCTAAAACCAAACATAATTTTCCTTCTCCTAGGTCCTTTTTATCCATCCCTTCTTATTTTCACACTTTCTTAAATAAATTAAGAACGTAAAAATAACTATCTTCTTTACTTGCTTGGGTAAAACTTTTTTCATGCTCGTAATCACTTGTTTTAGAAGCTAGAAAAATGGAACAAAATAGGGCTTCAAATAATTACTCATCTCAAAAATATTCACCACATCAAGAACCTCATCGCTCCCTTGATTACTTCTTTCATGAGCACTCAACCCCTCATCGATGTCTCTCACCCAGAACCCCTTGTTCACACCACAACTTTAGGTGAGACTAATCCATTCTTATACCATCAATCTATCCCATCTAGGCCAACTACCCCACCATCCATTCGATTAGATTATTTTGGACCTCCTAAGGTCCCTCTTGGTGATACCATGTTTTAGGAGCTTCTGGAACACCAATCTAGTGGAACTCCAAGATTATCTCCTTAAGAGATCAACTTAGATTCCCTTAGATGGTCTGCCACTCCAAAGCAACTTTATCCTTATCAAACCAATCCCCAAACTACCCAGTTTGCAGTAAATGATATTTCTACACCCATCTTGCTTCCTCTTCTACCAATCCCCCATCTCATCAAACCACCCAGATAGTCACACCTATTCCCCACAATCTCCCACCAATCAACACAACCATCAACACTACTCTTCCCCTCACCTCTTCGAGTCACTATTTCCATTAGCATCCCTAGCCAATATGCCCAAACATCATATCCCTTATCTAGAAGTATGACCTTCTCACATCTAGAATGCCAGTCAATAATTCCCAACCCCCTTCATGAGTGCTTTACATTATTTGGTATCTAACCCTTTTCAACAAAAAAATTCAACCCATTCATACCCACATTCCCACTCAACACTTACCGCAACAACCTACCCAATCCCAACAATCCTATCATGTTCCCATCTCCCAACAACAATTCTTTCAATAACCACCCTTTCAATCACAACCCATGATTTACACTCACCCCCAAAAATTCCTCAAACACCCACACATCCTGCAAGTTCATCAAAAACTTATCCGACCACTTCGACATGCAAATTCTTCCTCTCTTCCCCAATAAATGCTTTCGAATGACCTTATGCATACTTTTGTAAATAGGTTAGCCAATATCGAAGCCGCTACTCTAGGATCCAAAGTCTCATTATCATATGAGAAAATTTGTAATGAGCCTATTCACCCATCTGTACCAATTAAACCATATCCTCTACACTTGGAATTACCAAAAATTCCAAGTTTAATAGTAAAGAGGATCCACAACAACACCTTTATGCATTTAAACATGCATGTTATCTTATTACACACGATCAGGACATGATGCTCCGCACATTCTCCATGTCCTTGGCCAATCCCGCATTAGATTGGTACAATAGTATCCCTCAATATCTATAGTCTCCTTCCCCAAACTAGTGAAATTGTATTTAGAACACTTTTTGATTAACATTGCACGCAGAATAACCATCAATGATCTATACACCATCTGAAAATTTGAAGACGAATCTATTACAGATTTTGTCACATGATGGTGCGTCATTATAAACCAGTTATCTTTCCCTCTTCCACAAAATGATCTCATCGAGCTCTTCTCACATTCATGTGCGAATCATATATCTTCTACTTTACAAATCCAATCGTTCCAAACCTTTGACGAAGCCTTCACCATAGCTCACAAGATTTAAACACATGCCCTCAAGCATGACCATTTAAAATTGAAATCGAATAAACCCAAAAATTAATTTTCTGAATCATCCACACAAAACAAAAAATCAAAGGCAACGACCAATGTTGTGGTTGTTAGATCATCCCCACATCTACATCTAGCATGTGGACTCAAAAATGAGTCACTTGACAAATGCCTAACTACACTCCCCTTGGGGATTCATATAGTACAATATTTGACAAGTTGATGGTAGTAAACCTTATCACACTTCCTCCTATCCGACCAGTTGATGATTCTAGACCAAAACCCGTGTGGTATCGAGAGGACCATTACTGCAAGTACCACCAAGTCGAGGCCATGACATAGAGAGATGTTGAACTTTCAAGGATTTGGTCCAAAGACTCATTGATTAGGGTGACCCTTAAGTGGACAACCTAAACACTTCACCCAATTAACCACTTGAAATATTTAAACAACCTTTTCCAAATCATACACCTACGAGCCAAGACATCACTTCTACTACAACCCAAGCACCTAACGCTCACACTATAAATATTATTAATGACATTGATCGGGAACATATCCCATCCATAACATCCTTTCCTTCATGTTGATCACATCTGTCCCTTTTGATATCCTTCCTACATCTATTATACCTACATTTATCTCAACGTCCACTCCTACATCTACAACTACTAGAACCCCATTCATAAATATATCATTTATGCCCCTAGAGACATTATTGAAGCAACCATTCCAACCTATTTCCACATCGGTGATGGTCCTTCATCAACTCCCTTACCAATTACATCCACTCCATTGGTAGAATCAATCACTTCACCTATAGCTATTCCACCCTTACCTGTCATACCATCCTTAGAACCTACACCAGTCCCTCCTCCCATTCTCTTACCCACATCAACTGTTGTGGTCATGAATGCACCACCTTCTTCCTCCATGTTAATTCCATCATTTGAGGAATTTTTAAGAACACTTTCAGTTGGAAATGACTTCAAGTGTTCCTTCCATATCATCAACAATATTCGATCAATCTCCACCTTCCATAGATCACCTTAGATAAGTGTTTCTTCATGCACTTGAACCAACCATAACATAACCATTTGATCCCCAAATTAAGGTTGTTGTTACTCCTCCCAAGGATACATCTTCCCGTAAAAAATATTAAATCCCTCCTAGGGTTAAACCATCCAATCCAAAATTGTCTATTTTAGGACTACAAACATCTCAACCCAAAAATCCAAAACCACTTAACACTAAAACACCAATCAACACCAAAAGTGAATTCAAGCCACCAAAACATCAACATACTTGGATTTTACCCCAAAATTCCAAGATATCTCACAAGGCATCTTCTAGCACTTTAGTTGGATCATATACTAAAATCTTCCAACACTTATTGCAAACCTCTGTAATCACGCTTCCGCCTTTCAAGGCCTTTGACCGAGAGGAAATAAACCTTTATGGTTCAATTCCAACCTTATAAGTGCCTTTCATTGTACCCATGGGCATGATCTCGAGTATTTTAAAGCACTCCATACCATTATTCATAAATGCATTGAAGAGGAAAGATTTCTTCTTGGACCATGCTAGTCCCTTCCTTCCATATCTAGTCGACATTTGTCATCCCATCTTCAGGAGACTCCTCCAAAGATGATCCTCCTTTTTTTATTAATGTTGGTCAGGTAACCACTTGATCCTACTCACGTGATCCAAAGTTGAACTCGAACCAAAATCCAAGACCTTCGTCGCTATTCCTCCTCCTAAGGAGTTAACCACATCATCAAAACCAAAGGTTTCTATTTTAGAAGCTCCTAGGCCTATTGAACAAAGTATCGTTAGACAACTTCATTAGGCCCCAATCAAGATGTCACTTTACAGACTCATCAAAAGTTCACCAGATCATAGATAGGCTCTTACTTAAGCCTTAAAGCACATTCCAAAATCCATTGACGAAGCTCAACCCTTCGTGTCTCTCATAGGAGCACTTACTGCTTCTATTACCATCTCATTCGATGATACATAAATTTAGGACATCCCACCAAAAGAACATGACCTTCCTCTCTTTATTATGGCCAGGATCAATGATACATTAATTTTATGGTCCATGATCAAAAACGAGGAAAAAATTAATATCATTTTATTGCATACTTTTTATCAACTCAAGATCCTAAAGTAATTTGTTTCCCGGACATCTGCAGTCCTCCGTGCTTTCAACAATGTCATTAATCCTACCTTAGGAACAGTCATTCTTCCCATCCACGTTGGTGAGAAACTCATCCATTAGGTCTTTTATATCATTAAGGGATAGTTTCAATATAATGTTCTCCTTGGATGATCATGGATCCGTGCCATGCATTGCATCCCCTCTACACTCCATCATTCCCTTAAATATGAGCATGAGGGAAAGATTCTCACGCTCCCGAGGATGCTCCTCCCTTCCAAGGGTGCAACATGACCTATAGACCAAATGATGTACTTGTTCCTAAGAATGATCCATCTACACCATCCACCAGCTTAGTCATTCCCTCATCCAAACTCCCTAATGGTGAATCCCTGGATAATGTAATGGACAAACTTACGATGGGGAGTATCGTCTCCTCACACTCAACACTTTTCCCACTCCTCATCATATTAGTAGACCTGATAAAGCACCTATGTACCAGCCGGACATCGAGGATGTTGTTCCCTTCAGTCCACCTCATCTTTGCACCAATATTATTTATGGTGGTTTTGATACCCCCTCTTCCCATATTAATGATATTCCACATGCCAAACCTTATACCGGTGGCTTTGGATTTCTCAACAAACCATCTTTTCCTATACCTATTTCCATAATTGTGCATGGAATGGATTCGTCCTAGGATGTTATGAGCACTACCCACATGGCCTTATTCCCAATCAATGTTGTAAACCTCACGAAAATTTTGGGTTAGGCTACAAGGAGCAATCCTTTGATCACGTCCCACCATCTAAGATAATCATGGACATGCCTCCTCCACCTCCTTTGTCTTTTTACTTTCAAAGATGTGGATATACCTTCTCCATCTTTTCCAACCCTCAAAGACATGGACATCCTTTCACTACATTCCCCATCTCTTCTGACTCCCGAAGACATGAACATACCTTCCCTACCAGCTCTTGAAGACATGGAGATATATGGATCTCCAAGTTGATGCATTATTATGATTTTTACAAAACATTTTTTATCGCACAATCATACACATTCATCGGGGAGGGAAATATGTGAGGCTTTATCCTCTTCATAGTATTGATACATGGTGGAATGATATTCACACCACTAGATGTATGGTGAGGCTAGCTTAACCGAATCACACTAACCCCTTTTTAAGTCTTACTAATAGTTAGGGTTTTACAAAAGGAGAAAATGTATTTAGTTATAAAAGTGAGATAAAAAAATCTGATCACATATATAAAACCTATAGATAAAGACATTCTAGGTGTCATAACCTATATCTATATCATACCATGAGAGGGAAGAATCAACCATAGAGGGTAAAATTGTCAATACATATCTTCCTAGTTCAAGTCAACTTTCCTATACTTAGTTTCCAAATTCCATTATTTTACAAGTGGTGTAATGAAACTTTACACAACCCATTTCTATAGTCTCAGTCCTCTTCTTATCTTCCGGGTCTTATGTAAACATGCAATATTCTAACCCTAACCCTAAACTATCTTTTATATCTTTCAAGATCTTGTTTTGTTGTATTTATCAACACATGATTTATTATATGCATATTTAATATACACTAGTTTTTAAATTTATTTTAGATCATAATATTTACTTGCAAGTAATTTTATTAAATAGATTATCATTAATTTTGATACTACAAGAGGTTTCCCCTAGGTGTAGGTAAGTAAATTTGTAAAGTATTTGTTAAGCCATGACCATATGTAACATGTTTCTCCTACATCAAAGCTAAAGATACCATGAAAACATGTGCATAATGAATATATATCTAAATTGTATACACCAAATGTGGTCTTTGACAATTGGCAACATTAGTTTTGACACTATTTGGCACACTTGGAAAAGTGAAATATATTTGACTCTTAAACACACTTTCATCCAATTTGTTTACCCATTCACTACCTTAGCTACTTCCATTTTCTAGTCATACTTATTCAAAATCAACTCCATTTATACATAAACACCTTAAAAATCTTAAAAATACATTATCTAATCATTAAATCCCGATCCATGCCTCTAGACAATATCGAAAACCTTAAACACTATCATTTTCTTAAAGCCCCACTATTGGTAGTATCAGGGCATCAAATAGTCAAATATATTCTTTTCAAATTTGGGGAAATGATTAGGTTGTCCTAGATACATTTCATGGGTTGGCTATGGTGAAAAATAAGAAAAATTCACTTTTTAATGACCCGTAAGGTACTTCATTACCTCACACACCTCTCATCACTTTGGAGATTATTATTATAAAGGGATATATATTACATCTCAAATCTTCCAAAAGTAGAACTGAAACACGGTTCCAAGTGGTGTGATGAGCACTACCCTTTCAGACGAACACTTTGAAGAGGTAGTAAACTTTGACATAACAACCATATATTTATGCAAAAACGTTTACCTCTTTAATCCTAGGCTACTCAAATGCAACAAGGATCTCATAGAGTGGGCCGCATGATAATTTCTCAAGAACTATTAGACAATCCATTAAATTTATAGATATCAAAATATCTCCCACCCATAAGTTTTTAACACTTAAGATTACACCATTTAATGGTAAAGATGGTCGTGAAGAACATCTTTAAGCCTTTCATGCAACAAGCTTAGATTATGCAAGCTATGCTAGTTTACTAACAATGTTTTTTCATATGATCCTTAAGCAATATGGATTAAGTTAGTTCTATAAATTTCCTTAAGACTCGGTGTAGATTATTTTTATTACCAACACAAACCTCTTTCTTTCAAGAAAAAGACTCTTAAATTTTTGAAATACTCATTTTATTCACAATATTTATCTCTTTGAAGGTTAAAATTGTTATGATAATTTAAATGTGAAGGAAGACGAAGATAAATTAAAAATTATTTTCCAAGTCTATTTCACAATAAAAATTTCAAACGCACTTAAAAGCCGGGTTCATGACATAACCCATTAATGTTTTTTATTTAATTTCCAAAAATTTCATATGTACCCTTGTGAAACAATACCTCATAAAAATAACGACTTCAAAATTTTACAATGATTATAATCTATGTTATATTCTATAAACGCCTTTAATAAGGTATACCCAACATAATATACACTATATAAGTTGTGAAATTGATGGAGCCACAAGGAAAATTGAAATTTTTCTCTTACTTTTATTTTGGCTTAAAAGATTCATTTTTGAAATTATCATATCACAAAAGTTTTTCATGGGTTATTTGAGTGTTTTGTGTACCAATCATGTTTTTTTGGGAAGAAGATGAGGTGCATTTTATATCTTCACAGTCTACGTGGAGGTTTCTTTGAGTAAATATTTCATTTAAAGAGGAAAAGATATTGGAGTATGGGTTGCTGAGATTGTGCCATGTGATCACACCAAACTTCTTGAACCATTTTTGGAGCTAGGAAATCCGAGATGAGAAAAATTTTAACATCACAATAAATTTGCTATGTTCTTATAAATTTAACTTATGTAGGCTATTGAAATTGAAATTGAAAGATTTTAATTACGTCCACGAGACCAACAGGTCTATGGGACCACAAAATAGTACCAAACCGCCTTAGACCAAAGTGGGCTTTTTGACCTCTTTTAGAAGGTTGTTCCTTTGTCGGTTGATCTGAGACAACATTGCACCCAAGATCTTTATTCAAAGACTCGAGATTAGAAGTTTCTAGATATCAACACGTGGATGGGTCATGGTTTCATAAAATTAATTTAGAACGTGGGAAGAATAAAAAGTTATGGAATATCCTCAAAAGATTCAAGGACACCACATGGACCACACATGGTTCTTTAAAAGGGTGGATTGAATAATTTTAAGTGATAGTAGTTGTCCAAATTTTGAATTAAAATAATGAATAATAGGTTAACGTGATCACACTACATTTGCGAGTAATAGTAATGAAGCCATTTCCAAAGAATCGATTGATAAAATAAGTAGAATTTTTCATAAGTTAACATTCACATTGAAAGTGTTCAAAATTCAAAGAGAAATTACCGAAAAGTGTTCACAAATTGATCTCTTTATGGCTCCAAATAGAGATGATTTGAGGTCAAATAGAGCTTCAGACTCACAAGGTATGCAACACATCTTAAGATATTTCCTTGAAAATGTCATTTTAAAAATGTATTCACTAAGTTTGCTATGATAATGATTTATTATGCTCTACCAATGGAATGAAAACTATAATTTTGGTGGTGATTGGAGAAGCATTTCATTACTTATAAAAACTCCCCACACCCTATTTCACAACAATCAATAATCAGGAAATGAATGTATTACTAAATTACATTTTTTTGGGATATATTAAGGGATGTGAGTGATGGCTATGAAATATGTAAGAAGATGACTAATGCTGACTACCCAATCAAATAGTTTAGAAGGGGATTCAAAATTAGGAAAGTTTTATTGAATAGATTATTTTAGACCCCAAGAATAGCTCATGTACAAAAATATTTTGTTTCTGTATTGCACAAAATAATTTGGGATGATCGAACTATGCCTTTAGGGAAATTGTGTTTTCAAGTCTACAACAATTCAATGTAGTTCAAGAAGGCCACAACGTGTACATGATGTGCTATTTAGTGGATGTTTTTGTGCTAAAATAGAGTTTTCTAACCATGAGGTCTCAAAATGGACCCATATACAAATACTCATATCTAGGTGTTATTTGAGAAATTGTACATGTACAAATATTAGGATTGTATATATGAAATTTGTAATGTTTTTAGTCATCCAATGTATGAGGCTATCAAGTGAAGAACCTATCCTTAGTATTTCAAGAGAGATGAGGTGATCAATTACGGAGCTATGTTACTTATTGTTACTATTCTAAATACATTATCGAAGAGAATTGGAGGAGTTATGGTAGCCTTAATAATGCTATTATACTATGTGCCTAATAGAATGGTTGATATGGAGGTTGCTTATCAATTTTTCATTGGAGTAGGTGGGCTTTGGAAAATTAAGCATCATAAAGCTTAGCTAACCATACCATTCATGCTCACAAATATTGAGTTTAAGACCCGACCTATTGTGTAGAAGTTATTTTCTCACAAGTAATCTTTTACGGGGAAAAGGAAAAGCAAGACATTGCGATCTCAAAGGAAATGTGGTGTAAATAAACAAACTCAAAGATGCAGAAAGTGGGAAAAGTCTACTATGACCCCACCTACTACTTCAACATCTATTGATAAGGTAGATTCACTTGAAAGGATTGATCCCAATTTTAGAAATAAGGTGCTTCAAGGAGCCTCCCCAAAAATTTCAAAGATATGCCCTTATTTAATGTAACTTTTCAAGAAATGAGACCATTAACTACGGGTCCCACACCTTCTACTTCTATGAAACTATCAAATCTACTAGTAAATATCTATTTTCATTCTAGATTTTTAGCTATTTCAATGTCATATGGCCTTTCAAGTGTTCCCATGCATCTTCTTTTTAACTATGTTTCCAAGTCTTGTTTCTAGACCCCAAAAAGTCCCTAATTTCTCTTTAAATACCCCAAAGTTTTTTTAATTACTACATGGTAACTTATCAATACACCTCTACTTTAGTATCCTTAACCTAAAGTATTCCAAGTACCATTTCTTTTGTTTCTCAAATTCCTACAGTCACTAGTTTAGAGAAGATCATCAGTCAATGTCAAAACCACATCACTACCCATGAGTATTCTGATACAATCACCCATTTCACCACACATGTCATAATATGTTTTGAGCATCCCTCCATCTATGGTGAATATTGAAGAGGATTTCAATGACTCTCAAGCCATTATAGAGTTAGAGAAGGAAGTACCTACATTGGAATTTGTTGATATTATGACCAATAAATATATTTCCCTATTGGACTTATCTAAAGGTATTAATGTTCCACTCCTCCTTTCATTAGTCTTTATACCAGTGGTTGAAATCCTTTCCAAATCATTATTAAAATTCCTTTTATCATTTTCACAACTCATTATGATTCTAGGCTTGTTGTTTTCATCCATTTATGTTTCAACCTTTATTCATATCATTTCCTCTACTACCACATTGTCATTTCAACCATTCTCTTGGCCATTTCCAATCATATCCCTAGCATAATCCACCTAAGAGGACCCTAAACAAGAGATAAAATGATTGAAATCATGCAATTAACTTAGACTTTATAGACCTGAAATAGTAACTCACAAATATCTAAGGCCAAATTAAGATTTGAAAAAGTTACATATAATATGGAGAAAGTGACCACTAGTAAGATCTCTAAAGATGACTAGGACACTATCATGCAAAAATAAGAGGATGTTATGTCCAATACCAAGAAGATAAATAGCACCAACAAAGATTCAACAATTTTCCTCTATGAGATGGAGCTAGTGGCTGAACTAGTGTTTACTGTGAAATGTGCAAAAAAAATTATGACGATGTAATAGAAAGAATGAAAGGAGAATTGTCACAATATCAATTCAAAATGGAAGTTTCCTAATAGTAGCTTCAAATGTTAAGGAAGTTCTTGGACTCTTGTTCACATATTTTATTCAAGTTGAAAGAGGCCAAATTGAAGAGAGATGAAGCAATCCAAAAATTTCTCAATTATTCTTTGTTATTCTAACGAGTTTGCATGATGTTGTTACATGCAATAACACTTTTCTAAAGGAAAATTGGCTTTTAGTGAGCCTTATGGGATTATTACAACCTATATCACTAATGTGGATATGATTTTGGGAAGCATTAATTGATGGTTTATATTATGAGAAAGGTTAAGCAAGCCCACATGATGATATGTTTCCTTGAAGGATTATTTCTTGGTAATTCAAAGCTCACTATGGATATAGGCCACTAGTTGAGAAGGCTAGTTCTCAATTTGTCATGTATTGAAGAATATGATACTATATGCACAAATAATAATTATTATTATCTTTAGACTACATGCTGATTGGGATGAGCTCCAATAGACATGCAACAAATGTAAGTAACCATGAGAATATGGCCATATTTTATGGCCGATCCTAAAGATCACGCAGGTTCGCTTGGTTCCAGCCAAAATGGAACTCGTGACCTGCTACCCCCCAATGTAGGCCCCCACCACTGTGCCACAACACTTTTTAGTGATGTAAAGTCAAAAATTTAAATTTAGCAAGGACTGCGAACGTGCGCGATGTTTAGGCATACGATATTTTATCTTTTTAAAGATTGTTTCTAGAAATTATCTAATTCGGGATCTAATGGATTAATATCTTAATAATATTTTTGCATGTAAAATCTTTTGAGATGATACTTCATCGCATTAAGTTTATTATAATACTTTGTAGCAAAACTTTTAAAAGGATATCGAATACAAAATCTCTATGTATATTTATTTAGGAGTTTTTTCTTTTTGTAATATTCGATAGATATTTGTTTGATTTTAGTTGAAGCATTCAAAGTGATTTAAATTCTATCAAGTGGGAAATTAGATTGATTTTTTCATATTATATGGATATGAGATATTAGTGGGTCCTTATCACTATTGATTTGGATACGAGTAATATTCAATCATCAAGTGATTTTTGTAGCTATCAAAGTTTAGCAAGTCCTTTTTTTTATTAGAGGTAAAAGTTAGGGTTGAGGGGACCCTACCCCCTTACAAGGAGTTACAGTATACTTCTATATTGGCCAAAGTATTAAACTTAAAAGGCCATACTTGTTCCAAAATTCAAAAAAAAAGATTACAATATATGATATCCATTATATAGCATTTACAGTATGTAGCAGTTTGAAGGATTAAACTAACAACATGAAGGTAAACAAACAACAAAATCCAAACCATTGACATTCCTTAATCTTTGATCAAATCTTCCACTGTCTCCTTGCAGTCATTCCATTCTTTGACCAGAGTTGCTATAGTCTCCTTCCAGTACTTGTAGTTAGGTTCTTTGATCACCACCTTCGGCCCTGTACCATCCTTTTCCTTTTCTTTTGCCAGTTCCATGGACTGGATCATTTCGGCCAGTAATTTGAGATGGTAGATAGTACTTTTCACATTGAGAATATGTGCATCTCTGATTTGTATTATAATACCTTTCATTTTCAGCAGCTCATTTTCCATTTCCATTCTTCTGGCATTGGTGTTATTGGAGTTTTCACTGTGGATGAGGGAAGACATTTTATCCATTTTGTCATGCAGCTCCTTAAGGTCCATAGAGATCAGGCTGATTTTGTGCCTATTTATATCAGTGTTCAGTTTGTAATTTTCAAAATCTCTCATGAAGGCATGGGTTTTAACAGCCGATTCCTGGGCCGAGAAAAGTTCCATCTGAGCCGTTTTAAGATTATGCAAACTATGGATAGCTTCCTCTGTGTTCTTGGAATTCTTGTCCTCTGAAGACTCTTGATATTTTTTGTTGTCCTCTGCCTCACTGCTCTCAGCTTCCCCTTCGTCTTTGTCAAGAGAGAAATCCTTCTGGGTTGGGTTTTCACTAGGGCATTCATCCGACACATATGTTATGTTATCCTCCTCAGCCCGTCCAGATTCTACTCTTTTCTGTTCTGATTATTTTCACCCCTTTACCCATGTTTGACCTGGTGTGTTTGGCCACAGGATTCCTTGGACCACAATCATCCCAGCAATCCTCCTTAGGTTCCATACTCCCTGTCCTTTTACCCAGCGTGAGTTTGAAACTAAAGCCCCAAATTTGTCATTTTTTCCCAACAGAGGAGTGCTCAGCCGAATGATAGTTTTTATTAGACCCTGGTGTAAAGGGAGAATGAAAGTGCCTTTCTTCACCATTGTTATTGATTTAGCAGAGAAGAAAATAGGTAGAAAGGAAAGTTGTATGGTTTGGAATTGTGGATATGATTTAACATTGGGAAATGGTAGCCATAGATAACCTTATATCTTCCTTCCAGAGTAATGTAAGACATTATCAATTTGGCAATTTCATCATAAGGGGAAGGTAACTTACTTCGGGTGTATCCATTATGCAGAGAAATAGGATCCCCTTTTCCTTGAAAGAAATAATCAATCTCGAGACTATAATCAGATTTATAATAGGATTCATTTAGCGAGTCCCTATTATTATCATGAGTAGGTTGATTTAGACATTAACATATCAATCATTACTTTTAGGTTTTAAAAATTGTGATTAAATGAATTTTTGTTCTTTGTTATAATTAAATATTGATTGATATATTCATGTTTTAACCAAGGATTCTTGCTCTAGATTTACCTCAATTAGAGTAAATAATGGTCATTTCAAATTGTGGTTGTCATGCAATAAATATAGTTAGTGTTTTATTTAGAAAAATATAAATAAGATAAAATATGATTTTTTTTTTGTCTCATTTTTTTCTCTGTTTATGTTTTAACCGAGATTCAAATTTCACTAGATTAATAGTATTGTAAATATCTATTATGTAAGATTATAAAATTTGACACCCAATGAGACATTTTAAGGACATATTATCCCCAATTCCTATTCCACTAAGGATTTATTTTGAAATCCCCAACATACAATTTATGCCTTGGACTAAATTAAGAAAGTCATAAAAGAGAGAACATCCCATCATCTATTAGAATCTATGTAAAAATTTCATCTAACAAAACATTGGTGCTAGAGGGAGATACTTAAACAATATGGAGTTTCCACCTTGCCTTATATAATCTACATATGGTATTGGGCCCTCACTATTCCAAGCTTTACAATTTCAAAGAAATATAGATATGTAAAGGAAAAACTAGGACTTCCAAGATTATACTAAGCTATCCAAATTCAATCCCACTGCTCAATTTTATTCCTCCACTTACTCACCAACCCAAATGGTTGTTTCATTTAGAGGAACTATTTTCAATATAGATGATCATAATCATTACCTTCCCAAGAAACATGAAAGGTATCTACCTACATATAGACATGATGCTAGTAGAGCTATGGAGGAAAATAGTACTTCTTTCAAATCAGCCCCTAAATTATAGAATGCATAACACTAGATTATTCCAATCATAAAATTAAATGTTATGTTTTAGAGGATGTTTGGAAGAATTTCACACTTATACAAATAACACTTATTTCACTAAATATGGACATATTGTGAATCTGGACTCCAGTATTACATGTTTTGGAAGAAATCTATCACCATTTTTTCCTATATTGGATTCCATTTTTGTCTATATTGGATTCCGTTATTACTATTATTGGATTCCATTAGTAACAATATTGGATTCCAATATTGTCATTATTGGACTTATTGGAGTTCCAATTTTATTATTGGATTCCAATTTTGCTATGGATTCCACTTCGCTATTTGAACTCCAATATTCTATTATATGGATTCCAATATCACTATTATTGGTTTCCAATTTTTCCATTTTTTATATTTTCATGTTAGGAGTATGTAAGGCTAGTGGCCGCTAACTATTATAAGGCATGAGCCCATTGGATTAATAATAATAAAAAACTAACAATAACTTCTGCAAAAGCAAGTTCAAAGTGCAAGCCTCACAATTTGAAAAGGCAAAGCTAGCACTTTCCTCACACTTTGAAAGTGAAAAAGCCTCGATGTAATGTAAGGTTAGCAACCACTAACTATTATAAGTCATGATCATGTTGTATTAAGTTATTTTGATTTCTGGTGGAACTTATAATAAAATTATGTTCTCACCTTGAAATATACCTTGTAACAACTCAAGTATTATTTTCTTAGATTGTACATGACATTAAGTTCACTAGTGTTTATTATTATAAACTATATCTGAGTTATCATTAAAAGTGAACAACATAATTGGGAGTTATGTATATCACAAATTCAATTACTGTGAAAGATAGTAGAATTTATGCTTGTAAATTGTTCCATTCTCCATATAAACGATGAGTCACTTACTTCCATGAGAAAGAAAATGAAATAATCCTTGACACAATGCAAGAAAAATTTTTGTGAGAAACAGTAGTCTTACACCCTGAGATACATTGAACCAATATTTTATAGTTTACATCAATCAAAAGACTCATTGTGCCACAATTGTATTCTTTGTGAGTCAATAAATTCCACCACCTTTTCCCAATGTTGGTCCATGTGAATGAGCTACATTTGCATCACACCCTTAATGTGGTATAACACTTTTCTACTATTTGTTTTCACAAGTCTCCCTCTTGTAGCCCATTCTCTTAGCCTTGTAAAAGTTCAGGCCCTTGTTGTTCTTGAGGACTTTGATTGGAATATCATTTTCAAAGATTTTGAAATCCAAATCAATGATGCATGTTTCAGAGAACACAGTAAATATGAAAATATTTTGTAGGTTCAAACCAGAGGTATATATGTTGCTCCATGTCTCCTTTCTCTTCACTGAGCATGTAGGTTTGGAGAACGAATGGCTTCTATGCCTATGAACTCAAAGTATATCCCATCATGCTCTAAGTTTTGTGATGATAGATGTAGCTCACAATAACACAACTGATCTATCATCATATTTACATTGAAAGGTTCTATCTATGTACATTTCAAATTTGTTACAAATTCATACATATACATTTGCAAATATTATATGATGAGTGGTCACCTTTTTGTGGACAATTTTATTTACACAAAACATGAATACATTTGTTGCCTCTTGAATGGGACTACCACTTTGGATACAAGTAGTGTTGAGTAAAGTAGTAGTGGAGGTGCTATCAAAGTAGAGACTAGTATTTATGAAGGAAACAACAAAAAGTGTACTACTACTAGTATCGGAAGTGGATTGATTTATCTATGATGAAAACATTCCTCTTGGGAAAGTGGAAAAGGAAAAAATCCCAAAATCCAATTTTTCCCCTTCAAAAAGAAATTTGGGCACACTTTTATCTGTTTTAAGGGTTCGAGTGGTTGAATTATTATGGAAAAAAATTTGGGTTGTTAGAAAAATTGGTCATTGTTTACTTGAAAATTGGCTCATCCATTGAGAAAAGAAGACCTCGGGATAGAGAGGACTCTAGGGATGATTTTTTTTCCATCACAACACTATCCAAGTCTCATTCTAGTCAAAAAAGTGTTTTGTGAAATCACCTCACTAAATATCACAAAAAATGCCTATTAGAAGTTTTTTGTGCTCCTGTAACATCTTTGTGCTTACCATCTGCATATCCATCCAAATACCTCTTATAATTATTACTAGGGGTCAGTTGGTTCATTTGGATACTAGGAAATTACGTAGAGAGAGGCACTAGTGATGTCAAATTTAGAACTCTGGAAATGTCATGCATGGTGGGTCGATAGAGGGCCATTTCTTAGTGAAAAAAAGGTGAAATGGAAGATTTTTCTTACAATCCCAAGATCCCTGTAGGTTGGTACAACTTGTATCAACAATTTCCATGACTATGTGTTGTTGTTTCTATGCTTTTGATAGAATATGGGTTCACTTCCAATGTCAAAGACAACTCCATCCACATTTGATTGCTCCATGCTCTAGAAAAAACCTTAAAAATACTTAAACAATGTATACAAGTGTAAGCTCCGAATGAAAATTAACAAACAAAAATCTTACCAACTTTGGGTAAATTTGAGTTATTGTCCACAACTTCCTTCCTTCCCGTCAACAACTCCAGAAGAACAATTTTGTAACTATATACATAGGTAGAGGTGTGGTTTTTGGCCGAGGAAATGCACTTGGAAATGCCAAAGTTTGACAAATGTGCATCAAAATTATCATCCAAAAGAATGTTAGAAGTCTTCACATCCTGTGAACAATGTGTGGGTTACAATCATGATGAAGATATGGTAATCCTTCTTCAACACCATGAGAAATATTTATCCGAGTGTCCCCTAGTCTAGATTAATCTTCTTTGATGATCCTATATAAAAATAAAAATTAATAAAACACTTGTTAGATTTTCCAACAATCCATTTTAATAAGAAGGTTAGAGATTGATTGGATTCTTCTATTTCAAAATATGAATCTACAATGTATAGATCCATTTTTCTTCATAACATAATCATTTTACTCACCATGTAGGATGTCCCATAGACTTTGTTTACCATGTAATCATAAAACAATAGGTTTCCATGTGGAGAAAGTGAATATCCATGTAGACTCTCAAGATTTTGATGCTTGATGCTTCCAACTATTTCCATCTCAATTTCAAATTCATGCAAGCTTTTGTGGGTAGATTTGTACATTCTCTTTATAGAAATTGGATTAGAATTCTTTAGAACACATTTATAAACAATGCTTGTAGCACCATAGCCAATTATATATTTCTCATTTAGATTTTTTGTGATTCTCATTATGTCATCATACATGAAGAGCCATGTTCATGTGCAGTATGACCAACCTTGGAGAACCTAAATGTAACAAATAGATGTGTCAATAAAGAAATTGTAATAAGATATTGCTTTCTGATTTGTTGTCTAATAATCTATACAATATGAAATCATGTCTAGCCATGTTAGTTTTAACACCTTGCTCCATTTTTTTTACAGAGCCTTTTGTAAATGTGTTTGGATGATTTGAATGGTACAAATATAATATATGCACAATAGTAGTACTAAACCCAAACAAATGCAAACAATTTACTGGTTTTGAGATGGATGTTGTTCATTGCATTGGGCCATAATTTTGTTACACAACATCATACATATCCAAGTTAGCCAATTTTTTATAACAATAGAAGAAAGTCTCTAGAACCTGAGCTATTTAAAAAAACAACTACTATTTTTGCATCAGTTAATTTTTGATATCCAAAAACCATAAGAAAAAAAACTGAATTGGTGCAAGAGAAAATTTGTGCTTATATCTACACCTGTCTGGAGGAAAACTTGAAAAGTTTTTAATGACAAGGAATTTCCCAAGAAAATTTTTGTAGGAGAGGTTTCTATAAAATAAATAGATCCATTTACATATATCATCTATTATTAGGGAAAGATAATTAAATTTTCAAATCATATCTTTCAAAACTTCACAAAGAAACATGTGGAAAAAGGAATCCTCACAATGTATCAAGGCTGAAATAGTTGGCTAACTGCAATGGCACTTCCCTTGATAAATTGTTATATCCTGCATATGATTCATTTCCAATATTATTTGAACATATGATTCATTTCCAAAATATTACATTTAAACATCAACACAACATACCAAAATTTAAGTTCTATAACTTCCCAAGCTCTTGAGGAATAAGACTGTTAATCGATTGACACAAAGATCTCTACATTGAAAAAAAGCACACTAAGTTACAATTTCCCTTGAAATGAAAATACATAGCATATAGATCCAAAAACATGACCTTGGGAGTTAAATAATCATATTTTCAGTATGAAGAACTTACATATCCACTATACTCCTTATATTTCTAAACTACTATGGAACAGAAACCCATTCAAGTCTATTTCCACTCAAATTCCTTGAATTTATAATTGAGATGAATCATCAAGTCAATATAATGTTCATTCATAGAAATTGGAATTCTTGTTTATGCTCTATAAAATCCTATATGGACATGACTTACAATTTCAGAAGATGTTCCAAATCCCCCATAGATCCCGGAATGGGTCCAGAAAGTTTATTATCAGAGAGGTCCCTAGGATTTCATGAGATGAGATCAATAGGAAGATTTCAATCAAAAACAATTGGAAGTATTTCACAATTGTCATCTAGACAATAAATTTCACTCCAAACACAATTCTTAATAGCCTATTGGAAGTATAAAAAAAAAAAAAAATAACCTGAACTCATAGTGTGACCTCCATAAGCCTGATTGTTATAAGATTGCAAACTACAAATAGTGTCCAAGTTAACAGATCTAAACCATGAGATGAAAAACACAAATGTTGAGCCATTGAGGGCCACAAATCCAAAAAGCATTAATGGAAAACGTCAATCTCTTGGAAGCTCCAAAAGCCTAATAATGGCATCTACAAAGAAAAATCACAAATTTGCAAGCTAACCAAGAGCTCTAAAACTATGTATGGCCACCAAAAGGAAAAAATGTTAGATTTTACCCATTGCCAATAGAGTTTCTTCTAGAATCTTCCAAAATGCAAATTTAATGGAGACTTTCCCTCAACCACCTGATGCACATGGGGAAATTTGAGCTCTTGGAAGCTCTAGAATCCTAATAATGGCATCTACAAAGAAAAACCACATATTTGCAAGAAAACTAGAGCTCTAAAACTATGTATGGTGGCCAAAAGAAAAAACTGACATAGTTTACCCATTTCCAATAGATTTTCTTCTCCAAAATCTTCCAAAAATGCAAATTTAATGGAGACTTCCCCTCAACCACTTGATGCACATGGGGAAATGTTCAAGCTGGAACTGAAGCTCTAAAAGCCTAATAATGGCATCTACAAACAAAAAACCACATATTTGCAAGAAAACAAGACTCTAAAACTATGTATGGCAGCCAAAAGGAAAGAATGACATAGTTTACCCATTTCCAAATAGAAATTTTCCTCCAAAATCTTCCAAAATGAAAATTTAATGGAGACTTTCCCTCAACCACTTGATGCACATGGGGGAAATGGGTTATAGAGAACATTATGGTGAACTGTGCTAAATGGAATCTCTCGCTAATAGCCATCCTAAAAATCAACACCATTATGGTTTAAATCAGACATGCAAATGGAGATAAATATGTAACCTTATTACCTTTCCCAAAAATATAGTTTTTGATCAGTTTCAAATGGTTTTAGATGCATTGTTGATTGGGAAGGGATGACTACATGAAATTGGAGGCATCCGGTTCCCATTTTCCATTCTCAAATTTGTCTATGTGGGTCTCACACCATGCTCATATCACATGGTGATGGATTTGATTGAAAGGGAAAGACACGACTAGGAAAACCATTGATTTTCCATAAAGCTATGCTCGTAGGAGTTTACACCCAAAATAAGGTATGTTTTAGAACCCATTTCTGGTGCCCTCAGTCCCCCAAATCTTCTTGTTTTTGTGGGAAAATATGGTGAACAACATTGGCATGTTGAGTTTGGTGGTGTTACTATTATCAATTCCATGCCACTATACACCCCCATGACTATGGATATAAAATATGATATCAAATGCATGTGAAACTAAAAAGGAATTGAAAGACTCAATCGATTTCCTTCTTATGTGGTGGTTTGGGAATAGATGCACACTTCATCTATATTTTTTTGGAATTCAAGTCTTTAGCACACAAAATAATATTCTTTTGTCAATTTTAAAATTAAGAAACATGTAGTGAGATTAATATGGATTTCATGCATTTGATATTTATTTGATCCTCATTTAGAAGATAAAAAATTGTTTAGTCTAGTGACCACTAAGCCATTTCTTTCAATAAGTAATCTAGCTTAAAGTCATAAGAATTTTTTTAATTTGAACCGATATATTATTATGAAGATCAGATGCATAGGTATTACCCTAGCGGTCTCTAAGCTAAGAAAAGAGTGTTAAAAACACAAAACCATAATTGATCTCTAATTTTGGCTGATATGATAAAATACTATTATACCAAATCCCACTTTCCTAAGCACCCTGCAAATTATATTAATAATCATCTTTTTTTACCAACTAGGAAAACCATCCATAAAATTTTAGAGTATGAAATTTCCCTTACACAAATATTTTTATTTGATTCCCACTGATGGGTATGAAGAAAATATGCAAAGGTGTGAGCCTAGTCATCACTAATTGAACAAAATGTTTTTATGATGACAAAAACATAATTGTACTTTAAATTCATCCTTTAGGACATAATGCTAGTATACACCATGTAACTTGACCCAACAACATTTAAGACAACATGTCTCTACACTATGATGTTGTATGAGCACCCTGTAAACATTTTTAATAACCATTTTCTTTCCCACTATGTGAAGACCTCCATAGCTTTTGACAATAAAAATGTCCATTTCTCACATATTCATCATCAAAATATATTATGGAAAATGCCTAGCTCATTTTATCCATTGCATTTTATCCATTCTATAATATGATATATTTTTTTTAGTGCTATATTTGTTATGTAAGTATTCAAGCTTAATGTTTAGTCTACTAAGCATTTTCTTTAATAAAATATTTTTTATCTCTTTTTTAAGAAATTAAGAATTTAGCCTTAGCCCTAAATCGATGCTAATCTATTCCTTTTAATAAGTAGTGAGAGCTTAGTGGTTGGGAAGTTTTTTCTTTGATGCCCACCAATGTGTATAACAAAGAATAGATGCAAAGGTGTGAGCTAGCAGTCACTAATTTGAATAAAATATTTTTATGAAGAAAAAAACATAATTGTACTTTAAATTAGTCCTTTAGGAAGTAATGTTATTATACACAATGCAAAGCTTGCCCCAACAACATTTATGAAATGACATGTATCTACACTATGATGTAGTATGAGCACCCTGCAAACATTTTTAATAACCATATTTCTTCTCTGAATACTCAAAGACCTCCATAGATTTTGACAATAAAAAATTTTCAGTTCTCACATATTTATCATCTAAATATATTATGAAAAATGCCTAGCTACCACTAATATCTATTACTATGATCTGTTATTAGAGCACTATGTTCAAAATAAGAAATTTTTTAGCCTAGTTTCCACCAAATCATTCCTTTCTGTAAGTATTCGAGCTTAGCGGTCACTAAGCATTTTCTTTAATATGAACTATTGTTTGATCTCTATTTTCAAAATTAAAAATAGTTGATCCTAGCGCCACTAATCTACTCCTTTTAATAAGTAGAGCTTAGTGGTCACTAATATTTTTCATTGATGCCCACCGATGTGTAAAATGAAGAAAAGATGCAAAGGTGTGAGCCTAGCAGTCACTATGATGTTATATGAGAACCTTGAAAAATTTTTAATAACCATCTTTCTTCCCGACTATGCAAAGACCTCCATATCTTTTGACAATAAAAATTTTCCATTTCTCACATATTTTCATGAAATATATTATGGAAAATGCCTAGTGACTAATATCTATTACTATGATTTTTTATTCTAGCGCTATGTTCAAAATAAGAAATTGTTTAGCCTATTTTCCACACAATCATTCCTTTTTGTAAGTATTTGAGCTTAGCATTGCTAAGCATTTTCTTTAATACAAATTAACTGTTTGTTTGATCTTGTTCAAGTAATGGAGCTTAGTGGTTGTTAAGCATTTTACTAGTTAGTTATAAACTGATATAAATTATGTGTTAGACACAAAAAAACTTATGAGTAATATAGAAGTTGTGATATCTTCAAGGGTATGTAGTGCCACACTTGGTTGTGCAAGGGATGGTATAGCCAATAAGATATGATTATAGTTAATGAAAAATACTAGTGATCCAAAACTATAGAGATATTTATTTACATTGTTGGAAAGGAAACCTAGGAGTTATAGAGACTAGTGGCTACTAGGATTTTCTCAAAAAATAGATGGAAAACATAAGACATGCAGAGTTTTTCATTAACACCTATTGAAAAGAATAGCCTAGTGCCCTATAAAATCTAAGTATATATTATTTTAAATCCGGTGTTGCAAAAAAATCATTCTAATGGAGCTTAGCGGTCACTAATTTCTTTCCTATCTATAAGTTACTCTCAAATTCTTGTGAAGAGGAAAATTATGTTTTAGTTTTTCTAGAGTAAAATGTAACTAACACCAAAATATTGATGATCACAAGATATATTAGAAATTTCATGCCACGTGTCAACATTTTAGTGGATGATAGTTACAACTTAATATGGCAGATTTTTATAGGTTAAAAGTATTTGTTAATTCTATCACTAATTAAAAATTTCTTAATAAATGTGTCAATTATATAGTTGTTTAATTAACTAGTTCAAACTTGCAAGGTGTCACATTTTATTGGATTTTAAAAAAAAATTAATGCGCACTATATTTTAAAAATATCAAATTGAATTTGAATTGATAAAAATTAATAATAAATGTGTGTATATTGCTCTCTTAAACTTTAAACCTTTGTTTAGAAATGTTCACTTCTATTTTCTAATTTTTTTTATTATGCTTAAATTAATATTTTCATTTTCTGTGAGTTCACAAAGAAACAATTGTTGTTGTCCCACTTGTTTCTAAAGTAAAATTAATAAATTTGATTTCCTCGTATCCCATGCTATATCCCCTAAATTAAATGAAAATATTAATGAGGGGTAAATTCAAATTTTGATATGAAATCCCCACATTAAATGCAAATATTTGAAATTTCAAAATCCCACACTTTCTCTTTACGAAGGGGAAATTCAAATTTTGAAATTTTCCTATCCCCCATTTTTTAGTTTTTAAATTTCTTTCATTGAATGTATTGGGAAAAAATTAAATACCCTGAGAAATATATATTAGGGTTTCTTTTTTATTTTGAAATCATAAAAAAGCTCTTGAAATCAGAATACAACACACACAGCACTAATTTACTAGTTTGAGTGCTCGAATCTTGGCCATTTTTTTGGAAGGAAAAATGAGGCAATGATTATAATCTCATTTTGGGGTGCAAAAATGAGGAAAAATAAATAGATGATTGTATGAGGATAGATCACGACCATAGTAGTATCTGAGTGCAAAGAGCAGAGGCCCACAAAGGATGGAAAAAAAGAGGCAAGAAAAAGAGGTTGTGTATAGAATCTTGCAGATAGTTTGTTTAAGAGAGAATATAGAGCTTTCATAAACATTATCAAGCATGTAAAAATTTTAGATACTACTAAAACATGTATTTATCAAAATCATATATGTTATTGTATGTGTACCTTAGTTGATGGTGGGAACTTTTAGTCACTTTGTATTCACCTAGTTCTTGTGTTTTGCATACAATCCAATCCCTACCTTTCCCTCCACCACCTTTGTAGTTTTGTTTCATCTCCTTGTCAAAATGTGTTGCTCTATCTGAAACCACTTTTTTTTCTTTCCTTCCCTGACCGAAGAAAATGTAATCCCTTTTACAATATTTATTCTTTTAAAAAACCCATTTTTTATGTTCTACCGTAGCTCATGTATTCGTGTTTGTTAAATGGGTTCCCTTTTTAGCCCTTTTATGTGTCTCTTTGGTTAATTTTTGTGGATTTTTTCATTCTCCTTCTTGCATTTATTCTTTTTTGTAAGTGGTGGCATCTATCCCTAGTTGCAAAACATGAGTCACATATTCATTTTTTTAAAAAAAAATGTAATGGTTTGATTTAGTATAGTTTAGGTAATCATTTTGAACTCCTTTAATGATTTTTTAATATGAAAGAAATAGTCGTGACTAATTATTTCAATGTTCATTGTTTACATGATTACATCCATTATATATATATACCATATATATATATATATATATATTATATTCATTTTCCCACATGTAGAAATAGTCAAATGTAATGTCTTTAGCAAGATTTTTATGTTTAATAAAAGGTAAGAATATTATATGTACTTGTAAATATTATTAAATATAAATTTTAATCATTCTATTTACAAACATATATTTCATTTTGTGGACCTTATGTTATGCCATATATTTTTATTATGCTACATATCATTGGTTGAGTTTAGAATTTTTTGAAATATATTAATACAAGATTGTACTTGTATATTTATGTATCTTTTTGTAAAGTCAATCAAGAAAAATGTTGTGTATCCTAACTTCCACCGAGGTATAATTCTTCTTTGTCAAAAACATTCATGTAGAAAACAATTAGTAATGACTTACTTGATAACTGAGCCAACCTAAAGTAACAATTTTTAAATTCTCCAATACCATATTCCAAGACTAGTAGCTGCTAAGTGGATGTTTATGACATTGCTTAGCTATTACAAGACAACACAAGGAAAAAAATATTCCAAGACAAGAAAAATATTAAATATTTTCCTGAATACATTTATTCAAACAAGAATGGAGATTAGCGGCCGCTAAGATATTGGTTGACTCTTGCATACATATACAACTAGTAACAATCACCTAAAAACCAAGCTAAGCACCATTATTATATTTATATTTTCATATTATGATATCCAAATCCTAACATGATATTCAAAGCCTAAAGTAATGCTAATGTCAAATATTATTAAATAACATTGGTGCAACATAACCAAGACTTGAGATTAGCGATTGATCCACTAGGATAGTTGTTTCCTTGCATACAAGACAATTAGTAATGACCGAAAAAAAAACTAACTAAGATCCATTATTATATTTGGATTTTACAATACTACCTTCTAAGACTAGTGACCACTAGGGTGGATGTTTATTTATTTATTTGATGTTCCAAGACAACAAATATTCCAAGACAAGACAAATTTTAACGATTTTCTTGAATACACATATACCAAAACAAAATTTTTAGCCTAGTCATCCGTTGAGTTCAATATGTTATTCAAATTATATCACATGATATTCAAAGCCTAGTAGCTAGCTAAGGTCATAGATTATTACATACATGTTGGAGTAACATAACAAAGACTTATTAGATTAGATAATTAGTTCTGTGCTAGGATAATTATTGTCTTGCATTCAAGATAATGAGTAATGAATGAAAAACAAAAAAAAAATAAAAAACTGAACTAATCTCCAACACAAATTTTTTTAGCCTAATGGACCTCTGAGTACAACATGTTATTCAAATTTTATTACATGATATTCCTAGCCTAACATGATATTCAAAGCCTAGCAACCACTAAGGTCAAAGATAATTACATAATAGCTAGTGGAAAATCACAAAGACTTGAGGTTAGTGCAACCATTAGGATATTTTTGTCTTGCATACATGACAAGTAGTAATGACTCGATTAAAAAACTAACTATGCTCCATTATTATATTTAAATTTTACAAGACTAAATATTCAAAATACTAACGAATGATAGGGTGGATATTTATTACATTTTTTGATGTTCCAAGACAAAAGAAGAAAATAAATATTGAAAATTACAATTAAATATTTATGATTTTCCTGAATACACATAATTCAAAACAAATGAAATAGTGCAACATTTGAGTTCAATATGATACAAATCAACATGAGATTCAAAAAATATTGAAGAAAATCACTAAGGTTAAGATTATTATTAATACGTAAATTTAAACATCAAAAGACTTGAGGTTAGCTCAAAACCATTAGGATAGTTATTGATATTTAAAAAATAAGGCTTAAATATCAATAGGATGAACAAGATATATTATTATATTTAGAAATCATGATGATATATTAGTAGTCTTAGGCTTAAGATTACATGTTCATGACTACATTTCTTTGATGTTCAAGACAAAAAAATTTAATATTTTTAATTTTCAAATATTGAATAAATATTTTTGTCTTTCATTAATTGGAATATCAAGATAAATGACATTAAACATCATACCCTAGCGGTCATAAATTGGAACATCATATTGATAAAATCTAAATATAATAATGGAGCTTAATTTCAATTTTTTCAGTTGAGTTCTAGGATTAATTTATCATATGAAAATGAAAAAAACTATCCTAATTTTGGCCTAGTAAGATAGTCTTTTAATGATAATAATATACTTAATAATCTTAAACACCTTGACCTTATAGAACAAAGAATTGATAGGTTTTGAATTCATGTGATAGATTGAATATCATATTGAACTATTATTCCTTAAACTTAAAATTATGTTTTGAATTATGTGTATTAGAAATTCGTAAGGAAAATTTTCCTTTTTATAGTTCTCATTTAATATATCATGTATATCACATAATTATAAATGCTATATTAAAAAGGAAAATGCCTAAGCATTTAAAGCTCAATTACTAATTTTTAAGTAATGGTTTCATCAATTAAGTCTCAAGCCTTAAATTTAATTTCTTAAAAATTAGGATAAAAAAATAAAACAAAAAATATTTCAAATCATGGACTACCCTATTTTTAGGATAGCAGCACTAACCTCAATTCAATGTTCAACCATTATCACCCATGTTGGATTCTAGGTTTCCACCATGATGTAGTGTAACAAATTTTTTTTTAGTGATGGGAAGATATCCATCAATCTAGTATTATCTCCTCTATCCTAAAGCTATATGATTTTTTTTACATTGATGGAAATATATATAATATATATGATAATAGTAAATATTAGTCTTTTTATTTGAATGAAAATTGAGTGATTAACAATTGAAATAAACCAAATTTAATAGTGATTAATTTTTAAATTAACTTAGTGAAATGCATAACAAAAAAATTTTATTAATGATTTCTTATTTTTTATAATTAAAGGAGGGTTGAAGGGTCCCTTTCCCTTTACATTACATATATAATGAGAGGATCAATCTAAAAACCTAAATGATCCAACAATACTTTTTTTAAAAAAAAATGCAAGGGCCTATGCAAAAACACAAGTGGTTGGGAATACAAAAAAACCCCATAAGATAAGAACATGATGAATGATGATTCGATAATAATGGAACTAGAAAACTATATATAACAAAAAAAAAAAGAAGATAAAATGATGGATTTTAGAAGCACTTATTTATCTGAATCAGATGACACCTCCGTAACCTCCACTTTAATGGGCTTGAAAATGGTTTTCAAGTAGTGGTTTGGAAAAAGATGCTTTTTTCAAAGTAACATGATGATGACTTTAACCAATCATACACCTCATGACCTTGCCTATGAAGAAGATCCCAATGTGTTGGTTCTAATTACAAGTGGAGAAAACATAGCATCCTAGGTTAGGAAAGTGGAGTGAACTAGGTCCCCCATCGAGCTCTCCCCATTTGGACACATCATACACAAAATGCATTAGGATGTCAAACCGATTGTATAACTCTAAAAAATGGCCACATCCACCAAACCTTCCTATTTATAATGAGCCTCAGAAAGCAAGGGCCATGATGCACTCAAGGTTTTTTCCATTTTTCTTCCATGCCAACCCTATAAGATGGCTTGATCTAGTGATAACCCATCTCCAAAGCCCAATCCTTTTCGACCGGATGTATGATAAGAAGATGAAAATGAAGGTCAAAGAAACTTCCACATTCACCCTTGAAATGTCCCTCTAGAGAAAGATAATCATCTCTCTAAGAACTCCTCAATAACAACCATATCTTCTCTGATTCAATCCAAAAAATGGATTTCAAATGATGACGTGAAATTTTGGTATAAAATCCCATTTCACGCACTGACATGGAGAATTGCATGAAAGGAAACATTGGTCCAGCCATGAAAGAATAAATGAAATCCCATGAAAGAAACCCAAAAGGTGTGAAAATAAGGGAGAGTGGATAGATAAATATATGGAGTGACTATGCCATCGCATGCTTGTAATTAATACAAGCTTTTAGGGGCTTTAATATCAACCTTTATTGGAAAAGGTGATGAGTTTGGCCAATCAAACATATTTATTACCAATCTTATCACAAAATGCTTGGTCAATCCCTGATTTTCTATAAAATCCACCTATTTAGTAGCTTTCCTATAGATAAGATTTAAGGTCCAATATGGAATTAATGAAAGCATAAAAAGGAATTTTATTCACACAAGATTTTTGATGGCGGCATTAGCAATAATATGAGAGTCACCTCCAATAATTAATTCATTACTATTCAATTCATTAGACATAACCAACAATGTTCCAACACTTTAATTTATTGATTTATACATTTATTAATTTACTAAAATTCTAGTCATTAGTCAAGTTATTAAATTGAGAATACTCTCGGAAGAGGATCAATTTTTTGAGAATTCTTTTACACGCTTTGATAATATTTTGCCACACCATTTAGCTTTCCTAAAATTTTTTTCCTAGTTCAAAATCCCACTTCCCCATAATCTTTAGAAAGTGAAATGTCAACCCATTTAACAATAGGTATTTTCTTGGTCTCATTGGTTCCTTCCAGAGATAGGTTAGCAAAATTTTGTTGATTTTATCAAACACACAATTGGGGATCCTCATAATAGAAAGCATATAAATGGAAATAAAACAATAGTATATCAGCAAGATTAGATCAATGCAATAGAAGTTCCTCATTTAATCTGAGTGAGAATCATGTTGTTCACCTTCCCCTTAAATTTGGTAGATCATTTAGGTATATTTGCTTTGAAGGATGATTTAAGAAAAAATATGCAAGGCCAAGATGGACAAGATACTTCTTTAGGTTTAAATGATGTACTTTTTTACTATGATCTAACCTTTCCTAACTATGTGGCTATGTTTATTACCAAAAACTGTTGAACTTAGCAATAACAAAGCCTTTCCTTTCATTAACTAATGAACTTATTGGTTGCTAAGAATTTTTATTTATATGAAAAGATATGAATTATGTTTTATGCACAATATATCAAATGAGAACTACATAAGGCATCAACCTTCTCAAAGGTATGTATTCAAGGACTTGGCTCTGTTAGGGATAGTCCAACAAATATAATATAATTACAAATAATGACAAAAAGTTTTAGATTGCTTTTTGCATTGTTAAAATGGATTCATGGACAATATAGAGGTTAGTGGCCACTAGCCTTCTCATCAATGAATAATAGGTAAACATAAAACATGCATTTTTTTCATGGACTCAGATCATTTATTCCTGAGCAAGATTCATGTTCATCTTCCCCTAATTTTTAGTAAATCATTTAGGACTATTTTTTTAATGGGTAATTTCTAGAAATATGAAGGGCCAAGATGATCAAGATACTTCTTCAGGTTTAAATTATGTACTTCTATTACTATGGTCTAACTCTTATCTTTTTTCACTAAGGTAGAAAATGAATTTTTATTAGGTCGATATTTTTGAAAACTAGAAACTATAGAGCCTAGTGAGCACCAAGCCACTCCTTTCAATAAGTAATGGAGCTTAGCGAGGTCACTAAGAATTTTCCTTGATATGAACCAACATGAATTATGTGATATGACAATATATCCTATGAGAAATACATAAGGCTTTCATCATCCTTTTAGGATATTTACATTTGGTTTCGATTTAATTATTTCAAAGTTAAAATGGATTCCTATAAAAATATAGAGGCTACTACCTAACGAAAGTCATGGAGCTTAGTGGTCACCAAGCATTTTCCTTGATAAGAAATGATATGGATTATGTGTTATACACAATATATCTTATGAGAACTACATAAGGCTATGTCTCTCTCAGAGTGTATGTAGTGCATCATAATGACCATTTGAGATAAAGCCTTTACGCTAGTTTTTACATTAGAGAGGAAACAAATAGAAATGATTTTCCTGAATACTTTTGACTATTGGTATTTTTATGCTAATTTGATATTATTGATTCTTCACATCACTATTTTTTTCCACAAGATCTCCTAGTTCATTATCATAGGATTTTTTTACTTCTACCACAGGCATGACTAAACCATTCTACTACCACCAAGGAAAATGACCTAAATGACCTAAATGCAAACAATGAAATTTAAAATTTTGAAATTTCAATTTTTGAGGTATGAAATACAATAGGAAGTCACTCCATACTTTGGAAAACCTCAAAAAAACAATCATGACTGAGTTATGAGGGAATTTTAATTCATCCAATGTGAGAGTCAATAGAGAGTTGGTGGACAATGTGTGGATAACTCATGCATGCCATTCTTCTTCAACAATTGGCCTTCCTTGTCATAGTGGGTGGTATTAATGAAAAAATGACAGTTGGAGCTCCTCTTCTTTACATATTCTTCAAACTAAGAAATGTCAATTCTTCACATATTTTTTTCACTTGAATAAAATACACTACCTAACTAATGTTGATTTTCATTATTACATTAATATATTCTGACATGATATTGAGGCCCAAATGTACCATGATGAGCATGACATGTATTATAATGCTTTAACGTAAGATTAGGAATAGTTATGATTAATGACTTCTAGTCATATTATTACTATCTATACAAGCCTTGAATGACATAAATTAATCTACAATGTATTTTCCTTTCCATTCGTATTCTATAGCATGTTGAAAGTTTTCCTAGTGACCACTAAGCTATAAATATCCATTGGTAATGATTTTTAATCTATGAAAATAATGACATAAGATACAACATCTCCTTGTTATTGCACTATTGAAAAATAATATTTATCCTTCCCAATTACTTATGAATTATTAATTTGTTTAATCTTTTTTTTAGGTAATATGTCTTCCATTGGTCACACTCCATTCATGAAAATTCCTTTGATTGAAGGAGAAGAGGATTGGAAAAAGAGAGATGATGAATGGTTTGTAGAAATGCATTCCCTAGAAAATTATCACGTTGATATGTGGTTATTTTTTGTTGATGATGATGTTGTCAATGAAGTTGGTATGGTTCTAACTTCAGAATTTATTGATCAATGAACATTTTGTATTTAGGTTGAATGCATTGATGTTGAAATGAATAAGTTCCTTATTCTTGACATGGAGTTGGAAGTTTCCTTGTTCAGAGAAATAGGATATGGAGGCTTCTAGAGAAAGTAGGATGTTCTTGTTCTAAATATGGTTGGAATTTGGGGATGTTCATACACTCAGAAAAAATAGGCTATGAAAATTCCCTTGAAATTCATAATGGCATGAATTTGGTATTAAAAAAATTGTATAGAATTCGATAATACCTCTTCTATTTGTCATTATTTGAATAGAAAATTCTTTCTCCACCAAAACATGCAAAGCTATTTACAATGCTAAGGTGATCTTATTTTCTAAATTAGAGATAGATCCCTCTAAGTCAAAGTTTGCAAGGGCTTAAAAATAATAATAAATTGGTTGTATTATTGAAAAAAGTGACCAATATATTTGAGAAAGTAGAATCTTCAACATTGAACAATTTAAATTGTTTTTGTTCAATGGTGATGTTTTTCTAATTGAAGTTTCTAGGTGCCATGTAGCACCTCAAGAATATCAATACCATCTTCATGTACATGATGAGAATGTTGACCTTCTTGTCCATTCAATGTTGATTAATGTTATTCCTACATAGAGGGATGCAATTCTTCTTCCCTTTTTACATTCTACAAAGGAACTTGTGTAACTAGAGGATCCAGATGACCTGAAAAAGGGATGATGTGTAGTTCTACATTCTTGATGGCCAACATACCATTTGTGCCCAAAAAAAATTTTTAGCTAAAAGAAAAAGTCATTACATACTATGTTGTAGTTTAGAAAGGCTCGCATTATGTCTTTCAAAAGCATCTAAAAAGACATTATTGATATTTGCAAGAAAAAAATGAGGTAAAAAAAATTGGATTGAATCCAATTTTATTGATGTACTCTACAAGGCTTGAATGATTTGAGAGATCCCTAGGATGTCCTCGGAGGCCCTTGGAGTGGGAAAAAAAAAAAAGGAGTGGAGGGTAATGAAACTTAATTTTAATGCATTTGTATTTAAAATTTAATTTTTGTAATATGCAGAAAGTAAATATACTATTTCCTCTTTCAATGTAGAGTTTTGAGAAGCAATGTCTTTCTATTTTCAAAGTGTCTAAGATAGAGAGTCTTTATGAAAAATGGACATTTCTATTTTTTCTGAGGACATATGGAAAAAATGGAAACAAAACCTTTGAGTTTTTTAAATCAGGTGGGCTTGCTTGTTCTCCTTTTAAGGATAACCAACCTAACTTTCAGCCAAATTCATTCACTGGCAAGGTTCATGGAAAATTCCTTTGGGTGCAAGAGGAATGAATGATGAGGAGCTATCATTACTAGTAGATAAAGTGCAATCAGGGAAAGTATGGCTAATTGGATCTATTGAAGAAGACATCATAATAGAGACTTTTGAATCTTATTGCCAAAGAGTAAAAGATGAAAAAATGAGAGGAAAAGTTCTAAAATATTTGAAAAATAAATATCAAGTAATATTGTATTGTAAAAAGAATGCAATGAAGCCAATATTATTCAAAAATTTGTTCTGCATGAATCTCACTACCATTTGTGTGTACTCTTGGGAGAAGAGAATAAAGGAAAAAGAAAATTTGATTCTGGAGGAAGTGAAAAAAATCAAAAAGAAAAATTGATGTTGAAGTGGTAGAGGTTCTCCCAAGGAAACTCAAAGAATTATAGACAACTACGTGATTTCAATGGAAGAAAAAATTCTAGCAAGGATGGAAGACACAAAAGAGTTTACCTATCAATGTGCATATCCTTCCACTCCAGTCAACAATATCATCTATTTCATCAACTAATCCATTCAATGTAGAATGTGTGATCACAGATTTCTATAATTTGTCTAGTGTAATAACTTCGATGCAATAATGGACTTGCTTTAATTTTTTTCAGATCTAGTCTGCTAAATTGTGTTATTATTGTGCTCTTACTTGTTTCTTATTCAAAAATGTTAAGAGAGACAATAAAAAATACACATAAAAAATTTAAAGACAAGGGGAATCAAGTTGTGGAAGGTTGTTACAGATTTTATGACAACAATGGAAAATTTAAGAGCTTGTGTCTTATGTACACAATAACTATGATGTGCACAATTGTGATGTTGATGATGGGGATAGAGAAGAAATCATCATGGATTGGATGGACCAACTTCCACAACAATTTGTGACTATGCAAGCGATATCGGCCTATGAGGAAAGACACATTTTCTTTATGAGAGATCTTATGATTTTTGGTCTCATATGTTCACTTGACTCTCTTCCAAAAAATTCTATCGATAATAGTGCTTTTAGTGAGTAGTGTTGCATTGCATGCTTTGGTTGACTCAAGTCTATCTATGGTTTTTATTGTTGAATCACATGATCAAGAAATGTTTTTAAAACATTACTATTCTCATTTGAAAAAAGGTATGTTGATTAAGATCACATTAAACAATTCTATTAGTTTAATGCCTTTGAAATGATACATACAATATTTATGTAAACAACCAACAAAAAGAGGAAGACACCGTCTCTTCCTCTCCACATAAAAACAAAGGAGATGATGTCATTCTTAACATGTCACCCAACCCATTCAACTTGTTTCCCAAAGATGTCGTTGACCATACATCCAATGAATCTATACAAGGTGAGTGGAATTTACTTGTTTTATAAATTTATCACTGCAATAAGTTTTTTGATTGTCATTGTTTACATATATTTAATAAAACTTTAAATTTTTTCAGTTTTGATGCCAAATGGGGAGGTTGTTGGCACATCATCACACAAATTCATAGACAAAAATTGGTATGTTAGTCATGTGCAATTATAAACAAAACCATTTATAAGCCCCACATAATTGTAGGAACCTATAACAAAGTGGTTTATTTTTTTATATGTATTATCCTAGCATGGTCACTAACATACATCTATTAAATTGATTTATTTTTAATTGAGTACATTATTAAATTATTTTTTTAATTGGTTAATATTAAATTGTGGACAATTGAAAAAAATTACTTTTATGTAGTTGGCCATTTGTGGCGCTAAGCTCATCAAAGAATGTCAAGCCAACCATAGTCCAGGAAGTAATGGCTTAGCCTAGCGGTCACTAATATACATCTATAGCTATGTAATATTGTCCAACAAAGGGTACTACATTATATAGAAGAAAGTTGTATCACAAATTTAATTACATCGACATGATATTTATTTTCAATTGATTAATGTTTTTTAATTGGTTAACATTAAATTATGGAGAATTGAAAAAAAATTATTACTTTTGTGCAGTTGGCCATTAGCGTCTAAGCCCATCAAATACTATCAACCCAAACATAGTCCAAACATTAATGGCTTAGCCTAATGGTCACTAATATATAACTATATCTATGTAATATTGTCAAAAAGAGTAGAACATTGTATAAAAGCAAGTTGTATCACATATTTATTTACTTTGACATAAAATTTATTTTGAATTGATTAATGTTTTTGAAATAGAATGTGCATCACAAGAACCTATAGAGGGGAGTGAGGAAATCCAAACCTAGAATCTCAATCAAGTAAGTGTTAACCTACTTGAAATTTTGATTATTTTAATTGGTTAATATCAAATTGTGGACAATTGAGAAAAATTACTTTTGTGCAAGTTGGCCAAAAGGATTATTTAATTATTTTAGATTTGGATGGTTTTTATATGAAAAACCAATCCCATAAGGAGATGGAATTCAAGTTTGGTAAGGAGACTATCAACTTGTGAGGTGGCCTCAAGGAATTTTTAAAGCTACTATCAAAAAATGTGAAGTGGGATTTTGGTCTAGCTATCTCTCTTCTTTGAAGTTGAAAAGATGATAAAGGATTTGAAAAAAAAAATAGTGGTTGAATTGAAAATTATTTTTTGGGGAAAAGAACATTTTTCTGTAGAAGATGAAATTGTAGTAAAAGATCTCCAAAATATTTGGAGTAGAGAGGATATTTTTTTTGGCCCTACAGACACATTGTGTATTACAATAGGCCCAAAGGGAAACCCTCTAGAAAATTTTATGGTGGGGAGGAAAGCCAATGGAGAAAATTGTTTCAAAGATATGTGGTTGATGACCAATTTGTACACAAACATATCACATATATTGTCTCAGGGTTTGAGTGTTGTAGAGGGCATAAAAAAATTGCAAAAAAAAAAATTATATAACTATTAATTATTTCAAAATGTTTTTTACAATGATATTCATTTGTACATTCATATGGTCACTCTTTATTTTATATGTTGAGATTACAAATTTAAAAGTTGGCAGTATTTATATCTTCATTGTGATTAAGTTGATATTATAGTTTTATAAGTTGTTTGTGTGAATTACCCAAATAAAATATTATCACAATAATATGTTGACCTATTTTTTATCACTTTTGGAAGCTTACATTAATTCTGAGTTGTTTTTATAGATCCAATTGGGAAGCCTCAGAAATTACTAGTTTTGGGAGTTGAAGGTTTTTGTTTGGAATTTTGGTATTGTGACAAAATACCTCGTAATATGGTTCCATATTTTAGATCCGAGAATATTGAATACTTTGAATGAGAATTTAGTGTTGAATTGATAAGAACTACATCAAAATATTTTGACATTTCCTTATGGTCTTCATTTATGGATTCAACAATGGTGAAGTACATGTTCATCAAAAAATTTAGTTGGCTGTGAGATACCCACTTCAAGTTCATTTGGGGATGCCACCAATGTAAGCTCAAAAAAATACCAATCAATAGATAGTAGACATTTTTGGTAATGTCTATGGTGAAAAAAATATACTTTTGATCGATGATGAGATTCTTGTCACATGAAGTCAAAGAAGAAATTACTCTCAAAACCCAACATACTGGAGATTTGATGGAAACTATAAGACTGATTCAAAAATTTACATTGAATTATGTACATGGTTGAAACATGCAGAGAACACAAGAACATGTGTAGATCATTGAAAACTTTCAAACACACCATTGGAATTTGAATTATATACTTTTCTTTCAAAATGCAATAATGTATTGTGCATTTATATGGAATAAAATAACTACCTTAAAGTTCTTAAAGATTTGTAATGCGCAATCATTTTTCGATTTTTTTTTTACAAAAAAAATTTTATTTCTAAGGGAGAGGAGACAATCATGGATCATGGACCAATAAAAAAAATGATTTTTCCCAGATCTACATAGTTTAATCTTAAAGACATTTTAAAAATGATAAGAACCTTATTCCAAAGAAAAAATTAAGTTTCTATCTGGTCACACTAACACGTAAAATAGAAACATATATTGTTTATTGTTTTTGCAGATTGATGTTGGCTTCCCTGAAATCATAAAAATTTTTTTCCAGTTTTGCATGGTTTAATCTTAAAGACATTTTAAAATGATAAGAACCTTATTCCAAAGCAAAAAAATAACCCTAGTGGCCATTAGACCATATAAAATAGAAACATGTTATGTTTATTGATTTGCAGATCCATGTTGGCTTCCCTAAAATCATAAAATGATTTTTCCCAGATCTTCATATGTTAATCTTAATGACATTTTAAAAATGATAAAAACCTTATTCCAAAGAAAAAATAAAGCCTAGTGGATGCTAGCCCATATAGAACAAAACATTTTTTTTATTTATTGTTTTACAGATTGTTATTTTAGAGATTTTGTTTATTATTTTGTGGACATCAACAAGAATGTCAAATTTTAATGACATGATGCCTTCATTCCTACGATACATAATATGGCTTGGAGGTTGGAAGCTTGAGTTTATATTCACACAAGAAGATTGCATCGTGACCAAATGTACCAATTATCGAGGTTCCAAGAATCCCAACATATTTCTCAAAAATCTTAGCACCATTTAGAGAAAGTGTAATGCATATTACAATTGTAAAAATACACCTATTGAAGGATGAATTGTGGCCTATAATGCATATTACAATTCTACTTGATAGATGAATTGTGGCCTATATTACAACTATTGAAGGATGTGGAAGATGATGTGGAGACATTCGTGATGTCATTAAATCAATAACCCAATTATAATTATGTAATTTTCCCTAAATTTATTTGATAACACCTTTTTGTATAATGTGTGTGACTATCTTTAGTAATGTTATTTTGTATAATGTGTGTTTATCAATCAATGGAAGCCTTTATTTGGAATCAAGCCAATGCATGGGAAAATATTGATGATGCCATCCATTTTTTATTGTGTCTGACCTCCCTCACACGAGTCGAGGGACTACTTAATTGGGTTGTGCTTTCGGATGCCCTCACTCGTTTTCTCATGTTTCTCTTTGTTGTTTTCCCCTTCCCTCTCATGGCATATCTACCTATGTTCCTTTCATCCTCTTGTGGAAAGAATCCAAAAATGGATTTCCTCTCTCATGTCTTCCACTCATCTTCAAAATGTATTCCACATAGGCTCCACACCATTTTCGAATGATTGAGAAATTTTGGGGTGGATTATCTAGAGCAGGGAGAGCTCGTGTCAACTCAAGATCATTGTATTGTGTTTCATATTCAATTTTGGTGTTATGTGTGTGAAATAAGGTGGTGGTCATGGTCGCATCCCATTTCATTTACCCACATCATCATCATCATCTTGGTGGGTTTTCCAAATCTCTAGTGGAAGTATGCCTTCCTATTCTCTTTTCCAATCTCTATCCTTGTCTTCTCTCTTTTAGGTTGACAAGAGAAGGATTTTTGATGCCCTTGAAATAAAAATTTGGCCCTCTTCAATTTTGAGTCTTTTCAAAGCATTTGTTGATCCGATGGGGTGTCTATCTCCTAGGTTCCATCCTAGACCTGGTCATGCTCATGCAAAACCTACCTGCCCCACCCCTTCGATCGATCATGTGGTGAAGTTGAAGATTTTGCTAGCTCATCTTTTCCTTTCTTAGGAAGATTACAATGCTTGGCTCAATGGACCAATTAGAGGTGGAACCTAGGGTTTCTCGGTCATTCCCCCTCTTTTTTTTTGTGTTCTCGATCTCTATTTTTTTGTAGGCCTGGTTATTCATGTTACATTTTGGCCTCATTATTTATAATTATTTCGTATTGTTTTTGGTTTTGTATGTATCCCTTCATCGATAAAATTTTTATACTTGTAGGGTGGGGACCCATCAACCCTTGGTTCATAGCTCTAGTCAAAAGCATTTAACTATCTAAAAAATAAAATTATGTAATTTGTCCCTAAATTTATTTGAGAACAACTTTATGTATAATGTGTGTGACTATCTTAATAATGTTATTATGTATAATATGTGTGACTATCTTTAGTAATTTTATAATACAATAAAGGATTTAAATGATAATAGATATGTTAATATATAAAAAAGTGTACATAATATTTTTATTTTTAGTGAATTCTAATTTGATTAATGTTAATTTACCTAGATAAGCTACACTAACATTACCTAGTGACCATTAAGTTTTAACTCTCTTACTTTTATTTTTTAAAGTCATATAATCCTCTCGACTTCAAATTGTCTCTTTTGCACAAATTGTTCACATCGGTTTAAGGAATTTAAGGAATTGAAAATTCTCAACCACCTCAACAATCAATGTGTTCATAGGTATCGTGTAAACAATTTTATTTTCTATGATTTATTTTGTGAATTTGGGATCCCATCATGTGATGAATAGTTTTACAATGAAATTCAAATAATTCTTAAAATGATTTACCATAATTCTACCTTTAGAAAAGGATTTTTAATTTATTTCATATCTATATTTAAATATGAAAATATATCCTCCTGATAAGGGGAGTAAGGAGAATTTTAATTGTCATTTAGTGTGGGAGGAAAATTTCCCCAGTGATTTCATGTCCTTTATTCTTAAGAGAGGTGTGGGAGGAAAATTTCCTGTTAAAGTGATTTCATGTCCTTCTTCTTTGATGCGAGGATGTGGAAGGGTTAATGTGGGGGTTAATGATGAATTTCATCACACATTTATAACTATTAAGGGGATGTTAATTTTTTAAGGGGATATCTTCTCTTGGAATCTATGGGTTTTAGCTCGTGCCCTTACACGTGTGTGAAGTGAATTGTAGAGGGGTGTTATAAGGTGCTTGGTAGGGGTTTTTTCATCACCTCCTGTGAAAGTGAAGTCTATTTGGGAAATTTTAAGTGGTAGGGATTCTTAGAAAGAGCTAGTGGGTGGTTTTTAGTTTGAAAGTATGATGAATGAATGGATGGAAATGGAAGATGGTCAATTGTAAAAGGAAAAGATCCTTAACTGGAGAAGTGGTGGAGATTCCTTCTCTTCTGGATGGATGGTAAAATTAAGAATGTTGCCATGAGGGGTTGGTTGGAGAAAGTGTGGTATTTTTGTGGAAAGCTTCAAAGAGGATGAAGTGGAAATATGTGAAATCATGAGGAAACTGATGATTGACCCAAATCAATCAATTGGAAGAAGGAATGTGTTTGATATGGCCCAAGGATTGTTCACAACCAATATCCTATCTAATTATTCTGGCCAATTTATTCTGCACAAAGAACATGAAGGATTGGAGGAGCACCTGGTTAGCATGTAGTTTCATATCCATGCTCTAGCTAGAGGTGTGCATGTTTTCCTGTGGGATGGAATATTTAGCGAGAGAGAATCGGGGGTGGTGCTTAGAGGTGAGCGCCAAGGTAGAAATTCTGAATGTTGCGTGGAGCCATCTTCTTCTTTGCGTAAATCCTGGAAAATTTGGATGTGGAAAGTATTGTTGAGATGTCATCGGGTGGGAGAATGGAATAGATGGTTTGGTATGTGTCCTATCTCAAGAAGATATCTACAAGTTTTTGAGCCTAGGTTGTGTAAGGTTTGAAGTTGCTTATATTATATGGCATATAATTCGAGAATTTATATTTTGTATTTAGGAAATAGAATAGGTATGGGGATGTCAAAATTCTTATAGATCTTCCCCCATGAATTTTTTATGTAATTTACATGATAATGTGCCTTCTCACTTTATGAGTTCCATAATCATTGATATCATGGACTGGAGCCTCATGTAATTTTTTTTTTGCAGGCTAGGGCCTTCTCCCTAGGTATCAATACAAAAAAATATGAAAAGATATCTGGGATGGTTTTATAGTTAATTTTAATTAATATCATATCCATATTTAAATATAAAATATATATGGAATGGTTTTACTGATTAATTTGATATCTATATTTAAATATGAAAATATATCTAGAATGTTTTTAACATTTAGTTATATTCTCATAGTCTAGATCATCGCCCTCTGCTAGTTTCTTCATAATATCTTCAATAATTCTCTAGTTACATTGAGGTTCAATCACATCATAGTAAATGAACTGGAAGTGTCTCACATCTCTTGAATGTCATTAGCCTAGCATTGTCACTAGCCCGTATAAAAAATAAACATGATCGGTTTATTGTTTTGTAGACCAATGTCAGCTTCCATGAAATCATTAAAATATTTTCCCAAGATCTGCATAGTTTAATGTTAATGAAATTTTAAAACTAATAAGAACCTTATTCCAAAGAAGAAGTTAAAGCCCTGGATACCACTAGCCCATATAAAATAGAAACATGTTATGTTTATTGTTTTGCATATCAATGTTGGATTCCTTGAAATCATTAAAAGATCTTCCCAAGATCTACATAGTTTAATCTTAAGGACATTTTAAAATTGATAAGAAACTTATTCCCAAACAAAAATTAAGCCTAGCGGTTGCTAGCCCATATAAAAAAGAAACATGATCGGTTTATTGTTTTACAGACCAATGTGGCTTCCATGAAATCATTAAAATATTTTCCCAAGATCTACATAGTTTAATGTTAATGAAATTTTAAAACTTATAAGAACCTTATTCCAAAGCAAAAATTAAATCCTAGTGGCTGTTAGCCCGTATAAAATAGAAACATGTTATGTTTATGGTTTTGCAGATCAATGTTGGATTCCTGAAATCATTAAATGATTTTTCCAACAACTACATAGTTTAATCTTAAATAAATTTTAAAACTGATAAGAACCTTTATTACAAAGGAAAAATTAAATCCTAGTGGCTGCTAGCCCATAAAACAGAAACATGTTTTGTTTATTATTTTACAGATCAATGTTAGATTCCAATATTTTGATTTTGGATTCTAGTATATGTGATTTTGGAGTATAGAAAATTCAAATATATGTGATTTTGGATTCAATATATGTGATTCTGATTCAATATATGTGATATTGGAATCTAATATGTGCAATTTTGGAGTGCAGATAATTCCAATATTTAACATTTTGGAATCCAAAACTAGTAATTCTAAATGGACCCAATATATTGCCCCATATTGAGAGGTATAAGGGGTTACACTCTAAAGGTTTTTAAAAATATATTAGGGGTAGGGTATGTGGAGAAAAGAGAGGAAGAATGAGGAGTATTTGTGGGGCAAATGAAGAAGCCCTAAATTCAGATCATTTTCATTGTGTGTTTTTCAAATTAGTGGCATGTTTTTCACGAGAAAAAATATGTATTTCTAGAGTAATAACACTACATAATTCTAAATAGTTTTTGTCATCCGATTCAAATTTTTAAAAGGGAATAGATGTCATGAATATTAATAAATTTAACTAACAATAATGAAACCACATATGACCCTTCACATTACTATAAAAAATTTAATTAGTGTTAAAAACACATATTTAGAAAATAAAGGAAGAGAGATATCAAAATTACACATAATGACCGTTTATACTTTTGAGTCCAATTTGAATTCGATCAAGATTATATGTGGAAATATAATTAATTTTTGTGAAAATATAAGACATTGAATCCAACATTGAAGAGGTAGAAATAAAAAGGGGTATTAAAAATGTTAGAGGAAAAATGGGTAGTTTGGATATATGATAAAATAAGGGGTATTTATAATTGAAAAGTTGTATTGGGAGGGGTATTAATAATATAATATTGAGATGTAGATTTGGAAATAGGGGTATTATTTAGTATCCTATGAACACATATGATAGGACATAAGTTTACATAGTGAATCCCCATGATTTGGCCCTAGAAATTGTAATATAAAAAATTAGGGGTTAATCTAATTAAGATATTTACTTCAATGTTAAATGATGAAATAGAAGTGTAAATATGAAAAATGTAACAAATAAAGACATTAAACCATGTGGTGATAAAATATGACCAAACACTACTCTTTAAATCTAAATATACCAAACTATAGTTAGGGTTAGAAATATTCCACTTTTTGTAAGGTTTAGAAGTGTAACTAAGATATGGAATGTACAAAGTCTCATTAGTGTGTTTATGAAATTTGGAGATCTAGAAATGAGTACTATATAGGATCATATTAACTAGGTAAAAATGAAGAAAAAAAAATTCATTCTCATATGGCTATTTTTTCCTCTAGCGTTTTGATCCGCAATCTGAATTCAAGGACCTAGTTCACACATGTTCCTGGATCTAGAATATGTGATCAAAATATAGTGATCTCACTTATGTACCTATTAATGTATTTTCCTTTGTACAAACTCCAATTCCTATATCGTATGAAGCGTAAAAAGGGGTTAGCATGATTTGGTAGGACTAACCTCAATAATCCCCATCTTCTAGGCATTTCCTACACAACACTACCTCAAAAGGTCATCGGGCTTGGGTAAGTGCACCAAGTTTGGGGGCCAAAAAGTGGATGTAACAATATGCCTTTTTGGCCTTTTTTGGCCATAACGCGCTTGCGTTATGGCTCGGTCGTGTTATAACGTGACAAGGGAAAATCAAGGTCACGGTATGGCTCAGATTTACCAATCCATAACACACTCACATTATAAAGCGATTGCATTATAACTCAAGCGGGTTATAATGCGCTCATGTTTCAATTGTCATAGAACACATTCAAAACCGAGAGCATAATACATTACAAAAACAAAAAAAGCTAAAGGAGAGGAAAATGCAAGCAAGGAATAACACAAACACGTTTTGGATAGTTTTGTGGCATCATCATTCCCCCATTGCACCTCAAATCAACGATGGCGGAGAGCTCAAAAGGTCGGTTATTGTTGATTTTAGGTTTATTTTCTTTATTAATCTTATTTTTGGATAGTTGTTGATTTTTATTTATTTTCATTTTTAGATGTTTCTATACCTTCAATTCAAACCCCTCATTCACCCGTAGACCAAGATGAAGAAGAAAACATCCTTGAAACACCCCCTTCTATAGCAAGACATCCTCCTAACACCCAATAATAGATTTTGGGGGATATTGAAAACAACAAAGTGCAAATTAAGGGTTTAATAGAAACCTTAAGAAACCCTAATGCCACAAATCCACATTGTCAAAACCTAGCTACATCATTAAGATCATTATTATCTAATATCGATAATGTGGTTGGAAAAAGAAACACATGGGAGAGTTTTAAAACCAATTTTCACAATTTTTATGCAGACAATTTGTCGTATGATACAGTGAAGAAGAAAAAAATCACAAAAGACAAATTATGTGCATTGTTTATTGATCCTAAAACTAAAGCACCATTACGATTAGACTACAAAAGATTCCCTATCCACTGGTGTAATCATGAGGGAATACAAAAAAAATTGGGATAGGTGGTGGATGGTTTTTGACCAACCACCTTGTATAAATTTTGAGGTGCCAAATTATTTCTTGACGAAACACTATTGTGAGTTCTTCCTCAATGAAATACCTAACTATTTAAACATTTGATATTTTCAAGGCAGAGGAAAGGGCTCTGGACATAATAGATTAGGTGCACAACATTTGCAGAACCAACTAGCTAGACCCATTTATTCATCATGTTTTAATCCCTTCAATTGTGAAGGAGACAGTGGAGGTTTAGACTCTTGATTCTATCAAGTCATTGGCACATTCATTTCTTTAGAATGGCACTTGTCTCTCCCAAAGTGATGAGGATGATCCTTATAGGAAGAATACATCATATACCATAGAGTGTCATGATTTTTGGAGTATTGGCATCTACGTGGTTGACATGGAATATCCATAGCCTAGCGAGACAACTCCACAACCTCTCGAGGCAGCTCCACATCCTCATGAGGAAGCTACATAGCTTTGTGAGGTATCTCTATAGGCTTATCAAGGTATCCAATTGGTGTGGAACCTCATGATTTTGTGTTGGAGAATATCATCATCACGAGATGTTATATTGGATTTGACCTTTGGTATGTTATACAATGTTAATCAATTGTGAATGAAAATTAATGTGTGTTTTTTATAAAATTACAAGGTCAAACTATACATCCAGTGTCACATTCCACTTCTCCCTAGGTGAATTTTGGTACGAGTTCACATATTGACGAATTTAGTAATGTGAGTTTTATTATTTTTATTCATGATATACATGAAGAGAAAGAACTATAGTTAGTGTGAATTTACTAATGTGAGTTTTATTATTATTTTTAGTTGATGACATTATTACAGTCTCTGTTGAGATTCAAAATCATTAGATATTGGAATTGCTATGGGCATAGCTTCTACCACGCCTCTTACATAGGTATATGTGCTAGTAAAGTTATTTTCATAATGAATTGATTGTATTAAATAACATCATGTAGTATAATTAAATGACATTCATGTGTATTCTAATTTTCGTCATCATGGTTGCCACATGAGGAGTTGACTACTCCATTTGTGTACCTCATACTGATGTTGATGATCTTGAGAGGTAGAGGATGATTGCTAGTGATCATCATATTGCAGTAAGTATTTATTTTTAAGTAGTTTCATTTTATATATGTCACTAATTGTATACTAATGGTTATGTTTTTATTTGTATTAATAGATGGAGCTGTAAGCATCCTTTTAGCGTAGGTCTTATCGGAATCGGGAATGCTCCAGCGATGTGCTTGATTCATCTTCTGGCGATCGAAGAGAACTAGATTATTTGATGATACCCCATATTTTAGATGTATCATGGCATATTGTCGTAAATTTATATTTTATCGATGTATATCATTGTATATGCCTACATGACCTTGTTAAGACATTGGTTTTGATCAAATTTTGTATGTTATCAAGGATTTTTTAATCAATATAATATATGAGAAAAAAATGTTTTAAAACTTGTATCTAAGTGGATTAATATGATATCATATGTATGTTATGTTAATATGTATTATTAGTGTTAATTTTTTTATGTTTTAAACATGGGAATTAAAATATATATGTAACTAATTTACAATTTTTCCATTGTACTATAATCATTCAATGCCATCAATTATAATAATATAATGTCAATTTCAATGTTATCCACTTCTTGGAATCTCAATAATTCAAATGAAACATATGTAATGAGACAACACAATATTACATTAATTCTAATAATTAAATTATAACTACAGAGAGAAAGAGAGAGAGGGAATGTAAGAGGGATAGACATAGAAAGAGAGAGAGGGTGTGAGAGAAAGAGAGAGAATGTGAGAGCGATAGATAGAGAAAGAGAGAGTGAGAGCGAGAATGAGAGATTGTGTGTGTGAGAGAGAGATAGATAGAGAGAGAGAGAGAGAGAAATAAAGTGCATGAGAAAGAGAGAGAAAAAGAGACAAAGAAAGTGCGTGAGAGAGAGAGGTCATGGGAGTGTGAGAGAATGAGAGAAATAAAGAGAGAGAAATTGTGTGAGAGGGAGAAAAAAGAGAGACAAAGAGATATGTTTCAGGATACTTAATATTTTAAGATTTCACATTGAATGTTCAAAACATCCAATATAGTTAAGATTTTATAGTGCGATCAATGTTCAAAACATTCAATATACTTAAGATTTTACATTACATCTATGATATATAGATTTTACAATATTTTTGCTTTATCCATTTCCTTGAGATTAATTTTTGTGTCACGATGGTGTCCATAAAATATGTATATACTCTGAAGGACCTATTTAATTAGGATGACTCTAGCCTACCAATGATAACTAAAGAGGTCGAGTCCTTTGGTTAAGAAATATGAGAAATATGAAATTTGTTTTAGAGTGTGAAGAAATTGACATTCAAGAGAACAAGTATATGTGGGGAGAAACAAGTTTGGTAGAGATGTGTAATATGCATTACAAGGCACAAGGTACAGGCCATATCCATTTAGTTACTTGTCCCACCTCTCATAAACAAGGTAGTTGTACAAGCAAACTCAATGATGGTTATAGGCATGAGACTAGGAAATATGGTCCTGATATTGATATTCCAAAAGACAAACTCACTCATCATACCTATTGGAAATATATGAGGTTTTTCGATCATTGCAATGCAGAAGATCAAGATCAGTTGTTACTTTGTAATCATTATTATAGATTAGAGGAGCATGACAACTCCTTGGATTGAGAGATTCCCTTAAGATCCATGAGAGAAATAAAGTCTATAAGTTCACTAGGTTATTTCTTAAGTCTTAGAGGTACCTTGAAATGTCTTGTTAAATCCTACACCTTCGTATTGGGACCCTCTACGAAAACCTCTCCCAATTTTCTCTATCTCAATTCGGTCCTCTCGTTCTCCTATTGTTTGCAAAAGCACCAAATAGTCCAATTTGAGTCAGTGTAAGGTTGTCCGATGCTATATTTTACAAACGGAATCTCCTGGAACTAAAAAAAATGCACACACATGTCGAGATGACATGGTAAACATTTGGGAAGACTTCGTTTTGGTGCCCAAAGGTGTCGATGCTTCTGGGCTACTTCGTTCGGGCGTAGTCCCTTAAGAGCTCTAAGAGAAAAAAATAATATAAGTTCGTTGGGTGATTTCTCAGTCACTGTGGCACCTTGAAATATATTGTATAATCCTAAACCTCTACATTTATACCCTCTATGAAATTATGTCTTGGTTTTATCCATCTCGATTCGGTCCTCTTGTTTGCAAAAGCGTCGAATAGTCCAGTTTTGGTAAGTGTAAGGTTGTCCAATGCTATATTTTTCAAAAGGAAGCTCATGCAACTATAATGAATGTGCACACACATCGGTATGGCCTAGTAAATGATTTTTAAGGCTTCATTTAGGTGCCCAACTGAGCCGGTGCTTTTGGACTAATTTGTAGGGCGTAGTCCTGATAGCCCTAAGAGTAAAAATGCTATAAGTTCGCCAGGTGATTTCTCAATCACCATGGAACCTTGAAAGGTATATTCTAATCCTACATCTTTGTGTTAGTACCCTCTAAAATCATGTCTCAATTTGCTCCATCTCAATCCAGTCCTCTCATTTTCCTATTGTTTGCAAAAGTGTCGAATAGTTCAGTTTGAGTCAGTATAAGGATGTCCAATGCTATGTTTTACAAATGTAATCTCATGGCATTGAACCAACTACACACACATGTTTGGATGACCTAGTAAATGGTTAGGAAGGATTTTTTTTGGTTCCCAAATGTGACGATGTTTTACTTCAATGTGGGCGTAGTCCCTTAAGAGTCCTGAGAGCAAAATATGTTATAAGTTCAGGGTGATTTCTCGGTCACCGTGGCACCTTTAAAGGTATTTTTGACCCTAAACCTCCATGTTGGTACCCTCTAAGAAATAATATATCATTTTTCTTCATCTCAATTTGGTCCTTTTGTTGTCCTATTGTTTGCAAAAGTGTCGAATAGTCCAGTTTGAGTTAGTGTAAGGTTGTCCAATGTTATATTTTGCAAACAGAAGCTCATGGAACTAAACCTATTGTGCACAAACATTGGGTTGTCCTAGTAAATTCTTAGGATGTATTATTTTGGTGCCCAATAGTGTTAGTTCTTTTGGGATGCTTTGTCCAGGCGTAGTCCCTTAAGAGCCTTGAGAGAAAAAATGTTATAAGTTCTTTGGGTGATTTATCGATCACCGTGGCACCTTGAAAAGTCTATTATGATCCTACACCTTCATGTTAGTACCCTCTATGAAATAATATCTTAGTTTTCTCCATCTCAATTCATTCCTCTCATTGTCCTATTATTTGCAAAATTGTTGAACAATATAATTTGAATCAGTGTAAGGTTGTCCAATACTATATTTTGTAAATGAAAGCTCATGGCCCTAAACGGACTACACACATACATCAGGATGGCTGGTAAATTCTTGGGAAGACTTATTCTTGGTGCCCTATGGTGCCGGTGATTCAGGCTACTTCATCCTGGGAGTAGTCCTTAAGATCCTTGAGAGAAAAATGGCTATAAGTTCTCTGGTTGAATTATCAATCTTTGTGGCACCTTTAAAGGTCTTTTATGATCCTACACCTCCATGTTGGTACCCTTATGAAATATTGTCTTAGTTTACTCCATATAAATTTGTTCTTCTCGTTTTCCTATTGTTTTTAAAGCACCGAATAGTCCAGTTTGAGTCAATGTAAGGTTGTCAATGCTATATTTTGCAAATGAAAGCTTGTGGCATGGAACCAACTACACACATATGTCGGGGTGGTATGGTAAACAATGATAAAAAAAAAAAAAAAATTTGTTTTTGTGCCCTACGGTTCTAGTGATTTTGGGCTACTTTTTCAGAGTGTAGTCCCTTAAAATCCCTAAGAGCAAAAATAACTATAAGTTCACCAGGTGATTTCTCGGTCTTCGTGGCACCTTGAAAGGTATCTTCGATCCTATACCCTCTGCATTGTACCGTCTATAGAATCATATCTTTGTTTACTCCATTTCAATTTGGTCCTCTCATTTTCCTATTATTTGCAAAAGTACTAAATAGTTCAGTTTGAGTCAGTGTAAGGTTGTCCAATGTTATATTTTACAAATAGAAGCTCCGACACCAAACTAATTGTGCACATGCAATGGGGTGGCTTGGTGAATAGTGGTCTCAAAGCTTCGTTTTGGTGCCCAAAATCCTTCAATGTGAAACAAGTACTAGGAAACATGTTAAGAAGAGATTGTTCTATACAATATAGGTGGTGAAATGAGAATTATAAGAAGAGATTTTTCATACAAAGTATAGGTGGTGAAATGAGAATTTATGCTTCTTGTTTGTTTCCAATATTGGATTTTCCTTAGCTTCTCTTAGCTTTGAGAATAATAAATTCTCTACTAATAGTGCCAACCATGTGAAGGTGGAAGATTTTTTGGCACCACTAACCTACGTAAACATGTTAGTAAGCAATTAAATATAATTTTAAAATCTACAAAAAAAATTAAAAACATTAAAGTAAATATTCAAATTAAATTCATGTAGATGTATATCTAATCTTAAGTGAACATACCTTTAGAAATTCAATCCAATGAACCATAAGGATCAACTCTACTCTTGACAGTAGCAATAATTGTTTCATGATCTAATTCATGAACCTTCCATGATTCTTGTTTGATGGCCTACCTCGATATTTGATCAATTGAATATTTGTTGCAAGAACCAAATGTGAATAGTGAAGTATCTTTCTATGTATTTCATAGTCTTCAAACAACCAAGTATTTGATTTTTTTATAGGATATTTTCAAAGACAAGTTTTAGTGACTACCACTAACCCAGTTGGATACTCAATGTTTTCACCATCAATGACTATGGATTTTGATTTTTTTCCCTCTACACAATGAGACAAGAAGTAGTTTGTTCCCTCTTCGTTAAATTATGTCACAATAATTGTAAAAACATGCCTTGCATCAAAAGTAAAACTCAAGTCAAATTTAAAATACATTAAGAGATTATCATTTAATAATTTATAAATTTATAACATGACATGTATGTACCTTGTTGCACTAAATCAGAGACTTGGTCAAATTCAAATGATGTTGTCATATGATATGAAGACACTGTAAGTTGTAATGCTTTTCGAACTTGATATGTGTTGAGTGGAGTTAGAGGCATACAAGTCCATTCATCCACCCATTATTATGACTCACATTCATTCCACACAAAATAAATGCATGATATACAAAAATGTCATGCACCTAGTATGAATAGTGTAAGAACTTACATTTGAACTACGAAATGAGTGCATATCACTTGATCCTATAACTATCATATAATCTTCATAGCTTGTCAAATGTTCTTCCTCTATAAATAATAAATATATACGAATTATTGAACTCTTGAGATTCATGGCCCATGTTCTTGTTACACAAATCAACAATGTTTTATGCACTTGTAAATTTAGTAAGATAAGTGCAATAAGTTGGGGGACCAAAAAGTGGACATCAAATCCCAAATTTTACGAACTATGATCGCGGTTTATAAACCACGATTGTGGTATTAAAAACCGTGATCACGATATGGTTCGCTTAGGTTTGGTAAATTCCAAACCTAAAATCGCGATCGTGCTTTATAAAGTGCACTCACGTTTTGTAAAAACTACACTCGTGCTTTATAAAAATCATGATCCCACTTTTTAAAGCACAATCGCAGCTTCTCTTATACCAAAAACAACTATGACCCTCATTTTTCCCACCATTTTAGAACCGCAATCACGGTTTATAAACCATGATTGTGGTTCTTATTGTATCATCAAATCTGACCCTCAAGGCTCGGGAAATATTTTTTCCCTAACCAGAGCTTTGGGAGGTCATTATGGCGTGTGAAATGCCAAAAAATTCAAATTTTCTCTTCGTGGACTTGAACCATGCCAAAAATTAAAAACATGTCACAAAAATAGTTTCTCGTAGAGGAGACTAGTAGCTTTGTATAAATATTGATTTTAAAGTGAATAGAATAATATAAATATCATTTTATAATTTTTTTACTAATAATAGGTCTTTAAGACACTTTTTCCCATGAATGTTCATGTCTACGTTTAAGACTCTAACTTTTGTTTCACTTGTCAAAATGTGATAAAACCTATACCATCCCAAGTGTGATTTTGATATATTTTTATGTAGTTATGGCGGGAAAACGAGAAAATACTGTTTTCTAAAAAATTTGACCACTTTCACGGAAAAAATCATTAAAAAAATATTGCTAAAAAAATACAAAATAAAATCCATCCTAAGATAGATAGTGGTATCTAACTTTTAACCAAAGGGAAAAAATAACAAGTTTTGGTCATCCAAATCGTAGGCAAACAGACTACAATCTTATAGGTTTTTTCAAAAAAAAAAGCCTTAGAATTTGTAGTGTTTAATAGATATAAACTTGTCCTTTTTTAAAAAACTTAGTAGTTTAGAAACTAGATTCCAAATGCTACGATTCATATTTATATAAATTTTTCCAATTTTGAGTGCGCGTATTGCTAATAATCCCTACAAGTTGAGAGTTTTTTGTTTTTGCAATATTACGTCCACTTATGACCCATTTTTGTTCCCTAACTTGTTACACTTACCCATCACCATCTTTGAACTTTAATTCTTCTCTTGCAAGGGCTCTTTTCACACATGCTCCTGCACCATCATGCTCTCCTTTCCCATGTCCTACCTCAGTAAAACTCCAGATATGTTATACACCGTTGTTATGTGCATCCTACTTAGCCAATAAAACATCTATGCATTCTTGAATTGTGATGTGCAGTTATCCGACCAAATGTAATGTTGATTGAAAAAAAAATCCTCTCAATCAAGTTCACATAAAACAACTGGAAACACCCTTGCACATATTCTATAGAATGTGTCCGATCATCACTGATGTAGAAATGATACTCTATTAATATTTTTCAATATTTCTCGGTGCAACTGGGAGTACATGAATGTTATATGCACAAAAATAACAACTTGCACCAAGTTATAGTATTGTGATTGAACCTCCATTTGTGGTTGTAATGAGTAATTCTATGTGAATTCAACTACTGAAATAATAGTACCAAGTGGGAATGTGTCATTGCTTAACTTGAATTTTTCATCCAACCATTGAGCTCTATGTGTGTGTCTTGCATACTCATAAACAATTTCCTCTCTAAATTTGACCATATATTCTGATATAGGTAATTGTTTTGTAACAATCTCACACCTCTTAGATTATTTTCCATATTTTAATTGATATGCCACAAATTTATATTTGTTGAAACTAACTAATTATTTTCCTATTGAATGTGTACTCTCCTCATGGATACAACTTTTCAATTTGGCAAGCCACCACATATGTTGCACGTTCCATCCAAACATGTTTTGTTAAAAAAATTGACCAATTGACCTTTCACAAAATATCGTAGGAATAAATTCCCTTGCAGATTTTAGTGGGACATTTAATCCACACTCCTGCAATATGATGTTAGTATGAAAAACACAACGTACTTAACAAAAATCATTATAATGTATTAAAAATTCAACATGATGCCTACAACAACAAGTGGTACGTGAGTGATTGATTTTCACATAAAAGAGTTTTTTCATTTCAAAAATATTTTGCTGATGTTAATTTATGGATTTTCATTCTTAAACTTAGAGAACAATTGTGTTTGATTCATATCCAAGAAATTTTTTGCATGTGCTTCACAATTACGAGAACTTATTCTTCTTTTATTGTATCTCTTCTATTCGGTGACACCCTTGTGTTCTCATTCCAAAACTTTATAATTAATTATTTTATAATATTACATACATCATTGTCTTTTTCATGGGAAGTCTACTAGAGAATTTCTAGTAGTTAGTGTTGTTGGTGACTCAAGACGTTTGTGTCTCCCTATTGCTTTCTTAAAAAATTGTTTAGCTTTAAGGCTCTACTTGTTTTTCTAATCAAGTGTTTATTAATTGTTTTATCACTTACTATACACTTAGTAAGTGCACACCAATTGTTTTATCACTTACTATACACTTAGTTACACTCAAAATTGGAAGATAGTATGGTTTATGTATATTTTCAATAATTACTGCATTTCAATCATCAACATTAGATGTTCTTAACCCTAGGGTCTTCATTGTAGGTCTCATCTTGATTAATTTCATCAACGTAACAAATAATTGACATCTTTGTGTATCATTTAAATTCTCAAAGTAATTATCCCAAATTTCCATAGCTTTTCTTCTCACATTTCTTTCAGACATTTTGTTAGGCATTGGTTTTATAATGTTTTCATCAATTTCAATTAAGTGAATGGGTTTTCTATGCAAAATGGAAGGAGGTGTTCTTAGAGGTAAAGATTCATTAACAAGATTACTTTCTTCATTCAGTGTTTCCATGCAAATTTTAGGATTAACATTTGGAATCTCAAGTAAAGGTTCAATATTATCATTCATACCAAATTCTTTATCCATAACAACATTATCATTCAATTCATTATCAATACTCATTGCAAAATTATTATTCTCCTCAATTTCATTATTTATTTCATCATCATTTTCTAAAACATCAGGTACATTTGACATAATAGATGTACCTTTCCCTCCACAAAGTTTTCACATTTGCTTCACTTTCTTTATTCTATCCTCTTCTAATTTCTCTGGTGTCTTGTTCTTGACCTTCTTCTTGTCTTTACATCGGCTTTTATCCCCCATGATTAGAAAAATATAGATAGTGGGGTAGGGGACAACCTCAACTACTCAAAATTCGTGCAAGAATGTACAAGAATATGTAGAGTAGGTAGAGTGGGGACAAAAATCCTATGAAAGAGGTGGAAAAGGACGTTGGAGGGTAGGGAATGTGTAAGAAAAGGAAACACGCTCGTGTTTCCTTTCTTTAATTTCCAAATTCTAAAGCTCTCGCCTTGGATCGGTCCTGGATACCCAAACCTTAGGCGTGGACCTACTAAAACATAGAAAACCATGTGTTTTAAAACAAAATGCTAAAATCTATCTTCCTCAACTAAAAATCCCATAAAAATATCAACACATTTATTAAAAAAATTCCTACGATGTCAAGAAAACTATCCTCTTTCTAAATATATGATTTTTCAATTTTTCTAACTAGTATAAGGTTTCCATACTTATTGTTTTCTAACTATGTCTTTTTATAGCTATTTTTGAATTTATACACGTCTATCATTCATCGTGTATCTTTTGATTCGCTCATCCAAATTGAAAAAATATATACAGTCACAAACTAGGACTAATTCTACACATATTAAAAAAATCTAATTTTTATATTTTTGAGGTAGTTAGTGGGGGCATGGTCGCTTATCCCTTATTTTTCAAAATTTAAAATATTTGTGCTTGAAAATCATAAAAAAATTAAATAATCGCTAAAAATCTAAAAAATACTATCATAAACTAGATGCTCCTATCTATCTTTCTACCAAAGAGTTTTCAAAAATACTAAATAGTGCTAAAAAATGGGGGGTGATCAACTGTCTACTATATTTTTAACAAAAATAGGAGCACCTATTGGTATTTTAGATATTTAACCCACTTACACTTAACCATTTTAAAAAAACTTAGTAGCTTAGAAACTAGACTCAAAATGTTGCGATTGATATTGTTATAACATCTTCCAATTTTGAGTGTAACTATTTCAAATAACTCATAGAAGTTGAAGGTTTTTATTTTTCAGAAAAAAGTGTCCACTTAAGACCCCTTTTGGCCCCCAACTTGGTGCACTTACCCGCCTAACTAGTTCTATCTTCTAGTGGATGTGCATGAATATGCATAAAAATGGTATTTGGAAAGACCATAATAATTCCTCCAATACTTGCTATTGATATTTTACTTTGATTATTGCACATGAGAGTGATCTAGGGTGACATATAGAGATATAATTAGAACTTTAAATTTTATTCTTGTCCTATAAGAGTTTGATACTTCTATGATAAGGGCCAAAAGTTATTTTTAGAGTGTTTCCTCTAGATGATCCAAGATGTCAAAATATTCCCCTAATGGGTTAGCGTGTATGTGTTTATGTAGGTGGCTTGTGCAAATGATTTCCCTCTAAATTTACCCTAATTCGATTGGGATAAGTTGTGTATTTGAAATTTTAATTATTACAAGTATAAAGGTAAAAAACATTGGCCCGATAAAGGAACAACAGATAATTCTATCCTTTTTAGAAATATTTGTCCAAGTTTTGTTTGGCACTAATCAAAGACATGAGGAAAATATATGGGGGTCTATATATTTGTTTGGTATAGGGTGTATTGGTTATAGGGGTGGTATATTGAGTGCAAAGTGTTGAGCTAGTGGACTTAGAGTGTAAGAATTGAGAAATATGTTATTAGGATTAAACTAATTAATGTGTATTTATGGGATAAATGTTGAAATAATTAAAGGGTTCTTGCCAAGTGTATTATGTCCAAATTTTATGTTCTATAATTTTCATGTCGTGCATGCCCATATGGGTAAGTTTCCTTCTTAAATGAAATGGTTATTGAATATGAGCTGCACACTGATAGCCTGTAGAGCCGAAGGTGGCATTCAAAATTGAAATCTATGTTAATCCCAATAGTTAAGTGAAAATACCAAGTTGAGGTGTTCAAGTTGTTAGTGTGAGTTATCCTATGTGTCCTCCTCTCATATTGGAGGGTCATCTCACATGGGTTAGGTTTAGGGTTTCATGTGTGTCATGCACTAGGGTTACTCAACACCCTATATGTACCCTTTTACTATTCATTTATGAGCATGCCGGACACTCCATACTGCCTTTCCTCTATGCAAGCTTTGTTTCTGTTGAGCAAGTTCTTCCATTACTGGTCAATTCTTTCTTATAATTGTTGAAGCTATCACGATTCCGTTGGAGTGCAACTACTTCATGGTGCCTCGTTTCTGATTCGATTCTTGCAAACTCTTTTCATGGTATCAGAGCTGAGATCGGGTAAATGTGCACTCGTTATTTTTCAGTTGCGATTACTCTCCCTTTGTTTCATTTTTTTACTCTACATACAAGTTTTTCGATCAATATTTTCTGGAATTATTTTGCTAATCTCTCTAACATGCTTTCTCGGAAAGTTGTGTCGGCCAGTGCCTATTTTTGTACTTGTGTAGGTATTCCTAGAGGTTTCAGGTTATGTACATCCACATTTAGCTATCTATAGCTAAATTTGGATTTTTAGCCAAAATAGAGGTTATTTCATTTTTTTAATAAAATTATTAAAATAGAAGTGAATTTTTTTTTAGATCTCTGTGTTTTTTTTGGCTTTGTGTTTGCATAGTTTTTGCGGTATAGGTTTAAAACTGAATTTTTTTTTGGAGTTTTGTTTTGTGTGCTCTGTCCGAGCTCACTCGACCAAACCGCGCTACATCCACTCTTCAACACACGGACTATATTTCTCTTCCCACGTACTGCTTTGGACACTTGCAAATTCCAAACCTTGCATCTTTTTCACTATTTTGCAGACTCATTTTTGTGTATGCATTTTTTCGGTTGTTTGAAGCCCTGCTGTGTATGCATTTTTTTGGTTGTTGGTTGTTTGGATCCTGCCGCGGATTTTTTTTTCTCTACTGCCACGGCCCTCTACCCTCTACCATGGACCACGACCCACGGCCCCTCCAATCCATTACAAAAACAAGAAAAAAAAAAAAACACGCATAGTCAAAAACACGCACAACAATCACCCTACCGTGGTCTACCCCTTGCCCATGGACTACTACTCTACAATCACCTGGTAAGTATTTTTATTTGGTAAGTTTTTTTAAAAGTCTTTTGATAAATTTTTTTAAAAATGCGGCTCGTTTGGTATTTTTTTAAAAAACAGCATTTTACTTTGGTAAGTTTTTACATGCATTTCTACCATGTTTTTAAGAAAGTTTCTAAAACTTTTAAAACCTTTCTTACTTTTTAAAAAAACCAAAAAAATCTCATCACTTTTTTAATATCTTTTTCTAATTTTTTAAACACTCAAAAGTTTCTAACTTAAGAATGATTTTTAAACACTCAAACATTTGGTTTTCAATGCAAAAGAGGACCTTGAATCAAATTCAAATGCTGAGGTTGAATCTGACTTTGTCCTAGAAACCCCTTTGATCGGAAAATCCTATTGCTGACAGCAAAGAAAATGCAATAGATTTATCTCATTTAGTTGTTGAAAGCAAGGAAATTTCAGTCGGAATTATTGCAACTAAGGAAAATTCTCCTTTTTCTATCCCTCCATTGGTGGAGGCATCATCAGGATGGGTAACGGTCCGTAAAAAGAAAAAGTGTATTTTAAAGAATGCCACTTCTCCACCTAGATGATTTGATTCTCTTCTGTTGTTGGTTGTTCTACATTGTTCCTTGTCTTTGCAAGTAGATTTTTGGCTCTGCAATGATGCTCCGGTGTTGTTGCAGACTGGTTGTTATTCATCAGCTGTTTTTCAGTGGGATTGTTGCTGGATGTTGGTACTTTTCTGAGCAGAATGTTTTCTGTTGTTGGGCTTTCATGTTCTATCCTGGCTATTGAGCCTTTCTGTACAAGGGTATAGTCCCTTTTAAAAAAACTATTTACCCATAATAAAAAAAAAGAATGATTCATATATTTTAATCCTTCCTCTTTTTTTCAAAAAAAAACATTTAAAAGTTTTCCTTCTAAATATTCTTTTAGATTAAAAATTGATTTTTAAACCAAAAAGAGGGAAAGTCTTTTTCTATTTATCTTAATTAGGATTTAATTTTTTAGATCTTAATTAATTTTTGTAATTAATTAGATTTAATTTAATTAAATCTATTTTTTATTAATTGCAAATTAATTTGATCCTCTCTCATTTACGATTACTAGTAAATTAAAATTCATCTAAATAACACTTTTTATTTTTTTAAACTCAAAAAGCCCTCAATTTAGCAAAATTGGGCGTTTCCAAATGGTAAAATTTAGGGGTTATTGTCGATTTTTTTCACTAATCATGCACTCAAGTGTGTAGTGCCACTTCGTGCACCTCTTTGCCTTCCGAGCTCTTTTTGGCGTTTTGAAGATTATCGAACTCCTTGAGTTCCCAAACCTTGTATTTCACCCTTATTATTGCTTGCGACTAGTGAGCGCGTCCGCCACAGTCTGCAGCAAGGGGGTTTCCTTTTACGATGTGAGACATTTTTTCTCACCACCAGGGTTGGCTTTCACCTCCTTTCTTGTTTTTGCTTGTGCTTGTTTACGGTGTCCTTTTTGTTGCGCTCCACGAAACACTGTTGTGGTCTCCTCTCTTGCGCATTATTACACTAATTGCAAGACGAGTTACCAAGTGTTTCAAACCACATGCACGGACCCGATTGTAATCAACGCACTAAACTATAAAGTGCCAAAAGCAGGGGGTTGTTATTGTCCTAGGTGGTTGTGTTTCTTTTCTGCATTTCTTTCTCTCTCTCTCACTATGGATGCACTTTCAATTCCTTTGCTTACACCATTCAAATTTTTCGAATGGAGATCGAAAATAATAATGAAACTAAGAGGCAAAGGGTTATTCCGCATCACCATGGGAATTGAGACTGAACCAGATGACGAACCTGAAAAATCTAAGTGGTTAAACCGTAGTGATGAAGCTTTAGGTCTTCTTTGCATGTTTTTTCTCCTAACTTGCTCTTCCACATTGAGGCATCTGAAACACCTAAGTCTGCGTGGACAACGTTAGATGAAATGTTCGAGACAACACGATGACATGAGAGCACATGAGTTGGAAAACAAACTACTAGGGTTAAATCCTAGTGATTTTGAAAACCTACAAGCATTCTTCTCGAAGTTTGTCCACACTAGATCATTGTTAAAGGGATGTCAAGTAGAGAAGAAATATTCTCAACTGATCTTGTCGATTCTCTCTAAGTTAGGTCCTGAATATTTTATCTTTGTGTCAACTTTTACGCTACAAAAGCTGCCTTGGGCAAGGATTGGAATATGCCCTCCTTTGACTATTTTTGTCCCAACTCATTCGACAACAAGACAAATTCATTCAAATGGGGTCTCTCAAGTCCAAGTCACATGCCCTTGTAGCAAGTACTAGTAAGGAAAAGAAGACTGATAATGAGATAGAGAAAAAGGATCAACCTAAGAAAGAAACCAAGACCAAAACTAAAATTAACATGAACACTTCGACTTCTGAGCCTAGAGCACTAGAAAGACATGTATTTGTCTTCCTATTACAAGAAGGCTGGTCACAAAAAGCAACACTTTTAGAAACAAATTGATCACTTATCTCATTTACTTGAGAAGAATAAAATAAGTGTTCCTGAATCCATAAAACAAAATGCTCCAAAGGCCGAGTCTTCCACTGCAAAAGGTTCTAAATCTGATAAGAAGAAAGGAAAGGCCCTCGTAGCTCGAGTTTCTCCTTCATTGACATGGATTATAGATTCGGTGCCTCGCACCACATGGATTCTTCGCATGTTGAGTTCTCCAACATCAAACCTTGTGATATGTCCCAAATCACGTTGGGTGATAACACAAAAGTGTCGGTTTTCGGTAGTGGATCGGTAGAGATAGATGGGGGAACATTTAACCAAGTGTTGAGTGTTCTTGATCTCTACCAATCTCCTATCGGTTTACCAAATTACTCACCTTGGTGAAGGAATGCGAGTGGAATTTGGTCCTAACTCGGTGATTATTCGTGAGCTTAACAATGACACTACAGTGGCTGAGGGAAAGGTAGATCACCATTCACGGTTGTACACCTTTTCCCACTTTACTTCTGATTCGACTTCTACTTCTCTACCTACTGAGGTTCTTGGACTCTAACTCCTCGATGATGATGTTGTTGAGCGTGCTCCTCTTCATGACTCTCAGACTTTTGAGTCTTCCGATTCTGACAGTAGTGATGATGAGGACTATGTCCCTTCTCACTCGAGTGAAGAATCTTCTGACTCTAAGCTTGATTCTCCTGGTCCTCTTTTGGCTAGGAAAACTTTGCAAAGTGCTGGAGATTTAGTTGGAGATACTTTGGATATGAGACATACTCGCTCAGATTTCGTTGGACCCCACTCTTTCTTCACCTCTACTTCTGATTCAGTTGTCTCCTCTATTTCTTCGTGTGATGACAGTTCCACTGATACAGACTCGCTTGGTTCTACTTCTGATGACAAGGATTGTGCACCCAGTTCTGATGTCGAGAGTACTACAGAGGACTCTTCTCCTCCTTCTCTCACTATTCCAGAGAGTATTGACACATCCCACATCTCATCAGATATTGAGCAGTCTCCTATATAGTACACTTGTGATGTACTACAGGTTCTTCATCCATCTATAGGTATTTTAGAGGAGTTCATCATCTCCATTGTTGGGAGTGCCCCTTCTAGGACTCTTGCCACTTCCACTTTACCGGAGACTTTCATTAATCCACCCTTGTTTGTGGATCCATTTTCTGTCATGGGGGATGTTTTATTGCCTTCACATCAGTTGGAAATCCTTTCTATAGGTGTTCACCCTTCATACTCTGACAGTTCTACACTCGTGACATTACCCTCGGCTCCTTTGCACTCGCTTGCTAGACCTATGTCACACTTTCATGGACCAGACTCAGAGTTCTTCATGCTACTGCCTTTAGTTTCCTTCGTGGAGTGGGTAGATTTCCAACACATCTTTTCTATCCTTCCTAAGGGCAGACACACAATACGGTGCAGATGGCTCTTCTTTAGTCCAGAGGTAGAGGATCTCATCATCGACATTCTTCTGGGAGACTTCTTAGAGTTGTAGAGTTTAGATCCATCCATGGCATCTTCCACATCCATCTCATCTCCCTCATCTTCTCTCTTTTTCATCTTTCCGAGAGATTGCCCCTTTGTACATGGGTACCTTTACAGGCTAGTCTATGGCAGGACCCATCTTTGGCATCTTTCTTAGATTAGAGAGTATTTTTGTTCTCTTGTGGTGGATGTTTTTCCCACTGGGTTTTCCTTCGCTACTTGGGACTTCTTTTGTACATGGGTACCTCATCAGGCTTTATGCCGAGACCCATTTTCTTCTTCTTCTTCTAGGAAGATTGTGTTTGTATATGGGCACCTTATCAGGCCTTTAGTTGCCAGGCCCCATTGACACATCTTTCTTAGTTGTTTAGGAGTGTCTTCCTCTTCCGTCTGACTCATCACCGCCGCTACCCGGCTTCAATGAAGGGGGTGTTAGTGTGAGTTATCCTATGTGTTCTCCTCTCATATTGGAGGGTCATCTCACATGGGTTAGGTTTAGGGTTAGGTTTATGGTTTCATGTGTTTCATGCACTAGGGTTACTCAGCACCCTATATGTACCCATTTTCTATTCATTTATGAGCATGCCAAACACTCCGTTGTCTTTCCTCTATGCAAGCTTTGTTTTTGTTGAGCAAGTTCTTCCATTACTGATCAATTATTTCTTGCAATTACTGGAGCTATCACGATTCCGTTGGAGTGCAACTACTTCGTGGTGCCTTGTTTCCGATTCGATTCTCTGCAAACACTTTTCACAAGTCACAAAGGAATAATTTAGAACCTCAAGTTTGAAGTGTATTGCGAGTAATAAATGACAAAGACACAAAGGAGTGTATGACCAAGGTGATAAATCGGTGGACCTAGGAGAACCAATTCCACATGGACGACATTAATATTGCCTTACATCAACAAACCAACAAGACCAAAGCCATCAAATATCTATGGATTATCGAATTTGTTCGCTTTAGTCTAGTTAAGAAAAATGTCTAGTCAACACGTAATTAGATAAGTTTTAGGTTTTTAGTGGTGTTTACACACATAGGTGTGTGTGTGTGTGTGTGTGTGTGTGTGTGTGTGTGTGTGTGTGTGTGTGTGTGCATGTTTTATATTATGTAGACCCTTCCAACCCTTTTACATTTTTTTAGATTTATAAATATATAGATGTATTAGTTCATCTAATAGACAATATATGTGAGAGTAGTAACAAGTGTTTTTGTACTAGAATAATTACAAGCATTTGAGAAAACCTAAAGGGCATCTAGTATTTATTGCGCATTACATCTAGCATTCAATATAGTATTGAATGTAATAAGCATTGAGCATTTGCATGACACTAGACTGTCTCATAAACACTAGATTGTACTTAGTGCATTGGTTTCAAAGATTGTACAACTTCATAAAAAGGGATAACACATATCCTTCATTTTTATTGTGTTCTTACAATGTGTTGTTGCACTACTAGGGCTTCAAGGAAGGATAGTAGTTTCCTAGAGATCCACACAAAATTTTAGAAAGGCAAACGAGATTTTGGAGCCATGAAGGCAACGAACAAGATTGTCGGATCAGATTTCCCCTATATGCAAGTTACCAAAATTGTGAATCAAGCTGTCTTAAGAGGGTACAACAATGAATCTAGCAAAGGTTCACTTATTTTGTTGGTTTTTCTAGGTCTTGTTTGAAAGCGAGATTTTTGGAGCCATGAAGGCAACGAACAAGATTGTCGGATCAGATTTCCCCTATGTGCAAGCTACCAAAATTGTGAATCCTTTGTATTAAGAAGGTACAACAATGAATCTAGCAAAGGTTCCCTTATTTTGTTAGTTTTTCTAGGTCTTGTCACATTGTTTTCTAGGCCTTCTCTCCATTATTGACTTTTGATGATCATCTCCAAGTTTACAACAAACCAAATATTTCTCAAACAAGAATAATTATTTATGTAAATTAGAAAATATGATTACAATATTTAGAGGTGAATGTATTGGAGTGTTGACGTAAAACCATTTCGCTAATAGTTGAGAAATGAGTTATACATGCTATGCTAACAAAATCTTAAAGAGACATATACAAGTGTATAAGGCAGGGAATGTATGTGTTTATAATTTAAGTACATTATTTGTAGAAACCTTCATTGTAAAATGAGATATTGGTATAATTACGTTGTAATAGATTGTAAGGCAAGAGTAACTTATAAATCATTATAAGCAATTTAAAGAAAAAAAAACAACAATTTTATAAAATTATCCCACTAAAAGGAATTATGAAGGTGAATTTCATTTATGTCTATTAAAGAATAAGTTTATTTTAGTTCAATTTTTTTCTTAGATAAATTTCCAGATGTTATCTCTGTGCAAAATTTATCTCTGCACATTTTATTCTATAAATTGTTGATCCAGTAGGTCTCAAATGGGTTTTAAATTACACTGGCTTGCAAGGGAAAAGGCAGGTTCAAAGTATTTGCCACCCAAAATTTCTCTGGTGATAAGCTTGTTGGCCTGGTCAGTCCAGTGGACTCCATCCCAATTTATATAAGAAGCAGGATCTGCACAGGAATCTGCCTTTACAGTTCGTCCATTGAGAGTCCCACTGCTTCCACATTGAATGGAATACATATAATTGTATTTTCCTCCCACTCCACAGCAAGCTCTAGTGGTCTGTTTGAACCCTGCAAAAACATAAATAAATTTATATAAATTTCTGAATAATTATGTTTACTGATCAATAATAAAAGGATTTTCAAAGACTCAAATTCAATTGTTTCATTTAAGGGGTCGACATATTAAAAATCAGGTAATTTTTTAGAATATAATATCTTGATTGAATCCCAAGTTTGCATGGGTTAAGTGTATATAATTTTTATGCATATTAAGGATTAAGGAATTTTATTCTTCTAAATTTATTCAGGGCACTATCCCAACTTCATTTCTTATTACATAAAATTATTTTATGAATAATAAAATAGTATGTGAAATAATAAATGATATACCTAAAAGTTTACATTAGACATATATTCAATTCATAAATCAAAACAATTTAGATATTTCCCAATAACTTTTTAATTATTTTTCTGTTTATTTTTTCAAAATTTGAAAGTATTTAGTATTATCTATTTTTTTCATATGAGAAATGTTTTTAATACATTTAGAAACAAAAGCTTTTCAATAACAAGTAGAAAAGGATCATATATCAAAACAAGTTAAGGAAATGATAGTTTAAATAATTAAATTTTAAGAGCTTATCACTTACCATATTTAGAAGGGTTAGCAATGAAGTCATAAATGATGTCGAACGTGTTGATGTAGATAATATTGGCACCCTTCAACTTGGCTCGAAGGCCTGCTAGTTGTCCTCTCAAAAGCTTGTTATAATAAAGGACAGCATCGTTGTAAGAAATGGAACAACCATTTTTGTCAAAATCGGTGGAGGAATGAGAGAAATATGTGAGCCAATACGGTTGGCACCCTTGTGGACCTACGTCTCTTACTAGAATTGTGCTTGCCCCTGCATTATAGAGTTCCTGTATACATACATCCATATAACAATTATTTGTTGTTAGTCAAGGCATTTATTGAATTTTTCGTATTTTTTTATAATTTATTTTTCTATTTTTTAGGTAATTTAGAGAAAACGATAAATATCCAACAATTCGGAACTACAAAATTCTAATATAAAATAAGAATCATCTATCAAATTTTATAATGAAGTGTAAATGTTCCATTTCACATGCTACAAATAAACAAAAACTCATATGTTAATTTTTTTAATAATTTTTATAATTTTAAGATATTCTTAAAAATTTATATTTAAAAATAGGAGTGGGATAATGTATGATTGATATTAGAGTAATTTCGTATTTTTAAGATACAATAAATTTTAATTTTAATAATTTAATAATATAAGATGTCAATAAATATTATTGATTTTAAATTTAATGATAAAATCTATAAGGTTTTATATATGTTCTAGGACATTAGATGTTCAATAAACCTTAACATGCTTTTTAAAACTACATTGTTGTTGCAGACAAAATTATATTTATAATTCTTGAACTTCTTGAAATAGAAATACCTCAAACAAAAATAACAATATGTAAAAGATAATTTTTATTTTTATTTCTCAAAAAAGATAGAAATTAATAATTTTTATATTTAAATATGTAATAGAGTTTGAAAGTGATGAAATGATAGTACCTGCACAGCGTTTGCCACATTCCTGGCTACAATGGGGAGAATGGTCTGCTTAACTTGGGCAGGGGTAAGTTTGAGTTCATGTAACCATAGCTGAAGTCATTCCCACCTATTTCCAGCATATATATCCCTTTTCGAAATGTGTCAGCTGTTGGAAGATATCCCTGCCCTCCTGCAAACCAAAACTAAACAGATTCATATATATTTTGACTTGTTTTGAGTGTTGGTTTTGTTAAGGTAGCGATTTTTGTATGGAGAGTATTAAATGGTAGATCATGGGAAAAAACAGTTCATAGACAATATAAATTGATAAATTATATATTTAAAAAATATGATAATTTTACTAATCTAAAACATAATTATACAGTAGATTCAAAAATAATTTCTGTGCAGAACTTATGTATGTCCATAGCAAATTACAGTTCTTACTACATAATATCTTACCCTGTTTGTGTCCCCCTACATTATGTAATAATAGAAATCTGAGATTTTTTTAGAGTTATATTTTTCTCAATTTTTTTAATCCTTCTCTTTTAAATTTTTGTATTGTATTAATTAAATCTTGAACAATATGTTATTTAATATGATGGATAGGAGAAATCCTAAAAATACGGAAAATCTCAGAGAATCCACCTTATTTGATAACTATGGTTTTGTCGTAACTGTTTTGAAGAACATGTGATTGCACTGCAAATTTTGCAGGAATATCACCAAGTCTGCAAGAGGATTAATTGAGTGCGTAGATTTTACTATTTCCTCTGACTGCAATCCAAAACGACCGGTAAACCAATTTGGACATTTTCAATGAAAACAGAGGAAGATTCTCCAGTTTTTTCTGAAGTTTACAGACATCTGTCCTTATTATGATCACATGATGAATGTACACCTGGCGTATAAACTTATCCTTACTCTTTCAATTCAGCATAAGTAAAATATCTCCATATCATTCGCACCTTATTTATGAAAATGGCTCAATTTTTAAAAAAATAATACTCTTAAATTATTATTAATTTATAAATTAAAAATCTACTCTATTTTTAAATGTATATTTTATATTTTAAAATAAATTATATTTTTTATTTAATATATGTCAAAATTAGTTTTTAAAATTTTCAATTTAAAAGATTAATATAAATGTATTTAAAATATAAATATTGTACACACGCTAACCTTTAGTAGAGCTTGTTCTTAATTATTAAAAAACTGTAAAAGATTTGTAAGTTTGAAAAAAATCTAAAAAACAAACTACAATGTTTTAGATTGTATTGCTGTATTTTAAAGACCATTCGACATATTGTGTTAATCATCAAAATCAGCACTTACGAAATTATCATCTCAATAATTGTTCTCAATTCAACTAGTAAATTTAGAAAGAGACTATTAATTCTATTGAAGTCCACTTCTACTCCATACTACTAGTGAAATAGAAAATATAAAAACTACCATTCCAATTCTATAGATGGGGGAGAGGGGTGTGAGCACTCTCACGACGGCATATGAAAAACAAAACAAGCTAAATAACCAAAACAAACCACTCATTATTTCATTGAACTTCAGAAGTATCATTCCTACCACATCTACTCCATGTATTCATTACATTTATTTCATACTTATTAGTTTTTCCTTGTATTTGATGGTTTATATTTGGTACTTTCGTAGAATAATGCTACTACAAACTATAATTTCTTCTATAATGATATATTAAATTTATAGTAGAAAAAATAAAAAATCATTTCAAGCTTAGAGGCCTAGAAAGCGATTGGGCAGGTTTGGATACATCAATGTAAGTCTAGAAACATACCTAGCCATACCCAAACCTACCCAACCATTTTTGGGACATTTCTAAACACGTATCTAGATTATACCAATACCAAATGCCGTAAAAATGGCTTTTAATAACTTAGATAGAAGATGGAAGTCCGAAAAAATGAATAATCCACCCGACAACCTTCAAACCTTTTTAATTATTTTAAATAAGATTGGAATTAGAACCCTACAATCGTGTTAAAGACCCTATGAGTAGAAATAATTCCTATAAACTTAGTGGAACAAATGGAATTTTGATTCATTTACACCATTGAAACTCAAACAAAAATAGATGACTAGTAAATATATCAAAATATAACCATACCGTGTGTTGCCAAGACTTGTTGTTTGAAGACCTTAAATTGATTGACCAACAAATGAGAAATTGGCGCAATGAAGGAGAGATCTCGTGATCGCCCGATGCAGCAAAGTTTGCCCCATGTGCATAATTTGACCCCACCGACTGCAAATATGGACTCAGAAACGGTAACCCAAGAGCTGATGCTGCATCCATTCATCATAAATCATAAGTTTCAGACCCTAAATTGTAATACACATGATCACGTCATAATAATTTCAATTTAATAGATGAATTTGGGAAAAAAACATTGACATAAATAAAATTTGGAACTAATGATTTTATGGATACAACTATTTAAAAACAATGATTTCATCAATAGATGCAAAATCTTATTTTGTTTGCTTTTTAATTTATGTGGGACAATGAAGATTTTAAAATGAAAAAGGCAATTTAAGATCGCATTATAGAATGATTTTTTTCATGTTGATGGTATTCTTCTCTAGTTCACGCTTTTAAGGTGATGAAAGTGGTGGTGGTGGCCACATTGAGGACAATATTGATTAGACGACGTTTTTAGAGAGAATTGTTTGGATTGGGCATTTTGCTCCTCTCCCTAACATGTAAATGAAGAAGAAAAAGATAAGAATTTGAAATGGCAAGTGGAAGCCACCATATATACAACTAACCCACTTGGTAGTGGATGGGGAGGGTATGGAGATGAGCCCAATGAATCCCCTCCTTCGTTGCCTGCCTCTAATTGTGGTCCTCATGACTTAATGTTTTATGTCTTTTGTTGTCTCTTCTTTTTTAATTAAAAAATTATTTGAATTAATAAGTTATTAGTTTTCTCTAATTATCCGACATAATATAATCCAAAAAAAAATTAAAAATATATATATATATATATATACAAATATTTAATTTAAGGTACTAAAATAGAAAATATAAAGATAAATTTGAATAATACAAATTCTAATAATATTAAGATGTGACGGACTCCCAATTTTTTTGAATAGTTTTCAAAATTAATTAATTTTTAAAAACTATTTTAACATTAGTATTCTTTCTTTATCATAATTCCAGAAATATTGTATTCAATAAGCTTATATAAATTAATATATAATTCGTGAATAGGTTTCAATTTATTATAAATTTGTGCAAGATGTAGTACTTCAATTTATTTGTTAGACAATTATTTAAAATGTTTTTTTACTTGTCTCAAACAAAAATTTATTCACATTGCACAAACATAGTATAGTATAAGGTCAAATCTCACTTTTGGATACCAATAGGGATCTAGGTGTAGAGTCATTTTCAAGAAATGAAAATTTTACAATAAAAGTTAGAAAAAATAAAACATTTGGCTGGTGACATGGGGATAATATTAAAAATGTATGGGCAGACATCTTTTAACATTTGTTTAGGAAGTGCCTGAAATAATTGAAGAGGGACCACAACTTAAAAAGTTAGATTGTAATAGTATACTCCGTAGGGGAAGACTATATTACTTGGTACAACTTGATTACCTGCTCCATTTTCGGAACTTGATGATTCATACAAACTTTTGGTACACCAATGAAACAAAACATAATAAAGAATAGTTCCTAACCTTCTTTGAATATTATTTATTGGCCTTTCAATGATATTTGGAGGTGTTGTTGCAACTAATAAAGTGCATCAAATGATACATAGCATTGTCAATTGGGATTGTAATTTTTATCTGAAATTTAAATATAGCACATTGAATTTTTCTCAGATTTATTCAGAGATTTAAGTGGGATATTAGTTTATCAAGTATATTTTATGATATAATGTCATTTTATAAAGATTTTAATATATAATTAATGTATTGTTACTTAACATTACTAAATGCTATTGTACGCTTGGAAAGACTCAAAAATTTTGTTAAACAACCCATACATTAACAACAAATTTAAACTCTTCCCTCAATCATTATCACATCTAATGAATATTCTTATGATTTAGAGTCCCAATTGCTTTGTTAATGGTTGTTTCTTTATGGCAGCAGCAATGTGGTTACCCATAATTTATTTAATTGTAATCACTTAGACTATAGCCATTAGCATTGATAATAATGTGTATTCAAGTGTAAAGCTATGGCATTCCCTGTTAAAGTTACTTGTATCCAAATTTCTGAAGTATTTGGCATTGAATTCATAGGTTTTAACACTCAAAAACACTAAAAAATGATTAATAGTTCATATGTTAACACCAAAACAATATGGTTGTGCTTAAAATCCATACATGTTTGACAGTCTTACATTATATACAACTATCACAAAGTTAAGTTGGTCAGCTCAAAATAATAAAAAACGTAAAATTTCAAAATAGATGGTCACAATCGAAATACAAACTCAGGTGATGGATAGACACAAACACACCCCATAATCACGCTTACCACCAATCTTAAATGCATTAAACAGAGTGCCAAAGCTTTTCTAATTAATCCTTAATACAATTTATATAAAGAAAAAATCTTGAAACTCCCAACAAAATGCATACATACCAAAGAAATCAATGGACAATCTCCCATCGCTATACCGATTCACAGGCCGTCCAAAATACGTTCTGCCATAGGGAGGATTCTCAGCAAGCATATTATATGGAAACACAAAGTGAATAGCCCCTGTATCGGAACTGGAATCCCCAAAATTGAATATGGCAGGGAAATTGCAGGCGCCCTCACAGAGCAGAACAGGCAGCAGAAAAGCTCCATACAGTAAAACCCGAACCCACATTCTTCCTTTACTGTAACCACCATCCATAACAATCATTAAATTTTGGGGAGTTCTTGAATCTTTTCCAAGTTCCAATGCGTTAGAGAAAGAAATATAATCGCAGAAAAAGTTTAATGGATGTACCAGTCGCAGTCACGTTACAAAGGCTGCAAATGGCCTACCGTGGGCCAATGCAGGTTTAATACGATAAAGAAAAATTGGTGACCGCTGTCAATGGTGATTGTGCGGAAAAAATTCGTCAAGTGACAGATCGAATTGAATCCGTGATTCGTTCGTAATATTTTGTATTTTGCTGCGACAGTGATGGAGATTCTGCTTCATTCTGTTCATGGATCACATGATGGCTGTCGGATTGCCTTCCTGTTTGCCACGTGGCCGATCTGTTCCAAATAACATGAAGATTCATATATTTTTATTCTTTTTCTCTTTCTTTTTGGATAAGTAATGATAAAACAAAGAATTTCTGGTCAAGATTCATAGTAGAAGAATGAACCTTCATAGGTAGGATAGTGAATTAGTGAACCTGTTTCTAGTTAGTTTTCTAAAATAATTATAAACAGTTTCTATTTTATGGATGTTATAAAACTGCTTTACTAAAAAAATTATAAATTGTTTCTATTTTATGAGTGTTATTAAACTGTTTTAGGTTTGTGGGAGTTATTACAATCTATATCCACTAGATTTTATAAATAGTTTATACACTGTTTTCATTTTCTGGGTGTTATTACATTGTTTTAGTTTGGTGGGCATTAGTATAATCTGTATCTATTAGATTTTCTAAAGATTTTATGAACTGTTTCTATTTTTATAGGTGTTATTAAACTGTTTTAATTTGGTGGGTATTATTAAAATCTTTATCTATCTATCTTGATAATTACACTGGAAAAATTATAATCAGGTACCAATAATAAAGAAGACTTAACCATATAGCCAGCTAGATAAAACCCCAATTCCTTAGCATTAAAGCCTGTGTTGTACCATTAAAGCACAGCACGCTGGCTGAAGATCTTGATATTTCATTCAAGGCTAAGCAATTTTTTCTAAAAGAAAGGTAGGAGGGATCCGTGCTGTGTTCAAATTTAGGGTCCCCACTATACTGTCAAATTAATTGAAATAATTCACACCCGTATACAGTGCTTTTTTGGCCCACTTTAGTCCACAGAAAATGTATGGTGATCCAAATATGGGACAAAAGTGTTTAATGTCGAACAAGAAAGTGGTGGGTTTATACCTGCACCAATTTATTAAGGTTCAAGGTTAGACTTATTCAACTAACTAGTGGGGTTGTTTTGCATATCTTGAGTTCTCCAACATAAAAGTTAAAAAGTAGATTTGAGGTTTATGTAGACATGTGATTTTGGTTCTCCATAATTTATTATGTGATTTGAGGTTTATGTAGACATATGCTTGTGTGTTTGTTGATTATCGGTTCAAGTTTATATTTTATGTATTGTTTGACTTTTAATCTTGTTTGATTATCTGAATATCATGTTTTTCTATGTTCTTTATTATGTCTTATTTTGTCCTTCTTTACTTTTTTTTTTTTATTTTTTCCTTCCTTGGATTCTATTTTCCATGTGCTTTTGTGCAATTGTCAATTCCAAATTGTAGAATTCTGGTCTACCAAATCTATACTTGTATGATTATGGTGTCTTCCTTTGTGGGCTCTTTTCCCCCTTGTTTACATTTTCCTTGGGGTTGTGTCTTTTGTATTGTTCTCCTTTCTTATGTGTTAGCAAGTCAATACGGTTTTGATTTCAATTCAAGTAATCTATAAATACATAAGTTCATTTAGGGACACACAAGATATAAATTGAATACTATCTAGTTATATTGAAGCTATAAGTATATAATTTATTGTTTTCAAGAGCATCTATGAGCAAAAAGTAGAATTCAAACATTTAAAGAGCATTCTAACATTTACTAGTTGCTTGCATCCTTATGAAAAGATAAGGGTCGTTACACTTGCATACAGTGTCCATTTCCGCTAACTCCCATCAAATATTGATTGCCATATTGTTCAAGATATTAGGTTTATGATAATATTGAAGGGATAACACATGAGGTCCCTTTTCTAAGGTGTTAAGGCCAAATTTGGGCTTGGAATGAGGAGAAGGCTTTTTTAGAATTTTTATGAAAAATGTAGTGACATTTACAGAGTTTAGAACCAACCAATCATATTGTCAAATTTAAATTTATAATTAGAATAAGGATTCATTTTCACAAAGTTATAGAATTGGTTGTGTTGTTTCTATACTTGTATGGATCTAGTCGGTTTGGTCACACAATTTTATTCATGTTGGGTCTATTTTGTCTTGTTGTCTAAACCTACATATTATTGGTTGATGACAAGTGTCTCCATATTTGCAAAAAAAATATTATGGCCCTATGAAAATGCAATTCTCTTTTCCTTTCAAGGATTTTGATTATTTTAATTGTTTTATATAGTTTTCTATTGTTCTAGCTCAACAAGTTTTTACACTTAGGTTAGATTTACTACTTTGTATTGGATTAGACCTAATTGTAATATGTGTGATTATTGTAGTGCATTATTAGTCTAAACCACTTTCTACATCTATAGTTTGGTGAACTCATCTCAAGTTGCATCCAATCAAAGGTTTCCCTTTTGGTTAACCTAACTTAGCTTGTACCCAACCTATAATTTTCCTTTTTGGAACCTAAAAATAAACAAGTGCGGATTTCTTATTGAAATTCTAAATTGGGGATAGAAACAAGGTGTATCCAATTTATTAATCGAACATTTCGACCATAATATACATATATAGTAATATGCAAGATCAATCAATTAGAACATGTGTTAAATATAGTAAAACATGAGACAAAGTGCACCTAGCTATTTAGATTATTTGGAACCTAATCTAGGTAAAATAGGATGATGAACGGATTGGAAATATATGACAAATATTTGTCTCTGTTTCTAGAAGTATAGACTATAATGGGACCAAATTATCAAACTCATACCAAATTAGAAAACACTATTTAACACTTTTGTGCTTAACTCATAATTCCATCGAGGAAGGTATTAGTGTTTTGTAACTTTTTGTGACCTTTTGATTGAATGAGATATAATTTTCTATGATAAATTAGGTCTCACAAATGTGTGAAACCCTCCTAAATCAACCGGAAAGACCCAAAACCGTAATAATGGGTGAAACACCTACAAAATGTTAATGTTTGGATTGAAGTGTAATATACGCACCATCCGCATTGTCACTACTTTAAAGAGGCCTCAAATTGTACATAGGTCTCCACCTAGAGATGTGATATTTGAATGGATGTAACTATATTTGACAATTCAATCACTTGATAATGTTTGTAGCATGGCTTGTTAGCTTATTTCCTAACTTGACTTTCAAGGTCTTTGGCTTAGGAAGCTTAATTTAAAACCTGGTTTGGAGTGCTTCAGATCTATGTAGGGGTTTTTCTTAATGTGTGCTTTTGTGTTAAGAATATTTGGGAGAGGTTTTAGTGTTTTTTGAGTGATTTGAACTTGAGGAGTTCTTGAAAATGTTAGGTGAGTAAATAAGTGTGTGTGACTTGTTTATAAAGGGTTATGTAGGTATCATTTGACATTAAGATCAACCTATGAGGAAATTAATGACTCATAAATGATATCAAAAATGATATCAAATTGATATATCACCATTGGAGAGGATGGGATAAAATCATTATTTTTAGACCAAACAATTTGGAATTTTGGTCCATGTTTGGTGATTTGGGCGAAGAAGTGTGTGCAGTCTTAGAAAGCTCTATGCATGATAGTTATGATTGATATACTAATTTAGATTGATGTAAGTTGTTTGATGAGTGATTGAGTGGTGTAATACGAAGAGAAAGTCTTGCAAAAGGACTACGAGATATAGAAATTAGACACATAATGGGTGCACATGTCACGATTTAGGGATTGAGAAAATATTGATATTATTAAGTAATCAATTTCCAAATGTGTGTGTCTATATTTCTCCCATTACAATAGGAAATTAAATTTTCTTTCTTAAAAGAAAGTATACTTGAGTGTGAAACACACTTTATCTTTTCTCGATTGTTTGATATGTTTGAATTTGTTACAAGATTGTAAATGTAAAAACTCGCAACATAGAGTGTAGTCAATGTTTATATCTATAAATAATTAAATTTTAACATTATATTGAAATTTCATTTAAACATTTTAATATTGAAAGATAACAAAGCATGGAAGGAATACACCTATTTTCCTTTCCAAAGGAGAAACACCCTTTTTATAGCATTTGGAGGGACAAATTGGAACTAAGATGCTAGAGGATTGAGGTTGATCACCCCCAATTTGGAGAAGTAATTGCAACCATGAAGGGAAATTAGTGCCACGATGTATAAGATAAGGGTGGCATAGGCCATCTAGTTGCTCTCGAAATCCTTCCCTAAGAGAGATAAAGAGTGTCATAAGGTGTTTGACCAACCCTTAAATATTTCAACGAGACCGAGAGGAAGGGTGTCACGGGGTGTCTAAAGAACCCCAAAACCTTCCATACATATAACCACACCATTGCAGATGGATCTAGGTCCCAAGTGTGAAAACTCATACAAAGATGAAAGATAAATCTAGACACATACCCCCTTATCATGCATTGTATGGATGTCACTATGCCAAATGTGCAAAGATAAAGGAGAATAAAACATGCTCATCCCCCACACCTACATTATAAAATTTCTTATGATTCCAAGATGCACGAATCCAAAAGGGAGTGAAATACTCATGCCCCAATGTTTTGCACTAAGATGTGGTAAATTATTCTACGATATATGAAATCTATCTCTAAAGTTGTATTAGAAATCGTAAAAGTCTATATATTCCAAAAAAATATGATTTTGTTGCTAAAAGATCTTCCCAATATGGTACCATCTATTTTGGAATGTAAGGTCTTACAACTATGTACCTTTTAGATGGTTGTCTCTATTAAAAAAATTGTAAAGGATTTATGGTTTTTCCTATTCCTATGTTCATATACTTTGTTCCTCTAAATTTTGTATTTTGCATTATGTCTTTTCTCTTGAATTGCATTGATTTTTGTATGCTATACCCTATAGATTTATTTCCTCAAAATAATATAAATGTGTTTATATCTAATATAACATATATTCATCATCGGATCACTTAGAAGATGTCTTTAGGTGACCACTATATATAACCAAGCCCGTGTTGGGAATTCGGTACTACAAAATATTGCTATGATTCAATAACAAACAAAATCATGCATATGAGATCTAAACAATTCCCCATAACCTATAGCGGTGGAAGTATAAACTAGAATAATCCAAATCAAGATAAAGTATACACACATAACACAAAGATGTACCGTGGTTCACCCAATGTGCACTACGTCCACCAAAGATAGAGATCTCATATATATAATACAACAAGAGTACAAACCAACTCTTCAATACAAGAGTACAATGCATCTCTCAAAGAGTATCTCATCTCCTCCAGATCTCTAAACAGATCTTCATGAGTGCACTACAACTGTGCCTCCAAACACCACCAGCAGATCTCACATAACCAAGAACTACCGCATCTCTCGGAACCGATACCAAGTTCTCATGGATCTGCAAATAAGACCTCTCACATGGGTCTACCATATATGCAACTATAATCGTGCACCAAGAAGTAAGTTTGTCTATCCATCACCGCATAATCAGTGCAAACATGAAGAAAACCTCCTCTATAAGACTAGATCTACATGGATCAACAATACAATATGATATCATGGGTCTACAATACAAGACTATATCTACATGGATCAACAATACAATATGATATCATGGGTCTACAATACAAGACTATATCTACATGGATCTATAATACAAGATCTCACCAACATGTGGATCTACAAGAAGAAACTCTATGTGCTTTGCATACTATGCAAGCTATTACAATGAGACAATAACTATACAAAGAAAATACAGTAGAAGACGTTACCCTCTTCTCACCATTCAAATGTACTTGCTATTTCCTTTTGTCCAGCTCCTCTCCATGGAGACTCTGTCTTCATGTAACATGTTCTTTCTTTCTCTTCTTCTTCATCCTCTCAATCTAGGAGAATCAAGGATCTAATTCAATCCTTCTCTTAATTCTCTTCTAAACCCTAGCTTTCATGCTTATATAGGCGTATATAAACTTAGGGCACTTAGCCATGCAATTACAATCAATAGATATACTTTAATGCTAAAAATAGATCTAATTCCCAAGAGTTAATTAAAACACTCCCACACACGGGTAGCCAATATTGATTCGCCCTAACCGAATATGGTTCTTCCGCTGACCAATGGTGGTTCTTTTGTTGACCGATGGTGGTTCTTATGCCGACGGACGCCGGTTACACCATGACCGACGCCGGTTACTATCAGAACCAGAACATGTAAAATCAAGTTTCTTGTGAAGCAATTAAGCTCCATTCTCAACAATCTCCCACTTGGAGATAAATTGTTGAATCTTTGTACCTGTACCTGTACATCACTATCCTCTACACACCATGAAGACCATCTATTCTTTCCTTCAACAATTCTCTCAAAAATAAAACTAGGAAGATCAAACCATCTTCTAAAATGAAGATAATAAACTTGTGACTTACCATAGACCTGCACGAAGCTAAAACGATCTGTGATAACTAAGCTATCCATACATCAAGCTCCCATTGAATCATAACACCAAACCTCTCATGTAACCAAGCAATCATGACTAACACACTTGTAAGAGCTCCCACTCAAACTGAGGTACCGGGCTTCAACTACAACCATAGCCATACCTGTAAAACCAACCATGTTCTCCATCCATCTATCCATGTCTCCATACAACCACCAATGTAATTGTCCAAAGACAAGTCAAACTGGAATATGTGAAAGTAAAACAAGATCCCAGGTAAAAACAACCTTGAATGAGTTCTACATGCAATAGTGGGTGATCAATCCACAAACACCTGCATAACTCAAAGAAATCCAAACACTGCAATCTATAAATCCAACCCTACATAAACAACTAGCATGTCCAAGACATTCATCTGTAGATAACATACCTATCAAGGAGTAACATAGTAATCAAGAGGAAATACAAACATCCCCTACTCATGCTCAAGGAATCTAAACCGTGCTCATAGGCATCCATGTGCAAATCAAACATCTGCATCATCATAGACTCACAAAACTGAATCTATCCACATGTATAAACTCACCTATACATCCATCCATATCATCAAGATCTCCGAAGTGCCAAGTCTCTCACCGACTAACTCCAAAGCAATATATGAATCATGTGCTCATCAATGTTAATAACAAACAACCATGCTAAACCATGAAACTAATACTAAGTGTAAATACCAACAAACTTGTCATCAACATACTACACAAACCAACCAAGATGAAAGCAAAACAAGGGCACCATCTAAAAATGGTAAATAAACATTGACGTCAAACTTATGACTGAACCAACCACAGTTTCCCCTATTGACACCAGTCACTTCTTGACCAACCATGGTTACTGTGATGATTTGACCATGGTTAATCCTAACCGACACCGGTCTTTGTAATAGTCATATTTTTCTCCTTTAACCCTTAAAACTCTAAAAATTGCTCTATCATCTTCACCCAACTGAATCTAACCATCAACTGTAATCCCATAGGGATATCCAGGCACCACAAAATAAACCAAGTGACATCAAAAAGTAATAAACTCAATATACCTGCAAATCTATGACTTCCCTCCAAAACCAACTAGTGCCTCTGCCACTCTGAATAGTAGCAATCTCCTCTCACTCTACATGTGCATCATGTATCCAATCTTGTAATTCCAACAACCATGGCTTGCTCCCATTGAACATGAAATCCCCTACACTGCCTCTAACACCAAGCTCAAAAGCTAATATGTCAGTGAGAAATAAAACTTGATGAAAGAAAAACATAAAATGATTCCCTTCTTATCAAATAATACTCCTACATCACAGAATTTTGGACTTCTTGTGAAGTGGGTAAATCAACTTCTTTTCATCTTATGTACTCAACATCTTTCATTACTTGTAATCGTGTCTAATCATGACTTTTCATTAAGGATCTCATCCTTAGAATAGATATCCTTGTCCTCAAGATTCCACGCAACCAGAAATAAAAGTCAAATAACACCAAAAACATGGTGTAAATCTATGCGCATACTGTCCAAACATAATATCAGTTGCTCCTAAATAAAGAAATAAAACATGAACCATATAGAGATACCTGACCCAAAGTCTCACTAGACTAACCAAGCCAACTCCGTCCCTTTTTTGATCCAAACATTGAAGTGATTTGCATTGTTTCTACCTATACACATTGTGCAAGAAACATGATCCTCCAAAATAGGACACTGAACCATCCATGCCCTCTTCTACTGTAAGAAACCATGTGCAAACTCGTTGTCACAGAGACCAACCACGGTTCGCTGACCGGTACTAATTACCCTCGTGGATGATGTCGATTTCCCGATCGACATCGGTGCTACTAGAACTAACACAACGCCACATATTGGCATAGGTCACCAAACTAGGTGCCTACTCGACCAAATCCGATAGTTGTGTTGAGCCAGTCATTTCAAGAAGCACCCAAATATTGCACAAAAACTTAACAATGAATAATACATGCAATAAAAATGCACCAAGATGAAACACATCACCTTACCAACACCAAGATACTCAACCGCATCTTCAACTGAAGAACATGCTTCTCTGATGGAAACCCCGTCTTCATTCTATGCTAATAAATTTTGCCTCTAAGAAACCCATGCATTTAAATGCACCAAAGGATGCATAACATCTCCTTTTCTCTCATTCTCAGATCTAGATCTGTAATCCCAAACATGCATTTGCAACCAAACAATAATATAAGCACTGCAATACCAAGATAAAACCATACCTTAATAACTAGATCTACAATCTAACCAACATGCTTATGCCTCCAAGAACTAGGGACACCTCAACAAACAAGATACATTCCATGCATCTTTCCATTTCTTCAGATATGTGATTTTCTATTTAAAACTAGGTTTCCCAGTAACCGACCACGGTCACCCTATAACCGACCATGGTTACCCTGTAACCAACCACGGTCACCCTGTCGACACCGGTTGCCACTTAACCGACATCTGGTCACTATAATTTCAAGCAACCTTACTCTTCCAGCTCCCACTTGAGATTGAATCTCTTCCTACGATCTTCTCATCAGGAAAAACAAACCCTGCTCTCATACATGTACCAAACCACTAACAAAACCATGAAGCAAACCCTTGCTCTGAAATAACCAAGCTAACCAAGCTCGATACCAATTTTTGGTATCAGATAAGATAACAAACCTGGCTCTGATACCAATTATTGGGAATTTGGGACTACGGAATATTGCTATGATTCAATAACAAAAAAATCATGCATACAGGATCTAAACAATTCCCCAAAATATACAGCAGTGGAAGTATAAACTAGAATAATCCAAATCAAGACAAAGTACACACACATAATACAACATGTACCATGGTTCACCCAATGTGGGCTACGTCCACCAAAGATAGATATCTCATATATATAATACAACAAGAGTACAAACCAACTCTTCGATACAAGAGTACAATGCATCTCTCCAAAAGTATCTCCTCTCCTCCAGATCTCTAAATGGATCTCCATGAGTGCACTACAACCGTGCCTCCAAACACCACTAGCAGATCTCACATAACTAGGAACTACTGCATCTCTGAACTGCTACCAAGTTCTCTATGGATCTGCAAACAAGACCTCTCACATGGGTCTACCATATGTGCAACTATAACTGTACACCAAGAAGTAAGTATGTCTCTCCATCACTGCATAACCTGTGCAAACATGAAGAAAACCTCCTCTACAATATCTAGATCTACATGGATCAACAATATAATATGATCTCATGGATCTACAATATAAGACTAGATCTACATGGATCTATAATACAAGATCTCACCAACATGTGGATCTACAAGAAGAAACTTTATGTGCTTTGCATACTATGCAAGCTATTACAATGAGACAATAACTATGCAAAGAAAATATAGTAGAAGACGTTACCATCTTCTCACCATTTATATGTACCTACTATTTCCTTTTGTCCAAATCCTCTCTATGGAGACTCTGTCTTCATGTAACATGTTCTTTCTTTCTCTTCTTCTTCTTCATCCTCTCAATCTAGGAGAATCAAAGATCTAATTCAATCCTTCTCTTAATTCTCTTATAAACCATAGCTTTCATGCTTATATAGGCGTATATAAACTTAGGGAACTTAGCCATGCAATTACAATCAATAGATATACTTTAATGCTAAAAATAGATCTAATTCCCGAGATTTAATTAAAACACTCCCGCACAGGTAACCAATGTCGGTTCGCCCTAACCGATGGCGGTTCTTCTGCTGACCGATGGTGGTTCTTATGCTGACCGATGGTGGTTCTTATGCTGACCGATGGCGTTTCTTATGTTGACCAACGTCGGTTACACCCTAACCGACGTTGGTTATCGCATAACTCGTAGCATGTAAAATCAAGTTTCTTGTGATCAATTAAGCTCCATTCTCAACACCCCGCAAGAGAGTGCATGTTAGAAAAAATGGAAAAAGAGATAACATACGTAACAAACATGAAAGTACACAAGCATATTGCAACATCATATAAGAATACACACACATCAATAAATTTCACATACACAGTCATAGAAAAGGCTATGATCTACATACAAGGGATGCAATAGTGTCACACATGCAATCAAAGGCCACATGACCACATAAGTTAAGGAAACTAAGGCCAATAAAGGGACACCAAGTTTCACACACACATAAAGAAGGCCAAAGGAAATACACATAAGATAAGAAAGTAAACAAATAAATGCATGATGAAAGTAGACAATTACCAATGGGCACATGGAATAAAATATGTCATCCTTACACAAGTCCACACTAATTAGTCCAAAAATCCAAATAGATAGCATATAGAAAATTATATAATATAAGCATAATGAGAAATGTGAAATAGTATTATGAAGTGAAAGCTATGACACTTGATCATGAAGGATATACCCCTGCATTTACATGGCCATTGGGTAAGAGTACATATCCTACATCTATAAGAATTATAGAGTCATATGTGTCTTGCATCATGTGAATCTTGTGAAACACTTGTGTGTAAAGAGGATAAAATATGTTATCTATCAAACCATGTGACAAACAACATCGTAGAGTATAGAAAATAGTATATCAAGCTAAGTATATGTCTTGATTATTTTGTGAAATATTTACATGTTCTAAGATTACTAGCATATTCGAATGTTTTTACATTTTTAGGTTGTGCATGAGTAGAATCATAGTCAATAGAATTGGAATAAATTTGAAACATGTATTAGAGAAATTCCCGAGACAACCGCAATAGTTACAATAAGCACTACAATCTAAATATATGACTTGATTCTTGTTTGTATCAACCTTAATAAGGGGAGGGAGAGATACAAGGCCATACTCAAGTGACATTTTGTAAGAGTACAAATGAAGAAGAAGAAGGAAACCATGCGAATTTTTTATTTTTTTACATTCTTATAATATTGAGTCTGTGTGAAAATGTGTTTCTCAACATTGAGTAAGTAATCTGCATCGGACAAGAACAACTAGTCTTGGATCAACCTTACATTAACTCTTATGATAGTAAGGGAAATTTAGTTTTCCAATCTATTAGAGGTGATAGAGACTTGTGATATATCCCTCATCAAGTATATGGTGGGCCATTTTCATACACAACGTACTTCTAATGTGTCATATTACATTAATAATCATGAATATAATCATGCTTAATTATAATCGATGCATGGAGCAAGGGAATGTGATACTCGTGATTGGTTTCATCAATAGTGCCTTTTAAGTTGAAAAATTGATCATCCCAAATAAAGAGGAATTGGTTGCGTCAAGATCTACCCATACCTTTGTGGCTATACCACATAAATCATATGTTATTAGTAACATAATGCAGCCCTAAAATCATGTAATTATTCATAAAGGGAAATATTGTCTAATGGAGTAAGGTAAGAGTGTGTAAAGCTTCATATGTGCATAAATTATTTTTTGTATTTGTATTCAATGGGATATGCTCCTAATATTTTCCTTGTATATAGAGTGTGTACATAAAAGTACTAAAATGAGGGTGTTTTTGGCCTTCATCATATCGATTAAGTATATAATGTTATAGTTTTTCGCAACCACCGAAGAGTATTTAAGTATATGATTATATTTTGCGCTATGTGTCTTATATATTAATTCTTGAAAATGTTTGGCATCATAACTAGTAATACAATAATAGGCACAAAAAGGCTTAGTGGGTTTCCTAGATATTTTCCTAGTCATGCAATGATGTGAAGCAAGTAGTGCTAATGAGCCATGATCAAGTAGAAAATATAAGGTCTCTTATAAGGTTTCTATACTTTCAGAAATAAAAATAGAGATAGGAGAGGCATTAAAATAAAAATCAATATTGTTAATAGAATATAATATGGTACTTTGATTTTTAACATGGAGTGGCGCTTGATGTAAGGTATGCTAAATTTGAAAAATATTGGATCATAGTTGTGGAAAGAGATGTAGGGAAAAAGATACAAGTGTTAAAAGATATGATTTATTTTACAAGATTAGCGGTTTCCTAGGATTAGATGTGTTATTGTTGTGGGTTATAGAATATTTTAGTGTATAATTCCCAAGGCTAGTAGATGTAAATAGGGTATGCAACATAGAGTCGCCCTAAATCAATAAGATTAAAATTTAGTGTTTACAAGAGGTCAGTGGATGGATTTATATCATTATAATAATTATCATTGCAATCAATAAGTAAACCATATTGTTGTTATGTATTAATTAATAGTAACCTCGGGATCAAGTGGTGGTAGTGGAGTAGATTGTACAGACTTAGAGTTCCCAAATTAGGCATCGTCATTATGGGCACAAGGTTGTGTAGATTGAATGGGCTTAGTCTCTATGGGTCATCACATAATAGGATTAGTATCATGAGTTTTAATTGATTCACCACCACATATGTATTTAAATTATCGAAAAAGATATGATGTGTGGTAGGTGTGATAATAGGCTCATTATAAGGAACAATGTCCATTTTACACTATTTGTAAGGTTATTTAGTTGTTGCAATAGTATATTCATAGCAATCATATACACATTTGACACATTGATGACGAGTAGATGGAATTGTTTCCATAGCATGAATCCAAGTTTAACCCAATAGGAGAAGAGCTCACTAATGTGAAATATGGTGGGGACCTTTTTATGGAAAACTAGTACATCCAAAGTGATTTAACCAATGATAGGTCGTGATATATGGGCCTATGCACAAAGATGGGGGGCCAAAAAGTGGACACAAATCTGATTTTAAGAAAAACATGAGCGCATTTTGAATTATTAGGTTTGGTTGTTACAAGCCTAAAACACGAGCATGTTATAGCACACTCGTGTTCCTATGTGTTATGTGGTATATGTGGTTGAGGCATGCTTCTATGTACAAAAATAAATGTTTAAGTATAAGAAATAATAAAATATAAATAATAATAAAATATAAATAATAATAAAAGAAAAACTTATACTTTAAATTTATTTTAGTAAATATAAGATGTTAGGGTCACTCTGCACCTTATGGAACTAGTCTCACAACTCCATCTATCACGGTTTAGAAGATAGTTTTTTAGATTCTAATCTGGTTAGTACATAGGTATTTTTCAGGATTTCAGCATTCAACCTTCAAGCTTTTAGGGTTTAAATTATACAATCGATATCTGTTTTGTGAAAGAATATAGGCGTTGTTTAGGTTTTGGGGCCTTTTGGATTGGTTATTGATATTTGTAGGAGTTTTAGGATTCCATCATGTTCTCAGACAACTAAACCACCTATTTCACTCATCTAGTTGCTCAACATTCATCCAAAGACTCCTCTCACTTTCCTTTACCAAAATTTCCTTACATTGCACAAGAGCAAGGTTCACTGGTCACTTCTTGGTTTGTCTACATTGCAAACTCTTCAAGCAAGCTAAAAGCATCCCTAAACACCCTTCTCAATCTCAAGGAGGTATGACAAGTTTGGTTAACATATATCCACTTGTATGGGGTTCCGTAGGAGAGGTATTCGTAATTATGGGAGGCTTTAAGGAGTTGCATCAACCATGCCACAATAATAATTGTATTCTCATGAATAAACCTGATAGTGATTTGGCAATCTCAAAAACACACTTATCATAATAATGGAAAATAAATCCAACTAATAACAATTAATCATCAATAAGTAAATTTGTGGTCGATCCCGTAGTCTTTAATCTTTAGATATGGGGAGACATTGTTACTTGGCTTCCATTTATAACGATAGAGATATTTATAAATTCGTGTTATGACCTCTAAATCTGTATGCATTTCAAGTTGTTTGGAAATCACATCACTCCCTTCACTAGGATTGATGACTACCCCTATATTTTTAAGGTGCTTTTGAAAGAATCCATGGGTTTATCATAGAAGGAATTATCAATGAATAGAAGGTCACTAAGCCATAGGCCAACTAACTCCCATTCAAAACTAAACAAGAAATATTTACTAGGTGATTGATAACCCATGTGTGTTCTTAGTCATTCCCATGTTGTTATGCTTATTTTGTACAAGCAGACTCAATGATGGTTCTAGGCACAAGACTAGGAAATATGGTCCTAACATTGTCATGCCCTCCTATTCGAGTAGTCAGAAGCCATATTAGTCTTGTTGATACTTAGTACTAATTACCCATGAAATATAATTCTCCATATTTCATTTGCTTTTCTCATCTTCCACGTCATACTGAATAATTGATTTGATAGGGGAGCTGCCCTCTTCGACGGTGATACACCGAATATGAATATGATCTTGAGATTCAACCCTCATCCAACCATAATACCAGTACAAACTCATTTGTTGGTAATGTTACACGATTAAGGGTTGAGTGTTTAGGGTTAAGGGTTTAGGGTTTAGGGTTTAAGGTTTATGGTTTAGGGAACTTAGGGATCAATGTTCAGGGTTTAGGGTTCATGGTTTAGGGTTTAGTGTTTAGTGTTCATGGTTTAGGGTTAAGGGTTGAATAATTAAGGTTTAGAGCCTAGGGTTTGATGTTCGTGTTTAGGGTTTAGGGTTAAGGGATTAATGTTTAGGGTTTACGGTTTAGGGTTTAGAGCCTAGGTTTAAGGTTTAGGTTTTAGGGTTCAAGGTTTAGGGTCCATGATTTAGGGTTTAGGGCTCAAGGGTTAGGGTTTAGGATTTAGGGTTCAGTGTTTAGGGAATAAACACTCTAATGGTATTGATCTTCTACACTTGATCTTTAGTCTACAGTAGTGATTACAAAGTGAAAACTACTCTTGATCTTCTGCACTATAAGGATCAAAAAACCTTATATATTACACATCTCTGCCAAACATGTTTCTCCCCACATATACTTGCATTATTGAATGTTTCTTGATCTTTTGCATATACTTGCGCTATTTATAACACTCTTGGAGCTCTAAATATTTCACAAGCTATAGAAAAAGGAGATAGTTGTATTGGGTAACATTTATTTGTACCAAATTAATCTTGGATATCTGGCATTTCCCTCCTTCAAAATATCACAGATGAAAGGCATCAAATTGTGATGACTCTCTTTGAATGTTATGCCTATGAAGCAGATGAACCCTTTTCAGTTGAATACTCTTTGTCAATACTAATAAGAATGGGTAAGACACAGAACATTACAGTGAGTGAAATAGTTCCCATGCGATGGGAAAAATAAGATAGCTCTATTGGGTAACATTTCTTTGTGCAAGCTTCCCGCAGGGAAGGGGTTGCTTAGAAAAGGGTTGTACCAATTTTTTCTTGGATATCTGAAATTTCCCTCCTTCAAAATTTTTGTACCAATTTCAATCATTCTCATTAGTATATTTTTTTAGAAGTCTTTCCAACAAGTATTTTTAGTTTTCAAGGTTTAAAATTTAGGGTTTAGGGTTTAAGGTTTAAGGTTCTGTGGTTTAGGGTTTACGGTTTAAGGCTTAGTGTTTAGGGTTTAGGGATCAGGTTTAGGGTTTAAGGTATAAGGCTTAGGGCTTAAGGTTGAGTGTTTAAGGTATAGGTCTCAAGGTTATGGGTTCAAGGTTTAGGGTTAGGGCTCAAAGTTTGGTGATTAGGGTTTAGGTTTTATTGTTTAGGGTTTAGGGTTTAGGTTTAGGGCTCTGGGTTTAGGGTTTAGGTTTAGGGCTCATGGTTTAGGGTTTAGGTTTAGGGCTTAGGGTTAAGGGTTGATGGTTTAGGGTTTAGGGTTTAGGTTTTAGGGTTTAATTTTATGGTTTATGGTTTAGGGCTTAGGGTTTAAAGTTCATGTTAGAAGTTTTGTCACTCAAAATCGGTGGCAGGATAATCAATGTCTACCATGTGCCACCTCCAAATTCCAAATTTCATTTCATTTAAATTCACTTCAAGAAAGGTTAGAGGAAATGAACTCACCATTTTCTTCATGCCTTCAAAGGTCCAGAATGTCAATTCACCCCAAATTTGGAAAATATGGAGAAATTGGAAATATGGATTGCATTTATAAAGATAATATCGAAGCAAAGGAATGCATTTTGTAAGTAATTCTAGTCAAAAAAATTATTTTTTTGTTGATATGCACTACATGACCGAAACACAACCTAGACTGGAAATTTGAGAGGATTTCTAAGGTTCAATTTTATTTTCCAAGATGCATTACTCCAATGTTTGAGAATGTTTCTCTAGATGCAACAACATTCTGATTCAGACACTCGATGATTCCTAAATGTCCAATCCTACCACAGACCCTAAAGTAGTCCTTGATCCTTGGATACAAGGAGACATCATTACTAAGAAAAACCAAGGACTTTCAAGGAAGAAGAGGTTCTTGTGAATATATAGTTTTGACACATCACATCACAACCTTCATTAGGCTTGATGACTACCCCTATATTTTTTAAGGCACTTTTGAAAGCATCCATGGGTTTATCATAGAAGGAATTATCAATGAATGGAAGGTCACTAAGCCATAGGCCAACTGACTCCCATTCAGAACTAAACAAGAAATATTTACTAGGTGATTGATAACTCCTTTGTGTTCTTAGCCATACCCCTATCACTATGTTTATTTTGCACAAGAAGACTCAATGATGGTTCTAGGCATGAGACTAGGAAATATGGTCCTAATATTGTCATGGCCTCCTAGTCGAGTAGTCAGAAGCCATATTAGTATTGTTAATACTTAGTACTAATTACCAATGAAATATAATTCTCCAGATTTCATTTGCTTTACTCATCTTCCACGTCATACTGAATAACCAATTTAACAGGGAGCTTCCCTCTTCGACGACGATACATTGAATATGAATATGATCCTCAAGAGGGGAGTTGCACCTGGAAAGGTATCATCTGATCCTACACCTAAGCCCTAAGCCATAATCCCTAAATCCTAAATCCTAAACCTTGAACCCCAAAACCTAAACCCTAAATCCTAAACCCTATTTTTAGCACCTTGAACCCTAAACCCTAAAACCTAAATCCTAAACCCTAAACCCAAAACCATAAACCATAAACCCTAAACCTTAAAACTTAAACCCTAAGACATCAACCCTAAACCCTTATCCCTAAACCATGATCCTTAAACCATGATCCCTAAACCCTAAATCATAAACCATTAGCCTTCAACCATAAACCCTAAATCATGTGCCCTAAACCCTAAACCCTGAGCCCTAAACCCTAAACACTAAACACTAAATCCTAATCCTAAACCCTAAACCCTTAACTCTAAACCTTGATCCCTAAACCCTAAGCTATGATCCCTAAACCCTAAACCCTTAACTCAGCCTTGATCCCTAAACCCTGTTATGATCCCAAACCCTAAACCCTATTTTTACCACCATGAACCCTAAACACTAAACCTTAAACCCTAAACCCTAAACCGTAAACCCTATTTTTACCACCATGAACCATAAACCCTAAACATTGAGCCCTAAACCCTAAACCCTAAACCATGAACCCTAAACCCTAAGCCCTAAACAATATTCCTAAATCTTCCTAAATTACCTCCAACACTTCTAAGATTCTCTGACATCACCTCCAGATGCTTAATATATTTCTTGAACTATCCTAAAGGGTGTTTGATTAGCTCATAACTATTCAAGGATTAGGGTTTAGTGTTCAGGGTTTAGGTTTATTGTTTAGGATTTAGGGTTTAGGGTTTAGGATTCAAGTTGTTTAGGGTTTAGGGTTTAGGGTTTAGCATTTAGGGCTCATGGTTCAAGGTTTATAGCTTAGGGCTTAGGGTTATGGGTTGAATGTTTAAGGTTTAGGGTTTAGGGTTAACAACTAAGGGTTTAGTGTTTAGGGTTTAGAGCCCTGTGGTTTAGGTTTCACGGTTTGGTTTAGGGCTCAAGGTTAAGGGTTGATGGTTTAGGGTTTAGGGTTTAGGGCTCAGGGTTAAGGGTTGATTGTTAAGGGTTTAGGATTTAGGGTTTAGGGTTTAGGTCTCATGGTTTATGGTTTAGGGTTCAAGGTTTAGGGTTTAAGTTTATGGTTTATGGTTTAGGGCTTAGGGTTTAGGGTTTAAAGTTTATGTTAGAAGTTTTGTCACTCAAAAACACAATTTGAAGTTTACTAACACTCCCATGAATCCTCATGCACCTGAAATAAAATGAAATGAAAGATTTTAAAGATGTCCACGAGACTAAAGAGTCTATGGGACCAAAAGTTGAGACTTTAAGATGATTTCAAACTCTTTTCAATATCATATCTCATGTTGTGAATATTGAGCACAAAACTCGCGATCTTTTCAAGTCTTGTTTCTTTGAATAACTCATTTAATCTACCCACCTTCAATTCATTTTCGTATTGGATATGAATATCATCATAAGTTGAACACTCCATGATGAAGTGCCATTCCGTCTCTACCACCCCTTTGCTGCAAAAAAGACAAATTCTTCTTTCCCAATCCTCCTTGGGTATAGTCCTTCACCCTTGATATCCGCCGATAGATAAGCTTTTTCATCATTCTCCCAAGTGGGGTTAAATTCTTTTATACGCAATATACTTTCTTTCGACCAACTGTTTTGTCCACATGGCAATCCTAAATTTTTCTATCACATAGTTTTTTATTTCCCTCATGTTGTTAGGACACTTTGAAAGTTGAGGCCCCATTTGTTCATCCACTTGTTGTTATGCTTGATCCAATTTTTCTTTCTACACTCTAATTTTTCCTCCACATGACCATTTTGAGCCAGCCGATGATTATCCATGCTTTCAACCTTTTTTAGACAAGCTTACAACAATCAAGGAAATCTAAAGTGTTTTAAGGGAGTTCAATGAGGTGACTTTGAGCAATTTTTATGGCTTTAATTTGCTCCTGGAATTGCTTATCATGCAAGGATTTGACAGTGAGCAAATCTCGTGTGAGATGAATAAGGACATAGCATCGACCAAATACTCTTGAGCAAAGTATGCGTAAGAAAACTAGAAACTTCAACATCCTTTAAACGAACAAAAGCTAAGGCTCCCAACTCGTTGACAAACATATTTCACAGAGAATTTTCTAGGACTCGTGAGGCCACAAATGTTCCAAGAGATTGAATTCGTGAGGGGGAATCCTCCGATGTAATTCTTCCGCCCATCTTCGAAGACCTCCTCCCGATCTCAAGTTACAAATTTATTTCTCAAAAGAGGTTTTTTTGTGTGGCGTAACAAAATCGTCAAAGCATAATGGAGCGGCACCAAACCCCATTGTCGTCACGCCCACTATGAGGTGGATTACGCAAACGCTGGAGGTCGGGTTGGAAACAAATTTTCCAACAAGCGATGAAATTGAGCTTTTTGTAGGAACCAGAGAAGTTTGATTGGAATACCGGGGTGGGGAGAGGGGTCAGCACTCAGATTTTCAAATATACTAGGGTTTGTTAGAAGTGACAAGTTTTCTATTAATGTTGGAAATAGGGTTGACTACCCTAGCGTTGGAAATAGGGTCGACGACCTAGCGTTGGAAATAGGGTCGACGACCCTAATGTTGGAAATCCTAGTGTTTTTTTGTTTTTGTTTTGTTTCAATAGAGGAATCATTACATATAACAATTTAGCATAGTCTTTGTCTCAGAACTTTAGCCTGGCGTGAGGAAGGGACCACCAAGTGGTCAAGTTTCCCTCTGCGTCCGTACAACCGACACACACTTCATACCGCCTTTCGTACAACCGCGTACGCTCGGGGACATTGGTCGGACTACTCCAACAAGATCACGTTGTACGGTTGTCGCGCATGTAGGGACATCGATCGAACTAATCCTCTTGCGAGCGGGCATGCCAATGGGGGTTGAACCTTGGACCTCCTCTTAGTAAATGCCCAACCTTTACCAATCAGCCAAGACCCCATTGACCCTAGTGGTCTTTTTTTCATTTTAACCATATTGTATAGAGTGGTCGCTTTTTCAACTAATGGCTTTGCTTTTATTCTAGGCATAACCAGATAGTCATAGATTTTATGGTCGAGAGATACATGATGAAAGCAAATGTTTAGCGAGTTGATATAACATCAATTTCGTGTGACATGCTCTCGAACCCGCTTGAATATTGATCAAGTCTTTTGAGAGATCAACCTCAACATAAACATGCTTGTATGGTCGTGTTGAGTAGAAACACTCTTGATCATGGCAAATAACACACCTTATGTACCTTATGTGCTAAACTATTTGATCGAGGAATGCCAAATACTAGATCAGTAACCCATAAAGCTCAATCTAGATGGGATCTTTGAGTGAGGATTGTTTAGAATCCTTAAAATCTCATATTTAGCATGATAAAATTATAAGGGTATTATTGTACACGAACCAACAACAAGACCGATAAAGCAAACTAAGTGTGTTTTGCGATTCCATAAAGGAAAAAGAAAAAAAAACCTCAATACGGTTTCGATGCCCCACAAGTTTAATGGCATAGCTTTCTCAATGGTATTTAACTCAATTCTATAGAGTTGGCTAAGATGGGGTGCATCCAACATAGTAAATAATAATTATATGGTTTTATACCATTAACATATCAAAACTATTAACATCTACAACAGACTGGGAGTTTCACAGTTATTAAAAACTTATTGGTTGGTTCGGGTGCCATTCTTGGTGCCTCTTGTAATAAAACTTGTGGCGGGGCATATCTCATATTTGGGGCGAGGGAGGAAGCTCCCAACCTTACATCGTGAGAGGTGGGGAAGTCCCTCCGAGAGCGAGATGTATGGGGTAGGTGTGGGGAGACTCTTCAAAGAGTTCCCTATATATTTATGGGCGGGGGCGGTGGGCGAGGCGGTGGTCGGGTGTATAAGAAAATGATGGGGATACGACCATGGAGAAGCAAGAGCTATGTCATAACCATAGTGAATGGAAGAGAAGATAAGGGAACCTACTCGACCTACTAGATCTTTCACGTACAAAAATAGGGATAAAAAGTCATTTTCAAGACAAAAGCCACACTTAACACATCAGTAGGCAAAATTATTGCTAAATTAGATACAAACAACCTAAAAATTAGTGTCTACGGTCTAAATTTTTAAGTTGGTTAAAAACTTTAAAGTGGCAACATCAACCAACCCAAAAAAAATTAAGATGATTCAACTTTCATATTTTAATGCATCTAAATATAGTTTTTTTTAGGAGGATCATAATATAACTTTAAGGGATTATATATGCCATAAACATATTATGCCCAACAAATCTATTTCTTTTAACAAAATTACAAGTTAATTCATAGTAATCATTAAAAAAATATTTAATTTATTGAATAGTTAAATTTTGGAAAATAAAATCAATCTTATGCTTTATATATGAAAATTTGATAGTGCATTTAAAAATAGTTTATTTTTATGAGGATCATAATAGAACTCGTAGGGATTATATGTCTTAAATATATTATGCTCTATTCTCATTGATAAAATTACAAGTTAATTCATAGAGTACTTCAAAAACCAAAATCAGATGGTTAAATTTTTTTAAAATAAAGTCAATTTTATGATTTATATGAAAATTTGAGTCAAGTATTTGAAATTAATGAGTTACGAGTTCTAAGAAATTTGTGAAAAATGTTCATTTGATGAAATGTATCTTTACATTTTCCTTAATGGGATATCGTGACTTTTTATGTCATTCATTAATTTTTCCACTCCTATTATAAGAATTATAGTTGTGTTTCATAACAAATCTCATCACATACTTAATTGTTCTTGCATATGGATTACAATAGCGAGGATGGGGGTTTTGACATATGGATTCAATGGGTGGGAAACACCGATGTAGGGAAAGTTTCCTCAACTTGCACTTGATATTTCTTCTCTTGGGTAGGATAATAAAGAAGAACGTAAAGAAAAGTTAGCAAACTTTAAGAGGTGAGAGCCCATACCTAATGTATATCCCCTGGTGGTAGTGGTTGGGGTGACAAGTCGAATGATCTCCCACCTCCACCTACTGGATTTTACCTCATCGCTTAAGTCACCTAATGTTGTTATGCAATGTTTTCCTTAGAGCCTCTATATTATCACTTTGATATGCCTTATATTGTTTTTAGTTAAGAAATCATTAGATGATTAATTGATTTTATTTAACAAATTTCTAATTTATATTTTGAATGATGGTTTAAAGGTCATGTGTCATATCCTTGCTCGATCAATAGGATAGACTTATTGTCCCCGCTCAAGGTGTGGTCACATTCCACATTTTTTTAATAAGATTTAGGGAAAAATTTAGTGGCGAATTTTCACTAATTCATGAATATTTACATTTTTGAAATTTTCATTTGGTGATTTTGAGGAGTCGTACAAAGCAACATTTCTCCTAGAACTTCGGGATGTAAGTTAATTTTGTGGGTCAACTCACCTAGTATTTAAATTTCATACTTATGCATGTATATCGCCACTACCTTGAAACACAAATCGAGTACATTCACCAATATATAATAATAAAAATCTAAGCATATACCAAATTCCAATGCCATCAATCACTTGCATAAAAGACATCCGACGATCAACCACAATCCAGACACATGAATACATAGTCCAGATGCTTGACTATGTTGCCCAGACACCACCACATGCTTCAAACTCCCGACAACATATTACAGATGCCCGTCGACAATATCCACTAATCATGACGCCAAACAACAAATTTCAAATTCCCACCAACAATGTCCAAGCACTCGGCCACATTGCCCAAATGCTCGACTACAAAGTCTAGACACCCGACCACATAGCCTGACGCCCGACTACAAACTCCATACGCTCGCCCAAACAATGTAGGCATCTTCCCAAAGTAATCTCGATGACCATCAACACCTCTCCCAAGTTCAATTCCAAAATCAGATAAAGATTGTATGCCCTCGGTGATGATGCGAGCAAATCATCGAAAAAGGGAATCTTTTATCTTATTTTATCCATCCACAAAAGGGGTCATGTAAATGCAATCGACATCCACACCAAATACATGTACTATGTATTAACTAAATAATTAAGTCTTCTTATTTATTTTCAAATTACAAATTGCAATAATATACTTAATAATACAAATTTCAAAAACACTTTTTATGTAGAACCCACTGATAGTGATATTCCACATGAAAGAATTAATCACAATAACTTGTCACCACCTCAGAATATTATTGATGATGACATGCCTCCACTTGAGGACAATCCTTATTATGTGCCTACATTGGACGACATTCATGATTACGATATGCAAACAAATAGAAGACATTTCCTATCATCAAACACCAACTTCAACTGGAAATTCTATTGTCAATTCTTTAAAAAGGAAGAGAATAAAAACATTCGATGATGAGATCCACCAAACAAAAGATATTTCTACACATAGTGATCAAACACCTATTTCAATTGATAATACAACACAAAAATATGTGCGAAGAAAGAGAAGTAGATGGACTATTGGAAGGTCTTTTAAGTTCGAATGGTCAAGTAAGTATCCATTCATTGAACTAGTAGAGCCGAAAAAGGTAATGATACTCCAACAAAATGTAAATGTACAATTTGTAGCTGGAAACTTGGAAAGGAACACAAAATGCAACTCAAGTTGGACACAATTGAGAAACATTGTGGTAAAATATATGTATCGGTTAAGCAAAAAGATGGTCAAATAAAAACAAACACAAAGATGGAAAAATGCATGCATGTAAGATATGCAACAAAGTATGAAAATGAACAAAAACGACTACAAAATCTTGTTGAGAAAGGAGGAACAATTACAAATCAGTTAGGAAAAGTTGTTCAGTCTAATCTACGTGCCAAAAATATACAATTCTCAACTATTTACCACATTCTAAAAAGGGTAGACCTATTTCTAATTTTTTGGATTATAAAATTTTATTTCAACATAATGGATTCCCTAATATTCCACAATCGCATTGGTTAGACAACAATGTTGGGAAAATGGAAAATGTCTAGCGATGATTGAGAAGGAGGATTTGAAAGAAAAAGTTAAAAAATGCACGATTTATCTCATTGTCTATTGATGAGGTCACAACAGTTGACAACACATCATGGGTTTGCATTCATGTTTATACTTTTGAGAACCATCTAAGGCAACCTCATTTATTAGTAATCCATAAAATGATAGAAAATTGCAATGTTGAGAACCTTTACAAGTTGGTTATTTCAAGTTTGAGGGATATACTGGGATGGATGATTATACTATCGCTACTAAGTTGGTGTGTGTTGGTACAAATGGTGCATCAATAATGCAAGGGCACATAAATGGTCTTTGCATTCGACTACAAACCATTTTGCCCCATATATGATTCCAATTCATTACATGGCTCATAGAATGAATCTTGCATACAAAATAGTTAGCACATTTGAAAGTGTTGCGAAAGTCGAAGAGCTTATCCACGACTTGCATGCATATATGTCCAATAGTCTGAAAAGATTTCTAGAGTTCCTAAATTTGCAATTGGAGTGATTGATGGTAAAAAGCTTCTAAAAGATGTTGATACAAGGTGGATTTCCATGTATGAACCTGCATGCAAAGTTTTTGAAGAATATCCATCGTTGGTAGGTTTTATGTATAAATATGTAGAGAAGTTGACAAGGAAAAAGATTTGTTATACCGTTTAACATATTTGGAAACATTACTTACATTAAGTGGTATTCTCCATGTTGAAGGAAATAAATTGTTTTGAGTAAACATGCTCAAGAGAGATCCATATATATATATATATATATATATATATATATATATATATATATATATATTATATATTGATTTATATATGATTTCATACGGTTGAGAAAACGTGTATGTCAAAATTTAGATATTTTATACATGTCCCAAGACAGTTTTAAAGGTCTCATGTATTTGAAAATTGGCAAATTTTAACATATATTAAGGATCCTAATTGCTATTTGAAATTCAATATTAAGGATTATCTTTGTATCATCATTAATGAGAAGGAGATACCAATGCATACTTTTCAAAAAAGAGTTGATTTGATAGGAGCAGAAATTGAAGAAGTTCATATAACGTGTGTTTTATATGACACTGTTATTTCGATACACAAATGAAATTGAGAAAGATTTCACAAAGCTTATCCACAGAAATTTGAGATCATTTAAAAGGGATGACCTACTTGAGGCCATGGGAGTAGTGAATCCCATATTTTGGAACATTGTTGATGGTCATAGTGAAGAATTAGTAAGTAATTTATTTCTCAAATATATGAGTGCTTTCTAATTAAGCATTTCAACAAGTCTATATAGATAAATGGAGTTGAAATTAAAGGCATTTTAAAAAGATTTACTGACATCTTAAGTCAACACATTTTGGACTTATAATGATTGATCAATATCAATATCTAAATGAACCAATGAAAATGGAGCTATCACAAGGCTATGGAAAAAATTGTATCCCAAGCAACATCTTGTAGGAAAATATTAGTGAATATTTTTATTATATGATCTTTGCCAAATGATGATTTTGGGATCAAGTGGAAGATGAACGGATCTTTAGTGCATTATCTTTTTTAAATCAAAACTTTGAAATAGATTGGATAAAAATATGGAGACATGTTTGAGATTGTATGTTTCATGTTATCCCGTGGATGCATTTCCTTATGAAAGGGCACTTTCCATTTGGACTTCACTTACTGAAAGAAGAGGAGTCACTAATACAAAGTGAGCAACAAAGATGATCTTAATATTGACCTAGAAGTGGATGCTCCACTGACATAGATACAAATGTCTCTAAAGAAAACAAGATTGCATAAGGATTGTTTGATTGCCCAAGTTTTAGCTTGGTAATATGTATGTATTATAAATATTTATTCTTATTTAAAAATTCATATGAAATTGTTACAATTATATATGTATTTTTTTGGGTAAAACAATTTTAGTATCCTTATTTCTTATAATTTTTGTGCAATACAAGATATGAAAACAATAATTACGAATAGAACTCGATATTACACTTTACATTGTTATGAAAAACAAAACACCAGAGATGTTATGAAAACAATATATATTAATAAAGTGTCAACTATTACAAAACAATTTACAAAAGTGCAAAATATCTCAATTGATATTTACATTTCATTTCTTCTCAATATTACAATATAAGGAATCACAATCAACTCTCATTCTAAGATGCTCCCTCTAGTCTTGTATCTTTTGTCACTAGTGCTCCTAATTTAATTAGATCGTCTATTGTGGCATTGATACTAGCAAGATTTTCCCTATCTTGATTGGTCGCATCACCTATTGAAAGAAAACTAGGATCCACATTTGATTTTTGCTTGAACAATATCTCTGGATCCATGCCATGCTCCTTAATTATTTTCTTCAATGTGTTGTTCTGTTTATTTAGGAGCACAAGTTTTTCCTTTAGTGAAATAACATCATTTAAACTTTGTGTGCATTCTTGAGATGAAGATCCAAGACCAGTACTTCATTCTTCAAAATTTTCATATTTTGATTACATTTGAATAAAGAAATATTATTAGTTAAAATATGTAAAATTTAAATGCAAAGAAAGAGTTAAACTTATGATAGCTTTATCTTTTTCAACATTTGCAATGACAAAAGTTTTTGTCTCTATCCCATTTGTTATAGTAAGCTTGGGCTTCACCATTTAAATTTTCCAACCTATTTAACATGACATCCAAAACATTATCATTGTAGTCATTGCTTATTGTAATGGCACATGAGAGAGCTTGATTTAGTAATACATCTATCTTTGTTGGCTCATTTTGAACTAAAGAAAATAAACAATTTCTTTGGGAATGGTTGTGAAAATGGGAATTTATTTCCTTCATCAAATATTTGCCCGAAATTCCCATGTTTTCAAAGTCTCTATATCTTGCATAACAATATCATTAATAGTAGCATAACAACTCTCTGCCAATAAATTATGCAACAGAAAATTAGTTAATTGATCATCAGATGGTGGTATCTGTGTTGGAGAGGGTGTGTTGTATGGCGAATTGGGTGTCGGTGCTTGTAAAACAGGATCTATCTAGGGAACTTGTGAGCCATGAATCATATCATGTGGATTAAAAGTAGTTTAGGCACCAATACCACTCTTGATACCCAAGAAAGCATCATCAAGATCAATATGATGTAAAATGATGGTGCCCATTACACTAGGGAGACCACTAAAAGAGAAATTTGGAAACTTTGTTTGTTGTTAGATGAACCGTGCAACCACCTTCACTAGAAAAGATATTTTTTCCCCTTGTTTGAACTTGTCTAGGCGGACGATGGTGGTGGCATCGTTTTCTTTTTTAGAAGAGGGAAGTGGAACTGAAAAAAAAATGTGAACAAAACACAAATAAAAATTAGAATTCAATGTTTAGTAAATATAACATAAAAGTTGAAATTTGAAGTGATACTAATAATGTACCTTGCAGAGTCTGTCTAGGAGTAGTTTCTTCCCTGATCATTGGTTGAATCCTTGCAGTTTCCATTTGTTCATGTTGATGTGGGGAATTTTGATGAAAACTATCCGAGGAATTTGTAAATGTTCAATAATGATTAAAACAAATATAGTACCATTAATAAAAAATTTAAACAATGTATGTTCCATTATTCATAGCTTGACATACTGACAATAGTAATACCTGGAACAATTGATGAAGTTGCATGTTGCACTTGCAATTGAGGGGTGTAATAGAACTCATGTGTTTTTGTCTCGAAACTATAATAGGAGTCGGAATTGATTGTACATCCATGTATGAATCTGCAGAATCCTCAGGAGGTTGATGACCTCTAACTACAACTTGTCTTCTTACATGTGATACAATTGCTCTCTTTTGAAAGAAATGAATAGAAAATTATCTCTATTTGTCAAATAAATACATGAAGCTATTTTGTAATAATTTAAACTTTAAAGTTACCTCTTGCTCATCATTTGAAAGACAATTTACTCGATTTTTTCATCAAGTGCAATGTAATATTAGTATTCTGTGAGTGCAACTCATGAAAGGCTTCATAATATAATGCAATTATATAATTACAACATGAAAATGTTGCAAATGTCATTACAAATAGTATATGACAAATCATTTCATATCCTATTGGATATATTTGTACACCAATCAAATTGTTTGGCAACTTAGAGAACGGAGGATGTAGACAATGGCCTATTACAAAATGTCGATTGTCTTCCCTGCAAGACTATCTTAGCCTCAAAAAAATCAATCATGGCCTACAAAAATGTATGTGGAACAACTTGCATAGATAATCCCCTTATTGATTTAGTCAAGTTACCAATACCCGCACAAAAGAAAAAACATGTTATTAGCTTATTGTGATGTTAATAGAACAAAAAATAGTAAAAAAACATATTAGTACCTTCGATCCGTACACCAAGTGGGACTCCACCTAAGCAGACTCAACTCCCCGAAGGGGACCCTCCCCTCTCTTGACTGGAGAGAGAGCTCTCATTTTTCGTGCTTCTAAGAAATGACGTTTTTGTGTGGCATCATTATCGCCTAATTTTGATCAAGCAAGAAAATTAATAAAAATAGAAATTTTTAAGTTTTTCAAAAGTGTTACTTTGCATGATTTATCACTCTCATCGTGACTGTCTCATTTTTGTGATCGTTCCGGTCTTCGTTTCGTCCATTTCGGGTGAGAACTCCTCCGCCAAGTCTTAAACTACGTTAAATATTAATTAATTAATAATTAATTAATTAATTACTCTTTGTTTGATAAAATTAATTTTTAATAACTTTGGGGTTTTTAATTAAATAAATATTAATTAAAATTCATTCAACAAGTTTTATTTTAATTGCTGGGGAAAAATAAGCTTCCGCTTCCCATTGTCGGGGATGCCAAATTGGCTTCCCAGGCCCGGATTTCCCCTTTCTTGGCAAATTTGTTTTAAATCCCCGCTTGTGGGATTTCTTCCCCCGATTGCCAAATTAATGAATTGGCAAATGGGCAAAAAATCTCCGATTTCCCACATGGGGAAATAAAATGGGGATTGTCAGCCCGCCTTGCCATTTCCGTTGGCAATTGGCAGTTGATTTCCCCATTTCCCTCGGCAATTAATGCCACTACCTAGGAAAGAGGGAAGTTGTTTTAACGGGATGAATTAATCCTCATAAATTCCTTTGTCAAACTCATTGGAAGAGTCGTGCGAAGCTTTCCAATTGCTTCTTATTTCTTCCGAAGGAACAGAGTAATATTTTATCACATCCTCAACGAATTACTATGCATTCACCGGGAGTTCTTAAAAGCTACGCATTGGAAGAAGTTTCAACACAAGTCTCTTTCATGTGCATGACTACAAAACAGAATAGAGACCAATGTGGAGGGAGGAGTTAGAAGTTTGAAGAGGAGGAATTTAATGTCCATGTTCTAGCAAAGGAGGATCCGTGCAGGGAAAGAGGAAACAACCCATCCACACACTAGTAAAGGTCTTACCAAAATTTCTCACACATAGCCCAAGGAAAACAACAAATGAATATAAAAAGAAGATAAATAAATCTGCTCCACGCATTTGCATTAGAGAACAATCCAAAAATAGCAAAAAGGCATTTGTTTTGTCTTAGAAAACAGCCCACGCACCCAGGGAAAACAGTCCACTCCTCCCACGCCAAGGAAGGCCATTCACTGTCCATTAAATTTTCTACCGGGAAATATGATTTGGAGTTTTAGCAGCATCTATTCTTTGGCATTTTTCTATGCCTTCTTAGACGTGGTGTGCAGTTCCAGTCTTGGTATAACATTGGAATAGATTACAAAAAAACAATTGGCCAAGATAATATAGGCCACGCATTAGCCAAGAAGCATTGTGTACACAGATGTTCACGCATTTCTTTTTGCCAATTTCTCACATTTAGCAAAGAAATCCCAAAGTGGAAGCAAACAGTTCATAGCCTGCACATTTGTCAAAGCATAAAGTCCATGCATTAATAAAACAAGAGATCACAAGCCCACGTTTTAGTTGTTAGGAGAAAAATGATATCCAACGCCTAGCAAAGAGAAAGGAATAAGAGAGTTACCATGCAATTACAAAGAATGCACACACAGCCCGAACAAAACAAAAAAATGCACCAGACCAAGGAGAAACCAACACCAAAGTGAAGAATACTGCCACGCATTGGTTTAAGGAATAAAAATTCAGGCACAAATAAAATAGTGCCATTTCCATGCATGCAGCAAAAGGAGGCAAAAATTCAATGCCTTGGTTTGAGAAAAGCCACATTTCCACATACCCAAGATTGCAGAAATCCCACGCATTCACATGTCACGCCAAAGCTGTGCATTCATCCACGCATGCAAAGAGAAGTTAGTGTTCACGCAAAGGAAAACTTGCTCATACATTGCTAGAAAAATAAAAGATTAAAATCCACGCAAAGGGTAAAGAAGAGCAACTCTAATCAGGAAAGGCGAAGAAGTAGTGATTAAAAAAATCAAATCGACCCTGCACAAAGCCATTGCAACCAGATAATAAAAAAATTATAATTATTTTAACCCGGTTTGTAACTCGAGCTTAGTCTCGATATTTTGCTTGTGTTCGCATTTTTTTAAAAAAATTGTAACCCAAGATCAATTATTATTATTATTTTTAAAATAATAATAAAACAAGTCACATTTCTTTTGCGTTAACGGGGTTTCAGAGACTGAGACCCGACCCCGCTTGCGTTGTTTTACATGCCTGAGTCATTTTTTCTGTGAAATTCATAATGGCCAAAAAATCTAACAAATCTGCAGGAAGATCAAAGAAGCCAATGGAGAAATCAAATAAGTTTGCACTAAAGTATGAATTCCAAGGAATCATTCCTCCCAGTTCCATCAAGTCAGCATATGACAATATCACCGATACAAATCTGGGTCACATCAATGTGCAACAATTTATAACGGGTGAAAACCAAGGCAAAACCATATTCTTGGATAGGCTTTACCATAGTGGTCTACCCCAAGCAAAGTAACATTTCATATCTCAAAGTGCAAAGTGTCTAGAGTTGGTTATCGCTTACACGGATCATTATGATCCTAAGAGACGAGGAATTTTTAAAGATAATCGCAAGCCTTTCCTCTTAATCACACCGAAGCACATTGAGGAAATGCTCGACATACCTGACTTTCCTGAGAATGCAGATATCACTCTCATGTCAGCACGAGAATTTTGGGATGAAGAACCCCTTAGGTGGAGAAAGATGGTTAATAACAATTGATTAGTGACCAAGAGGCCTCGAATTGACCGGCTTCCTAAAGAACTGTACCGTGTTGAGTTCGTGGAAGAAATCGGGGACATGATTACTCTCTTGAGTTGAGTTTTCGGTTTACCTCTCGCCAAGATTTTCCACCCATGGATGTATCGTTTATCTGTATCATCCTTGCCAAGAAAGAGTTTGTGGATTGGGCCACCATTATCAGTAATACCCTTCACAAACAATTGATAGAAGTTACGATGACTAGATGCTTCTACATGACATCGTATCTGACTTATGCAGTAGCAAGAAGAAAGCTATTTCCTGGACTCGAAACAAGAGGAGTCATGGGGCCATCAAATAGTGTTTTTCATTATTACCCGCAACTAAGTTTCAAAAATAGCTCTCACCATTTCAGAAGGGTCAACAATGCATTTACTTTCCGCATGGTTCGGAACCTAAATAGGAATACAGAGGAAAGATTTTCCAAAGAAGCCATGAATGTCATTTCCCAATGGGGAACATGGTTTATTCAATTTTCATCTTTTCCTACATTTACGTAAGTGGCTTTCATGGGTACCCCATGAAAACTTCCTAAGTACGTCTGACAAATGGGCATTAATGGAGCTTGCATGGAAAATATTCCAAGTTCATTGTCTTCTTAGTGGCAAACATCACTCAGGAATTCATTTCCCAATCCAAATCGGGAATACAAATGCCCAAATCTCTTCAGTGCACAACTCATGGAAAAAGAGTTTGCCCTCATCACAATCCATCCATATGTGAAGAGAGTCCAGTTTGATATCAATGGATATATGCAGAAGATTCTTGGAGCAAAGTATCAACATAACCCTACCATGGAATATTTCTGGGCTGCATGTTCAAACAAGCATGAAGTAAGAAGACGAGAGTTTTCTCACCTAACCCTTGCTCAGATCAATGCCTTTCGCATTAAGAACCCTCCAGATTCATTCGTAAATGATGATGAAGATATTATTGATCCTTCATATGATGTAGTTGCTTTTACCCCGTTGCCTCGAATTGACTTGACCAAGAGAGATGAATTTTCTCTTGATAGCAAGAATCAACCGATTCTATGAAAGAGGTCTTCATTCAATGCTTGAAGCCCCTTCTCAATCAATCTTTGTACCATCCAATCATACACAACAAGCAAGAAAGGAGTGGTTGCCAAAATCCACTTCGCCTGAATAATGTGCCATAAGGAGAAAAATCTAAAGGCCCTAGCCCGGTGAAGGAAGAGAGCGTGTATCAGGATTTTCTACTTCAAGTAGAGATTCTTCTACTCACATTGTTAATAGTTCTCAGAAGCTCGTGACAAATGATCCTCAATCACGCCTTGCACAAGCGTCCAATCAGGTGCAAGTAGTCCAAATATCAAACACTTCGGAACCTACAGTTCATGAAGAGATTTCCCAAAATCTCCCGAATGATCAAGAGGTGTAGATTGAGGTTATTTCTCCTCAAATTGAGGTCATGGAAAGGATTCTTGCAGGATCTCATGATGTCGAGAACAATGAGAATATTTCTTCAAGTTCTAGGATTTTGTATACAGAAATAGTGAATGATACTCCTTCCTGGGTTGATTTCGAGGTTAACAAAAGGAATAGGTTTTTCAAGGCAATTAACATTGATTTTGATGCCCTTTTCAAACTTTTTTCGAATGACATCATTCCCAAGAATCCTAAGGTGCTTTCTCGAATGATGGTGGATAATGATGGAAACAAATTTGCAGATCTTGCCATCCCACAAGTTGATAAGGAGCATGATGCCATGACATCTGCTGATTATGAAGTTTCTAGACTTGGACTAGGGAGGTCCACATTGGAAAGTGACATGGCAATGGCTCGAGATTCAATTGATATCGTGCTAAAGAGACTTGAGAAATATAAGTCTCAGAACTCTCAGCTCAAGGCCGAAAAGAATCAATTGGTGGAATATGTTCAACATCGATAAATCTTATATCATCCACTTTCCAAATACGATGCGGTGGCTGCCCCCGATGAAGAAACTCTCAATTTATCAAAAGAAATAAACACATTGGACCATATCACTAAGACTTGGCTTGTAGAGATTCTTGTTTTAGGCCAAGGGACAATCAAAACAACCATTAAGCTCCATGAAGATGTCGGTGCGTATCTTGATCCAATTATTTCTTTCAAGGAAACTTTTGTTTTTAATATATCAAATTTGGATGAGATATTGCCCATCTATAGGAAATGACGAGTATGGAATCCTCGTTTTAGCCATTGAAGGAATTATCGAATTTGAACATCGAGGGACACGTTTTATTTGGTGTCGCATCTCAAATCAAGGAAGATGCTTCTTGAGGATTTTATGATCCATTATGAAAGCATATGCAATGAAGCCTTCACTTCACCCTTGCCTTGATTCAAGAATTCATAGTGAGATCCCTTATAACCTCGTAAATGAACATAATCAAAGGTGTTCATCGGAACAGTGGAAGAGCAATTTTCACAATTGTTTAGGGACATGTACACTCCCGCCAATAACTTCTCATCAGTTTCAATGAAGGTGCATCAAATTAAAAACTTATTTGAGAACGCTCAATCAAAGATTGTTAATTTAAATGATATGCCAAGTAGGATTCTTGAATTCGGTAGGTATTTTGTGAGGCTATTCTTCAACCAAATGAACCTCAAAAGAAGAAAAATGTTTGAAACTTTGGGAAGGTTTAGATCCTTTCAACTAGCAAGAGTGGCAGATCCTAATTTCATTGGCGGTTTAGGAGATAGTTTTCTTGGTATCTAACGAAGTGGGAGAGTCCATTTCTCATACGTTTGAGATAAAGCGGACCCCATTTCAATGGATAAGGCACTAGTTATTATTGTATATTTAAAAAGTGGATTTTTAAGAAAAGTATGTTATTATTTGCTTTCGAGAAGCTATGGATAACTTAAGTGATTTCTATTTTTAGTTGTTTTTAACAAAGTTGGTTAGAAAAAGTCAAAGGTCACTTAAGTGCCTTATTTAATGTTCATGTAAAACCCTAACTACTTTGTAACCAACTTTTGGGTTATAAAAGGAAGTGAATGGCTCATTTGTAAAGGTGACTTTGAGAGAGGAGAAGAAAATACTTTTGTATGCAAGTTTTACTTCAAAGAAAGAAACTTTTTGTTCTTTTGAGAAGACATTTTTGGAGCTAATGAAATATGAACTTTGTGTCTCATTCATTGTCTCTTATAGCATTTAATGTTCTTATGTTCATTAGATGTTAGTGTTTGAATCTTGCATGCAAATATTGTCTTTGATCTTATTGTCAACATTATTAATTTGTTGTTCTAGTTCACAGTGATCAAGCTCTGATTATCTACTTGCTCACGTGTGTTCCCTTTTACACATTCTTGTTTAGCTAACTCAAACTCCGTTTTATTTGTGTTAGTTATTCATCTTTCCTCTTCGTGCAATATTAGGCTCTGTTTTTACCTAACTCTTGCATGTTCTTTCAATTCATTCCATTCCACTCCTTTCCTTCATTCCATTCCATCTCCCTCATTCACTTTTCTTTCCATTGATGTTCCAAAACACCCCCCACATACAATTTTGAATGTACAAGTGTAAATACAGTTTTGGTTTTCAATAAAGGCAGCCTCACCTTCATTGAGGAGGGACTTCGTTCCCACACTGTTGCATGTCATTTGCATGCATGTAAATCCATATGCTAACAGGCACATACATTTTGTTTGTGTCGAGAGTAAGGCTTTCGTTGGCACAAGATTAACATTCACGTGTGGAAATCTGTTAAGCGGTGGATATCTTTTGGGGATGTTCTAAAATAAAATTCTCATGATGGCAACTTGATTGTGAAGATACATGTGGATCTGTCATAATTGGCTAAAAGAAATTGCAGCAAACCGATATCAGTATGATATTGAGGCATGTAAATTAGTGCTCAAAAACAACATATATCTACCCAATCACTGAATGTGTCCTTCGGTTGTAGAAAGGTGGCAATTTGTGGGCACCTGAGATTGCATGAAAATTGAATTTTGGGTTGAGACCAAAATGATGTAGGAATGGATGCCATTTTTGGATTGTAAATTCACGCTTCAAGCTTGTTTGTTGAGTCCGGAGTTTGGTCGATAGTCGTATGAACTTGGATTCAAAGATTGAAGCGGACGCTTGGAGGAGAAAGTGATGACAAATGAGGCTCCAAGAATACATATATAGGTGAGTGAGGACATGTGGCGTAAGGAGATTGAACAAGCACATCCAAGTGTTTGCATGCACATGACGCACTTTACTATGATACAAACGGTCATCTACATGTGTAGATGATTGTCTATATTTGCATTGGGCGTATGTGTATACAGACGTGCATGTCTGCATGTGCTGCACGAGAATCGACATCGGGGTTAAATTTGATGGCCACCTATGTCTGTAAAAAAATTAGGTGATTGTCATTTTCAAATATTACCCTTCAAAAATATAAAATAGTGTTATTTTTATACTATTAATAAAATATTATAAAGATTATTGTATATATATTTAACCATTTTGATATATATTAGTATATTTTACATGTAAATCTATATAAAAAATGATGGTCATACTTAAAATATGCAAGTTCGTGTGTTGATTAATTTAAATATTTGCAAGTATTTTATGGATAAAATCATAAAAAACATCTAAACGGACGTCAAATTTAACCCATGGTCGGCATATGCAACGTATGCATATGTAGAGACCTACAGGGTTTTGCATGGGCAATCGGGTGTCCGCATATGTGGACGCCCATCTGCGCATGCACAAACAGTGTCGTATATGTAGACATCCATCTCGCATGCATAGCCAAAGGCTCGTATATGTGGATGCTCGCCGCATGTGGACTCCATACAGATGCCCATTTGCATCCTACTTTCTTACAAATGCCCCTTCAGATTGTTTTTTCTATAGATGCCCATCTACATCCGGTTCGATTGATTGCACCGGTGCACCTTTTCCCGTAAATTTCTTCACTTGCATCATTAGTAAGATTTTGCTCTTATTTGCCATTAACATGAAATCCGTTTTTTACAAATTTGCCAAAAAAATCCAAGTTGGATTTTGGTAAGGGGTTTTAAAATTTTACCGGGTAAGATTAGTGATATATTTTATGATCAAAACCACATGGTCCAAGATGTCAATTCAAAGGACAACCCCATAACTTCACTAATAAACCATAAATCTTAAAACATGCGATGAAAAACTACTACAATAGAAAACCGAACACATTTGAATGTGGATCATTTGTAAAATAATGCAACTTATATTCAATTAGAAAGAATAGGTGAAGTATTCTAATATCCCCTTTTAGAATATTATTTAAATCTACAAAACTTAATTATCCCGATCACCCTAGGAAGATTAGATCTTCTTAGTTTGACCTCAAATAACTCAATGTCGACAATAATACAACCCAAAATGGGGTTGGAGTATGCCAAAGTAGTGGTTTAGTTGAGAAAACTAATTAGAATGCTAATATCACCTAGATCCGATTTTTAATAGCAGTTAATTAATTAAATAAATAATCAAATTGTTGTAATCTTTCAAAATTATTTCCCGCTTAACCATCCAAGGAAAAATTCTCAAACTTTGGATTTGGACCACAAAAATATGAAGAACAATGTCCCAAAATCGCTTTTTGCACACCAACATAAAACCCTAATTTTGTCCTAAATATTAGGTTGTCCAACACATTTAGGGCATCAAATTCACTCCAAAAATTATGAAATCACTTCCTTCTTATTCCTCCTAATTTCTACAACCAGATCCAACATTAACTTGACCCCAAAGCGCATATCGAAATAATATTAATTAACAATGTCCAAATAACTCATTCACTCTTTGAAACATTCAAAAATTCATAACTCATCCAATACTCAGTGTTTTTCCATGAAATAAAATGCAAAACAAACTAGAAACCAATGTCTTTCCAATGCACTATGATTTTGAATTTTCTGAGCATTAAAACCTTGCCAAAACAACCTCAAAAATCTGCTTTCAAGTCGCTAGGGTTAGAGTAAATCATATAAATTAATTCCAGCTCATACACCCCTTCCAAAATATTCATATAATCAGTGCTTGCTCTGAAATAATTAATTAAAAACAGTTGCAAATAGATCTAGCATAAATAACCTCAAAAAATGGTAGATCAAACCCCAAACCAAGTCGATTTGCTAAATAAATTGCAGCAACAATAATAATCACCAAAGTACATCAAACCCTTCACAAAAATGCAGATTTATGCTTCAAACAAATATGTCCATACCCAAGACCAAGTTGTCAAAGCTAGAAAGAGGATCACCAACAAGTACATTTACAAATCTCATGAAAATACTTCAATTCATAACCAACTCAATAAACTCCCATGCAAGAGAAAGAGAAGGAAAACATCAATGAGCATGCATCCCAATTACTCCAAGCATAGAGTGAAATCAATAATTCATCCAACATATCCTCTAAGGAAATGTGACCTCCCTTTATAGAACTAAGGGGTGCAATATTCAATAAAGACCGACCTTTCCCTTTTGGAGGGAAAACATACACTCTCATTAAAATATTTAATACTAAGACTATGTGCACTTTATTTTTTTTTTAATTAAATAAATAAAAGTAACTAACCTATGTGCACATTAAACTAACTAAAGAGACTCCCACTTGTAGCGCTAGTCATGCCAAGGGGTGACAATGCAAATAAAAAATAAATATTAATAGTGTCCCAAAAAGAGGGACATTACGTCCTCTCCTTCTCGAAAATTGTTTGCCCTCAAGCAATAACAAGCTCATAGAGCCATACATCATGCCCCAAAGAGAAGATGTGGGGTGGTGCATCCAAAGCCTCAATCCGGTGTTTGTCAAGTGGCGAAGAGTTGGAAAGAACAACTTTATTTCCCTCATCTCAACCCAAAAAGATGGGTCATCAACTCCATAACATGTGCTCCAAGAGATGGTGTCATGAACATGGCATAGAGAATCATCAAAAAGATGAGATTTATTAAGCTCCAAGGCTACTCACTCAAAAATATCCTCATGAAATGAATAGGACAACGGTCTTCCATCACATTTATTCAATCCGCACATGAAGAAAAATCATTAGAAAAACAAGTGTTGAGAAACACTTTTCCTATTTCTTCTTCATGCCTCCAAGACATGAAGAGCTCCCAAATCTTCCTCATGTGTGGGTTGTCTCCAAAATCTGTCATGTCACCCCAAATGCTTAATAATAATTTCTTGTGTGATGGTATAGTTCCAAATGTTGTTGTTGTATGTGTGTGTATTCTTCCCAAAAATCCGCACTAAAGTGGTTGGTATATATCCTAATGTAACTATGCACCAACCAACAATGATCACCAACAAAAATTCCATCCATCTCATGGCTAAAAACTCAACTGTAGAAGTGATAAGAGGGTTGGAAATAGTGATGAGAAACATAGAAATGACAGTACAACAGTAATCATACTTCAAAAAAATTATCCCAATGTGAAGGAACAACAAACTAGTTGAGAAGAATGTCTTCATCATGACTGAAAATTCACTCCCAACTCTAGCCAACTTTCCATCTAAGTGAATGCAAACCATGCAATGAGAGAAAACCAATCTGTAACACAACTTGTTCTTGCTCATGTCAAGTGTACCATCACAAGAATGAACAACAAAATCCATAGGGGCTGTCCTAACAAGTTCTTCAAACTGAAAATTATTATTACCACTCAAAAAAGTACCCTTCCCATTGATTTCCGGGTCCACCAATGTTAGGACATGCTTGCCAACACCTTTATTCACCATATTCAAATCTGAAACTTCACTTGGACACATGAAACCAGCTGTAAAAATCAGAAAATCAGATCTGATTTCTTTTGAAAAGATCATTGGTTCCCATACCTTTGAGTGCCCATGTGCATGATCTTGTCCCAAGGAGTCTTCTTGCTCCATTTTGCATTTCCTAATCCTCATTTTATCTCTGTCACTTGCATGCCTCTCATTAGAAGTACAAATCTGAGATAGAAAAGTATGCAACCATAATCCACTCTCTTCATACCTTGGAATGACTTTATGTGGGTTGTTTATCATACCTCCGTGGGAAAGAGTATCAATCACTCTTTCTCCTTTGCCATTATGTTCCGCATGCACCCAAGTGTTAGGAGCAAAAATACCAATCAAAATATGACCAATATACCTCATATCCATCCCTCTAACATGCTTATGAACATACCCATCAAAGCTCAACATATGAGGAGAAATAAAATAAGAAAGACCATACCTTGGGTTGTTCCCATCATATACAAAACTCAGAATTTCTGAGTTTAGGACAATGCTCTTTCCTTCATCATTTTCTTCATCCAAAGCCCTTTTTTCTCCTTTATCAATGCTCATGTCATGTAGGAAATGACTTGGAGTAACCATGAGACTCATACTCCCTTCTTGTCCTTCAAATGGCTCATGATGAAGGTGAATGATATCCTTCAAATCTTTTTTTTTTTTTTAGCATGCACATGCTCATCAACAACTTTATCATTATTACTAGCCAAATCAAACTTGGAATAATTTATTACCTCAATGTAGTTGTTAAGTGGTTACTTTTTATGTGGAGGGAAATATGGTGAAATAGACATCTTTAGGGTCATATTGAGGTCTACCATTGGCTTCCCGTTTGAAGCTTATGTTTGATCACTCAATAGTGACCTTCGCTGCTCCTCCTTCACTATTTTTCGCTACACATGTACAACAGTACCATACGGACCAGCAAGCTGAGAATGGTCTAAAGTGCTCGGAAATGCCTCTTCTTCTTTCCTATCATTCATCCCCCATTCTTGCATTCATTGTCAATCCAAGTAACATTAGTAACAACTAAATAATGATCATTAGTTACCTCTTGGTTGTCTTCATTTTGCTTGTCCATGCAAACTTGCAAATCAGATTTCTCTTCCCTCTTGGGCTCATCTCCCTTGATTATTTTATCAACATGCATGCAATCATACAAAGGCAAGGAAACATCTTCAATCAACAATAATTCTTTACCTTGCTTATTTGCATCTAGGGGCTCTTCTTCTTTCTCTTCCCTTTGAACTAAATTTGATTTTTCTGTGCAAGTGTCAACTCTCATGCAAATATTAGATACCAAATTTTTATCCTTAAACACCAAAGAACTCATACCTTGGAGAATCATAGTCTTCACTTTGCTTGAACATTGCTCTAAAACACCTTGGGCTAGTGTATGAGCAACACATGATGCCTCCTTACTCAATCATTCCTCCAAATATAGATAGAAATTGTGTGGGGGCTCTCATATTCATTTAATACCAAAGACATAATGGTTTGCATGGAGACCATTATCTCTTGAGTATGATCATTATCAAACATGTGAGAAATAAGATCATTACATTCTAGATCTATCATCACCACACAAGATCTTACCTTTGCCATAGTGTTCAAAATGCTAACCCTCTTACCAAAACAAGGGCTAGTGAGGTCCCAAAGGCCTTGGAAACTTCCCACCATGACCTCGAAGATGTCTTCCATGATGGCATCACTATACGACAAGTTTGGGGCTGCAATCCGCATAACTTCACTAATGCAAGTGATGACCATAATTCTTATTTCCCCATCTTCATGATCCAACAATTCGTGCCTAGCCAACTGCATCACCAAGGAGTCTAAAATTGGAGACATAGAGCCATAATCGATTGCTCTATCAAGCATAAACAACTCACTATCTCTTCAAGAGTGTTGAGCAATACACTCTTCTCAAATGAAGGCCTCTTGAGCCTTTTCCCAAGCTTATAGAGCTTGGTCCTCAAACCTCCGTCACTAGCAAGCTCCATGATGTACTCTACAAACAAACCCACAAGGATGGAAGAAGGTTGCTCTGATACCACTGTAATATCCCCTTTTAGGATATTATTTAAATCTGCAAAAATTATCTCGATCACCCTAGGAAGATTAGATCTTCTTAGTTTGACCTCAAATAACCTAATGTCGGCAATAATACAACCTAAAATGGGGTTGGAGTATGCCAAAGTAGTGGGTTAGATGAGAAAACTAATTAGAATGTTAATATCACCCGATTTGATTTTTAAAGCGTGGTTAATTAATTAAATAAATACTCAAACTATCACGTAATCTTCCAAAATTATTTCTCGCTTAACCATCCAAGCAAAAATTCTCAAACTTTGGATTTTGGGCCACAAAAATATGAAGAACAATGTCCCAAAATCAATTTTTGCACAACCAACATAAAACCCTAATTTTACCCTAAAAATTATGTCTCCTAGCACATTTAGCGCATCAAATTCACTCCAAAAATTATGAAATCACTTTCTTCTTATTCCTCCTAATTTCTACAACCAAATCCAACATTAACTTGACCCCAAAACTGCAGATCTGAAATAATATTAATTAATAATGTCCAGATAGCTTGCCGACAGCTGAAATATTCAAAAATTCATAACTCATCCAATACTCAGTGTTTTTCCATGAAATAAAATGCAAAACAAACTAGAAACCAATGTCTTTCCAATGCACTATGATTCTGAATTTTCTGAGCATTAAAACCTTGCCAAAACAACCTTGAAATCTGCTTTCAAGTCGCTAGGGTTAGAGTAAATCATATAAATTAATTCCAGCTCATACACCCCTTCCAAAATATTCAAATAATCAGCCCTTGCTCTGAAATAATTAATTAAACACAGCAGCAAATAGATCTAGCATAAACAACCTCAAAATATGATAGATCAAACCCCAAACCAAGTCGATTTGCTAAATAAATTGCAGCAGCAATAATAATCACCAAAGTACATCAAACCCTTCACAAAAATGCAGATTTATGCTTCAAACAAATATGCCCATACCCAAGACCAAGTCGCCAAAGCTAGAAAGGGAATCACCAACAAGTAGATTTGCAAATCTCATGAAAATACTTCAATTCATAACCAACTCAATAAACTCCCACGCAAGAGAGAGAGAAGGAAAACATCAATGGGCATGCATCCCAATTACTCCAAGCATGGAGTGAAATCAATAATTCATCCAACATAACCCTCTAAGGAAATGTGACCTCCCTTTTATAGAACTAAGGGGTGCAATATCCAATAAAGACCGACCTTTCCCTTTTGGAGGGAAAACATAAACTCTCATTAAAATATTTAATACTAAGACTATGTGCACTTTATTTATTTTTTAATTAAATAAATAAAAGTAACTAACCTATGTGCACATTAAACTAACTAAAGAGACTCCCACTTGTAGCGTTAGGCATGCCAAGGGATCACAATGCAAATGAAAAATAAATATTAATAATGTCTCGAAAAGGGGAAATTACAAGTACATAGGTGTACAATGCTCAACAAGGATGAGAATGAAGATTCCCAAAATTTGTAGGGAAAACACTTCCTACCGATTTTCTTAGACTGTCGTGACAAAATATAGATGACCATTCAATGTTAAATACTTAAGGCATGTTAATAGTTGTGTTTATGATCTTTAGTTGAAGCCTTCATGGTCCCTTAGGGTCAAAAGACTATATGATAAGGTAATTACAAAGAGGTTGGTTATAAAATGGTTTTTCTTCTTCCTAAGTGACAATTTGTCATCCTTCACATGTGACAGCTTAGACATACAACATTGTAGTTTGCTAACAAATGTCATAACATGGCACAACCCTAAGAAGTTCCAAGTGGCATGCCACAAATCCACAAGAAGTTGTCACGTAGCTACTAAGTTTGGATGGCCTTGCATGGGGTTGATTTGTTGAATTGCATGTTACAAGGTGATGTGTGGGTGTGTGAGGGTATTGTGAAGCTACATAAGTAGTGTGAGATATCACAAGGCCATAAAACACCTAGTCCTTATGAGAAGCATAAGGAGTCATCTAATCGCACACAACTCATTCACCCTTCCTTAAGGAGAAACACCCCCTATTGCATGTTTAGTCAACTTTGGAAACTAACAAGAAGTTGTTGAAGGAGAAACCACTAGCTCTTATCAACTTATTGCCCAAGCTTTACCAATGAATAATTGAAGTGGTAGGTGCATGTCGGTGTGATTTCAAAATTCTAGTTCTTGGGCATTATATGCGAGTGTTCATGATCCATCTATGAAGTATGTTGAGTTCATGTTGGCTTAATAAAAGGTGGGAAGTATGACCTAAGAGTTACACATTGAATATTGGATGGGGACCCAAGTATTACGGCAAATCAAAGATGAAAATGTTCTCTCCATTTTTGTGTGATATGGTGTAAGGACCATAACATATAGGCTTCACCTTTCCATGGGGACACTTGAAACATTATTTTTGAGGATGCAACTAAGATATAACCCTCGTTGAACTCATGCTATATAATTTGTGTCAAGGTGCTCTTTCTACTTAAGTTGTTAGCACAAGTGTATCTATTGAACATGTTGGTGAACATTTTGAGGTGTTACAAAAACTCTTGTGCCTTATCCACTACCTTCTCCTATGTATGTGAATCTATGTTGGATGGTCCATGGTATGATATGTTAAGGGGTGTTGTTGGTTGGAACCCAAGACATATGGAATGGACTGTGCCACATATAATTGTAAAGTGATACGTTTTAGGTATTTTATTGTGGAACAAATTATCATTCCAGTGTATGGGTGTGCATTATTATACATGTGTATCAAATGAGCCATTGAGTGGTTAACAACTTATGTTTGTCCATCCACTCCTAAGGATGAAATCATGTACACTAGTCCAATTTTGCATCCACCATTTCCCACGGTGCGGGCCAAAAATAACTAGCAAATTGAATGTCACAATCAAACATAATGGATGTTGGTAGCCCAAAGTGGACCCAAATATGGTTTAAAATGATCACATTATTACTTGTGCTTCAATTCTCTTCTTACAAGCCACCATGATGGCCATATTTGAAATCACGTCCTCTATAATTATATCGAGTCATTCGGTGTTTTTTCATAGGTAGTCCAATCATGAAATCCATGCTGATAGATCCCAAGGCCTGGATGGGATTGATAAAGGTATGTAATGTCGCAACATCCTATTTGTGGGTTTGCGCAATGCAATGAGGAACACAAGACTTGATGTGTCGCTCAATGTTTACGTCTAGGTGAGACGAGTAGAAGTGTTATCACATTGCTAGTGTCTTGGTAATGTTGAAGTACCTTATTGCTTTAGTGTAGTTCACCTCCTAGATGAGATTTTGGTGAGATACGCCATCGAAACACATATATGTCTAAGATTATAGAGAAGCTTGTGGGATGCAGAATTCACAAACATGATCACCCTACACAAGGGTGTGTTAGGCTTTTGAAAGGTTGTGGTCTACTGAGTATAGAGATAATCAAAAGATATGGTTGTGGTGTGTCAAGTGTTGCGATGAACACTTGCAATGGAGGGTGGTCAAGGGAATTGGTTTTACCATTCTCATGCTCGATCACCAAATGGAACTCGCTACATGATGTCACCCACTTCATGTGGTACACATTCTCTAGCTTGTGTTTATATGGGAATGGAAACAAATAATCAAAATGGATGGTTGTCTCCTTACTCAAGATGTTATTGCCCCATTACATGACTGCTAAAATGATGGCATACAAATCTTTCTCATAGGTACAATGTTGAACCGTGTTATTTGATGTTTTTGAGTGATATGAAATTGAGTGTCCATGTTATGTGAGTATTGCATCAAGTGCATAGTCGATGCATCAGTCTAGTTATCACATGACTAGTAAATGTCAAGCATTGCTAAAACGAGTACTTGTGTAGAGGCATTGTTTGAGCTCCTCGAAGGCACATCGTTATGGATATGTCTCGTGGTATGTTGCCTTAGCATGCATGATCTCCTTGAGGGGCCATGATATGTGTGAGAGACCAAGAACAAACATATGGTAGAATTTGTAATTCCAAGAAAACGCAATGAAATTATGCAAAACTAGCCAATCATGGATACATTGATCTTTCTCGGATTTACATGGATGCGTGCCACATGCATGCATAATCAAAGCTATAGCCCAAATACCGAATGTGTTTGACATCACATGTGCACTTGGCTAAGTTGGCTTCTGCAACTTGTGTTTATACAAAGTGTCTAGGCAAGTAAGACATGCTCCTCCCAAGTCTTGTTGAAGATGAGGATGTCATCCAAGTAAATCATGAAAAATAATTTGGTGAAAGGTTAAAATATGTTGTTCATTAGGTGCATTGGTCAAACCAAAAGGCATAACCAACCATTCATACAATTCCTCTTTGCTTTTGAATGCTCTTTTCGATGCCTTATTTGTACCAATGGTAAACTAACTTCAAGTCAATTTTGGAGAAGTATTGTGCACCTTCGCGAAAATCCAAGAGGTCAACAATGCATGACAATTGGTACTTATTCTTCACCGTTATCTTATTTGGAGCGCGACATTTGATGCACAAACACCGCGTGCCTTGAGTTTTTGGCATGATTATAGAGCTCCCACAAAAAGAGCTAGGATTAATCCTACATTGATCACAAAGCTCTTGGATCTAGCGCTAGACTTCATCATTCTCTAAATGGACATATGATACAAGGGATTGCTCAAAAGAAGATATCTATGAACTAAATCAGTTTAATGCTTACCACACAATGTGTCGAAAGGCCTTTCAATTCATGAAGACGTCTCCATATTGTTCTAGTAACTTGTAACAAGTTGTTGTGATGATGATTGCTCTATATGGCATGGTGTCAATGCTTTCTTGTTTAGCTATGTTTGTACTTATAGAGAAACTAAGAGTAACACAAACTTCTACATGTGCAAAATGAGCTTGCAACATTGTTGGGACGAGACAAAAGTGAGTTTGGTCTTTGGAGATGAATCTAATCTTTGACATTGATGGTCCATCGATACATATTATCTCAATATGTAGCATCACAACCATATGTATGTGATCTTCCAAGTAAGATGTCACACATTTTAGTGTCGCAACGTCACAAGTGGTCAGATCCTCCATAAACTTGACCGCATACTTGAGTGGATTTTCATTGGACTTGGATCTCTTTCCCTTGTTGGAGCCACCCAAGAGTGTATAGTCAAGGATGTGCTTTAGTGATAATACATATCCATTGGACTAGATCTCACATGATGATGTTTGATCTCCCACTATCGATGATGACATTTAGGAGCTAATCCTTGACCCACCACTTAGTGTGAAACAAGTGTTTTTATTCCTTTGAAGTGTCCGTAGCAAAGTGGTGTTACTTGTGTGGTGACATGTGGCATCTATATTTTTATCTTCTTGTGCGGGACTTAATGTAGATTGCAAATCAAGAATTGTTGTGTAGCATTCAAAATTATTGTGTGAGCTTGTGGAGTGTTGGTAGCAATTATCACCTTGGTTCTTCTTGTCTTTTCCTTAGGTTGAAGGTGTTGTAGCTTTCTAATGATGTACAACCTTCTTGGGTTATTCTCCTTACGCAACAATTATACTTCTATATAAGAAGGTTGATGGTGCATGGGGCACAACATAGCTCTCACACACAATACCAAATTAAGAGCAAATTTGATACTTCACCTTTGCCTTGGCTTTGATCTTGGGAATGATGTGATATGCTTACCCTAATGTGTGACAAGTTCAAAATCCATCTTTGCACATATATAAGGTCGAGACGTTAATCCACTTCAACACATTTTGTTACTTTGTTAGATCCTTGTGCAAACGATCAATGTAGTCATAAAGTCATTGATGTATTCTTCAACTAATTGCTCCTTACTCTAGCATGACCGCTATAACTTTGAGGGGGTATTACTCTCTTTGCCGAGCACCGATAAATAAACTCCAAGTCTCAATGGCATCAAGTCTTTCTCGTGCCATGTGTTGTAGATTTTCCACAAGTGGGACACTAAAATGGACATCATCAACACTACGAAGGTGATCTTCTGCGTTGATGAGAATGTTAATGAAGCGAGACCACCACTTTTTGAATCCAACTATCCAAAGTGTTGTGGTGTTGATTTTACCTTTAAACACTATAATGTCGAGATTGACTTGTGCTTTTAAACAACTTTGAGGTTGAATTTGTGGATGCACGGTTTGCATAAATGTAGTTGCTTGTGGACCAAGTTGCAACATGAGTTCACAAAACCAACCCAAAATTTTGGCGTGTTGCTCATCAAGGGCATCCCACATGAGTTTCTAGATGACTAGGGATGCCTCCAAGAATGCTTTATGGGCATCAACCATCTTGCTCTTGCTACGACTTGCTTACAAATATTTTGAAACAAAACCACATGGATGTCCTTTATATTATTGTGTGTGTGTGCTTACATGTTTATGAAATATCTCATTTTTATACCAATGATTTGAACCATGGGGATCAGGATGGCAGCTCAAAGGACAATCATATAACATGGCTAGCAAACTACATATTATAGAACATGCAATGGAAAACTACTACAAAAACAAACGAAAACACATTTGAATGCCAAACATTTGTAGAATAATGCAACTTCTTTGCAATGAGAAAGAATATGGTAAAGTGCATAGGTGTACAATGTTCAACAACGTCGAACACCGAGAATGTAAATTTCCCATAATCAACAAGGGAAATCACCTCCTAATTGATTTGCTTGGACTGCCATGAAAGAATACAAAGGATTATTCCATGTTAGATACTTAGGGTATGCTAACAGTCATGATTACGATCTTTGGTTAAAGCCTTTGTGATCCCTTAGGGTTGAGAGGCATACAATATAGATACATCATTACAAGAAGCCAACTACAAAATGGTTGGATACATAAGAGGATGGTTATAAACAATGTCTTTTTCTTGAGTGATAGTTGGACTTCTAGCATCGTGGATCACTAACACGTGATTTAATGTGGTGCAGCCCGGAAAGTGCCACCTAGCATACCATGAAGCACCGAGAAGCTATCATGTGGTCGATGAGTTTGGATGGCCCTACACAACATTGGAGTGATGTGAAGTACATTGCAAGGCGTTGTGTAGGCACATGAGGCTACCACAAGGCTATGTGGGTGGTGCCATATGCCACAATAGAGAACACCAAGTCCTTATGGGAAGTAGACAGACCCGTGCGTAGTAGAAAATTTTATGTATGATTAATAGAAGATGTTTTTCAATTAAAAAAATATGATTGCTTGTAATGGCATCCTACTAGTTCACTTTGGTCCAATTTCAGATAGCACAATGTGCACTTTTAATATCATTATTCATCTTCAATGTCATAATAAACACGTAATTGAAATATAAACAATGTTGCTCCTAAATTGTTGATTTTGATCCAAGGTTGTGATGGTTCATGCATTACACAACCACAGAAATTAAGTATTATAAACATAGCCTGAATTGCTCCAATACAATAAGTGTAAGTAAAGAAGTAAGACATCCATCTTTCAAGCCCGTTTTCAAGACAACCATGCATGCTACACAAGATACTAGAAAAAGTTGGAACATTAATTTCTTTTAATGAGCCATCACAATTATATTGAAGCGTGAAATATCCTTCAACCATAGAGATTGCAACATGATTAAAAATACAGTCCCTTATGTAATAGCACAATTCTCCAAAATAAAAATTTAGGAATGTCAAGTTTTTCAAATTCTTAATGCATTGCTACAATTTCATGGATTATTAATCCTTAGAAAAGAATTTGGCAAATCAATGATGAGAGTGCAATTTCTAACTTTAGTGGAACAACATCCCTAAGATAAATACGATTTCCATCATGTACATTAGATGGAGCTCATAAACTGAAAACTAAATTCATCATATCCTTTGCAGCAACTTTCAAGCCTTGTATATAAAGAATTATTAGGGTTTATGTATATGACATCAGTTTCAAATAAATCAGTTCGCCAAAGCTCCATTACAATAGCAATTTTTTTGAGCTACAAATGGGACATGAACCAAGTTGTAGTTGGAAATCTATGTATACTCAGGAACTTTTTTACATGGATCAAACACAGAGGACAGAAATCCTCAAACTGAAAATAGTGTTATGAACTAATTCAAGCTTTAGAAGGAACATCCACTATTACAGAGTTGAACTCCCTAACTATGTCCATCATGTGATTGCATATTATTATACTAAGTCATCCTTGCCATTATTCACATAGCAATGGGAAGCCATATTTCAGCCATACATATTGGTATGCAGCACATAACTCTTCATTGAAGTATATTTAATAGACAAAAAGCCATGACTTGATCGATTAAAGATTCACAAAACATTTCAAATTCCCTTTTTTATAGATTGTAAAGCATTCCATCCACTCTCCAGATTTCCCCAATCATAGTTCATCTATGTTTGCCGAGCGACTTTGAGAAATATGTGTACCTCCATATATTTGTGTGTGAGCATGTGTGTGCATTCATAGTGCTGCCTCATAGAGCTTAATAACTGAGATTAAAAAAGGATATAAAGAAAGGCATTATAAACTAAATCTATTTGTGAGTGTGCACAAGGGTATGCCTGTTCAAAGTGCTGAATATCATACAGATTCATTATTTGAATTTTGAACTACAAGAAAGGGATCATAAACTAATAAGGTTTACTGATTAAATAATAGGTAGTAGAATAATTGGGTTCTCAACTTTGAGTTCTCCTGATATTCTTTTATAGCGAAAATTTACCAGATTAGATTTCATAATTCATCAATGTCAAGTCAATGTCTTCTCATTATCCAGCATATCCTTACCTTCATAATTATCAGCTACATCAAGAACAGGAGGAACCTGTCCCAGGTATTCTGTTGTGGGTGGACTTTTCCCAATTGCACTGCAAGCAATAATGATGTGAAGTGTCAGAATTAATGATTTAACAAATAGAGAATGTGTAACTGGAGATTTGACAAATAAAATCACAGCCTCAAAGCATGAGTTAACTGTACAAAGAATCTTAACATGAAAATTAGGATCTTGGCCATTGTACTGAGCTGGCTAGTTACGATGGGTCGTTGCTAGGCAAAAGGCCCATAGTCAAACCATGGTGGTTTTGGAGGCTCAAATTTATTGAAGGGAAAGAGTTTGACATCAAAAACAGACCTTTGGTTTCGCAAGATTTCCAGGCTCCCTCCTTGAAATAAAAACTAAAAATGAAAAGAAAATTAGGATCTTCAGAAAAGGAAAATGCAAATTTTCATTCACCTTCGGTCTGCGAGAACCATAGATCTAAGTTCACAGTTGGCAAAACTGCATGAATGGAAGCAAGAACCAAAAAAGCATGTCAGCAGTAAAATCTTTAGCAATTATTCTATTCTAAAATGTTACATTCATTCAACTCCAAAATCAGAATAGGAACTAAACAATAAAACAGTATTATGAACTCATAAATTGAACATATTTGACATCAAGTTCCTTCGGATATTTTTTCCCTAGAAACAACACTTTGAACATCATTGCACTTAATTTAGCAATCGGTTACTTAGAGAAACACCAATAAAACTAGAATTCACATAGCATGCCCAATAGCAAACATAATTCAACATGTCTCTCAAAACGTTTGTACCTGAATCTTACTATATAATATTAGTGTGGAAAGCATATACCAAATTAAAAAGAACAAAATAAAATTTCATGCATGGTTAAAGCTTCTGCAAATTGCAATCATGTTTCTGCTAGACATGCCTAACAATAGTGTACCTTTTTTCTGTAGCCAATAATAGAAGATGAAGAAACCTATAGTTTCTGTCCCAATAAGCAGGGACCTTCTCTTGCAACTAATAACAATGGACTCTCATAATCTCCTACCAATCTTTTCTGTTTATATTTCCATTGGTTGATTGAAAACTTATCTTCAATTGTAACTTAGATTAATCTATTTTTATGAAAACAGTTTATTTAACTTGTGATTTTCCCCATAGAATCACTAGTACCTACTTGAACCTAAGGCTACGATACCAGATGCAAAACGAACCCCCTCCCGGGATGCATTTTGGTGTATCCTATGCATCTAAGAGTTATAATATGCAAATGATACTTCTGGGATAGCATATCCTGCAGTATTCAAATTTATAGACAGGTAGGAATAACAGTATAGAACTAATATATATTTCGTAAATGTCCTATTCCACTGCACCAAATCCCGAGGGGATTTGAAAGTTATATATATTTATATATATATATATATATATATAGAGAGAGAGAGAGAGAGAGAGAGGTAAATATAACATTGAGATCGCGTGTTTTCATGACAATGAGAGTTTGAGATGAAAATATATGGATCCATTGTGTCATTTGACGCAAATCCTTTGACATCATTTCCAACATTTCTATAACTATTAGTGTGTTCATCCTCAAGGAGAAAGATAACAAGAAACTTACTATGAGGAAATTGTAACATGTTTAGTTCCTTTTAATAATATTCTTTTAATGAACTCAAGGTCTTGGGCTATTGATGAGTTACAAGTAGTTTGTAATCATCAATCCAAGTTCCATTTCCATTGAGTTCATTGGATGCTTTCAATAAGTGGCTATGGGGACACCTGGAGGTAGGAATCGAACTTCTCCATATGGACCAAGTGGGCGGGCGCTCCGAATGCGGATCGCTCGGCGGACATTAAGGACCCAAGCCCACCCTCATGTCCCACTTAGAGAAAGTGCTCCTCCACCACTCCAGTTCATAGCTCTGGTATAATAAAAGTGTTTACCATCCAAAGTTAGCCAATGGGGTTTGGGTGGATCGGTTAAGATAGACGATTGTGTCCGAATCCACCCAAGTTCAAATCCCGCTGGGCATAATCCGCTTTGGGTGGTTTATCGGTGGTGGCGGGTGTTGCATCACTAGTGGATGCGGTTGGTGGTTCTTATCGGCGGTGGCGAACTTAGTATCGGTGGCATTGGCATTGGCGTTGGCGGTGGCTCTAAAAACAATGGTGGCAAAAAAATTGCATCGTCGGTGCGGGCTCAATGGTCATGGTTTGTGATTGTGATGGATTAATTGTAATATCTTGTCTGAGGATGTTTGCATTGTTAAGGGAGGGGACCCAAGAACCCCCGGTTCATAGCTCCGGTCAAAAGCGTTTAACTATCTAAAAATAATAATATTCTTTTAACCTCAATGGAACAAGGTAATATATCGACTTTCATAAACTCATAAATTTTCTTTCTTTCTTCTAGGTGATCAAATAATAAATATGTATGCTTAACTAACTTATTACTTAGTTTTGATTAATTCAAGGCTTCCATGAGCAATTTAATTAGATTATTAATTTTTGTGGGATTTTGCTGGTGTGTGTTTATGTCATGTTAAGATGACCAATCATGGAGGTCATCTTGGCATAAACATGCTTAAGTGAATCGTTATCTTGACAAGACTTAAACACACAAACAAAATCCCACAAAAGTTAATAGTCCGATTAATTAGTAAGTTAACTTATCCATAAGTTATAATAATCTTAAGATTAATCACCCATATTTATACTTGCATTGTCTCTCCTCCTTATGTATGTATCGACAAAGCAATATTGATTGTTGAAATAGATAATAGTTTTAGAAGGATAGTGAGGAAGACTTTTGAAGATAAGAAAGGACTAAATGATTTGAATAGGGATAATGGCCTTGGCATAGGAATATCCTAGAGACCAATACTAAATCACATAAGGAGACAATGTGAGTATAATTGTGGGTGATTAATCTTAACATTATTCTAGTGATATATTAATTATGGATACGTTAATTAGCTAATTATTTATCTATTTAATTTTATAAATTAATTATTTAGTCAACTAGAATAAAGAAATAGAGTTTATGAGTTTAGGAAGGCCAACATATTACTTTATTCCATTGAGGTCAAAAGAATTAATGGAGCTAAATAACGCTATCAATTTTCTTGGAGCAAGTTTCATCCTCTCTTTCTCCTTAAGGATGGGTACAAAGAGTACTAAAAATGTTGGAAATGATGTCAAAGGATTTGGCATTAAATGACATGATGGTTCCAAAAATTCATCTCAAATGGAACATTATACATAATACAACATTATATAATATAATATATATTTATAAATGTCCTATCCCATTGCACAATATCTAAGGGTTTTTGAAAAATCTTCATATCCCTAACAAATACTTGTGTAACTTCAACCTAAGGAATTATTCTCCTAGCACCTGCAGAAGATGATTATTAAATGCCAATTTTATCACAAACAAGAACCATGCACCTCTATCAACCGACAAATGTTTATTGCCAAATCTGTTTCCTATAGTTAAATGAAACAACTAGGTGAGAAGACATGTATGCCTTTGATGGTATTTCCTATACTTCCATAGAGATAGGAAAGACGGGGTGCATCTATATTTGAGTCCATAATTTTGGAGTATTTCTATTCCTATCAATCCATATCCAAGGCCTTTTGAATAATCTTCATATCCCTAACAGATATCTGTGTAACTTCAACCAAAGGCATTACACTCCTAGGACTTGGCATGCGAAAAAGATGACTATTAAATGCCAATTTTGCCATGAACAAGAACCATGCACCTCTATCAACTGACAAATGTTTACTGCCAGCTAAGTCATGAGGTTTGAATTCGAGTTCATGTTCGACAAGGATAAAGTTTGGTTCAGGTTCTCCAATGGGTAAAGTTTGAAAAAAAAATCTTTAAATTCAAACAAAAGAAGTTGTCTTTTCCCCTAAATAATGGATAAATATGTCGACGAACATAGTGGAGGGTATTTGTCCTTCGCTTTCAGACAATACATGTATATATACACACATATTTATAAAATAATGAAAAAGCATGTCAAAACTTCTCATGTAAAAATAATGGCTTGAGTAGGCATGTATATGCCCTTAATGGTATTGGCTATACTTCCACAGAGATAGGATAGACGGGTGCATTTATATTTGAGTCTTTATCATTTTGGAGTCTTTCTATGCCGAACAATCCACAATCTTCAATGCACATACTCATGGAAAAAAGAAAAACAGCCAATAAAATTACATTTCCTAAACATCATATACATTAGGAAAGGAAATATACTAGCAATTGCACATGAGTTGCAGTAAGGTATGACGGAAGGGATGTCGATGTAAAGCCAGTTTGGAAATTCATTTTGATGTGATAGTTGGTATGTAATGTATTTGTTAACGATAATTTGATTTGTATGCTACAATGGAGACAGATGAAGATCAATACACCGAGAAGAATGCATTATACAAAAATGTCTACAACAAAGTAGATCGGAATTTTGTTTAAACTTTACATGTTTTGGAAAGGAGAGGAAGTTGTTTGGAACTAAATCTAGCCTTCTCTTCATATCTTACGTTTACATGTTTACCATCCTTTATTTGTGCATAGCACTCGAATGAAAATGCGTGCAAGACATGCAAGTCTACCAATGATCGTACTCTTGAGATTGTACTAAACATTAATCGATGTCGATCAATGTGGCCAATATCTATTAGGCGTTATTTATCGTCATAACATGTAATTTTTCTATTGTAATTTCCCAACCCATTACTTGAGTGGCATTTGTCGATGATTGCCACGTGTTACTAGAAGAATTGGCAAATGTGTGGGGTTGAATCAAATGGCAATGTCAAGATACCCCTTCCCCTATTACAAATCTCACCTCTCCACAACCACAACACTAAAGTTGAAACCATAGTTCGCATACTCGTATTCGGCAACTATTCAAAAACGCAAAAAAATTGACTCGGCAAAAACCCGTGAGACTCGCGAATATTCGGGAATATTCGCAACTTAAAAATACGCAAATTTCTTTAAAAACATAAATATTTATGCAAAATATAGCTACAAAATGTATCAAATGAGTCTGTAAAATGTTGGGGAAGTGTTTTGTATTAGATTTGAATACAAATACAGTACATAATCACATCATCATGCAAATACAACAGCCAACTAATAAGTGTTATGAATTTATGATGATTGTCATTGAAAATTATCATCATAAATTGCATATCTACGCAAGTTACAATTTACAATAATTTACATTTTCTTCTTCCTCGTTTTAGGATGCTCAATAGCTGTGTGATTACAAGTGAGGGAGTGTGATGCCTTTATAAGACAAAAAAACAACGTTTTTTCAATGTGAAACCTGCGTTTTTCCCATTTTCCGCATTAAACCAGCGTATGGGCGAGTTTTAGGGTCAAACTCGCAAATATTGGTGAATATTCGCCAAATATTCTTGGCGAGTATTCACCAATATTCAGCGCAAGCGAATGGCGAGTTTTACAGGCGAATATTCGTCTGAGCAAATTTCTGGCGAGTACTTGCCAACTCAGCGAGTACTTCCCGAATAGGCAAACTATGGTTGAAACACCATACCGTAAAGAAATAAATGTGCACAATTCTCTTCTTTAGATGTCCGATTGCTATGTTTCTAAGGAAATATTCGTCCTTTTCCACTCGAGACATGGGGTATTGACACTTGCTCAATTTTATATTAGTTAGCAATTTCACCATCATGGGTGCAATGAATGGGTTGATAGGAAAGTTGCAGAGATCTATGTAGAAATATTGAGAAGCGAGCAAGGTTTTTTGGTGCCCCAAAGCAAATGAATAGGGTCATGTTATCAGATTGTCATATTTAACAATTACTAGAAATATACCCTACAATTTTGCTCATGCTAACTAAAGAGTGTACAATTTTGGTCAAGGTTCTTTGTTTTTGTTAATTTTGGTAGATCCTTTTCACCTTATTGTCTTGACTTGCACATTGCTATCTGTTTTCTATGGCTATCTCTAGGTTTACGACAAATCCCTCTCTCACCATGTATGATTACTTCATAAACATACTTGTATACAATTAGATTTGTGTTTACTAATTAATATTTTCTCGATCTAAATGCAATGTATGTGGTTAAATGGAAAGATAACACAAGCTCGTCAAAATATCCCTCATTTTTAATTGTTGTTAAATTAGGGTTCCAAGAAAGGAGATTAGTTCAGAGATTTGATTAGATAAGTCATAATAATAGATTTGACATATCTCGGTGATTGCTAGAAATGTACACTACAATTTTGGTTGTGCTAACTAAAGAGTGTACAACTCGGTCAAGGTTATTTGTTCTCATTAACAAGAAAGTCAATGCCTCTATTTTTAGTATATTTCCCAGTTAGACGGCAAAGAATTATTTAATGGTGGCTATGACTTGTTTTATGGGGTAAGATAGATTTTACGCTTCACGATAGGTTTTGAGGGATCTTTTAGATATGCATGTCCATTTCAAAACCCGTTAACTAAGAACCCTAGGTGTCTCACCAATTTACATGTTGAATGTTTCCCATGGTGCTGATTTCAACACGGAAATGATTTCTGCTCCACGAGAGTCCTCCAATTTTGTCGACCACCACCGGTGTGATCTGGGAGAATTTCTTTCAAGACAACCAAATGCTCCTCTCCCCAACTTATGCTAGAAATTTGTAGTTGCAATTTTGCAACTCTTTGTATATGAACATTTGAGTTAAGTCGACATGTCATCCTCCTCCACGGATTTTTTTGGAAGCCTTAGACGCATCCACACAATAAAGCCTACAATCAGAAAAGATAAAACAAGTACCGACAGAAGTAAAATGAAAAGAGCACGGACTCTCCTTGATGACAATCTGCCGCAAATCATAAGCGGCCAACCGTTTAAGAAAAAGCTCCCAATCTAATGAATCGAATATGTCAAACAAATTGCCAAACCAGAGTCTAGAAACGGGAGGGTTAGAATTAGTAATAGCAAATACTGTACAAGAACAATCGTTGAGACAGCACTTTTGCATCCCTCTTCTGTTTTGAATCAATTGTTCATCACGCAAGAATTTTCCAAAGTGAGGTGGAAGAAACCATCTATGGTGCCATTGGTGGCATCAATGGCAAAACATTGTAATGGGTGGCACCTAACGCAATCGCTTGATCACCAATCCTCTGAATTTTACTGCAATCGTCTTTGGGGTGGAAGGTTTGCAAAGTTGCAAGGCTCTCGCTCTTACACAATCTGTAAGCCCTACATACACCATGCACACTGCCATCACACTAGAGTTGCGACCAAATCATGCTCCATCTACTATTGCCAATTAAGAAGTACACAAGTAGGTCTCTGTTATTGTGCAAAAGTAAGTATGCTAGGACGATGCGAGCTGTCGTTACTGCTGAAAATGTGTAATACATGCTTGAGAGGGAGATTATTTTAAACTTTTGCACAATTTTGGAATAATCCGAAGGCAAAGTGATGAAAGACCTACCGCTCCACTCCCCACTAGTCCCGTATTGAATGCTGGTATCATAGAGCAGCTCAAATTGTGTCTTTCCTAGTAAAGGATCCATTCCAAAATAGAAGTGTCAAGGTGTTGGATCTAATGAACTCTTCCAAGAAGTCGTTTTCATGCCTTTCCACATCTTCATCCCAGACAACCATGTCTCTCTTGGATATCTAAAACTCTCCCAAACAATCTCTAGCACCTGAACTCTGCTATAACAAAAACTGGCACTTAAGAAAGCACCACCACATCGGCCTAGCAATGTTTTCACGCAAAGAATGATTTCTCACCTGTCTTCCTATGCATGGTAAACCCTTCTCTGCATACAACATTTTTCCACTTGTCGAGTCATCCTGCAATGTAAATAAGCCCTTCTGCTGAAACAGTGAAGCATACAAACACCAAAGCCTGCAGTCAAAGGAACAAACAGAAATGGAAAAGTAGATAGCAGAAAAAAATTCAGCACTGTGGGTAAGCTCGAAATTCTATGCTGCAGTGGCATCAAGCCCTCCAAGTCCTCCATCAAAAATCTGAAAACGAAAATTCAAGAAACAGTACGTATGCATCTCAGAGCTAAAAAATGTATGTCAAAGTGCTACAGACTAGCAGGGTCAATAAATAGGTGCACAAGGTGGTGAAGGGAATTAAAAAAATCTTTTGAGGGTGGTGGTAGTGGCTGATGGATGGGAAGAAAAATCTTTTGATGGTGGTGGTACCTAGTGGTAGGTGGCAATAAACAATCCAGCAACCTGAAAATAGATGATATGGGTGAAAAACAGAGGCAAAAATGTCCGAGTCCCTGACATCACAAAAAATAATAGAAAAGTACACAGAAAGAGTCTTCCTGGAACAGCTTGACACTTTCCGGCAAAGACTCCCACAATAAGAGATGCCTCCGGCATAATAACATAGAAGCTTAAGAAAAGTTTTACTACAGAATCTTAACAATCTTGCAAAAAAATCCAGATGCCTAGTGTTATTTAATATTAGTATTTTCAAAACTTTACAAAATCAATATTATGGATAGCAGAAAGTTTTATGATCAATCTTCAAGCAGGATTGAATGCTAGTTCAAAGTTTGAGATTCCATAGTTTTGCAGTTTATGAGAATTTTAAATTTCTGCTCGCTACTTTTTATCAAGGCATGAAACCAGAAAAATCAGATCATTCAAAGTCCTACATGATCTACAGGAGAATAAATCACGAGCATGTTATCAGTCTTTGGAAATGGCGCTTAGCAAGAAGTTTCATGGAATTCACAGGTATTTCAAGATAGTCATTTTAAAAGTGGACTCCAAAAAAAAAGGGAAGTAAATATCCCACGTGGTAACATACTATTGTGTATGAGGTGTTAGACATGGTGGAACACAGCTGCATGGTCACCTCACTAACTCGATGAAATTTTTCGGCATCTGAAATGTGTTACGACTTGGAAAAATTTGAATGTAACTGACGGATATTTTGAGTGACAGGCCATACTTGACTTAATATCCATGAAGGCCAAATCTCTACCGAATCCACTCCTGCTTCCTCACAGTGACCCAGAATATTGCTGAGCCATCAAGCCAAAATGAAAATATGCCATTCCTTTGCATAAATTTCAATTTTTGGGGTACCATAGAAGTTAAGTCCCGACCACTTGTTCATTCACCCAGAAATTGCCAAGACGTCATTCAGAGCTCTGCATTTTCAAGTAAGTGTAAATTGGCAAAGTCCACTCCTAATTGCTCACCGGAAACCCGGAACTACCAATGTTCCAAGTTTCCAGGAAAACCAAAAGTGACTAAGTACCACGATCTTCTCTTTACTCATCAGCAATTCAGAATATCTTCGAGCTAACGTCATTTTCATGATGTCAGTGTCAGCCAAATTCCTAGTTACCAAGTTGTTGCATCAGGAAAAAATTTGATGAAGTCCACAAGTGGAAGCAACATCTATGAAACATGTAAGACTATGTTCACAACAACAGCTAAACTACGTTACATGGTTTCCAGAAACTCCAAGTTATCTGGTCCTGCTTGAGGCAAGATTAACATCTGTATCACTATGATTTAATGTTAAATGGTGGCAAGAATTCTAGTGCCAAGCAAGGATGGAAAAGGCAAGCATGGACACTTCAAAATTTTGAGAAGAAGTTTTTCACGGATTAGAAGCTGAACAATTGAACAAACAGTCTCTTCCTCACACATAAATATTACAATATTACATGTAGAAGAGGAATTGTAGGACTGTGTTATCTTTTTCTTCCCTATTCCATAGCATCTTGGAACTTCACATCAAATTGGGTTGGACTGCTAATTCAATCAAGCACAGCTGGTTGGCTGCATGTATTACTTCAAGACTGATGTTGACCATTTATTTGAAATGAAATTTATTGTGTGGATCTGTCATTTAGTTGGTTTTGAATTTTGTTCATTACTTGGTTCTTGTGGATATTTTACCAGTCAATCTGATCATAAATCTTATCATAAACCTTGGACTCTAAATGTAAATGTTTTTTTGCATCATATGACCTAGCACTGTTGTTTATGTCAATGTTATGTTCTACTTGGCATTGTTGGAGTACATTGTGGATGATTTCTGGTCCTTCGAGGTTCTGTAGACAAATCTATAGGGGTGAGTTGTTTCATTTATCCTTCTGTAATTATGTCCAATTCAAAAGAGAGAAAATTTCCCTCACTGTATGTAGCCACAATTTTGAAAAATATAAATTACAACAATATTAAGAAAGAGAGCTGCTTCACTTTGAAGGGGAGAAAGATAATATTCCATTTGCACAGCATTCAAATGTGTATCATTTTGGATTTTGTTCAGGAAAATATTTCTGGGTGCAAAATAAACAATAGTACCTGGTCGTAACTGTGATTAGAATAATCCATATTATGATGACAATACTGTTATTGAGAACTTGAGCAACCGAACAACAAAGATACCTTTCAATAACCAAACAAAGGTTGGGTAATCCTGGCTTAATCAGCTAATAAACACTGGTAAAACCACCAACTTAATAGCTGACCGTTAGACAAATGCCATACGAACCATAGAAATGTGTAGTTTTGACATTTTCACATAAAGGATTGTAATTTTGTTATTATTGAAAACAATTGTGTCATGGGTGATTTAGACAACCAGGAGAGCATATGCTACTAGAATTTTGATTGCATTGAACTGGATGAATTGAATACAACTCTGACTCATGACAACAATCACATAATACAGTCTGATTTACCAGACAAATGAACTATACAGAAGTTCATGGTAAAAGCTTGAAAGGGAGAAAACTATTTTAGTTAAGTATTTAATCTAAACACTCTTGTTGTCTGGCATTTGCAGTCGGGCATAGTCCCAGAAGGAAAGGTTGGAAGAGGAGAATCTAGCTTTATTATGCTAGGTGCTTTAAGCTTTTTCAGAAGCTTGGCTTCTATAAATAGATTCGTGATGCCCAATGGGTTTCCAAGGCCAACAAAAATAACGTGATGAATTCTAACTTGCAGTAGCTTATACTTGCTAATCCGTTAATTTGGTACTTTTTGAACTCTTATTGCAATACCACAAGGGTGCTGTTGTGTTCTGGTGAAGTTTAGCAGCAGATATGGTAACACAACCATTTTAAACTATGGTGTGGCCATGCATCAAAAGTCCTTCCTAAAGCATGATACAATCCAGGTCCAAGTGACATTGATTAGTGCAAAAATGTACCTGCAACTCTAAGTTAACACCTACGGATAGCAGCTTCATGCCCATAGCACGGATGTGTGTGTGTGTGTGTAACCAAAACATGTTGATTTACACATTCAAATTCAAAAATACAAATTCAGTGACTGCATATTAACTACAATATTCAAAATGCCTTCAAGACTTATGGCCTATCACGATGATTATTGGCATTTGAATATATTTACACAATTCCTACTTGTTCGCCCAATTTCTTTGGAAGATGTGAACAAAACTTATGATTTGAAGAAATTAATTGTCAATCAAAGATCCTTTAAACAAAGTTTATTTTTCTCAAACTAAACTATTTTCCAATTTTGTAATGATATTGACTGCCTATCAGTGTTGCATCCTTTAATTGTTCTCAAACGCTATGGATAAGATCACACACAATGAAAATATGACATGTAAATCACACACAATGAATACAAATGTAAAACAATAAGGAATAAATCTAGAAAATATGTTAGAACAATAATGCTAATTTAATGAACTACATCAATAGATTTTGGGAATCAACACACATTTATGGCATCATTCTCAGGCGTTATTGTCAGATCACAGATGGCCATACCATTTATGACATATTGTTCAGATAAATGCTTGCATAAGAATATCTATAAGCGTAGTAGCAGAACTAATCACTCTATAAGATTCTGGTTTGGCATAACTTGAGTCTGTACGAGTAGAGGATGAAAATGATAATGATGAACATTATGATGAGGTTGCAGGCCAAGGCATAGAGAAGGACTATTGCAAACGCTTCCAGTGATGGTGCATTATGATGTTTCACAATCAAAAATATTTTGAATAATCAAAAGAACAGTCTGGGGGATGAAAAATAATGTTTACTTTAAAATCAAATCATTTTCCCAAAAATCTAAAAGAGGATGTCACAATTATTAAATTTATTTGTAATTTGTCAAATCAGCCAACATTTGACATCATTATCAGGCCATGTAATGCTACAAATAAATGCACGTCAATGGTGTTTGTTGATGCATGCAACACGATAATTAATTGATTTACAGTTGATAGGATTAACATATACATTTTTTCTCTTACCTATGGACATTATGAGATCCTGCATTGGCCGTCTCATTGTGGTGGATGAGTATGCCATCGGTTCTTTTATGTCCAGCTTTGGTCCTCATCAGCTCCCTGTTTTATTGAGGAACCTTTCCCTCGCATAGCTATTGGACGTGTACTTGGATCATATTGCTTGGGGTTTAATCACTATGACTTTCCCCCTCTAGTTTTTAACATTACTGTTTTGTTGTATAATTACTTTTCAGAACCTAGGTATTTTTTACCCTAACACTTTTCTATTGTAGTTGCAAGTACTTTTGAGTCCCGTTGACTTATGTTGGACATCTGGGGACGTGAATAAAGTTTTTCTTTGTTTATTTTTATTCTTTTTTTTTCATTGTTTCTGCATGCTCTTTCTGATTTCATTTGTATAGCATATTTGATTTTCCATCAAAATTAATTGTGTCCCCATATTTTAGAAACATTACCAAAATTATGATAAGAAAGGCAAAAGCATTAAGAAAAAGATCCAAATATACCAGTTGAGAGAGAAAACAATAGTTTTTACAAAAAACAATCAAGTTTTTCTTAATTTGGAAAATCTTGGGATATTTATAAAAATCATGACTGATCACAAAAACATGATAAATCAGGGATGTTCATTTTAATTTTTTTGTAACATTATATTTTAAGGAACACTCTTAACATATGCATTCTACTTTGAATATGTCGATATGCCAACTCAATGGTACTAGTAGAGACAAAAAGTGTGGACAAATCTGATTCATTTATGCAAACTATTTCCCAGACACTAATTCTTCTGCTAGATCAACAAAACAAAAACTTTTATTTGGGTCCATCTACTTACTCCCTGCAGATCTCGTTTCTAACAAATGGGTGGCAATCTGTTCCAAATAGGGCTAATGTATGTCGCAGAAATCCACCATGTGAAACAATTGCTATTTCCTTTTCCTTTCGTGTCCATAACCTGAAAAAGCACCATCTTTATCAACCAAATGAATTCATTTAGAATTTAGAAATAATATATATAAGTATCAATATGCATTCCAAAACAAATGAGCTGGTTTTGGAAAGGATAAAAGAACCAAATATTTCACTGGTCTAATCCTTTTGGATAATTTCTGTCCCACTACTTTAATTGATGACCACCACGTTCTCTTTCCAAATTTATTCTGTAATCAGCACAGGCATGCCAATATCTGACTTACTAACATGGATTTAAGATTATTTATGTGTTCTCCCATGCAGATTGCTACTGAAACTAAAACATATAAGGTGGAAGTTTGATGTGTATTACAGCTCTTAGCTTGTACCTCTTCTATTAAAATAACAATGTGCACATGTACAAGCTCATGCCTACACTGCTGTAAATCAGATTCGTGTGCTTGCATGTCACTGACAACGTGTAATTCTTCCACTTCTCAAATTCAATGGTATAAAAAAGAAGTATATGTGATTGATTTTGCTTCTGCTTGCTTCTAGCAACTTTGAACATATAATTGTGATGCTTCTTAAGTGCTGGAAAAGCAAATCAGAATGCAGAAAGCAACCATGTTAGCAGCGCTTAGTTTTCTTTGGAGGACAAGATGCCGAGCTGTCTTTCAAGAGGATTCTTACCCCCTCAATTTGGGGAAGTTGAAACTCTTTAGACAAGAGTTGGCGTTGATTGTACAATGTCAGTTTGAGTGGTTTCACAAAGGTGTGAACTCCTTGCCCATTGTGGGGCACAAGATCGGGTGTTTTCTTTCCTTGCTTATTTAGGGAGGGATTCTTCTTGTTAGCATTATGCCTGTCTGTTGTAACCTTTTGTTCCTTGCATTTATAAGATGCATTTTACAAAAGAAAAATCAGCATGCAGAATACAAACAATGGAGCAAGTACACAAATGAGGAGCACAAGATATGCCCTAGAGAAACCCAATGTGGGAAAACTACAACATGGAAATGGGGCTGTGCCTACTTATTTCAATTGAACAACAAGATTACGAGCCAACGTTGCTACCATGGAGCCTCCAAGAATACCATGGAACCAATAATTCCATCTAGCTTCATAGTTCATACTCAACACGAATGCATATGACATTTCTAAAATTCACTCTAGATGATTATTATCTGTTCTTCCCCTCCTCCCAATACCTTTGCAAGAGCCCAATGGCAATAATTATGTATATGTAGGGTTAGAAAATTGACATATAAGAACACAGTAGACAAATCACTTCAACAGTCAGAAGGGTAAACATTCCATCTTCCTATCCAGGCCTAGGTTGTTTGTTGGTATGACCGTCTTATTTGAGGCGAATTTGGACATTAATGAATTTGTTACTAATGTCCTAGTGACAAGTTTGAGTCACCCCAAATCTGTTTCTACTATCACAAAGACGGGTCCAGTCCAGACCAAGTCCATCATTTTTGCATAGTGAAAGATTCAGGTTGCATTTACAAGATTGGTCCAGGTCAAATCTGTCATTGACAGGTTCAGGGAGGATTACCCAGGCAGAATTTTACTTTTGAATGCCATAACATTGTTATACAGACTCTTTTTCCTCCTGTTCAAAGTGTTGGGGAGCTTTTGAAGAGCTTGATACGGAAGATTTTGATAAGGTTTAATAAATTAATAAGTTTCCCATGGTCAAACAAGGGATCAACTAAGTGTGGACATGTGCAAGGAGACATAGACCACTCTCATGAACCTTACAACTGCAATAGAACCAAGATCACTCCATACATATCAAGAGGCTAACAAAAACATTATATTAATGCAAAGAATTCCTACAATATCAAAACTTAGAATACAACAGATCAGAGTGCGCTTATGAATCTTTGCAATAAAATCCTAAATCTTGGAACTCTCGTGTCCAGAATATGCCTCCCACATCTGGCTCATTCTCGCATTCTCTTACTCCTGCCCTCTATATATATCATTAGGAAATATGTAGGAAGATAAGTTGCCAAATGAATTAAAAAAATGTGCATGGTAGGTGGTCAACTTACCCCATGTGCTAAATGACTACACGTGTGCAACTTGGATCTTCAAGAAGTGCATGTTGCAAATCTCATATGGGATAATTTTCCCATTTCTAAATTAGGGAGATAGAAATACGCTAGCTTAGGAACAAACTTACTACCTAAGTAATTTTTAATACAATAATGTAATAACTGATTTCACCAAAAATCCCCCCTTTAAGTGCAACTTACGGAGTGTGTGCAAAAGATGAGGCTAAACCTTTGAAATGGGTTACGAAAACTATCCCGATGAGGTAGCCATACACAATTAGTACAACCTCTGTTTTAAAAATCACGATTTATCAGTGATAAATTGCGATTAATCGTGTTTCACAACCAAAGCGATAAATCTTAGAAAAATCGTGATTTCTTTTTTAGTGATTAATCGGCAATTTCCAGCGATAGAACTCGTGAAAAATCGCCAAAACCATCTTGAAAATCATGGAAAATCGCTATGCAGGATATAAAAAATCCAAACCGAAAAGAAAAGGTCATTCAAAGCGTTTTTCAACAATTTTTCCTCCGCGATTTGACCTACGATTTTTGCCCCCAAGTTTTGCTAGGGTTTCGACTCTTCAAGCCTCGAAGGTTTTGAAAATCGCATTTTGCATTTAATTTACGTTTATTTTATGAATTTAAAAGTTTTTAAAGAAGCGATAAAGTTGACAATTAATACAAGGAAATTGCCAATTCCCAATTTTCGAGTCAAATTTGCCTGCCAATAACGATTTTTTGAACTATGACTACAACAATCGCGAAAGTAGTGAGATAGAAGGATCTCACCCAAGTAGTACATCACACACCCCCTAATGCAGAATTGATTGAGTTGGATGAAAATTCTCAATCTAAACTCCAGAAAAACAACAGGTGCTATAATATGTCAGCCAAAGTAGAATCAAGAAGCATCAAAAATCCTATTGACATGGCAAAAGTCTTGAAGCGGGAGATGCTCGCAAGGATCTCATGTTTCAAACAAAATTTTGTGCTAGAAGAGCTGTCCCATGGACCCCAAACAGCTAGAAACAAAACACCAAAAATCTCACAAATGTTAGGGCCACTAGAAATCGCTCCACTCCAATCAAGGAGAGCCATCCTGTCAAAGCCATCAAAAGTTGGCATCAAATTTTCTCCAAGACAACACTGCTGCTAGAAGGAAGAATGGTGTGTGGACGATGCAACTAAATTGTGGACGAAGTACACTAATAGCGTCCATGCAAGGTGACAATGTTGCATGATTGATTATCGATCCATCCAAGATAAACACATATGGTGGAAGATGAGGCCCACTTATGATTCTTTTCCATGGTCAGAACTAGTGCATGTGAAGAAGTGTCACGATGATCCTCAAATGAATACTTGGAACTCTCATGTCCGAATAAGTCTAAAGGAATATTAGAACTCACATGACTCGGTACTTGAATGAGTCTAAGAGAAATTCTGAAGAACTCTCAAGACTCTCGTTCCCAGATGGATCTAAAGAAGTTTCCGGTCTCTTATTCCTCAATGGTTCGAATGAAACTTAGAATAATTGTTATATCTCTCATGCCTAAATGTATGAATATCAGAATTAGAGCTTGTGTGCCTAGATACATGAAGGCTATTGTAATGTCGCAATTAACACCAATCCCACTTGAGAGTAATCTGATTTTTATGACAGCAGATCTGAAAAATATTAGAAACCCTAGCAACGAACTGAATTTACACTTTTAGGGCATCAAACACCCTCCAAACAAGCTGAAAATAGGTGCATAAATTCTTCTAAATATTATATTCAATTAATGGAATAAACACCAAGCCAAAGCATCCCAAAACATGTGCAAATTATGAAATTATACCCAACTGCAATTAAATAAATGACAGCAGAAGTACAGTCCACAAAATGAGCTGAAAGTGAGGTCTCCAAACCCCAATAAATGCCAAATAAGTGATAGATCAGCCTTATAAATATAGAGACTTGAATATCAACTTGGAATGCCAAATTGTGCCCTAGAAGGCACCAAAACACACTCACACCCAAGTCGCCACCCTAGGAGAGGGTGCTAAGTGAATGAAAACCCTTGATATTCTTCTCCTCAATGCCCTAGTTGCCCAACCAGCAAGATAATCTTCATAGAAGTCCTCAACACCACCAAATTGGAGAGTTTTCGTTCTCCAACCTTCAACAAGGAAGGGTTTCGTCTTCCTTGCTTGCCACACTAATGGATTTTCGCCCCTTAGTGGATTGGAATAGAGCAACCAGCTCTAGAACCAAGTAGATAAAAGTATATAAGCCAAAAAGATGCCCAAAATGAGCCTATGTGACCCCTTATATACCCTTAAGGTGGCACCAAGAGTCTTTAAGGAGGAATTTCCCCAAGACCGACCTCCTTGGAAGCTTATTCTTTTTTAAGCTTTATTAAAAGCTCTCCAACCCAATCGACCTGCTTAGGAAGGGAAATACAAAAGGAAAATATAATTATTAATTAAAGAAAGACTTAAAAATATAATCCAAGGGATTCCCTTGTTCATCTTCTTCTTTCCCACGGGAAGAAGAATGGGCAAGAAGCTTTCAAATGGATTAGTTCGAAAAGGGAACATTATAGCTATGTTGCTTGATGTCCTCTCGGAAGAGTGGAGAAGGCGAAACTAGCATATAACTCTCATGGGGTGTTCTCTGAAATGAAGAAGTTCTCGTAGCCAATGCCACGACAAACGATCAAACAAACAAGTTGGATAAGCATAACAATGCCTTGTGCTTGTTTTCCAATGCCTCTTCTTGTGTATACGTCGGGCAAAGTAGCGAGAATCCAATGTCGGTAGTTTGCTTCTCAAATGATATAAGAGCATCTACATTATGAGTGCAAGTGTGCGCCACAACATTGGCAACCACACATACATCAATATCAAAATGTGACTCGTAGTGTGGGGGCACATCATACTCTAAAGGAGCATCCAAAAGTTGTGTGCCAAAGTTTGATAAAATTTGGAGGTGGAATTGGTGCAACATGGATGGAGTCCACACAATCATTTTTTTGCTATAACAATGTAATAGTGTCTTGCAAAGTATGTATGAGTGAAATTTTGTTTTCAAGTTGTGGGAGAAGAAGGTAGTTTTGTTTTTTGAGGTCCTATTCTCTTCAAAAACTTGACAATGTCATCCTAAAGTGTGGAGACTTGAAAGAACATCATATCATTGTCAATTGCAATTTAATATTGGCCTACGTGAGTGTTGGAAGGTCTTGGCTTGAAAAGATCCTCACGAGTCACAAGTAAAAAAACCTTTCAAATAAACTAGAAAATTGGAATCTCTTCCAACTACATATAACTACGCAAATTACAAATATTATTCCCGTTTTTGGTTCTGATGCTTGAAAATAGGAAACAAAATGAAAATTTGTTTTTCAATGCAATATCAAGTCATTACACCAACATATTTGATATCAACATGAAAAATCACACGGTTTCAAAAACTATCCGACCTAAAAAGGCGTCTCTGTATATCCAAGATATGTAAAAAAACAATTAATGACCAAAATGAGCAAGATCCAATGTCAAAAATTGTTGTAAAAAACATCAAAAGTAAAAATCTCCTAGAATAGTGTATCTCGAAAAATTGTTTATAGTCAAACAAATGGCACTAGAAAAAGCACGTGTATGACCAAGACATCCCAATCAAGAAACCAAGTGTGCGAAAATGGAGTGCATTAGAGGGGGTCTTGATCAAGATGATAAACGTGCAATCATGTGGGCCCGAAAAGCTTATTGTACTCACTAACGTTGCATAAATGTTCATTAGCAAAGAAAGTTATTGTGGGGAGGTATGACTACCTATCAAATTGAGTGTCACCCTCTAGTCTTCAATGTGATTGGAAGAGTGATTATAAAATGAAATGCTTTCATTATGAAGGCCTTAAAGGGAAAGGCATGAAGAGATTCAAACCCTTGACCTTTCATATGAAATTCTCGGCAAAAAAATAGCAACTAAAACACCACTCAACACCTTAATAAATATAAAACCACAGTTCGCATACTCAGACTCAGCACACCGAAAATTTTCCGGCTCAACAAAACTTGCAACTTGAAAAATGTTTAAATTTATTTTTAAAACATAAATTTTATACAAAATGTATTAAATGAGAATGTAAAACATTGTGAAAGTGTTTTCTATTAGATTTGAATAGAAATAGAGTACAAAGTCGCATCATCATGTAAATACAAAAACCAATTGATAACTCACAAAAACTATGAAAAAAATCGCGAGTACTATCAAAAAATCAGTAAAACTGCACAGAGACTCATGAGTTTGAGCAGAAAATACTCGTTTTAAAATGAAAAAAAAACATGCGAGTACTTGAAAGTATTTCTACTATGTATAAAACAACAAAATTTGGTTTTGTTCAACAAAAATTTGAAAGGTTATCTAAAAATATATAGGCCGGCCAAAAAGCGATCGGCTCGGGTTGGGACATGGGGAGCCGACCGGGTGAGCTATCCTAGCTAGGAATGCATGGGTTTGGGATAGTAGGCGACACATATCGTAGGGGATGGGGTAGTTAGGCACACGGGAGGGACTTGGCTCTACAAGGTGCAAGGGGAGGGATGCGGTTGGGTTTGGAGGGATAAGGGACGAGGTTGCGCAAGGATGGGGAGGGCCAAGGTTAGTAGTGGGAATGCGGGGTCTACAAATCAAAATGATGGTGGAAGCGGAGGAATGCGGTTCCACCATGGTCAACTCTGATTTGGGCGAGGTGATGAGAGGCGCATAAGTGGTGGGCAAAGGTGGCACTCAACGGGAAATGGCATGAACAACGACTACGTGGAGGTGGAGAGATAAGGCACCAATGTAGCAACATCAAACAACAACTACACGCCGGTTATTTTGGTGGCATTCAAGGAAGAGTATGTGGGAAATAGGGTAACATGTGTGTAGTGGATAGTGGGGTAGTGGGGATGGGCGACCGAGGTTGGTGGGCAAATGGGGTGGGTCGGGTATGACCGAGTCAAAGGTCAAGATTTTCCACAAATATTATTTTTTAAATTAAAAAACAAAACATCTACCTCTAAAATAGTTGAAAACAACCCCACGACTTTGTTTATTTTCATTAAAAATCCAAAAAACAATAATAATCCCACGACTTTTTAAAAACCCTTTATGTTTTTTCAAAGACCCCCTTGCAAATTTTATTCAAAAAAGTGCCCCAAACAAAAAAATCCCTTACAAATCTTCAAAAAAACACCTTAATTCTTTTACTAAAACACCCAAATTTTGTGAAAAATACCCCCATAATGGTCTGAATATTGTAAAATGGTTAGTAAATAGACCCTAAACAAAGAGAATGAAAACTCAAGACACTCTACATAGAGGGGCCTCGAAGATGATGAAGCATGTTGGCGATCGGTTATGATACCATGAGGAAATGTACAAAGGGACGAAGGTTACTCGATGAACCTTAACCATGATCACTCCATACAAGGCTACATACATATCACGAGGATAAGAAAAACATTGCATTGATGTAAAACATAACTACAATATCAAAACTTGGAATACAATTGATTTGAGTGCTCTTATGAATCTTTGTTATATAATCTTACATCATAAAACTCCCATTTCCAAAATATGCCTCCCATCTCTCCCCTTCTCACATTCGTTCACAAATTATTTCCTCTATTTATAACATTATAGGGAGGGAAGGGGAATGGAGTAATGTTTGGCAATGTAAAAACAGATAAGTTGCCAAATGAATGGAACAACCCATGTGTGTGGTGAATTTATCCTTGTTCTAATTGACTACACATGCTCAACTTGGGCTTTCTAGAAGTGCAAGTTACAGATCTCATCTGTTTCTTGTTTCTAAGTTAGAGATATAGAGAATATACTAACCTAGGAATAAATTAACTACCAAAGTAAGCTTCCTAAATAGTAGATATGCCCTTGGCGTATTGGTCGTATCAGTATATGCATGGCCGACCTATGGTGGGCATAACCTTTGACTTAGACATTTGATAATCTCACGATTGCATATTGGTAGTAGTAATCGGCCTAAATACATGGAGTCCCCATAGCCTAATTATGGTGTATATATGAGGTAGTGTTGAATATTGAATCATCATATTACAACTTTTGTTCTTATACTAAGGATTGTGGAGGTTACCCCCTTGAACTGGATCAGTCATATATTCCAGTATTCTACTCTTCAATTCACTTATATTGGTTGGATCTATTTGACTTATCTATTTTACTCTTATTGCAAGTGACTATTTTAACCTGCTCATGTGATCTATGGAATTGTCATCTATTGTTGTGAATCTGTCTTTTCTATATAGTAGGTTAATTACAAATGGTATCGGAGTTTTGATTGGGAAAAGTTTATGCAGCACATTGAGGCTTTGGAGAAAAATCGAAAAATCAGTATTCCGCTTAAATCAGTTCTTTTTCTTGCAATTTCTCTTAGATCTGTTTTTAATTGGTGGGGAATTTTTGTTTGGTGTTGCTTGTAGATCAAAAATCAATAAGTTTTGATATAGTGGGAACTGAGGGTTTTCCTCTGCACCAAGCACTCGGATTTTTAAAAATTCATACTGGAATCAGTTTTTTCCACCGTTGACCAATATGGTAGTCGTTGGACTCATCTTTTTGAGATCGCAACAGTATAGGTCTTTGATAACCCTTAGTTTTGGCCACTTTTCGGGGTTCAGGTTTTCAGTTTATTTCTACCCTTGAGCAAAATAGAATTCGTTAGATTTGTCTCAACAAGGAAATTGTATAGTAAAGGCTTTGGGTAACCCTATTCTTGACATCCAATCAAGCCAAGTCATGGTAGGTCCTCCAAAGGGTAGGGGAAAAATTCAATGACACTAATGAAGACTCTTAACAAAGAAGACACCAATTCACATATGGGATCTAGTGAGATCCGAGAATAGAGTTTAAATGATTTGGAATCACGATTGAACCGACTTGAAACATACTTCTTGAAAACTTCCATCGCGCTAGAAGTAATGGAGATCGGGATAGCCTCAAGCATATGTTGCATGAATTGGAGCATAACTTGATGGGATGGCTAAAATAAAGGATATAACTAGGCTCGACTCAAGCATGGAAACATAGTAAAAAATGGATGATATCACAGAAAATATCAACAAATTGTTGCGAGTGTTGAGCTTCAGAGACAAATGACTCCCCATATCTAAGGAGATCATTGGATTTGCACATTGCTGATGCAAACAAAATGCCACACAAGCCCACCGCAAAACCTAATAGAGCTCCAGATCAGCACACAACCGATCCTAATTCTAATTCTCGACACCTTATGCTGAAGTTGGAAATATACAAATTTGATTGTAAAGACTCACTCAACTAGATCATCAAATAGAGCATTTTTATTTACTTGAGATCCCATGCGGGAAAAAGGTTCTTGATGGCATCCCTATATTTGGAACCAAATCACTTCATATGACATCATTGGCTTTATGATCAAAAGAAAATGAAGAATTGTAGTGTAACATATTTTGTTTCTACAAAGAACCCGACTTTGCAATCTGATAGCAATTCGGTGGACAATTACTTCAGCCTATTAGCTGAGCTACAAAAAACTAGTATGGTTGGGATTATATTCAATAATTTAAGATCCTATCATTGAGAGTAGAGAATGCTATGGAGAAGAACTTGAAGGATATGAAGATAGTGTGAAGGAGCACATTCAACATGTATATGAAGCTATAACAAGGGCAAGAAGAGTAGAGGAAAATATTTTGGCCTCTAAGAGACAAGCTTCAATAACATCAAATAGCAAAACACCCCAACACATTCATTTCCTCAACCTATCAGTTAACTTTAAAAATTGAACAAAAACAAGCAAAAGGATTATGTTATCTTGATACTTTTGCCTGTTTTTCTTCAATTTATTTAAGTTAATTTAGTAGGCTGAGGAAACAAAAATGTTGGGGTGTTCCAAACTTTGATGCTAGTGAAGCTCGTCTCTAGTGGCCAAAATATTTTCCTCTAGTCTGTTTGCCCTTGTTATAGCTTCAAATACATGTTGAACGTGGTCCTTCACACTGTCGAGAAACATATCCTTCAAGTTCTTCTCCATAACATTCTCCACTCTCAATGATAGGATCTTAAATTGTTGAATATAATTCTTGATAAATACCGTTTTTGGTAACTTCACCAATTGGTGAAGTGCTTATCCTCCAAATTGCTTCTATATTGCAAAGTCAAATCCTCTGTGCAGAAACAAATCATGTGACACTACAATTCTTCTTTTTCTTTGATCACAAAGCCAATGATGCCATATGAAGTGATTTGGTTCCAAATATAGGGATGCCATCGCAACTCTTTGCCCGCATGGGATACATTGTAAATAAAAAATGCTCAACTGGATTATCTAGTTGAACAAGTCTTTACCATCGATGGGTGCGAGCAATATAGTTTTGGGAGTCGACGGACTTACTACCTTGCGAAAAATAGAGATGAACTTCCGAAGCTCTTCATGCGATTTTGCTCAAAGGGAAAGACATTTGGATCATGGGGATAGCAAGCAAAGGCTCCACAAATGGCGAGCTCTCATCAAAAGAGAAGTTACTCAACAAGGGATCGGGTGGATTTGTGGCATTGAAATGTCCCTTCTAGAAATAAACCAAGTATCTATGAAACTCGTTGATTTCTAGTTGTAGGCATTTTGTCAAACAGTTATCATGCATGCTCAAACATCTTGTATTAGCCCCAAATAATTTTATGAACCACATTTGTAATGTCCCCTTTTTCAAGTCATAATTAATTAATGCAATTCAAATATCCTTTAATCCACTCCCCTTGGATTAAAGGGATTTAATTGGGGAAAATCGACTTTCTCTTGTGCATTTAAAATTAATATTTATTTATCTTGGGCAAGTCGAATTAATGAGGGACAAATCAATTTATTCTTTGGGCCAATTAATTATTATTTGGGGTAAATCGATTTAATTAGGCAAGTCGATTCCTATATGTGCTTTTAATTAATATTTAATTCCTCTCTTGTATTTAATTCAAATATATTTTTGGAGGGAATTAATATTTGGAATTGGAGTTTGACTTTTACAGGCCAAGAAGACTATTTTTAAATATCTCTCCTATCTAGAGATTGGTGCCAAAATTGGAGGGAAACATTGGAGATTCAAATGACAAAGGCTATAAAAGAAGATGTGGCGTCCCCTTTTTGGCATGTTGACGGTTTGATAAACTTATCTTCATGCTTGAAGAGGGATGTATGCCCAATTGTGATCACAAACAAAGGTGCTTGTAAGCACCACCATTAGATCCTTCCAAGCTTTACATTGATAATTATTGCATAATATAATTAATCTATGTGAGGCACCATTATTGGAAGCATATGTGCATGGTTTATGAGGGTTATTGAAGAGTTTTTATGGTGATTTTAATCTGTTGTAGCTGCTGATTTATTCTAGATCAAGTCGACTTGCATTGAGGGCTTTTGGGGTGTGTTTGAGTGCATTTTAAAAGGGGTTTGATATCTGATCTGTTATTGCATATTTTTCCAAGTCTAATGCACATATTTTGATGAATTTTGGGCTCTTAAACACTGCTGGAATTTATTGATGGTGGATCGACTGGGTTGGGGTATTTTTGGCATCATATTTGAGGTGATTTGATAGATTTACAAGTTGTCATTAATTAATTATTTCAGATCTGTGTGTTGGTGTTTTGAGGGTTTGGAAGCAAGAAAGGCTGATAATATTTATTATATTTTTCCTAACCCTAGGCGACTGGTTTCAGATTTTGGGATCAGATTTGGGGTAGTTACAGTGCTCAGAAAAATCAGATTTATAGTTCTTTGGAAAGATAAAATTATTAGCTTTCATTTGCATTTCATTTCATGGAAAAATATTGAGTTTTGGTGAAGTTATTAATTTTTGAAGTTTCAGCTAGTTTTGGTGCATATTTATTATTTCCACTACTGCAATTAATTTCTGATTTAGTAAGAATTAAATTCCAACTAGCTCTCCCATCTAACCCATCACCTTGGCTCACTACAACCCCATTTGGGTTGCATTGTAGCTGACACTAGGTTATTTGAGGTCGAACTAGAAGGGTTTGCTCTTCTAAATTCGATTGGAAATAATTTATTTTCAAGTTTTAATTAATATCCCACAAGGGGATATTACAACATGTGCCGAAATTAAGTTGATTTGTTCATGTAGACATTTTATCAAACAATATAGCATGCAATCTAGCCTTTACACATTTCATCAAATACTTTGCAAACATCCAAACAAACACACTAGAACACTTGGAATTTATAAATTACATACCAATAAAACCCATCAATGCTAAACTAAAATATTTTTGTATTTTTTTATAAAATTCTAGGACTCAGCAAACTACCAACAACTAATAAACTCAAAAATTTATGACAGTGGATAAAACCTTGTATTTCATTTGTCAATTCTCTAATTCAGTTGGATGAGACACACACTCTCCTGGAATAGATTTTGTTATTTTCTATCCTTTGAAAATGCTCCAAACTGTCCAGAAATGTATTCAAGGTGCCTAGAGATGCCTGTAAACTGCCCAGGCCCAAAATACTGCTGGAAACTGCCCAGAACTGTATAAACTGCCCAGAAATCTGTTAGGAATGGGCTGATAGGGGAATGCCCAACAACAATTAGCCAATACAGACCTTGTTATTCCCTTCCAGAGGTGGCGCCAAGGATAAATTTCGCTAAATTTGTACCTGCTGCCCCTTCCAAGGGTGACGCCAAGGCCCTAGGTATGTTGTAATTCCATTAATCTTCCATCAAATAACCTGTAGCTTCTAGAAATATGCTTGTAGTCTTTAGAAACTTGCAATTTAATTCACTTGTAACCTCTGAATGAGATCACCCAAGAGGAATTGGGATTTTCGTCCCAAATACCTTAATGCAAATGAGGGGTTTCGTCCTCACAAGCTCAAGTATAAGAAAAATGCTCAAATTTTCCATAAGGAGAGAGGTATCGAGACAATAGATAGGTAATCCCAAATGAATCTCCAAACCTCCTTTTATACTTTTCCATCTTATTTTCCAAGTCGGTTGCTTCATGTGGGACTAATGCACTTTAATTAATAAAGTGACTTTCTTATTTTCTATTTTAGCATTAGTCACTAAAAATAGAAAGTCCCATCCTAACTTTAATATTAGTAACATAAGTTGCCTTTATTATTGCTTTTGGCCAATTTCGTCCTAATATACTATTTTTTTAATACCTTGTTGCCTACAGGAAATAAAAATAGGCTTCGGGTCCTCAATTAAATTAATTCGAGAAAGGGGACATTCTGGTTCGCCCTTCCCAAAATTGCTTGCCCCCAAACAATTGCAAACTGGGATGCTCAAGTATCTCTGCACCCTCCCAAGTAGCATCCTCTATTGGCAGATCCTTCCAACGAACCAGATATTCTGTGATAGTTTTGTTCCTCAACTTCTTCTCTCTAGTTTCCACAATGGCTTCAGGAACCAATATGAGTTTGCTTTCATCATCCAAAGGAGGCAACTCAATGGAAGAAACGACATGCTGCTCCAATCCCTTTTTGAGGCATGATACATGGAAAACATTGTGTATTTTTTTGTGTACGAGCATCTCCAGTTCATAAGCAACCTCCCCAATCCTTCTCAAAACCCTGTATGGACCATAAAACCGTGATTTAAGTTTTTCTGCACCACTCTGCTTGATGGAAGACTACCCGTAGGGCTGCAATCTCAAGAAAACCACGTCCCCCACCTCAAAATTATTCTTTGTGACAAAGTGTTGATCTCGTAGAACTTTTGGTTGAGTATGTTGGAGGTTCTCTTTCAATACACTCAATATATCTTGGCTTTGAGCAACCAAGTCCCTTGCCCCCTTGGCACTCTACTATCAGAAAGAACCAAATCCACAAAGGAAAGAGCATCATAACCATATAAAGCTTTGAAAGGTGACATACCAATGGACATATGATGAGTGGTATTGTAACAATGCTCTCCCAAGTAGAGCCACTTAACCCAAGTTGTTTACTGCCTGTCACGTAGTTTCACAAATATCCCTCAATCCATTTATTCACTATCTCAGTTTGCCCATCAGTTTGAGGGTGATAACTAGTGCTTGGAGTCAATTCAGTGCTTGTCAACTGGAATAGCTCTTGCCAAAACAAGCTCATGACCCTGTTATCCCTGTCACTAACAATATGCTTTGGCAGCCCGTGAAGTCTAAAAACTTCTTTGAAAAATACTTCAGCCACTATAGGAGCATTAAACTTAGTTGGAAGTGCAAGGAAATGGGCATATTTCGTAAGCCTATCAACCACCACATAAATGCAACTCTTACCTTGTACTAGAGGAAGTCCTGTAATGAAATCCATAGATAAACTCTCCCATTTTTGGTTCGGAATAGGCAAGGGCTGCAATAGGCCGGCTGGAAAAACATGCTCTACTTTGTTTTTTTGGCAAACCATACATTCCCTGATGTATTGGAGGACTTCACTCTTGAGCCCCCTCCAAAAGAATGTATCCCTTACCTGCTTGTAGGTCTTGAAATACCCTGGATGGCCTGCTAAAGGTGCATCATGGACAGCCCTCAAAACTTTTCTTTTAACCTTCGAATCAGGAACTAAGAAAATTTTGCCCTTGTAGAGAATGAGGTCATCAACCACCTTATACTTGTCATCCTGAATTTTTCCTTCAAGAACCTCATTAGTGAAACCATTTTTAGCATACTCAGCTGTTATCAACACTTTCCAATCAGCAGATATCTCAGACATAGAACATAAATAAGGCTTCCTAGATAAAGCATCAACTACCGCGTTATTCTTACCTTTCACATATTCTATGTCAAAATCATAAGCTTGAAGCTTACTCACCCACTTTTGTTGCATGTCATTTAAGTCCTTTTGGTTGAGAAAGAACCTCAAGTTGTTGTGATCTGTCCTTACTACAAACCTGCCACAAACCAAATACTACCGAAATTTGGCTAATGCATGCATGATAGCCAACATCTCCTTGTCATAAATAGAAAATTTGCGTTCTAATTCTTTCAACTTCCGACTTTCAAAAGCAATGGGATGTCCCTTCTGCATTAAAACAGCCCCTATTCCTTCTCCAGATGCATCACACTCTAGAACAAATGGGATAGAGAAATTCAGGACAGCAAGTACTAGGCAAGAACTCATAACCTCTTTAAGTTTTTCAAACGTTGCTTGGGCTGATTCAGACCATGTGAAAGCTCCTTTCTTAGTCAATTTTGTCAAGGGGACAGCAAGTTGTGAAAACTCTTTCATAGATATTCTATGATAGCTGCAAAGTCCCAAAAACCCCTCAACTGTGTCAAAGTAGTAGGTGGTGGCCAATCCCCTATTGCCTAAATCTTTTCTTGATCCACTGCACTCTTTGGGCACTAATGACATGTCCCAAATATAAATTTTTGGTCAAACCAAATTCACACTTAGACTCTTTTGCAAAAAGAGTTTGCTGTTCAAGGATTCCCAACACTTTGTCCAAGTGTAACAAGTGTTCCTCCCAAGTTTTATTGTATACCAAAATATCATCAAAGAACACTAAAACAAACTTTCTCAATTGCTCCCTAAAAACATGACTCATGCAAGATTGAAAAGTAGCAGGAGCATTGGTTAAACCAAATGGCATAACCAAAAATTCAAAGTGACCAAAATGGAAACAAAAGTTGTTTTGTGAACATCTTCATCCTATACCTTGATTTGATGATATCCACATCTCAAATCAATTTTTGAGAAGTATACCGCTCCAGGTAACTCATCTATGAGCACATCTATCACGGGTATTGGGTACTTTTTTAATGGTCTTCTTGTTCAAAGCACGATAATCAATACAAATTCTCATAATTTCATCCATCTCTTTTACCAACACTATTGAAGAAACAAAGGGGCTAGAACTAGGACGTATGTGGCCCATATCCAATAATTCCTTGATGTTTTTTCTATTTCTTCCTTGAAAGCTCTAGGATGGCGATAAGGAGTAGTCATAATAGGTTTAGAACCTATTTCCAGCTCGATAATATGCTGAAATCCTCTATCACGTGGCAATCCTGGAGGTAAATCACTGAATATTGTACCATGCTTGTCTATAATAGATTGAATATCCACATGATAAGATCTCTTATCATTGGATGTAAAAGAATTGCCCACTTTACCTTTCCCTTACAGAAAGCTTTGTCCATGCTCGAGTTGTAACTCACTGTAGGGGCCCCATTAGCCATACCACGAAGCACAACATTTTTGCCCCCAGATTTAAATTTCAGCTCCATGGTTTGGTAATTTTGTGTGAATTCCCAAGGGAATGTAACCATTGTACCTCAAATACCAAATTAGTCTCTTTGATGCCTACAACATCTTACCAAGTGAAACATCCAACCCCTTGACCCTTTTGGTACATGGAATAGTAAATCCATCAGCAACAGTCATATTAAATCCCTGAAAATCTTCTGTTGGATGTCCTCTTTGTTTTACCAGACTCTCGTCAATGATGTTGTGGTGGCCCCACTATCAATCAAAATTGTGACTTTGTGTCCCTTCCACACTCCACGAACTCTAAATGGGTCATACTTAGGTGCACTGAAAGTGTAGCAAAGGTACTATTAGAGGTTTTCTCTTCCTCTATAACTTCTACTACTTTTGCCTCCACTTGCTTTTGTCTCCTCCCTCACCTTTTCATGAGCCTCTACTCCTCCCTCATCATCTGAAATTACCTCAATATAGTGCACTTGTCCTTTTGGAAGACACGTGTGACCTGGTTTCCAATGATCTTTCATAGCTCATTCCTTGACTCAATTTCCTTGCTTGTCTTAGGCACTTCCCTTTGTTGATAACCTTGTTGATATGGCTTCTTTTGCAGCCCAAAGGAAGTGATTTTTAGAGGCCCATAATTATTTGGTCTTGGTTTCCCATGAGAAACTGATTTGGGCTGCCCATATGGTGCGGGTCTTGGCTGCCCTAATGGCTTCCTGAAGAGAAGTAGTGTTGAAGCCTTCACCAAACCCCTAAGTGGATCAACTAATCCCTCCATGAACAACATCACAAGCCTTCTTTCAGTCACATCGGGTACCATGACCAAAAACTTCTGAAAATCTGCAACATAATCCTCAACTGAATGGATTTTCTTGAGTTGAGCTAATTCTCGAAAGTGGATTTCAGGATCAATTCTATCAAACCTCTCTATCAACCTATCACTGAACTCTGCATAAGAGTGAATGTGATTGTAACCTTGTGTGATTAACCTGTGGTACAACCACTCATGTGCTACACCTTCAACATGGAAGGGTGGAAGATTTTATAGCTTCATCTTCCATCATTGGCCTTAGAGAAAAATACGTATCAAGCTTTTGAATCCAAGCACGGGCTATACACTTTTTGGAACCATCAAAGGTAGGAAGTGACAACTTTCCTAAAGCTTGTTGGAGGTCTCTCTAATTTGTTTGTTGCCTTGGTTCAGCCCTTGGCCCACTTTTGCTTTTCTTTAAATTCATAAAATTTGTGAGAGAGATGGCTTCCCTAATTTCACCTGGAAGGACCCTGTACTCCTCTAACTGGCAGCAACTTCATCTGCTATAGATAGCTGAATTCACAGCACTGGAACTGTTTCTTCCCTCGAAGGAAATTGGGTTGAAAAGGTTTAGCAATAGAGCCAATAGTTGTCCTCTGTATATGCTGATTATTGTTTGCTCCTGAAGAGTTTCCCTCCCCATTGGGTGCTACTTGCATGTTCGTGTTTTTCATTGCCCAATTGTGCCATCATATCAGCTGACCGCTCTTGACCTTGCACAATCCTATCTATACGGCATCATCTCCGTTACTATTACTTGTGACCCACAATTTCTTTTTCTTTTCTGGTAACTTCTAGGACTTGCTGCCCTGTAATTTCCTCGTATTGATCTGTGCCTTTTTCCTCTCTCTCGTAATATCTAAATTCCCTATCACTTCCGTGCACGAAGTTGACTCTGAATTTATTTTTATTTATTTTTAATACTACCCACAAGCTGGCAAGAACTTGCTCAGATACCACTGAAATGTCCCTTCTAGAAATAAACCAAGTATCTATGAAACTCATTGATTTCTAGTCATAGGCATTTTTCAAAAATTATCATGCATGCTCAAACATCTTGTATTAGCCCAAATAATTTTATGAAGCACACTTGCCAAAATTAAGTTGATTTGTTCATGTAGACATTTTGTCAAGCAATTAGCATGCAATCTGCCCCTTACACATTTCGTCAAATACTTTGCAAACATCCAAACAAACACACTAGAACATTTGGAATTTGTAAATTACATACCAATAAAACCCACCAATGCTAAACTGAAATATTTTTGTATTTTTTTATAAAATTCTAGGAAAACTCGGCAAACTACCAACAACTAATAAACTCAGAAATTTATGACAGTGGATAAAACCTTGTGTTTCGCTTGTCAATTCTCTAACTCAGTTGGGTGAGACACATACACTCTTCTGGAATTGATTTTGTTGTTTTCTATCCTCCGAAACTGCTTCAAAATGTCCAGAAATGTATTCAAGGTGCCTAGAGATGCGTGTAAACTCCCCATAACTTTATAAGATGCCCAAAATACTGCTGGAAACTGCCAGAACTGGATAAACTGCCCAGAAATCTGCTAGGAATGGGCTGATAGAGGAATGCCCAACAACAATTAGCCAATACATACCTTGTTATTCCCTTCCAGAGTGTAATTCCCCCTTTTCGAATTGAGGGCCTAAAAGTGGACTTCTTGCCATTCCCTTCCCGTGGCAAAGAAGTATGAATGAACAAGGGAAGGAACTGCATTTCATTTCAGTTTTCTTTTATTATATTTAATGTTTTCTTTCAGTGTTTTTCTTTATGAGGCAGGTCGGTTGTGTTGGGAGAGTCATAAAGGCAAATTAAAAGACAAAAAGAAGCTTAAAGAGGTTGGTCCACTTCTAATTGGCCTTTGGCACCAAGCAAGAGGTATAAAGGGAGATGTGTGGTCTCATTTTGGGATCATCTTTGGCGCATTTTACATATACAATTGGTTTGTTGAGCTAGTTGCTCACTACCTTTCCACTTGAGGACGAAAACCCTCTTGTGTGGCATCCAAGGAGGACGGAAACCTTCCTTGTGGCTTGGTGGAGGACGAAAACCCTCCATTTTGGGTGATTTAAAGACATCTCTTAAAGACTTACTTGCTGATTTGGAACTAGGGCATCAAGGTGAACACCTACAAAAGCTTTGCATGATTTTTGGAGCTCTTCCCAAGGGGACCGACTAGGGTTTGGTGATGGTTGGGTGCCTTCTAGGGCACATAATTCATATTTTATTTGATATTCAGATTTGGCATAATTTCTAAGGCTGGAATCTATCATATTTTGTGGTCATCGGGGTTTGGAAACCTCCCTTTTCATTATTTTTATGGGTTGTACTTTTGTTGTTCATAATTAATTTTCCAACTGAGTGTTTGATCAAATTTAATGGTGAAAAGTGGCTTAAATTCTTCCTAACAAGTTTACCTATATCGTTGATGAGTTATTTGATGATATTCGAGTGATTTTCCTCTCATTTCAGACTGTTCTTATAAAAATCAGACTGTTGATTTCCAGCTGTCATAAAAACCAATTCGTTGATTTAAAAATCTGAATTTAATCCTTTGGAGTTCGTGTGGTTTCCTCATTTTTCAGTTTCAGCCTTGAAAGGGATATTACAGTGGTATCAGAGCTTCGGTCTTCCCATCCTAGGGTTTACATGGAAGAGGGAAACAAGGGTTTCCTCTACTATCAGAGGAGAGAAAGGAAAGCAGACCAACCAAGAGAGGAGGATAGTATGGCTCACTAGGATCCTCAAGAAGCCAAGATAAACAAGCTTATTGAAGGGCAAGAGAGATTGGCAGACACCATGGACCTCCTAGCCCTATCACTTCAGAGATTTCATGAACCTAGGGTTCATAATGGAGACGGCAGCTCATCCGGAGAAAATACTTCACGGCGACCTTTGGGATCAGCTCACGGATCAGCCACGAGGCCTACTTTCCTTCCAAGGGAAGAAGTCATTCTAAGGCGGGAGCAAGGCCCTCTATGGGGCAAAGCATTGCCACGAGCTATGAAGAGTATATGGCACTTCCAAGGGAGATACGTGAGGCCATTACACTTGCCGAGTTCATTGGCGTGAGCAGAAGGAAGGTCTAGGCCAAAGCCAAGACAACATATGCCACAGAAGGAGGTGCAGAATGTGTTGGGGAAGATGACTTTCTCTACTTTTGATGGATCGACCAAGGGAACTACTAGGGCATGGATCCAGAAGCTAGATACATATTTGTCCTTGAAGCCTATGATGGAGGATGATGCCATCAAATTTGCAACCCTTCACCTAGAGGGGATTGCTCATGAGTGGTGGTTTCATGGGTTAGTGACACAAGGGCACAATGAGATCCATTCATATGATGAATTTTGTAGAAGACTCATTGATAGATTTGATAGAGTTGATCCGGAAGTTCACTTTCGGGAACTTGCACAATTGAGGCAACAAGGCACATTGGATGAATATGTGGCGGAATTTCAAAGGCTTTTTGTTATGATTACGGATGTCACAGAGAGGAGACTTGTGGTTCTTTTCATTGAGGGTTTGACCGAACCACTCAAGGGTTTGGTTAGAGCCTTTGATCCTTTGTCTCTTCAAGAGGCAATCAAAAAGGCTTTGGACCTTGAAGGTGCTGCCCCAAAAACAACAGCGATCAGCGGACATTCCAAGGTTAATTCAAGTGGAGGACAGCCCAAAGACCCTTGGGACAGCCTAGAAACCCTCCCTTGGACCAGCCAAGGAAGCCCTTCCAAAGGATGCCTATTATTCACAAGGAGCTGCCCAAAACCAGCAATGAAGGAGAGTCTAGAAATGAGCTACGAAAGAAGAATTTGTGCTTCTCTTGCAAGGATCCATGGACTCCCAGTCACCGTTGTTTAGGTAAGGGTAAAGTGCATTACATTGAGGTATTTTCAGATTGTGAAGATGATGAAGATAGTGTTGATGAAGCCAAGCAAGATAGTATTCTGGAAGAGGATCCGAAAAAATTAGATGGCACTCTTGCTACCTTATCCGGTGCACCTAGATATCACCCATTCCAAGTGAAGGGTGGCCTACAAGAGGAAAGAGGTTATGGTTTTGATTGATAGTGGAGCCACACATAATTTTGTTGATGAAAGTTTGGTAAAAAGATTAAAGTTGAAGGCTGAAAATTTCAAGGGCTTCAATGTCACGGTGGCGGATGGCTTCATACTTCCATGCACTAGAAGAATACCTCATCTCACACTCTTTTGGGAGGACACAAGGTAAGAGATGATTTCTATGTCATTGGTATTGGTGAAACAGATTTAGTGTTGGGTGTTCAATGGTTGCATTCGTTGGGTGAATTCTCTCAAAACTACCAAAGTATGGAGCTGAAATTTAAGGTAGAAGGCAAGGAGGTTGTGTTACATGGTATGAAAGGTGGAACTCCTTAAGTTGTGACTGCTAAGAGCATGGAAAGGACTTTCAAAAGAGGGCAAGTTGCATGGGCTGCTCATTGCTTGGTAAGGTCTAACTCTTCTATTTCCATTCAACAATCTTTTCATGATGATATTCAGCCCATACTTGACAAGCATGCCAAAGTTTTCAATGAATTACCCCATGGGCTGCCACGGATAGAGGATTCCAACATGTTATTGAGTTAGACCAGTGCAAACCGGTAATAACTACTCCTTACCGTCACCCAAGAATCTACAAGGAAGAAATTGAAAGAACCATCAAAGAATTGTTAGAAAAGGGGTTGATTAGGCCTAGTTCCAACCCATTTGCTTCTTCCGTAGTGCTTGTGATAAAAGAAGAAGGATGGCACCGTGACAAGGATGCGTGTGGAGTACCAAATACTAAACAACAAAACAATCAAGAATAAGTACCCATGATATGTCCCACTTCCTAAGATAATCATGATGAAGACCCTTAGCCCATTTTGTTTCGCATGTGTGTCGCTAAGGAATAAACTCAAGGAGTACTTAAGTTATGATAATTTATTATAAAGTGCAAAAAATAAAAGAAAATATTATAAAGAACTTGTCATAAAATATTATGAGCTGAATAATAAAATAAAAATAGAAAAAGGCATTTAGCAATAGTTATTTATTCAGTGAGTGTGGAAAATGTGACTTTCCTAGGAAAGAAAAGCAAGTGGGGAAAGCATTAAATAAGGGGAAAATGTGATTGGGCGTGAGAGTGAAATTTGGGCCCTATTCTTCTATTTAAGCAGAAAATCGACTTGCTTGAGAGAGGCATGACTTGTTTATTCTCTAATTTCATATTTGTATGTTGAGCATTTTGCTTGTATCTTCACTCTTGAGGACAGAAACCCTTCATCTAATTGAGAGGATTCTCCACCCCAGAGATTTCATTGTGAATCATTGGATTGCAGTATATTTTCAGTATTTTCCAAAGTTAGAAGACAATAAAGTTGCAGATTTTTATCAAGGGTTTGAAGAGAAAAATTGCTATTATTTTCTATGCCCTTTTTCCAGGTGGAGCAACCACCTAAGGAGCTGATCTAGGTTGTTTAGAGGTTGTTTTGGAACTGTTTTCAGTTGCAGATTATCCTGCTAATTTTTATAAATCAAAATATCCATTTTCAGAATTTTTAGAGCTGAGGAAGTGCCATTTACAGCTGTGTTTGAGGCAGCCATCTACAGAATTTTATAAAAATAATTTCAGCATGTTTAATTCAGTATTTTCTTCATGATTCCGTCTTTGTAAAATTTATTGATTTGTTTGGGATAAAGATTTTGTGGGTTTGTGACATATTTGATGCATTTTCATTCCTAGACCTAGTCACCAAATCTGGATTAAATTCATATCTGCATGTTATCTTTTGCTATAATTTTCATAAATTGCATCTAGTGGATGGGATTTGCCTAAGGATGTGTGTGGGGTACCAAATACTAAAAGTGTCCTTTTGGGGACATTACAACCTAATACCAAGATTGATGAGCTACATGGAGCGGTTTACTTCTCCAAAATTGATTTGAGATCTGGGTACCATCAAATAAGGGTGAGAGATGAAGATGTGCACAAGACCGACTTTTAGATGTCACTTTGGGCATTTTGAGTTCTTTGTCATGCCATTTGGGTTAACCAATGCCCGGCCACTTTCAATCATGCATGAATCACATTTTTGGTAAGTATTTGAAAAAAATTTGTTAGTTTTCTTTGATGACATTTTGGTATATAACAAAACATGGGAGGAGCATCTCCAACACTTGGATAAGGTGCTGGAAATTTTAGAACAGCAGTCACTCTATGCAAAGAAATCAAAATGTGAGTTTGGAATGGTTGAAATTTTGTACTTGGGGCATGTTATCAATGCACATGGGGTTCATGTGGATCAACACAAGATCCAAACCATCATGGATTGGCCAACTCCAACCAACATTACACAATTGAGAGGATTTTTGGGTTTATGTTCTTACTACCGAAGATTTGTGAAGGGATTTTCCCAACTTGCAGCCCCATTGACTTCTCTAACAAGAAAAGGAGCTTTCAGCTGGTCAAAAACAGCCCAAATAGCTTTTGAAGAATTAAAAAGGTGATGTGTTCTTGCCCGGTACTTGTTGTTCCAGATTTTTCTATGCCTTTTGTACTTGAATGTGATGCTTCTGGTGAAGGTATAGGGGTTGTTTTGATGCAAGACAAGCATCCCATTGCATATGAGAGCCGGAAATTGAAGGATCATGAGAAAAGGTTCTCCATCTATGACAAGGAAATGTTGGCCATCATGCATGCATTGACCAAGTTCGCAATACTTGATTTGTGGAAGGTTTGTGGTCAAAACCGACCACAATAGTTTGAGATTCTTTCTTCATCTCAAAAGGATTAAATGACCGACAACAAAAATGGGTGAGTAGACTCCAAGCATATGATTTCAATATTGAATATGTCAAGGGAAAACACAATGTGGTAGCGGATGCCTTATCAAGGAAGCCACTTCCTACTTCATTTGGGGATGTGGAATTACATGATGGAAAGAAAGAAGGAATCAAGTCTTCAGATCAATTGAGTTTGCAATTGCTTGGGGACAAGCAATTTCGGGAAGGGAGGATTGTAATGTCCCCTTTTTCAAATTGAGGGCCTAAAAGTGGACTTCTTGCCATTCCCTTTCCGTGGCAAAGAAGTATGAATGAACAAGGGAAGGAATTGCATTTCATTTCAGTTTTCTTTTATTATATTTAATGTTTTCTTTCAGTGTTTTCCTTTATGAGGCAAGTCGGCTGTGTTGGGAGAGTCATAAAGGCAAATTAAAAGACAAAAGAAGCTTAAAGAGGTCGGTCCACTTCTACTTGGCCTTTGGTGCCAAGCAAGAGGTATAAAGGGAGATGTGTGATCTCATTTTGGGGTTATCTTTGGTGCATTTTACGTACAATTGGTTTGTTGAGCTAGTTGCTCACTACCTTTCCACTTGAGGACGAAAACCCTCTTGTGTGGCATCCAAGGAGGACGGAAACCTTCCTTGTGGCTTAGTGGAGGACGAAACCCTCCATTTTGGTGATTTGAAGACATCTCTTGAAGACTTGCTGATTTGGAACTAGGGCATCAAGGAGAACACCTACAAAGGCTTTACATGATTTTTGGAGCTCTTCCCAAGGGGAGTGACTAGGGTTTGGTGATGGTTGGGTGCCTTCTAGGGAACATAATTCATATTTTATTTGATATTCAAATTTGGCATAATTTCTAAGGCTGGAATCTATCATATTTTGTGGTCATCAGGGTTTGGAAACCTCTTTTCATTATTTTTATGGGCTGTACTTTTGCTGTTCATAATTAATTTTCCAGCTGAGTGTTTGATCAAGTTTGATGGTGAAAAGTGGCTTAAATTCTTCCTAAAGTGTTTACCTATATTGTTGATGAGTTATTTGATGATCTTCGAGTGATTTTCCTCTCATTTCGACTTGTTATAGAAAAGCAGACTTGCCGATTTCTAGTTGTCGTAAAAACTAGTTCACTTTGATTTAAAAATGTGAATTTAATCCTTTGGGGTTTGTGTGGTTTCCTCCTTTTTCAGTTTCAGCCCTTGAAAGGGATATTACAGAGGTGGTGCCAAGGATAAATTTTGTTAAATTTGTAGCTGCTGCAAATGAGGGGTTTCGTCCTCACAAGCTGAAGTATAAGCAAATGCTCAAATTTTCCATAAGGAGAGAGGTATTAGACAATAGATAGGTAATCCCAACTAAATCCCCAAACCTCTTTGTACACTTATTGCATCTTATTTTCCAAGTCGGTTGTTTCATGTGGGACTAATGCACTTTAATTAATAAAGTGACTTTCTTATTTTCTATTGCAGCATTAGTCACTAAAAATAGAAAATACCCTTCTAACTTTAATATTAGTAAAATAAGTTGCCTTTAATATTTCTATTGGCCAAAGTAGTCCTAATATACAATTATTTCCCCTTTTTTAAACTCCCCTGTAGCCTACGGGAAATAAAAATAGGCTACGGGTCCTCCAGTTAAATTAATTTGAGAAAGGGGACATTACTGAGGAAAGACATTTGAATTATGGAGATGGTAAGCAAAGGCTCCACAAATGGCGAGCTCTCATCAAATGAGAAGTTTCTCAATGAGTAGTTTTGAGATACTCTATGAGGGCTACTACCCATAAGAGATCATCACCACACCATCCAACTAGTATGGGAAGTCAACCACACGACATCATATTCTCTGAGATACCCATATGTGCAAAGAAACAGAATTATTCATCATACACAAAGTGCATACTCTTCTCTAGTGGTGATCATGCATTACAAGGATGACAATTGGTGCATTTATTTGGACTAGAAAGACCCCAATAAGTTCACTATCAAATATAAGATCTCTATTTTATCATTAATGATCTACTAGATGAGCTACATGGATCAATTTTTTTATGAAACTAGTTCACAAAGCAAGATATCATCGGGAAGGAGAATATACGCAACATAACATTCAAGATACATGGGGCATTATGAGTTTCTAGTTATGCCTTTTGGGTTCATAAATGCCCCTTCTACACTTCATTGTTTCATGAATTCCACATTTAAGCCTTTTTGAGGAAGTTTGTCTTGGTGTTCTTTGATGACATATTGATTTACAACAAAACATGGGAAGACCATCTGCACCATGTTCAACATATTTACAAACTCTCAAATAGTATGAGCTCCATGCGAAATCTTCAAAGTTTGTTTTTGAAGTCAAGGAGGTAGAGTACTTAGGTCGCATTGTCTCGCGAAGGAGTCAAGGAGGATCCTAATGAGATCAAGGCCATGAGTGGAATAGAAAGTACATAAATCCCTCAAAACCTTTGAGGGTTCTATTGTCACCCAGGAGTTGCAACTGATAGAGAATGGTGTGTACTCTCTCTCCCGTTGACAAATTGGAACACCTCAAGGTGTGGGTAACCTATGGCTGAGGCGAACCTCCGAGAGAGGGTTGGTTCCCTTGTGAATCACCTAAAAACTAAAATTTTAACAAGGAAAAGGGAGAAGGAATGCGGGAAAAGGAAAATTGAGGTGATACACCAATGATTTGACACACATACGTACTATTGCATACAAGAAATACAAAGATCCACACACTTGCACAACTCTAAGCTAATTTGCAAAATTAATTCAAAGGTTTGGGTTAAAGGACAACAGTAGAGGGAAGAATTTCCACACCAAAGCAATACAATACCCTGCTAAACACGATGAAAACTCAGAAAACCAGCAATATGAGAAATCAAAATGGAGTTTTTATTCAAAGATGCAAGTACAAGCTAGGATCACAATAGCAAAACAGCTGGAAGTAGTGTCTTATAATGATTCTTTACAAAAATCAGTCTTTATGAGACTGTTGCGTTCCAAAAAGAGCCATGTCTGTATGCAAGTTTTCTTTTATTTACTTTATTCCTTCACCCTGTGGTGCATGGGCAGCAGGCATATTGATTTAATCAATAAAAATCCTCCTCTATAAGCTACTGCGCCATATCTAGAAGACTGTCGCATGCTTTTTCCTATTCTTTTATATTAAATTCCCCTTCATGAGGTGTTGCACCAAAAATAGAAGTTTGTTTTCTTTTAATTAATCTCTTTCTTTCTCCCACATGCTGCACCAACTCTAAAAAGGAACAGCAGCTGCAGGCTTTTTTCTTTTTTATTATTTATTCTCCTCTATCTACTTTTTGCTTGTCTTTTCTGTTTTTGCTTTTTGCTTTTGTCTTTTCTGCTTTGTCATTTTCTTGCTGACTGTTGCGTATGGACTGTTTACTTGCTGCATGCATTTATTTTAGTAACAAGAAGTTACTAAAATAATTAAAGCATGCTAATTTAGCAAAAGCACTCTCTCTTCCCTTCCTTCATGCATTCCAAAAATAGAACTAGACCTTCATCTATTTTAAGAACCTCCAAAAATAGCCAAGTGCCATTTTAGCCATGCTATTTATAGCAAAACTATTTTTGGCAACTCTTCCAAAAATAGCCAATTTTCTAAAAAAGAGCCTTGTGCTATTTTTAGCAATCCTTTGCATGGAAAATATGGTAATAGGTTCTTAGGTCTTACACGATACTACCACTTATTTGTCAAACATTATGGAACCATAGAAACACCCATCCACAACTCTATTGAAAAAGGATTCCTTCCATTAGAGTGAGACTGCCAAAGCCTTTAGGAAGCTTAAGGGGGTCGTTTGCACCATTCCAATTCTTGCCTCTCCAGATTTAGCCAAAACTTTCATTGTGGAGTGTCATGCTTCTAGGAAAAGCACAGGTGTAGTTCTTGTGCAAGAGGGAAAGCCCGTTTCTTTTGATAGTCAACAACTCAAAGGCAAGAATTTATTTAAGCTCATTTATGTTAAAGAAATTTTGGCTATTCTTCATGCAACCAAGCAATGGAGGCCTTATCCGAGGGAAGATAATTCAAAGCAAAGATGGATCACAATAGTCCAAAATACTTCTTGGAACAGAGGCTATTATCAGAGGATCAAAAAACATGGGTCACTAAGATGTTGGGTTATGACTTGAAGATCATCTACAAAAAAGAGAATGAATATCATGGCTAATTCATTCTCAAGAAGGGATGAAAACACATAAGCATTGGTGTGCCCATGTCCATCCTATAGGAGAATTGGATGGATGAGGGAATATTAGAATGACGGAGCGACATAAATACATAAAATCTCCTTTAGCAAGCTCCAAGCTCATTGGATAAATTTGTGTGGACAACTGATACCCTTTGGTTCAAGGATAGGATATATCTTTGAAAAACATTCAATCTCAAGCAAAAAAATTTGTAGGGGCTCCATGCATCATCGAATGAAACGCATTCACCATGCTCGAAGACTTATCATAGGATCAAGCGGGATTCATTTTAGGAAGGGCTTAAAGGGGATGTATAGAAATTTGTGGTAGAATGTTTGGTGTGTCAGCAAGACAAAGGTGAGACTATTAAGACTCCAAGACTTTTTCAGCCTTTATCTATATTCATATCTAGAGATGGGAAGAGGTCTCCATGGATTTCATTACGAGACCAAAATCCAAAGGAAAAAAATATCATCATGGTTGTGGAAAATACTCCCAAAATGTCCATTTTTGTGCCATGTCACATCCTTTTTAGCAAGTACGGTGACCACAAAATTTATGGAAACTATTCAGAAGTTGCATGGTACCCCAAAGATTATAGAAAGTCATTGTGATCCCATAGTTACTAGTAATTTCTGGACTCATTTATTATCTTGTAAGAGTAATCAGCTAGCTCATAACTCTTCGTATCATCCCCAGTCTGATGGGAAATCTAAGGTGGTCAACAAATGTTTGGATAGGTATCTATGTTGTTTTACTTTTGATAAGCATGCACAATGGGTTAGTTGGTTTCCACTAACAAAATGATAGTATAACACTTATTTCCATACTTCTTCCAAAATGTACAACCCACCATCCATCACATTTTCCTTAAAAGTGCAACCAAAAGTTCGGTTCATGGAAGAGCACATTCAATACCAATAAGAGGTGCTTTCTAGTATCAAAGAGAACTTGGTCATGGCACAAAACATGATGAAGCAACAAATTGACCAACACAAAAGTGAGACATTTAGAAGTGGGAGATTGGGTTTTTCTAAGGTTACAATCGTATAAGCAAGCGTCCTTAAAGCAGAAATAGAAGGATAGCAAGCTTTAAACTGAATATTATGGCCCTTACTAGATTTTGCAGAAGATTTGCAGCATAGCGTACAAAATGGAGTTACCTCAATTGGCAAAAATATAGTCAGTATTTCATGTTCCCTAAATGAAGGAAGTCATTGGCTAGAGGATTCCAACCCAGATTGAGTTATCAAAGCTTGATGAAGAGGAAGAATTATCATGGAACCTACGCAAAAAGCAGTTGTAAACTAGGGTGATCTAAGGAGTATCTTATCAAATGGAAGAACCTTCCCATAGAAGATGCAACATGGGAAAATGTAGCTTTCATGCAAAAACACCACAGACGATCAACATTGAATAATGCTTGTTTGAAGGGGTGTCATGCTATGCCCTTGGCTCATTTCTTGTATTTGGATATGTGAGGCCAACCTATGGCCCGTATAACCTTTGACTTAGTGATCGGAGCCCGAGTAACACTCTAAACAAGTATCTAGACGTGTTATCACAGAAAACATATAATGAATGTTAGAGGCCGAAGATAGATCAAAGTTTTATAAAAGGAAAAGAGAGAAATATTGACACAAGTTTTAAATTTGTGCTTGTAAAGTTATATTATGCAAAGTCTTGTACAAAATCTGTGAGGTCGGATGTGTGTGTAGTACCCTAAATTTGGTTCGGGCACTTGGCCATTGCATTTTTGTACTTATCTTAATATATATTCCTTTTACACATAGTTAACTATTTCCAGTCATCATTTTGCCTTCCCACAACCTCTAAACCACTAGATGATCTCCATTCTCTAGTTCAGCTTATCAAAATTCATCCAATCTATTACTGAATATATGTACAAACTATTCCATGTCTCCTAGGACAGGTTCATAGGCCATGAACAGTTTTGGGCCTAGTATTGTCCACCATCCATGAACCCATCCTATTCTCTAAAGGTCATAAGTTCAAAGGGGTGAGTGGGCTTAAGATTTTAGGGTTGGTTGAGCAGGAAGACTAACGAAAGGTTGCCTATAAATACAAACATACCCTCACCTATTAAGGGCATCTAAGAGCTCTCTAATAAAATCAAGAGAAAGTACTGAAGCATCTTATTCTTTAAAGCACATTGTCACAACAAGAAGTTACAAATCTAAAGTCATCTAAGTATTTCCCCATATCACATATTGAATTGAACTTAAAGTGCAATTGCATGTTGCCAAGTGTTGGGGCTCTTTAAGCTTAGAGAGAAGAACGAAAACTCTTCTTTCTTTTGAGAGGGAGCTTCATTCAAAGGTTTCCATTGCATTTCAAGATTCTATTGTGTTTTCCAGCAGTGTCGAAAGCTGCATTTTCGGTTGTTGTTTCAAGGAGAATATTGGTTGTTGTTTGAAGGGTTCATCCATTCGCCCCTCTTGGAAAGCCCTCAAACAAGCCTCAAAATTGATCACAACACCTCGGATCTGATTCTCCTTCAATTTGACCTCCAACAAAGACCTCTCATGCAGAAAAACCCTTCAAACAGCAACCAATATTCTCCTTCAAACCCTTGCTCAGATCTGCAAAATTACAGCCTTCAGACATTGTTGGAAAACACAATAGAATCTTGAAATGCAATGGAAACCTCTGAATGAAGCTCCCTCTCAAAAGAAAGAAGAGTTTGTGTTCATTCTCTATTATATATTGTGTTGCATCTCAACGTAGGTTTATAACTACATGCGGCTTGATCCCTCCTCAAATTAGTTGTATTTAGGCAATGCGCATCACATCACAAAGGGTGTGGTCAAACCATTCATCCTAATCATGCTAACCCTTTTTTAGGTCAAGACATAAAGAGGTAGGGTTTGATTAAAGCAATCATTGCAAGGTTCCGTACCCAAAAAGAAGACATACAGATGTAGATGAAACTACGAGAGAAAGATAGAGCAGTACAGAGACACTGATGGGAAAGGTTTGTAGCTCACTAGGACGGTATCAACTATGATACCATCTAGCATCCCACGAACTTGTCAAGAGCACACTTCAAAATCACAATATTTTCTTAGCATCTTTGCGATGATCTTTCCTACTTACGCACACAATTTGAGCACGTAGTCTTCTCTTATGTCCGTGTATTTTGGAAAGTTTGTTCCTAAATAACCCTAATTTGTTAAATTGTGCGTAGCTTAACGTATCAAAATATCAAGTTTCACACAATTATGGACTATTTTAGGAATGTCATTATTAGTCTTGAATTATTCATATTTGTTTTAGGTAAATTATGTGTAAAACCTAATTCCTTATCAAATTTTCGTGAACCCAACATGAATTGAATGCACAACCTTGTGGGCTTGTTTAGATGTTCACATATATTTCAGCCGAGAGTACACAAATTCAATCAGATTTGAGACATTCTAGCCACTCAAAATATGGCATCAAGTAGCATCTTACAGACTGATTTGTCAGATCCATTAGTTCTATGATCAAACTCTATCAAACTACCGACAAGGCTAATAAGTTGGCAAAAATTTCAACAAATTATTTCTTTGCGGCATTATATGGTTAAACTTTACTAAGCTAACGGCAAAACTCATCTCAGTCATGTTAGAAAGATGGCTTACACCACAAAACTCCCATGGAATCCATGTCTCATAAGGCATTCTTGCTACGTGTGTTTTAGAGAACCAATCCCAAACAATAGCATGATACATTACTTCACCTTGGTTCATGAAAACTGAATTATTGTATAGCTTGTAGCAAGCTGAATTTATATTCCATGCAGCTAAATTTATATTTTGAATAGATGAATCATTCATAACCTTCATATACATACAAAAGAGGCAATCGTGAAAGTAACTTTCATCCCACAAAACCATAGCAAATTGATTCATACAATCTTGAAAATAACATCTAGTTTGCTTACCATCTTTACACCTTAAGCATCCAATTGGAATTATCTTCTTTTGGCCATTCCCTACGTGGTGTCCCCAGATTTCACCCTGAAATCTGAGACTACCCCATGTTAAAAATTTTTGTTCTTTTAAAATAACGGTCGTTTTGTGTTTTTATTGCCAGAAAATGTCAGTATTACATCAAGATATTCGCAGAGAGTCATATAAGCCAATTTCGATAAATACCCAGATGCCCAAACTCGTTATATTCTGTCGTTTGGGGTTTGCTGCGGGAAATTTTTATTTAATTATTCTAAGCCCGTTTGAGGCAAATTGTGCTCCAGTTTAACCCTGTTGTGGTCTTACATGTCAATATTCCCATATACTAGTAGGGTTTTAACCAGGAATGAATCTGGGCTTTATCTGTGACTTCTGGCAACGTTTTGCGTTTTTGGTGTTTTCCGTTTTGTTTTCTGTGAAATTTCTCTAGGTCAATTCCTTTGTCGGTTCAGTCTGTTTTCTTGCCTGGAGTATCTGGAGATCATCTACGGACGTCATGCCAGAAGGAATTTGTCACAGGGGGTCTGGTTCTCTCTAAAAAGATGAAGTCGTGCACAAAAAAAAGCCTCTCCCAGGCAAGTCACATTTTTTGGAATAAATGGATTTTATGGAAATAAGAAAAATATTGCCATCAATGCGTAGAGCTCAAGAAGATATGCACTTTTAGAGAAAACGACACCTAAAATGGAGCCACAAAATGAAAGTTACGACACATGCAAGTTTTTGCTGCTACATCTTCCGGACCCTTTCCAAAAATGGCAAATTTTATTCCATACTTGTGTTTTCTTCACCAAAAATCCAAAAAAGGAAAGAAATGTTGTTTTTATGCCAGTCGCAATTTTCAAGGCTGCCTTCGCATCCAATTTCCACGCTGCCCTAAGTGACGAATTCTCACGCAATTTTAAAGGCAGAAGTCACAATGCAAGTCGCACTTTTGGAAAAGAGCTATCTTTCATGCAAGTCACACTTTTTGAAGGAAGACTTTAAGCTGCCAGTGGGAATTTTGGCAGTGGCAGGAAGGCGGGAATTTCTTACCTGCCTTGCAGGGTAATTTTTCCCATGAAGTCAAAGTCACTTAAGCTGCAATGGGAATATTAGATGTGGCAGGCAGGCGGGAATTTCTTACCTGCCTTGCAGGGTAAAAATTCCCATGATGAAAGTCAAATCACTTAAGTGGAAGAAGGGATTTTTAGAGCTGCAGTGCAGGGTGAAAATTCCCATCAGAAGTTGACTTCTTATTTTTAGAATTCACCCTTGCCAAAAAGTGCGACCCACCTTGGGTGAATAATCAATGCATTTAATAATATTTATTAATGTTTATTCACCCAATTTTGGCGCCATAAATAGAAGGAAAGTCAATGCATGAAGACAAGCCAAAGTGAACTGAATGTAGCATGCTAAAATTAAATAAATTTAATTTATTTAATGGCAGCCATGAGCATGCACAAAATAGGCGCCCAAATTGAAGAGAAAAGCATGTTAATTAATTAATTAATTGCCAGGAATAGGAGGGGCAATAATTAATTATAGAATGATGAAGGTTATATAAGCATGGGCTGCCATAAGGATGAATTAATTAATTCTTTAGCAAGGAAGTGCAGCCCAGGCAATTTTGGCGCCCAATTAAGGAGGAATTTTGCACAGGTGTTTTTACTGTTGGAAGGCTTCAAAGTTTGACGCCTAGGTTTGAAGGAGCTTGAATTAAGTACGCTTAATTATCTGCGCATAGTGGTACACAGTATCAGGTGAAGTTGACAAAATTCATGCTTGCTTTGCATGCAAACAAAACATCAAATTTTGGGGCAGCGGTCTTGATATATGCAGATTTTTATAATTAAAATCCAGTGTTCATGTTCCGTTGCCATCTTTATCGAATTAATTGCGGGAATTCATTACGGTGCTTTTATAAGAGAAAGGAGCTTAAATCAATGTCCGATACATTGAACATATCCTCGAATCTGACGAATTATCCAGATCTGCACCGGTTGTGAAGAATTCCGGCTAACTAAAAAGAAAAAGAATTGCTCAGACAAAGATCGCTCCAGCCATGGCAAAGCGGGATGAACGAGAAAGATCAGCAGAATCATGCATAGATCCAGATCCAGATTCAAATCCAAATCTAGATCCAGATCCATAATTGCAAAGGCTTCATCCTCTTGTTTCGAATGCAGCCCGTGAAGAAGTCAGTGCATGGAGAATTCCTTCTAGGATCTTGTGCATGTGCTCCCAATCTTCCAATTGAAGCCTTCATTGAAGTTGCATTCACCCAAAGCGTTTTCCAGAATTTTTAATTGCTCACATGCAATTAAAAATAAAAATGACGAGTTATTTACGGCAAACATTGCACTAATGCATGTACTGGAGAAGAACTGCAAAAGCTTCAAGGATAAGAGGGAAGACAAAGCAAAGACAACACCCGTAAGCAAAATTCCAGATCCAGCTGCTTCCAGATCCAGTATGGTGAGAATCAAGGGCAAAAGAATCAATTTTGCGATGCGAGAATATGAAAAAGGACAAGACTGCAGCTTTCCTCTTTCTTCTTCTTTCTCTTATTTCCTCCGACAAAGTAATTGAGCGATCAATTAAATTATACAACTTAAGTGATTGGTTTAAAAGTCATTACTTGAAGAAGTCAACTACTTGGAAATAGGTGGCAGACGTGCAAAATAGAAGGTTCTATTTTCATTGCAGAAATCATGCATGTCATGCAAAGAGGAATTCCAGAAGGGAGATTGCCAGTTGTTTCCTTTCTGACTTCCACATGTGTCAGTTCACTAAAAGCTTCCGACTTGTAATTGCCCCTCTACATTCTATAAGTAGAGGAAGAACCTTCGGGTTAAATATCGAATTTGTAAGTAGCATTCTTGTGTTCCAGGACTTTGTCTTTGAAACCCCTGATAGCTATTTGAAGCAAAGGAATACAAAGGAGCAGATTTCCAGAGAACTTTGTGTCACGGTGCATTTTGGTTCTAGCTTTTGTCTTAAGATCTACTTATAAACTTTGTGTTATTCTAGATCTAGATCTGAAAGTTGCCTTTGCTTATAATTTTGTGTTAATATCTATTGGTTCTGTCTATGTGCATGCAATCAACTCTGTGATCTATTGATTGGGTTGCACATCTTCCCTTTTTTTCTGTTTTTATTATTTTCCTTTTTCATTAGATATTTCCTTTCTTTAACAGTTGTTTACTTGCTACAAAACTATATAGCTATGGTTCATGAGCTGCATGGTTAAAGTAAAACTCCTAAATAGATACTAGCATACTTTATTGACAAATCTTACATGGGAGCCTCACCGGTAAATGAGGGAGATTTATCTCATGACTGCCTAGGTTTTCAACTATGCAGAAAATCTAGCCAACACTACGATCTTGTCTTCATGAGTGTTTCTTAGCTCCCAAAAGTGTTCTATTAACCAACAACATTGATCCTTCACCATGTGGTTAGAATGCACAACAAACCCTCTATGATTGCTCATAAGTTTCCTTTCAATCCAAGTGCAAGAAATGATATTTACCTTGATCTTTTGAAGACCACCCATGCCAAAGCAATCTTGGCCTTGAATAGAAGAAACAACATGCCCATAGTTGTCTCTAACATGCTTCGAGTGTATTTCCCATGATGACAAAAATATGGCAGCGATATAGGAGGAATTAACAAATCTGAAATATGATCATTACTATCATACCTTAGGTTGTCCTCAACATGTTCACCTTCCTTTGCCGGATGAGGAATGATTGAGATATCTTCTACACTTCCGACCTTGTGACTCAGAATTTTTGAGTTAGGATCAGCCTTCTCCTTCACCTTAGATTCAACAAGTGAAGCTCTTTCCGCCTTGGCTTCATCCATATTTTGTTGACACATGCATGGGACATCTTCATGGTTCTTGCCAAAGTCATGTACACCATCAACTTGCCTCTTATTGACTGTTGTTTTGAAAATTCCAGCAAGCTGAGTATTCTCATTATCACCCAAAGATTGGGCTTCAACCACCAATTCCCCTCCACAATTTGGCGCATCATATTTCCCTTCTTTCTTGGGCTCATGCTCCATGGTTTCTTCATCAAACACATGCCCCTTCACATTGTTGTCCTGAAAATCAGTCAATGGCTCATCCCTAGGAAGAGTGATAGGTACTTCTAGGGCTTCCATGGGCTGCTCCCTCTCAATGCCCAACAACTTCGAGTGTTCTTCTTCTTCCTTGATCACAATGGAGGGATTCTTTCCCTCTAGGGCTAGAACATCTTTCCCATTTTCCTTGGGCATAGCTCGGGGTTTAGACCTTGGTCCAATTCCCACTTTACCTTTCTTCAACCCTATGAACTCAGTGAGTGATATGGCATCACGAATCTTCTTTGGAAGAGCCCTATACTCCTCATAGTTGTCTGCAATGTTGTGACCCACTGAATGTCGTGTTTCAACCACCGAATGACTTCCTTTCTTGGGAGGAAGGTAGGTCAGAATGACCTAGATGAAGAATCACTCATGATTCTTGGTGGCTGAATATTATTGCTTTCCCTTGAAGAGCTTCCTTCACCATTTAGGTTTTGCATGGCATGGATCAACTGTGCCATCCTATTCACCAATCTTTCTTGCCTAGGGAAAACCTCTCAACCCTAACATCATCAAAATGTATGTTTGCCATTTATCTACTCCTAAATGAAACCCTCCAGATTGGGAGAATCGATGCTCGATCGATACTATTGTAGTGTCACTTTCTAGGGCTGGCGAGAAAAAGGGAAATAGCCCAAACCCAAATGAGAGCAATCTGAATTTTATAACGGGAGTTCTGAAAATATATGAAACCCTAGCAGCGAATTGAATCTACACTTTTAGGGCATCAAACACCGTTCGAAAAAGCTCAAAATAGGGGTATAAATCCTCCTAAATATTATATTCAATCAATGGAATAAACATCAAACCAAAGTACTCCAAAACATGTGCAAATTATGAAATTATACCCAGCTGTAATTAAATAAATGACAAGAAATACAACTCACAATAAGGGTTGGAAATGGAGATTCCAAACCCCAAAATATCACAAAAGTATGATGTCAGCCTCTAAGATTATGAGGAAGATGAATATCAACTCCAATTGCAAAGATGTGCCCTAGAAGGCACTCAACTCCTACAAGCAAATCGCTACCATAGGAGAGGGTCCAAAATTGATGTAGAAACCTTAGTAACTCTCCTTCTATCAAACCCTAACTGAAAACCAGCAACATCACTTTCCTTGAAGCCCTTAGGAACCACCAATTGAAGAGTTTTTGTTCTTCAATTTGAATAAAAAGGGTTTAGTACTTGTTTGCCACACCAAAGGATTTTCGCCCCTAGTGGAAAGGAATTGAGCAATCAGCCCAAAAACCATGCAAGTATATTTTAATGACAAGATAGATGCCCAAAATGAGTCCAAACGACCCCTTTTATACCCTTTTGGTGGTGCCAAAACCAATTAGGGAGTCTTCCCCCATGACTGACCTCATAAGGATGTTTGCTTTTAATTTTATCTTTGGCTTTTCACCTCTTCAACCCAGCCAACCTGACTTATGAGAGAAAGTATGAAAGAAGAATGCAAATGCTCACGAAAAAGACTGAAAAACATGACAAACACTTCCCTTGTTCACTTCCTTCTTGCCCACAAGAAGTGGAATGTGCTAGAAGTCTCCAAAATGAAATAGTTTGAAAAAGGGGACATTATACAAGGCTATTAAGTTAGGAAGATTTCAACAATTTTTGGCAGCAAATCAACTTGTATGCTAAATTTGGGGTATCTTCGTCTCTACAACAAGATCCCTTGCCCAAAGTGACCCAAAATGTTGATATTTGGCTCTAGTTGTTCTAGAAGTCAGAATATCTCACTTGAGAGTACTTTGCCATATTAGTTCAAAATTTCAGCATTGTTCAATAGGGGCACTCTTCTCCACATTCAACACTTCACATGGGGGCATCTGCACCCCATGGCACTTTTCAAAATTCGGGAAATGGTACATAGTTCGGCATAGCCACCAATTGTAATCATTCTTGTGTACATTTCAGTTTATTGCAAGTTTCAAAATATTAAACAAATAGTTTTTGGCAAATTCAAATTATAAATGCATACATATTGTTATCAAGAATTGATCTATGGGTCCTTTTCATGTGTTTGCAAGTTTTTCATGTGGATTGGCAAAGACACTCAAAAGTTTGCACCACCATCCTATGATCGAGATTCTTTGGGTTTACATTTCCTTTTCCTTTTAATCAAGCATTTGTCAATACTAGATTAAAAGGGGGCAATCTATAGTACCCTAAATTTGGTCCAAGTTTAAGGCAATGGCACTTTTGTACTTATCTTAATATACATTCATTAACATATAGTTGCCCATTTCCAATGATCATTTCACTCTTCCTACACCCTCTAAACCACTAGATGATAGCCATTCTCGATTCGACTTATCAAAAATCATTTAATCTACCATTGAATATCCGTACAAACTATTCCATGTCTCAATCCTAATTTTTGTCGTTCCCACGACAGTTCGTAAACACAGACGATTACGGTTCCAATATTGTCCACAATCCACAAAGCCACCCATTTTTTTCTAATGGTCATAATTTCAAAAGGGTAAATTGGATTAGTCAACCTACGTGAGATTTTAGGGCCGGTTGAGTGGGGAAGACTAATGAAAGGTTGCCGATAAATACAAACATACCCTAGCTTATTAGGGGCATCTAGGAGCTCCCTAGGAAAGTCAGAGAGAAAGTATTTATACATCTTATTCCTTAGAGCACATTATCACGGTAGTAAGCTACAACTTTAAAGTCATCTAAGTGCTTCCTGGATCACACATTGAGCTGAATTTTTGAAGTGCAAGTGCATGTTGCCAAGTGTTAGAGCCAAATCAAGGGCTTATTTTCTACTATAGTATGTTTCATCTCATCATAGGTTTGGGATAACTACATGTGGCTTGATCCCTCTTCGGTGTAGTGGTACATAAGCAATGCTCAACACATCACCGAGGGTGTGGTGAGGTTGTCTAGTGTCCCAGATTTTCACCTTGAAATGCGGGACTACCCTATATAAAAAAATCGCACTTTTAAAATAACGGGTCGTTTTGTGTTTTTATTGCCAAAAGATGCTTGTATTGCGTCAAGATATTCCCAGTGAATCATAGGAGCCAATTTCGACAAATACCTAGATGCCGAAAATCATTTTATCCCTTCATCAAGTTTTGTCTACAGGAAAATTTTATTTAATTATTTAGAGCCCGTTTGAAGTAAATTGTGCTCCGGTTTAGCCCTGTTGAAGTTTTGCATGTCAATATTCACATATACCAGTAGGGTTTTCACCAGGAATGGATCTGGGCTTTGTCTGTGACTTCTGGCAACATTTTTCGTTTTTATTTTTCTCGTATTTTTCTCTGTGAAATTCCCCTAGGTCAATTCCTTCGCCAGATCTGTCTGTTTTCTTTCCTGGAGTATCTGGAGATCATCTACGACCGCCATGCCAGAAGGAATCAACTTCAAGAAGTCAGCTTCTCTTTAAAAAGACGAAGTCATGCACAAAAAAGCCTCTTCTGGACAAGTCGCATTTTTGGGAATGGATGGATTTAAGCTGCAGTGGAATTTTTGGTCGTAGCAGGCAGGTGGGATTTTGTACTTGCCTTGCAGGGTACTTTTTCCCATTAAGGCAAAGTCACTTAAGTTACGATGGGAAAATTAGGACGACAGGCGGCTGAATTTCTTGCACTGCCTTGCAGGAGGTAAAAATTCCCATTATAAAATAAAGAAAAATCACGTAAGGCATTGATGGGAATTTATTCCCTGCTGCAGGATAAAAACTCCCATTATGGAAGTCCAATAACTTAAGTGGATGAAGGGATTTTTAAAGCTGCCATGCAGGGTGAATAATCCCATCAAAGATGACTTTTAAATATAGAAATCAGCCTTATTCAAAAAGTGTGACCCCTTTTGGAATTAAAGAATAACTTTAATTGCATTTATTAATAGTCTTCCTTCCTAATTTTGGCGCCCGGGGATGATGGAAAGTCAATGCATGATAAGAGGTCAAAGAAGGTGAAGGTAGAAGGCTAAAAATTAATTAAATTTATTTATTCAATGCAGCCTTGAAGCATGCCTAAAAGTGTGCCCCATTTGGTGAATAAATAATGCTTTTTGAAGTATTCATTAATAGTTTTTATTCCTAATTTTGGCGCCATGGAGAAATAAAAGGTCCGCGCATGATGTGAAGTGAAAGAAGAGGGCTAAAAATAAATTAAATTAATTTATTTAATGGCAGCCATGAACATGCAAATTTAGGCGCCCAAATTGAAGGAATAAGCATGTTATTTATTTAATTAATTGCCAGGAATAGGAGAGGCAATTATTAAATATAGAATGCTAAGAGTTATATAAGCATGGGCTGCCATAGTAAAGAAGTAATTAATTCTTTTAGCAGAGGAGTGCAGCCCAGACAGTTTTGGCGCCCAAAAGGAGGATTTTTGCATAAAGAAGTGTTTTTCATTGCCGGAAAGCTTCAAAGTTTGGCACCTAGGATTGGAGGAGCTTGTTTTATGCCTGTGTAATTATCTGCATATTGGTACAGGTGCCCAGGTGAAGTTGAAAATATTTATGTTTGCTTTGCATGCAAGCAAAGCCTCGAATTTTAGGGCAGTGGGCTTTATATGCAGATTTTTATGATAAAAATCAAGTGTTCATATTCAGTTGTTGTCTTTATGCGAATTAGCTGCGGGTATTCATTACAGGTGCTTATATAATTGAAAGGGAGCTTAAATCAATGTCAGATACATTGAATATATCCTCCGAATCTAAAGAAATTCTCATATCTGCACCAGTTGTAAAGAATTCCGGCCGAATAAAAAGAAAAAGAATTGCTCAGACAAAGATTGCTCCAACTATGGCAAAGCGGGATGAACAAGAAGGCTCAGCGGAATCATGCATTACTTCTAGATTTGTTGATATGGATCTAGGCCCAGAACCTCTTTCCGAGTTGATTGACAGATCCAGAGCTGGAAAGACATCTCTCATGCGGGCAGTCAAAAGCAGCAGAATCATTCGAGTTTCAGCATTCCCATTCACAGCTCAGTTCCTAGAATTCGTCATGGAGTGTGCAAGGTCGTACCATCCACTATCCAGATCAATCCAAGATCTTTGCGGGGAAGACAATAATCATTTGGACACACGAGTTTATCAATTATTGTCGAAGATTCCAACATGACAGGTGGTGACTACTATCAACATGCTAGGACATTGGCAACGAGATGGGAGAAGCATAAAGTCATTTGTGTGGGCATAATGAATAAGCAGGTATATGAAGAAGCCCATATCTCCATCAAAGTTCAGAGGACTCTTCCACGATCCAATACGGTGCAAAAGGTGGAAGACATTACCAAATTGCTTATGCGGGATAAATGGCGAAGCTAACGCTCACAACTTCCGCTCATGGATGTATGCCTTCATCAAGACCATTGAGACCAACAAAGCAGATTCTATAATCGATTGGTCGGAGATCATCGGTGAGCAGATCCGGAGTGTGAGGCGGACTTACGGCAGATGACTTCATATTTGGTATATGCAGCTGACCTCGCAGGTATCTTCTCAGTGGATTGTCGGGCGTACTCTCGAAGGATCCTATTTTTGAGTGCTATCAGCATGACTTCTGCGTGCTGCGTCGATAAAGATTACAAGGTGGTCAACGATGGATTCTTCTACGGATTCATTTGAAAGGTGAGCGGTGATCGAAGACCAACAGGGTAAGCGAAGCTTGGGAAGTTATATCCCAGTATGGCATTTGTATCTTCATCCAGTTCATTGACTTCACATACATCACGACATTTGGTTTTCGAGGAAACAGTCAAAGCGCCTGAGATATCAGCGGCAGTTGATCGCCATGGAATTATGCGGACGGCTCGTGGAGATGCATGACCTACAGTCGAAACGGCACATGTCTACAAGCTTCTTTCCGATCATAGTGGGCTATTACAATTGCCAGAGCATTCACAGAGCTAGAGGAATTGAAGCGGAGATGTTCGTTGAGTATGAGCATGAGTTCTTCCCAGACGGATGAACTTCGATTCATATGGGGTAAGCAAGAAAGACAATCTCCCAGAATACGCACATGTACCTTCATTAGAAGATTTCTAGATGAAGTACAGAAGTTGAAGCGAAGTCTGAGTTAGGAAGAAAGACTTCAACAGGCTAAGCGCATGACAAGTGTTTGATTATGGATTAGCACATGATATACTGCGGATCTACACGAGACGATGGGCTTGTGTTACTTGACACATACCATCAGATGGGAGGGGATAGAGCTGCACTTCAGGAGAACATTGGTGGCTGCCACATGATCGAGGAGAGGTATGTCGTTGTTCTAGTCAACACTTGGTGGTTCTTTGACAAAGGGTATTGCCTTGATGAAGCTTTGATGAATTAGATCACAGGCAACCTCAGCACAAGAGATTCCATCAAAAGGAAGCACGAGGGAGAAAGCAGCAGAAGGCCTGAAAAGCTTAAAGTGCACAAGAAGTCTCATTCGAGGGAAAAGGTCACTTCTACGGCTATGGTGCTAGTTCGACTTCTCCAACGTCAAGTACTTCACCAACTTTTGCACCTCAGCAGGATATTGTCGTTCCTCCATTGAATCCGGCAACATTTGTGTTTTCTCCTCAGCCACTCCGATCAGCACCTCTTCCTGAAGAAATGCTAAAGTTGCAGATGGCTAGAATTTGAAAGAGCTTTGTCTTTGGACAATATAGAGGACGGTAGCCACGACACTATAGCAATTTCAGATGGAGAGGAACCAGAGCACGAGATGGTGGTACATTCGGCAACTTCTCATTCTCCAAGAAGCAATTTCTCGGGTGGTTGGCTTCTGATCGTCCCAAACGCTAGAGGAAATCAACTTGGAGGAACATGACTTGCGATTGCTCCACGAGTTTGGGTGGAAAAAGCAGAAGGCCTAAAGTTACTAAGGTGACTTGAGGTTGATTGTTGAGGAGTCGAGCGAAGTTTCTTTGAGGTATCAGTTCAGTGAAGGAAAGAAGAAGGGCGAGCTCACGGTAGCGGATATAATAGTGACCAAAGTACCAATAGGTCAAACCACTATTGAAGGATTGAAGCAAGACACGCAGACATTGATAAATGCTTTATTCCTTAGGCTTGACAAAGAAAAGGCGAGAAAAAGTTGAACTTCAAAAGCGGAGTGTCTCGGTTATGCGAGATTATTGCCAAAATTGCCAAATCCTCGAATTTCAGCACATAAGCAGGCGAGTGATCATCTGGTGCAGGAAGTGGAAGATGCAGGTAACCAAGTTAAAGCTATCGACAAATGGAAGAATCTAATCATTCGCAAGACTTGTCTGACTCGGGGAGGTGCTGCCCTGTCTAAAGGTTATGAAGGATGCATCGGTTCAGCTGAAACAACTAATGACGAGCACGATGGACATGAACACAGTAGCTGAAAGTAACCTGAATACTTTGGTCGAGATAAATAAGTTGCCGAGGGGGGTTTTGATTGCAGAACGAATTGTGCCCGATGGATCGGTTGAAAAGGGGAAGCAGCTTGAGTTTGCAGTTTCTTTTCACTTGGAGATCTTCAGGATCATGCTGAAAAGAATGTGGATGCTTAAGAGTATGGCATCATCACTATCGGACAATGTCATTGTTTTCACCAATGAGGAAGTGGCGAGAACGTTTCTTCATACAAAAGGACGATTCCTAACAAAGTGCTTGATTCTCTGGAAGGATCTCTTCGATGGTGCGAGAGGATTGATGGAGGTGGTAGGCCTTTCATGATGGATTCCATCAATAAACCGGTAACACTATAGTGCCGTGATGTCTCGTGGACATCCGATCCCGCCCAAATGTGAGTAGCGAGATCCCAAACCCGTTTTTGCACGAATATTTTATTTTATTTTATTTTAAATATTGCTCGCTCAAATCTGAATTGATAACATCAAAGGAATTCATAGAACACCACACTAAAAGCTGCATAGATAAATTAAATAAAGCAAAAACCCCTTGATCCGGGTGAATACGAAAAAGGCGCCTAGGGTTTATGTGCAGATTTCTTTATAAAAATTTCAGCTGTGTATTTAATAATGATTTATGATGCTAAATATTACCGCAATACAAATATAAATCTGCCAGATAGATTTAATAATAAAGATTGTCCAAAAACCACTGTAAATGATTCAAACCCTAATCGATTTGATATATTTGTTGCTGGGAATTACAATAAATATCTATCATGAAAAATACCTCTGATACAACAATAAACAACTGTAGAAGAAGTCGCCCCACTCTGGAAGTTGTACAAATGCCCACTGCTGCAATTTATTCTTTTCTCTGAAACTGCTGGAATGATGAATAACTGTGTAAACAATGAAGATTCCTGGATGGAAGCTTCTCTCACTGCTCCTGGGGTTTCCGTCCGCAAGAGGAATAATCCAGAGGGTTTCCGTCCTTGGATTTTGTCTGCAAAGCTCAGTGCTAACTGCCGGGTAAAAATAATGATTATCTGAATGCCTTTCCCCAAGTCGCATTTTTCCCCATATAGCCAAAACTCCTCCAAAGATGCAAGTCGCACTTTTTGGCTAAAACCATATAATTAATATTTAATTAATTATTTTGCTTCACTAAGCAAGTCGCATTTTTGGGTTTAATTGACCATTACCCAAACAAGTCGCATTTTTGGCTAGGAAGGCAATTTAAATAATTTATTAATTTATTTAAATGCACTTTCCTAAGTCAAAGTCACTCAAACAGTCTATTAATTCATTATATGTGCTTTAATGATATTTTACTTTATTTTGAGCACCATATAATAAAAATAATAAACCGAAGTCACCCTTGAAAACACCCTTTGGCCGTCGGGTAGACAAAACAGGCCAAAGGTCTTCGACCGGACTATTCGAGAAAGAGGGACATTACAGTCCTCCCTTCCCGAGATTGCTTGTCCCCAAGCAACTGTAGAGTTGGATGTTGTAATATAGTCTCGCCCTCCCATGTAGCATCCTCCTCTGGTAACTCTTTCCACCTCACCAGGAACTCCCGAATAACTCTATTCCTCAGCCTCCTCTCTCGGCTGTCCAAAATCTCCTCTGGCACTAAGTCCAATCTCCCTTCCTCATCCAAGGGTGGTAACTCTGTAGAAGAAATAATGTTCTGCCCCAAGGCCTTTTTCAAGCAAGATACATGAAAAACATTGTGTATCTTACTCTCAAAAGGCAACTCTAGCTCGTATGCCACTTCACCAACTCTCCTCAACACCCTGTATGGCCCATAGAATCGTGGCTTGAGCTTTTCAGCCCCACTCTTCTTGAGAGTACTCTGTCTGTAAGGCTGAAGTCGTAGAAAAACCATGTCTCCTACCTCAAATGATCTCTCCACTTTGTGCCTATCTGCATACATCTTCTGCTGATTCTGTGCCCGCTGAATATTTTCCTTAAGTACCTTAAGGATTTCTGACTATCCTGTAAACTCTCCTGAGCCTTGGGAGCTCTACTATCCCCAAACGCCATATCAACAAAAGATCTCGCATCATATCCATACAATGCTCGGAATGGAGTCATACCAATAGACATATGGTAAGTGGTGTTATAGCAATACTCACATAAATATAGCAACTTTACCCATGCCTTCTGCTGTCCTGCAACATAGTTACGAAGATAACCCTCTATCCACTTGTTCACAATCTCTGTCTGCCCATCCGTCTGAGGGTGATAACTAGTGCTAGGAGTCAACTCAGTGTGAACCAAACGGAAAAGCTCCTGCCAAAATATGCTCATAAACCTGTTATCCCGATCACTGACTATGTTCTTCGGAAGTCCATGCAACCTGAATATCTGACGGAAGAACAAATCAGCCACATGAGGTGCCTTAAAGCTGGTAGGGACAGCGAAAAAGTGTGCATATTTTGTCAACCGATCCACTACTGCATAAATGCGATCATTCCCTTGCACCACGGGAAGACCTGTAATGAAATCCATCGAAATACTTTCCCACTTCTGCTCCGGAATTGGCAATGGTTGTAGCAAACCTGTTGGGAAAGTATGCTCTGACTTGTTCTGCTGACAAGTCATACACTCACGGACATGGCGCAAGACATCATCCTTGAGACCCTTCCAGGAGAATCTCTCTCTAATCTGCCTGTATGTTTTAAAATACCCTGGATGTCCTGCAAGTGGTGCATCATGGAAAGCATGCATAATCTTCTCCTTAAGCTCAGATTCAGGAACTAGGTAAATTCTGCCCTTATACAAAATCAAATCAGCTATTACCTTATACCGGCCATCCTGAATTTTTCCATCCATAATGTCACATGCCCAAGTGTTTTTGGAATACTCAACTAACAGTTGAGATTTCCAATCTGCTGAAATCTCGCTCAAAGAACATAGGGCAGCGAGATGGGGTTTCCTGGAAAGTGCATCAGCCACTACATTCTTCGTCCCCTTGACATACTCAATGTCAAAATCATATGCTGGATCCTGCTGACCCATTTTTGTTGCCTCTCATTGAGTTCCTTTTGTTCCAGGAAATATTTCAAACTGTTGTGGTCGGTTCTCACCACAAATTTTCCACCCACCAAATATTGTCTGAACTTTGCCAAAGCATGCATAATGGCAAGCATCTCCTTATCGTAGGTGGAATACAGTCTCTCATTATCTCTCAGCTTCCGGCTCTCAAAGGCAATAGGATGGCGATCCTGCATGAGAACTGCACCAATTCCCAATCCCGAAGCATCACACTCTAAAATGAAGGGCCGTGAGAAATCTGGAAGAGCCAAAACTGGACAGGTACTCATAATTACCTTGAGCCTCTCAAATACTACCTGTGCCTCATCTGACCAACTGAATGCACCCTTCCGTGTAAGATCTGTCAATGGAGCTACCAGCTGAGAATAACCCTTCACAAACCTCCTGTAGTAACCACATAACCCCAAGAATCCTCGCAAGTCAGAGATATTCCTGGGTGGTGGCCAATCCTGCATTGCCTGTATCTTCTCCTGATGGACCTTGACCCCATTGGCCCCAATGACATGCCCAAGATACAATATCTCCGTAAGTCCAAATTCACACTTGGACATCTTAGCAAACAAAGACTGAGTCTCCATTATGCTAAGTACCTCATCAAGATGCCTCAAATGATCATCCCATGTCCTGCTATAAATCAGAATATCATCAAAAAATACCAACACAAACTGCCTCAACTGCCTGTTGAAGAGATGGTTCATACATGACTGAAATGTAGCAGGGGCATTAGTGAGTCCAAATGGCATCACCAAGAACTCATAGTGCCCGTAGTGACACCTGAAGGTTGTCTTGTGAATATCCTCATCCCGAACTCGAATCTGGTGGTAGCGATCGAAGATCAATCTTCGAAAAGTAAATAGATCCATGCAACTCATCTAACAGCTCATCAATGCGAGGAATGGGATACCTGTTCTTGATGGTTTTCTTGTTCAGTGCACGATAGTCAATGCACATCCTCATGGTCCCATCCTTCTTCACCAAAACAACTGAAGAAGCAAAGGGACTAGAACTAGGACGGATGTGTCCCATCTCCAAGAGCTCTCTAATGGCCTTCTCTATCTCATCCTTGTATGTCTTAGGATGGCGATAAGGCGTAGTCATCACGGGTTTAGCACCCTCCTCAAGCTCTATAACATGCTCAAACCCTCTATCTGGTGGTCTACCTGGAGGAATGTCACCAAACACTGGGCCGTGCTTATCCAGTATGGACTGGATGTCAATGTGAAAAGGCTGCTCATTGTCTGAAGAAGATTTGGATGAAATGAAACACTGGGCTGCCCATGCGCAACCTCACCACCATGTCAACTATAGACTCCATCTCTGTGTCTTTGAAACAACTCTAGGCCCACCATCAGAAAGAGCCCGAAGCACAATCTTCTTCTTATCCACCATAAACTCCAACTCCATCCTCGGAAATCCTGCACATATCTGCCAAGGGACTGTAACCACTGAATACCCAATACTATATCGATCTCACCCAGTCCAATAACATAGAAGTCATCGGTCAATGTGTAATCCCCCATCTGAATACTAAGCCGTGGAATCCTCTTAGTGCAGCTAATAGCAAATCCATCTGCTACCCGCACACTAAACCCCTCAAATTCCTCAACCTGTAGTCCTCGCTTCGCAGCCAACCCCTCATCAATGAAGTTGTGCGTAGCTCCACTGTCAACCAGACAAACAATCTGTTGTCCCTTAAGCACTCCCTTCAACCGAAAGGGATGGTACCTAGGAACGCCTGAGAGTGTAGCAATAGTAACATCGGATGAATCCAATGCCTCACTCTCGCCAAGCTCTATCTGGGGCTGCTCCCCTGTGCAACATGGTCACCGCCCTCATCCTCTGCATCTGTATCTGGCGAGTGATCATCCTCCCCATCTGAAATCACCTCAATGAGATGCACCTTGCCTTTACCAAGGCAACGATGTCCAGGCTCCCAATGATCTTTGCAATGAAAGCAAAGCTTCTTCCTCCTTAACTCATTACGAGTCTCCTGATCCACCTTAGGAGGTGGTGCACTCTTCTGCGGAGCGGTAGAGCGCTGAAATGGCCTGGAGCTCGTGGGAAACTTCTTGATAAGAAGTGGGCTGATATGAAGTGGGGGATGTGTCCAAATCTAATGCCGTCTGGATGGCATCATGCAATGTCCTAGGCTTAAGAGCCTTGACCAATCCTCTCATCCTGTCATGAAGGCCCTCTATAAATAACATCACCACCCTCTTCTCAGGCATCTCTGGAACCATAACTGCTATCCGCTGAAATTCGTTGATGTATGAATCAACGTGTCCACTCTGTCGGAGTTGTGCCAAGTCCCTGTAATACAACTCTACATCCTTGCGATCAAACCTCGCAATCAGCCTCTCGCTGAAATCCCTGTATGAATGTAGAAGCTCATGACCCTGTGTAACTAACCCATGGTGCCACCAATCATAAGCCACCCCCTCAAGGTGCAATGTAGCGAACTGTATGGCCTCCTGCTCCCTCATGGGTTTGAGGGTAAGATAGGTGTCGAGCTTGTGAATCCAAGCCCTGGCACTGATCTTTCCACTACCATCAAAAGTGGAGAGGGTTACCTTATTGGTAACCTGCTGCAAATCCCTGTTCTGCTGCGCTCTAGGCCTCCTGTCCTGTCCAGCCCTCATGTTGTCTCTCCTCTGAGCACAATACTGTGGGAGGGGAAATACATCCCTCACATGCTGCGGCAAACTCCTCCACTCATCGCTGACTGCCATAATAGTATCCGGAAAAGCTGCTTCTTCCGGTCGTCCCTCAATCTCTGGTGGGTCACCTCTAGGCAGGAAGTTAGGCTGCATAGGCCTATCAGCAGTCCGCGTAGGTCTCCTCTCATCTGTATGAGTATGCCTCCGCTCACGGCGTGGCGATCCCCTAACACTCCCAAGCTCTGAAGGTGATCTGCTATGATCCCTGTAACTACTGGCAACTGATACGGATCTATCCCTCCTGCCGTGCCTGTCCCGCGGCCTATCTAGTGCCAACCTGTCCAAAGTAGTGCCCATGCGCTCCATGGTCTGTAATAACTGCCTCTGCGTGGCTGCCATATCCCGAATAAAATTCTATCTGGATCTGCATGTTCCTCTCGAGGAGGACTCTCAGGTCTCTCACCCAAATATTCCATTCTGTCACCTCCTGCAATACCAGCTTCGAGTCGTGCTCGTCTGCGGGTGTAGTATCTGTGTGGACCGTCCTCTCTGTGATGCATTCAAAGCTGATTTCTGTTTTAATACCCTGTCTGCTTCCTTCCCACACAGGCTGGGAGGATACACTGCTCTGATACCACTGAAAGATCCCAAACCCGTTTTTGTCTGAATATTTTTTTTTTTTTTAAATATTGCTCTGGCTCAAATCTGAACTGATAACATCAAAGGAATTCATAGAACACCACACTAAAACTGCATAGATAAATTAAATAAAGCAAAACCCCGCAATCCGGGTGAATACAGAAAAGGCGCCTAGGGTTTAACAGGCAGATTTCTTCATAAACATTTCAGCCGTGTATTTAATAATGATTTCTGATGCTAAATATTACGGCAATACAAATATAAATCTGCAGATAGATTTAATAATAAAGATTGTCCAAAAACCCACTGTAAATGATTCAAACCCTAATCGATTTGATATATTTGCTGCTGGGAATTACAATAAATATCTATCATGAAGAATACCTCTGATACAACAATAAACAACTGTAGAAGAAGTCGCCCCACTCTGGAAGTTGTACAAATGCCCACTGCTGCAATTTATTCTTTTCTCTGAAACTGCTGGAATGATGAATAACCTGTGTAAACAATGAAGATTCCTGGATGGAAGCTTCTCTCACTGCTCTGGGGTTCCGTCCGCAAGAGGAATAATCCAGAGGGTTTCCGTCCTTGGATTTTGTCTGCAAAGCTCAGTGCTAACTGTCGGGTAAAAATAATGATTATCTGAATGCCTTTCCCCAAGTCGCATTTTTCCCCATATAGCCAAAACTCCTCCAAAGATGCAAGTCGCACTTTTTGGCTAAAACCATATAATTAATATTTAATTAATTATTTTGCTTCACTAAGCAAGTCGCATTTTTGGGTTTAATTGACCATTACCCAAACAAGTTGCATTTTTGGCTAGGAAGGCAATTTAAATAATTTATTAATTTATTTAAATGCACTTTCCTAAGTCAAAGTCACTCAAACAGTCTATTAATTCATTATATGTGCTTTAATGATATTTTACTTTATTTTGAGCACCATATAATAAAATAATAAACCGAAGTCACCCTTGAAAACACCCTTTGGTTCGACAACTATATTCGATATCAAAGCAAAAAGAAGATGTAGGGGTTACAGCTGGCAGATCTTTCTTCTTCTTCTCTTTCTTCTTCTATTTCTACGTTCCCGGATGTAATTGTAAAACTTAAAAGTTATTGGTTTGAAAACCATTACTTTAAGTTGTGTGGAATGATTCTATAAGTTAAATGACAGATGTGCATAATTTTGACTAGAACTCCTGATGCATGTCACTTAGAGAGGAATTGAAGGAAGATGATTGTCCAGATGTTATCTTTACTTCTTGTTTATGTTATAGTTCAATTAAGTTTCCCATTTGTAATTTCCCTTCTACATTCTATAAGTAGAGGAAGAACCTTCGGGTTAAGCAGCAGAATTTGTAAGCAACATTCTTGTGTTCCAGACTTTGTGTTGAAACTTCTGATAGCTATTTCAAGTAAAGGAATAGAAAGGAGCATATTTCCGGAGAACTTTGTGTCAACGGTGTATTTTGTTTCTAACTTTTTGTCTTAGATATATTCATAAACTTTGCGTTATTCTAGATCTAGATCTGAAAGTTCCCTTTGCTTATAATTTTGTATGTTAATATCTATCCGTTCCATCTATGTGCATGCAATCAACTCTGTAATCTATTGATTGGGTTGCACATCTTCCCTCTTTTTTTCCTGGTTTCTACTATTTTCTTCTTCATCGATATTTTCTTTCTTTAACATTGCTTAATTGTTGCAAAACTATACATTTATGATTCATGAGCTGCATGGTTAAAGTAATACCACAAATAGATACTAGCATATTTAACTGACAAATCTTACACGGGAGCCTCACCAGTAAATGAGGGAGATTTATCTCATAGAACCGCCTAGGTTTTCAACTATGTAGAAAATCTAGCCAACATTGTCCATCACAATCATGCTAATCCCTTTTTCAATTCAAGACACAAAGCTAGGGTTTGATCTAAGGAGAAACAATAATTGATTTTGGCGCAGTCATCGCAAGGTTCCAAACCTAGAAAGCAAGCATACAGACAAGGGAAACTGCACAAAAGAAAAGAGCAAGCATAGAGACACAGAGGACAAGTTCGTAGCCCTCCAGAAGGTTTCAGCCATGTTATTATCCAGTATCCCATGAACCCGTCCAAAGCACACTACTGGACCTAATATTTTTAAGTATCTTTACTGACGATACTTCATGCTCTTACACACAACCTAAGCACAATGTATTATACTTTGTCCACATATTTTGGTGAGTACGTTCCATAAGTTAACCTTATTTACCTTTGTCTAATTTTGAGTAATATATCATAAATTCAAGTGAAATATCCCTTGTGGGATACCACTCAAAAATGCACAAAATATATATAAATTGCAGCAAAATAAAATTTCTGATTTTTGCAGGAAATAACCAGCTAGGGCAGCAAACTGGTTTTAATTGATATCTCACAAAATACTTGCTCAAAATACATGAAATTTTAAAGAGAGCTTGCAACAATGATAATAAACACTAGAAAAATATTTTTGGAATTTTTTGAATAATATAAAACTGCCAGAAAATTTCAGAAAGCCCTAGACAGCTGGAAATCTTCAAAAATTCATATCTTTTCAAATACAAGTGATAAAATTTTGAAAATCTGGAAATAACATCTACTAAACATATAGAAATGATCCCAACCTCCAGATCTGAAAATGGACACCTGGAAGCCCTAAAAACATTGCTGCAAATCTGGAACTGAGTAGATAAAACCCTAGAAAATAGATAAAAATCTGAATTTCTGGAAATAACATCTACCAATGATATAGAAGAGAGCCCAACCTCCAGATCTGGAAATAACAACCTGAAACCCTTCCAAAAATTGCTGCAAAAACCCTAGGGGTGACGTCACCCTAAGGGAGTGGCTGATAACCCTCGAAAATGTCTCCAAAAATGGCACCAAACCCTACTTTGAATGCTGCAATAAATCTGATCTAGAAACCTTTGATTGTTCTCCAAAAAAACCTCGAAACCCTCCAAAACCCTTCTCTGGAATCTTTGAAAAATATCTCTGAATAACAGCCCTGAATCAACTCCAAAATGACAAACTAGGGTGGATCTTTCACCACCGAAGAGTGCCCTACTAGCTAGGAATGGATCTCTCACCACCGAAGCTAGGGTTCCTGTGGGATCTTACTCCACAAGCAAGAAGATTGCAAACAGCAGTTGCTCAATAAGAAAATATGTGAGTGTGCAAGAATGCTCTATCACTCCCCCAAACCTCCTTTTATAACTTTTCATTACCTTTTTCCAAGTTGGGAGCTCCATGTGGGACTAAAAGTGACTTAAGTGACCCCAACAAAGAAATAGAATAATAAAGTACTATGACCCCCCTTAATGACAAAATATAACAATTATTACCACCAAGTTGCCCAACTTAATGTCAACAACAAAATATAACAAAAAATCAATGTGGTGATAAGTCATCTATACCCCAATAGCCTCCAGCGTCATTAGCCCCTCAAGTATGTCCAAGGCTAAGATTCTCTTTGGACATCAACAATTCCTTTACGAATGAAAAACCTCTAGGCTATCTACTCGGAATGGGGACATTACATCAAGCTTTACATAATTTTGGACTGTTTTAGGTAGTCTTGAATTCTTCATATTTGTTTCGGGTAGATTATGTGTAAAACTTAATTTCCTATCACAATACTAATGAACCCAATCCTTTATTGGATTAAAGTAGTCTAGGATTTCATTCTTCACCCTTGGGGTTTCGCATCTAAGTCTGATTTTTCTAATTTTAGGGTTTTCTCCAAACCCTTTCTTGCTTTTGTGTGCTTTACATTATAAAATGAAAAATAATCATACTTCCCATCTTGAGATGCGATTGTTAGATGATGTTGCACAACTCATCTTAGCAGATCCTAACCAAATCCCAGTGTTACAAATGTAGTTACTCCACCAAATTCACGAAATTTAAAGTGCTTAACAACAAATAAATGTATTCTAGAATTGTTTGATGACAACACTATTTCAGTGGAAGTTCCTAACAAACCTCGCAAATATGCTCATCCAAATTCACACACGAAGATTTTACCGACCCTATACCTAAGCATATTGATAATGAAAGCGTAAGTGATGAAGTACACGTGACTTACCAAGTTGTGCCTCCTCCTAAATCTTATGATATTTATTCTCACCCTATAGATGGCATTATTAGCATGATTTTGAGTACGCATCGACCTCAACCTATGATAATATAATGTCCCCTTTTTGAAGACCCTTGGCCTATCTTTCCCTGTGGACTTTTGGGATGATGCAAGGGGAAAACTATGTTAGTAATTGAATGATATTGCCTGGAGAGTGATTTTTATCATTTGATATTATAAAGCAATATTCATTTAATTATTAGTTCTCATTTAATTATGGATGCTAAGTGGTTTTTTCCACTTACTTGTATTATTGCTCACAAAAGAATATTTATTGAGCAATTAATGTAATTTATTATTTAATTTAATTCCCAAAAATACAAAATTAAAAGGGAATTAATTAAATAATATTAGAGTGGCTTTTAATGTCATAAAGACCCTTAGAAAGGGGACGCCACACTTAGAGGGGGAAATTAAAATTAAGCATGCCTTATAATTTCAAATTATGGTTTTCCTCCAAAAGGGAGTCGCTCGACCCTAGGAGAAATCTATAAATATATGTTTTGACATTGAGAGAAGGGTTATGTTGATGAATCTATTGATTTCACTCCATGCTTGGAGTAATGGGATGTATGCCCTAGCTCTCTTTCATTGTAAGTCTCATTGGAAGCCATTGTTGAAGACATTGAAGACTCTCTTATTCTATTAGTTGAGTTCTCTTGTGTTGAAATATGTTTTATGCATGATTCATACTTGCTAGCATTGGTGACTTGCTTTAGGATGTGGCGCATTTGTTTGATGAGGATATTTGAATGATTAGTGGTGATTTTTGATGTCTTTATGATCTGATTTTAATGCTGCAATTATTCCAGCCCTAGCGACTTGCATAAGTGATTAATTGGCATGTTTTGGTGATGTTTGAAGTGGTTAACCAATCTGGTTTATTTTAGTATATTTATTCCAGCTATGGCGACTTGATTTGGGCATTATTCTAACATGTTTTAAGGGTGAATCATCTACATTCATAATCTGATCTGTGTTGGCTTGTTTTTCTGAGTTTGAACAATTATTTGGGGTGCATTGGAGGGTTACAAAGTGCTGGAAATAATTTAGTAAATTTATCCTAACCCTAGCGACTGGGTTTAGGATTTTGGGGTTGTTTTGGAAGGGTTACAGTGCTTCAAAAATTCAGATTGATAACTCTTTAGAAAGCTCTTAATTTATAGAAAATTCTGCAATTTATTTGGTGAAGAAATATGGAGTTTTGAGGAAATTATGAATTTTCCAAGTTTCAGCTGTCTATGAGCAATATTAATTATTATGTGTCAGGGTTTCATCTACATAGTTTCAGAATTCGTGGGTTGATTTGCATGCCTTCTACTCATCAAAAAATTGTGTTCTATAGCTTGTTGGAAAGCTAAAATTATGTGCTTTCATTTGCAATTGGTTTCATGGAAAAATGTTAAGTTTTGAGTGAGATATTAATTTTTGAAGTTCAGCTGGTTTTTGGTGCAAAAATAATTATTTCCACTGCTGCAATTTAATTTTGGTTTAAGAACGGTTAAATTCCAACTAGCTCATCCATCTAGCCCACCACCTTGGCTCACTCCAACCCCATTTGGGTTGTATTGAAGCTAACATTGGGCTATTTGAGGTCGATCTAGGAGGGTTTGCCCTTCTAAGTTCGATTGGAAATAAGTAAAGTTCAGATTTAATTAAAATATCCCACAAGGGGATATTACGGATAATATTCAATGATTCAGATATTCCGGATGGTTACAACGCTTATGATGAGCCCTTATTCATTCATGATCATATTGATGCACATTTGATACGTGAGTGTTATGGTTGACAACGTATCTAGCAAAAACATATGTACTAATATGACACTACTTACTAGCCTTGGATACATTGTTAATGATTTAATCAGTAGAAAGGCTACAATCAATGGCTTTGTTGGACAACCTTAGAACCTGCTTTAGGGGCATCGTATTACCTTTAAAGGTCAAACCTAAGAAGATCGCTACATAGTTTTCAATATTACCTACCAACAATATAGTCAACATGTTACTTGACGCCCATGGATTCATGAGATGAGAGCTATTCCTTGAATTTACATATATGTTTTAACTTTTAAGTATATACATGACAATAAAGTGGTTACAATTCAGAGTGTTCCCCTACGAGTATCTTATTCGACCTGTCGCATTGCCTTCACACCTCCATGCCAACATGTACTACCAACCCCACGCAGTGCACCCTTCACAGCTGGTTCAGACTCATCTCCAACATACAGTTGATTTTATCCCTCAACATATTTCACAACATTCATTGATACCGACTGTTTGAGAAGAACCCTTGCCATCCTCTCTTACTCAAGCTCAAACTTTTTTACCTAGCCCTGTGCAACACATGGTAGTCATACAGCAGCCCTTGTGAGCGAGTCCCACAAGGGACACAAATGAATTCTCCCAACATATAATGGAAGCCATAGGTTACTTTGACTACTAGTGACCCACAGCTTACCCATGAGCTTACCATTAGCATCTACGATTCGGATTACTACACAGCACATGATCATTTATCTAATTCCAACAGTGATTCAGCTACTTCTACCACTTCTCACCCACCGTGTGTAATGTTTGCACTTAATGATCCAGGACTTTCACGTGAGCATCCCATTGATGGGATTATAGGATAGCACTTGCTACTTACTCGGGCTCCCTTATAAAGATTAGTATACATAGTTTCTTTATCACATGTTTGCTTATTTCTATCACTTTCTTGTCTTGACCATTATCTTCTGCATTATTCTATTTGACAGCATTATTTTCCCTTGTTTTCACATTGCAACATTTTAGAATGATAGAAGCATGGTATTTATGGGATTGCCTTGGATAGTTGATACTAGGGAATTTAACAAATGTTTTCCAGTAATACGGTAAGGGGCTCCTTGCACCATAGATGTGATTGTTGGATAACCTTGAACCAATTCAAGACTTAGATTATCTAACTACTGTCAACAAGAAAGGAGATGTTTAGATCCTTTAGACAAGCTACAACTAGTAATTTGGGAATAATCATCTAAGGTATTTATGTATCTATAAATGGCTTTCCATCCTACATTAGCATATGTAGATCCTGGGAGCATGTTGATTCCTTTTATTTGTATGCAGACTACCCCAGCTCTTTCAATATGCTTATCTTCGAGTGCCATAAAAAAGTCAGGACATATTCTACAGAGACTATGTTTATCTAAAGCACCATGAAGTTGAACAACTACTACATCTGACCAACTTTTATGACAAACATTTAGTAGGGTAACTACATGCTCGACATTAAGATAGTAATTAAAATGGGGATGCACAATGAGATTAAACTCAGACCAGTGAACTGCAATAAACTTTTCTTTTTTAGCTAGATCAGTATCTTTTATCGACAATACAGGTAAGAAAATATGACAGACCATGACCAGATATAAGCAGGTGAGTTTCTGTTTGGTGGATTGACTGTAAAACTTAAGTTGTATAGAACTGTCCCTATAGAGTTCAGCTTTGGGTATCTTTGGAAAGACGATCCTGCCTTGATCATTAGTAAAGACTTCTTGCAAAACAATGTCTCATGTATGTATGTTAATACTAGACAATGGAAGAAGGATTGGACATCTGATTTTGATCATCAGGTTGAAACTAATGTCCACTAGAGGAGAACATATGCAGAAATTCAAGGCAGGAATATAACAAGATTAAACAAATCCAAGGGAAGCCTTTCTACAGGCTTTTATTACTTAAGAAAAATATTACAAAGGACCAGACTCAATGTTGTCACCCGATTACAATCTACTCTCAACTCAACCAAATGAGTTGTTTATATAGCCTTGGGGGAGTGAGAATCGGCAGAATATATAATGGTAACTTGTACATCCATTTAGAATAAATAGTGTATCCACTAACCTTAGCAATACACACCACAAATAAAAGTAATTACGCACTGATATAAAGTAGAATCTAGAATAGTAGATAAGATGGGTCTTAGTGCTTTCACATGTCTCAGTGTTAGCGTCGAAACTACTTTACAAGATATAGTAGTACAATCATATAAAGATGTCAGTTATCTTGACAAAGCAAACAATCATTAGGACCCACTGTCCATGACTCCATCCAGTTGCACTGTCGGCATCGAATTTCGTTAGTTGTCTCTAGCCTTACACGATCGTAGGTCTATTCAGACTGTGACTTGTCTTGCAATGATTGTATAAGTATATGATGAAAAGATGACTTATTCTAGCATTAGCTATCTATATGCTAATAGTTGTCATAGGAACCAAAGGAACCAATATCCCAATCACTATCATAGCCATCAATGTCACTGTCATATTTTTCGGAGGCATGTCGAAATTCATTCCAATGAAAGGCATCATATTCTACAATTTCACACCAACTTTTGCACAATTCTATTGGATCCATTGTAAGTGGTTTTACTAGGCCTATATGAAAATACAGGTTATAGAAAAATTCCCGTTCTAGCATGATATTATAGATGTTTGGATGAAGATGATAACAATGATCATCTGCAATCTTTTTTGGTGGTTTGATCTTTCCTTCAGAATTTTGATGATAAGGATATGTAGGATACCAATTATTATGCTCAAGTAAATTGTATGACAACAGGAGTTCACATTCATTTGTAGCATAAACGAAATTGTTGTGTAGTCTGATTTCATCACCATTATCAAAGTGGCAAACAGTTGTTGCGATTGTTCTATCCATGCTCATGGATTTCTTGTATAGATCTTAGTTGGAGGATCATGCTAATATCCAACACCACAAATTTGGTGAAATAAAAGTAACCACCATGAAGAAGTTGTTCTCCAACTTGGCATATAAAATTCAATATTAAATCTATGAGCTACCAATAATGTATTCCTGATAAGTGAGTTACAGTCTTGTAACCACAAGTTCTCTGAATATTTATTCTAAATGGAGGAAAATTATTGGTAGATCCGTGTGGCATAATCTTCTTCTCGGATATAATCAAGCATTCTTATGCCAAAGATAGGAGTACAAATAATATCATAAAATAGTAACGGAAAACTTTAGACATGATAACAGCAAGAGTGACAGAAGGGAAATCTGCCCAATTCACAAAGCATGTCTATGAAGAACTTGTACACCTCTTTCATAAGTACTATTTAGAAATACTCTCTCAAAAAATTTACACATTTTTAATTTTGATAATCCATTGTGAGATAAGATAAGATAAGATAAATATATTAATGTCCAACGAATGACCACAAAAGTAGGTCAATGGGACTGCAGCCCAAACAATATACAAAGTGCGAGCAGGGACAACTCAAAACGAGTTCCCAAAAACAGAAAAAATGAGAAAAGACAAAGCAGAAAGGAAACCCGAAGCCAATACCCCCACAGGCGGGGGCAATGGAGCAAGCGGGGGAGAAAGACGAGAGAAGCAAAGAAGGGAATGAAGGGGGAACGAGGACCAATGGTCTACTCAGGAATGGTAGCCACACCCCTCCTAACATTAGAGGCCAACGAAAAGAAGCTCCTGATGGACTGGCAACCCGAAGAGGGGGGCGAAAACCTCCTCCCCTGCTGAGATCTGAGACTGACGCGACGGCCAGGGGGACGAATGGAGCTGGGCTGCCCTCTGGTACGTGTGTGCATCCGATTCTGCTGGCGGTGATCGAGGGAAGTGTGAAGGTCCAACCGGGACCAACTGATCTATGCTGACTTTGGAGCAATTTTTGTTTCCACTAGAACAATCACCCTCTTGCTGCCTTTGGATCAACTTGTTATTTCAGATGACCAAAGAAATTCTTGTAATCTTCCCTTAGATGAAATTTAACAGGATACAAATAAGCTTTGAAAGACTTGAAAGCTTTAAAGTTTAATCACAGCAAGGATCTCTTTTTCTGTGAAGTGATAGTTTCTTTCTGATTTGGTAAATGAGCCATTAGCATACCTAAAAACTTTCTCAATGCCATTGGGCTGTTTTTCAAACAAAACTACACCCCAATAGTTGTCTGAAGCATCTATGTGGACAATCAAAGGACCATCAGTAGGAATTGTAAGTGGTTCAATCTTCGTACACATTTCCTTGATTTTCTTTAGTGCATTTTTGTGAGCTTCAGTCCATGGTTTAGACTTCTTCTTTAGCATATCTGTCAAGAGATCCCTATGTCTTCCTACAGCTAGAAGGAAGAGAGCAATATAATTGATATTGCCAAGGAAATTTTGGAGATAAATTTGTCAGTAAGCTCACCTGGAAAATAATTTAGAAGGTTCAAGTCTTCAAGACATGAGGTTGTGGTTGAACCATTCCACTTTTAATATCCATACCAAGAAACTGGATGTATGTTTTACATGCTTTTAGATTCACAAAGAACAATTCCATGAGAATATACCAAATCATAGAAAACTATTATGACATGTTCGTTATGCTCTTTCTTGAGATTTGCTGAAAATTAGAATGTCGTCAACATAGACAATGATGAATTCATAGAAAGGACGGAAGATGACATCAATCCATTGCTGGAAATAGCTGGGCACATTTCTCAAGCCAAATGGCATGACAAGCCATTGGCAATTTTCTTGAGGTGTAGAGAAAACAATTTTCCCTATATAATCAGAATTAGTTCTCAACTGGTACAAGCAATGTTTGCAATCAAATTTTAAATAAACCTTACTATAAGCTATCATTTGTAAAATTTGATCTTTATGGGGAATAGGATACTGAAATGATATCATGATGGCATTTAATACTTTGTAATTACTACAATTCTCATTTTGCCCCTTTTCTACTCACTATGCTTATTGACCATAAATGTACGAGAAGAATATGGAGATTGTGCAAGTTCAGTCAACTTCATATCGAGCAATGAATCAACTTCTTTAATCATGTCTGGCAGAACTTTATAACAAACAGGCCCTGGTATCTCATATACATACTTGCCTGGAATCGTATGGATATCATACATCATATCTTTATGCCAGAATTGTTGGGGATTTATATGGCAACAATCTTTCTTTATAGAGGCAATGGTAGGATGATCCGGTTCATTAATTTTTTGGAATGCAATAGCATTGTGGGCATATAATTCTTGCTTGAGCTTGCAGGCATAATCTCTGATTTGGTAGAAATTGGATATATTCCGGATATCTTGACAAAAATCAATACATTCAACTTGAGTGGCTATTTTGGAATTATAAGGAATAAGGGAATGCATTCAAGAAATCCTTTTAAAATAAAGTTTACATATGTATCTGATTTGACACCAAATTCTTCTAGTGTATTGAGAAAAGCTTGACCAAGGATAATATCATTAGTGAGACCAGAATATTGGTAAAAGATAATAGTATGCAGAAGAAAATGGGGACATTAGGTGCATAATACTCACATTTGGCCTTTTGGTTCTTCAAACCATGCCTGTATCGAGGTTGTGATAACTTTTTCCAAAATTGTTTTGGAAAGACTTTCTTTCTGCACATTCTTTGAACATCCACTATCTATCAAGAATGTAAGTGGATAAACAACTAGATTTAGGAGATGCACCATACCTTTGATTATAAACCATTAGTGATTGCAGAACTTGGTTCTTCTTTCTGTGTTGAGGAAGAAGGTTGTTGGTGAATAGGGAGAACGCTCTAGATGAGGACCTAGAGGTGTTGTACACATATGCGGAAGTAATATTGAATAAGAGGGACACCAATGGAAGTAATAGAATTGGAACAGAAAGTTATATTAATCTATGCATTATGTACATGGAATACTCTTGACAAAATATATGGTTGTCTATATTACTGCTATCTGTCTGCCATATAATGCTACAAATGTGTGTGCATGTACTATAAATTTGAAAAGGCATAAAGAACCACTATGGAAGCTTAACCACTTGGAATTCCATGTATAACTCTTTACCTTCCAACCAGTACGTGGCTTCGGTGTCAGGTGTCCAGTATTGCTAACAGATTCCCTTGCATAACATGGGCTCTAGGAGTCCCACTTGTTATGTCGCAACGTCCTATGGAGTGTGTCCACATGGCCAATGGACTTTGGATTTCCTTCACAAGAGTTGGTCAACGTGGTATGCTCGCGAAGTTCCGCGAGTGTTGCAATGTGCATTGAGCGTTGTGCAATGCTGCAAGTACAAAGCGATATGATGATGTGAATGTTGCATGGTCTTGTGTGGTACCATGAAAGTGTAATGTACCCTTTTCTGGACATTTTTGAAAATGAAGAACCGAAGACCCTCAACCCATTTTCTCTCTCCGTGAGTTCGAGGATGAAGCTTGGGATTGTTCTAAAGTGTCTGTTGTCTGCATTGTAGCCCCTTGGCATACCTTGGGCTACAAGGGGAGTCTCTAGTTAGTTTTAAAATGTGCACATAGGTAAGTTACTTTTTATTATTTAATTAGAAAATAATAAAGTGCACATAAAGTTAGTCTTTTAATATTTTAATTAAGTTTTATTAGTTTTCCCTCCAAAAGGGAAAAGGTCAGCCCTATTTAAATGTTGCACCCCTTATCTTATAAAAGGAGGTTGCATGGCCATCTTTTGGGTATGTTAGATTAAATCATTTATGTCTCTCCATGCTTGGAGAAATGGGATGTATGCCCAAGGGATATATGCCCTAGTTGTTGCTCTCTCTCTTTGACAATCAAGTTGGAGCTATTGAAGATCTGATTGAAGACTTATATTTGCTTTATTGTTGTGGATTATCATTATTGTTTATGCCCTAAGTGTGGCGAATTTCCTTGGTGGGATATTTTAGTACAAATCCTGTTTTTTTCTAACCCTAGCAACTAGGGTTTGGGGTTGTTTTTCCACATTTCGTGCCTAGAAAAATCTGCAAAAATACTCATTGGATTCCTCATAATTTTGTGAACATTTTGATATGTCATTTGCGTGATTTGGTTGGGTATTTTGTGAGATATTGAATTTACAAATTTTGACTGACTTTAGGGCAGTGACCTGTTCTAGGTTTTGTGACAGTTTTTGGGGTCTTCCCACCCTTGGAATTTGGCAATTTTGGGCTTTTGGAAACATAAAAATTCAAGGATTCTTTTGGTATTTGTTTCATGCAAAAATACTAAGTTTTGAGGAAATTATGCCCTTTTCAAGCTCTGTTGTGTTTTCCTTTCGAATAAAAATCAGATCTAAGGTTTTTGGAGAATTTTTGAGCTTATTTGGGATTCATAAATTACTAGCAACTTTGAGGATTAATTTCATCATTGTTGGGAAAGTTTGGATGCCCTAATCGACCCTAAATGTGTGGGGCGAAATAGTAGGAGGTCCAGATCTGCATGTTTGGTAGTTGTTATAAATTGGTTTACATCATCTTTTTCCTTGTATTTTTTCGAGTTCAAACATATGTCATTTGCCTAGATCAGATTTGTGTAGAGAAAGTTATGTTATTTTGAAGATTGCAGCAGTTGGGGTTTTAGATTTAAATTGTTTTCCAGTTGTTGAAAAATTTGATTTGAATGTGTTTAAATTCCGATTGTTTTCTTCCAATCTATCCCACCACCTTGGCTAGTTCCAACCCCATTTGGGTTCGAAATAGCTGACATTGGGATATTTTAGGTTGATGCAAAAGGGTTTATCCATTCTTTGCTTGATTTTGACAAGTATTTCTTCATTTCCTAACTTGTCTAAAAAGGGGACATTACAATGGTATCAGAGCAACTTTCCTCTACTCTTGTGGGTGTTGTTTGCAGAGTCTTTTGAATCATGGAACTAGCAAGTGATGGGGAATTGAGGACCAAGCTCTACAGACTTGGGAGATGGCTCGAGTATCCTCCACATGTGAAGAGTGTGTTGCTCAACACTCTAGAAGAAGCGACAAGTTGTTTGTCTATGATAGAACAATCAGATTATGGCTCCATGTTTTCAGCGATGTACTCTTTGGTGACCCATTTGGCTAGATCCGAACTGTTGAGGCATGATGAGGTGGATGTGAGGCTCATGGTCATCACTTGCATTAGCGAGGTTACAAGGATAACAGCCCCAAGTTTTCATACAATGACACCACCATGGAAGAGGTCTTTGAGCTCATGATAGGAAGTTTTCAAAAGCTTTGGGACACCACAAACCCTTACTTTGATAAGAGGGTTAAGATCTTGGAGAATATGGCAAAGGTAAGATCTTGTATACCAATGTTAGATCTTGATTGTGATGATCTCATTCTCCACATGTTTGAAGTATTCTTTGTTGTCCTACATGATGATCACTCCCAAAAAATAATGGTTGCAATGCAAACCATCTTGTCCCTAGTGTTGAATGAATATGAGGATCCCCCACAACCATTGTTATCCATGCTTGAGGAAGGTTTGAGACAAGAGGAGTCATGTATTGCTCATACTTTAGCCAAAGGTGTTTTGGATCAATGTTCAAGCAAGGTGAAGGCATATATGTTAGCAAGGTCTCCTATGAAGCAAGAAGGATCAGCTCTCCAAGGTATGAGTCACTTGGTGTTTGGTGATAAATTATTGATATCTAATGCTTGCATCCAACTTGGTGATTGCACAGAAAAATCAGATTTGATTCAAGAGGAAGTGAAGGAAGAAGAGCCACCGGATGAAAATAAGCAAGGTAAAGATTCTTTGTTGATTGAAGAGGTTTCTTTGCCTTTTGATGATTGCATGCATGATGATAAAGTGATCATGGGAGATGAGTCAAAGAGGAAAGAGAAACTTGATTTGCAAGTTTGCATGGACAAGCAAAATGAGGGCAGCCAAGAGGTAATCAATGATCATTATTTGGTTGTTACTAATGCTACTTGGGTTGGTAATGAATGCAAGGATGTAGGGATGTGTGCTAAGCAAGAAGAGGAAGAAGAAAGGGTGATCAAAGTCCCTTACTCAAATAAAAACAAGGACAGTCTGCTTGCTGGTCTGTTTATGACAGCGGACATTAGTGAGCAAAAGAAGGGCCCTTTCTACTATGAAGAGGAGTCCAAGGTTGTTTCATGCATGGGTGGGTATTACACGGTCATGGCAAGCAGGCCAAGGCATGGATATTATCATGATGAGCTCGTTGTCCATTCCGGAACAACCAAGGTAGTGAAGCAAACAAATGACATTCAAGGCCTTGAAGAGGATCATGAGGATATCTCATACATGCATCCTCCAAGTATGAAGTTTAGTCATCATTATGAGAGATCTACAAGCAAAATAAATGAAGTTTTTGAGCAAGGAAACTTCCCGGTTCAAAACCACCATGTTGGGCACTCTAAGGTATGGGAACCAAGTGTTTTTCCAAAGGATATCAGTTCTGATTTTCTGATTTTTACATTTGATTTCATGGGGTTAAGTGAAATTTCATAATTGTATATGGCTAACACAAGTATTGGCAAGCATGACTTGACCTTAGGAGATCCGGAAATAAGTGGGAAAGGTGTTTTTCTGAGTGCTAATGATGACTTTCAGATTAAAAGACTTGTTATGGCAGCCACTAAGGATCTTGTCATTCAATGGACAAGAGAGTCTTTTACATGCTTTGATGATGAGGGCAATAAAGGTACGCTTGGCATGGACAAGGGCAAGATGTGTTTCAGATTGATTACTCCTCATTGCATGATTCACACTCACCAAGATGCAATTTTTTCTATCCATTTGGCCATGCATTTGAGTATTTTTCAGTTTGCTAAAGTTGGGGGTGAAGTTTCAGTCATGTTGAGGTCATTTTCCTCCCCTAGATTGTTGTTCTTTCATGATTGGGTGAAATTTCTGAAGTATGACAGTTGTTGTCCTATCATTTTCATTGTTGTCATAAATATTTCCACCCCCTTATTACTTCTACAGATGTGTTTTTAACCATGCAGTTGAAGAGTTTGTTGTTGATGATTGTTGTTGGCTTATGCATGGTTACTTTGGGGTGGATCCCAGCCACTTTGATCCTGATTTTTGAGAGGAAAATGCATGACTACAGCAATGTTTGGGGCAACATAACAGCATTTGGGAACAACCCATGTATGGGGAAGAGTTGTGATCTATTCATGCCTTGGAGACATGGAGAAGAAGCTGAAAAAGTGTTTCTCAACACTTATGATTTTTCTAATGTGTTTGCTTCATGTGCAGGATTGAAGACATGTGAAGAAAGACTTGTTGTCCTATTCACTTCATGAGGGCATTATTGAGTGGGCAACCTTGGAACTTAGCAAGGCTCATCTAGTTGATGACTCCCGGTCCTATGATGAAGACACCATTACTTGGAGCGCATATTACGGAGTTGATGACCCACCTACTTGGATTGACATGAGGGAAGGAAACATGTTCTTCCCAACTCTTCGCCACCTGACAGGCACTGGATCGAGATTATGGATGCACCACCCCACATCTTCTCTTTGGGGCATGATACATGGATCTATGAGCTTGCTATTGCTTGAGGGCAAGCAATCTTGGAAAGGGAGGATTGTAATGTCCCCTTTTTGGACATTTTTGAAAAGAAGAACTAAAGACCCTCAAACCATTTTCTCTCCCCATGGGTTCGAGGATGAAGTTTGGGGATTGTTCTGAGGTGTCTATTGTTTGCATTGTAGCCCCTTGGTGTGCCTTGCGCTACAAGGGGGAGTCTCTAGTTAGTTTTAAAATGTGCACATACATTGGTTACTTTTTATTATTTACTTAGAAAATTATAAAGTGCACATAAAGTTAGTCTTTTAATATTTTAATTAAGTTTATTAGTTTTCCCTCCAAAAGGGAAAAGGTCACCATTTGAATGTTGCACCCCTTATCTTATAAAAGGAGGTTGCATGGCCATCTTTGGGTATGTTGGATTAAATCATTTATGTCTCTCCATGCTTGGAGAAATGGGATGTATGCCCTAGTTGTTGCTCTCTCTCTTTGACAATCAAGTTGGAGCTATTGAAGATCTGATTGAAGACTTATATTTGCATTATTGTGGTGGATTATCATTATTGTTTATGCCCTAAGTGTGGTGAATTTCCTTGGTGGAATATTTTAGTGCAAATCCTTTTTTTCTAACCCTAACGACTAGGGTTTGGGGTTGTTTTTCCACATTTCGTGCCCAGAAAATCCTACAAAAATACTCATTGGATTCCTCATAATTTTGTGAACATTTTGATATGTCATTTGCGTGATTTGGTTGGGTATTTTGTGAGATATTGAATTTACAAATTTTGACTAACTTTAGGGCAGCAAGTTGTTCTGGGTTTTGTGACAGCTTTTTTAGGGGTCTTCCACCGTTGGAATTTGGCAATTTTGGGCTTGTTGGAAAGATAAAAATTCAAGGATTCTTTTGGCATTTGTTTCATGCAAAAATACTAAGTTTTGAGTAAGTTATGCCATTTTCAAGCTCTGTTGTGTTTTCCTTTCGAATAAAAATCAGATCTAAGGTTTTTGGAGAATTTCTGAGGTTATTTGGGCTTCATAAATTACTAGCAATTTTGAGGATTAATTTTATCATTGTTGGGCAAGTTTGGATGCCCTAATCGGCCCTAAATGTGTGAGGCGAAATAGTAGGAGGGCTAGATCTGCATGTTCGGTAGTTGTTATAAATTGGTTTACATCTTGTTCCTTGTATTTTTCCGAGTTCAATGATATATCATTTGCCTAGATCGGAGTTGTGTGGAGAAAGTTATGCTATTTTGAAGATTGCAGCAGTTGAGGTTTTAGATTTAAATTATTTTCCAGCTATTGTAAAATTTGATTTGAAAGTTTAAATTCCGATTGTTTTCTTCCAATTTATCCCACCACCTTGGCTAGTTCCAACCTCGTTTGGGTTCGAAATAGCTAACATTGGGATATTTTAGGTTGATGAAAAAGGGTTTATCCATTCTTTGCTTGATTTTGACAAGTATTTCTTCATTTCCTAACTTGTCTAAAAAAGGGGACATTACTGAGAAAGGCTGCTTAAATGCTACAAAAGTTTTCAAAAATGACACGGCATTTCCCCATGAGCGTTGTGATGTGCAATGAGCATTGCGCAATGAATGTTGCGACTACAAAGCGTTGCAAGTGCGATATGGTGTTGCGAATGTTGCACTGATACTCAAGATGTTGTGAAAGGTGTCAAACACGCAAATTTCTCAAAACAATGGCACGGGCCATTTCCCCATGAAAAGGGGGGCTTCCCCTCAACCCCGCACCGGACAAGCATTTGAAAAATACACACTTCAAGCCTCTTGGGCAGCATGCACATTGTTATATTCTTAGTTGTGTTGCATGTTCACTAGCACTTTGTGTATGAGACACATGATGCGAGGGGCTGCGAGGTGAACCTCGAAGCACAAATCTTGTGTTGGATGTTCCCTAACTCTAAGCGGGAGTCACATGATGCAAGGGGATGCAAGATAATGCACAAGTGACCAAAGGCAAGAATGTAAGGTTGTGTTGCTGCACGCAGATCATACACACCAACATGCATCCCAAAATACTTAGTAATAGTAAATCAACTATCTACAAAGGTCCCGATAGGAGAGATTTACATCTACTCTAAAAAGAATATTGTTGACAAGCCTCAACTATAATGGTCTGAACTTCACTGAAGTGAAAATCTGGTAAATAATCTAGATGTCTCACCTAAACTTTTCTTTCCCCTTTACCATGTGATTAACACTCTTCAAATACTCATATAATTTCATGGCCAACAATGTGAAATATAGCCTAGAAAATGTATACCTGATCAAATAGTCATGTAGTTAGTTGAGTTTGGACCATCTCCTTGTAAATGGGGTGTATAATGTGTTGAAACCAAGACGAGGGAACTCCGATCAAATAGCCCCATTAAAGAGGTTTGTCGCTGGAAGTCAAATGAATCTGCACCACAATTCAGCAACTTGGCCTAAAGTCCCCACAATTTATTGTTTTGCTTGTATAAAGCTTGAAATAGCTCTCTTGACATCACCTAATGAGAATAAATGAGAAAAGAGGGAGGAGAGGAGATTCTTTTGATGGGATGATTTGGAATATCATAGAGAGAACAAGCATAGGAAACCCAAAGCCTAGGGCTCAATGTATAAAGTATGGGTTTTCCTCATGATGAAGGTACACCCAAAGGGTTTTCAAGAATGATGGAGGACATCAAGGAACTCACGCCGCATGATGATGCAATAAATGTTCCTTTCTTCCGAAAAAATATTGCCCCGATGCATGGTTTTGTACAAAATCATACAAACAATTCACTAGACAAGGATAGGACAAGGTTGAATTGAATTGTGAATCATGTTGGGAAACCGGAAAAGAGTCCATGCTTGTCTCTAAAGAACTTGAGATAAAAAATCATATTTGACCATGACAGAGAGAGAGTGGTATCAATAATAAGCTAAAAAGATGGGTGACATAAGCAGCAGTATATGCCAAATATTAAATTGGACCCTAATGTGGTGGCTATGGGATGACCAAGAAGCTACATAGAGTGAAAGAAAAAACAACATGATCCATGAGAGACATGATGGGAGATATATGTAATTAAAGACATGCTAGCAAGAACATAATCCACCACACTTACACACTCTCTACAAGAGAAGCAACTTAAACATGCTAAGACTACGAGAAACATGTTTCCTGATGGGAGAAATATGTAATTAAAGACACGCTAGCAAGAACATAATCCAGCACACTTGCATGCACACTCTCTACAAGAGAAGCAACTTAAACCTGCTAGAGTATGAGAAACATGCTTCCCATTACAAATGTTAAGACCAAGTCATCCGCTATTAGTCGTTATTCTTTGTAAACTAAACTCTTTAGAGTCTATCTACTTTAGATATAGATAAAGATCGTCCTCCATGAGATCTATGGGCATCAAGTGGGTCTTAGTGCGTGCATTAAAATCCCCAAAAAGAATTGACATCACCCAAAAGTGGAATAATGAATAATCTCCACAAAGAGAACAAGCTATGGCCAACCATCAATGTCTACAACAATGTGCACTTTGAAGCCAAGGAAACAATAAACTATAATAAAGACACCCTAGAAAGGAGGTGGGGTCCCTCTAAACTCAAAGCCAAATGTATCTAAAATCCACGCTTCTAGCTAACATATGCCCTTGAATCGAAGGTAGCACAAATTGGGCAAGCCATAACTACGGAATCATGAATACCATTTGATCTACAAGTCCTACATGAGAAGGTTGGGACCCAAAAGTAGCTGTAATAGGAGGGAGGGTTTGCTTAGGCCTCACACGAGGTCTCGATAAGATCTTGTAGTGCAACATCATAGAAGACATCTACAGAAATAAGATTTCAAATCCCTTAGTAATATGTCATTGAATCTACAACACACCGACACAGCCACGGTTGTAAAATGTTATGTCCCTTTTTCCCACCTAAGAGCTAGAATTTGGTCTTCTTTTCATCCCTTGTCCATGGCAAAAAAGCTAAAATGAAGGAGAAGACCCTTGAGCAGCATTATGATATATTTTATCTAATATTATTATGTTTTCTTTAGTGTTTTATTGCTTTATACAAGTCGGCCTTGTCTAAATGAGTTTTGGCGCCAAAGGGAAGATATAAAAGGAGAATAGAGACTTCATTGGCATCTTAGCTTGGTGCATTTTTACTACACTTTGGCAAAGAGAGCTAGTTGCTCCTTGGTCATCCACTTGAGGACAAAACCCTCTTGTGAGGCCTCATTGAAGGACGAAAACCCTTCATGTGGCTTAGGTGAAGGACGAAAACCCTTCATCATCATTTGGCATTGAAGAAGAGAGCTGATTTGAAGATCCTTTTGTCATTTCCAGCTGTTATTGCATTTATCTAGGGTGGAGCGACCTACCTTGGGTAGGGTTTGGAGACATTGAAGAGGAATTTGATAAATCTGATTGTGTAATCTGATTTACAATATTTTTAAAGGCCGGAATCTGAAATTTGGTGATTTTTGGGGCTTTTGTGCCCTAGATATCTAATTTTTATTGTGGCTGCAATTTCCAGAATATATTTAATTTCCAACAGTGTGTTCTTTGCTTTTCTTGGTCGATTTGGCTTCTAAAATTCTAAAAATCATATATAAAATATTGGTGATGTTTCATGGTGATTTTGGTAATTTTCGGTGCAAGTAGAAGTCATTGATTTTACTTTACAGTCTGCTGCAATTTATTTTCAGATCTGCACTTTTTGTTTGAAACCCTCAAAAGGGGACATTACATAAAATCATCTTACTGTCTCATCTTCTTTGTATTTGGACAATACATTTTATAAAGGAACGAAATCATGCTAGGCACGCTGACTCTATAGGAGCGAGATTTTCCTTTGTTGTTCACATTGACAACTTCTAACGTTCATTGTTTGCAATAATTCTGTAATTCCAACTCATAGCCTGAATATATTCCACTCTACTAATAGCTCAATTTTCCCTCCCCTTCATCCACCAACAGCCTTATTATATCTAACAATGGTAAAGGTTATCAATATGTGAATTGTGAACACAATACCATACCGTATGAGTATCGTCTCCATGGATCTTTTTTTGTTGCATGTCCTAATTTACCAGCCAATAGAGCTATAACACACTTTATTTGCGGTAAACAATCTACGTAATCAGAATAATTATTTCGCCACTAGGTAAAGTTTGAATGCTTAGTTTCTCTTTTGATGCTATTTTCTGCAATTTTAGGAATAAACTACAAATTTCCAGACACTTTGCACTGCTCTGAAACGTATATTCATGGTCGGATGCTATACAACAGAGAAGATCGTTTTCCTGCCCTGCACACAGATAGTACCTCTATATGCAGTATTGTACTTTCAAATTCATTTTCTGAGGCCTTGCCTTTGATCATGGCAGAGTACAAACCAGTTAAGAAAGAAGACCCCTCGAGCAGCAATTTCTTCTTCTTTTTCCCTGACTTTTGGTTGCCACAGAATATCTTCATCTGCTTCAGTCTGTAAAAGAATGCCAAAGAATTCAATAAATTTTACATTCAAGTTTCAATTAAATGCAAAAATCATTGCAAAGCGTTTAAGATAGATAGTCCAATTTTTACATTCTTTACTGTTTCACAGATATGAATACACCTTTCTTCAATGTCCCAAAAAGGAGAAATGCAGATCTCTAAACAAAGAACATCCATGGAAAATAAGGATGACCATAAATATACCATTTGATTGAAAGGACAAGAAATGCACCAGAGAAAAATCAATAGCGGGAAAATGGGCTGATATTCGCTGATACTTCTCCTTTTGTCACAAGGAAGTACTCCCTAGAAATGATAAAAGACACTTCTTAGTTTTGTAGAATTCAATAATAATCCATAGGATTTTAAATTAGAATTGCAAGTAATGTTTATCAAAGGCAAAACATTTGTAAACTTGAGAAAAGAACACATTACCTATGATGGGTCACATTGGCAATGAGAGTTGAGTTTATATAGTTAAATCATCAAATTGTATGTTCAAGGAAACATACCTCCCAATGTAAAAATCCTTAACTAATATACATTGGATAAGACATAAGAAGAAGAAGAAAAGACTGCTTCTGTTGCAATGGTCAGGGTTTCCGTAGCTTTTCGTTTCCAAGATGAGATTCGCCATAAATTTGCCAGAGGCTGCAGCCTCCTCCCACTCTCCTCCTATTGCAGCACTCTGACCCAAGAAACCAGCAACTAGTGCGAGGATGATTTAATGACATTTCCAGAAATTTATTCCAGAACTACAGCAGTGAATGATATTCATGACTGCCACATCAAATCAAAGTGTATTCATACAATCTCTTCACTTAGTGGATGTTCCCACTGGTAACAGGATGATAATTTGGTCCAATAAAAGACAAGCTCTTGATTATATTCTTGAACGAATGGATCATTTTCTACTGTCCGAGGATTGGTGGATAAAGGAGTTATGTATGCAAGCTGGTTTGGAGAGCAATAAATTATCATTTTCTTGCATGATTTTTCTCTTTTGGATCAATAATTTATTCATTTGAAGTGGAGCGACCCACTTAGGAGAACTATTTGGTATGTGCTGATAAGTTGATCAATTTGAATTTATTATCATATTCACCATATTTTTAAAAACCAAGATCTCAAGTTTCGTGAATTTTGGAGGTGATTTACTATTTTTCCAAGCTTGTTGAAGTTCGTTGGTTAAGGGTTTCCAAAATTAATTATTTCCAAGCTCAATTCTGATTTCTAACAGCTGATTGTGTTTCTTTGAGGATTTTTTAAGATTTTTGCGTAAGAATCGAAGTGTGTTAACAAGGTTTAACCATAGTTACCTGAGATGGGGGGACGGGGGGACGAGGTTTCCGGGAAGGCAAAAAATTTCTGGGACAACAAAAAATTTCTAAATTTTGGGGACGGCTAATTAAAAAATATATAAATATTTAAAATATAAAGATATAGTGACTAAATTATATAAATAAGCTGAAATAAAACCATTTGAGATTTAAATAAGGTGGAACTTGAACTCATAAACATCAAATACATTCCTTAATACTATAATATCAATATGTTAATGTCATAAATTGAAAATTCATAATACATATTTGAATTTTGAATTTGAGACAAGCTGAAATTTCAAATATATTATAAAATATAAAAGTAAAACCATTCTAAATTACGATTGATCAAGTGACAATAGTTGATATTTGTTGGCTAGATTTTCTACATAGCTGAAAACCTAGGCAGTCATGAGATAAATCTCCCTCATTTACCGGTGAGGCTCCGTGTCAGATTTGTCGATTAAAATATGCTAGTATCTATATGGGGGTTTTACTTTAACCATGCAGCTCATGAACCATAGCTGTATAGTTTTGCAGCAAGTAAGCAGTTGTTAAAGAAAGGAAATATTTAAAGAAGGGAATAATAAAACACAGGGAAGAAATAGGGAAGATGTGCAACCCAATCAATAGATAACAGAGTTGATTGCATGCACATAGACGGAACCAATAGATATCAACACACAAAATTATAAGCAAAGGCAACTTCAGATCTAGATCTAAAATAACCCAAAGTTTATAAGTAGATATGAGATAAAAAGTTAGAAACAAAATGCACCGTGACACAAAGTTCTCCAGAAATCTGCTCCTTTCTATTCCTTTGCTTCAAATAGCTATCAGGGATTTCAGCACAAAGTCTGGAATACAAGAATGTTGCTTACAAATTCTGATCATTAACCCGAAGGTTCTTCTCCTACTTATAGAATGTAGAAGGGAAAGTACAAATGGGAAACTCAACTGAACTGAAACATAAACAAAAAGTAAAGATAACATCTGGCAATCATCCCCCTCTAATTCCTCTTCAAGTGACACATCTGTCACTTAACTAATAGAATTGTTCCACATAACTTAAAGTAATGGTTTCAAAACCAATAACTTTAAAGTTTTACAATTACATCGGGAACGTGGAAAATAGAAGAAGAAAAAGTAGAAGAAGAAAGACACGCCAACTGTAACATCTACATCTTCTTTTTGTTCTGATACTGAATATACTTGTCGAACATGTAATTCAAAGCATCTTCCCATCTGTCTTAGCCACAACTTCCTTTTCTGTCCTGAATTGCAGCAAGCCTTCGTTCAATACCCTGATACATGCTTCCACCTCCTCCAAGCTAGGCCCAAACTTCTCAATATCTGACTGCAGTGCCACCAGCTTGCTGATGGAATTCATCATGAAAGGCTTAACAGCTCCATCAATTCTCCCTTGCACCATCAGAAGAGATCCTTCCAGGGAATTAGGCACTTTGCTAGGAATGATCCTCGTGTATGAAGTAACGTTTCCGACCACTTCCTCATTAGTGAAAGCAATGACATTGTCTGGTAAAGATGATGCCATACTCTCAAGTGCTGCATCCTTTTGCATAGTCGCAGATCTCCAAACGGAGGTGGAGAATCTGCAAACTCAAGTTCAAGCTTCCCCTTCTCAACCGATCCATTGGGCACAATCTATTCCGCAATCAACACCTCTCTTAAGTTTATTTATTTCAGCCGAGTACTGAGTTAGTAGTCAAGAATCGTGTTCATATCTATCGTGCTTGTCACCGATTGCTTGGCTGATCGATGCATCTTTCATAACCTTTAGGCGGTGACACCTCTCCGAGTTGTGCGAAGCTTGTCGAATGATCGAGACTTTTCCATTCGTCGATAGCTTTAACATGGTTACTTGCATCTTCCATTTCCTGTATCAGATGATCACTCACCTGCTTTTGTGTTGAAATGGGTGAGTGGAAGATTTAGCAACCTTTTTGATGATCTCGCACAACCTGAGATAAGCAATTCTAAAGTTCAACTTTCTCCACCTTTTCTTTGTCAAGCCTAAGGAATAGAGCATCTATCAATGTCTGCGTGTCCTGCTTCAATCCTTCTGTGGTGGCTTGACCTATGAGTACTCAGTTCTTTGTTATGTCTTCTACCGTGAGCTCATCCTCCTTCCTTCTTCCCAGGGCTCCGACATCTCGGCGAACTTCACCTCGACTCCTCAATAATCAACCTTGAAGTTACCTTAGCAACTTTAGGTTTTTGTCTTTTCCGCCTAGATTCGGGAGCATTGCAAGTCATGTTCCTCCAAGTTGATTTCTCTCTCTAGCCTCGGAACCAATGAAGTCAACCATTACGAGAAATTACTTCTCGGAGAATGAGAAGTGCTTGAGTGTACCACTATCTCGCGCTCCGATTCCTCTCCATCTAAAACCGCTCTGATATTGTGGCTGCCATCCTCTCGAGTCATCCAAAACAAAGCTTTTTCAAATGTCTGCCATCTATGACTTCAACGTTTCTTCGGGAAGAGGTCTTTGAGCGAAGTGGTGAGGAGAGAAGATGAATGTTGCCGGATTCAACGAGAGGAATGGCGATCCGGCCGAGGTGCAGATCGGTGAAGTACTTGAGAAGCGAAACTAACATCATAGCCGTAGAAGTGATCTTCTCCTTGAATGAGACCTTTCAGTGCACTTTAATCTTCTCGGGCCTACATTTGCTTTCTCCTCCGTGCTTCCTCTTGAGGGAATCTCTGTGCCGAAGTTGCCCGTAATTTGATTCATCAATGCTTCATCAGCGGTATCCCTTCGTCAATGAACCACTGGTTTGACGTATTGACCAAAACAATGGAGACCTTTCCTCGATCGTATGGCAGCCCCCTACGTTCTCCTGAAGTACAGCTCTATCTCCTCCCATCCGATGGTATGTGTCAAGTAACACAGGCCCATCATCTTTAAGATCTGCAGGTATCCGTGCTAATAATCAAAGTCAAACACTTGCCAATGATAACTGCTGAAATCTTTCTTTCTAACCTCGTACTCGCTTCTGCACTTCATCCAGAAATCTTCCAATGAAGGCACGTGCGCGTACTCCTGGGAGATTGTCTTCCTTGCCACTCCAAATGGATCGAAGTTCAACCGTGCTGGGAAGAACTCTTGCTCGTACTACTGAGAGAACATCTCCGCTTCAATTCCTCGGGCCTTATGAATGCTCTGGCAGCTATAATGGCCCACAGTGATCGGGAAGAAGCCTGTAGACTTGTGCCGTTTCGACTATAGGTCATGCATCTACACGAGTTATGCCTTTCGGCTCTATGATGACCAATCATCACTCGGATATTTGGGCAACTTAAGCTGGTTCTTGAAAAGCCGGTGACCACGAGGTATGTAAAATCCGCAAAGTATTGAATGAAGCTACGCGATCGCCAACCAGACATGAGCTTCCCACGCTTCCTTGCTCACCCTATTGGCCTTTAGATCGCCGTCCAGCCTGCAAATGAATTCGTAGAAGAATCCATCGTTGACCACCTTGTAATCTTTCTTGCACGCAGTGCAGGTAAGTTGTGGGTAGCACTCGAAAATAGGGTCCTTGGAAAGAACACATCTTTCTAGCTTGGAGAAGATCCCCTGTGAAGCTGCTGCATATACCAAATAGGAAGTCATTTTGAAGCTGTAAGTACGCCTCACATTCGGATGCTCACCGTGATGTTGTCATTAATGATTTCGACCAATTAAGTATTGAATCGCTTTGTTGATTTCAATGGTCCTGATGAAAGCATACATCCATGCGCGGAAGTTGTGAGCGTTCGCCCGTTATTACCCTGCATAACAATTTGGCAATATCATCCACCTCTTGTACCAGATTGGATCATGGAAGAGTTCTCGGGAACTTGGAAGGAGATCTGGGCTTCTTCATGTATCTGTTGTTCATTATGCCTATGTAGTCAACTTTATGCTTTTCCCATTTGTTGCCAGCATCCTGTATGCTAATAGTAGTCACCACCTTTCGTGTCGGAATCTTCAAACAATAATTGATGAACTGTGCATCCAACCGGATTATTGTTTTCCCGCAGCATCTCGGACTGATCTAGATAATGGATGGTAAGACCTAGCACACTCCATGACGAACTCGGCAATCGAGAACCTGTGAATGGAAATGTTGGCTCGGATGATTCCACATTGCTTTCTTGCAGCACTGGAAGTCTTTCTGCTCCTGGATCTGATTCTGTGATCAATTCGGAAAGAGGTTCGGACCTAGATCAGTAACTCCAGATGTGTGCAAACTTAGAAGTGATGCATGACTCTGCTATTGTGCTTTTGGTGTCCCAGATTTCATCACGAAATCTGTGACTACCCTATCGAAAAAAATTTGTACTTTTAAAATAATGGGTCGTTTTGTATTTTTATTGCACGAAAGTTCTTGTATTGCGTCAAGATAATACCAAAGATCCATATTAGCCTTTTTCGCCAAATACCCGGATGCCCAAAGTTGTTATATTACGTAGGTCGGGATTTGTCTGTAGGAAATTTGTATTTAATTATTTTGAGCCCCGTATGAGGCTATTTGCGCTCCGTTTAACTCTATTATGAGCGAATATGTCATTATTCCTATGTGCTTGAGAAGGGTTTTAACTTGGAATAAGTTTTGGGCTTTATTTGTAACTTTTGGCAATTTTCGTGTTTTTGTGGTGTCCCGTTTTGTTTTCGTGAAATTTCTGGAGCAATTCCTTTACCTGAGTAAGCCCGATTTTTGGCCTGGAGCGGTGGAAAACATATACGCACATTATGCCCGGAGGAAGTCGCCATCGGAGATCGGATCACCGGGAAAAAGCGAAGTCGTGCGAGAAAAGCCCCTGGGGATGGGTGCATTTTGGAAAACAAAGGATTTAAGGCTATGATGGAAAAATAGAAGCCGCGAGGCATGATGGGAATTTTATACTGCCTTGCAAGTACTTTTTCCCGTGATAGAAAATTCACTTAAGGCTGCGGTGGGAAAGTTAGAGGTGCGAGGCGAGGCGGGAATTTATTGCTGCCTTGCTGGGGTAAAAATTCCCATGGTGAAATAAAAGAAAAGTGACTTAAGTGAAATCACGGGATTTTATTACGCCTTGCGAGGTAAATAATCTCATTGTCAAAGTCAAATCACTTAAGTGGATCATGGGATTTCGGGGCTACCTTGCGGGGTAAAGAATCTCATTGTCGAAATTCTTAAAAATAGAATTCTATTATGCGAAAAAAGTCGACCCACCTTGGGTGAATAATAATGCATTAAATAAATATTTTTCACCCAATTTTGGCACCAGAGCTTATGGAAAAGTCAACAAAAGCAAAGGGAATAAATCAATTGAAATAGAATTCCAAAATTAAATAAATTTAATTTATTTAATGCAGCCCCTTTTGAGAAGGAATTAATACTTTTTAAAGTATTAAATGATTATATTAATTCCTATTTTTAGTGGCTATGGTCAAAGCACACTGTGAAGCTTAAGTGAAGTGATGTGTGAAGGATTAAATTGAATTAATTTAATTTATTGGATGGCTGTCCTTAAACATGTTATTTTTAAAAGAGAAGAGCATGATTTTTAATTAATTAATTGCCTTTAATTGTTAGGGCAATTATTAATTATAGAATTGTGAGGGTTATATAAGCATGGGCAGCCATATGGGTGAATTATTTAATTCACAGGTAAAGAATTGCAGCCAAGAGGAAAAGTGCGCCCCCATTTGAAGAAGGATTTTGCTCAGGCAAGGTGGCAACAAGGCTAAAAGCTTCCAGATTTGGCGCATGCTTTGAAGGAGGTTGATCTTTGTCTGCATAATTGTTTGCATAGGTGTTACAGGAGCTCAAGTGTTGTTGAAAGGATTCATGCTCTCTTTATGTGCAAATTAAACACCATTTTTGGGGCAGCAGGCTTGAAAAGTGCAGATTTTTACAATTAAAATTCACTATTCATGCTCCGGTGGCCATTTTTGTCTGAATAAATTGCAGGAATTCATTACAGGTGCTTTACAAAGGAAAATGAGCTTTTATCAATGTCCAATACATTGCATATATCCTCCGAATCTGAAGAATTGTCCAGATCTGCACCAATTTTGAAGAATTCCAGTTAAATAAGAAGAAAAAGAATTATTCAGACAAAGATAGACAAAGCTATGGCGAAGAAAGATGAAAAAGAAAGCACAACGGAGTCATGCATCACTTCTAAATTTGTAGATATTGGAGACACGGATCTAGGCTCGAAACCTCTTCTTTGAATTGATAGACGAGTCCAGAGAGCGGGAAAGACTTCACTCACTCATGCGTGCGATTAAAAAAGATTAAAAGTGGAATTATTCGAGTTGCAGCTTTTCCATCCATAGCCCTGTTGCCAAAGTTTGTTATGCAGGTGCAGATCCATATCCAGATGCAGATGCAGATCCATATCCAGATCTCATAGTTGCAAAAGCTTCCGGCACAAAGGCTTCATCCTCTTGTTTCGAATGCAGCCCGTGAAGAAGACAGTGCGTGAAAAATTCCTTCCAAGATCTTGTGCATGTGCTCTCATCTTCGAGTTGAAGCTTTCATTAAATTTTCATTCACCCTGAGTACTTTCCAGAATTTTTAATTGCTCATATGCAATTAAAAATAAGGATGATGAGTTATCTACGGCCAACCTTGCATTGATGCATGTACAAAAGAAGAACTGCAAAAGCTTCAAGGATAAAAGAGAAGACAATGTGAAGGCAAAATTCCAGCTTGCTTCCAATTCCAACTGCTTGCAATTCCAGCTTGTTTCCAGATCCAGCTGCTTCCAGATCCAGTTTGAATCAATTTGCGTGCGAGACATGAAAAAGACAAAGTCGCTTTCCTCTTTCTTCTTCTTTCTTCTCGACAAAGTCAGCTTTCCTCTTCCTTCTTCTTTCCTCCGACAAAGTAATTGAGCGATCAATTAAATTATACAACTTAAGTGATTGGTTTAAAAGCCATTACTTGAAGAAGTCAACTACTTGGAGATAGGTGGCACGTGCAAAAGTAGAAGGTTCTATTTTCAGATTCAAATCATACATGTCACGCAAAGAGGAATTCCGGAGGAAGATTGCAGTTGTTTTTTTCCGACTTCTACATGTGCCGTTCAACTAAAGCTTCGACTTGTGCTTGCCCCTCTACATTCTATAAGTAGAGGAAGAACCTTCGGGTTAATATCGATCGAATTGTGTAAGCAAAGCAATCTTGTGTTCTAGACTTTGTGCTTGAACCCCGAGAGCAACTTGGAGCGAGAAGAATACAAAGGAGCAGGTTTCCGGAGAACTTTGTGTCACGGTGTACTTTGTTTCTTGCTTTGAATCTTAGATCTCTTGATAAACTTTGTGTTATTTCAGATCTAGATCTAGAGCTGCCTTTGTTTTATAATTCTGTGTGTTCATATCTATTAAGTTTCTTCTATGTGCATGTAATTAGCTCTGTTATCTACTAATTGGGATGCACATCTTCCCCATTTCTTCTCTGTATTTCCTTTACTTCTTTCTTCTATAACTTTCCTTTCTTAAACAGCTGCTTACTTGCTGCAAAACTTCTTAGTTATGGTTCATGAACTAAGTGGTTAAAGTAAAACCCCGATAGATAATAACACATTTTTATTGACAAATCGACACGGGATCCTCACCGGTTAAATGAGGAGATTTATCTCATGACTTGCCTAGGTTTGATGCTATGCGAGAAAATCTAGCCAACAGCCTTTTCTTTTTCATCCCTCTTTGACATGGCCGTATCTGTCTTTTTCTAGCTAAGCAACTCTTTTTCTTTTTATTCGGCCGGAATTCTTCACAACCGGTGCGGATCTGGATATTTCTTCAGATTCGGAGGATATGTTCAATGTATTAGACATTGATTTAAGCTCCCTTTCTCTTATAAAAGCACCTGTAATGAATTCCTGCAATTAATTCAGACAAAGATGGCAACCGGAACATGAACAGTGGATTTTAATCATAAAAATCTGCATATATCAAGCTTGCTGCCCCAAAATTTGATGTTTTATTTGCATGCAAAGCAAGCATGAATTTTACCAACTTCACCTGAGCACCTGTACCACTATGCAGACAATTATTCAAACACAAATCAAGCTCCTTCAAACCTAGGCGCCAAATTTTGAAGCTTCCAACAGTAATTACACCTTCTGAGCAAAATTCCTCTCCAAATGGGGCGCACTTTTTGTCTGGGCTGCACTTCCTTGCTAAAGAATTAATTAATTCATCCTTATGGCAGCCCTTGCTTATATAACCCTCATCATTCTATAATTAATTATTGCCCCTCCTATTCCTAGCAATTAATTAATTAATTAATAAGTTTTTCTCTTCAAATGGGGCGCCTATTTTGTGCATGTTCATGGCTGCCATTAAATAAATTAAATTTATTTAATTTTAGCTCTCTACTTCCAGTTCACTTAAGCCTCACAATATGCTTTGACCTCATCCACTGAAACTAAGAATTAAATATATCAATTAATACTTTAAAAAGCATTATTCCTCTTCCAAATGGGGCGCACTTTTTGACATGAAGGGGCTGCATTAAATAAATAATATTTATTTAATTTTAGAATTTCTAATTCTAATTTCCTTTATCCACTTTCCCTTTGTTGACTTTTCCACATGCTTGGGCGCCAAATTTGGAGAAGGAATTAATTAATTTAATGCATTTAAAGCTGCCCTTCTTTCCCAAAAGGGGTCGCACTTTTTGGCATAGGCAATTTCTATTTTTAAAAGCCAATTTTCAATGGGATTATTCACCCTGCACCGTAGCTCCAAAATCCCATGATCCACTTAAGTTGTTTGACTTTCATAATGGGATTATTTACCCTGCAAGGCAGGTAAGAAAATCCCATCAATGCCTTAAGTGATTTTTCTTTTATTTCACAATGGGAATTTTCACCTGCAAGGCAGGTAAGAAATTTCCGCTGCCTGCTGCCTCTAATTTTCCCATTGTGACTTAAGTGGCGTTGCTTCCATGGGAAAAGTACCTCTTCAGCAGGTGCACAAAATCCCACACATCTGCTTGCTACCAAAAATCCCATTGTAGCTTTAAAGTCTTCTTTTTCCAAAAATGCGGCCTGCCCAGAAGAAGCTTTTTCGTGCATGACTTCGTCTTTTCAGAGAGAACCAGACCTCCTGTGACAAATTCCTTCTGGCATAACGTCCATAGGTGATCTCCAAATACTCCATGCAAGGAATCGGGACCAAGGCAGGCAAAGGAATTGACCCAGAGAAATTTACAGAAAACGAAATGGGAAAACACCAAAAACACAAAACGTTGCCAGAAGTCACAAATAAAGCCCAGAATTCATTCCTGGTTAAAACCCTACTGGTATATGGGAATATTGACATGTACGATCACAACAGGGTTAAACTGGAGCACAATTTGCCTCAAACGGGGCTCAAAATAATTGAATACAAATTTCCATGCAGCAAACCCTAAAAGCGATAGAATATAACGATTTTGGGCATCTGGGTATTTGGCGAAATTGGCTTACATGGCTCTTTGGAAATATCTTGACACAATACAGAAACTTTCTGGCAATAAAAACACAAAACGACCCATTATTTTAAAAGTACGAAAAAAATTTACATAGGGTAGTCCCAAATTTCAGGGTGAAATCTGGGGACACCAATATTCATATCATTAATCTCATAGCCAAATACACCAACAATTGTCTATTGTCAATATTACAAAAGAAGAGGACAACTACAAGTATCAGCCTAAAAATCAGAATCAACATCTGAAGTAATATCCATGAACTCCTCGTTGGTACTAGCATCCTCGTCCTCAAAGGTAAGCCCAATCAATCCCCGCTGCACAGTATTGTCCTCTTCAACCTACCTCGGCTCCTCGGGATCTACATCCCACCGTAATGTTGGGGTCTGTTTGTACTCAGGTGTCTTGCGATCCATAAGACGCAAAGCACTGCGTGCTGACAAAGAACAAGCTTCTCCACTCTCACAAAGGTAAGCATATTCCTCTTAACAGAGTGTATCGAACCATATGTAGACCAGTTCCTCTCAAAGGCAGAGGAGCTAGAAATCTGGGAAAGCAGGCGAATGGAAAGTGGTCGCAGCAGTCCTGGAAGCCCATACAGTCGCCACCAACTCACTAGCTTCTCCTGTGCTAGTGTTGTTTGTCTGCCTTTGCTGATGTTTTGTACCCATCTTGTTCAGTGAAGTCAAGCCACTTCATTCTGATCTGTGAAGCCTCTTGTAGACTGTACATTTTTTTAAAGGCCTTCATAAGGCCCTTCTTCACCTCATCATCATCCAATGGGATAACTCTGCCTGGCCTCTCCACATACCATTTGGGATTCAGTGCATACACAACCATATGAAGAGGAGTGTTCAACTTCTCCCATCTCTGTTGAATAATGGGTTGTATATGTTCATTATAGAACTCCAAAGTGGGGTCCCTCACCCGAATAGTTGCCTTCATTTGCCCAAGCATGTTGTCAATGCACTCATAGATCTCACCAAGATTGGGGCTATTAGAATCCCCATATTTGATGACACTAAAAACTGGAGCTATGATTGATATGATGTATTTCATATCAACCCAAAATGTTTCCCGCAACACCACTTCCTTCACTCTTTTCCCTTGATCTATCTTGGACTCGTACCACCTAGTCCAATCCTGTGTCATAATCATAATTTGCAGGGGCTCTGCAACTCAGACATCCTCTCCAACAAAATAAAATAAGATGCAAAGCGGGTGTCAACTGGTTTCAAAAATTCCTTCTTCGAAAATTTTTGAAAAAGTGCCAATGATGTGTGGTGATTACATATGAACTTTTGCACATCCTTGGCCTCAGTCACTATCTGGTTAACCCACTGAATCTTCCCTATGTCTTTCAGTGCATTGTTCATGGCATGCACACAACATGGAGTCCAATAAATATGCCTATATTCCTGCTCCACTAGCTTGCCTGTTGCTCTGCACACATAAGTTGCATCTGTGACAACCTGTACAACGTTTGAAGGTCCAACCTCCTCAATGGCATTCTTCAAAATCTGATATTGAAACTCAAGCATCTTTCCGCTTCCAGAACAATCAATTGCTCTCAAGAAGTACGGTCCATCTTTGCAAGAGAATGATATTGATGAGAGGGACGTTGTCAATATTCGTCACCCATCCATGATAATGCTACATCCATGTGACACCCATGTCACCTTCATCTCCTCCATCAACAAATTAACCTTGGAATAGTTTCTATCCAAGATTGTCGTCCTCGGTTTTGTGTTTCCAGGAGGCACATAACTTGTACATGCTTTTGCAACCTTAGCCATAGCATCATTGTAATAAGGAGAGCAAGCGGCATTAAATGGAATCCCAAAGAAGATAGAAAAATTTCCCAATAGCATCATCTCGCCTCTTCCCTTGCCTTTGAATAAAACATGTCAAAGTCGAATTTGGGGCTGCCCCCATGACCTCTTGTAATGTCCCCTTTTCCTACGCCAAAGGCCTAAGGGTCAAGTTGAGTCCAAGCTGTGGTCATACCCAAGGGGCTGTGGACGCTGGGGGCTTTTGAGAAGGGGCCGCATGGTACTAATATCCATGTTTGGCATTTGGGGGTCACTTTGGACCTTGGTGACTTAAACAGGAAAAAGTAACTTTAGTTACTTTTATTTTATTGACCCCTCCATGGAAAGAAATGCATCTAGGGTCTATTGGGGCTCTTTTGCCATGGGAAGTATATAAGGAGCTGGGTGAGAAAGGAAAAGCACTTTTGATATACATTTTATTGACCCCTTCTCGTGCAGTTGTTGCTGTTGCGCATCTACAGCTTGTGGAGTCAAATCCCACAGGGACCCTAGCTTCGATGGTGAGAGACCTGTCCCTATTTACAGGCATTCTTCGGTAGTGAGAGATCTACACTGTTAACCAAAATAAGCTCCCTCTTATTTTGGGTTAACTAGCTTCCTTTTTGTGCCTCAGTCAAATTTTTACAGATTTCAGGAACACAATTTTTTGGGTATTGCTTCATCAAATAGGATTTTTCTTCCCCTTTCCAGAAAGGTAAAGAAGTCCTCCTAACTCCTTGTATTTTTTGAGTTATGGCTCGGCGGAGTTTGGAGGGGAAATTTTCCCGCGGGCCCGCGGAGGTAAGGAGGAAAATTTGCCAAGGAGTCTCGGGCCGGCAGAGCGGAGAAGGAAATTTTGCCAAGGAAATTGGCGGGTTGGCGGAGGTGCAGAGAGAAATGCGGCACTTAGCCCTTTTGGGGTTAAAAGGCACAAAGACAAATTTTGGCCCGCGGGCCCGATGAAGGAAGTGGACTCGCGGGGCCAGGGAGAAATTGTTGACACTTAGCCTCTTTGGCTAAAAACTCAAAGGAAAAATTCGGCCCGAAAGCCCGAGAAGAAAATAAATTGTTGAAGCCGGAAACCAATCAAGATGCACCACGTGTCCAAGTCGGCCGGCGGAGTCGGGGGTCGAAAGGATTTATAGTTTTTGCCAAAACCATAAAAGCGCAAAGGTGAAAAATAGAACCGCATCCCCGCGCCAATCACAGGGTGCCACGTGTCCACATCAGCGGCGGGGAATTCACCGCGGAAGACCTTGGAAAAATTTGCCCTTGCAGCAAAATGGGCAAAATGTTATTTTGAAAGCCGCACCAATCAAGAAGCGCCACGTGTCTCGGAGCGGTGGGGCCGCGGAGGATTTTTGGAAAATTTTCCAATTTTGTGAAAAGGGGAAAAAGGTCAAATTTTGGCCCGCAGACCGAATTTTGCCCTAATTTTGCCATTTTTGCCCTAAATCTTCAAAGGGCCATATCTTTCGATCCAGAGCTCGAATTTTCGCGATTTTGGTATCAATGGAAATATGTTGAAATCCTCTACACGATGGACACTTCAATTTTAAATTTTGATGGAGTTTTGTGGGAGAAAAATGGGAAAACGTCTCTAGCATGGAAAAATTGCAGAAAATGACCCCAACCACCAAAATTAATGAAGTATGGGCCTCTTTCTTGCTCTGCGAAGCAATGTACGATGAAGTATGGGCTTTTTCATGGAAACCCATCATTTTGCTAGGCTAATTAAACGGATCTTGTCGGTGGTTGGAGTTTTAAAATCGATTTGCCCACATTTTCTCATTTCCTTCATTCTGTTCGAGCATAAAAAGCCAGTTTTGGCTCATTTGTAAAAGGTTGTTCATCCTTCTTCTCTGCCTCTCCCTTCTTTTCTTCCCCAGGGTCGAAAATGGAGTTTGAACCTCCTCCCCTGCTCTATAATGGCATTTTTGCCTCTTACCCGTGAAATGATGCACTGTGTAAATTCTGAGCAATAAAAAACGTGTTTTTGTGATGCATTTGTCCATCCTTGGCTCATTTTCTTTGTTGTTTTCCTTACCTCTCTTCATTACAGGGTATTTGTGCATGTTTGGATGTTCATTGCAGGTTTTGGAGCTGTGTTCATGGAGTTTTGGAACATTTTCTGTGTGAAATCCATCTTTGGTCTGTGATGCACTTGTCCATCCTTTCCATTGCTCACCTCTTCTTGTTCCATGGTAGTTTTGATAGATAATCAACACTTTCCTTCTCTAGTGTATCACCGTTTTAGTGTAGGCTCTGTTTTTCCTTGTTTTCTTCCTCTCCTTGTCTCCTTGGAAGTTAGATTAGGTTAGATTAGCTTGCCTACACTGGAATAGCTTATGGCAGGTAGTTTAGGAAGAGGAACCAACCTTCTCTGGAGAGCTTTCCCCATTTGCAAAGGTCCCACACTTTGGGAAAGCTCAATGTTGTGCAATCACACCAAATGACATTGCCTTAGAAAAGCAGATCCATAACTCATTTGGGTGTGCTGTGAATTTGCACTAACACTACCCTAGTCTATCATTTTGGATCCACTTTCAGGGCTATGTGGCAGAGACATTAACAGAGGTTTCAGAGGAAGGATCTCAAGGATCTTGGGGGCATTTGGGGAAGATAAGCAGAGGGGCTCCAGATCAGATTCACGGCAGCCATTTGGGTTGGGCGTGGTAGCACGTTGAAGGCGCCTCCATCATTTTCCAACCCCTTTCCCAAGTGTGGTGACTTACAGCCTGTACGTGGAGGGTTTTCCAGCTGTCTAGGCTCACTGTGATTTCTTGGCAGCATTTTAATCTCTGTAATATGCCAAAAACAGTTTCCGTATGTCATTTATAATAATATCAAGCCCTCTTTATATTTTCAAGTAATTTGGGTGGTTAATTTGGGAAATATTAAGTTTCTTTAGTTCGTTGTCCTTACTGTATAAATCTGGTAAAATCAGTATTTGATGTGGCTGCAAATTTTCAATATTTTGTGCATTTTTAAGTGGTATCCCATTAAGGGATATTTCATCTCTTCCCTCTACTTTCCACTTCTGACACTCCAAAACTAGAACCAGCCAGAGTTTTACTATGTTTGCCAGCCAGAGTAGAACCACGAACTTCTGGCACATTGTCTGTAGTATATCCATTGAAGATTCTCACCATCTCAGCTCTTTGCTCTAGTGAAAGGCCCTTACAAGTGCCAACCCCCTTCCTGTAAGGTGCAACAAGTGTGCATTGGTCCTAGTGATATTGCCATGCCAAGTCAGTGGACATATGTTGCACTTCCATACTTTGCTCCCCCCTCGAGACTTGGAGGCGGGGTTATCAATTATTTGGGCAAATTGTTGCAATGGCTTCTTCTTATCAAATGGTCCAATGACAAATTTGGACAACATTTGAGAGGGGCAATTGGTAGCACTACCAACTGAACTACCAGTTGCCGCTGCCACTACATTTTGTGTCCCTTCTCCACTCTCCCCCATTGTGGCATCACCAACTCTTCCACGGCCACCTATCTCAACTTCCTGTTCAACCCTCTCCTACTCTGATTCATGCTCTGATTCATACTCATACTAAGAAGAACTCATGGTGATGATTGTTGCAATGAATTAAAAACAACCATAACTATATGATTGATTGATTATGTAATGAATTAATTTTAAAAAACGTAACCAATATGCATTTTTTAAATCCTACAAACTATATGCGACGTGCGTGATTATATTGTGAATGTAGATGCAAATGCTAAAAAACAGCCCTTAAAAATGCAAATATAATATAAATTTTAAACTAGAAATAAAATGTAATTAAAAAAAACGTAACCATTTAAATTTTACAACCAAACCCTATGCAAGATGCATTTTTTAAATCCCACAAACTATATGCATGATTGCATTATGAATGTAGATGCAAATGCTAAAAAACAACCCCTAAAAAATGCAAATATAATATAAATTTTAAAATAAAAATAAAAATGTAATTTAAAAAAAAAACGTAACCATTTACAACCAAACCCTATGCAATATGCATTTTTAAATCCTACAAACTACATGCATGATTACATTGTGAATGTAGATGCAAATGCTAAAAAACAGCCCCTAAAAAATGCAAATATAAATTATAATCTAAATTTTAAAAAAAAAAAACTTTTACGGGTATTGTAAGCAAATAAAATTATAAATATAAATACCTCTTGTTTGCTCTTGCTCTTGCTCTCACTCTTGCTCTTCCTCTTGCTCTTGCTCTCACTCTTGCTCTTGCTTGGTGTGAATATGAAATGAGCCCATAATATAAATTTATAACATAAAATTGCACTTTTAGGGTTAGGGTTAGGTTAGTAATGTTGTTTTTATATTATAAGTGATTTAAAATTTTAAAAAAAAGTTTAAAGTGTTGTTTTTATGTTTTTGTTGAAAAAAGCGGCAGACCACGTGGGGACGTCACGGGCGTCCCCCCCACGTTTCCCCGTCCCAGGACATTTCCCAACATCTTCAGACGTCCCCAGGACATTTCCCAACAAAAAACACAGTGGGAAACGTGGGGGAAACATTTCCCCCATGTCCCAGGACGTCCGGGATGTCCCGAACGTGTCAAAATTGGGGGGGACGCGTCCCCGCGTAACTATGGGTTTAACCTACCTTTGAAGGGTTTAACTTTTCCAAGGAGGTCGCTGCCCTAGGAAGGGCATAATTTGCACGTTGCAGAGCTGATATCAGTCATCTACAGGAGCTCACTAATCTAATTTTTAAGTTTTACATTCAGCTCCTTGGTCATTTCTGAGTCCCCCGAAAAGGGACATTACAGCCTCACTCAGATATTCCTCTTCGTGCTTGATATATGTCAACAGTCGGTCAGCGAATATCATCATCGACAAAAGGGTTATACATAATTATGAGAGGAATCACCCCAGCCCATTGAATAGCAAAAGCCCAATAGTATAACTTTGCATACCCGGAAAGAGGGTTTTCCCTCCCACTTTGGGCGTGAACTCAAAGCTGGTTAGGCACTTCAAGACCCTAAGGTTACTCAGGATGATTGATGTCTTCCCTGTACTTTCCAGTCCCATAGGATCTGTCAGTAAAGAGCCAAAGCATGGCCATTGTAAGCTGGCACCCGATTCAAATGGTTCTACAACGTGGCATGATGAAAGCTTTGAAAGCAAAGCATGTTAGGCAAAATGTGAGAACAGGAACAGCAATTCTCCAATTACTTGATACTAACTTTCTATTTTCAGTCTTTGGTAAATGAATTCATCTACAGTTACAACTTCTGAAAAGATTTTACACCATATATTTATTATTTTATACTGTAACAGTTTAGGCTGAAGCTAAAAGCATCCTCTACAGGTTCCATTGTCAATGAACAGTAATCATCTAAAGTTCACTATAATCATTAAATGCCATTATTTGCTCTGATGACCTTGAAAGCATTTAACGTAAACAAAAGGATGAGGTGACACTAGAGGGCTGGTGATGGACATTGGAAATTTTACATGTAGAGACATGTCCTATCTCCAACTGGATGTATTGAGCATAAATTGTAAAAACAGAGTCATGTCACATGTTTTCTTAATAAATCTTCCTTTTGACAAGATGCTCCAGAAGTAAAGAGAATTCAATATTTCCATTTTCCGGAGACAAAAACATATATGTAAACATCAACTTATGCTTCTCACCATGTGTTCCCGACACCATTCCACAGCCATAAAAGGTGGACAGCCTGAGCTAGATATTGATGTACGATTACTATTACCAGCGCCAGCTACCATTAAGGAGGAGACAACGCATCATCAATATACTCTCCACCACCAAAAACCCCTACTGCTGTCTGCAAAGTCCTGTCAAAAATATAAAATGATCAAAAATACAGGTGCTTGCAAAAGAACAGAGCAGATTGGAGCAAGTTCTTTATTTTAGTACCTACATAATTGGCCAGATGAAAACATTTTCACAAATTAAGTAAACCCTTTTCTGGTATCACATCTATTATCTGTATAATGCAACTCATTGTTTAAAATAGAATAGTAAGATAAACTCATGTGTAGTAGAAAGTACCAAAACCACTAATACCTCAGTAAAGGTGAGGTTACAACCAGCTCAACCTTGGAAGAAATGCCACTTTCTGAAATATGCCTGCGTAGATTATCAACCTGTTGCATGCAACATTCATGCCAAACTTGCATCAATACAACAGAAGTATGCACATCAATAGCTTCTGAATGCACAAATGAAGAGAGAGCAGATTCCTGATGTGTTTTTGTACTGTAAATTATTTATGTAGCTTAGACGGAAAAACAAGTAGCTAATAACATTGTAGTGTATTTGTGCAAGCAAATGTGAAAAAACTGCATAAGATAGGGTATAGGCACTAGAATTATGTAATGGAAATAAATGTTGGATTTTCAAATTTTGAGTAGGGTAGAAAAGAAAATTGCAGTCCAAGACAGCAGAAATTAAGCCAACTTCACTCTCAGCAAGTGATCTAGGTCATATTAATCTATCATATTTGAAACCAGCATTCTTCTGGCCATGTAACCCAAACACGCTATTCTGGCATATCCAAAAAGATAATAGAAACTATACAAAAGATAAATATTTTGAAAATTTAAACACTATAATTGAGCAAAGGATTTCCTAATATGAGCAATATCAGCAGTATACAAATATGCTTCACCTAATCTCACATACCATCCACGTTATTTTCATTTTCATGCAGTATAAAATGGACGCTTTCAAGGATCTTGAACACACTTACTATCAAGAACATTATGTTATCAATGCATTCACATTTAGCTGATTGCATCAATTAAATTTTCCTTTAGTCTACTAAACACAATATTTAAAGAAAAGAATAGAGGTTATGGTTACAAAGGAGGTACCTGCTGCCACCCAAAAGGAGTAAGGCTAGCATCAAAATATTCATCGGAAAGGCCTGCATCTTTTTCTGTCAATTGTGCTACATTATGGAACCCTTGTGCATGTCTCACCTGAATATATATGAACACGTCAGTTTGCATCTTATGATTACCAATCTAATATATAGAGAAGGAATTTTTCTACATAATTCATTTTTGTGGAATTCTTACCCGTGTGTTTTTAGTCATTACCCAAATGACCTCCATGAGTAGTCATTACCCTAATGACATTTTTCCTCATGTTTTTTTGATAATAATTACAAGGCAAGGGGACCCATTTAGCACACAAGCACCATAAGCATTTGTTAGTATAGGGAGGAATGATGAATATAATTCACCACTTTGGGCTTCTCACCCTCTAGCCTCTTTCCCCATTCGAAATGCTTTTGGAGTGTGCAGCGCCTTATAAATCACCTTTGTCTCACAGTTATTAGCAATGTGAGATTAACACAGATACAACATAATCATGTATTTTTATGTTAAGTTGAAGATTTCTACAAGCAACTTAATTAGATAATTAATTTTTGTGGGATTAATTTAATTAGGAAATTTTTCTGTCAAACCTACAGAATATTTTATCTTTCAGAAAAGATAAATAAATACAAGATTGGGACCAATCCTTATTTAAAGCCAATAATTTTCATAGACCACCTAGACTTAAGAGGAGAATGCCTGCTACAATTTTCTGGCAGTGGTAGACCTCACCATGTTATTCCTTGAATTGTTCATCAATTTGCTCAATTTACATGAATATTCTTAAACTGATTGGGTCAAGTTCAGGTCCATTTTTTTGTTAAAAGACCATAAGTTTAATTCAATTCACCACCAGAGCTAGATTAGAGGTGATTATCTCTGAGTGTGTTGGATGGGGATAATCTGAAATTTCTGCATGATTTTCCTCTTATGTTTTTAAGGGCAACAGTTATTCTTACCCCGCATTACAAAGTCTTTCAAGCTTCACTGCTTTGTCTGAAATTTCTGCATGATTTTCCTTTGATGTTTTGAAGGGCGACGGTTATTCTTACCCCGCATTACAAAGTATTTCAATCTTCACTGCTTTACCATGAGATCCCCTTTTCTTGGCTAAATGAGTTCTTCAATTAACAATCTTTTATAGAGTGTAGTTTTGTGTGGTGATTTGTTCTTGTTTTGGCAAGTGGAGAGTATTTAGATGATTTGTTTCTTCATATGAATTTCAACACTGCCCCTTTCTGAATTTATACACTTGGAGCAGCAAATGGTCAGTATGACAGGCTTTACAGATAATGCCTAGGTCTCCATTTTTGCTATGATTGACAGATGTTTAATAATTCCTTGACTAGAAGTTCAAGATTTGTAGACAAGCTGTGAATGGATATGTAATTATTCTAAATGGAATATTAAGATATTTATTTTGCAGTTAGAATTAGATTTATGGACATTCATTATGTGTTGAGATTTGAACAGTCTGATTGGGTGGGTAGCAGTGTGACAGATACAGTTATGTGCCTTGAAGTATTTCATCAGTTTTGGGCTTCTTTGATCCGTTAAAGGCACTTATTAAGAAGAAGCTTAAGACATTTTCCTTCAAAAATGTCCATGTTTGAATGTTTTCAAGGGGGTATTTACCTATAATAAAGCCAAATGACACAGACTCGGCAAGCCACGGAATCAGGATCAAATATCAGCTGACAACTTGGCAAAAACATGCTGAAGCTAAAACTACGTAATACATCCCAAATTTGAAGAAACAAATTAGACACAAATCCATACAGCAGAAATCAACCATATAGTGATCAAAATAAATGGAGAACGTACTCATTTTATAGCAAAGTCAAGAACAAGCAAATAAAATTAATCATGACATGATTATCACATCAAATTATTGATCTCCCAATAAAGGAGATAGAAACAAAAGTAAGAGGGAGCTTTTGAGCTCAGTCAAGTGGGGCCTTGGTGTACCAGATTTCATCCTGAAATCTATGACTACCCTATTCGAAAAAAATTCGTACTTTTAAAATAATGGGTCGTTTTGTGTTTTTATTGCCTGAAAGTTCTTGTATTGTGTCAGGATATTCCCAAAGAGCCATATTAGCCTTTTTCGCCAAATACCCAAATGCCCAAAATTGTTATATTCTGTCGTCAGGATTTGTCTGCAGGAAATTTGTATTTAATTATTTTGAGCCCCGTTTGAGGCAATTTGCGCTCCGTTTTAACCCTGTTGTGATCGAACATACCATTATTCCTATATACCAGAAGGGTTTTAACAAGGAATAAGTTTTGGGCTTTATTTGTGACTTTTGGCAATTTTTCGTGTTTTTGTGTTGTCCGTTTCGTTTTCTGTGAAATTTCTCTAGATCAATTCCTTTGCCGGGTTAGCCCGATTCTTGGCCTGGAGCAGCTAGAGAACATATATGCACGTTATGCCGGAGGAAGTCACCATCGGAGGTCTGGTTCACTGGGAAAAAGCGAAGTCGTGCACTAAAAAGCCCCTGCGGGGTTGGGCACATTTTTGGAAAACAAAGGATTTAAGCTGCAGTGGGAAAAATAGAAAGCAGCAAGGTGGGATTTTTATTGCACGCCTCATAGGGTACTTTTTCCCGTGATAGAAAATTCACTTAAGCCGCAAAGTGAGAAAATTAGAGATAGCAGCGGGCAGGTGGGAATTTATTGCCTGTCTTGCAGGGTAAAAATTCCCATGGTGAAATAAAAGAAAAGTGACTTAAGTGAAATCATGGGATTTTTATTGCGCCTTAGGGGTAAATAATCTCATTGTCAAAGTCAAATCACTTAAGTGGATCATGGGATTTCCGGGGCTGCCTTACAGGGTAAAAATTCCCATTGCCATGTGTTTTTAAAAATAGAATTCTATTATTCCAAAAAGTGCGACCCACCTTGGGTGAATAATAATGCATTAAATAAATATTTGTTAATATTTATTCACCCAATTTTGGCACCCAGGCTTGTGGAAAAGTCAACAAAGGGAAGTGGACAAAAGGAATTTAAAAATAGAATTCAAAAATTAAATAAATTTAATTTATTTAATGCAGCCCCTTTTGAGAAAGATATAATGCTTTTTAAAGCATTAAATGATTAAATTAAACTCTATTTTTAGTGGCTATGGTCAAAGCACACTGTGAAACTTAAGTGAAGTGAAGTGTGGATGAATTAAATGAATTAATTTAATTTATTGGATGGTTGTCCTTAAACATGCTATTTTTAAAGAGAGAAGCATGATTTTTAATTAATTAATTGCCAGGAATAGGAGGGGCAATTATTAATTATAGAATTGTGAGGGTTATATAAGCATGGGCTGCCATATGGGTGAATTATTTAATTCACAGGTAAAGAATTGCAGCCAAGAGGAAAAGTGCGCCCCATTTGAAGAAGGATTTTGCTCAGGCAAGGTGGAAACAAGGCTAAAAGCTTTCAATTTTGGCGCATGCATTGAAAGAGGTTGATTTTTGTCTGCATAGTTGTTTGCATAAGTGATACAGTGCTCGGTGAAGTTGGAAAAATTCATGCTCTCTTTGCAGCAAATAAAACATCAATTTTTGGGGGGCAACAGTCTTGAATTATGCAGATTTTTGTGATTAAAATTCACTATGCATGCTCCGGTTGCCATCTTTGTTTGAATTAATTGCAGGAGTTAGATACGGGTGTTTTTATACGAAAAGGAACTTATATCAATGTCTAATACATTGAATATTTCCTCGAATCTTAAGGATTATCCAGATCTGCACCAGTTTTGAAGAATTCCAATCAAATAAGAAGAAAAAGAATTGTTCAGACAAAGATAGACAAAGCTATGGCGAAGAAAGATGAAAAAGAAAGCACAACAGAGTCATGCATCACTTCTAAATTTACAGATATTGGATACATGGATCAAGGTCGGAACCTCTTGCTGAATTGATAGACAGATCCAAAGCAAGAAAGACTTCACTCATACGTGCGGAAAAAACTTCACTCATGCGTGCAGATTAAAAGCGGTGGAATTATTCTAGCTGCAGTTTTTCAATCCATGCCCGATTGCGAGTTTGTTATGCAAGTGCGAGATCTATATCCGAGATGCGAGATGCAGATGCAGATCCAGATCCAGATCTCATAGTTGCAAAAGCTTCCGGCACAAAGGCTTCATCCTCTTGTTTCGAATGCAGCCCGTGAAGAAGTCAGTGCATGGAAAATTCCTTCCAAGATCTTGTGCAAATGCTCCCATCTTCCAGTTGAAGCCTTCATTGAATTTTCGTTCATCCGGAGTGCTTTAATTTTTAATTGCTCATATGCAATTAAAAATAAGGATGATGAGTTATCTACGGCAAACATTGCATTGATGCATGTACTGAAGAAGAACTACAAAAGCTTCAAGGATAAAAGAGAAGACAAGGTGAAGGCAAAATCCAGCTGTTTCCAATTCCAGCTTGTTTCCAGATCCGGCTCGCTTCAGATCCACTTATTGCTTCCAGATCCAAATCGTTTCCAATTGCAGCTTGTTTCTAGATCCAGCTACTCCCAGATCCAGTTTGGTGAGAATTAAAGGCAAAAGAATCAGCTGCATGCAGACATGAAAAAGGACAAGACTGCAGCTTTCCTCTTCCTTCTTCTTTCCTCCGACAAAATAATTGAGCGATCAATTAAATTATACAACTTAAGTGATTGGTTTAAAAGCCATTACTTGAAGAAGTCAACTACTTGGAGATAGGTGGCACGTGTAAAATAGAAGGTTCTATTTTCAGTTGCAAATCATACATGTCATGCAAAGAGGAATTCCAAGAGGGAGATTGCTGTTGTTTCTTTTCCGACTTCCACATGTGCTAGTTCAACTAAAAGCTTCCAACTTGTAATTGCCCCTCTACATTCTATAAGTAGAGGAAGAACCTTCGGGTTAATGATCAGAATTTGTAAGCAGCAATCTTGTGTTCTAGACTTTGTGTTGAACCCCTGAGAGCCACTTGGAGCAAAGGAATACAAAGGAGCAGGTTTCCGGAGAACTTTGTGTCACGGTGTACTGTGTTTCTTGCTTTTAATCTTATATCTCTTAATAAACTTTGTGTTATTTTAGATCTAGATCTAGAGCTGCCTTTGTTTTAGAATTCTGTGTTTATATCTATTGGATTCTTCTATGTGCATGCAATCAGCTCGCCATCTCCGATTGGGATGCACATCTTCCCCATCTCTTCTATGTGTTTATGTAATTACCTTCTTCTATAACTTTTCCTTTCTTTAAATAGTTGTTTACTTGCTGTAGAATTATTCAGTTATGGTTCATGAACTGAGTAATTAAAGTAAAACCCCATTTAGATATTAGCATACTTAAAATTGACAAATCTGACACGGGAGCCTCACCGGTTAAATGAGGGAGATTTATCTCATGACTACCTAGGTTTGATGCTATGCAGAAAATCTAGCCAATGAGCCTCTAAGGAAGGCTTCTATAAACTCAACTTTAACAGAGCTTCTCGGAGTAATCTTGGCTCTGTAGGGGCAAATGCGGTCTTGGTCATTTTGTTGTTGGTTTTGCACCCACTCTCTCCCGATACTAACAACAAGCTACAGCACCAAAGCGGTGGCTTTAGTGGAAGGAATTACATTTGCGTCTTCTTTTAGCATTTCAATCCTAGTAGGGGCAGGCAAATTTTAGGTAGTCAATGGTTCAAAGGCAAAAGGCTCGTGCTTAGATCGGCACATCAAAAATATCCTCCTGAAGCATGCAACTTGGTCCACAATTTTTCTTTGATTGCTTGGCAGATTAATTTCATGAAGCGAAAAGGGTGGCTGACTTACTAGCAAATGCAGGTGTAAATTCAACTTCTTCTTTGGATAGACAAGACCCTAGTGCTTGGGCCAATTTAGATACCCTTCTTGGTAAGGAGGCACGTGTTTACAAAGTTAATTGTTTAGGCCTCGCATAATCCTTCTTTATTTTCATTGGGTCTTATCATTGCTTTTGTTGGTGACTCTTTTTTCAATGACACGATTTGGAATCGCACACTACAAGCTCTCATGGCTTCTCTTACTTATTCCATTGTACCCATATCCCACAAGCTTTGCATTTATGAAAGAAGCAATTTGCTGCTGCATTTGTTATTCATCTTCTGCAGTTTTTTGCTCCATGTTTTGGTTTTAACCATGCTTGTCAAGATGCAGGAGGCACTAGTATGGCATAACAACTAATTTTTGTGCCTGATTTAAGGGATGCCTTCAAAGTTTGTAATTCCCATTCTCTTGGCTTTGAGCACCCCATTCTGGGAGGCAGTGCTTAAAGTATGGCACTCAAAGGAGGCCCTTAAAGATATTTTCTCTGCATCTTAATTATAGGGTAAAGGATCCAGTGGTTTTTAAATGCTTAGCAAAATTCTCCTCCCTAGGTCCTGTAATACAATTGTTGCCCCTACTTTGAGTGAATCAACTGGACTCTTGAGAGCAAGAATTGCAAAATTGCCATTGGATGGCCAGGCCTTGAAATTTACCTCAATGTTTTTAGAACTATGGCTCCCTTCAGCTATGGCACTCCAACAGTCCCCTCCTCCTTTCTCTCCCCTCTCCCTCATCCCTCTGCTTCTCTGATTGCGAATGGTTCCATGTTTGGTTGGTCCTTCTTCGATCTGTCCATTGCGGGTGCTACGGCTCTGGCTTCTCCTTTTGTGCCATTTGCTGGTTTTCCTGCGGCTGCCCTTGTATTGATGGGCCTGTTTTCACCTATCTGAGGCTTCTTGCTTTAATGGCTGGTTTCCTGCTGTGCCTAGACTACCTCCCAGGTCTGCTTCATGGTCGCACTCCGCTTCATGTCTGCTCTTAGGAACCCTCTTTTTTACTGTGGATGTTGGTTTGCAGCTGTGCTGTCCTCACTGGTCCGCCTTGTGCTGCCACCCTTCTTTTGTTGTTTTTCCTTTCTCTGGCCTGGCTACACTTTTCTGGATCCTTCTTGGGCTTTCTTTAGAGCCTTCATGCTTTAGTCTATTGCCTCTCTTCTCTTTGGGCTGCTTTCTGTGTAGGCTTGTGTGCATCCCCCTCTAGGTTGTCTGGATTATCAGGAGTTTTTCTTTAAATATTGGGGTTTTGCATGTTTTCAGGTTTATGGTGTTCCTTATTCTCGTATGACGAGCTGCAAGACATAGTACTGTCTCCTCTTTGATGGGTTCTAGTACAGGAAGAACGCTGAGCCGTTGCTGGTAGGCTGCAACAGTGATCATTATTTTTCATTCAGATGGGTCCTGGTTCTGGTCTTGCACTGTAGAGTATTTGTATCTAGGCCTTCCTTGTGCCTTATTTTCTTCTTCTTCTGGGTGATGCTCCCACTTCTCCACAAATCTCCCTCACCCTTTTCTGCTTTAAAGTTTGCTTTTGGTTTTCTTTTCTACCCCCTGAAGCAGCCAAGTCCCCAAGTTGTCTTGTAGTGGGGTCTTCAAAATGTCCCTCTATTTGGCATGTGGCTCAAGGGAGCTGGGCCTGGAGAAAATTTTCATTCAAACTTGTGGCTTTTCGGTTCCAAGTTGTCGAGAATACTTCCTGGTCTGGATGGAGAGAGATTCAATGGGCAGAAAGTGGCCCTCTTCACAGTGGTGCTCTACTCTAAAGGCACCCTTCATTTCTCTGGTTATTTTGGCTTATTTTAAGCAGCTGAGCACTTTCTTCAGCACCATGGCAGTTTCTTCTCTCCTCTCCTACGAAGGATTCTACTATCAGGTGTGTTTTGCTGAAGTGGGTGGAAGCCATTTCTTCTAGCTGGATCTTCGTTCTGGAGGGGACATTTTATGATGTATGAAGGCCTATTTTCGCTTCTCTGGTTATTGTAACCAACAACCAAATGTAACCAAATGTAACCACTCACATAATAAATTCACCCTGCCTGAATCATTCGATGCAGTGCAGTTTTATCTTCTTGCTATTTTCTCTGTGCTTCTTATAATACTAACAGTGGTATCAGAGCCAGTTAGTCACCATTGGAGGAAGCAGTCATGAGAGGTGAGGTCGACAGTACGGTCAACACGGGCAGAAGATAAAAGTCGTGGTTCGAGTGCCTGAAATCATGGGTTCTGTTCACGAGGGCAGAGAGGAGAAACGAGGACCAGTTTCAAATCCTGAAGGAAAAATGTGGGCTCGTGTATGTGCAGAGTCGCAAATACCCAATCGTATGAAGGAAAAACGTGGGCTCGTGTATATGCAGAGTCACAAATAGCCAGTCGTGTGAAGCAAAAACGTGAGGGTATGATTTGCACGATTCAGTTCATTCCTGCAATACGTTAGACAGACTCATTGACGACGGCAGAGGCAGAAAGGGCAAAGTTTTTTTCTCATGGTTGACAACAAAGTCGTGAGGCAAAGTCGTGGCAAAGACTGTTTGTATAACTTTATCCTTCCCTGCTGTTCATATGCCACGTTAAGTCACTTATTCAATTTATTGAAGTGGGCAAAATATTTTATTATTTCCATTTTTATTATTTCCATTACTTTGGCATAATAAAATGGCAAATATTTCAAACCTAATTCTACCGAGACTCACAAAAATTAACGGGCACTAATTTCAATGTATGGAGCCATAAGATTTTAACGCTTGCAGAATTTTGTGATTGTGATAAGATAATCACGGCAGCGAAAGCAGACCTGCTACAAATTTTGCGGATTATGACAAACGTCATAAGGAAGCATTATTGCTTCTCAAGTTGTTGGTGTCGGATGATATGATACCGAAGTGCGAGAATGCCACTGTGGCAAGCACGTTGTGGGCCAATCTGAGGGATAAATATCAAACGTAATACATTGTTTGCTTTGAAGCTACAAGAAGGTGGATCGCTATCTGAGCACCTACTTCGGATGAAAGACCTCCGAGACCAGTTATCTTCCATAAATAAAAAGGTGGACGATGATGATATGGTGGCTTTGGTTCTAAATAGCTTGCCTTCTTCGTATGAGTCATTTGTGGAGGCACTTCATTTAATGGCTGAGAGTCAAACTCTTACATTTGACAAGGTGAGTTCCTAATCTGTTGCAAAAGGAACAAAGACAAACACAGGCTCAAGAGTCTAGTTCTGGACAATCTGAGAGCGCTTTTGTTGCTTAGTCCAAAGGAAAGTGGAAACGACAGCTGAGACATCCCCTTCCTCTCCTAAACATCAAGTGAAATGTTACTATTGTCACAAACTTGGTCATGTGAAGAAGGATTGTCGGAAACGACTCAATGCCCTGAAGAAGCAGAAGGGGCAGGCACATGTGGCTACAGTTGAACACGAGTCAGAAGATGAGTATGCTCTCATGGCATCTTGCACGGTTAATGGCAGCCCTACTCGGTGTTGGTTCTTTGATTCGGAGCATCACGGCATTTCACATGTCAAAAAGATTGGTATGTGAATTATCGGTCTTGTTCTACTTGATTCGGCTTATTTTAGTGGATGGAAGATCACATGTTGTAGAAGGTATTGGGGATGTTCGTATTATGCTAAATAATAATACCAAACTACTTGTCAAAAATGTTAGATATGTGCCTAACATGAATAAGAATTTGTTATCTATCAGTTAACTAACTCGATAATCCCAATCATAGTAGGAAAACTCGCCAAAACCAAAACTCGCCAGACCCCATCAAAAAAAAACTCGCCAAAAACTCGCCAATATTCGGCCAATACTGTGAATACTCTAACTTAAAAATACTCAAATTTCTTTAAAAACATAAATTTTAAGCAACACATAGCTACAAAATGTATTAAATGAGCCCATAAAATGTTGGAGAAGTGTTTTCTATTAGATTTGAATACAAATACAATACAAAATCGCATCATCATGCGAATACTACAACCGGCCGATACTAGTCCCCACACTCGGCTGCGTCTCCACGCTCCTCCTAGAAGGCTACGAATCTGGTTCGATCATGGAACTAGATGATGGTGTTGGTGGCTCCTCTGCTGCATGTTGGAGATCACCTCCAAAGATGTCATCCAGCCCAATATCTCCTGAGTCCCGCTAGTGCTTCTCCCTCATAGCCTCCCTCTCAAAAGAAGCAATCTCGCGCTGTGAACTTAGGGTTTTCCTCTTCTTGCCTGTGCCACTCACTTTATGGATCTATCTCATCCAAATCAATGAGTTCCACCGATGTGGCCTCAACTTTTTTGTGCGAAACCGGAGATTATATTGCACAAAACCAAGTCGTTGAGCCTTTTGAGTCAATTTGTTGCGCTTCTTCGTGTGATTAGTCCGAGCACGGGAGAATACTTTCAAGTTTTGCGAGTATCGCCGAAGTTTTGGAAAGCTAAAGCTACCCAATATTTTTAATTACTAATCTGTCTACAGGCAATCAAAGCTCATGATTCTTTCAGAAGATTGCAAGAAGTTGCTTGGTCCAAAAAGGTGCAAAAATGGATTTTATGAAAATAAGAAAAATATTGCCATCACTGCGTGGAGCTCGAGAAAATATGCACTTTTAGAGAAAACGACACCTGAAACGGAGCCACAGAATGAAAGTTATGGCACATGCAAGTTTTTGCTGCTACATCTTCCCGGACCCTTTCCAAAAATGGCAAATTTTTTTCTATACTTGTGTTTTCTTCACCAAAAATCCAAAAAAGGAAAGAAATGCTGTCTTTGGCGAGTTTTTGGCGAGTTTGTGGCGAGTATTCCAACTATACTCGGCGAGTTTTTTTTTTGCATTTTTGGCGAGTTTTCCTGCGAGTTACTCGTTTAGCATAATTTTTGGCGAGTTTTTCTAAACTCGCCGAAGTTTTTAAGTAGTATTCCATCTATCAATATATGATCCCAATATCTCTCCTTTAAACTTTTTCGATGAAATAATGTATTGTTTTGACATCAAGGAAAATAACGACAGAATTGGGCATGGTGGTCAAATATAGACTTGTGATCATGCCACGGAATAAAGTTGTATGCCTTAGTTGTGGAAGGCAATTGTTTTATGATAATGCATGAAAGATATGGCCGTTCTAAGACCTTGATTTAGCCCGAATCCACTTTATAAACCAACATTGTTGTTGGTTTGCCTCTATTTGGAGGCAGGCATGTGTCTAGCTATTTTAGATAAGGAAAACAAAAGCGGAAGCCTTTTCCCTCCAAACGTGCAAAGGACTCTGGATCTTGGACATGCGGATCTATGTGAGCCATCGTGGAAGACATCCTTGGTGCATGTTATTTTCTCTTGTTGATGGATAATCATTCTCGAAGATGTGGGTCTATTTTTTGAAGAAGAATTCTAATTGCTTTGCTTCTTTTGTCAAATTTGATGCCTTGGTGGAGAATCAAACCATACAAGGATCAAGACTTTGAGATCCGATAATGGGGGTGAGTTTACCTCTAATTGTATTCGCAGATTTCTGCAATAAAGAAGGGATTCAACATTTGGTTGACACCCCCCTTATACCCCGCAGATCTGTCAATGGGGTGGTAGAATGGCGGAACAAAACCATCATGGAGATGGCAAGATGCATGATGCATAGTCAAGGAGTGCCATATAAGTACTGGGGAGAAGTTGTTAACACAATTGTATATATTCTCAATCAAATTCCTGCAAAGCTTTCGGGACATCACACTAGACGAGGGTCCACCATCAAACCAGAGGTATCAGCATTTCATGTTTTTGGTTCAGCTTGCTTATACTTTGGTTCCTACAAGTAAGAGGAGTAAGTTAGATTCCAAATGTTCTAGATTTTTTATTGGTTATAGTGATCAATCTAAATCCTATAGATTGATTAATACTTCCATTAATAAGATCATTATAGTCGAGATGTTGATGTAAAAGAAATAGAGGCTTTCTTTGGTTTTAATCAGCAAGGGGGCCAGCAAAGGGGTGGCGATCAACAAGGAGTCATAACAAAGTTTGGTACTCTTTCCTTGCCTCATCATGAATCGGGTTCTTCCATCATACTAGAAGATGAGACTCCGTGATAGTCTCTGCACAATTTCCCCTTAGATACTCGAGTCTCAGGAAATCAACTTGTGTTGGTTTCTCCTCCGGAACTTCCGTTGGTTTCTCTTAAAACAAAAGCATTACCTAATGAAGGGATGGATACCACATCCTCGGCCATTTTAGCGGAGGCCTATATGGTTTTACTCCACTATTCGGTGATTTGAGGAAGGAAGAATTGTCTCCTCGCTTAGTTGGAAGGTCTCGATTAATTGGTAAGCAAATTGATTATTCCAAGCACGCTCAATTTGCTCTTGTTTATGATCTTATTCATATTCATGAGCCACGAAATACTCAAGCATGAGGCATACAGAATGGGAAACTAGCATTTGCAACTAGACTATGATGTCTTGATTAAAAATAATACCGCAAATTGGTGCCATTACCTCCAGGAAACATCCCATTGGCTATAAATGGGTGTATAAAATCAAGTGTAAAACAAATGGTACTTTGGATAAGTACAAGGCTCGACTCGTTGCGAAAGGATTTACGCAACAGAGGGGATAGATTATGAAGAGACCTTTCGGCTTCTTCTTTCTTTTGCCACTCGGTTTGGTTGGAAAGTATATCGATGGACGCAAAACTACTTTCTGAATGGGGATTTGGAGGAAGAAGTGTATATGACACACCTGAGGGTTTTCGGGCTCGTGGTCGTGAGCATCTGGTATGCAAATTGATTAAGTCCTGTATGGACTTAAGAAGGCTCCTCGAGCCATGGTACATCAAAATAGATAAACATCTCAAAGATTCAAGCTTCACACGGAGTCATTTTAATCCAAATCTCTATGTCAAAAGCAATGATGATGACATTGTGATTCTTATTGTTTATGTTGATGACCTTGCCATCATAGGTAGTGGAAATGCTACGATTCATAAGGTAAAATCATATTTATGTGTTGCTTTTGACATGACTGATTTAGGCCTCCTTCACTATTGTCTTGGTGTAGAATTTTGGCAACATAATCACTTGATTTTCATTTCTCAAGTTAAGTATGCCACAAAAAGCTCAAAATTTTAGATGTATGATTGTAATTCTTCTTCTACACCTATGGAGGTCGGGCTAAAACTCTCAGCTCATGATGATTCACCACCGATCGATGAATCATTATACAAACAATTGGTGGGTAGTTTGATCTAACAACTACACGACCAGATCTTGTGTTTTGTTGTCAGCTATCTCTCTCATTTTTTATCTAAACCTAAACTCATTGACTTTGGCATTCTATATCAAAGAATTGCAGATTTCATATTGATTGGCTATACCGACTCTGATTAGGGAGGATCTGTAGATACTTGACGATCTACCACGGGATATATCTTCTCTTTTGGTTCAAGCTATTATGTTAAACGGGTACATCATTAAACGCGGAAACGCGTCAATTTTTAAAAAACCTTGATATATGAAATGCGGATGAAACGTCCGTAGATATATTATAAATATATATATATATATACATAGTGTACTCCATGGACCATAAGAGATAATTGATAAAGCACTCAAAATATTTTGTATTTTCGACCCAAGATGTCATTATATAGCTTTTAGGAAGTGTCTTTAGCAAGTTTAGGTAGGTAGATTAGGTTTAGGTGCAATAAATGAAGGTATTTTTTACTTTTTTAAGTTATGATGCTTTAAAAATTAAAAAAACATTGGAAACCCCAGGATATTTCCAGAGCGTTCCCCCTGCGTTTCGCATTTCGAAACGTTCCAGCAGGTAAACGTGAGCCCTTAGGTGTTTCTGCAACAGTAAGAAAGGGTTCGGGAGTTGTTTTCAGGCAGCAGAGTAAACTTCAGCCTACTATTGCCATCTCTTCTACTAAAGCGGAATACAAGGTTGTTGTTAGTGCTAGTTGCGAAGCAATATGGCTTCGTTGGATTCTAACTGATTTTTAGTTTCCCTAAGCTATTGCTACACCTCTTTCACTCTTTTGTGATAATCAAGGTGTTCTAAAGATGGTGAAGAATCCTGTCTATCATGCCCGCACTAAACATATTGAGATTCATCATCATTATATTCGCCAATTGGTTGATTTTGGTGAAATCTCTCTTCATTTTTGTCCTTCTGCGGATCAGCCTGCTGATGTAATGACTAAACCTCTTGGTCCTTTGTTGTTTGTCAAGTTTAGAGATAAACTTGGTGTTGTTTCAAGGTTAGTCATTAAAGGGGGTGTTGAAAATATAAAATGAACCGTACGGTTCTAGACAGTTGAGGAGGTTGTAACCAACAACCAAATGTAACCACTCCTCACATAATAAATTCACCCTACCTGAATCATTCGATATGGAGCAGTTTTATCTTCTTGCTATTTTCTCTGTGCTTGTTCTAATACTAACAGTCACGACATGGACTTCTTTCCTTCTCTTCTTAGAGGCAGCTTCTGAATCGAAATTTGTTCTTATAATCTCTTTCTTGTTTTCCATCTCTAGAACATATTTGGGTTTTCAATTCTCCTCATTTGGAGCAGACTCCGCCAGGCTGTGTTTAGAGGTAGATTCTGAAAATAAAGCTTCCAAGGTGTTTTTCATCCAAGTTGGATGTTTGGATAGGGAAGCAACCCTTGTTACGAGCAGTTGCCTTCTTGTTTTGGATGTGCTTCTCTCTTGGTCTTCTTGTTGCCTTTAACTCTATGCAGCCTGATGTTTAAAAAAACCTGCTTGAATGCTGGTGCTTGTCAGTCGGGGTGTGGATTAGATGTCACTTTTCTCAGGCCGAGAAGAGACTTAGTCTATATCCTCCATTAGCCTGGGCGGTTTCAGCTTCTCTTGCAAGCAAAGCTCCTTCCTTCTGTAGATCTGCAGCTCCTCCTGAAGCTTTATTTGCTGGCCTGTTCATGGGCCCAAATACCAAGCTTTTAGCAGTATCATTTTTGGCCATTTATGGGTCTCGTTGCCCTGTTCAGGGGGATTGTTGTGTTGGCCTGTTGATGGGCTGAGTATTTCCCTCTCATCTCCTCTCTCTCTCTTCTTCATGTGCCTTCTTTCATTGTTCTTCCAACATTTCTCAAAGGGCGTGCTGGCCTGTTGATGGGCAGTGTATTTCCCTCTCCTTTCCTCTTCTCTCTCTCTCTCTCTTCTTCATGTTTCATATTTCATTGTTCTTACAACATTTGTCAAAGGGCGTGGACCTCAATATCATCCCACAATTTCCCAATCAAAACAAAAAAATTGCAGAATTGGAGGCTGAGTTCGAATTTGAAAGCATGCTAGGGACAACATGGTCCTATTGCTTCGACAGCCAAAACCTTTAAACTTGAATGGTGCCCTGCCCTATTTTATTCACACTTCTGGGTGGGGAGGTTCTCCCTCCTCTCCCTGAAGAGAGAGGTCAGGGTCATCCTAAAAGGAGCTGGCAGCGCTCTGGAAGCCTGCTTTCCATGACAAAATCTGTGGCTCCTTTGGCTTATGGGCTGGTTTGTGTTTTGATAATGGTCTGGTAATGTGAATGCTGGCTGCTTGAAGCCTTTTATAAGAATTACAGTGGCATTGCATGACGCTTTCATACATACTAATCTGCTGGCTGGTAATGGTCTTTTGAACTTTGTTTATGGTTAAGTTATGCATATAATTGGTTATCAAACTCTTCTTAGAGGACAGGGGCCCAATAGAATCCCTCACTAATCTAGGCAAAAGAATTAATCAAATTATTGATAATCAAGTCTGCAATTCACCGTCGCTAATAAAATCTGTCCCCGGCACAAAAATGATTTCCTAAATGACATTGTTTTTAGCATGCAGCCAAAACATTAGAAGTTCAAGGTATGAAATCAATCCCAAGACATAAAGTGACTGAAACTGCACAAACAGGAGCAAGAAAGATGAAAAATAAGGCAGGGGTGACTTTCTATTGACTAGCAAGGCTCTGGGAAATGACTCAGAAAGAGGTTCGATCTGCATTAAAAAATTGTTATTCAATGAAGAGTCCCTCTACTGCCTGAAAATCATTTTCGTCTTGATTATTGCAAGCTGTTTTCTTCACAGTTCTTGCTTGAAGGCGTACAGATTTTCTTCTGTTCATTACTTGTGTGTCCTATTGTATATGGATCAAAAACTTATGCAAGTATATGTTCAGACCTTTGCAGAACCATTTTCAATATGATAAAACACTGGTTTAGCCTCAAGTGTTTGGATTTTATGGTATGTGTTGAAAGGGTTTTAAAAATATGTTCAACAGAATACAGTTAAGTTTTTTATTCTGAATACAGTTAAGTTTAAGGGAGATCATCGATGTCTTTTTATGAAACTTTTGGGATATAACAATTTACTCATATAGATCTTTAGAATAAGTTTCAAATTTGTTCTATGAAGATTATTGTTAATTTTTGAGGGTTATGAATTTGCATGCGGTCCATTCTACAGGAAGCCTGTTAGAATGGGAGCTTGTAGAGTCTTCAAGCCGATCAGTTCATCCTTTCAGTTCTTCACAGAGATTGGTTGCATTAAGCAACTATAATGTCCTTTTCTCAATGCTAGTCCTCTTTGAAGGCCTTCAGCCCATTCCACTTTCAGTGGGAAAAAGGGAATGAGCAAGGGAAGTTGTTGGCTAGATTTTTGCACAGCTGAAAACCTAAACAGTCATGAGATAAATCTCCCTCATTTACCGGTGAGGCTCCCGTGTAAAATTTTGTCAGTTATATGTCATAATATCTATTTGTTGGTATTACTTTAACTATTTAGCTCATGAACCATAGCTAGACAGTTCTGCAGCAAGTAAGCAGCTGTAAAAGAAAGGAAAAATCTGTAAAAAAGAAAATAATAGGAAACGGGAGAAAGTAGAGAGGATGTGCAACCCAAGCAATAGTTTACAGAGTTGATTGCATGCACATAGATTAAAACAAATAGATCATTAAACACAAAATTCAAAGCAAAGGAAACTTTCAGATCTAGATCTATAATAACACAAAGTTTATGAATAGATCTAGAAAGAAATAAGAAGCAAAATGCACCATTGACACAAAGTTCTCCGGAAATCTCTTCTTTATTCCTCTGCTTGCAGAAATCAGGGGTTTCAACTCAAAGTCTGGAACACAAGAATGCTGATTACAAATTCCGATCCTTTAACCCATAGGTTCTTCCTCTACTTATAGTGTGTAGAGGGGAAATTACAAATGGGAAACTGCAACTGAACTAGAACATGAAGAAGTAGTAAAGGGAACATTTGGCAGTCATCTTCCTATAATTCCTCTCTTAGTGACATGCATCAGGAGTCTAAGTCAAAATTGTGCACATCTGTCACCTATCTTAAAGAATCTTCCCACATAACTTAAAGTAATGATTTTTCAACCAATAACTTTAATTTTACATTTTCATCCAGGAACATAAGAAATAAGAGAAGGAAGAAGAGAAGAAAGAAGATCTGACAATCTGTATAACAATTATACTTTATTCTTGTTCTGATATTGAATATACTTGTCAAACATGTAATTCAACATCTTCCCATCTGTTTTAACAATAGCATCTCTCTCGGTTCTGAACTGTAACAACCCTCTGGACAAAGCAACAGCGTTAGCCTTCACTTTCTCTAAACCAGGCCCATATCCCTCAATATCTGCTGAAGCTTTATGAGTCTACCAATCGAATCCATCGTGAAAGGTATGGTGGCCTCATCAACTTCTTTCCGCACAACCAACATAAATTCCTCATGGGAAGCAGGTAATTCATCTGGGATGCTCCCGGCACTTCTCCCATCTTACTCTCTTGCATCCTCTTCAGCATGAGCTTGAGGATCTCTACACGGAAGGAAACTAAAATCTCTAACTGCTTCCCCTTTTCCACCAATCTGCGATTAAGCACAATTTGTTCTGCAATCAGCACATCCTTTGGCAACGAGTGTATCTTAGCCAAAGTATCCAGATGAATTTCAGCCACTATGTTCTCATCTTTTATCTATGTCATCAAATCCTTTAGCTGAGACACTGCCCTATGCATGTTCTCTAATTCAGTCGGTATTGGTTCGAATTGCTCTGAAGCCTGGTGAATGATTTGCTCCTTCCAGTGGGCAATAGCTCTAACTTGATCCCCTGCATCTTCCACCTCCTGCATCAGATGATCACTCACCTGCTCATGTGCTAAAATGGGTTGAGAGGAAGGTTTGCAACCTTAGCAATGATCTCGCACAGCTGGAACACCTGCTTCTGAAGCTTGGATCTCTCAGCCTTCTATTTGTCAAGCTTAAAGAATAAAGCATTCATTAGCGTCTACGTATCCTGCTTTAATCCTTCTGTGGTAGTTTGACCTATTGGCACTTTGGTCACTGCTATATCAACTGCCGTGAGCTCTCCTTGTGGTTTCCTTCTGCTTTAGAACAGATAACTCAACAAACTTTTGTCTTGATTCCTCAATAATCAACCTAGAAGTCGTTTTGGCAACTTTAGGTCTTGTAGATCTCTTCCTCCCTGACTCGGGGAGCGGTGAAAGTCGTGCTCTTCCAGTTGATCTCTCTCTCGGATTACTGGGATTGTCTGCAAGCTAACCATGATGAAAAGTTGTTTCTTGGGGAATGAGAAACCGTCGAGTGCACCACCATCTCATGCTCTGACTCCGCTTTATCAGAATTTGCCACCGTGTTATGACTGCGACCCTCTGAATTATCCAAAGATAATGCCTTTTCAAACTCCGCCATCTGTGTTTTCAACTTCTCCGCATGGATAGGTGAAGACATGAGTGGTCGAGGAGAAAATACAAATGACGTTGGATTGAAGGAGGAACAACAAGATCTCTACGAGGTTCGAGGCTCTGAAGTCTTTATGAGTTGATGTTGGAGAATCTGGAGGCTGGAGCGATAGCCGTAGATTTGGCCTTCTCCTATATGTGAGACTTCTTGTGAACTTTAAGCTTTTCGGCCTTCTGCTGCTTTCACCTTCGTGCTTTCTTTTGCTGGAATCTCCCGTGGTAAAGTTGTCTGTGATCTGATTCATCAAAGCTTCATCAGCAATACCCTTTGTCAATGACCGATTCGAAGTGTTAACCAAAAGCTGGAAGATCTTTCTTGATCGTCCAGTGACCACCAATGTTTTCCTGAAGAGCAGCTCTATCTCCTCCCATCTGATGATACGAGTCAAGTATCACATGCCCATCATCGGCGAGATTTGCAGGTATCCGTGCCAAACCATAATCAGACACTTGTTGCGCGATAACCTGCTAAAGTCTTTCTTTTGACTTCATACTCATTCCTGCACTTCATCCGAAGTCCTCTCAGCGAGGGTACATGTGAGTATTCCTGGGAGATTGTCTTCTTCGCTACTCCACATGGGTCAAAGTTTAGCCGTCTTTAGAAGAACTCACGCTCATACTCAGAAAACATTTCAGCTTCGACGACTCTAGCTTTATGGATGCTCTAGTTGTTGTGGTAACCCACTGTGATTTGGAAATAAACACTGTAGACTTGTGCCACTTTGATTGTAAGTCATGCATATCCATGAGTTGTCTGCTCAACTCCATGATGACGCACTTGTCGTTTGGATACCTCAGCAACTTTATTGGTTCTCCTGAAAAGCCAGTCACCCTAAGATAGGTGAAGTCTACAAACTGGATGAAAATGCAGCCATGCTGAGATACAACTTCCCAAGCTTCTTTGCTCACCTTGTTGGTCTTCAGATCACCATTTAGTTTGCAGATGAATTCATAAAAGAACCCATCGTTGACCGCTTTGTAATCTTTGTGGCACTCAGGAACTGTCAACTGTGGATAGCAATCAAAGATAGGATCTTTCGCCAGTACGCCTCGTCTATCCAGCTTGGAAAATATGCCCTGCGAGGTTGCTGCATATACCAGGTATGAAGTCATTTTGAAGTTGTAAGTCTGCCTCACACTCCAAAGTTGCTCACCGATGTTGTCACTGATGATCTCTGCCCAATTGATTATCGAATCAGCTCTGTTGATCTCGATAGTCCTCACGAAAGCATACATCCATGAGCGAAAGTTGTGAGTATTGGCTTCTCCACTTATCCTGCAAAGCAATTTAGTGATATCATCCACCTCCTACACCAAGTTGGATCGTGGAAGAGTTCTCGGGAACTTTGATGGAGACCTGGGCTTCTTCATATATCGGTTGTTCATTATGCTCACGCAATCTGCTTTGTGTTTCTCCCATTTGTTACCTGCATCCAACATGCTTGATTGCAATCACCACCGTTCGTGTCGGAATCTTCAGACAATAATTGATAAATTGTGCATCAACCTAATAATTGTCTTTCCATAACATCTCGGATTGTTCTGAAAAGATGATGATATGATCTCGCACACTCCATGACAAATTCGCAAGCATCGAGTTGTGATTAGGAATGCCGATCTTTGGAATAATTCCACTTTGCTTTTCATTGCCCGCATGAGAAATGTCTTTCTGGGCCTGGATCTATTAATTATTTTGGAGATGGGTTCAGGCCCATTGTGTCATTGATATCAACAAATGCGGAAGCTATGCATGATTCTCGTTGATCCCTCTCTATCATCACGCTTCATCATGCATTTGGAGCAATCTTTGTGCGAGCAATCTTTATCTGTATTCTTTTTCTTTTAATCTGCCGGAATTCTTTATAAGCTGGATCAATTCGTGCGAGATCTATCAATTTCTTCAAATTTGAAAATATATTCAATGTACGACATTGATTTGAACTTCCTTTCACTTGTATGAACACCTGTAATGAATACCTGCAATTATTTAAGACAAAGATGAAGTCCAGAGCATGAATACTTGATTTCTGTCACCAAAAATCTGCATATGAAGCCCGCTGCCCTAAAATTTGAGGCTTTGCTTGCATGCAAAGCAAGCATAAATATTTTTAAATTCACCTGGGCACTTATAGCAACATGCAGATAATTATCATAGCATAAATCAAGCTATTCCAACCCTAGGCGCCAAACCTTGAAGCTTCCGGCAATGAAAAACACCTCCAGATGCACAAATCCTCCTTTCTTTGGCGCCAAAACTGTCGGGCTGCAATCCTTAGCAAAAAGAATTAATTGCTTCTTCATTATGGCAGCCCATGCTTATATAACCCTCAACATTCTATTTCTAATAATTGTCCATCCTATTCCTGGCAATTAATTAATAAACAAACATGTTTATTCACCCAAATTGGGCGCCTATTTTTGCATGCTGCTGGCTGCCATTAAATAAATTCATTTTATTTATTTTTAGCATGCTTCCTTCAGTTCTCTTTGGCTTATCTTCATGCATTGACTTTTCCTCCATCCTTGGCGCCAAAATTAGACAAAGCAACTATTAATAAATATCATTAAAAGCTTTGTTTAATGCCCAAATGGGTCGCACTTTTTGGCAAGGGTGAATTCTAAAATTAAGAAGTCAACTTCTGGTGGGAATTTTCACCCTGCACTGCAGCTCTAAAAATCCCTTCTTCCACTTAAGTTATTTGACTTTTATAATGGAAATTTTTACCCTACAAAACAGGTAATAAATTCGCGTCTGCCAACAACCTCTATTTTTCCCACTGCAGCTTAAGTGATTTCCCAAAAAGTGCGACTTGTATTGAAAATAACTTCTTTTGAAAAAGTGCGACTTGTATGGGTGAATAAAACCTTCTAATGGGAAAAGTTAGCTCTCTAGGTAGAGCCAAAAAATTCCATCGGTGCTTTAAGTGATTTTTCTTTATTTTATAATGGGAAATTTCACCTGCAAGGCAGGTAAGAAATTCCCGCCCTCTGCTCCGCCTCTAATTTTCCCATCGCAGCTTAAGTGACTTTGACTTCATGGGAAAAAGTACCTGCAAGGCAGATAAGAAATTCTCACTGCCTGCAGCTACCAAAAATCTCATTGCAGCTTACACTCATTAATTCCAGAAAATGCGACTTGCCTAGGAGAGGCTTTTTGTGCATGACTTCATTATTTTTGTCAGAAGCTTGCATTTTGAGGCTGATTCCTTTTGGTGTTGTGTCGGTAGATAATCTCTAGATGCTTCAGCAATTAAACAGACTATACTAGCAAAGGAATTGACCTAGGGGAATTTCACAGAGAAACTACGGAGAAAACCGGAGAAAAAAAAGAAATAAATAAAAGCGAAAAACGTTGCCAGAAGTTGCAGATAATGCCCTGAATTCATTCCTAGTGAAAACCCTAATGAGATGAGTGAATACTGGCATGCAAAACTTCAACAGGATTCAACCGGAGCACAATTTACTTCAAACGGGGCATTATTTATTCAATAAATAATTAAATAAAAATTTCCCGCAGACAAAACTTGGAGGGATAAAATGAGTTTGGGCATCTGGGTATTTGTCGAAATTGGCTCATATGATTCACTGGGAATATCCTAACATAATACAAACATCTTCTAGCAATAAAAACACAAAAAGACCCGTTATTTTAAAAGAACGAAAAAAATTTCAAATGGGTAGTCCCATTAGGGGTGAAATCGGGACACGAAAGTTGATGTCATGTTTTTCAATTGTTTTTGTAAGCTTTGCATTCTATTTAAGGAGATTTCTAACTATAGTCAAGTTGGCGGGAAAGAATAAAACTCAATTGAAAAATAGAAGGAAAGAGGAACTATTATTTTCCCAAGAAGGTCGGTCATCTTAGAGGGTCTATTTGGCTTTTGGCGTCACATCTAGCTATAAATAGGGGTCCTTTGGCTTCGAGGATATGCATACTTTTGGAAATTATTTCTCTTGGAGTTGGAGCATGTTTGCTTTCTCTCTCTTCCATTGAGGATGAAAACCCTCTTGGAAAACCTATTGAGAACGAAATCTCTCAATAGTGGGCTGGTTTGAGGACGAAACCCCTCAAGCTTGCAACAAGGTGATCTCATAAGGAGTTGTATTCAGTTTTGAAGGCATTTCCAGCCCTCTCCTAGAGTGGCGACTTGCCCTAAGGTGGTGTTTGGGATCTTCTAGGGCATGACGACTACAAATTCAGCCACCATTGTGTTTCTCCTATTTTTAGTAGCTGGAATCTTCATTTATACTTCATTTTGGGGGCTTGGAAACCCTCATTTCCATCTATATTTGTAAGGGTGTGCATTGTTACTAAATTTAACTAAATAAATTCCAGCTGGGGTTTGAAGGCTCATTTCTTGGTTTATATTTGTTCTTAAATATTTATAAAGTTCGTACATACTTTAGATGTGTAAAAGATGCAGATTTTTGGAGAGATTGCATTTCCCTTAACGTTATAAAAATCATACTATTGTACCTTGTTGATTTCAGTTCGTTGTCATAATTTTTAGTTTACTATCTATTGGGGTTTGTGCAATTACCCTTTTGTTTGTTAGAGCCGGAAAGGAGCATTACAATGGTATCGAGCATAGATCTTTCCAACCGGAGGATATTCATGCAAGACGGTGACAAAGAATACATCTACTATCAGAGAGAGAACATGGATTGGCGACCTAGGTTCTTACTAAAGAAAGAAGTCATCCCATTGGTCAAGCACTACATTCGGTGAGGTCACAACATTGTGGCCAGCTATGAGGAGTATAGATAGGGCTCTTTCAAAGGAGATTTGTGATGCCATTTCTCTTGCAGAGTTCATAGGAGTAAGCAAGGGTAGGTCAAGGCCTGAGCCTAGACCTCAAGCGTCCTGAAGGATCTTGATATGCCTTGGGAAAGTGACACTCTCCTGATTGATCGTTCAACAAGGGGACAGTCGATGCATGGATGAAGATGCTAGGGTTAAACCCTAGACCTCAAGAATATGCTAAGGAGTCAAACCCAAGAGAGCTTCTCTTGAAAGAAGAAAAAGAACCAGCAAAGGTAGCGGATACATCAACACCTCAAGAGGGTTTTGAGGGGGAGTCCCAAGAAGACCATGTTGAGGGGCATGTATATGAGAAAAGAGCTTTACCGGTTGCTAATGTTGATTTTCAGCTGGCTGGAATTTCTAGAACAGCAACATATAAGAAGCAGGTTAATGGTGTTCATGACTCTAAGCAAGAACTATGAAGATGCTCCATACATGTGTCAACAAAGTATGGGTGAAGTCAAGGCGGAAAGAGCTTCACTTATTGAATATGAAGAGTCAAAGGTGAAGGAGAATGTTGATCCTAACTCAAAAATTTGAGTCACAAGGTTGGAAGTGTTGAAGATATCTCAGCAAACCTTCATCCGACAAGGGAAGGTGAACAAATTAAGGACAGCCAAAGGTATGAGAGTGTTTCAAAATTGTTGATTCATACTATGCCATTCCAGATTTGTTGTCATCATGGGCAGCATGATGAAAAGGATAGCCATATGCAAATGTGTGGTCATCATGAGAAGCAATCGCAAGAGGGGAAGAAAGTGAAGGACACATGGAGTAGCAAAGAGCACATAGGTCCTTTCATACAAGTTCTAAATTGTTTGTACATGAAAGTTTGGGAACCAGGTGATCTTTTGAGATACAAGAAGGATATGGGCTTTGAAGAGTTCAATATTACTATTTCTAATGAATTCTTTATCTCATGTTTTTGGTTAGAAAAGAGGTTCTTGAGCAGTCCTATAAAGTATGCTATGCATTCTAACGAAGCGGTGGAAAATCATTGCTCACAATTCATAGGGCACTCCTTGGAAACAAATCCTACACTTGAAGACAAGGCTATGGAGGAAGTCACCATGGTCGGGGCAGCGAGATGCTTGATGGATAAGCCATATGGTCTTTATGTTGATTATCAAATGCTTCCCACGCAACATAGTTTGGGGTTCAATAATATAACTCAAAGATCACTAGCGGATAGTGGTGTCCAACATGCCATGGAATTGAACATTGGCTGTCATTCCTCAAGGGCTGATTGGAGATCTAGCTACAAGCAGAATTTGATTGCCATGCACATGGTTTCAGTCATTGAAGTAGTTTTCAGCTTATAGTTGTTGTTGAAGAATTTTCAGTCAAGGAAGGGTTGTTTCCAACCCCTGGATCACTCACATGGCTGAGTTTGGCGAAGGATGTCATGTATGACAGCTGTTGTACCAATATTTTATCTGCTGCCAGCAACAGTACCAACCCCTTTTACACTTGTATGATAGTCATAAAAATGTTTTTAGTCACATGGTGTGAAGGAGAACTCAAGGAGGATGTGTTTCTTCAAATGGGCTTCACTATTCCGGGTTGTAGAGTTGTTGTCATTCATATTTTCAGCTTTCCCAACATTGTACTTGCAGCCATACAAGTAGTCTCAGCCATACATAGGAGTAATCTTCAGTTTGTTGATGTTGTTGAAGCATTTTCAGTCCCTATATGGTTGATTCCAACCCCTATATCATTGTCATTTCTGAATTTTGTGAAGAATTTGAAGTATGGTAGTTGTTATCCTATTCTTTTTGCTGTTGTCTGCATCAGAACCAACCCCTTAACCCTTTTTATGATAGTCACAAAAGTGTTTTCCATCACAAGGTGGAAGGATTTTCCACCTATCATCAATGAGGGATTGTTTGCCGTTGTTTTAGGAGAGTTTTCAGCCACCACATAGCTGATTCTGGACGAGAAATTGCAATGGTACAGCTACAGCCATACTTGGGGCAGCATGAATGGACCTTTGAGAGTCCATCATATGAAGGGGAATTTTGAGGAGAATGCAAGCAAAGGAAGAAAGCTAGTCCACATATCTATGAGGCATTGTAATGTCCCTTCTAGGGCATCAAATATAAAACAAGGGTTTGGACTCAAACCCCAATCACAACTTCTAATTTTTATTACAGCCACCTGTCAATCACTTCAAACCCTAGAGGAGCAAATTGAAAATGTCATTAGCAACCAAGAGCAATCTGAATATTTATGGCAGCAAAGGAATTCATATGACAACCAACAATATCACCACTTAGCCCTAGCAATGAACCTGATTTTTATTTCCTAGGGCAGCGAACTGTATAGGGACTTCACATCAACATATAACCATGCAAAAGAGCTGAAAATGCTTCCAAATAATTAATTCAACCACGACAATATTTATCCAACAATACAATTCAAAGAAATGGATAAATGGAGGAATAAAACACAGCTGTAATTAATTTTATGACAGCAACAGACCTGTCAACCCCAAGGGCTGGAAATAGCTCATAAATCACTCCAAAAATCACCAACAATGAGAATTCAGCCTCATAAATTATGAGGAATAAGTTCAAAACCTCAGAATGTCAAAAAGTGCCCTAGATGATACCAAACCTTTCCCCCAAGCAAGTCGCCTAGGGTTAGTAGGGAAGAAACAAACAAGAAATCCTCCTTAAAGCTCACTTGTGACTTCCGGGTGAAGCCACCAATGCACACAAGAGGGTTTTCGTCCCCAAGTGTGATCCTATTGAAGGTTTTCGTCCTCAATAGGTGACCAAGGAAAGGGTTTCATCCTTCAATGGCAAGAAGAGAAGCTACACTAGCTCGAAATCCCAAGTAAATGTCAAATGATGAATGATAATGATATGCTCCTCCACCATTTGAGCCTCCTTAAGTACCCCTCTTTGGCGACAAGGATGAATTAGAGGACTAATTCCCATGGCCGATTTCTTAATGAAGGGGAAGTGTACTTTTAATCTTCACTTGGTCCTCCAAGAAGACCGACCTCATGTGGAGAAGATAGAAGTTCCTTTTTGCTTTGTCATTCACCCATCACCTAGTCGAATCACTCAAAGCCATAATTAGTAATTAAATAAATAAGGAAAATACAATCACTTACAATTATGGCAATGTTCACCTCCCTTGTTTTCCTTCCTTGAAGCCCACGGAAGGTGGAATGGGCCCAAAGCCTTCATAATGACTACCTTGGAAATGGCAACATTACGAGGCATGAAGAAGTAATGTTGAGAGCTCTTGTTTTTCTTAATAAGTTTGTTCCATGTGCAGGTACAAGAATAGAAAAGGAAGAGCAGCTGAGTTTATTTCCCACCCAAACAAATGGTGGAGCATATGGGTTTGCAGCTGAAGATGGAGAGTTTTCAACCCTTGTATGGCTACCTACCGCTTCTACATCAATCACTGTTACTGAAGCTTGCATGGGTTTGTCATATTTATATCATTTCTATATTGTTGGTCATAATATTTTCAGTCATAAACAGTTGTACACTTGTGCAATTTAAGAAGGTTTCCTTGCATGGTAATGTTAGTGGAGGGGCTCCACTATTGAAGACAATCTTCCCAACCATCCTAGTGCTGATTTGGATGGAATTCCAAGAGACTTGTGGCTGTTATGACTTGTTTCCAGCTCACATGCAAGTTGTGTTGTGCCATGCTTTGGAGGGATCAGCCCCATGGTAACATTATGGGACCCATTGGAGCTCAAGGCTATAGTCATGAAGCAAGTGTATGGGATCCTTCATCACAAGAGAAGAACAAATGGGTACCTCGGGGGCATGGTAGTGAGCACTTGGGGCAGCCTTTGGCCTTAAGGGAGTGTATGCAAGATGTTCTCATGCTTTGGGTAGAAGGCTTCATTGAGGAGAGCATATAGATGTGGGTGATGGATGGAGTAGACTTCATGATAATTGTTGGCAGAGGTTGTTCGACTTGACATCTATGGGATTTAGATGTTTTGGTTATCATAGTATGATGGTACTTGGGCATATGAGCTTGTTTTGGCAAGAGCTCTTTCATTTGACAAGTACAAGATCCAAATTATTGGAGCATCCAAGCTTGCAATTGCTTGAGGGCAAACAATTTTGGGAGGGGAGGATTGTAATGTCCCTTTCTCAACGCTAGTCCTCTTTGAAGACCTTGAGCCCATTCCACTTCCCATGGGCAAAAAGGGAATGGGCAAGGGAAGCTAATGTCATGTTTTTCAGTTGTTTTTGTGAGTTTTACATTCTTTTTTAGTAGATTTCTAAGTATAGTCAGGTTAGTTGAGAAACAATAAAAGCCAATTAAAAAAATAGAAGGAAAGAGAAACTATTATTTCCCCTAGAAAGGTCGGTCATCTTAGAGGGTTCTATTTGGCTTGTGGCGCCAAAATTAGGTATAAATAAGGGCTCATTTGGCTTGGAGGATGATATGCATACTTTTGGAAATTATTTCTCTTGGAGTTGGAGCATATCTTTCGCTTTCTCTCTCTTCCATTGAGAACGAAAACCTTCTTGGAAAAACCTATTGAGAATGAAACCCCTCGAGTAATGGGTTGGTTTGAGGAAGAAACCCCTCAAGCTTGCAACAATGTGATCTCATAAGGAGTTGTATTCATTTTTGAAGGCATTTCCAGCCCTCGCCTATGGTGGCAACTTTCCCTAAGGTAGTGTTTGGGGTCTTCTAGGGCACAACAACTTAAAAAAATTCAGCCACCATTGTGTTTCTCCTATTTTTAGTAGCTCGAATCTTCATTTATACTTCATGTTGGGGTTGTAAATCCTCATTTCCAGCTATATTTGTAAGGGTGTACATTGTTGTTATTAGATTTAATTAAATAAATTCCAAGCTGAGGTGAGATGGCTCATTTCTTTTATATGTGTGTGTGTGTGTGTGTGTGTGTGTGTTCTAAAATATTTCTAGAAGTTCCCTACATGCTTTGGATTGTGTAAAAGATGCATTTTTGGAGAGATATTGCATTTTCCTTACTGTTATTATAAAAATCAGACTGTTGTACCTTGCTGTCATAAATTTCAGTTGGTTGTCATAATTTTCAGTTTACTATCTATTGGGGTTTGTGCAATTTCCCTTTTGTTTCAGTTAGAGCCCGGAAAGGGGCATACAACAACCTTTGGATACTGTTGCTTCACACATTGAGGGGGTAGATAAGTGAGGTAGTGCTCATCTCTCGCAGTATTACTCCTAAGGTACTCCAAAGCACACTAGCTCTAGGCAACAAGTGATCCGCTCCATCTTAACATCATGGATCTGCTCCTCAGTATTGTGGATCCGCTTCTTCACGACCACCTCCGGGCTGCACAGCCAAGCACACATTACAAGTTTCTTTTCTGCCACAGGAGTTTCTTTGGCCTTGGATGTCGGGACGAATTATGTGGGGAGTGACAACTTGACCCCTCAACTCTAGACATTCCCCCGAGGAGTATTATCAAATCTTGTATTGGCCCTTTCACAGTGATAGACTATGACACTGATGATTCGTCTATCCTAGGCACGATCGAGATGTTTGATGAAACTACAACTTCAATCATCCCATGCTCTTCGAGGGTTCTTACCCTCCCGCATGTTTATTTGTACTATTAACTTAACCACATAGATTGGGGATTTCTTGCATTGGGTTTACCCGCGTTTACTTTCATTGCTTTTGTTCATCTTCTTTTATATAGTTAGTCCGTGTGCCTTGGGTCCTTTTCACCCTGCAATATCAATTGTATTCGGGTGAATTCTCGAGTCCAATTGACCTACTTTTGGTCATTCATGGATATTAATATAATTTCTTTCTTTCTTTCTACATCAGTTTTCATAAAAAGATTAAAGCATTTCTCAAAGAAGTTTGGTTGAAGATTATTCCGATGAATTCAATTTTCTCTTAATAGTTTATGCAGAAATATGTTATTTAAACAAGTTTCTTTGACCGCACATGTGATGCACCCTAGCTTTATAGGTTGTACTTTTTATATTCGAAATTTTTAACTAAAACATACCCCGAGTAATCCCTACACATTAGACTCGGAGCACTTGAGTTTTCAGAGATCGAGTCTTATTATGCCTATTTATATTTGAATTTTCTAGTCCCCGGGTCTTGAACAAGAAAGAAAGAAAGAAATTATATTAATGTCCACAAATGACCAAAAGTAGGTCAATGGAACTGAAGGATACAACCATTAGCAATAGAAAGTTCTAGGAAGAGAGAATCCTAGAGGCGAACCAACAAAATAAAGTACAAAGACAAAATAGAGCAGCGTGCCACTAACACAAGTGGCAAAGAAACCAATACAAATAATAATGAGGGGCGAACAAAAGCCCCAAGAGCATGTGCCAATGAAGACTAGAGGCAAATCTCATCAAATGTCTTTATCTGTGCCTAAAGTGGAGGAATCATCTGAGCCATTATCGATCACTGTGAGAGATCTGATAATATTGTTCGGTGAGTACACAGGGTCAAAGGAGCTAGGTTGGGGATCCTAGGGGAAGCAAGACACTTCCTCTAGAATCTCTCCTAACATCCAAGGCTAACTCCCGTAGTAGAAAAGAAGCTTGTAATATCAGTTTTCCCCTTGGTTTGGGGGAGAGCTGGTAAGTAATAGACCCATGTCGCCGGAGGGGCAGAGCCACGCTGACATGGCAGAGCAGAGCCACGATGCCGGAGAGGAGCGGGCTTGGAGATCTGAGTAGTAGTGATGCACCGAGAGAAGCGCCACCTAACCGATCTATCAGCTCTGATCCTTTGTTTCAAATCCTTTGTTTATGGGACTAGGCGATTGCCACCTTGAAACAAAATACAAGAAAGACTATTTCCAGCCAAGTGCTTAAGGTCACCTTGCCCAGTCTAATATATGTCTTGCAACAGGACCTTTTATGGATTGAAAAGAGATCATAACATTTTGTGTTCGGGCAGTTGCAGATAAATGTTCAAGTGCATATGAGGTTATAGAGTTCTCTTTGAGTTTTGTTAGATGTTGGATTAATATGGAGTGTATGAGCTGCGTCCATACTCAATACGTACTCAAATTTTGTTATTATTTCACATCAAGATAAGAAAAAGGTAGATAAATAAAGGAACTCATAAAAGGACAGTAATTTTAAAATTCTAAAAATGAAAATTGTACAGACTGATACAACTGCATCTAAATCCAAACCACTTATCTATTTCTCATCCTTTATAGTCTACACTACTGAAGGAAAAAAAGATTAATATCACTGACTGGAGAGCAGTATACATACCAGGTGCAAAATTTTGCATCTATGCAAAGGATATAAACTTGAACTTAAACATTCGCCCGTATCTGTACAATGTAAAAAAACAAATAATTGAAATCCTAGAAGAGAAGTGGCGGAAACAAAATTAACTCTTGAGAATAAGTATCCTAGGTGAAATAATGTATTTTTAAGCTGAAAACGAGCATTCACTTTCTTTTAAAGCTTTTATTCAGAATTTTTCAACTGCCTCATCAATCTTTCATCACCTCAATCTTGCATTTGTACAACTTCAAATAAGCTTAGAAACTCATTCCCATGATAATAAGCAAAAACTAATCACCGAGTGTTCAAACTGTCTCTTATAACAACCAAGTCTCATACGAGATTAAAGAGTGAACTCCAGCCTCAAGGACACACTAAACATTATAATACTCAAAGTTTACAGCTAAATGATTGCGATAAGATGACAATTCAATTCACACAGCCTTAAGCCTAAGTCATGGTAAAGTTAACAGAATATGTACAGTGTTCAAACTTCAAACAATTATAATAAAATTGTAATAGAATGCCTAAACGAATTCCACTTAGGAAGCATAAAAGAATGCCTGAATGAATTTCACTTAGGAAGAAATAAAAAAACTGCACATTAAACAGACCATGTCACTGTTGGAAGATTCAGACACGTTAGTTTTCCAAGTACAGAATTATAACGATTGGACATACAGTTTCCAAAATTAATGCCACAATGTAGGACATGGCGCTTCCTAAGCAACTAGAGCATGGTTCATTTGGAGCAGGGGAAAAGAAGGATTCAGGAGAGATTTCTAGAATGCTAACTACATTTTTACTCTACAATCTATCATTGAGGAGGCTCATCATCAATCTTCTACAGTCTTATGCTGCTTTCTACGATTTAAAAAGGCCTTTGACTTTGTACCCAAACATTTGTTGCTATTCATCTTTGATCTCTGATGCCATGATGAGGCTCTATCAAATAATTGTTGGTCAGTTTCAAACTACACACGGACTCTTCGTAATCTTACGTGATGGTTGTCCCTTTTCATTGATGATGCGGCACTCTCACTCATTCTCACGAAGGTTTGTAAACACAGTTAGATGCTCTTTGTAAAATCCCTTTCTAGGGCTGAAACACAAGAACAAGGAAATCACACAAACCCCAAACTGATTAAATCTGATTTTAGACCAGCAAACTGAAAAATTAGATCAACAATGTACAACAGTCTGATTTTTGAAATAGCAGCTTGCAAAAACAAGATTTCACCCAAATATCACCATAAAACTCATCCACAATATTTATAAACCTTTTAGAAACACTTTAGGACAATTTTCATCATGAAATCCAATCTCAAACACAGCTGGCAATTTATTTATCAACAGTAGAAGTACAGCCAAGATAAATGATCAAAAATGAGGTCTCCAAACCCCAACAATGGCCAAATATGAAAGATATCAGCCTTATAAATTATGACAAATCTGAATATCAAATAATAATTGAGTTTCGTGCCCTAGAAGGCACCCAAATTCACTCCAACCCTAGTCGCTCCCTAGGAGAGGGGCTCCAAACAATGCAAAAGCTCTTGATAGGTCTTCTCCTTGATGCCCTAGATACAAACCAGCAAGAGGATCTTTAGTATTTGCCTTCACACCACCAATATGCCACAAGGAAGGTTTCCATCCTCCTTGGATGCCACACTATGGATTTTCGCCCTTAGTGGAGTTGGAAATAGAGCAATCAGCCCTAGAGTCCAAATTGATAAAGTATATATGTCAAAAGTGATGTGCAAATGAGCCTATGCGACTCCTCTTATACCCTTTAGTTGGCGCCAAGAGTCATAAGGGTGAATTTTCCCCATGACCGACCTCTTAAGGAACTTGCTTTATCTTCTAATTTGCTTTTTAACTCCTCCAACCCAGCCGACCTGCCTCATAAAGGAAAACACTAAAAGAAAATGTAAATGCTCACGGAAAAGGACTAAAATATAAACAAATACTTCCCTTGTTCACCTTCTTCATAGACCCAGTTGGAAGTAGGAAGTGGAATGGACTAGAAAGTCTTGAAATGAATTAATTCGGGAAAAGGGGATGTAATGTCCCTTTTGGTGAAAGTATGAAAAAAATTTGCCATTTTTGGAAATCAAGGAAATCACACAAACCTTGCATGTGAAATAAATTCTGCTCCGTTTTATAACAGCAGCTCTAATATTCCTTAAAACCCTAGCGTTGATGGCAAATTTTCTTAGGGACGTTAACTCATTTTTGTACCTTTTTGACCAACAACTAGCTGAAAAGACTTATAAATAATTATTAGATGGATGCTCTTTTGTATGAATTGTCCATAATGATTACATCAATATAAATTTAAATAATAAGTATAAACAAGATTTGACACCGAGAACTCTAATTAAATTTATCACGAACTGCGGGCAACCACGGGAAGTGGAATGGACTAGAAAGGAAATGAAAACAATAGATAAACTCGTAAATCTCACACAAAATAAACAAATTATAGATTTCTAATATTCCTTTATAAAATATAGGGACGTTAAATCAAAATATTGCAAAAGTACTTCTAAATAACCAAACTTGATTGGCATTTATGATAATTCTCTAATTAAATTTATCGGGAACTCCTCGGACTGAAAACAATGATTATTTACTAATAAACAAATTATAGATTTCAGCCTTATAAAATATGTTAAATCAAAATATGTGGATGTACTCTGAAAAACTATGATTAACTAAACATCTGAAAAACAAACATAACACAAGAATACCATAGACTATGATACGAAGGAATGATGACAAATCTGAAATATAAGTGTAAATTATAATATCAAAATGAAATTGTTACAATCTCACCCATGAAGTACTTCAAGCATTCCTAACTTCACTTGCCTTCTAACAATAACTATGGGAGAAACTTCACAATTACACCTCTTAATGGCTTCTTTAACATACTTTCTAAATGATGGCTTCATTCACACACTCACTCATACAATATTTCTCACTACTTCCTTCTATGCTAAATGCGGGGGGTGGCCTCTCTATTTATAGAACTTTCAAGCTTATCCACCTTATCTCTAAGATAGGATAAGAAATCTACTACGACAGAATCGTATTCCATACCTTAACTCTTATCTTTGCATGTAAGCTTATCTTTTAAGATAAGATAAACCTTATCATTTCACATGAGTTCCACTTTTTAAGACTTTTTACAAATAAAATACACAAAATATTTATGACCTCACTCCTTGTCCTTATTACCAATATAATATTTCTAATTCCTAATCATGTAGACCCTACTTCTCTACTTACCCGACTTTGACATTTTAACATTATCGAACCACTTACGACAAATATTTACTTTTTACCACAACATTCCTATTGTGCTTGATTGTTACCGTCTTATACATTATTGGCGGCATAAATCGTGCGGCGCCGTTATCTTCTATCGGATGCTACTACTAATTATACTTAACATCATATTCCTAATACATACATTATTGAAATAGAAATTACGGAGGAAAATTTTAGTGTCGGCAGTACCTTCTCTGCGAATATGGAAGCCTCCTCCATTCGGATTTGTCAAATTAAACACTGATGGGGCAGCTAGAGGTAATCCGGGTCCAGCCAGTATGGGAGGGATAGCTCATGACTCTTTGGGAACTCCTCTCTTCTTCTTTGCATATCAATTGGGACACTACACTAACAATGTGGCTGAAATTATGGCTATCCAGCGTGCTCTCTGGAGGCAACTAAACTAGGATGTCCTAGTATCATAGTAGAATCGGACTCCAAGGTTATTATTAACCTTCTACAAGCCCCTGAGCAACATCCGTCTAATAATTGGCTTATTTCGAGTGGGATCGAGATCGAGATAAAACTCATTGTCGGCCAGTTCAAACAATCATATACTCTCATGTCCCTAGGGAGCAGAACAAGATAGCTGATGGCTTGGCCAATTGGGCTTTAGATCATTCTAATCTGATAAACTTTGGTCCTCTACCCCTGACCTGGCCCCAGGAGAAACGGAAACAGATAGAGCGGATCCTCTCTTTGAAATCACATGATGGATAAATCACAGATATGTTATCTCTTCTCTTTTATTTGTACTTGGAAATCAAAAGATATCTCATCCAGTATGAGTATAATTGCTTGGCATTGTAATTTGTACTTTATAATTTTATTAATATAAATATGGTGGTTTTTGTTTTTAAAAAATATGATAAATCAAAATATCAAAGAATAAATGAGTTATGTGCCCTAGAAGGCACCAAATCACACTCAAACCCTAGTCGCTCCCTAGGAGAGGGGCTCCAAAAATATGTCAAAGCTCTTGTAGGTCTTCTTCTTGATGCCCTAGATCCCAATCAGCAAGAGAGTCTTCAATAGATGTCTTCAATTCACCAATATGGAGAGTTTTTGTTCTCCACTAAGCCACAAGGAAGGGTTTTGTCCTCCTTGGATGCCACACAAGAGGGTTTTCGTCCTCAAGTGGAAAGGTATTGAGCAATCAGTCCAAAAAACCAAGTATAAGTGTATATGTGTCAAAGATGATTTGCAAATGAGCCAACAAAACTCCTCTTATACCCTTTGGTTGGTGCCAAGAGTCATAAGAGTGTAGACCAACCTCTTTAAGTGTTTGCTTCTCTTTTTAATTTGCCTTTATGAGCTCCCAATCCAGGTGACCTAACTTAGGGAGGAAAAATACAAAAAGAAAGCATTAATAACAATGAAAGAAAACATAAATAAAACCCAAGGACTTCCCTTGTGCAATTCCTTCTTGGCCACGGGAAGAGTAAATGGCAAGAAGTCTTCAATTGGTGCTAGAATGAAAAAGGGGACATTACAATCCTCCTTCCCAAAATTGCTTGCCCTCAAGCAATTGCAAACTTGGTTGCTCCAATAATCTAGATCCTATACCTGTCAAATGAAAGAGCTCTTGCCAACACAAGCTTATATGCCCAAATACCATCATACCAAAACAATCTGAACCCCGTAGCTGTCAAGGGAAACAACTTCCGCCCACAATGATCACGGTGTCCACTCCTTCCATCACCCATATCTATATGCTCTCCCTCAATGAAGCCTTCTATCCAAAACATGAGGACATCTTTCAACATAGCTTGCATGTAGGCTGAAAATAAGTCATAACAGCCATAAATCGCTTGGGATTCCATCCAATTCAGCACTAGGATGGCTAGGAGGAGTGTCTTCACTAGTGGAGTTTCGCCACTATCATTACCATGCAAGGAAACCTTCTTAAATTGCCCATGGATACAATTGTTCATGACTGAAAATATTGTGACCAATAGTATAGAAATGATACAAACATGACAAACCCATGTAAGCTTCAGTAATATGATTGATGTAGAGGTGTTAGGCACCCATACAAGGACTGTAAACTCTTTGTCTTCAGCTGTAATCCCATATGCTCCCCATGTGATTGGGTGAGAAACAAACTCAACTGCTCTTCTCTTTTAATACCTTTACCTGCACATGGAACAAACTTATTAATGAAAATGAGAGTTACCCTCATCGTTGCTTCTTCATGCCTCATGGGTATGACGACAAGTTCTTTTTCAATGCTTGCAATCATCTCATATTCTCCTCTCAAGTGATGGATGTTCAAAAGTTCATTCGGGATATCCCAAACACGGTTGCGATCATGTATTTTGTTCCCAAAATCGAAGGATAGTGGCCAAAATCCTTATAACAGCTGAAAATACATCAACAATGATAGTAGATTGCAAACCCTTCAACTTCATGGTTGGATACTCATCTCTATATTTCTACACGGGTATTTTCTCATTATTGAGTGGGGAGGTCATCGTTTTGGGAGACTTAATGCAAATACTAGAAACCTCGTGTTCCCCGCACGACGGGGATCGATGACGTGTTATGCACGCCCGGCGTGGAGGCTTCCAGGCGGGACTCAAAGGATATTGCGGGACCTTTGTCATCATATGGGTGGCACCTTCTTCAAATGGGGAATCTCATGATTTGTTGATCCTGAATGGCATTCCATATTTCCCGACTCCCGCTTCTTCACATGCGAGACCCCATGGTGGGGGAGCTAGTGTGGTGGACTACATCATGACTACTTCGATTTGATCCCCTACATTCACCATTTGTGCATCTCCCCATTCCTCTTGCTAACCATGCGACCCTTTCCTTCTCTTTACACGTTAGCCCTCGATCCTCGACCCCATCCCATGCCCCTTCTCGGACCATCTGGAAGTTTAATGAGGGTGATCCTGTTGACTTCTCTTTTCACCTTCGCCAACTTCTTCCCCCTGTACCCCAATTTTCCTCCCTCTCCTCTAATTTGATGTTTGATACCCTTTCCTCCGCCATTTGTGATGCTACTCTATGTTCTTTCCCCCACTTCACCCCCACCCTCCCTTATAAGAGGATCTGCCCCATGAACCAGTGGTACGATGAAGATTGCAAAGCCCTTCACCGTCAACTTCGCTTTGCTTTCACACACGATCTCCCCTCCTTCCCATCTCTCAAGTCCGATTACCGTCATCTCCTTCGCCACAAGAAGCGCACCTTTATCTCTCGCCGCTACCTTAAGCTCCGTGCATCCCTTATACACTCCCCCCAGTGGCGTACCATTCTTCCCCGTCATTCCTCCTTACCCGAGGACAGACATCCCAGCTCCATGTTTACCCATACTTCCACCCTCTATGACATTCCTGGCCAGCCCCGAGATCTTGGTTGTGTCCCCCCTCCACCTATCATATTTTTAGCCACACAAATGTGAAGAAATCCATTCAGCCATGAACAAAGCAGGGGCCGCGAGATGAGGAGGGCTTCCAGGATAGAATTCTTCAAGCACAATTTGGACACTCTAAACAGCTATCTTGTGGACCTCTTGATCGGATGCTTTGTATAGGCTTTCGAAGTCGTGTTCCCACCATATCATTCACCCTATCCACAAGTCGGGTCCTACTTCCAACCCTAACAACTACGGGAAGATCATGGTGGGCCACACGTTCTCCAAGTTTTATGCCACGATTCTCCACATGCACTTTACGAGTTTTCAGTAGTACCATTACAGAGCCGGCAGGCGGGCGGGTTCGACTCGCTTACCAAGCTGCCGCCCACATCCTTACCCCTTGAGCCATTCGAGGAGGCTCGCCACCGCTCCTCCAGAGTTTTCTGCTTTGTTTTGTGGATTTTTGGAAAGCCTTTGACTCGGTGCCACGGGAAATTCTTTTCCGTACACTTAGAGACATCGGTATCTCGAAACTCTTCTTGTCGCCATTCACCTTTCTGCAGGTTTTCCTGATTTCATCAAGAGCACCATTGGGGTTAAACAAGCTGCCCCCTCTCACCTACTTTGTTTGGTATTTATATAGATGAGTTGGAGGATTTTCTCAGGGATCATATCCAAGAGGAGGATGGTTGCCTTCTTCACCAGGTGTTGATCTGCATCCTCCTTTTCGCGGATGATGTAATTCTTGCCTCTTCCGCAGAGGGACTTCAGAGACGGTTGGATGCCTTAGCCCTCTTTTACAACCACAGACAACTCACAGTTAACCTTGGTAAAACCAAGGTCATGATCTTTAATGGGCTGAGGACCTCTGACTTCCACTTCTTCTATAGAGGGGAAGAGATTGAGATCACCAGTTCCTACACCTACCTGGGAGTCTTATTTAGCGGGCCCCATTTAGTGCTTCGGCATGCTCTTTAGCCCCGCGTCAACAAGGGGTATGGTTCATTGGCAATCTTGGAGAGACAGTGCTTCCGCCACCACTTCCAGGACATTCAATCGAAGATGTCTCTCTCTGATTCCCTTGTGAGGCCCACGGTCCTCTATGGGTTTGAGGTTTGGGGGCCATCCTGCATGATTCGATTGGGCTACTATTGAGGGAGTCTAGATCCTCATGCTCAAACACATCATCTCAGTGCAACGAGAAAGTTCCACACAATATCCTCTTGGTTGAGTTCGGGGCTCGCCCTTTTAGAGTAGAGACTATATTTGGCTCTGGTTTCACTTTTGCATCCCATCCAGGGACTTTCAAATTCTTCTACAGGTAGGCATAGGTATCTCTACCTTGCCTACCGTTCCTCTGACGCCATCGCTCTTTCTAACCACAGTGGTCGTTCCCGCATTGGCTTTGAGTACGTTTGAGTCTCATGTCTCCTTAGCTCTTTTGGGATTCAGATGGACTACCTCCCACCATACAAATACTCCATGGATGCCCCTACCCATCTCCTACCGAGTAAGCAGGACCTGCACAAAATTATCAGAGACAACATTTACAGGAAGTTTATCCAGCACACTTGGATCAGCCCTCCGGGCGGATTACGCCCTAAGATGGCTTTCTATGCAGCACATTTCTTGCGGTCAATGATGGGCTAATTAGATGGCCTACATATATCTCCCGACACTCACGCTCAAACACTCCACATATCCCTAGGCTAGTTCAGGGTGGGCTCTCATAGACTTCGGGTGGAGGACCACTGTTGGACCACTCGAGAGAGGATTTGCCAACTTTATTCCCTCCGGGAGGTCGAAACGGAGGAGCATTTCATTTTCGGGTGCCCTATCTACTATGAGATCGAGAGGGAGACTTCATTGCCTATTGCGGGAGCATCGACATTGCGGCCTTCTTGGGTATTGTGATAAGCGGTGTTTTCTCTCTACTTACAAAAGGCTCTCGGGCTTCGGAATTAGACTCTTTAGTCTCTTCGCAGACATGATCGCTACTTGACAGATCACATCTTTCTTTACGGTGCTCCCACTGGAGAGGGGCACCAAGCGGCATCTTGACACTCAAGCATGACTCTCATACCAGATCCATCGGGACCTAGGATGCCACTTCCCGACCCAAAGGTTTTCACGATCACACTCGGTCAAGGGCCCTCCCCATGGATCATGGTCAATCGAAGGAAGCGAGGACTCATCTTGCTCGCCCTTCTCCACAGACAATGACATTTCGGACTCTCCACGGTCTTAGCTACGGGACACAAGCATATTACAGCTACTTCCGGTCTCGGATGCTAGGTGATTGTATCATAAATGGGGCTCCTTCTTTTGCTCCATCTTTCACTCCTTTGACCATTGTGGCCCTTGCTTCTCCTTCTTTCCTTTCTCTTCTCTCTTTTCTTGTTGTTCGGTTGACCCTTTCGAGTCTCCCTGTTGGATCTTTTGGCTTTTGTAAGTGCGCAGTCCCATTGACCTACTCTTGTGGTCACTCATCGGACATTACTATAATTATCTTATCTTATCTACTTTTCAAAAGAATGGATAGGGAGCTGAAGTTGTTGTGGACAGCGAATGAAACAAAAATACAACAGCTGTAATAATGATTACCTTGGCCTCAAAAGATGCTTCCAAGTTGTCCCAAACTAATCTCTTCAAAATTTGGCTCAGATCAGAACTTATGAGTGTTGGTATGTAAGTATAACAGCCATACTTTGCCGAATTTCGTCCCAAACAATACCAAATATGTTGGAACATTGGCCTTAATTGTTCTCAATGAGTGAACCCTCTTACACACCATTTCAAATAAAAAGAATGTCTTTAAATCTGCCCCTCTATTGTTGTCCCAAGAAGATATGCACAACCCAACAAATGAGATTGGGAAAAACATCTCATCTTGGTTGTAGCATTGCATTTCATTACTCAAATTCAGAATTGTAGTAGCCAACAAACAACTTGTGAGAGTTACCCTTACCTTGTCAATGTCACTATAAGAAGAGCACCCCTTCCTTATGATCGAAATCCACTTGGTGGCTGCAAATAGAATGTGGAACCAGTTGAACATGTTGGTCATAACAGCCACAAGATTTGAGACAACTCCCACAATGATTTGGGGTTCATGATTCACATTTTCCAAGCTCCTCTCAATCGTGTTACAAGGATGACTTACACCACAAAACTCCCATTGAATCCATGTCTCATTAGGCATTCTTGCTAGGCATGTTTTAGAGAACCAATCCCAAACAATGGCATGATACATTACTTCACCTTGGTTTATGAAAACTGAATTATTGCATACCTTGTAGCAAGCTGAATTTGTATTTTCAAGTGGATGAATTATCCATAACCTTCACATACATCCAAAAGTGGCAATCTTGAAAGTAACTTGAGTCCCATAAAACCATAGCAAGTTGATTCATACAATCTTGATTATAAAAATAACACTTAGTGTAATGTCCCCCTTTTTATAAAAAATTAAAAAGAGGGTAAAATCGATTTGCACATGTAATTTTAAAATGAAATTTTATAAATTGTGCAAATCGAAATAAAAGGGGAAGTTCGACTTCACCTTGAGATAATAAAAGCATGTTTTTAAAGGTAAATCAAGTGACTAGGCAAGTCGCATTTTCCTGGAAGCATTTAATAATTAATATTGGAGATAAAGTGATTATTCCTAAGCATTGGGTCGACCCATATGAGCATCTTTTTAATATCCCTATGCATTTAATATTTGTTGTTGGTGACTTTCAGGCACATTTTTAAATGAGATTTCCTCCTAGATGATGGCGCCAAAGATGGAGAAGAACTTTGGAGGATGTGCAAGCAAAAGCTATAAAAGAAGATGTGGTTACTCCTTTTTTGGCATGTTGACGGTTTATAAAAACTTATCTTCATGCTTGAAGAAGGGATGTATGCCCACTTATGATCAAAATAAAAGGTGTTTATTAACACCACCATTTGTGAAGTGTGTGTGCCCATAAAAGCTTGAAGTAATAAGTTTTACAATCATTTCTCTTTATATATACAAGGCGCCATTTTTGGGAGAAGATATAAGCTTGCTTTGAGGGTTTGAAGTGTGATTTATGATGAATATCTTTTATTACATGCGTTGTTGGTTTTTACCTAATGAAGTCAACTTGTTTGGGCATGTGCTAAGAGTGTTTTGGAGTGATTTTGAAGTATTTATAAATCTATTGTTTAGATTTATTAATTACAGATCTGGAACTGCATTTATTAACTCTTAAAGTGAAGGAAAAACGTTGGAATTGTATTGCAGATTTTACCCTAACCCTAGCGACTGGGTTTAGGGTTGCCTCCTTTTGAGGGTTTTAATGTGTGAACAGATCTATTTTTTATTTTGGATTGAAGCTCATAATTTTCCCTTTCCTGCACTTGGTTTCATTTCAAAAGAGTTAATATTTTGAAATTATGGATTTTCAAAGTTTTCATTGATTTTGTGATTTTATTTATTATTTTACTCTTGAAAAGAATATTGGAAAAAGGAGTATAAATACCGATTTGGATTGCCCATCCAAACCCTCACCTTGGCTCACTCCAACTCCATTTGGGTTGTATTGTAGCTGACACTAGGGTTAGTTGAGGTAACCCTAGAAGGGTTTATCTTCTAAGTTTGTTTTTGCAAGTAAATAATAATATATTACTAATATCCCTGAGGGGATATTACGCCTAGCTTGCTTACCATTCATCTTCCCATCAATTTCAACACGCTGCTCAAGATAAGAAATATATTGCAGCGACATAGGAGGAATTAACAAATATGAAATATGATCATTACTATCATACCTTAGGTTGTCCTCAACATGTTCACCTTCCCTTGCCGGATGAGGAATGATTGAGATATCTTCTACACTTCCGACCTTGTGACTCAGAATTTCTGAATTAGGATCAGCCTTCTCCTTCACCTTAGATTCAACAAGTGAAGCTCTTCTGCCTTACCTTGGCTTCAACAATATTTTGTTGACACTCACATGGAACATCTTCATGGTTCTTGCCAAGTCATGTACACCATCAACTTGCCTCTTATTGACTATTGTTCTGAAAATTCCAGCAAGTTGTTCATTATCATAACTATGCAAATCGAATTCTTCTTTCCTTGATCCAATCTTTGGAATGCTCGGAAGAGGGATAGGGGTTTCTTGGAAAAGATTATTTTTCCCTTTAGTACCCTTCATCCTCTCATCTTTGTTAGAATAATTCTCATGATGATCAAACCCTTGCAAATACATAGTGTGAGGGTGATGCAATAAATGTAGTGTCCCCTTTTTCTAAATTAAAAATAATTAATAATATTTTAAGTTGGGCCCACCAATTCTTATTTTGGGAAAATTTCATATTATTATTATAAAATAAAAAGTGTTTGTAAATACTCTTATGAGTTCGGTCTTCTTAAGGGAAGATTAAAAATTGCAATAGGCTTTTAATTCATACTTGGCGCAAAAAGGAGGATACAAAAGGTGGATCGAATGGCCTAAGAAAGGTTATGCATGAGTATTTCAAAGATTGATATCTTGAGTTTGTGCACGGTGTGCCCTACTCTCCAGTAAAGACGAAGACCTTTGGTGTGGCTCAACTTTGAGGACAAAAACACTCATTAGATCATATTGGGGACGAAACCCTCAATAGTCACAACACTTGGGGACATAAACCCTCATTTGTTGCATTGGTGGCTTCATTTAGGAATCACATGTAATGTCCCTTTTTCCCATTTGAGAGCTACTTATTGGTCTTTTTGCCATTCCTTCTCCATGGCAAAGAAGTGAGGAAGACGGAGGAGAATTTTGAGCCTCTATTTGCATTATTCTTCTAATATTTTATAATTTCTTTTAGAGTTTTCCCCTCTTAATGAGGTCGGTTGGGTTTAATGCCTTTAATAAGGCTTAATGAAAGATTATAATGGTTCATTAGAGGTCGGATTTTTCTAACTTGAGCATTAGCGCCAAAAATGATGATATAAAAGGAGATTAGAGGCATCATTTGCATGGAGCTTGGCGCATTTTTACTACACCTTGGCAAAGAGAGCTAGTTGCTCCTTGGTCATCCACTTGAGGACGAAAACCCTCTTGTGAGGCCTCATTGAAGGACAAAAACCCTTCATCATCATTTAGCATTGAAGAAGAGAGCTGATTTTAAGATCCTTTTGTCATTTCCAACTGTTATTGCATTTATTTAGGGTGGAGCGATCTACCTTGGGTAGGGTTTGGAGATATTGGAGAGGAATTTGATAAATCTAATTGTATAATCTTATTTCCAATATTTTTAAAGGCCAAAATCTGAAGTTTGGTGATTTTGGGGGATTTTGTGCCCTAGATATCTAATTTTTATTGTGGCTGCAATTTCAAAGTGCATATTTAATTTCCAAAAGTGTGTTCTTTGCTTTTTAAAAAGTCGATTTGGCTTCTAAAATCCATTAAATCATATATAAAATATTGGGGAATTAATTGGTGATGTTTCATGGTGATTTTGGTAATTCTCGGTGCAAGTAGAAGTCGCTGATTACTTTATAATCTGCTACAATTCAGTTTCAGATATGCATATTGAATATTTAATTAAAACCCTCAAAAGGGTTATTACATCATAAGTGGACTAAATTGGCAGATTTCCGAACAACAAGGTGTGTATCCGTGATTAGGGCATTCCTACTTCAATCAAGGCACTTTCTAGGGTGTTAGCACCCTTCCTTCTTTAGAGCGACCCACCTGGGAAGTTCGGGATCAATTTTGAGATGGTTTCCATGGTTGGAAAATTGTGATTTCACTTTCTTTGGAGTGACCCACGGGAAGTTCGGGATTAATTTTGAGAGGGTTTCTATGGTTAAAAAATTGTAATTTCACTTTCATTGGATAGCTAGTCTCCTCAAGATCGTTTTGAGCATGGGTTTGTGTTGAAACTCCAAGTATTGATGGAGTTCTGAATTTTTGAAGTTTCAGTTTTTTTTGCACTTGAAATAAATTTCCAAAATACATATTTGCTCCAGATTTCATCTTGTTGGATTTATTGAGTATTTGGGATATTTCTATGTTAATTTTCAGTCCATGTCGCATCTGAATGATTGTTCCTAAGTGTTGGTACAGTTCGCTGCCCTAGAGAGCTATTAATTAATGTTCTAAGTTGATTTTGATACCCTAAAAGTGTAATTTCTAGTTCGCTGCTAGGGTTTCTAATATTGTTGGATCTGCTGTTATAAAAATCAGATTATTTTCAGTTGGGTGTTGGTGTATTTTCAAATTAAATTCTTAGAGTTTGTTGCCAAACCCTTATTTTCGATTTAAGCCCTAGAAAGGGACATTACAATAAATTAAATTGCTTACCATTTGTTGTTGATATGTAAATTCCAACAGACTGAAAACCAACATGAGTATTAGGTGAGGCCTCCTTTTGAAGGGCATGCCTCTCAAAAGGGTCATCCCGAATCTCAACCTCATGAATCTCTTGTAGATCTGATTTTCCTTCACTATCTTGCCGCCACATGCAATCATTGGAAATTAATAAAACATCATTTATTGTTGAAGAATCTTTACCTTCACATTGCATATTGGTCTTCTCTTGTTCTTGTTTTTGATTTCTTCTTCTTGCTCCACCATTGCAATTTGGAAGCTCTTCTCCTCTTTTTTCACAGCATGTTGAAGATCCTTTTGTGGTGTTTGAGATCTAGGTCCATGCCTTGCTTTTTCTTTGTTCATTCCTATGAACTCTGCACGTGAAATTGCCTCCCTTATCTCCCTCGAAAGTGTCACGTATTTCTCACAACTTGTTGCAATGCTTTGCCCCAAAGTGGGCCTTGTTCCCGCCTCCGGAAGGGGTTTGGAAGGAAAGAAGGCCTAGTGGCTGATCCGTGAGCTGATCCAAGGGGTCGCCATGAAGTATTTGCTCCAGATGAGCTTCCTTCTCCATTATGAACCCTAGGTTCATGAAATATCTGAAGGGTTAGGGCTAGGAGGTCCATGGTGTCTGCCAATCTTACTTGCCCTTCAATTAGCTTGTCAATCTTGGCTTCTTGGGCATCCTGATGAGCCATATTGTCCTCCTCTCTTGGCTGGTCTGATTTCTTCTCTCCTTTGATAGCAAATGAAACCCTTGTTGCCTTCTTGCATCAAACCCTCAGGCTGGGAAGACCGGTGCTTTGATACCACTGTAATGTCCCTTTCTAGGGCTGAAACTGTAAATCAAGGAAATCACACAAACCCCAAGTGAAGTAAATTCTGATTTTTATAATAACAGCTCTAATATTCCTTGAAACCCTAGCAGCGAATTGTATAGGGACTTTAACTCACCATATAACCATGCACAACAACTGAAAATACTTCTAAATAATTATTTCAAGTACGGCAACAATTATCCATCCAATTTACATCAAAGAAATGGAGAAAACAAGAGATGATACCCAACTGTAATTAAATTTATGACAGCAGCAAGGCAGCCACAAACAAGGGCTGAAAATGATAGATAAACTCCTCCAAAAATAACCAAATTATAGATTCCAGCCTTATAAAATATGATAAATCAAAATATCAAAGAATAAATGAGTTATGTGCCCTAGAAGGCACCAAATCACACTCAAAACCTGGTCGCTCCCTAAGACAGGGGCTCCAAAAATATGTCAAAGCTCTTGCAGGTCTTCGCGATGCCCTAAATCCCAATCAGCAAGAGAGTCTTCAATAGATGTCTTCAATTCACCAATATGGAGAGTTTTCGTTCTCCACCAAGCCACAAGGAAGGGTTTCGTCCTCCTTGGATGCCACACAAGAGGGTTTTCATCCTCAAGTGGAAAGGTATTGAGAAATCAGCCCAAAAACCAAGTATAAGTGTATATGCAACAAATATGATTTACAAATGAGCCACCAAAACTCCTCTTATGCCCTTTGGTTGGCGCCAAGAGTCATAATAGCGTAGACCGACCTCTTTAAGTGCTTGCTTCTCTTTTTAATTTGCCTTTATGAGCTCCCAGCCTAGTCGACCTGCCTTAGGGAGGAAATATACAAAAAGCAAGGATTAATAACAATGACAGAAAACATAAATAAAACCCAAGGACTTCACTTGTGCAATTCCTTCTTGGCCAAGGGAAGAGTAAATGGCAAGAAGTCTTCAATTGGTGCTAGAATGAAAAAGGGGACATTACAGTCCTCCCTTCCCAAAATTGCTTTCTCTCAAGCAATTGCAAGCTCTCATGCCCAAGTGCCATCATACCAAGGTGAAGGAACATGTTGCAGCATTCCCATAGTCTAGATCGCATGCTGGTCAAATGAAAGAGCTTTTGCCCAAACAAACTCTGACACCTGTTGCCCCTTCATTGAAGTCCCCTTCATCTTCAACTTCTAAAACAACAAATAAAAAGTCTTCCAAACTGCTGTAATCTCAGTCATAAAGCAAGAAATTAATAAATAATCAGCAGCTTGACAAGCTAATCCATGTCCCAATGTGGCATCCTCATTCTTCGTTCCATCCTTGTCAATTAAGGTGGAAGAACACTCCATATTTCCAAATACAAATGCAACTGAAATTAGGTGGGGGCTGATATAAATGATGACAACAGTATCAATGATGGTAGTTTGGCTCATGGCTGCCATAGAAATACTTCCCTTCTCACTTGGGGTAGACAACCCCTCATTCCCCAACTCTTGATTACATTCTTCACTCAACAACAAACTTGGAAAGGCAAACTTGAGCATCATGCAAAACTGATCCAAACACCTAGAGTTACCTTGCCATAGTGGCCTCCGTGGCTGCCCAAAAGATGGTCTAGGCTGCCCTCTTCCCACATTTCCTGGGTTGGGTTGTACCTTCCTCAAAGCCTTTATGTTTCACTCCCAATCCAAGTATTGGAGGGACCCTGTTTCTATGCAAATTGAGACCTTTTGCACTCACAAACTTGCCATCCTCCATTATGGCATCTTCATCTTCAGCTGCAGTCCCATATTCTTCATCACATGCTCAGATGGATAACAAATTCAGTTGCTCTTTCTTCTTTATTCCTGTGCCTACACAAAGAACAAGCACATTAAAAGAAACAAGAGCTCTCAATATCATTTCTTCATGCCTCATAGATATGTGAACTAGCTTTCTTCCTTTGCTTGCATTTTCTCAAAATTCCCCTTCATATGATGGACTCTTAAAGGTCCACTCATGTTGTCCTGAGTATGGTTCCTGTGCCTACACAAAGAACAAGCACATTAAAAGAAACAAGAGCTCTCAATATCATTTCTTCATGCCTCATAGATATGTGAACTAGCTTTCTTCCTTTGCTTGCATTTTTCTCAAAATTCCCCTTCATATGATGGACTCTTAAAGGTCCATTCATGTTGTCCCAAGTATGGTTGTAGCTGTACCATTGCAATTTCTCGCTCAAAATTAGCATTATGGTGGCCAGAAACTCTTCTAAAACAGCGGCAAACAATCCCTCATTGATGGTAGGTGGAAAACCCTTCCCCCTTGTGACTGAAAACACTTTGGTGACTATCATAAAAGGGGTTAACAGGCTGGTTCTGATGCAGACAACAGCAAAAAGAATAGGATAACAACTGTCATACTTCAAAAAAATCAACCATATGGGGACTGAAAATGCTTCAACAACATCAACAAACTGAAGATTACTCCCATGTATGGCTGAGACTACTTGTATGGCTACAAATACAATGTTGGGAAAACTGAAAATGTTGATAACAGCAGTATGAATTTTTATGACAGCGTGTCTTAAAACCCATAAAACATGATTTCTACTACTTACACTCGTACCACCAATTTCCAGCTGGGTTACAATGCTCAGGGCAGCAAGATAACATCCATCTTGCTCACTTCCAAATGTAAAATTTATGAAATCAGCATCCACTTCCATTGGAAGACAAGAACATGTGCATGGATTAAGAGCTGAAAATCTCTATGATACGGCTGTTTTTTTAAAACTGAAAGTGTGGGGGTTATCTTAACATGTGCAACCCATAGCTCTTACCTTCTTCCAATAATTATTTCCATCCTCTTTGCTATAACAACTTGAGGAGCTCCACTTGTCATGCCTTGAAGCACAACCATGTGCCTTCCCAAGGTGAGCTTGAGTTGTTGGATCTTCTTGGTGCAAGGGATGATGAAGCCATTTTGTAGCATCTCATTCTTCACAATGAGGTTCAAATGTACCACAAAATTTATATACATTCTCGTAATTTTCCTTCCATTCCAAGTGCAAGAGATGACATTTACCTTGATCCTCCGGAGACCACCCATGCCAAAGCAATCTTGGCCTTGAATAGAAGAAGCAACATGCCCATAGCTAACATGCTTCTTAAAATATTTTCCATGATGACAAAAATATGGCAGTGACATAGGAGGAAACAACAAATCAGAAATATGGTCATCATGGTCATACCTTGGGCTTCCACAAGGAGCTCACCCTCCTTTGCCTTCGCTCCAACAACTGAAGATCTTTCCACCTTGACTCCTTCCATATTTTCTTGACACATGTATGGAACATCATCATGGTTCCCGCTGAAGTCAAGAACACCGTCAATTTGCCTCTTATTGATTGTTGTTCGGAAAATTCCAGCAAGCTGATTATCATCATTATCAGCCAAAAATTTGGCTTCAACCACCAAATTCTCTCCACAATTTTGCAAATCAATTTTTTTTTCCTTGGCTCATGCTCCATGACTTCTTCCTCTTTCTTTGGAGATTTTGTTGCATCAAAACCTTCTTTGGTTCTTCATCTAGCAACACCTTTCCATGTCCTTCAATGTGGTCTTCTTGGGACTCCACCTCAAAACCCTCTTACAGATCTGATTTTCCTTTTTCTTCTTTCAAGAGAAACCCCTTTGGGTTTGGCTCCTTGGCGTATTCTTGTGGTCTAGGGTTTAACCCTAGCATCTTCATCCATGTTCCGGTTGTCCCCTTGTTGGAGCCATCAAATGTGGAGAGTGCCACCTTCCCCAAAGCATTTTGAAAATTTCTCTGTGGCGCATGAGGTCTATGACCTTCCCTTTCTTACCCCTATGAACTCGACAAGCAAAATAGCATCACGAATCTCATTCATGAGAGCCCTATATTCTTCATAGCTAGCCAGAATGTTTTGACCCACTGAATGTCGTGTTTCCACCTCCGGAATGACTTCTTTCTTTGGTAAGAACCTAGGTCACCAATCTATGTCTGTATTCTTGTCACTGTCTTGCACGAATACCCTCAGGATGGGAAGATCGATGCTTTGATACCACTGTAATATTCCTTTCTAGGGCTGAAACACAAGAACAAGGAAATCTCACAAACCACAAATTGATTAAATCTGATTTTTGACCAGCAAACTGAAAATTTAGATCAGCAATGTACAGGAATCTAATTTTTGAAACAACAATGTGCAAAAAACAAGATTTCACCCAAATATCACCATAAAACTTATCCACGATATTTATAAGCCTTTTAAAAACACTTTACGACAATTTTCATCATGAAATCCAATCTCAAACACAATTGGCAATTTATTTATCAACAGCAGAAGTACAGCCAAGATAAATGATCAAAAATGAGGTCTCCAAACCCCAACAATGGCCAAATATGAAAGATATTAGCCTTATAAATTATGACAAATCTGAATATCAAATAATAATTAAGTTTTGTGCCCTAAAAGGTACCCAAATTCACTCCAACCCTAGTCGCTCCCTCGGAGACGGGCTCCAAACAATGCAAAAGCTCTTGATAGATCTTATCCTTCATGCCCTAGATACAAACCAACAAGAGGATCTTCAGTATTTTGCCTTCACACCACCCATTTTGGAGAGTTTTTCATTCTCCAATATGCCACAGTCCTCCTTGGATGCCACACTATGAATTTTCACCCTTACTAGAGTTGGAAATAGAGCAATCAGCCCTAGAGTCCAAATTGATAATGTATATATGCCAAAAGCTATATGCAAATGAGTCTATGGGACTCCTCTTATACCCTTTAGTTGGTTCCAAGAGTCATAAGGGTGAATTTTCCCGTGACCGACCTCTTAAGAAACTTGTTTTATGTTCTAATTTGCTTTTTAACTCCTCCAACCCAACCGACCTGCTGCATAAAGGAAAACACTAAAAGAAAATGTAAATGCTCACCTAAAAGGACTAAAATGTAAACAAATACTTCCCTTGTTCACCTTCTTCTTCCAGCCCACGGGAAGTGGAATGGGCTAGAAGTCTTCAAAATGAATTAGTTCAAAAAAGGGGACATTGCACTCTCTCAATTTTGTGAACTTCACTATCTATTAGTGGTCATGATCTTCAATACCTCCGGATATACTCTTTCCAAGTTCCAACTTTCTTGCAAATGCGAGCTTGTAGAGATCATGATAGCTTTGAGGCCAAGCTCTCAATCTAAAGCGTACTTTTCGAGTCACAAATTTTTAAGGTATACGGTATGTTCTAGAACATTGTTTCTTTCAGTGTGTTTGTTCACGGCAATTGTTAGCCCAACTATTCTTTGTGTAAGAGGTTTCAACCCACTTAGTTTAGGATCATTTGACTATGCACATTTAAATAGGGACAAATTGTCGTTCTCAAGATATGAAGTGTTATAAATGGATGGTGAGCATTGTCCAAGTGAATTTGGTGCCCGGTCTCTTTATCTCAAGAATGTCACATATTCAAGATTTGTTTCAATCTTCACAAACTTTGGTCCATGGGTGTTTTGCCTCAAGTCAAAAAGATATCCATATTTATCCCTTTTCTCTTTGGAAAAGGTTTACCTCTATGGGTCTCCCACGAAGATAGGATGTTTGTATTTTGAGACTAAGTTACTTCTTGATCTACATCTCCAGATATAGGCTTCCTCCACTATATACTCCTTATACACACCTCCTTCCCACAAAGCATGAAATCAATAGAGCTATCAAGGGAAACATGTAGGAAGAATATATTCAAGTCACCTATACCTCTTCCCCACAACCTCACCATGCTTAAGAGATTTATCTTCTAAACCTTCCTTATAGATTATTGATGGCGCCATCATCCACCATGGCTATCTCCAACATAATTGGTCACATGGTGAGGAATCCCTTGGCCAATTAAGTGTATTTCTGTCAATTACAAGTTGATATAGACTTCCATATTCCAAAAGATGATAAGATTTGTCATCTTATTCTCTTAGGAGGTGGAGGGGTAGGAACACTTATTTTAGCTATCCTAACTACAATGAGAATTCAGATAGATATCGTTGTTGGGTTGCGCATGGCCACCTTTTTCCATTATCTTAACCATAAGCACTTAGCCCTTTACCTTTGGGAGGCCATCACTTTCAAACGTCAAGATTTATAGGGATTTCTTGGACTACTGGCATTACCTATTCGATTGTGGAGACATCAAGCACCATTTCAATAGAACGTTTTCACACACATACAAAGATTTGGGAGGCCATCACTTTAAAATGGCAAGATTTAAAGGGATTTCTTGGACTACTGGGCATTACCTATTCGATTGTGAAGACATCAAGCATCATTTCAATAGAACGTTTTCACACTAATACAAAGATAATCCAATAAGACATTCTTCCTCACGAATTTACACCGGGCACCCCAATCCTCATATTTGCACTCTAGGCATGCTAAGTCAACTACTCTCTAATATAGATGGTCAGCTAGTTTCCCTCACTCACATTCCATGCTCAAGGATATTCACACTACCAATTTTTTCTCTATCTTTGGAGAATTGTCGACCATGGATGTTAGGAAAGGTTTAGGGGGAGTAACTTAATTCCTCATGTAGTAGAGTTATTTTATAGTCATTCCTCCAAAATATATCAACATACAACTTAGCATCATAGCCTCCACGCATACGCAACCCACTCTCACATACATGGAGTCCACACACATCACTTGAGGCACGGCTTAATATTAGAGTATAAGGAGTCCATGCATATCTCATGATGTCTCAAGCTTTTACATTAGCATATTGTCGGTTCATGTAATGTCCCCTTTTTCGAATTGAGGCCTAAATATGGACTTCTTGCCATTCCCTTTTTGTGGCAAAGAAGAATAATTGAACAAGGGAAGGAATTGCATTTCATTTCAGTTTTCTTTTATTAGATTTAATGCTTTCTTTCAGTGTTTTCCTTTAGGAGACAAGTCGGTTGGGTTTGGAGAAAATAAAGAAGCAATTAAAAGATAAAGTGAGGCTTAAGAGGTCGGTCCTTTTCTATTTGGCCTTTGGCGCCAAGGGAAAGATATAAAAGGGACTTAAGGACTTCATTTGCATCCTATCTTTGGCACATTTTTCATATACAATTGGTTTGTTGGGCTAGTTGCTCACTACCTTTCCACTTGAGGACAAAACCTCTTGTGTGGCATTCAAGGAAGACGGAAACCTTCCTTGTGGCTTGGTGGAGGACAAAAACCCTCCATTTTGAAATGGAGACATCAAGAAGAAGGATTGCAAAGGCTTTACATCATTTTTGGAGCTCTTCCCTAGAGGAGCAACTAGGGTTTGAAGTTGGTTTGGTGCCTTCTAGGGCACAAATTTCATATTTGATTTTATAATCTGAATCTCCATAATTTATAAGGCCGGAATCTATATTTTTGTGATTTTTGGTGGTGTTTATCTATCATTTTCAGCCTTGGTTTGTGGTTGTTCTGTTGTCCTAAATTTAATTACAGCAGTATATCTTCGCTGATTTTCTCCATTTATTTGTTGCCAATTGGATGGATATTGATTTCCGTGGTTGAAATAATTATTTAGAAGCATTTTCAGCTGTTGTGCATGGTTATTTCGTGAATTTAAGCTCATATATAGTTCGCCCTAGGGTTTTAAAGAATATTACAGCTGCTATTATAAAAAAATCAGATTTCACTTCACTTGGGGTTTGTGTGGTTTCCTACTTTTTAGTTTTAGTCCCAAAAAGGGACATTAAAATTCATGTGAAGCAACATACAACACACAACTCTTTACACCAGGTTATAGTATTATGTTCTCACGAACATGGACTCCATGCACATCGCTTAAGCCTTAGTATTGGAGTCCATGCAGATCCCTTGATGCCCACAAGCCTTTACAATAACATATCGTCTTGACACTCATGTGAAACAACATACAACACACAACTCTTTCTCCCAAGTTATAATATTAAGTACTCTACTCATGTAGATCATTTATGTTAATGAATATGGTTACATTTACATTATTCTATCCTTGTTCTTGTGTAATCTATTACTATATTTTGTTCTCTATTTATTCATTGTTCAACTTGGCAATTATCTTTGTATAGCAATTTTTGTCATGATTTATACGCTTATAATAAATTTAAGTTCCAAGTTTCAACAATTTAGAGTGTTGTCTTGAGATACTCCTAGGATGTGAATCATAGGGCAGATCAAGAGGCACTATACTTTGACACACACACTCACATAGGAGTATGAGTATCTACAGAGGGTTTATAATTAGTTCCATATCCATTACAATTGTAATGTCCCCTTTTCCAAGCTAGTCACTATGGAAGACCTTATGCCCATTCCTCTTCTGTGGGCATCAAGGAAGGAGCAAAGGAGGAGCTTGCCATGGTTGTAAGTGATGTACCTTCATAATTAATTATTTTATTTACTAATCATGGCATTGGAATGGTTCGACTAGGGGGAGAAGACTTGTCAAACAAAGCAAGGAGAATTTCTATTTCTTCATTATGAGGTCGGTCTTCTTAAGGGAAGATTAAAAAGTGCATTAGGAGGTCGGCCATGAGGATTGGGCCTCTAATTCATCCTTGGCGCCAAAGAAGGGGTACTTAAGGAGGATCGAATGGAGGAGGATTATCATCTATCATCTATTTTGACATCTACTTGGAGTGGAGCTAGTGTAGCTTTTCTTCTTGCCATTGAAGGACGAAAACCCTTCATTGGTCACCTATTGAGGATGAAACCCTTCAATAGGATCACACTAGGGGATGAAAACCCTCTTGTGTGTAAGGGTGATCTCACACGGAGGTCACATTGGTACTTCAAAGTGATTTTATACAGTTGATCTACATTTCCAGCCCTAGGCGACTTGCTTGAGGGTTGAGTTCGGTGCCTTCTAGGGCACATTTTGGTATTTTGAGTTGGTATTCTTGTTCCTCATAATTTATAAGGCCGGAATCTACATTTTGGTGATTTTAGGAGGAGTTTATCTATTTTTCCAGCCCTCGGTTTGGTTGTATGGTTGTAATAAAAATTAATTACAGTTGTGATTTATCATTCATTTCTCCATATTTTTGATGTATTTGAGATTGATAAATATTGCCGTGGTTGGATAAATTATTTTGGTGGCATTTCAGCTCTATTTGCATGGTTAAATGTTGATGTGAACCTCATATGCAATTTGCTGCCCTAGAGGACTGATTTATATTGTGTGTTGATTGTTTGAAGAGCATTCTCAGCTATTTCAGTTTTGATGTGTGTGTGTTTGAAGGTGCAATTTCAGATTTGGGTTTAAGGCCAAACCCTTATTTCTAGATTTAGCCCTAGAAAGGGACATTACAACAACAGCAAAATTTAGAAATACCCAGCCTTTTCAATGAGTGATGAAATGGATAATGAGATCTCTTGGAGGATGTTTGTAACTTGTAAATTGTCCCAATGGTGGATGCACGTAAATCATCCCGAGTATATGCTTCATATAATACCTATAAATTATCCTTGCGGATTGGACGCCTACAATTTGTCACATGACAGATGGTCTAATTGTTCTCATCGGTTGGATGTATATAAACCATCTCTAATGGAATACATGAACTTTAAGTTATCCTAGATGATTGTATTTTGTGCACAGTTTTAATATATCATATTTCAGTAATGTCTTCATATTATTGAATACTAAGTGACCATCTTCAAATACAATTTACTGACCATCTTCATTCATCCTATACCTACTACATTATGATCACTAACATTGTGTGGTTGAATGCAAGAACAAACATAGCCCGTGTTTTTATCTTGTATTTTACCATTGCGTGATGGTATACATGTGGGGACAACCTACTGATAATTTTATAAATGACAAAAAGGTTCTTTCCTAATCTAGGGCCCAAGAGGTGACATGGTGGAAAAAACGTAAATGTTGATTTAGGTGTATTATATGCGGATGCAGAATCTCTTGAGATTATATGCAGAGAATTGTATGTATAAGAGAGAGAGAGTGTGTCATGTACCTTTTTGGAGATTAGCGGAATTAAAGACCTTAACCCATTCTTCCTCCCCATGGGTTTAAGGAAAGAAGCAAGGGGAAGACTTGGATAACATTATCTAAGTAGATACTTTCATTATTACTATCTATTCCTATTAGGAAGCCAAGCGCTCCAATAGAAGAACTTATTTAATTAGAATATAAAGTATTTTGAGCATGTAGGTTCCAAATACAAATTAGATAAGTAAAAGGCAATTATTATAAGGTCGGCCATAAGTTATGATGTAGCACCCCTTGTGGTTATAAAAGAAGGTTGCTTGGCCATTGATATATGTGTGAATTCTATTATTTCGGAAAGATTGCTTGTGAAACATCTCTCTCCCTCTCCTAAGGATGAAAACCCTTGGAGAGCCTTGTGTGAGGATGAAACCCTTCACCAAGACCAGGGAAGACTTCAACATGGGAGTCTCCACCCCCTTGAGGGATCTCTTTGCTGTTGTAATCTTCATTTCCATCCCTAGGCGAGTTGCCCTAAGGAGCTCAAGTGGTCATTAATTGAAGATATTTGCACTACTTTTGGTTGTCAATGCATATTTGCCCATTTTAAGGTGGAGCGACCTACTTTGTGGAGTATCTTTGCATATTTGTTGGTTGTTCTAAGTGGAGCGACCCACCTAGGGAGCATTTCAGTACTTTCTTGCAATAATTTCATGGTTTTGAGATTGGAATAATATTCTCTATATTTTTAAGAGCCAAGTTATGAAGTTTCATGAATTTTGGTGGTGATTTGCTATTTTTCCAAGCTCGTGGAAGTTAGTTGCAGTTCTAGACTATTTAATTAATTTCTGCAATTGAGGGTTTTATCATAAAAATCATATTTTTCACTTCCAAGTTTATAAAATCAGTTTTCTTGCATGATATGATTGTTGCCAATATATAATGATTTTAGAGACTTAGAGGTAGCTGATTTCAAGGGTTTTGAGGGCACAAAAATGGGTTTGAAACCCCAAAAGGGTCGTTGCCCTAGAAGGGTGTTTCTAGCAGCAGTTAAGGGTTGTTATCAATTTATATCAACAGCCCACTAAAGATCTGAAAAGTGTTGCTTATCTTCAGCTTTGCATAATTTCATGTAAGTCCCCAAAAAGGACATTACAATGATAAATACTGAAAGACACAATTTTATTATACCAAAATACTTAATTTTTAGGACCCAAAACAAGAGCTGGAATTTTATTATAGATCTGCAGAAATACAGCTTACAAAAGTGGTCGGAAAGAAGGGTTCCCAAGCCCAGATCATCTGAAACAAAGTTGAATATGGCCTCCAAAATTATGGCAAAGTTGTTGGTGATGAGTTCTGAAACAACCATGCCCTAGAATGTGTCAAACTTCACCCACAAGGGGGTTCTACCCTAGAATAAGGCTGAAAATGAAGGTAGAAATCTTCCCCAACACTCTTGTCTTCAAACCCTAGCTGGAATGCCTCAAATTTGCAATATTGGGTCTTCAATCACTGCTGAAAATCTGAAATACTCCTTGAAGCTCAATAGAAACTCCTGAGATGGAGGATCTTCACCAAAGGATGAAGAGTTTTCGTTCTTCAACCTTAGCAAGAGAGGGTTTTCATCCTCTAATGCAAGTACACCAAAGGGGTTTTGTCCTTTAGTGGAGAAATGGAAGAGCAAATAGCCCAAAACCAGAAAATAGATATCAAAATGACCAAAGATGTCCTCCTAAGTGTGGCGACCTCCTTTTATGGTTGGAAGTGGCACAAGGCTCAATGCAAAAGGCCCAAATGGTTCACTCCACTTTGGAGAGAGTCACTTTCTATTTAATATTTTTATTTCCCCTTTTATTTATCCTCCATATGGGTCACTTTTCTCCTTAGGGAAAATAAAAATAAAGTGTTCATTTACTTTATTAATTTATCACTAATAAAATAATTAAAGTGCTTATAATAAAAATTACTATGCACTAAAATTAGTTTATTAGGATTAGTTTCCCTTATTTTCTACCCCTTAGCCATCGGGAAACCAAGAATAGGCTAAGGGTCTTCGACCTATTATTTTTGAGAAGGGGATATTACAGTGGGTAGAAAATGGTTGTGGACATCTTCCAAGAAGAAGATTGTTGGGTAGAAGGTGTAAAGGTTACGAAAGTCGTAGACCTTGCATTATCAAGGAAAACAATAGCAGACATGAGGAATGTTGTAAAGGGTCGTCGAGACCAAGGCACAAGAGTTGAGGATTTGGTCGAATTGATGTGGACTATGCTAGCTTGTTTGTAGGCCATGAAAACCACACAATGCCAAGGTGTTGTGGAATATCAAAGTGACAATGAAGTGGAACTCACGCAGCAAAGATCGCGAGGCTGCAAATGACGAAGATGAAGATGCACAAATAATGGAGCAAATATAGGGTTTTACGTGCAATTGGTAGGATTGGGAGTAATCCTAGATTGGATATCCCAAGTTATTCTAGATGTCGGAACCAAAAGAGCTCATCATTGGATAATGAAGCTTGAGAAGTATTTTAAGCATGAAGACATGGAAGATCCCAAAAGATTCAAATTTGCTTGCACGAAGTTGAAAGGTCATGCATCTCTTTGGTGGGAGCATATCCAAATAGATAAAGTGTCGAGAGGCAAGTCAAAGATTAAGACATGGGATAGACAGTAAGAAAGCTAAAGGCAAAAATCTTGCCTACCAATCACCAACTTAATTTGTTTAAGATGTTGCAAAACCTACTGATAGAGAGAGCTTAGTATGAAGGAGTACGGAAGAGTTTTATCAACTCACCATTCGTGTGGGTCCTGTAGAGGATGATACGGAGAATATCTTCATATATACGAAGGAGTTACGGATTGCGATTCAAGATGAGTTTGCAATTATCCAAATGTGATCAGTAGAGGAGGACTATTAGTATGCACTAAAGGCAAAGGAGAAGTTGGCATGCAAGCAACATAGTGTTGCCCAAGGAAAAGGAAAGGCCACTCAAGGCCGTAGACAAGGTGATGGCGGGGGAAACTCCATGCGTCATGAAGGTGAGGCAAAATTGATGCCACACAATGAACATCTAGAAGAGGAAACACATCCGAGGAAGAGGATCATTTGGACACGAAAGAGGTCATGGATTCAACAGTACATGTTATAGGTGTGGAGAAACAGAGCATAGAGCTTTTGAGTGCCCGCACGCCCAAAGTGATGGTAAGCAGCAAGCAATGCAAGTGCACACATCGCGCAAGATGATGAAAATGATATGTCATGGAGAAGACCCAAAGATGGGAGACGCATTGATGTTAAAGAGCATATTGTTGAAACCAACAAAAGAAGTCGGTCCTAAGCAAATGAAGCATTTGTTTGAAATGACGTGTAAATCGGGAGGTAAAGCCTCGCAAATCGATAGAGGCAATGGAAGCTTGATAATATGGTTGTGCAAGAGATGGTAGACAAGTTGAGGTTGGAGAAGATTGAGCATCCTAATCACCACAAAGTTTCATGGTTGGAAAAGGGACACCAACTTTTGGTGACTAAGCAATGTCTAGTCAAATTCTAGATAGGGAGATATGAAGATGAAGTTATGTGTGATATAATGCCTATGAACACATTTCATGTGTTACTTGGAGGGCCGTAGTAGTTTGATAGGAAGGCACAACATGATGGTCATGCAAACACCTACAAGGTGATGAAGGATGGGAAAGAGTAGACTCTAAACCCAATGTGGGAGAAGAGTGAGGCTAAACAACAAGAACTCAAAGTTTTGTTGCTTTCAAGAAAGTAATTCTAAGTGAGTTCAAGCAGAAAAGTGCATGTTTTGCGCTAATAATGAAACTTGCACAAAAGGAAAGCGTGGATACAACAACAAAGAAGGATAAAACAATGTCACGAAAAGTGAAGGACATGTTGGAAGAGTTTGCAGAAATAGTATCAAGCGAGTTTCTGAAGGATTACCACCAATGTGTAACATAAGTCACCACATGGATTTAATCCCAAGATCGAGTTTTCCAAACAAGGTGGCATACATGTTTATGACACTACAAAGAACATCAAAACACATAACAAAGTTTAGGAGTTTTGGATAGAAGACCGATCAAAGAGAGTTTGAGCCCGTGTGCAATGCTAGCAGCGAGTTCTAGCACCGAAGAAGGGTGGTGAATGGTGTATGTGTACTTATTCTAGAGCCATCAATAAGATCACCATCAAGTATAGGTTCTCGTTGCTACACATGGATGACATCATGGATTGTCTGAGTGGTATGAAGTATTTCAGCAAGATTGATTTAAAGAGTAGATATCATTAGATTCACATAAGAGAGGATGATGAATGTTAGATCGCATCCAAGATGCACGAAAGATTATATGAGTTGCTTTTTAATGCCGTTTGGGTTGAGTAACGCACCAAGTACTTTCATGGGGTTGATGAATGAAGTCCTGAAACCACTTTTGAAAAAATTTGTTATCGTGTACCTTGATGATATTCTAATATTCTACAAGACATGAGAAGAACGTTTGTTACATATAAGGCAAGTGTTGCAGCGGTTGCGTGAGTTCTTGATTAATTTGAAAAAGTGCAGTTTTATGCAGGAAGAGGTTCAAGATTTGGGACCTATGATTTCAACCAAAAGTTTGAAGATGGATCTCGTGATAGTGAATTGGCCATCACCACGGAGTGCTTTCGAAGCATGCAATTTTCATGGGTTGGCTAGTTTTTACCGTATGTTCGTCAAGAATTTCAGCGGAACATGTGTGCCTATCACAGAGGATGCAAGGTGATAGAAGAATTGTTTATGGAACATACGTGTAGAAATATGTTTTAAAGAGTTGACGAGCAAGGATACTAAATAACCAAGTATTGACATTTCCGGATTTTGCGAAGGTATTCCAGGTAGATTGTGATGCTAGTGGTATAGCCATTGGCGCAGTGTTGAGTCAAGAGGGAAGACCAGTAGCTTATTTTAGTGAGAAGTTGAGTGATGCAAAGAAGAAGTATGGTGTATATATGATCAGGAGTTCTATGCAATTGTGCAAGTGCTCAAGAAGTGAAGGCACTAATTTTTTCGAAGAGACTTTTCGCTATTGACAAATCATCAAACATTGCAGTTTGTAAATAGTCGGGAAAATTGAATCAGAAACATATGAAGTGGGTAGAGTACCTACAAGGATACACCTTTGTGTTGAAGCATAGAAGTGGAAAATCTAATAAGGCTTGTTGATGCGTTGAGTAGGCATAATATTTTGTTGAAAAAAATGAGAGTGGAAGTTGTGGGTTTTGAATCCATCAAGGAATTGTACGTGCAAGATGAAAACTTCAAGGGAGCGTGGGAAGCATGCGCGGCACACGCGAGTGCCAAGAAAACACCTTGGTTGGATTATTTTTCAGTAAGGCCTATTGTTCAAAGGAAAACAATTATGCATCCCGAGAGGATCAATGCGGGAGAATTTGGTCAAGGAGAAGCATAGTGGAGGATTGGCAAGGCACTTTGGATTGGATAAAATCTTTTGGACAAGGATGAGCATGGATGTGTGTTAGTTTGTACAGAATGCAAAGTGTGCCAATTAAAAGGAAGATATCGAACACAAGGTTGTACCAACCTTTGCCCATACTAGAGAAGCCTTGGGAGGATATAAGCATGGATTTTGTTTTGGGTTTACCTAGGACACAAAGAGGAGTTGATTCCATGTTGTGGTTGACAAATTTTTAGAGATGGCACATTTTATTACTTGAGAGGACTAATAATGAAACTCATCTGTAAATATTTTCTTTAGGTAAATTGTAAGGCTACATGGATTGTCGTGCACTATTGTGTGACGAGGGGATACAAAGTTTGTTAGTCATTTCTAGCGAGACATTGTGAAAGAAGTTGAATATCAAGCTACAAATCGGTTTAACATATCATCCGCCAAGTAATGGACAGGACATAAGTTGTAACCGAGAAGTCTTGGAGATTTTCTCGGATGTTTGGTAGGATATAAGCCAAGAAGATGGGATTTGGAACTAGCGCAAGCGGAATTTGCTTATAACAATTCAATTAATCGAAGCGTGGGTTGAACACCATTTCAAATTGTGTATGGGACTAACCTACAAGGAGTTACAGAACTAGGAAATTTACCATGCAAAGAAGAAAAGAGTACAGAGGCGTAAGATTTTGTGGATTACATGGAAGCAAAGTGCACCAGCGTGTACGTAGACAATTGGAGAAAAAGAATACACAATATAGGTAACATGTAGATGCATAGATAAGAGAAGTTGAATTTCAGGTTGAATATTTGTTCTTATCGCATTTGCGCTTCTTAAGGGCACCTACAATAAGCTCAAGTGGAAGAAAATAGGACCATGCAGAGTTTTGAAGAACTTTGCGCATAACACTTATGAGATTGAATTGCTTATAGGCATCGATATCTCAAAGAAATTCGGTGTGTGAGATATGTATCTATACCACACAAGTCATGAAAGTGTTGATGACTCAACTACAAATGGTGGCGGGAAGGACTAGAGACATCGGATGCCAAAGAAAGTGCGTAGAGAAGTTGAATGGGGATTGACACGAGAATCAAAAAAATGCGCAGCAAGGAGTACAAGGAGTATCTAGTTAAATGGAAAGGAAGCAATATTGAGGATACAACTTGGTTGAGTGCCAGAGATGTAGCAAGGCATGGCATTCTAATTACTTGAGCAAGAGCTCAAGTTTTCAAAATTACCCAAGGTGTATGACTTAAAAACAACCGAGTTCACGAGCTATCTTGATCGACCGTAAAAGCTTGATTAAAGTAGTTTGTGTTGCATTTTTGTTGAAGGTGATCCCAACAAGTCTTGCACAATTGTGCAAGACTTTTGCACTGTTGCACAAGTCTATTGTGTAAGCCTAGTCTATTACACAAATATGCAAGTCTACGCACAAGTCTATTGAGACCTCGCATGACATAAGTGGAAGTCGTGAGCCTAAGGAAAGCCGCACAACACTACTGGCTTTATTTTGAGGCCGTGAAGTACCAAAGGATGTTGTTTGAAGCCGCAAAAGTTTTGAAGAAACCAAGTCTTGTGGTGGGTCCTTTGGGCCTTATCTTTGTAATTGCCCATAATTTTAAAATTCTAATGGTGGCATGTAGCTAGATTCATTGAAGCATTGGGTGGCTTGCATGCCTATATAAGAAAATCCCAAATGCCTTAGGAAGGTAGCTTTTGACTAGCTCAATTTTAGCTTTTAGAAATAGAGCAGAGTGATCTCAAAGAAAAGTAATGAGTGTGTAAGTAGGTTGAGTATGATGAGTACAAACTTGTTGTTACTCCTACATCAAATGATCTATTGAGACTATATCTTTGGCGATCAATTTATGTGAGCTATTCCTCGAGTAATTGAATAAAAGCGAGTTTCTATTGTTTATTTCAATTTGTGTTCAATTGTCTATCTTTTGTTATTTTTTCCGCGCTTAAGTCTAGCGGTTGCATGGTCTAAGGTAGATCTTCATTGGGCACCCTAACCTTGCATTGCATCATCATGTTACAAATATCAATTTGCAGTACGTTCACCCCTAGGGTTATGTTGGAAATTCATGTCCAAATTTGGCTCCTCATGTCTCATACGTCACTCTCTCTAACTCCAATTAGGAATCTGTGGATTACTCTTACTCTTTCTCTCCTTACCCCATTAAGGCCCTACTAGTCCCCTTGCTTACAATGACCTCCCCCACCTCATTCATGGTGGCTCTATTTTGAAGCCCTTTCCTACTTCTCACCTCATCAATCCTCAATTTCTTCGTTCTCCTCCTTCCCACCAAACCACACCCTCTACATCCCATAATGACCACATCTTATCTACCATGTTGAAGATTTTAGAAAAAATTCAACACCTTGGTCAAATCATAAATAATCAAGGCATCCATCATCCAAGAGTAGCGGACATCCTCTCTACAATGGGCCAAATTTTGCTCCATCAACAAACCAAGATTGGATCCCTTCAAGACCGTGTGGAAAATATCACCAACATAATCACAAAACAAGGTAAAATGTTGGATGTTATAAATGCCATCATTTTGTCGGAGACAACAAAACAAAGATCGAGAGACCAAAATGCGAGTTTCTAATCTTTCTTGCCTCTCCTGAAAGGATAGGACACCCATCGATACCTACAAAGTGAGTGCCATGATGACTACCTTTTTCATAGTGCAAGCCTCCTCTTCTAGTTAAGCATGGGCCACTCGCACTATTCGGGAGAATAGCTTTCCTTTTACTCTAGCTTGTGATAAGTAATTTTGTTTGGAATTATGCATGGTGATCTTGTTGTTCATAGCATTCAAAGTATTTTGTCCATGTAATTTTCCTTCTCGGCTATTTTTGTTTAGTCCCTCATCAGAACTAATCATTGCTCTTGAGATTTGTTTTGAGGAGCTCTGTTGTAATCCTTCATTTTGTATTAATATAGTTTACCCTTTATTCTAGAAAAATAGTGCGCCCCTTGGTCGAGCATCCATGTCTCAACTTCCACCAACCCTCTGTTTACCCCTAGACCCCTCTTAGAAATTTTCAAACCATGCCGAAATCTTTTTCGTAGAAGTGTCCTTGTCATTTTGGCCTAGACATCCCTTAGTTTATCACCTTCAGCCCTATCCCTTTAGCTCTTTTAAGCATGTTTATATATTGACAATCGATGACTTTGGCCGACGCCAAATTCATCTCCTTTTGAGAGTTTGAATCTCTAATTTGGATGGTATATATATATATATATATGGAGTGAGGCAATGGCAATTCCAAATCGAGACAAATGCTAGCCTCACAATACACTTGCAAATTCAGTCTGCTCTTACATTCATCATTCACACTCATAGTCAAAGGCAGGTTTTTCCCTCAAGTAAAAGATCAAAATGCAGAAACAATAGTTCTGATTATTAGATAGAATATCCTATTCCTAGCAACGTGACATAGATAAGTAGTCTACTCCTCTTGTTCCATAGGTGTTCACCAACTCCTTATTAGAATATTAAAGTCCATTTAGCTTTTTGGTCTATAGTAGGTTTATAATAGTTTATAATTTTAAAAAATAAGTGAGGTCATTAATCAAAGATATTTTTGCTAAGTAAACACCAAAGCGTGTATAAAATTAGCAAGCTACATCAATAAAGTCTACTCTCGTCCGTGCCTCTTTTATCGGTGTCTCTTACATTATTTAATTAAATGGATAAATACGGTACTTTGACATCACCTTACCCATGACGTGGGTTGGTTCTTGACCCAAGGGGTACATCAATGCATCAAATAAAGTCCTAGAGGTAAGTATTTTGTTGTTTCTAGACTTAAATTTGTTTATATACTAACCTTTATGGTAAGTCGTTATCTCACAACATCAAAGTCCTGCTTTCCCTAACCTTCTATTCATCCCTAAGGGATTTTTTCCCAAGGCTAATATTTTAGAATAACTAGATTGGCCCCCATTTTCAATGGGCTTGTGTGTCTCCTTAAAGATCATCCTCTTTATTCCATACAGATCCTTGGCTTGTTTTATGACTCGCAAAGCTTCAAACCAAGCATCAAACTATTCTCCAAGTATGAATTGCCAAATAAAGTTGTAAAACAATAGTGTTTGTCTATTCGCAAGAAGCCTTTGGAAAGACATTTTCCAATCCATAGGAATCCAATTGAACCTTAAAAATAAAACTTAACCATAATCATACAAACAAACAAAAAGAATCGATCAAATACATAAAAGAAAGGTTACGATAAGCATTGCTCAAAGAAAAATTTAGTTTTGCAAAGTTTAGAAACTAGACTCATCCAGGGCAGTAAGTTTTTCTTTTTTGGATAAAAGGGGCAGGAGACACACCCAGACATCAAGCCACAAATCCCCCCTTTTTACCAAGCAAGGGGGATACCAAATAACCCACTTACAAGTGACTTGGGGCATGCCCACGTAACATATGTGAGTGAAATTCGAATATGGGTTGTTCTTGAAAGAGCAACCCACATCTACCAACTATGATTGTCACTTTGATAAGGAAAGTGAGTATTTTGAGAGGGTGTTGTAACACAAAAGATAATACTAAGAAATGTAAGAAACTAGATATGTTATAGGGATCACAAGGTTCGAGTTCATGTTCATGTTCGACAAGGATAAAGTTCAGTTCAAGTTCGCCACGAGGATAAAGTTTGAGAATTAAAAAAAAAAATAAGTTCGAACATTTTTTTCTCACTTTTATTTTTGAAAAAAAAGCATAAATATGTCAGAGGGACAGAGTGGAGAGAGCTTGTCCACTACTTTCAGTTGTATGTATATATACACACATTTGTAAAATAATGCAAAATCATGTCAAAAACTTCCCATGCAAAAATAATGGATAAAGTTCAAGTTCATGTTCGACGGAGTAAAGTTCGGTAAAATTCGAACTTTTTCAATAAAATTTGGAGAACCTTGTGACATAGATCACAAGTTAGACCCAAGGAGAGTTGATGGTGTCATCATTACTCAATCATTACCTTGTTATAACATCATCATTACATTTAGAATGGAATTTCATTTTTTTAGTACAAACTTGAGTATTTTGTCTCTTCTAGTCAACTTGGACATTTGTATCACATTATGTACACTTATACAGCTAATCGGGATAACTTGTCTATCCAGGACTTCAAGGAGAATGAACGAAAGTTTTTAACAACATCCACAAGACCAAAACATTCCATAGCACCGCTAAACAGTGACTACACCAACAGCCACTTAGTTCAAGGCCTACCCAACTAGGTTTGTGATATTGCCATTTCTTTATTGAGGTTGGATGCAATGTGCACAAACAGCCCCTGAAAGAACATGGAACTGAAACAAAATGTGAGATCTAACCTAACGGTTTATGGTACCACAGAAATTGAGTACACGTTGCTCCATATGATATTAGCAAACTGGTTCTAGTTGACCTATACCTTCTAATTACCGAGTTGACCATTGTCTGAGTGGGGATTATCTTTTGAGAAAATTGTATGTTGTGCCTCAGTGGGTAGCTTATTTTTTATGATGTAAGCAAAATTAGTCATCTACTAGAACTATAAATATCATACTCAATTTTACAGAGCAGCAAGTCAAGTTGTGATTGTGAGAGCCTCCTAGAACCATATTATCATTCCATTTACATGACATTGACATGTCAAACTAAAAGTGTAAATGGAATTCGATTATCCAGGATTAAATGGAAGAACTCGGCAAACTAAGTATAAAATTGAAAAAGGAAAATCAGAACAAATTTCTTACATTTTATTCTCTGAGCATGAGAAAAAAAATCTCATGCTACTGACCATTGACCCCGCTTTTGGCATGGCCAATTCGGTTTTGAATTCTAGGCGAGTAATTAGGAGTTATTGGCAATTCTATGACTAAATGAGTATCAACGGTTTCTAGCAAGATCTGGGTTCTAAGCTTGCTAGTATAAGGAATACTTATGTCTGTTGTTTCCAGCCAGACTTGGGTTCAAAGCTTGTTAGTGTTTACAGCCCGGCCTTCTAGGTAAGTGGGCTCAGGGCAAAGGTCAAAAACAGGAAAATTCTTACCTAATACAGATTTTTAAGAAAAAATTGAAGAACAAATATTTATAAAACATCTATAACACCCTCCAAGCAAACCATTCAGTTTAAGTTCTGTAAGTAGTCTGCATTACTAACAGTTACACGTCAATTCAGACTACCATTGAATTTATGTATGCAAAAACAGAATGGGTGTTTAAATTTTACCTCCCATTGCTGAGCCAGAAGAACAGTTGAAGGAAAGAGATCCGATGCCTGGAAATTCTGTCTGTACTCAAGGCAGAGGAATGTAAGCAACATTTAAAGATGTCGAGTTGGAATTTAGCATTGTCTTAGAGGAATATATTATTATTCTTAAATGCTTTATTCCGCCAATTAGAATGGAATTTTGCGTACTGCGATTCGTGTGGATCTGGTCCTCTCATTTGTGGACTCAATTTGAATTTGACACGGAAAGGGAAAAGTGTGGAAGGCATCATGGAGGAATTTCCTTAGATTATGTATTTATTCTTATGTAATAAAGGATGAGACCGGGATCGTGCCCAGGGGAATTTGGCGGAATGGATACCCCTCAAACTTTGGCATCTAAACCTAAGAATTATGTGCACCTCAAAAAAATGGTGGCCCTGCATTGGTATATGGAAAAAAAAACAAACGTAAGAATTGAGTTTCATATCATTTAACTCTATATGTGATCATCAACAAAAGGCTTTTATAGGGGCTAATATCCTCTAGGAAGCAAATATCTTCATAGCTCAACTAAGAACTAATTCACATCGTCTTTGATGTGAAACAAGAAGATGGAAAAGGCCTAAAGAGACACAGAAGAGAGAATATATATTTTTGCACGTCCGGCGTAGTGGAATTAGAGAAACATTTCATGTTGGAATTTAATGCTTATAACGACATTATGGCTCAATTTGATAACACGGTGGCTACTGCATCCTTTCAAGATATTTTTAGCGAGAATATGGTTGAAAAAACAGGGGAGTTGATTGTCAAACTCTTCAACAGAGATATGAATGCCAGAAAGATCTTTAACAAGATCTATTGTCCCATAGGTTGTCTTTGGTAGCCTCGTGGACGTTAAAATATATTCTTCTTCTTCTTCTTCTTCTTTATCAATGATTTTCCCCAAAAAAAAAAAAAAAGGGTGTGAGGGAATGACCAACAACTTGGAGTTGAGATGTTTTAATGTATGGCGAGTTCCACCAATCAACATTTGGAGTGACATGTAAATGTCTCACTCTTCACTTCGTGGATAACCCAAGAATTGAACCTATGACCTACTAAAAATATGTTATTATTATTATATATAAGTTGAGTTCCGGGATGGTGAAGGATACACGCACTTCATAGTGGAGGTCACATTTTTCAACCAATATAATTTTTTGTTCTGATTGTTTACGGTCTTTATACCAAATTAGTGTTTATGAGGGTGGTGACTAAACGAGGGTTTTAGATTAGTGGAAGCAATTTTAACACGTATTTAAAGGTTTATCTTATTTGGAGTCAGTAAGGTATGTCTTCTATAAGTAATTGAATGAGATATTTTTTTAGTATTATTGAAGTCACGAGAAGAAGAGAGTGGAAGATTGATCGAACAATTATACTCATCTTACAACCAATTAATCATTATGTTAGTGGGGGCACTTCCAATATGGCATCACCCTAACCTAAAAAACTACTTATATAGAGTTACAAAGTTACGGTATTTGTGCTTAGTCATTTATACATATAGCACTTAAGGGTGGAATCATATTTTTCAACCAAAATATTTTTTGTGGAATGTTTAGGTTTCTTACACTTATATATGGTTAATAGGTAGCATGATGACTATGTTTACTTCCTTAGTCTTCCCCCTCTTCTTTTATGGCTTCGTAATCTCAAAAAGTCTTGTTCAATTGATCATAAATACATGTCTTACCACCCCAAGTTGGATAAGCCTCTTTGGTGTATTTTGGAATTTCTTTTGTGACTCTAAAAATCCTTATTTATTAGAAATTAATCTCACATTAGTTGGTGTAGATACCTAAATCTCGACCAAAGGGATTTGTGATTGATTCATGGCATTTATCTTGACATATTAATCATTGTGTACTAAATGAGCAGTTCTTTGTAATGTCCCTTTCTAGGGCTCGACCACACAAACAAGGAACATCACATAAACCCCAAATGAATAGAATCGAATTTTATAACAAAACCGAAAATTAGAACAACAATGTACAACATGATCTAATTTTCTAGGAAAACGACTTCTGCAAAGTACAATAATTCACCCAAATATCACTATGAAACTCATCCACAACATATATAAGCCTTCTAGGAATAATGTAGGTCAATTTACACCATGAAATTCAATCACATGCACAACTAGAAATTAATTTACAAGAGTCTAATTTTCTAAGACAACTTGCAAAGTACAATAATGCACCCAAATATCACTATGAAACTCATCCACGACATATATAAGCCTTCTAGAACGATGTAGGTCAATTTACACCATGAAATTCAATCACATACACAACTAGAAATTAATTTCGCTTGTTAGAAGTACAAATAATAGAAGTGACTGAAAATGAGGTCACCGAACCCCAATAAAAGACAAATATTTCAGACTGTAGACACACAATCACGCACTTTGGGTAATTATCTAGTCTTGATCACATATTACTATTCATATGATTCCTAAGTAAGAAAATAATAATTAACCCATGTCTTTGGCCACCTTTCTTTGCTTTCTATTGCTACTTTCAGTCTTGCACCCTTACTTTCTCTACCTTTTTACTCTTCGGCATTTGTCATCCCGGATACCGGCGCTCGAACATGACGCCGGTGTCAGTGCCCTCGTCACCTCTAGGCGCCCCTATCCTTTTTGTACTTTACTCACACTTTTTGGGTCCTTTCTAGTCGTTTGAGTATCTTATCTTTCTAGTAGTCGACCTTTTCCGGGTTAATTACGAAAAAGCAAGGGAATCATATAAATATAAAGCTATGCAATCATAATAAGGGACCAAGTACTAAGCATTATCTATTACCACCTAAGGTTGTATCCATCAAGACATCTAAGAGCTCCATTGCATCCATCTAGCTCCATCACAAGAGACATGAGGGATGGTTTTCTACATCACACTTCATAGGAGGGAAGTTCATTCTATTTCATGCACACATTTACTACATTCTACATCTAGCTATTTGTTCGCTATCCAAGTGTGGCTAACACAAGAGCAACCTAGGGCACAATTTCGCACACACACAAAACTACATTGGGTATGAGATGTAGTGCAATGCTCAGTCATAAGTTCATCATTGTTAACCGAGAACATCGACCCTTCATTTTGCATCTTTTTTTTAAGATTTGATATCTATTTGAGGGTTTTATAGGTTCATTATTTATTGTAGCTTTACAGTGACCTCGACGATCTTGGTGTGACCTCGAAGCAATCAAAGGCAAATAAAGGCAAACACCTTGTGACACCTCAAAGGAGGTTTTCTGAGCATTTCCACAGACCCAGGCACCCAAAAATAGGTCTAGGGCACCCACAAGCACCCTTATCCCTCTCCAGGTGCCCCAATCCATCCTATATCCTCATATCGCATTATTATGTGCTCCGGTGCAACGGTTTATGCTCCGCATTTTCCAGTTTTCTAACTTTGTGCATTCTCTAGAACTCTCATGAACAGCTAAGGCTTTTTACCTTCTCTTTGCAATTAGGGTTTCATTATTTATTACTTAGTTGTTTGGGTATTCATTGTTGTACTTAATTGTTATTTATTTATTGTTGCTATAACATTTAGATTAGGCATATAAAATTACATTTTAGCTTAATCATTTTGGTGAACCCCACTCGATCTACACGTTATTAGGATCTTTATCATCATGAGTATCTCAATTAATGACTTCTTGCTCACAAATCCTGAATTAAGACATAGAATCCAAAATCTCCTCGCATCCCTGCCGATATGCGGGGAGACTCCATATATCAATCTTTTGTCGATGCATTTTCCCAACATATTGTTTTCCCATCTAATCCTCATGTTGATCTTTCTATTTTTGACAATGATCCACCCTTGCATATCATGATTCGCATTTACAATATGGGTATCAAACACACTTTAATCGATAATGGATATGAGCTCAATCTTTGTCCTATGTCATTCCTTGAAAAGATTGGTCTTTCGGTTGCTAATGTTAGTCTATCATCTCTTTCTCTTCGTGCTTATGATGGCTTTGTTCATCCATGCTTAGGTCACATTACTTTCCTATCACTATTGGGCCAAAAACTCTTAACATCGTCTTCTTTGTCATCAAATTCCCCGTTTCATATAACTATTTACTTGGTAGGCCATGGCTTCATGCCATGCAAGTAGTTCCCTCTACCATACATCACTATGTTAAATTCTTACATGAGGGTATCGAGTATACTATTTTTGCGATCGTCATCCATACAAATATTGTGACCATGATCCAAATACTACACTTCCTACACCAAGAATTGATACTACTAATGAACCGCAACCTATAGATGAGCTACCACATTTACCACCTCTTGAAGGTGTCATTTACATGTTAGATACGATCCCAACTGCATTTACACCTCCCCCCCCGTGGCTATTACTAGTATAATTATTTATCGGGGCATGTCCCTATGTCGAACATCATACCACCTTTAGTACCTTCTCATGCACAATCAACATCTACACCACCTCCCTTCACATGTACACTTTTCATGAATGATTTTTATTGGGAGCACATTCCATTTGATCCTACTTGTGACATCACTATATGTTCCCATGATGGTTTGACTCGGCTAGGCTTTGCTTTCGAGGATCTTTATCCTCTAACTCATGATCCTCATCTCTATTATGGATTCATCACTATCACTGCTACTTACGGTCTACATGTATTTTCAATCTCATCATCTACCTTGCACGAGCCCCTCATTCTTATCCACTTACATTAGGACAATCTTGGCTTGATTACATCGGGGCACGTTAGACCCTAACCATACTGATATATCATTTCCCATGCCATTTGGTCGCATTTTCATTTACAATGATTCATTCCTTGGTTATTCACCTAATATGACTCGGTGGTATGCACACGGGTGTCCATTACCTCCTTTTACTGATGAGGAATATGTTATGAGCATGTATAGTTTACACCTCAATGGCTCTTTACTTGACCAACCCAACATTATTGCTTATCAGGTCTCAGATGCCTCACCATATGATTTTAACCTGAAAATGATGATCTTTTAGATGAATTTACTTGATCACCTTCATTATTACATGCTTGGGGGCATCACGTTATTTCCCCCCTCTCCCCTTTAGCATCACTATGAGTCTTATATTCTCACCACCTTGCATTTTATCTCTCACCTTCAACACACATAACCTGTATACATTAGTATCGTCACTCCCGATGACACACTTGTGTTCTTATGGTTCTTACATGACTATTGAGGGATCTCTTACAATAAGAACCTCATTTCATCGCCGCATTACATGCTTCATTAACATATCTATCTATTACATAATCACTCATACATACATACATCTACAACCATTTTTCACTCGTGACACATGCAAAACAATCTCTCATCATTTATCTCATCACTCAATCAATCATCATAATATCTATGATACTTCACCACCTACATCATTCATCGAATAACACACTCATCACCATACACTTGGGGGCATCGTACTTACTCCACCCCACTTCCTAGCATCTTCAGATGTCTTACACACATCACATCTAGTCTTTTACATTCATCATATACACATTTCGATACATTAATATCAACATTACCCTATGACACACTCTTGTGTTATGGTTCACACTTGATTGTTGAGGGCATATTATACACATGAACCTCACACACTACACAATAGACACTACACATTACACATCTTCATGCATTATGCACTTTTGTACATACACATCATCCTCATTTTTATGTGTCCTCCTCACTCTGTGCTTTGTACACCCATACATTGCACACATTCTACACACTACATTATTATACATTTTTACGATCTACACATCTTACATTACACATTGCACATTCTCTATCACACATTACACGCTTTACATGTCACATACTTGACATCTTCTCATGACCACATCTACTACACATATTACACATTTTACTCATCTTCTTCTATGCACTACACTCACTACCCGATGACGCACTCTAGTCCAATGGTTCATACTCGACTTGAGGGTCTCATTCAAAATTGAACCTCACATCATCACACCTACATCATTATACACTTTGCTCTTCATAATCAATTAATATAAAAAATTGTTGTGACTTATGCGACATTTTTAATCGCGATATATTCTTTGTGCTACATCATCACTTTTTCTACCATTCCATCCATATATTTAGTGATATACGCTTTATGCTAAATCATCACGCTCCCTAGCTTTCTTATTCCTTCGAATTTGTGGTATACGCTTTGTGTTACATCGTCGCATTTTCCTAACATTCTATACATACATCTCATGATATGTGTTTTGTGCTACATCATCACGTTTCCTACCAGCATCACGTTCATATATTTCGTGATATACGCCTTGTACTACATCATCGTGTGTACTAGCATTTTACTCACCCATCTAGTGATATATGCTTTAGGCTAAATCATCACACACTCAAATTCACATCATACCTATGTCACATTCAATATCATATATACATCACCACTTTACAATAAACACACCACACTCTATTCACTAACCCTTTCTACACGACAACACATCGCTCAAACCATTTCTCGATGATGCACTCTCATTTATGGTTCATTCTTGACTATTGAGGGGGCATAAATAAATGAACCTCATTGCATACATACACATCCACTCGAGGGGCATGTTGCCCTATTATTCATATTGCATTCCATTCCATCTCATCCACAATATACTACATATCTTGGTTGCATTTACTACTCTTGTTATGATTTTACATGTTCACTTTATTACACATGCTATATAGATATCTTGTATGTTCATTATCTTTCCATACACACATGCACGTTCACTTAATTTCTAGTTGTGATCGTAGATTTTATAGATCCATACACGCAACATGGATGCTTGGCGCAATACCTATTACTAGTCCCATAGAGGCTCCTTGGGGCATCCTCTTTCATACACTACATGTGTTATTGTTTCATTTTGTTTGCACTTTAGATTATCAACTTATACACACTTTGACATACTTTTTATCTTTCTAACATGCTAATGGGTGCTTCATGTGCAACATTTGTTTCATGATCCACTATTTTCTTTAATGGTTTATACTGTTACATTAGTTGTTTGCCTTTTTTTGTTGTCATTATTTGTGGGCTTTGCCTATGTCTTTCTTGTTCTTTGATTACTTATGGCCACTATGGACTTGATTTTCTTGTGTTATCGTGAGTTATGTCCCATGTTTGCAACCCAATTTTCATGGTCTACATTGTTTTTATTTGTGTTTTAGCTTATACATTGTCTACGTAGCTTACATTTTATATTTTACATGAGTGTTTGTCTTTGCTTGTACTAACACTTGTTTTCCTAGCCACTTGTTTGTGTGTGCCTTGGTTTCTACTAAGAACATTCCTTCCCCCCCTGTAGGGCACAATTTCAACACACGGTGGTCGGTCCTCCTTTAGGCCACATAATCCTTCTGCGACATCGCATGCACCCCAAACGAGGGTGAGCATTATTTGGGTGAATCAAGTCACCCCATACAGAGTTATACATAACAAGCATGGCAACGATACAACACATTTTTCTATTTCGGATAGGCCTCGGAATCCGGACTTGGGTCCTTAGCACAACGGCCTTTCCGGATGCCTAAAACTAGGGGGAAATACAATGACCTTTCTTGGATACTAAAAGTAGGGGCAATTACACAATGATTGGTAGTTCAACACAGTCTACAGAACTCCATACACAATGGATTTTACAGGGCAGACAATCCTTAGCACATGCGTTTATACACACCATATACAAGTGGTGTTCTACATAGTGGGAAGTAGTTAAAGGTTGGAGGATGACACCAAATTATTCTCCTACACTTCTTCCATTTCATTAGCATGAGATTGCCCAAAAAATCACGCGTCGACATCATCTATAGGATCCTTTCTACACTCTTTCCTCATCATGGATCAGGTGCACATGTTCCTTTTTCACACTTTCAACATTTTTACATACTTATTTACATACTTTCATTACACACTTTTATCATATACATGTGTATTTGACTACTTGTCAACTTCTCTTTTGCAATTCCATTCGTATGGGAAGTGGTAGTCAACATCAACAACAAAAATATCAGACACATCGACCTCAACAACAAGTACATCATGACATATACACATGCATTTTCCGCCCTAGGTTCATTTTCATCATCATTTTTTACACTTTCTCCTCATTACCATCCACGCTTCACATTTTTATCACTCCACACTTTGTCTAGTCCTCGAAAACTTTCTACATCGATCTACATGGTTATCAGGTATGTATCTCGATCTACTTTATATTACCAAGCTTTCCGCTCACCAACATAAAGTGGGGGCAAATGTAGACACACAATCACGCATTTTGGGTAATTATCTAGTCTGATCGCATACTACTATTCATATAATTCCTAAGTAAGAAAAGTACTAATCAACCCATGTCTTTAGCCACCTTTCTTTGCTTTCTATTGTTACTTTTAGTCTTGCACCCTTACTTGCTCTCACACCGCCTTTTTACTCTTCGGTATTTTTCATCCTAAACACCAGTGCCCGGCCAGGACACCAGTGCCAGGCACCCTCGTCCCCTTTAGGAGCCCTTGTCCTCTTTGTACTTTACTCACACTTTTTGGGTCCTTTCTAGCCATTTGAGCATCTTATCTTTTTGGTAGTTGGCCTTTTGGGGTTGATTACGAAATTCAAGTAAGGGAATCATATAAATATAAAGCTATGTGATCATAATAAGGGCCAAACACTAAGCACTATCTATCACCACCTAAGGTTGCATCCATCAAGGCATTTAAGAGCTCCATTGCATCCATCTAGCTCCATCACAAGGGACACAAGGGTTGGTTTTCTACATCACACTTCATAGGAGGGAAGTTCATTTTATTCCATGCACACATTTACTACATTCTACATCTAGCTACTTGCTCGTTATCTAAGTGTGAATGGCACAAGAGCAACCTAGGGCACAATTCCACACACACACACAAAACTACATTGGGTCTGAGATGTAGTGCAATGCTCAATCATAAGTTCACCATTGTGAAAACTAAGGACAATTCGACCCCTCATTTTGTTTCTTAGGATTTGATGTCTATTTGAGGGTTTTACAAGTTATATTTATTTGACCTTTGCGATATTGGTGCAACCTCGGAGTGATCAAAGGTGACTAAAGGTGAACACCTTGTGACACCTCAGAGGAGGTTTTATGAGCATTTTTGTAGACCCAGGTGCCTAGAAATAGGTCTAGGGCACCCACAGTGCCCATGTCCCTCTCCAGCACCCTAGTCCATCCTATCTCCTCGGATCTACATTTTTTTGTGCTCTAGTGCAACGGTTTATGCTCCACATTTTCCAGTTTTCCAACTTTTTACATTCTCCAGAACTCTCATGAGCGTTAAGGCTTTTTACCCTCTCTTTGCAATTAGGGTTTTATTATTTATTACTTAGTTGCTTGGGTATTCATTGTTGTACTTAATTGTTATTTATTTATTGCTGTCATAGCATTCAGATTGGGCATATAAAATTACATTTTAGCTTAATCACAACCTTATAAAATATGAGAATTATAAACATCAACTTAGGATGTAAATTTGTGCCCTAGAAAGGACCCAATCACACTCCTATGCAAGCTACTCCCTAGGAAAGGGGCATAAAATAATACCAACACCCTTGGTATTCCATATTCTCTAAACCCTAGTTATAAACCATCAAGATAGTCTTCAACACCGCCAAATTAGAGGGTTTTTCATCCTCCAATATTCAATAAGGAAGGTTTTTTTCTCCCTTGCTTGCCACACTAATGGATTATCACCCTTTAGTGGAATTTGATTAGAGCACCGCTCTAGAACCAAAGTAGATAAAAGTATATATGCCAAAAAAATGATGCAAATGAGCCTATGTGACTCCTCGTATACCCCTTTGGTGGCGTCATAGCCCATGAGGGAGTTTCCCCCATGACCGGCCTCATAAAGAAGTTTGTTTTATCTTTTAAATTGTTTTTTAATTCCTCCAACCCAGTTGACTTGCCCCATAAAGGAAACCACTAAAAGAAAATGTAAATGCTCATAGAAAATGACTAAAATATAAACAAATACTTCCCTTGTTCACCTTCTTCGGCCCACGGGAAGTGGAATGGGCTAGAAGTCTTCGAAATGAATTAGTTCGAAAAAGGGGACATTACATTCTTACATGCATCTTGTTCAATCAACACTCCCGACCATTAGGTCACATTTGATACTCATCGTTGACAAGTCAAAACCTACTCTTTGAATATAGAACACGTCTTTGAACATTTGGACACCAACTCCAATTGAAATAATGTAATTTGCACCTCACCAAGATGAATTGCTACGGAAAAAAACTATTTAGGTGGATTTTTTCTAAGTCTACAAATTTATCCTCCACACCATAAATGTCACTTTTTAAAATTGAAAAATTGACCTAATTGATATGGTGTCAATTGAGCAGTGGAAACCTTTCACAACAATTACCTATAAAAGCATACCCACACTACCCACTCAAAGGGAGTTTTATCTCACATCTTTGGGGACTACCTAGGAGATCACGACAAAGCACCCAAATGCCAAATCACTCTCTTAAGTACGTTGGTCAACTCTAAGTCTGCATACATCTTATACAGTCATCCTAGGCCATTATGTAAAGTTGCATCACACACATTGAAGATCATTTCCAAGTTTCAAAATTCTTATTGGGGTCTTCATTACCAAAACATGTTGTTATGTACACCTTGTACACATTCATCGGGTGTGGAACTATGTATGTTTGACATCTCTTCAAATTATTGCTCCATAGGCATTGTGGAGCAACTCAATCTAATCGATGACCCATTTTAGGTCTTTAAAGACGAGTGATGTGGTTTTAAGAAGTAAAGCCCTAATCTATTGCACAATTGTAGTGAAATTACAAACACAAAGTTGAGAAACTAATGACACATAATATCCTAGTACTAGAGATGAGATCCAACCTAACCCCGCATAAGATAATAATGTCCATACATGACAAAGTTACTTGAGTGACTTTGTCCAAAATAGGAAACTTCACCATCCTCTCAAATTCGGACTCCCAAATTTTAGGACAAGTCAACAACACTTTGCATAAGCTTCCTACACTCTTTCAGATCATTATGACTCCATGTCAAGTAGTAAATTGGTGTATTCTATTATAACTTTGACCCTTACTTTATTTAGTTCACCTAATCTTGGATGTTTTATTGTTATTATCATGACATTATTTAGGATATGTGTATTGACTTTTTTCTAGTCCTAATTCATCTTTACACAAAATAATTAATCTTAACTAGAGTAATCCTAATTTTCATCATATTATTGGTTGTTAAAAATGTGCGCCCAAGAGCACCAAACAAACATCAATGTCTCAAAAGCAATAATGAGAATGCCTCCATGTGTGGAGCCCTAGCTCCTTGAGGCGACCATCGAAGAAAAATGAATCGATCCTAATCACCCTAATAATAACACTAATTTAATCCTAGCTATCAATTGTAAGTGGAAAAGGGGGAAGGAAACAAATTAAACTAAAATGGTGATGCACCAAAGCAAGTGGGGGTCACTCTCCTCTGTCTATTAATTGACATAATCTATTAAAATCATTCAAGTATGCCCGCACACAATATATCACCAAAGAGAGGAAGACAAGAGAACAATAACAAATCTAGAGGAAGCTATAAGCCACACTAAATGTTATATTAAAGCCTAAAAAGTGCACAACCTACCACAATAGTGAAAGAGGACTTGGATTTATTACAAAAGCTCCAAAACAAAGATCTTGAGACTCAACATGCTTCCAAACCCAAAAGAGCGGGGTTACTTTATGTATGAAAGAGAGGGTCATTACAATGAAATCCCTTCTAGATTTTATAGAATAAGAGAGGAGAGAAAGGGAAAGAGGAATAGAGGGAGGAATATGTTGGCATATTTTGATGCTTAGGTTGAATGGATTCCATGGCATATTCTCAAACATTCCCCAATAGAAGATAAACATGTTTGGTGGGTGTTAGCATATGGATTTGCACGCATGCAAATGACATGCAACAATGTGGGAACGAAGTCCCTCCTCAATGAAGGTGAGGCCTGCCTTTATTGAAAGCCAAAACTGTATTTACATTTGTACATTCAAAATTGTATGTGGGGGGTGTTTTGGAACATCAATGGAAGAAAAGTGAATGAAGGAAATGGAATAGAAAAAAGGAAAGGAGTAGAATGGAATGAACTGAAAGAACATGCAAGAGTTGGGTAAAAACAGAGCCTAATATTGCATGAAGAGGAAAGCTGAATAACCAACACAAATAAAACGGAGTTTGAGTTAGCCAAATAAGAACATGCAAAAGGGAACACACATGAGCAAGTAGATAGTCAGAGCTTGATCACTATGAACTAGAACAACTGATTACTAATGTTGACAATAAGATCAAAGATAATATTTGCATGCAAGATTCAAACACCTAACATCTAATGAACATAAGAACACCAAATGTTACAAGAGACAATGAATGAGACACAAAGTTCTTATTCTATTAACTCCAAAATGTTTTTCACAAAGAACACAAAGTTTCTTCTTGAAACAAAGCTTGCAAAAATGTATTCTCTTCTCCTCTCTCAAAGTCACCCTTACAAATGAGCCCTCACTTCCTTTTATAACCCAAAAGTTGGTTACAAAGTAGTTAGGGTTTTAAATGCACATTAAATAGGACACTTAAGTGGCTTTGACTTTTCAACCAACTTTTTAAAAAGTGACTAAAAATAGAAACCACTTAAGTTAAATGGTCATTTAAGGAAAAATACATAAATAAAAGAAATGGGTACATGTGGACCCCACTTAAATGACTTGTATGCACACATAGACATCCTAGTCAAGAATGTGCCACCCAGATCAAGACACCTAGAATCGTGCCTTATCCATTGGGCCACGGAGTCCCCTATCCCGATCGCACGGAATGAACTCATTGACGAAGTGCTCGCAATCCACCAAATGACAAGAGTGTTGAGCTTGAAACTTGACCAATTCATCCACCCTCTATCTTGAGCAATATCCTGGTGTGAGAAAAATTGTCTTCATTCGTATTCACATTCACAATTCTCCACATGCTCCGAGTACCTTTCCATGGTGAATTATTCATTTATCATGAGACCATAGTCGTTACGCCACCTTGGTTTATCAGAATCCAGCTTCTGGTCTTTCGCCGTTGAGAAGATCTCCAAGAGCCAAAATTGCAATTCACTGCTTGGAGTTATGTCCTTTGTCTTTGTCACCATCCCAAAGTGTTGATCTCCCGAGCAGAATTCATGAGACTTCAAAGTCTTGGAAATCCATCTCCTTTGCCCCATTGTGAACGAGTGGTGTTGAAAAATCATCGAAGTGATTTATGAATTCGTTGACACACACCTTAGCGTAGTATTTGGTCTTTTTTGGAGTGATGGATTCTAACATTTACGCAATCGCTTCCAAGTTTATCACTATTGGCTTGATGACCCTCTTTCAATTCTTCAGGATATCATGTAGCCAGGTGGGAACCTCTCCAAGTACCTCATTGTACATGGTTCTCATGTTCGTTGGGAATTGATCTTCATCACGCTGAAGGGGATCACCTTCGGGTGTTCTTGAATTGGATCTTCTTGTTGTGAGAAAGATGTTGTCGCCATTTTCTCCATTTGTGGTGATTCTTCAAATGTAGGCAGGGAAAGAACCGGATCATCAACTTTTGGTTGAGAAGTTGTGACTACTTCCACAAGTTGGGCTGGTATATTTTGAGGTACTTCATCAACGAGTTCCACCTCTAGAAATTGTGTGATATAGATTACAGGTGCTTGCGCATGAACCAATGCTCTGAATTATAGTGTTGAGTTGTTGATTAGGTCTGAAGAATTAGGGCAATCATGCAAAGACGAATGATGACTGGAATGAAAAATTCTCGAGATGTGCTCTTTCTTCACTTAGGTGTTTAGACGACTCAACTCACGAATGAGCCCTCAATCGTATCGCTCCTAGCTTGATTATGAGCTCATGCATTTTCAACTTGAATTCGGACTCCCATGGCGATCCATGCCCTTCGTGTCGTCTTACCTTCTTTCCAGAACCGAACTCCCTAAGTTCTTCTCTGGCTCAACTCACTGGATACCGAGCTTAACCCAACATTTTTGAAAAGAATGGTTTTACCACAATGCTCATGGTTCTTCCTTATTATATAACACTTCAGAGTGAGAATGTTTTGGCTTTGCCATAATAAGTACAATTGTACCTTCCAAACGATGAGAAAATACCTTTACCGATAAAGACCTAATGTTGCCATGATTATGACCCGTTGAAGATGCTCATATAATTGCAAAGCAAATTGTGCTTCATGAATATTCTGATATGAAACAGACCCACCTCTATGAGATTCTCTTCCACGAGTTACATCGTAAAACAAGTAAGGTCTCATTAGAGAATCTTTGTAATAAATTTCATCAGGTCTCCTAGTAACACTCTCACTGTCACTTAATCGATTAGGCACTCAATATTAAGTGGCGCTCCGGATTGGCATTTAAAACCTTCTTCAGTTTCTCGCAGGCAGTTCTCGGCCTCTGGCTGGCGCGAACATTAGAAGGCACGTCAATATTATACTGCTGCTTGAAAATTGCCGCAAAATGCCTAAAGAGGGCCTCGTCAAAATCTCTTCCTCCGAGAGATCTGTCAAAAGCATGAGCCAAAACCTTAAGCTCGCCCTTCTTGAAAGCGGTGACACAAACTTGCATTGCATCCAGAACTGCCCTACGCTCAAGATCCGTGAAATATACGGGTATCCCAATACAACAATCCACAATCTCCATTTTTAAATTATCCTTGGCAGTTTTGCTTCTACCTTGGCGTGGGCTCTCTCTCTCTTCACGCGTGGAATCTTCTTGTGCTTGGGCCTGCGTGGAGATCTGTCCTCCTTACGTGGTCTTTTAGACAAAATACAAGCTCTATTTGTCTTATCCAATCCCTGCAAATTCGTTGAAACTGACTTCTTCTTCCCTGTAGCTGCTGCATATAGCCAACTACTTCCTCACGGCACTTTCCTAGGAGAATTTCAGTTATACGCTCCACTGATACTGCGTGTGAAGCACGATTTTGAGAATCCACACCCACCCTCGCCACATCAAGGCGATAGACCTTCATTTCACCATCAATGAATCCACGATCCAGAACACACTTTGTATCAATTCATCTGCTGAAAGATTTGATGGAACGCAAAACAAGCATTCGTGGTTTAGGGCAAAGTTTAGAAGCATACTTAACAAAGGTGCGATCCATACTCAAGAACATCATCGATTGATCCGTGCAATATCTTTATCAATATCTGTTTGCATTATTATAGGATTACTGTAGCTTTCAGAGCAAGTTTCTTAAGCAAAGGCACCATAATAGTGCGATATTGAACAAGATGAATAACATTCAACATTCCTCGACCGTGTTTGTCCTGTCCTGGTGGACCTTGCACTAAAGAAGAAGGGCCGTGGTTCCGCCGTCTCCAGAGACTCCAACTCCATTTGTACTAGGTGTGTTGATGCACAAGACCCACTTAATCGCGGCTAGTGTGGACCATTGAAACTCCTATGAAGATGATCGATAAAATTTGGTGTGAAACATTCAGAGGCATTCTTGGAGGTGCTCCTCATTATTTGGAAAGTGCTCGCCTAGGATTTAAAATTTCTTTCGCATTCTCATCCTTCGCATACATGGAAAGCTTCGTGTTCTTCTTCTTGATCGCCTAGACAGATGATGGATATTCCTCCTTCCCCGCGCATTTTTTGTATTGTCCAAGTTGTTGGACTGTTCTCCTTATCCTTTGGCCGGGACGCGTGAGTTCGAGTTCTTTGTCTTCTCCTTCCTGTCTTTTCCTTCAGCCAATGCGTGGGCGCATGTATTTGCCTTTAGTCCTTTTGCTGTGATTTATTTTTGCTGTCCTCCTTTTCACTCTGTTATTTTCTTCTTCTTATGCAATGCGTGGAGCTGTTGGAAACAAAACCAAAAACTTTCTTGTATTTTCTCTTCTACAATGGCGTTAGTTTCTCTTGCATAAGGCTGACAAAATATTATGTCTTCTTGAAGAAAGAAGCAATTGAAAGCTTCGCACGACTTTTTCAACGGGTTTGATGGAGGAAGTTACGGGAATTAATCTAACTTCCTCTCTTCCCGGGTAGTGGCTTAAGTGCCAGGGGGAAATGGGAAAAGTAACGGGCAATTGCCAACGGGAATGGCAAAATGGGTTGGCAATCCCCGTCCAATTTCCCCATGTGGGAAATTGGGGAATTTTATGCCCGTTTGCCAATCCATGATTTGGCAATTGGCAGAGGAAAACCCACGTGCGGGAAATTTGAAGGAAATTGCCAGGAAAGTGGAAATCCAGGTTCGGGAAGCCAACCCGGCAGTTGGAAACAAAAGCTTACTTCCCCAACACTAAAACTTGTCGAATGAACTTTAATTTATATTTATTTAATTAAATACTCCTTAAGTGATTTTTTAAAAATTAATTTAATCAAACAAGGAGCAATTAATTAATTAAATATTAATTAATTATTTTAATGTATTTTAACACGTTTTAAAGCCTGGCGGGAAGAGTTCTCGCCCGAAAATCACGAAACGAAGACCGAAACGATCACAAAAATAAGACGATCGCAAAGAGTCCAATTAACCACGCAAAGTAACACTTTTCAAAATTTTCTAATTTTTAATTATTTTTTAACAATTTTGCGAAGTCAAAATTGGCTGATAACAATGGGAAAGTAATGACAACTAGCAATGATGATTGCATTTTACTCCCAAAATGTGGAAGATGGCCACCTAAAACCACTCACATGTGAAGCACTCCTTGAGAGATTTCCAATAAATCCAAATTTTTTTGATTTGGTGTTATTATCCAATTTCACCCTAGTGAAATTGAACAACTAGACAAGTTCATAAACGCTCTTGGTCCTCACAAGGTTTAATTTTATTAAGTAAAAGAGTAGTGAATGAATGGTAGAAAATCATGTGTATTGCTTGTGAAGATCCCATGCATCTTCATAAAGGTCTCATAGTAGTTGGAAATCCCAAAGGTGCATGAAATATCAAGGAGTCAAGGAGATTAAGAAAGTGAGCCTTTGGTTTGCATTTTGAGTTCATCAAGCTCATAACCTTCGAGCTAATTATGCCACACCGAGTTACCCCTGGCCGACCGAGTTGCCTCATCTTAGCAAGTCACATTCAAGATCGAGCTAGTTTTCTCTTGACCGAGCTCCAAGCTCTTCCTATTATACGATGAGCCATACGTTGTAGTGAAAACCGAGCCGCATAGCCCGGGCGAGCTGCCAAATTGTCGATGCTTTAACATCACGCTCCATAAACCATTTGAAATCCCAATGAGCTATCACATGTTTTGGAATAACCCGAGTTACATTGCCACAAGGACCAAGTTGCGCATCATCAAATTGCTCTATGGAAGATTGTAACCAGCTTTTAGGAGTCGAGCTTTGGCGTAGAGGTGAGCTATTCTTAACCACCTTAGGGTTATGGGAAAGCTCCATCGAATCGTGCGAAAAGTCCGATCGAGCGAGCTAAATCAAGCTTTCAAACAATTATCACGATGGATGGCGATAAACCAAAACTATGGGCTATCTCCACAAGCCAAGTGGTGCATTTCAAGGAGTTATGAGCGGTGGCCCGCCGCAAATAAGGATGGCTCGGGCGTAAATGAGTAATAGAGACCAGAGCAGTGAACACAATACAGGACACAATACATGTGGAGACATGTTGTATTCAAAAAGGTTGGTAGTATGAAAAGGAATAGCGGTGCACCAATACCCGACACGTGGAAGAAAGGATAGCCAACTCGTCCGAGATGGCCGAGGGCTATTTTTTGATTAAAGGCACAACTTTTCCCTTTCAAAATATAACGTGATCAAATCATCTTGAGCGCCCACCCAAATTTAAATGACCCGGATCGTTTTAAAAGTTATGAAAAACATTTGAGGGAGAAGATAATAGTTTAAAATGATTTCTCCAACCTAAAATTTAATTCTCACTCCCGTGACAATGAAGCAAGCCTCCAAAGCCAAAAACAATCGCCCGAGCTCGGATGAGCATAAATTAAGCAATTCTAAACGGAATCACGTAAAATTGGTGTCGTTGGAATCGTGGTTCCAAGCCCGATGCACGCCAATCAAGAAATTATAGAATTGATGGATATTTCATGAGGAATTCCATAGAAAACGGACCAGGTTCATAACAGTGATTTTATTGGTGGTTGTAAATGCAATTAAGAGGCATGGACATACATTTTTCATTGTTGCAAGTCATGGGACAAGTATGGGGTGCCTTTTTGCAGTCATGTATCATCATTTGGGCACATTTATGACATCTTGCAAGTGGTTGAAAGGAAAATTTTGGGATTGCAATTCTCTCTTCTTCTCATTCTATAAATTGTAATCTTGGGCTCATTTGTGAAGGGGTTGGTCATTTTCTCTCCTGCCCTCTCTCTTTCTTCTTCTCTGCTAGGGTTGAATGTGGAGCCTAAGCCTCCTCTCCATGATTTGTAATGGAATTTTCTTGCCTCTTACCTATTGATGATGTATCATGTGTGAAATCATGGAGCAATAAAATCTGTTTTGTGATGCATCTTGCCCATCCTTTGCTTATTTTATTGTCTCTTCCCGCCTCTCACCATTACTGTAATATATTGTGCATATCTCTTGATGTCTATGCAGGTTTGGGAGCTATGTTTAATGGGTTTTAAGTGGTGTTTTTGTGAATATAACTCTGGTCTATGGTGCATTTTGTCCACCCTCCCCTTTGCTCACCTCTCTCCACTTCGTGCAATTTGGATTCGATTAACCACCTCCTTTTCGTTGTATCACCCTTGTTAGAGTAGGTTTTACTTTCGTGCACTCTCTACCCGGTCCTTGGAAGGTTAGACTAGGATTAGTTTTCTTACCCGCACTAGGAGTAGATTGTGGCGGAGTAGTTTAGGAGCAAGAACGAGCCTTCTCACGGAGGGTCATCTCAAGCCCGCAAGTCCACAACTTAAGAGATGATCCAATGTTACACAAATTACATCGAATACCCCGATCTACATTTCGTGCCATTCGGGGTGCTTTGTAATTTGGTGATAACATGTGCTTTAGAGAAAACGTTATGGCCTCCTTAGATTTTCCCTAGTCGTGATGCACAAATGACGACTACATAGCCGTCAAATTTACCTTCAAAGTTGTCCTTGCTACTTATTATGATGAAGGCATTACTCTATTGGAATGAGCTCGCTGATTCTGACAGACGTCAGATAATGGAGGGACAAGATTGCACAAGGACATGTGTTGAAATTTGTATGGTCCAGGGTGAGCTACATATGTTTTGTGGATCCCGAAGAAAGAGGAAAATATCGACGGTTGTAGTATCTGTCGATGTACCATATGCTTTAATTTCAGGCATGCTGCCAAATTTCATGATGGCACTTTGATCATTTCCACACTCTGCCCAACTAGGTATGGCGGAAAAATTCTTCCTCGCCTTGCTGATGCGAGGGTTTGTTAGGCGGGAGGGGAGACGAGGGTCATGGCCGCCAACAAAAACATCACTTTTGCAGGTTTGGGGTTTGGCATTTTTTTAACGAATGACTACGGTTTGCGTGAATTGGTGTATTGACCAGTTTGGGTGTTTTTTTATAAAAGTCTTATGGCCAAGATAACGGAGGTGTTAGGTTCGAGTCCGATGCTCAAGTGCTAACTTCCCATAGACTATATGGATGTGCTAATCTCCATTAAATCCGACCAGGACTTAGATAACGTGTTAGAGGAGTATGACAGGCTGCGGGCTACACAAGGCTTGTCCAAAGTGAGGGATTTTCTATTCCTCTTTCCCAAGTCGTTTGCTGCAATGGACAATCACATAGATTCCACAACACATTTTTCTCCTTCGGAGAGTCACCGAGCGCTACAGATCTTGCAGGAAACACATGGATTGGAAAAATATTCTTGCCTTCCACCAAACCATAATTGTAGCTTCGCTCCCATCCAGAGGCCCGCCAACCAGCCACTGGGACCGTCGACTGCCCGTCTAGACATGCAACAGGGAAGTCCAATGCCAATCCACAGTAGGGTAACGATGTCATCTCACCAGAACTTTGCTAGGAGAGCCTTCGTGGACGACGGGTAGTCCCAGCGTGTCCGTCAGTCATCCTGTGCACCCGGTAGTAAAAATTTTCAGCAAGATTTTCCGCCTCGCCTGGCGCATGTTCCATTTTGAGGGATGACACCAATTTTTTCACTAAAGCACAAGAAACAACAACATATAAGAACACACTGGATAACACTTAATGTGGATGTGTCTTCCACGTTAACCACTAATGGACTTGATTTACAGAGGGTTTTGTATTTTTACATAGGTGTATATGTATATACTTTGACGAGTGGAAACTATAATGAATGTTTTTTAACTTGAAAAAAATTCAAAGAGACACACATTTGCTTTCCATATTAGCACAATTTTTAAACATCCTCCAAATTCCAAGCCGCCGAAAATTTTAAAACTCCCATTCCTCCAAAATTTTAGGGCTACCGTAAATTTTAAAATTGCTCATCTTCAGTAAATTTCCGATCTCATCAAGCACTAATAGAAATTCCTGACTGGCTGCAACTACGTTTCTGATGAGATTTTCACTTTTTGTTAATTTTTCCTTTACAGATCATGTCATGCATTATACGATTTACCATTGACTGATCATTTTTTCGTATGATTATTATTTGCAGGGAAAAAATGGAATTGTCATGTTTTGGAGTCTTCAGTACGAAAATGGCAGAATCCATATTTCATTCATCATACGATTACGTGGGATCCGGTAATGCTTTCATGTAGGATTAACCTTTTGTATGTTTTAATCATTTTAACAATTGTTGTTTCCGTTGAATGCAGAAATCTGGAAAATACGAAAGGGCTTTCTTTCGAAAAACATGCACAGTCATTTAAGGATTGAAGTATTGCCTCCACGGAATTTGAACCTGAGAAGTACTCATAAACCTCCCTCGATTTCTACCATTGTTTGCGATTTGTCGTGTTCAACATTTGTTGGATGCAGTCCTTCTTGTTACCTATGTTTTCTTCTTTTGAACATTCCATTGTTCTGTTTATGGATATAAAACTATATTATGGAAAGAGAAATTATAAAATTAGTTGTCCTCACTTACTTTTTGACCATAATCCAATAACTCTCTGACCACATATTTTGTCTTCAGGCCTTGTTGTGTGCATTCTTTCATGTTTCCTATTTTTCCTTCTGTCTCCGAGGCTTTATGAACGTTCCATTGTTCAAGATATGGATATAAAACTATATCATGACAAGAGCAATTATAAACCGAGTTGTACTTACTTTATTTTTAAGTATAATCCAATAAAAATGATTTTTAAAATGCCACACTACAATATTATTCTCAAGCTCCTCACTATTTGTGATTAAATTGACTCTTGTTACTTAGTTAAAAAATTTGTCCTGCGTATAAATATCCTTAACCACTACATTATTAATTTTATGAGATAATCCCATTAGTGTGTTCTACTTGTTCATGCATCATCTTTCATCACATAAATATTGCAATTGATGGACCCACTTTAATGTATTTTTTTTTTTTTGCTCACACAAAAAAATATGTTGGCCTAGTCTTACTCAAAACATCATCTCATGCCAAGTAAACATTTTCCACTCCAATGTACAATGATTGGAGTTGCCATGAAGGATGCATTGAAAAAGTAAAATTTGAAGGATTTAACGTCAAACAATTTCATTCTATTTTCAAAGCCACAAACATTATTTTCTCTATTACGCATTTCCATATGCATGACAATCTTTTTGGCTTTACCTAACAAGCATCGGAGAAATGAAAGACCAAGAATTTGTGTCAATAATCATTGTTGAACATATTGTCTCAATTTCTCATTTACACAATTAACAAACAATACCACATCATCCTATTTCTCTTTCAGTGTTTCCATTGCACATTTCAAGTGTGATTGCTAATCTATCTTATTGGTCATTACCTTAACTTTTGTGGACTTTTCACTTGCTTATATAGCTAGAAAGTTTTCCAAACATTAACGCGGGCTTTTGAACTACACTTGCACTTGAGATCCCCACCAAACACTACTAAGAAGTTTTAGGACATGCGCATGTGAATTGCCTGCCATAGTCATGCACGGGATTTTTCCTTCCTTGAGCACCTGAAATGTTCGGCATAGTCTCAAGTGGGATTTTCTGTTGTATGTACACTTGATATCCCTGTCAAACACTATTGCGGACATTTATCCTGCTTTTACATTGGAAACCTCTTTTGAACACTACCACAGACTTTTAAACTGCATTTTCACATGAAAAATCCACCGTAGACCATCATGGAGATTTCACCCTACTTCTGCAATTAATTTCCATATTGTATACATTGATGGGGTTTTGCAATTTCATGCACCAAAAATCTCGACAAATGTCTCTTACATGCTTTCGTGATCCCAAAACATGGACGCATTTTGCATGCTGAAGTGCGTGAAAACTCTGAAAGCCAGCCAAGGTGAAATGAGACCATTATGACTCGTTGGGGTTAAATTTGACGGACACTTATCCTTTCAAAAATGTAAAATAGTGTTATTTTTATACTGTTAATAAGAATTATAAAAGGTTATTCTATATATATTTAACTATATCTAAAATATATTTGTATAGTTTACCAATAAATCTATATAAAAATGACAGTCATACTTTAAATTTGAAAGTCACATGTGACGGATTTTTCAAATATTTGCAAATATTTTACGACTAAAATCATGAAAAACGTCTAAACAACCGTCAAATTTAACCCCTGAATACGAGCTCTAAAGTTTGGGGTACAATTTACATATAAATTACACGGGTACATAGAATGTTCAAAAGTTCAATAAACATTGGATAGTGTTGGTCGACTTGAAACATGAGAAGCAATTTGCTTGTTATATGCAAATTCACTCCAAAAGTTTAATTCTCCACCAAACAGTAAAAGAGACCAAAATGAGGATTTGAACCTTCAGACCACATTTGCATGTAAATTCCAAATATGTTTGAAAACTCCACAAGCTTGCCATGGCCATAACTTCTTCCATGCTTGGCCATTTTTTTGGTTTTTTGAGGTCTTTCAGACTGCCAAAAGCTCCTAAATAATTTTTAAAACACCATAGGAGACCATGGAGCCATGAAATGTGAGAAAACAAGGGAAATGATATTTGGTTGCTTAAAATGAAGTGAGAGGCTCATTTTGGAAACAATTACATTTTGGTGAGCAACTTATTTTAAATTAAAAACAATCTAGGGCTCTATGCCTCACCCACGTGGTTTCAAATCTATTCAAATCTAATCAATTTTATACTTATTTTAGGGTTTCTTCAAACTATATTTCTCTTTTGCATCATATACACTACTATAATGGTCAATATTAATGTGTACTATAAGGTATTACGGTTTGTTGTATTCTCCAAAATCATTGTAAACAACTGTAAGACAAATACTCGCATGTATGTATATATAATAAATCAATGAAAACTTAAATCAAAGACATATCATAAATTTATCAAGGGTAGCACAACTACCACAATTTTATCAGAATTTATATCTTAAATTTTCCAAAGTAGAATAACTATCTTTCACAATGAATAACACACGCACTAGTTCCATTCTCTTGTAAAGAAAAGCTAAGAGGTTAGGGTTAAGGTTTGGAGAGTAGTTGTCTGCAAAGAAAGGTTATTTTAATCTATTAACAATGGAATTTGATCAAGTCAATAACTTGACTGTAGTATTCTTATTCTCTATTAATAGATGTGGATAAGTGTGCACCAATGGGTGAATTATCCACATATTAAATTACAAATTTAATATTGCAGGTACATTTTCAAATCATGCAATAGTGTATGGAAATTAAACAGCGAACAACACCCCTTGTGCATACTTCATCAAGGGAAGGAAGGGTGAATTTTTGAACTATCCCTCCTTGATGACACCTTACACCCTCAAAAGTTTTCTCGATCCGAATAAATTAGGCCTCAAGCAAGGGCTTTGTGGAGATGTTTGTAAGCCAATTTTTGTTTGACAAAACTTAAGATCAACAACCTTGTCTTGGATTAGCTTCTAAATATAATGCATGTGTATTTTAATGTGCTTTGCGTGTTGGTGCTCCTTTGGGTCATGAGAGATGTGGATGACAATCTAATTATCGCACCAAAGCGTTGTAAGTCAAATCTATGGAAACTAGAATTTAGAAAAACATGCTTCATATCCACATTGACTCATTTCCTATAGCAATAGACCCACTATACTCCAATTACATGGTAGACAAAGCAATTTCAATGTTCTTTTTATATGGCCAAGTCATGGGACATGCCCTAAGATGATGGATATATCATGTACTTTACTTGTGATCATCTATATATCCTACCCAATCACTATCTGAATAGTCCGTAACTTTTGTTTCGAAAAAAGTAGGATTATTTTCTTCTTCCCCTAAGGTGTAACTTGAACTTGAGCTGACCCAACTAACTTGTACTCAACCCTATAATTAGTAGTACCATGAATATATCGAAGAATGCATTTTGTGGGTTGACAAATGATGGCTTTCATAGGGGTCATGATAATAGCGCGATACAAGATTCACACTAAAATAAATATCGGGATATGTATGAGTTAAGTAGAAAATAAATCCAATTAACTTCTTATAGAGTGACCTATCAACTAAAGGAGTTGAACATTTGGTCGAAAGCACAACCCTTAATTGTAAAGGAGTTAATGTAAAGTTATAGTTTTATGTGTTGAAGCAATAGAGAATGTCTCGAGCATATTTGGATTGATGGATGAAAAAACATTTATCATACTATAACATTTGAATACATGTGAAAAAATATAAAAAACCCAAATCAGTCATCTCAAAAGACTTCTTCAAACATGCTTTATAATTTTCAATCTATTTTTGGAAGCTCCTATGATCATTAAGTCATCGACATAGAGGTCCAAAATGAAGAGATTTTCATCTACTTTCTTAGTGTATATTGTATGGTTAGAGGAAAACTATGCAAAACCAGAATCGATAAGAACATGCCAATATTTTCATATCAATCTCGAATATCTTGTGTCAATTTGTACAAGGAATTTCAAACTTCAAATATAATTGGAGTTTTCACTATCAATGGACCTCGAAGGTGAGGACATGTAGATTTATTCTTACAAATTACCATGCAAGAAGGGAATTTTAACATCTATCTAGTGGAATTCCCATCCCTTTATGCAAACAAGGAGAGTACTAGAAAAACAAAATTCATATTGGTAGTTGGAGTAAAGGTTTAGTGGTAATCAACACCTTCAACCTATGAGATACCTTTTGTTGCAAGTTGGGATTTGTACATGTTAATGTACCCATCTCGCTACATATTTGGTTTGGTGCACCCACTTGAAACTCACTATTTTTATTCCTTTTGGAAGTGGAAGCATATTTCAATGTTGTTCATATTAAAAAAATAAGTCCTTTGGCCATATGCATCTGTAATTTAAGATGTTTAGAAGCTTTATAAAAATTCTCAAAGCATATTATGTTACCGCTAATTATGTCAAATGTACAACACCATACTAATGTTGGGATCTCGTTTTCATTGAATATAGAGGATATCCTATCAAGGAAATAACATCTATATGCAATGTGTGGACCCATTTTAGTTGAGTTTATGCAAGTTAAGTGAGTGCATTCAAAATTTCCTCTAACACCGGCAAAGAGAGGTATAAGTTTTCCCACTTACTCATCATCCGAACTATAAGAACTTATTGAATGGGATTTTTCAAAAATATCATGTTCATCGTAAAGAAGGTTCAATATTGATGTCCAACTCAAAAAAAAGGCAATGGAGGAGGTGTATGTGATGGGTCATAAGCTTGTGATTGTTCATTAAACACTACATCTCATCAAGAAATAATTTTAGTGGTTCTTGGAACTAGAAGACAATATGCCTTCACATCTTCATAGTGACCAATAGATATGTAAGAGATCCCTTCCTTTTCCTTGCTTTTTCTTTATCATCTAGGATATGTGCCCATGTATTACATCCAAAAACCTTGAAGTCAAAAATATCAAGATTAAAGTTAGATTATTTTTATTTTGGTTTCATATCAACCATTAATGAACATGAAGTGTGATTTTGAATTTGTTTTATACACATAATAGCTTTTTCCCAAAACTAAGGAGGAATATCTTTGGAATGTAGCATACAACTAGTCATTTCCTCGAGTGTGTATTTTTGTGCTCAGCTACGCCAATCTATTTGGGGGTGTAAGGCATGATGTGTTAAAGTTGAATGCCTACTTGCTCAAAAAAGGTATGCATCTGGTTATAAAAAAATATCCTTCATTTTAATTTCTAAGATGTTTTATTTTTCACTCAAATAGGTTCTCCACAAGTGCCTTTAAAAATTTGAATTGATTAAAGACTTCACTTTTATTTCAAAAAGTAGACCCTAGTTATTTGAGATAATTCATCAATGAAAATAAGTGCATATGTTTCTAACAAGAAACATAGGGAAATTACATGAGGTCACTATGAACCAACTTCAATTTATTACAAGCTCCCAAGTTTTCCTTTGTAAATGGATCCATGTGTTGTTTTCTAAGTACACATCCCGAATAAAATCCATACATGAAGGACACCTTTGGAAACCCAACAATCATGTTGTGCTTATTTAGAGTTTGGAATGAGAGATAGTTAAGATGGCCACAACACTCCTGTCAAAATTTACTTAATCTATTTACATTAGAAAGCATGACTTGTGGTGAAGGTTGATTAAACACAAAGTGGACAAACTTATATAATTTGGCTTGATAATCAACCTTATTAGTGGCTAAAATAGCATATCGGTCTTTAACTTGTATGATAACAACATTGTTGAAGATAAAATCAATAGTTTTACCTTCACCTAAATGAGTGATATGATAAATTGATAGTAAGTTAGCAAATAAAATTGGAATGTGGAGTACTTTATTAAACATGTCATTTTCCATCGCAATAGACTGTTTGTCTTACAAGTTAAGAGGATTTTTGTTTCCTACAAAAAGTATTTTGTACTACTGTCTGTGAGAGTTTGAAATGTTCAGAGAAACCCAATTTTCCATGTGGCTTAAGGCCCCTAAATTAAAATTCATTAATTTTATCGTTGATCCACTAGTTGTTATAGAAAGAGTAACAACTATCTTAGAGGGAGGAAGTTACATTTTTTAATCTTTTCTTTCAAGTATGCCATTTTCCTAAAATAATGATGTTCGACATGGTCTAGTTTACCACAATAGTTGGAATATGACCGATCAACTTTGGCTTTCCATTTCCATAGATTCCTTTGTCTTTGTCTTTAATTTAGGTGGAGTTTTTTCTTTGATTGATTTCTCTTAGGCTTAGGTTGTGTTTTAGGTTTGTCCTAGGTAGAGACCTTGACTTCATCAATGTTAAGTTATCATCTTGCATTAGATTCATTGAATACCAATGCATGTCACTTAGTACCTCAAGGTCGAAATCACTAATAAAATCAGATTTCACTATTTTCTCTAAATTTTCTCATGGAACTTAGAACAAAATGGTGCCACATATGCTGCACCCAAAGAATCATTTTCTTGTAGTAGTATGAGATAAATTTGAGTATCGACGACCCGGATTTAGAAAAAAATTCATAGTCATTGTATCATAATACTTTATACTCCTAGCTTCAACAAGGAGAAGTTTCAAGCATTTGATCTCGGTGATGAAATCCTCAACTTGAGGAAAGTTGTTTGGGCTTAGAGTTAAAAGATCGATTTCTAATTGGAATGCTCACATCTTACCGTGTTTACCATAGAAGATTTCTAATTTATTCCAACTTGTATAAGGATCCAAGTCACGATAAAAGTGAAATTTGAGTTCGGGAGGAATTGATTGACCTAAAATACGATTGGTGAAATGTTTTGTATAAAAAAAAATGTAAGATTTCAACAACACACAACGAGACAAAAGTCTCTCCTCTATTGTATGGGAAGGCTCCCTTTATTAAAAATAGGGATATAATAAAGAATATTTATAACATTCATAATTGAAATTGTATATTGCGGTTTATATATTATAGTTTGAAATTTTATCAAGAGAGGGAGAAAAAAGCTCTATATTCATTTCTCAATCAAGAAATATAAAAGTGTTCGAGAAAATTGTGTTTTTGATCTTACTTTGATTTCATTTATTGGGTTTTGGTGGCCACTTGTGGGTGATGATTCTAAGAAATGATACTCATATGACATATCATTACACTAATTTTTTTCCATTTTAGTTATTGATATAAACCTAAACTATGTTTTAGTCCTCATTTATATCTATGTTACATATACTCTTTTGTTATGGTATAAATAGTGATTTATGAATTTAATAATGTGATTTAATGATTTTACTACGTGGTTTTACCTATGAAGGAATCCAAGGTTGTATGAAATACTTGCAGGAATCAAAGGAGGACACACTCAATATATTTTATGCATCCTATACCATATGTTTTGCGGTTTGTTCACTAGTCCACAAGTGTCTAAACATACCCTGTAACCACCGACCGAACATCCTATAGCATTTTTCCCGTAGCATATGTTATTGTAGCGTTAGATCCTGGAGCATATGTTGGTAGTGAGTTGGTAGGTTTGGGAGTTAAAGATTCCTTCCATGAATTAAGTAACTAAATTGATTCCTTAAATCTAAGAATGGACAAATAAACATTACATCTTCTCGTTGAATTATTGTTGCAACTTATTATTGTTGTAAATTTTAATAAAGTTGGACAACCATGTGATTTAGACCTAACTACTAGATTCTATGGAATACTTGAATAACCAACTATCCCCTATATAAGGAGTATAGTTCGCATTGGAACAATATTCACGAGTTAGGAGTCAATAGTCGTGAGTGAAATAATAAGTTAGAAAGTGCGAGTAAGATAGTTTTGTAATGTTGTTGTAGTATATTTATTGATGAGATAACTCCAGCTGCAGTAACTATCTTGTCTTAAGAAGGGTATGAGTCAATTTCCATTCTTACCGAGGTAGGACCCACTCATGTAGATTGGTAGACTGATATCTCATCCACTAGACTAGATTTCATTAAGTATCGTGTGTTTGTTGTTTAGGTTATTTGAATTCATCATATTAATCTTGGTTTACCTATTCCAATTTCTGTATACGCATTATATTTCTATGAGTTTGGTTCATTAAGTTTGGGAAGCTTCCAACAGAACATTGTAATTCAATTTCAAAATAGGTTAGATTTACTTTCCTACAATTTACTTCCCTATAAGTGTGATTTCAATTCAAGTCAGTTCCATTCTACAAGTATGTTTCAATTACAAAATAATTAGGACTCAACATTCAAGAGAGACTAGCACCACACATACAGTTTCGTTAACATGTCAAGCTTAACACACCCAGGTACACAATTTGATGAAGTAACATATTTGTAGAGTTGGGTGGCTACCCTTTGGAAACACATTTGACAGTATGTATACAATTCCATTAGTATAAACAACCTGATAATTCTACTCAACATTTTTGGCACCATTGTCGGGGAAGGTGTCGAGTACTAGGATTTTAACAATGTTGATTTGAATTTATTGCTTTCCTAGATTAATTTACTGCTTTCCGAGAGTAAATTTCCTTTCTGCAATTTGAAACTAAAAACTTAATAAGTTTCACCTTTCATTGTAGATATAATCCGTGTAAGCTCATATCACAGGTCTTGTCTCTGCATGATATAGTATTAAATAGGAAAAAATTATAATAAAAAGAGAGACTAACTTTGTGCTGACAAGAGTGAATGCCTGGAAAAAATAAAGTTGGGGAGTTTCAATTTCTAATGGCATGGAGATATAAGGGATGATTGATGTATATCAGGAGATATCAATGCTTAAGGCCATGATCAAAGAACTTTAGGAGATGTCCAATAGGCCGCAAGCCCCAAATAGCATAGCCAAAGAAGGGGATAGACATAGAAATAAAGAATTAGTTGTACTTTCTTCTAAAAACCAGCCTATAATAACTTCAAGTATAGAAATAAATGTCCTTGTTGATAAACAAAAACAACCTGCATCTATTTATGGTGCACTTAATGAGCAATCTATAACATTCTCTCTAGTTATTACTGATGAAGAACTTTGGCATGAAACCATTAATGAAGAAAAAGTAGCATACAAAAGTTTCCAATAAAGAAATATATGGAACTAAATTTTAAACAATTCCCTATGTATCTATTGAAGAGAGCCAACATACAAGAATGGAAATGTATGCATGTATTGGTACAAATATTTTTGTAACTTCATTTGTATTTATTGGTGAACAGCACCAATCTGCAATAACCTCTCCAACTCTTAATAAAGAAGATTGATATGCATTAGTTTGTATTACACGACTGGGTGAGAAGAAAATGTATGCAATAATGGATCATACACATATCAGTAAGGAAGATCAATCTATAATATCAATAGTTACATCTAAAGAAACATTTGAATCTATTGGCCAACTTACAAAATTGGGTATTATGTTTTGTCCTAGAGAAAACCATATACCTATTTATAAAGAAGAGAATCATGCAAGTATGGAGTTAATATGAAAACAACATATTGATGATGGTTTGAAGGGGTGTAAAAATGGAGAAAATTGGTTTAAAAATGAAGAATTTGAAGTCAGCGAAACAAGAAAAATGAGCCTATCTTAGGGAGATTTGCCCCTCGATGTCCACCCTGTATTGTGATATGGAACTTACCTCCAACACCGATCTTGTACCTCATAAGGACTCCGCCCCTGGACATCGTTGGGGATGCCACCCCACCTTCGCTTCCACTTTTGTGGACCAATAAAAAATGGTGGGGAGTCGTGCTTGCTGGAAATGATATTTCTAAAACCTCTCTACCTAAAAATACAATCTAGATGTATTTATTCCTCCAAAATTAGAGTTGTCCACAAAATTCCAGCTCGTGACTGAATGTAAACACATGAAATAGGACATGAGAACCAATAGGTTCTTGTTATACAACAATATGCGGGAAGGGAATGTTCTTCAAGCATATTTTAAAGAGTACTTTATTGCTTCTCACCTTGATGATTGTAAGTAGAAGATTAGACATATATGTCAATATAGTTGGTTGTAGGAAGGCAAGACAAAGAAGGGGACACAAGATGGAAAAAGAAAATAAAAATTACTATCTACATCTTAGATGGGAATTTGGTTGTCAATACAAGAAAAAACACATATGTCATGGTTATTTAATTTCAAATCTTTTGGTTATGTTGTTCATTCTTATCATAATGATACACTTCATCGCATATAAAATCCATCTCAAAATTTGATAAAGCATTACCATCAACCATGTGTCTGTTGGCCCTTGTATCAAGGTTATTTGTAGAAACACCACCCCAAGATTGATAGCCACCACAAAGGTTGGGTTTGAAAAACCATCACAATTTTAATGGTCCAATATACCCAATAACATAACCCAACCTTTAGGATGAAAGAGAATTATCAAACTATTCATCAACATGTTTGGTTATCCAAATATATTGGCTCGGTTTGTGTGGCTATGAATTGATGGTTTGATCTTTCTTAACACACTTACATTTTATGCTTAGCCTTCGGATAAAAATTAATAATGCTAATATTTTCTTTCTCAAAATCGCACATAAAAATTACCAAAAAATTGGCTTAACTAGCTTGTAATAATGAAATGATCACATTCCCATCTGTTGCATCCGATCCACATTCAAAGATTGTAGTACACTACACCATGCATTAATCATAATAAATAGATTTCCTCAAGGAATTTTTTTCAACCTCAAATAAACAAACAAATCATCACTAATAATGAGTTGATCCTTGATCTTCCTCCATTCATAAATTAGGTGTACTATTAATAGTTCATGTTCATAAATACTAGATTTTGTACATATTTTTTATTTTATAGACAAAATTTACAAATTTCTATCTTTACATGCTTGCATAATACTAAAATTCACCCACCAATGTTTGATTTAAACTTTTGTAGGCTGCAACAACTAATGGCGGACTCTGTAACAAGTACAAGGCTACCTTGTAGAACTAAGGGCCAACCCATAACAATCGTAGTCAATTCCATAACAACCACAAGCCTAACCCAACCTTGTTATAAGAAAAAATGGTTTAGCCTATAACCACTATGGCCACTTTCTATATACTATTTTACAAAAATTAATACTATTAAGATGAGGTGATCCCTAAAATAACATAATTAGTAGCCATATATTGAGAAAATTGTTCATTTCATTCACGTGATGTTATCCAACCTGAATGGAGGAAACATAATTTTTGGATGGAAATCCTATCAACTGACCAACCTCTTATTCCCTTCATTCACCCAAAGCTAGAACTACAAACACATCATTCGAGACACAACCATCGTAATTATGTACAAACATCAAAATACCAAGTTTAACCCATTTGTATCATCTTTCTCCAACTATTTACTTGTCCTCTTAGATAAATCATCCCAAGTGCAAGATTCTTGGATCTTATTGGGGATGTTATTGCTTTCCCTTAAAACTTGCCAAATTCATTTTGGGGATCTTCTGAACAAAATAAAGGATAATTGTCTCTTAAGCAATGATTTTAGCACCCAATGGAATCTTCAATGAGAGCAAAAACTTACAAACACCAACCACCTTAAGGTAGATATAACCAAAATTCTTTCACATCTCAACCATCCAACAAATGTAACACATCTTTTAACATGTTTTCATGACAAAATTTCAATATTGATGTGATATAAAACACACTAGGAATAGTTTTAGGTTTTGTTGGATACTCTTCTAATAGTTGCTAATTGGATTGATTCCTTCTCATATCCTCACCCAAAAAAATTCCTTTCTTGAATCGATTGATAGGTGATCCATGCCATGCACAACATCAAAGTGAAATGAACGATAAGAAGATTGTTCCAAGCGCGAAGATCTCGGATGATAATAGCCCACCACATTATATTAGTAAAATAGAAGGATGTACATATAGGAGGAGGGGGGTGAAATTATTACCTAGATCAGTGGTGAATAACTCCCACTAACTGATACTAATAGTTAAGTTAACTCCACAAGACTAGCAAGCTAACTCCACACAACTGGTAAGCTAACTCCACACAACTAGTAAGCTAACTCCACATAACTAGTACACCTAAGCAAGCTAACCCAACAAGTGTAGGGCTAACATAAGTGCAAGAATTATCCTAATAAACAAATAAAAGGATAAATAATAACCTATACTAACACCCCTCGTAAGCATAGCTTAGGTGGGTGAAAAATAAGGTGGGTCCCAACAACAAGGCTTGATGAGGTACCCACGTACAATAACTGAGAAAAAGGGACACCACATGGTACCCAAAACCAGTAACAACAAAGTAGAGAGAGAAAACACATGTTGCAGTAAGGTATCCAAAGAAGCTTGACTTTAAAAAATTGTATAATTTGAAGAAGTTTGGTGTGCATTGTGATCTCGAATCCACTACTCAATCACAAAACTAAAAACAACTCGACACTAAGCTTCACCATAATATCTCCATGCAAGGAGACTTTCAATGAAGTGATGTCGAAAGTGCAAAAAAACCAAACATAATTTGATCAATCTACATGAGATAGGTGTGCCACGATCTAAGAACAACAACCAAGGCAATAAGGCAAGGACACGATATCCAAAGAAATTGGAGTGCCATGATCCAAGAAAATCAGGTAATAAGGCAAGGACACAAAATCCGAAGAAGTAAGATAAAGCATTACAAATAGGTGTTCCACGATCCAAGAATAATAACCAAGGCAAAAAGGCAAGGACACGATATCCGAATAAATTGGAGTGCCATGATCATGGAAAAACCAAGGTAACAAGGAAATGACACAAAACCCAAAGAAGATATTAACACCACACCCTCCCATACTGTTGAATGGGTAGAGTGATGCTACAAATTTGTATGAGTTGTCAAAATAACTACTCAAACAATGACAAACTAACACTAGGCTTCACCAGAATAGTTATCCCACAAGAGAGACTTTCAACATGCCTAAAAGTGTCAAAAATATAGATCTAAAATCTCTCAACAAACAAGAGAGATATAAATTTGGCACTTTATAATTGAGTGCGTGGTACAATAATGAAATTTTACAATTTTAGTGTGTTTCTCAAAATAAATAGTTCCAATGGAACAAGCACAAAAAAAGCACTTAAAAAAATGGCACTCAATTACGAGTTGCCTATCAAAAGTTACAAGATTTTTACTTTGTGCTTTAATATTTATTTTAAAAACATAAAATGCCTTTTTCCTTCACTCTTCCTCAATTTACCTTTTCTTGGAAAAAACTTTCCAATTCTGGATCTGCAAAATGGAAGAAGAAAAAAACCCAAAGACCGAACGTGAAAAACCCAAAAATTATTTTTCTAGATTTTTGCTTCACCGACACAATTTCTAAAATCCCAAGGGTAGCATAGATCTATAAGATCCTCAAATCCTCCACACACAAGAACTTTGCATAGCAGAAAAAAAAACCCATTACCAAACACAAAAACCCAAAGCGTTTCTCTGGACTTTCTACCTCCCGACAAAGATTTCCCCATGGCACATATATCTAAGATTTCCACATCCTTGCGAAACAGGAACTTTGCAAAGTGGAAGAAAAAACCGAAAAACCCAGAAACTATTTTTCTGGATTTTCTACTTCCCTAGTAAGGATTTCCCCCAACATGAATTTGGAAGATGTCTAGATTCTAGCCAAATAGAAATGCTACAAAGGAAGAAAAAAACCCGATCTTGAAGGAGAGAAATCCGAGAAAGCATTTTTCCGGACTTTCTACTTCTGTGAAAAATATTTCTTCCCCTGGCATAGATTCCAAGCAGATTTGTACATGTCTGTGTTCACCTCTGCAAAACCAAAACAAATTGTCTCTATTAATGGCCAAGTTTACACTTGTTTATGGGGTTTTTCCACCTTCCGAATCCAATAGAGCCCTTTGTTTTGAGTAAAAATGGAAGCTGCAACAAAGTGCTAACAAATTCAAAAATATATGAAAACAAGTAAATATTTGCTTGCGAAAAAAACTAACATATGGATGTCTACATCATCTACCACTCTGATACCATGAAAGGAACGATTAGAAGATTGTTCCAAGCCACGAAGATCTTAGATGATAATAACACACACATTAGATTTGCTAAACGGAAGGATGTGCATACAGTGGGGGAGGTAAGTGCAACTATTACCTAGATCGGTGGTGAAGAACACCCACTAAGCGATACTAGTAAAGTTAACTCCACACAAGTTGGTAAGATAACTCCACACAACTAGTAAGCTAACTCCACATAACTAGTACACCTAAGCAAGCTACCCCAATAAGTGTAGGGCTAACATAAGTGCAAGAATTATTCTAATAAACAAATAAAAAGGATAAATAATAACCTACACTAACACAATGTACCTTTCTAGCATAGGTAATCAATTGTTTGGTAATTTTCACTACATTCCTTATGCTTATATAGATTAATAACCAATTTTTTTCCATTAATATATTTCATGTTGTGTGCGTTGAAATCTTGTATCTAAAACACCAACTAAATTTTGTCGGTTTTACAATTATCTAGTATTTGTTATCTAAAGAACTAAACATATATCCCTCCTAAAACAAGACTAAATAGCTAATATCAATTATGATATTTTAGAGCTAAATTTTTGTCAAGTCTACAAGTGCATGATGATGTTTTCTATGAAGGCTCTTAGATTGGTAAAACAAATTAATTGCAAGAATCTCTTAGTTATATTTTTCTTTACACTCGAGCACATTCACCAACATGCTACATGATAACATATGGGAAGCCCACATTCTTTGATGGATTATTCTTAAGCGGCTTCACATCATCTACATGGTATTCAACATGAAATCATATAACATGATGCATACACACAACAAGGGGAGTTATCCTCAATGATTGGCCATTATTTCACACAATAGTACTATTCTACCGCACTTCATTGATTTAGTTTAAGATTTAACTTGATCATTGGAAAATGGGTATAATAGTCATGTATTAGTGATTTTATCACGATTTCATTCCTTGTTAACAATTATCTCTTTCCATTCCATGCATATGGAAAAATTTATAAACACATGTTGGGAATCCCGATCATGTGAAATAGCGCTATGATTCAATAAAAACCAAATCATGCAAATACGAACTATACAATTCCCCAAAATCTACAACAGTGGAAGTATAAACTAGAAAATCCAAATCAAAATAAATTACACACACATAACACAACATGTACCGTGGTTCACCCAATGTGGGCTACATCCACCAAAGATAGAGATCTCATATATATAATAAACAAGAGTACAATGCATCTCTCCAAGAGTATCTCCTCCTCCAGATCTCTAAATGGATCTACATGAGTGCACTACAACCGTGCCTCCAAACCACCACCATATCTCACATAACTAGGAACTACTGCATCTTTGAACTGCAACCAAGCTCTCCTGTGAATCTACAAACAAGACCTCTCAAATGGGTCTACCAATGTGCAACCATAATTGTGCACCAAGAAGTAAGTCTCTCCTCCATCACTGCATCAACCTGTGTAAACAAGAAGATAACCTCCTCTACAATATCTAGATACTATCCAGAGCTACAATACTAGATTCTTATGGATCAACAATACAACATGATCTCATGGATCTACAATACAATATCTTATAACAACTTGTGGATCTACAAGAAGAAACCATATGTGCTTTGCATACTATACAAGCCATTACATTGAGACAAAACAATAAAAGGAAATATAGTAGAAGACATTACCCTCTTCTCACCATTTAGATGTACCTATAATTTCCTTCTGTCCAACTTCTCTCCATGGAAGCTCTATCTTCATGTAATATTTTTCTTCTTTTTCTTCTTCTTCATCCTCTCAACCAAGTAGAATCAACATTCTTACTCAATTCTTCTTCTAACCCTAGTTTTCTATCTTATATAAGCATATACAAACTTAGGGCATCTTAACTATACATTTACAACCTTTAGATCACCTTTAAATCAAAGGTTGGATCTAATCCTGCATCTAAAATAAAAACATAAATGCACAGTAACCGGTGTCGGTTTTGACCGATGTCGGTTCCCGAGTGATGTCGGTTCCTCCTAGGTGACCAATGTCGGTTCCCTAATTTACGTCGGTTACTTTGTAAACTTGTAAGTTTGTAAAACATGCTATTTGTGAAGCAATTTAGCTCCACAACTCAACAACACATTGGGTTGAATTAATAGTTATAATTAGTTTTGGGACAACTTCTTCTTAACATCTCCACGATGTTTTCAATTATGGAAAATTAAAAAATATATATCAAACAATGAAAACCCTTTGGCATTGTTGAGAGTTTTGGGTTAGAAATCAATTTTTTTGGACAAAAGCAAATTAAAAGCAGGCCTAAGCGGGAAACCAACTTGTTAGCCACTCGGGAGTAAAAATTGTTTTATCAACAAACAAAACAAAGAGCAATTTGTTATGTCCTCTCATTTTTGAGTTATTTCTCATTAGTTGCTTGCCCTTATAACTTCTATTTTTCTTTGTCTCTTTATCACACATGACCTAAGACTAGGGTCTTGTAGCAACAATATCTTTGATGCAATTGATAAGGGTTACTAATTTTAGGAAGTGGTCAAATTCATGTTTTCATGTTTCCTCTTGCTACTTCCCCAATTACATATTGCTCACATTCATTTTCTAGCCGCATATCCATGTTCTTACCTTGTATATACGGTCTTGTCTTATCTTGGATTAGTGGCTCTAGGTTCCAAATTTTTTACCCATGACCACTACTACCTTGTTTTAAAGAAAAAACCACTTATATACTTTGATCCTACAACTTTTACCATTAGTTTTTTCTTAGTTCTATATGCATTGCCTTTGTGTTTGCTCCTTATCATCTTGCAAACCTATGTGTATTTAATAGTCATCTCGAGTTGATATTTCAACACCATGGGGGATGTTTTCTATTTTCATGCCCATTAAGTTGACTATAATTTCCCACATCTCATAGATATTTTTGGATTCACTTTTTCATGGTTTCATTCATCGTGATAGTCCTTTCTTTAGTTTCATCTAGCCTACATGTTCTTTTGATTAGTTTGTATGTTTTATTATTGACATCTACAATTAATCACATTTAACTAGAGGACATCCTACTACCAAATACACACATACTACCACACACATTATATGTAGTATCATGGGTTTTTTTCTTGTAAAAAATTATATGTCAAGGTAATTGCATTATGTTTCTTTAGTTATTCATTATTTTTATCTTACATGTGAATAATATGCAATTGAATTTATTTACCTAATTCTAATAGTTATTAGCCACACCTACGCCCTTTTATAGCATTTGAATCTCTTATTTACTCACCATCCCTCAACAATATATAGCCCTTCTATGTTTCTAAGTGTTGATGTTTGTACCCACATTTTGTAACACTCAAATCCCTGGTCATGTGAGATGTTAATCTTTTACACCCATCCACACCTCTTAATATTCCTCACCTTTAGCCCATAACTTCACTTGAGGACTTGTCTATACTAAGTGAGGGGAAGGATGGTCAATATTTTTTTAATTTCCTTGGGTTTCACTATCATGCAAATACAAATTGAGACTTGGTTTGTTTTAATTAATAAATTATTAGATGCTACAAGAAGAAGGAACACTTGTGTATTACCACGGGAAGGAAAAGTCATGTTACTTGTAGACGTAAGAGAAGGAGACCCATGCTCCTTTTATGGAAAAAGAAAATTTGCAATAAACAAAAAAATAAAAGTAATAAAATTTCACATTCCAACATAAACCCACAACAAAAGATAATGAATACTATTTCTAGAAAATATTTTAGGCTAGTTACATGGTTACACGAGGATGCGCAACATATTAAGTTAGGCGATGTGATGAGTCGAGAAATGGTACTCGTCTAATATATCATCGCCTTTAAACCTTTCCAATTTGAATATTGATATAATCATAAACTATGCTTCATCCTCATTTTTATCCATGTTACATATATTCTTTTGTTATGGTATAAATAGTGATTTTTAATAAAATAATGTAATGTAATGATCGTACGATGCGGTTTTACTAATTAAGGAATCTAAGGTTATATGATATACTTACACGAATCTAAGGTTATATGATATACTTACACGAATCAAAGGAAACACTCAATATGTTTGATGCATCATATACCATCTATTATGTAGCTTGTTTTCTAACATATAACATCTAGACAAATCCTGTAGCCATTAGTCAAACTTCTTGTAGCATCTATTGTAGCATTTGTTGTTAGTGAGTTGGTATTTTTACGAGTTGAAGTTTCCTTCCAAAAATTAAGGAACTAAAATGGTTCCTTAAATCTAAGGATGGACAAATAAACATTACATTCTCTTGTTACATTATTGTTGCAACTTTATTTTTTTATTGCAAATTATTATTGTTGCAACATTTATTATATTTGGACAACCATATGATTCAATTATAACTCCTCTATTCTAGGAAATATTTGAATAACCTATTATTTCCCCAATATAAGGAGTAGAGTTTGGATTGAAAAGTAGTTAGTAGTCAGTAGTAATGAGTGAAAAAATAAGTTAAAAAGTGTGAGTATGATAGTTTTCTAATACTATCTAGCAAATTTTTCAATAAGATAATTCGATTGCAGTAATTTACTTGTATTAAGGAAGAGAGGAGTCAATATCCAATCTTATCGAGGCAAGGCCCACTCATGCAGATTGGTAGAGTGATTTCTTATTTCTTAGATCAAATTTCATTATGTATTGTGTGTATATATTTATGGTTATTTGAATTCAACATATTAATATTGGTTTTCCTATTCCAATTTCTGCATACGCATGATATGTTTGTGAGTTTGGTTCATTGAGTTTGGAAAGCTTCCAACACAACATTGTAATTCAATTTTGGAATAGGTTAGATTTACTTTCTTACAATTTAATTTCTTATTAATGTGATTTCAATTCAAGTCATTTCTCTTCTACAAGTGTGTTTTAATTACACAACAATTAAGACCTAACATTCAAGAGAGACTAGTGCCACACATATAGTGTCATCACCTTGTCAAGATCAATATGCTCGGGTTGATAATTTAATTAAGATACATATTTGTAGAGCAAGGAAACTACCCTTTAGAACCAAATCTAAAGGGATGTATGTAAGTGCATGATGTCTAAAGAGAGCAATAATTTTGCTCAATAGTGGGGTTATCACAAAACTTATGTTGAGTGAGACCTGTTTGGGCCTCGTGCCATTATGTGGAACAATGTTTGAAACATACCTAATCACCTCATTTCCCCATCATGAAAATTGGTAACCTTTTCCACAAGTTCTAACGGGCCTTCCAACATGTGATCGGTGATTGCAAGGGGAATGTTTAATTTATGAAAAGATGCAATCACTTGGTTGGGATTTGAGTGGTGACTAAGAAAAATGAATTATCTTAAATCAGTTATGTCGTTAATGATAAAGTAGAACACAAGCCTTTTGCCTACATGGTCATGTCATTGAGACCGAATAAAAAATAATTGGAGTAAGACACAATTAAGCTTAGGAGGCCAATGTGGGACATGTCTTGGATCAATTTTTTAATAAGGTTCAGTCAAGCAAAGACTTAGAACATTTTTAACTAAGACCCGATTTAACAAAAATAGAAGAAAATGTTAATCCCTAATTTTAGAGTCACATATGATGAACAAATGCTAAAGTACAAATTTGACACAAGTAATAAGCTAATGGAATATAAAACCCTCGGTTCAAACGAGGGAAATAATAACTTAGTTGATTTCATGTTATTCATGGGGCCGATCTAGATTAAAAGATTGATGAACATGAAGGGAAGATTGCGCATCTATGAACAATAAATTATGGAAGCTGTTGGATAATCCTAGACCAATGCGCCTAGATAGGGTCGGGGCACCTAAGCACTAGAGTGCTCTTGGGCGCATGTGACTACGCAGGAGCTTGGAACCTAATTTTTCATGTGTCACACAAGTGTCATTGATGGTCGGTGTTGGTTTCCTATATGTTGTTGGATGATCGCCGAATGCACCTCGTAACATGCAAAGAGATGTCCACCTGAAAAATCCTCAAACTACATCAAATCCCAAAAAGAAAAGATGCAATATGGGGAGTCAGATTGACCCCAACGGTCACCCTGACCGAGCGTTGCACTCCATCTCGAGACTCCATCTAGAATTGTGCCTTACAAAGTCGTTCGTGCAAGTGCACTTGATAGTGGGCGATATCTAGATGTACCAATGTAAATAGATGTGTGGATGGAAAAATGAACTTCCCTTCTTATGAAGTGTATGCAAAAATACAGCCCCTTGTCCCTTGAATGAGTGCTAGATGGATGTCTTTGATGCTCTTAGAAAGCCTTTAGATGCAACCTTAGGTGATGATAATATATGCTTAGAGCTTGGTCTTTTATTTTGGTCGCATAGATTTGTATTTATATGATTCACTTGGTTGAATTTCATAATTGACAACTGAAAGGCTGGCCCATAAGAAAATAAGATTCCCAAAAGATAAAATAAGCCCAAAAAGAGTGAGTAAAGTGGAGATATGTCAAGAGTGCTTGGGCATTGGTGTCCCGGTTGGGCGCCGGTATCATAATCCATAACAGATAAGAAATTGAAATATCGGTAAACGGGTGTAGGGTGTAAAGGCTAAAAAGAAGACAAGAAACAAAGCAAAGAGGCCAAAGATATTTGTCAATTACTAATTTTTTCGCTTAGGAATCATATGAATGCAAGTATGCTTTTAGGACCTAGAAATGTACCCAAGTGCGTGATTTTATGTCTACAAGACCCAATTGTGGCTTAGAGACCATCGTAGAAAATAAGATCACATGGAACAAGTTCTTAAGTTCCACATAAAATAAGATGGGTCAATTAGGTCTAGATGAGACTAAAACTTAAGGAATGGATTTGGGAACTCAAAATAAGTTTTGGACTACATGTTTAAAGTGAAAAATTGTTTCCATGGAAAGGTTGACACTATGGACTTGAAATCGAGAAGTTTTCAAAAGTATGTTTTACGTGATAAAAATACCACTATCTTCATCACACCTATGTTGTTATTTTTTCCATTTCATAAGGTCAAGAGGTGTAAATTATTTTACTCATTACAATATAGTAAAAGCCCTTGTTAAGAAGCACATCAATAATAATCCTTTTTAAGCGAAGTAATTATAACCATTGAAAATCACCCTTTTGTTATCCTTAGTGAGTATTGAAATTCATTGTCGATTGAAAATAGTTCACTTTTTTTTCTCAAAAAAGTGTTTCCAAAAATAATAATTGAAATGATTCTCTCGATGATGAAATCAAAATGGTGTAATTTTTCTTATGGGAAAAAAATTGAGGAAAAATTTCCTAAAAAAAAGAGCCCAAAAATGTAGAATTATGAATTTTTTTAATGAAAATCAAAGTTGCGGTTAGAATGGTCACTTGAAAACAAAATCACAATGGTGTGGTTCCTAATAAGAAAAAAAAATAAAATTAGTATTTTTTTATTTGAAATTGTGTGGGAACATTGTTTTGTGGTCGATGTATCCGAATTTAAGATAGAATCATAAAATTCCACTTGATTCAAAAGATATATAGACTTTTCTAATATGTCAAACACACCCTAATGAAAAACCTATTTATTGTTCTATGAATTTTTTTAAGAACTACATTTTCAACTATACCTAGATCAAGGATTCTACTAAAAATAGAGATTAGACTTGTAATTGAACAAAATATAGACCGAAGCTAAGAAACAATTTGTATTGTAGTTGAATAAATTATCGAACCAAAATTGAAATAAAATTTTGCACTATATCTCGACCAATGTTTTGTACTAAAACTACCAAAATATTAAACCATGTTTTAAATGAAATTCCAAATTTGAAATAGACTATGTTGAGCTTCCGGATAAAACAAAGGGATTCATTAGGTTAGGATGTGTTTATTCTGTAGGATCTCTAATATGTTTATCTTGTTTGGTTCGAGTTCCGAATGGAGCTTCCAACACTTAGCCTGTACATGTCCTTCTTTCTTACAATGTGAAAAAATAGACTTCTCATCTTCTTTCTTAGCTGTGGAAGTATTTTTTGTTTTACCCTTCTTTATCTTTGATTTTAGGTCGTTGTTTTCTTATTTTCTTGGTGAATTTTTCCTTTGTGTTCTTACCCCTTGGTTCAATGTGGGTAGCTTGGACATAAAATTCATCAAGGTTAGTGGGATTAAACATGAGTGTAGTATGCCTGAAATAACTTTGTAACCCACCAGTGTATTATAAAATATTCGACGAGTATAAATGGGAATGCCCAAAATCAAATCCCTTTTCCTAAACTCCTGAGTGTAATCTTGTACACTTTGACCCTTAGTTTGTCTTAAGTTTTTCCAATCCATAGTAGCTTGTTGCATATAACCCAATGGATAAAATTACTTTTTCAAAGTGGAAACAAATTCATTCCAAGAAGAAATCACTTTAACATGTTTTAAAATATATTTTTGTGTCTTACTCTCCCACTAAATGAGTGTTGTACCACCCAACCAAAGATAAGCTCACTAAAATTTTGCTTCCTCATCCACGATCTTTTGAACCATGTGGTGTACTTCAATCACTTGATCTAATGATCATATTTGTTTGTAATAAGCTCCCCATTATAAAGTGGAAAATCAAACTCAACATCAAAATTTCAAATGGAGGAAACATTAGAAACTTTTTTTTATCATCAATGAAAGAACTAGAAGGTTTGGAAGGAGATGGAAGAGTTTAAGGAGGTTCTTCTCCTTTACCTTTATCCTTACCATTGTTTCCTTCTTATGTACCTTTGATTCTTTGCTTCATTCTTGCTAATACTAGTCCACCATAATTTTCATCTCTAAAAAATCTTAACGGAAAATTGTTTCTAATTCAAATGCTTCCCTAGGAGATTCCACGTCAAAACTTTTACTTGTACATTTTGAACTGATCTCAGGATTATACTCTTCAAGTAATCCTTCTCCTTGATTTGATTTATACCTAGTTAGCATTCAAAATGGAAACTTGCAAATCCATTAACAACGTTAAAATTACCTTGATTAGTAGCTCTAATACCAAACTTGATCCAAAAATGAATTAAGTGCACCACTTATCAAATTCCTAGTTTTCATATACATAATAAAATACTCTCAATTTGCCATAAAACTATTAAAATTGGGATAATAATTTTAAACAATATAAAAATTAATAAAATAATGATAAAATAAGGAAAATACAAAATGACAATGCAAACCAAGATGATAACGGAGTTCACCCAATGTGGGCTACATCTATGATTCCAAAAAGCTCTCAAACCGATCAATTATTGACATAAAATAACTTGTACAATAATAATTACATCAAAATAATTCTTTGGCCTATAAATAATCTCTTCATAGTCTCTACGAAAACCTATGATTTTGCCTCCAAAATTAACTGCAAAAATAAAACTCCAAACTTTCTCTCTCTCTCCCGATAGGGTCCTATAATTAACAAAGTTATCCTTCAAATACAATTTTCGCCCTTATATAACATTCTCTAACTTTTTGTGACTTGGTGACTATGAACTTAGCTTTTTAGTGCATGGCAAGGAATTCAAATCCCCTAAGTGTCATCCTTTTTTCTTATTTGGGGTAAATATACCACATTGATTGGTGAGAGATAAGGATATGATTTTAATAGTCTGTTGGTTGGGATGTTATTCGTGGAGCGACCATGCTTTGCAATTATTTTGTTTGGAGCTTGTTGAATTCATCATTGAATGTGTTGAGCTCATCACATGATGTGTTAGTTGGTATGTGAGGTGGATTGGCCATGAACTTGGTCCATTGATTTGGTGTTGGTTGCATTGGATTCACTATGTAGTTATGACTTGGAGGTGGCAATGTTGAGCTTATCGAGATGGCTATTGAACTTAGTCAAGCTGGTTATGTTGAGGATATTCAAACAAACCATGGGGATGAATCCCATGTGCATAGTTAATTGGTAATCCATGTGGTTCATAAGTAAGAACACTTGCAATAAAATGTGAAGAATAATTTGGTAGTGTCCCTGTTGGAGCTCAAAATTACACCCTACCTGGATTCATGTAGACAACTCAGGGACTTTGAGACAACATGAGACTGTCTCTAAGTTATGGGACCTTGTTTCTTGAGACAAACCTCTGGAGAAGGCCAATTCCTCTACCTATTCCTAATACTAAAACTACTCCTAATGCAAAAATCAAATCCTAAACTAAACATGCCAAGGGACCAGGGTTAGAAGGAGATGTAGAAAGGAAAATCCTAAGATAAAAGGGCGGTGATAACACCAAGAAAAGGGTGAAAAACATTGAAAATAATCAAAATGGTGCTGCAAATGAAAGAGATATGCAAAATCCATTACAAGAGTAAGAGGAAGGAAAGACTGCAAATAAAAATGAGCTAGGCCAGAAAAAAATGTGCCACAAAACAAATTTTTATTGCTTAAAGGTATGCATAATCCATTATAATAAACAGAAGGAAATAAATCATCTACAAAGGCCAAAATGAAGGCTCAAAGTTCATAGTTGCTTGGGAGACCATTTTGACATGGTTCTTTTGCAGATAAGAATGTCCATATTTTTCAAAATGAAAGATTTTACAATATATAGCTGGAATGAGAGAGAAAGAAGAAAGAGAAGAGGGAAAAGAGAATAAGGGGTGACTTTTCAAACTTCCAACCACCAACAACCTTTGCATTAAAGTCTTCTAAAAATCATATGGGTATTCTCAGTAAGATCATTACTATGTCTATTCCATCTGTAGAAAGAAATGAAGCCATGCTTCATCAATTATGGTGGTTGAGCTACCTGATTTAATTGTTGCATGCCCAAACTACTCTTTCTACCTTAGAATACATGTTTGGCATTTTGACCCACTAAATGCCACCAAAATCAAATTTGATTACATCAAATGGAAGGGCTTGAGGATACTTTACAATGATATAATTTTTGTCAAATTTGGAGCTCTAGATTAAAAGATATGGACATTTGAAGATTTTCCTGTCGTGAGGCACATGAATTTGACACGTGGAAGCCTCTCCGATTAGTTTGGGGATTAACCTCTGCCAACACGTACTTGATTTTTTTTCCACGTGTCTACCTCCTATTGGTTTAGGATCGGAATTTGCTTCCTTTATCTCCTTTTCTTTTCTCGACCTTCTACCTTTATGAAAAAAGCAGGCCAATAAAACCTTGCCACATTTCCAGAAGTGTCGGACCATCCATAGACCTTGTCGAGTCCTTTAAAAATGTGAGTCAATAAGAAACATCCACAATTCCTCACAATATTCCTTTTTCAAGCTCTTTGACTCACCATTGCAAAGTATAAGCCAATGAGAGGCTCCACGTACTTTCGCATGTCGGTCCTTTTGATTAGCCCTTCCGACACACTGCAAAGTATTAGCCAATGAAAGCGTTCCACGCCCTTGTATTGTGGTGGACTCTTGATTTATACCTCGACATCCGTGAACCATCGGCCAATGGGATCTTCCACACCCTTCACATTTTCCAACCCTTTTGATTGCCTTGACTTACACTTGCGAAACACAATCCAATGAGAAGGCTCCACGTAGCTTCACAATTCAGTCTTGTTTGATAAACTCATCGAGAAATTGTGAAGTGCAAGCCAAAAGGAAAGCTCCATGCAAATTCACATCGAACTTGTTAGACTTGCCCTAGCCCATCACATTTGTCGAATGTAAAAAGGAGGGTTAATGAAATGGCTCCCCTTAGCTCTTTGCATCGTAATTTCTAAGTCCGAGGGACTTAGAAACTTTTTAGTTTAGATGTGTGCCACTTGTCCCATTTGACCTTGCTAACTTGCCCCGGACCGATGAATTATGAATTGTGGCTTATTCATGAGACTTGGAATACACATGAGCCCATCACCTAAGGAATGCTAACATGTAGCTCACCTTCGGTCATATATCTATTGCCACATGGCCCTATTGATGTTACCATTGAATTTGATAGGCAAATGAATGTCAATTGGCCATTATAAGCAACTCCGCCAATGTTTTAAAAGTGTGTTTACGTGGGATTTTCGAATGTCAACAACCAGTGTTTTTGTGAAATGGAATTTGACAATTGTTTGAACATCACAAACCTATAAAAATGGCTAATTATATTTTTAATAAGTTATTCCAAATTAACCCCAAGGTAAATTTGGGATAACGATTTTGATGACCTCACAGGGGATATTTACTGCTAAATTTGACTAGTAGCCTTAATGCAATCCATTGGGCGTAGATTCAAGCCCAAAACATTTTAAAACTGATAAAAACATTAAAATCCTTACACCGAGCCTTTATGAACCTATCACGAACTGGAAGTATCTAAACTTGATCTGTAGGCTCTGAATGAAGCTTTGTAGTTGCCCAAATATCTAATTTTAAAATTAAACCTGCTCGAGATGATCAAGAAGCGCCTTGGTCTACTCTTAAAACTATTTTTCTTGGGATTTTTTATTTTCTTTGAAATTTTGTCCCAAAACAATGCATTTTTACCAAGGAAGAGGCACGGGGAATTTGAACTATAATTGATCTCTTGGGGCGGAACAATACACTTTACAAGTTGCTCCAAAATCTAATTTGGCCAAGAAAGACCGCCCAAACTAATATGAACCATGAAAAAAACAACAAGACAACAAAAACTATATACAAACATGTAAAATCATACATGCTTCAAGAGAAGACATGCAGAGTGTGCACAAGCACTTATTTTATTGAAAGTAAACCTACACTACTGTACTCTCTAACCAAAGCAAAGAGAAGCTAAACAAAGCTGCGATAGTCAAGGAGAAATAGCTTCCCTTTCTTAAAATTTTAGACCATGCATTTGATTTGGCACTATTTTATAACATGTTATTTATTTTAGACCATGCATTTGAAAAAATGGAAACATTCTTTGATGGGAAAAGAAGCGTAATCCATACACATCACCAACCTTTGTAATATCTTTAGTCACAGTCAAAGCTACAACAATCAAAGCAATTTGGTTGGATGGGGTTTTTGTGACAATTTCATCTTGTGATCAGGTACAAAAAAGGTACATAGAATAAAACTTTTGGTATGTTTTGAAGACCTCATGTTATTGTATCCACTCTTTTGCAAAGCATAGTCCTTTGATGCATGAAAGTCATAAGGAATAATATGCTAGAGATGCTGATTTTAAGGATGTCTATGAAGATTTAACTCATGGTAAACAAGTGGAAGAATTAGACTATCATTTACATAATGGATTGCTTTATCATCTTAGTAAAAAAATTATTTCGCAATATGAAAAATTCATTTGATTAGGGAAGCAAATACTTCTCTTATTTTTGGTCATTTTGGTATTGGTAAAACAGTTACACAATTACAAAGATATTGTTATTGGCCTTGGATGTATGAAAATGTATTTAAGTATGTAAAATGTTGTATTCTTTGTGCCACAAGCAAGCCTAGTAACAAAATGTTGGGCTTGTATACCCCAATTAGTGTACCAACTCGGTCATGGGAAATTATTTCTATGGACTTTTTTGGAGGCTTGCCTATGACAAAAAGAGAACTTGACTATTTGTATATGATTTTGGATAGATTCATAAAAATGTGTATATTAATTCCCTGTAAAAATAGATAATAGGTGATGAAACTACACATTGGCTCTTCAATGTGTTTGGGTTCTATTATACGCAATTTTGACTTCGCAAAATTAATTTAAAAAAATAAAAAATGGAAATTTTGAAAATTTTCAAAAGTGTTACTTTACATGGTTTATCACCCTCATGACGACCGTCTCCTTTTTGTGATCGTTTCGTCTTCGTTTTCGTCCTTTTCAGGAGAACTCCTCCCGCCAGGCTTTAAATTGCATTAAAATACATTAAAATTAATTAATTAATATTTAATTAATTAATTGCTCTTTGTTTGATAAAATTAATTTTTAAATAACTTGGGAGTATTTAATTAAATAAATATTAATTGAAAAATTCATTCGACAAATTTTTATTTTATTGCCGGGAAGTAAGCTTATGCTTCCATGGCTTCCCAAACCCGGATTTCCCCTTTCCTGGCAATCTTATTTTAATTTCCCACTTGTGGGATTTTCTCCACCAATTGCCAAATCATGGATTGGCTAACGGGCAAGAAATCTCCCAATTTCCCACATGGGGAAATTGAATGGAGATTGCCAGCCCACTTTGCCATTCCCGTTGGCAATTGGCCGTTGCTTTCCCCATTTCCCCTCGACGATTAATTCCACTACCCGGGAAGAGAGGAAGTTGGATTAATCCTCATAACTTCCTCCGTCAAACTCGTTGGAAAGAGTCATGTGAAGCTTTCCGATTGCTTCTTATTTCTTCTGAAGGACATAATATTTTATCACATCCCACAATACTGTGAATGCCAAGTAAGAAGGTTTTTGTATTACAGAGAAATCCACACCTGAGGATAGAAGAATACAGCAAAATTGAAAGCAAATTCCACAAAGAGCCACGTGCAAGTGAAGGAAGATTGTTTTCCACGCAGTAGGAAGGGACAACAGGAGAAGGCAGAAGCTTTCCACGCATAGGAAAGGAAAAAATAGCAAAGAAGTAAAGAAGGAACATTTTTTCCAACGCCTGAAAGGAAAACAACATAAAAGAACAGTTTTAGAACCCACGTTTTGGGACAGCACAGGCCCAAGCTAGAAGGTCCACGCATTGGCAAAGATAGATTAAAAAACAGTTAATAAAACAAGTTTCCACGCCATTGTGAAGGAAGATACATCAGTTGTGCATGCAAGGCAGGTAGCAGGCCAAAACCAAATCCCACGCACTAGCAAGAGATCTCCACGCACCTGTCAAACAAGCTCCCACGTAGGCAAGTGAATCAGTTAGAATATAGTCCAAAAATAAAAAGACAAGCTCCCACGCAGGGAGAGAGAAAAGATCATTACCCACGTGCTAAGGAAAGAAGGAGTCTTTCATCACAGGAGAATGGTCCACAATACTTCCACGCAGGCAAGCAGTCAGGAGGGGACAGTTTACAAATACCCACGCACCAAGCAACATACCACGCGTGAGGAAGAAGGAGATTCCACGCATAAACAGTTGAAGGAATCACCACGTTTTCGAAGAGGAACAATCAAAAAATTGAAAACAACAAAGAAGCCATGCGTGAGGAAAGGAAAATAAGAAAATCAGATAAAATACAGTCCAACAAGAGAGATCTGCACGCATTCTACCAAGCATATTCCACTAAAGATCGCGCGTAAAAAAATGGTTTCCATGTGCCAAAAGTAAGTTGGGCGCTGAAAATACAAGGGAGACAACAAGAAAACAAAACAACTCCCCACGCATGGATTAAATTTCATGCATTTTGCTCTAATTTTTGTTTGTATTTGTAGCAGGAGATCACCATGCCCAGCCAGAAAGAACAAGCCCACGTGGAAGATAAGAAAGGCAGATTAATTTTTATTTTTTTAAAAGACCTTCATTTCCAACGCATTTTCAGAGAAGATTGCCATAGGGAATTCGCAGAGACTGAAGTTATCTTCAAGTTCGAGGATTTCAGTTCATGTTACACGCAAAAACATCGATGTAAGGGAGAGATCATGCATGATTAAAAAACGTGAAGAGAATCAAAACGAGATATTTTTATTGCCTCCAACGTCAAGTTTCATCTCAAACTGATCCGAGCTCTATATCAAACTCATATTGCTGCTTTATAAAAATTGTAACCTAGAATTGCTCGACTTTATTTTTAAAAATAAAATAAAGTGAATAATAATAATTTTTGTAACCGGGATTATTATTTATTATTATTATTGTTTTTAAATAATAATAATAATAATAAAATTAAAACGGAACATATTTCTCTTGCATTGACGGGGTTTCGGAGACTGAGACCCGACCCCGCTTGCATTGTTTTGCGTGCCTGAGTCATTTTTCTGTGAAATTCATAATGGCCGAAAAATCTAACAAATTTACAGGGAGATCGAGGAAGCCAGTGGAGAAATCAAACAAATCCGCCCTAAAGTATGAATTTCAAGGAATTATCCCTCCTAGTTCCATTAAGTCAGCATATGACAACATCACTGATACAAATCTAGGTCACATCAATGTGCAACAATTCTGCGAGTGGGTGAAAACTGAAGGCAAAACCATTTTCTCAGATAGACTTTACCATAGTGGTCTACCCCAAGCAGCAAAGCATTTCCTGTCTCGGTGTAGTGTCCAGAATTGGTTATCGCTTGCGCGGAGCATTATGATCTGAGAGACGAAGAATTTTTAAAGATAATCATGAGCCTTTCCTCTTAATCACACAAGAGCACATTAAATAATTGCTCAAGCATACCCGACTTTCGCGAGAATGTGGATATCACTCGCAAGTCAGCACAAGAATTTTGGGATGAAGAACCCCTGAGATGGAGCAAGATGGTTAATAACAACTGGTTAGTAACCAAGAGACCTCGAATTGACAGGCTTCCCAAAGAACTGTACCACATTGAGTTCGTGGAAGAAATCGGGGATATGATCACTCTCCTAAGTCGAGTTTTCGGTCTACCTTCTGCTAGGATTTTCCACCCATGGATGTATCAATTTATTTGTATCATCCTAGCCAAGAAAGAGTTTGTGGATTGGGCCACCATCATTAGTAACACCCTTCACAAACAATTGATAGAAGTTAAGATGACTAGATGCTTCTACATGACATCGTATCTGACTTATGCGGTAGCAAGAAGAAAGCTATTTTGGGACTTGAAACGAGAGGAGTCATGGGGCCGTCGAATAGTGTTTTTCATTATTACCCTCAACTCAGTTTCAAAAATAGTTCTCACCATTTTAGAAGAGTCAATGATGCATTCACCTTCCGTGTGATCCGGAACCTGAATCGGAATACTGAGGAAAGGTTTTCTAAAGAAGCCATGAGTGTCATTTCCTAATGGGGAACCTGATTTATTCAATTTTCATCTTTTTCCCGTGAGTGGATTTTACGGTACCCTATGGAAACTTCCTAAGGCACGTCTGTGTGACAGATGGGCATTAATGGAGATGGCATGATAATTATTCCAAGTTCACTGCCTTCTTAGTGACAAACACTGTTCAGGAATTCATTTCCCAATCCAAATCGAGGAATACCAATGTCCAAATCTTTTCAGTGCACAACTCATGGAAAAAGAGTTCGCTCTCATAACCATCCATCCATATGTGAAGAGAGCCCAGTTTGATATCAATGGATATATGTAAAAGATTTTGGGAGCAAAGTATCAACATAATCCTACCATGGAAGATTTCTGGGCTGCTTGTTCAGATGAACATGAGGTAAGAAGACGGGAGTACTCTCACCTAACACTTGCTCAGATCAAGGCCTTCCGCATCAAGAGCCCTCCCGATTCATTCATAAATGATGATGAGGATGTCATTGATCCCTCATATGATGTCATTGCCTTTACCCCATTGCCTCGAATCGACTGGACCAAAAGAGATGAATTTTCTCTTGATGGCAAGAACCAACCAATTATTGAAAGAAGCATATCTTGGTATGACAGAGAACTTGCCAAATTGCAATCAATTCCAGATCATGTTTCGAGATCACAAAAATTGCCAATACGAGGGGGCCTCCATTTGACCAAAGTCTCTTCTCGATCGACCTCATTAACATTCAATCATACACAACAAGCAAGAAAGGAGTGGTTGCCAAAATCCACTTCGCCAAGTAATGTGTCATGAGGAGAAAGATCTAAAGATCCTAACCCCGAAGAAGGAAGAGAGCGTGTGTCAGATTTTCTACCTCGAGTAGAGATTCTTCTACCCATATCATTAATAGTGCTCAGAAGCTAGTAGCAAATGATCCTCAGCCATGTTTGAACAAGCATCCACTTAGGTGCAGATAATTCAAATATCAAACACTTCGGAGCATGTAGTTCATGAAGGGATTTCCCAAAATCTCTGAATAATCAAGAAGTGGATATCAAGGTTGTTTCTCCTCAAATTGAGGTCGTAGATAGGATTTAAGAAGGATCTCATGATGTTGGAAATAATGAAAATATTGATTTGAGCTCTAGGATTTTGTATGCTTTGAAATAGTGAATGATACTCCTTCTTGGGTTGATTAGAAGTGAAGGAAAGGAAGAGAGTGTTCAAGACAATTGACATTGATTTTGATGCCCTTTTCAAACTTTCGAATGACGCCATTCCTAAGAAGCCTAAGGTGCTTTCTTGAATAATGGTGGATAGTGATGGAAATAGATTTACAGACATCACCATCCCTCAAGTTGATAAGGAGCGTGATGCCATGCCACCTGTTGATTTTGAAGTTTCCAGACTTGGACTTAGGAGGTCTACATTAGAAAGTGACATGGTGATGGCACAAGATTCAATTGATATCGTCTTAAAGAGACTTAAGAAATATAAGTCTCAAAATTCTCAGCTCAAGGCCGAAAAGAATCAATTGGTGGAATATGTCCAACATTTGATAAATCCCATATCATCCACTTTCCCAGTACCTGATGCAGTGGCTGCCCCAGATGAAGATACTCTCAATTTGTCAAAACAAATAAACACATTGGGCCATGTCACTAAAACTTGGCTTTCAGAGATTCTTGTTTTAGGCCAAGGGATGATCAAGACCACGGTTAAGCTTCATGAAGATGTCAGTGTGTATCTTGATCCAATTGTTTCTACTATATCAAATTTGGATGAGATATTGCCCATTTTACAGGAGATGACAAGTATGGAATCTTAACTTTTAGCTTTTGAAGGAATTCTCAAATTTGAACATCGAGGGACACATTTTCTTTGGTGTCTGCATCTCAAATCAAGAAAAACGCTTCTCGAGGATTCTATGATCCATTATGAAAGCATGTGCATGGAAGCCTTCGCTTCACTCTCCTTGATTCAAGAGTTCATGGTTGAGATTCCTTGTAACCTCGTAAATGAGTGTAATCAAAGGTGTTCATCGGAGAGCGGGTGGAAGGGAAATTTTCACAATTGTTTAAAGACATGTACACTCCCACCAACAATTTCTCATCGGTTTCAATAGAGCGGTGCATCAAATTAAATAACTTATTTGAGAACGCTCAATCCAAAATTGTTAATTTAAATGATATGCCAAGTAGATTTCTTGAATTCGCAATTATTTTTGAGGCTATTCTTCGACCAAATGAACCTTGAAAAGAATAAAAATGTTTTGAACTTTGGGAAGGTTTAGATCCTTTCAACTGGCAAAAGCGGCGAGATCCTAATTTCACTGGCGCTACGGGAGCTGATTTTTCTTGGTATCTAATGAAGTGGGAGAGTCCATTTCTCATACGCTTGAGATAGGCGGACCCCATTTCAATGGATAAGGAACTGGTTATTATTGTATATTTTAAAAGGTGTTGTTATTTGTTTTCGGGAAACTATGGATATTTTAAGTAATTTCTATTTTTGAGTTGTCTTTAATAAAGTTGTTGAAAAAGTCAAAGGTCACTTAAGTGCCTTATTTAATGATCATGTAAAACCCTAACTACTTTGTAACCAACTTTTGGGTTATAAAAGGAAGTGAGGGGCTCATTTGTAAAGGTGACTTTGAGAGAGGAGAAGAAAATAATTTTGTGTGCAAGCTTTGTTTCTGGAAGAAACTTTGTGTTCTTTTGTGAAAAACATTTTGGAGTTAATGAAATACGAACTTTGTGTCTCATTCATTGTCTCTTGTAACATTTGATGTTCTTATGTTCATTAGATGTTAGGTGTTTGAATCTTGCATGCAAATATTATCTTTGATCTTATTGTCAACATTATTAATCGGTTGTTCTAGTTCACAGTGATCAAGCTCTGATTATCTACTTGCTCATGTGTGTTCCCTTTTACACGTTCTTGTTTGGCTAACTCAAACTCCGTTTTATTTGTGTTAGTTATTCGTCTTTCTTCTTCGTGTAATATTAGGCTCTGTGTTTACCTAACTCTTGCATGTTCTTTCAGTTCATTCCATTCCACTCCTTTCCTTCATTCCATTCCATCTCCCTCATTCACTTTTCTTTCCATTGATGTTCCAAACACCCCCACGTACAATTTTGAATGTACAAATGTAAATACAGTTTTGGTTTTCAATAAAGGAAGCCTCACCTTCATTGAGGAGGGACTTCGTTCCCACACTATTGCATGTCATTTGCATGCATGCAAATCGATATTCTAACAGGTTCATTTTAGTTTTCCCACATCTATTGTATCTTATCAAGATTCTCGATTTGTTGGGAAGTTTTGGTCAAATTTTAGGACTTGATGGATACCAATTTGACGGAAATTACTTATTTTCATCCACATATCAACAGAAAAACATAAGTGGTCAACCGTACGGTATTGAATTTTCTCGAGGATAATATAACAAGCATCTTAAGCTTTGGGATGAACACTTGTGTTATGTGCAACGTGCTTAATATCGTCAGCCCTGCATTTTTCTATATATAATCCTCCTTTTGTGACTTGTTTTGGTTATTTTCCTATGTCCCATTTGGAATTCACTTTTGGACAAGAATAAGTGGCAAATGGATGTGGTCATGTTTATAAAGTAAAAATGTCCATTCAGAAGATATAGGTGGTTCATCAAGCTATCTAAGAGAAATTGGAAAATAATGAGACCAAGTATAAGGATAGGCATCACTAGCATCGGGTTGATCATAAATTTCAATTTGGTGATAAAGTTTGGCCACATATTAGTAAGGAAAGGCTTACAGTGAAGGTAAAAATATTAAACCAATCAGGTACGACCCATTTAAGATTTTGGAGAAGATTGGTAACAATGCCTTCTGTTAGAATTACCTCCATATATGCAAATGTATTCCATTGTTAATGTTGAAAACTTGAAATTTTATGAGCCTCCTATGATCATGGATCAGGATGAGAGTATTCAAGTACCTTTTGTTAATGATTTTTATCTTGAATATCTTGATGAGTTACAGGAATATGTTATTCTTGACAGGAGGGTGAGGACTTCACGAAGAGGTGATGTGGAATATATTTATGTGGTTCTGAAAGGAATGCTTCCAAGCAAAGAAAGGTGGATATAAATCATAAGGATGAGGGATTTGTACCTAAACTATTGTCAAAATCAAACCAAACTTTTGGTGGTTCAAAAGATTCTTAGTGGTTCACTTTGATGTGGGCTATGTTTAAGAACATGGATTTGTGAGTATAGTTTTTCCAATTTCTTATCTAGATAAGCAATAAGGAAAACTTGAACATCTTTGATTTGGCCAACCAAAGGGACTTAGTTGGTTTCCATGGTGAAACACCTTCTAGTTGTCTTAGTAGGTGTCAACCCAAGAAACTTTAGTTAGCATCACATTATCCGGGGATCCTGGATCAAGAATACAATTTCTAAGTTTTTATCCACCAATGAAAAGGGAAACATATAATGTATCAAATCTTCTAGATGTGGATATGGATGAAGACATGCGATTTTGGGAAGTTGGTATCTTAAGAGTAGTTGTAATACACTTTTGGGGTTCTTGACATCACCAGAGATATTACATTTGATGAATTATACAAACCTATCAAGTTGATATGGATTGGATTTCATGTATTTGGCTTCAAACATTTGTATCTTTGATATTTTTACATGGTTAATGATGTCAATGGTTATAAAAGAGCTAGCTTCAACATTCAAATGAACATAGACATTGCTCTAGGTAGTTCTTGTTTTTGTAATGATAAAATTAGAAGAAGTAAATGGAGGACTTAACTTATTATTCAGTGGATAGTCCTTTGGTTAATGTTGTAGAGGTGTCCCTCTATGAATGATGATAGGTGTTTTTTGGGAGATACTTCCTCTTCTACTTTATCCTTAGGGTGTTTGACTTCCTTCTGATTTTGAGATCTTGTGAAGACAACATAAGGGTGATTGTTTGTTTTTCTAACATCATTGTTCAATATCCACCACCTAATTTATATTCTAAACACCCAATATTAGAGTCACCATATAGTTATTCAACCTCAAGTTTTGAAAAACTATAAATTTATATATATTTCCTCTTGAAATTCAAAGGAAGAATGGATTGGAGTGACCTCATGATGAAGAGATTCAATTCTAAATTGTTTTGAGGCACTAATAAGTAGTTGTGGTTGTTGTAATGATTTCTGAAGTTCCCTCCTAGAATTTCTTTTTATAAAGAAACTTATACATTTTGAAATACCTAATTATTTAAGACAAGGATGTCATTTTCCGAAACTTATGAACTTTGTTAGCATATGGATACATGTAATAGTGTGGGAATGAAGTCCCTCCTCAATGAAGGTGAGGCTGCCTTTATTGAAAACCAAAACTATATTTACATCTGTACATTCAAAATTGTATGTGGGGGTGTTTTGGAACATCAATGGAAAGAAAAATGAATGAGGGAGATGGAATGGAATGAAGGAAAGGAGTGGAATGGAATGAATTGAAAGAACATGCAAGAGTTAGGTAAAAACAAAGCCTAATATTGCATGAAGAGGAAAGATGAATAACTAACACAAATAAAACGGAGTTTGAGTTAGCTAAACAAGAATGTGTAAAAGGGAACACACGTGAGCAAGTAGATAATCAGAGCTTGATCACTGTGAACTAGAACAACAGATTAATAATGTTGACAATAAGATCAAAGACAATATTTGCATGCAAGATTCAAACACTAACATCTAATGAACATAAGAACATCAAATGCTATAAGAGACAATGAATGGGACACAAAGTTCATATTTCATTAACTCCAAAATGTCTTCTCAAAAGAACACAAATTTTCTTTCTTTGAAGTAAAGCTTGCATACAAAAGTATTTTCTTCTCCTTTCTCACAGTCACCTTTACAAATGAGCCCCTCACCTCCTTTTATAACCCAAAAGTTGGTTACAAAGTAGTTAGGGTTTAACATGATCATTAAATAAGGCACCTAAGTGACCTTTGACTTTTTCTAACCAACTTTATTAAAGACAACCAAAAATAGAAATCACTTAAGTTACCCACAGTTTCGAAAACAAATAACAACATCTTTTTTTTAAAATCCACTTTTAAAATATACAATAATAACTTGATTCCTTATCCATTGAAATGGGGTTTGCCTATCTCAAGCGTACATGAAATGGACTCTCCCACTTCGTTAGATACCAAAAAAATTATCCCCCTGAACCATTTGGTGAAATTAGGATATCCGATTTTCCAGTTGAAAGGATATAAACCTTCCCAAAGTTTCAAACATTTTTTCTTCTTCGGAGGTTAATTTGGTTGAAGAATAGCCTCACAAAATACGTTTAATTCAAGAATCCTACTTGGCATATCATTTAAATTAACAATCTTGGATTGAGTGTTCTCAAATAAGTTCTTTAATTTGATGCACAACTCCATTGAAACTAACGAGAAATTGTTGGTGGGAGTGTACATGTCCTTAAACAATTGTGAAAATTGCTCTTCCACCTGCTTCGATGAACACCTTTGATTATGCTCATTTATGAGGTTGCAAGGAATCTCAACTATTAATTCTTGAATCAAGGAGAGTGAAGTGAAGGCTTCATTGCACATGCTCTCATAATGGATCATAGAATCCTCGAAGCGTCTTCCTTGATTAAAGATGCGAGACACCAAAGAAAATGTGTCCCTCGATGTTCAAATTTGAGAATTCCTTCAATAGCTAAAACTTAAGATTCCATACTTGTCATCTCCTGTAAACTGGGCAATATCTCATCCAAATTTGATATAGTAGAAACAAAATTTTCTTTGAAAGAAAGAATTGGATCAAGATACGCACTGACATCTTCATGAAGCTTAACCGTGGTCTTGATCGTCCCTTGGCCTAAAACGAGAATCTCTAAAAGCCAAGTTTTAGTGACATGGCCTAATGTGTTTATTTCTTTTGACAAATTGAGAGTTTCTTCATCTGGGGCAGCCACTGCATCATGTACTGGAAAAGTGGATGATATGGGATTTATCAAATGTTTAACATATTCCACCAATTGATTTTTTTTGGCCTTGAGCTAAGAGTTCTGAGACTTATATTTCTTAAGTCTCTTTAGCACGATATCAATTGAATCTCGAGCCATCTCCATGTCACTTTCTAATGTAGACCTCCCAAGTCCAAGTCTGGAAACTTCATAATCAGCAGGTGTCATGGCATCACGCTCCTTATCAACTTGTGGGATGGCGAGATCTGTAAATCTATTTTCGTCATTATCCACCATTATTCGAGAAAGCACCTTAGGCTTCTTTGGAATGACATCATTTGAAAGTTTGAAAAGGGCATCAAAATCAATGTCAATTGCCTTGACAACCCTCTTCCTTTTCTTAACCTCAGAATCAACCAGGAAGGAGTATCATGCACTATTTCCACATACAAAATCCTAGAGCTCAAATCAATATTCTCATTGTTCTCGACATCATGAGATCCTACTTGAATCCTATCTACGACCTCGATTTGAGGAGAAACAACCTCAATGTCCACCTCTTGATTATTCGGGATATTTTGGGAAATCCCTTCATGAACTGTATGCTCCGAAGCGTTTGATATTTGGACTACCTGCACATGAGTATACGTTTGTTCAAAGCATGGCTGAGGATCATTTGCCACAAACTTCTGAGCACTATTAACAATGTGGGTAAAAGAATCTCTCCTCGAGGTAGAAAATCGATACACGTTCTCTTCCTTCTTCGAGGTTAGGGTCTTTAGATTTTTCTCCTCATGACACGTTACTTGGTGGAGTGGATTTTGGCAACCACTCCTTTCTTGCTTGTTGTGTATGATTGGATGGTACAAAGGTTGATCGAGAAGAGGCTTTGGTTGAATGAAGGCCTCCTCGTGTTGGCAATTTTGTGATCCCAAAGCGTGATCTTGAATTGATTGTAACTTGGCGAGTTCTCTATCGCACCAAGATATGCTTCAAATCAGTTGATTCTTGGTATCAAGAGAAAATTCATCTCTTTTGGTCCGATTGATTCGAGGCAATGGGGTAAAAGCAACTGCATCATATGAGGGATCAATGACATCTTCATCATCATTTATGAATGAATCAAGAGGGTTCTTGATGCGGAAGGCCTTGATCTAAGAAAGTGTTAGGTGAGAAAACTATCGTCTTCTTACTTCATGTTTGTCTAAACAGGCAGCCCATAAATCTTCCATGGTAGGGTTATGTTGATACTTTGCTCCAAGAATCTTCTGCATATATCCATTGATATCAAACTAGGTTCTCTTCACATATGGATGTATTGTAATGAGAGCGAACTCTTTTTCCATGATTTGTGCACTGAAAAGATTTGGACATTGGTATTCCCCGATTTGGATTGGGAAATGAATTCCTAAACGGTGCTTGTCACTGAGAAGACAGTGAACTTGGAATAGTTGTCGTGCAAGTTCCATTAATGCCCATCTATCACTGACGTACTTAGGAAGCTTCCATGGAGTACCAACAAAGCCACTCACGCGAATGTAGGAAAAGGATGAAAATTGAATAAACCATGTTCCCCATTGGGAAATGACACTCATGGCTTCTTTAGAAAATCTTTCCTCTGTATTTTGATTCAGGTTCTAAATCACGCGGAAGGTGAATGCATCGTTGACTCTTCTAAAATGGTGAGAGCTATTTTTGAAACTGAGTTGCGGGTAATAATGAAAAACACTATTTGACATGCCCCATGACTCCTCTCATTTCAAGTCCCGAAAATAGCTTTCTTCTTACTACTACATAAGTCAGATACGATGTCATGTAGAAGCATCAGTCATCTTAACTTCTATCAATTGTTTGTGAAGGATGTTACTGATGATGGTGGCCCAATCCATAAACTCTTTCTTGGCAAGGATGATATAGATAAACTTATACATCCAAGGGTGGAAAATCCTAGCAGAGGGTAAACCGAAAACTCGACTTAGAACTGTAATCATGTCCCCGATTTCTTCCACAAACTCAACGTGGTACAGTTCTTTGGGAAGCATGTCAATTCGAGGCCTCTTGGTCACTAACCAGTTGTTATTAACCATCTTGCTCCATCTCAGGGGTTCCTCATCCAAAAAAAAATTTGGCCGACTAGTGAGTGATATCCACATTCTCAGGGAAGTCAGGTATGGTGAGCAATTCCTCAATGTGCTCTGGTGTGATTAAGAGGAAAGGCTCATGATTATATTTAAAAATTCCTCATCTCTCAAGATCATAGTGCTCAAGCAAGCGATAACCAACTCTGGACACTACACCGAGACAGGAAATGTTGTTGCTTGAGGTAGACCACTATGGTAAAGCCTATCCGAGAATATGGTTTTGCCTTCAGTTTTCACCCGTTCACAGAATTGTTGCACATTGATGTGACCCAGATTTGTATCAGTTATATTGTCGTATGCTGATTTGATAGAATTGGGAGGAATGATTCCTTGGAATTCGTACTTGAGTGTGGACTTATTCGATTTCTCCACTGGCTTCCTCGATCTTCCTGCGGATTTGTTAGATTTCTCGGCCATTATGAATTTCACAGAAGAATGACTCGGGCACACAAAACAATGCAAGCGGGGTTGGGTCTCTGTCTCTGAAACCTCCCATCAATGCAAGAAAAATATGACTCACTTTAATTTTATTATTATTATTATTATTTTAAAAATAATAATAATAATAACCAATCTTACGATTCAAATTTTTTTATACAAATATAACGAGACTAAGCTCGAGTTCCAAATCCGGCGATACAACAATATATATATATTTTAAATTAAAATCTCTCGATTTTATTTAATTTGACAAAGCATATTCTTTGTGTTACATGGATAACATTTTATCTTTGCCAAACATAACTTTTTGTGAATTCATGGATTGTTTTCTTTGGACTTTACGTGCTTCTTTGTTATTTCCTCTTTTCTTACAAAGGCGTGAAAGTTTGTTGCTTGAGTGTGGATTGTTTTAACTGCTTGACCAATGGATGCGTGAGCAATTACCAAGAATGAATGCGTGAAATTTTTCTAGCACGTGGGCCTATGAATGGATTTTCTTTTCCTCCGAGGCGTGGAAGATGCTTTTTTGTATGCAAACTCTTCCCAATGCGTGAAAATAATGACTTCTTGTAAATGCATGGCCAATATTACCTTAGATGCGTGATGTTTTACTCCTTTACTGTTGTCCCCCTCTATCAATGCGTGGGAATGATCCTTATGTTTTTTTAATTATTACTTTGGACTATCCTTACTCCATGCGTTGAAATTTTGAAGCTTTCAAAACCTGCGTGGAAATTTTGCAACGTGCACTTATTCCTCAAGGCGTGGAAGATGATTCTCCTTGTCTTCTCCTCCTTGTCTTCTACTGCGTGGAAACTGCTGTAAAACTTCTGCGTGGATTTCTCCTTCTTCCTCCACGTGGTATCTCTATGCATGCATTTTGGACTCTGTGGGGGTTGTATTGCCTTGACCAATGCGTGGCCTCTACCTCCTCTTCACCAGACAGATGGGCATGGATTTTATCATGCTAAAACATGCACTGAATCTGGCTATTTCCGGGTGTGTGGGTTATTGCGTGGAATCTTCCTTGGACTGTTATTACTTTGTCAATGCGTGAAAACTATATTATTTCCTTTCCTATTTTGCGTGGAGATCTACTTTTATTGTCTTTTGCTGTATTTTTTTTTGATGTGTGATCTTTTCAAGCTTGACCTTGGTGTGGAAAAGTTATTTTGCTTGGTGTCCTCTTGCTTCTTACATGGGACTTCTTGGTTGTGTTTTTTCCTATTTTTGGACCGCTCCTGGTCTTTGTTTGGATTGTCTTTGCTATTTCTCCTTCAAAAAGGCATTGAAACTCAGTGCTTTCTTCCTTTTTGTTGTCTTTCTCCCCCAGGCGTTCGAAAACCTGTTCTTTCGCTTCTCTTTGTATCTCCCTCCTTGGCCAATGCGTGGGATCTACAAAGCAGAATCGCCTCTTTCTCCTATGCGTGGAAAGCTTATCTTTGTTGTCTCCTTGGTCGTGTTCTCTCTTTTTTGCATAAAACTTTCATGACCGCCCTCTTGTATTTCTCCTTCAAAGGCGTTCGCGAGATTGTGGAATGTGATAAAAATATTATGATGTTCCTTAGAAGAAGTGAGAAGAAATTTTAGAAATCCTCGTACGACTCTTTGCAACGAGTCCAACGAAGGAATTTATGAAGGTTAAACCGACTTCCCTCTTCCGGGTAATGGAATTAATTGCCAGTGGGAAATGGGGAAAGCGGCTGCCAATTGCAACGGGAATGGCAAAGTGGGGCGCAGATCTCGGTTCAATTTCCCCATGTGGGAAATTGAGAGATTTCTTGCCCGTTTGCCAATTTATTAATTTGGAAATTGTGAAAAGAAATCCTACAAGCAGGAATTTAAAACAATTTTTCCAGAAAGGGAAATCAGGGCGGGAAGCCAATTTGGCATTCCCGTGATGGGAAGCAGTTATTGTTCTCGACTATTAAAATAAAACTTGTCAAACAATTTTAATTAATATTTATTTAATTAAATACTCCAAAATTATTAAAAATTAATTTTATCAAATAAAGAGTACTTAATTAATTAAATATTAATTAATTAATTTTAACGCAGATTTAATCTTGGAGGAGGAGTTGTCGCCCGAAAAGGAAAAAACGAAGACCAAACGATCACAAAAGCGAGGACGGTCGTGATGAAAGTGAAAAACCACGCAAAGTAACAAATTTTGAAAAATTTCAAAATTTGCATTTTTATTTTATTTATTTATTTTTATATTATTTTTTTAATAAATTTTGTGCGATCAAAATTGGTGATAATAGAACCATAGGGTATGTAGTACTTTTAATTTAGATTTGAATCTTGTTTTGTACATGATACATTTTTAGCTTTCTAGCCAAAATTAGATCATCTTTAACTTCAATGGCCAATGATTGGGAAACATTCAAATTTGGCACTTGTTATTTTCTTAGGATAAAACTAACCTTAGGAAGTTGAGCATTGATGAAGAAGCTCCTTTGATATTGTCATGTGGGTATGGTTTCTTGAGGTATCTTATGCAAAAGCATGCTAAGTTTGGAAATAAAATATCTCATAGGTTTGTGTGCCTCTTTATTCATTTTATTTGAATGGGCCAAAATACCATGAGGATTTTCTATTGACTTAAATATTTTTCAAAACTTCAACGTCGTAGTATCCAAATCGGTGATAGAATGAGTTGGCAGATGACAAAACCATTCAAGAACTTCATCTTGTAGTGTTTCCATAAATAACCTTATAGACACATCCTCATTCCTAACACCTAAAACCACCCATGCAACAAAGAAGGATGCAATGTGTTCATCTAGGTGTTGATTTCCATCAGATCTATGCTTTGGAAATAAAATCCTCAAACCCACGATAAGTTCATGTAAGGGTCTAGCTAGAGCCAATGGCCTTATGATTGGTCCCCATGGTACTATTGTCATTGTAATAAATATCACAAGTAGAAGGAATGTTGTGCTTGATAAAAAATATATATTACTAGTAAATCTTCTTCTTTTGTAGCAAGATTAGAAAATTGAAAATTCTTGGAAAGAAAAACTATGACTCTTAAAGTTCCAAACATTATTTGTAGATTACATGAAAGGAAAAAGTGTTCCCAATAGAGCCACTAAAATCTATTGGAAAAATATTGTGCTTTGACAATAATATGATGGGAAAAGTCCCTTATTTATTGTGAGGAGAAAGCTGACTTTATTGAAATCCAAAACTAAACAAGAAAAAATATGTACAATATCTACACTAACCATCATATGGAATTTTTCTCCCGAGGCAAAGAATATAAACTAAAAAGTGAGAAGAAAGGAATGGATAAATGAGAGAAAGAAAGAGAGAAGAGGAAAACTTGCATTTCAAATAAGTAAACCCAAAGCTTATTCTAGTTTGTAAGGAGATAATTTAATATAATAAACATTTCTCATTGGAATCTTACATGCATGAAATAATGAAGAAGGAAAAACATATGACATAAGATCATATGATATCATCAAAGATACCATGACACAAAGCTCAACAAATTTCTTTTTATTTCTTCATAATGACGAATACGAAATTTCGTGCACTATATCCTTCTCAAACCATCTTTTGTACAAAATTATGGAGAGAAAAAAACTTATCCATAAACCCCTCCAAGTCCATAGGAATTTAAATCCTCTCAAGAAACATTAACATGTCCTTTTACAATATCATGAGTAACACAAAGTCTCTCCAAATATCCTTACGAAATCACTTCAAAGGTATCTCAAAATAGTTCCTCCAACAAGAAAAAATCTTTAGGTGTACAAAAAGTCCTTTCAAACAATTTACAACTACATACTTATAGAAAAACTCCCTATTTTCCAGCTACATGCAAGATTGACTAAGTCAATTTTCTAAAAATAGAAACTACAAAAATGATTTGTACTTTATACATATTTGAAGTGACATTTTACAAACACAAAAGAACACAACCCAAAAGCGTAAAATTGATTTTTACAATATAAACTACAAATTAGGGATTTTCCCCAATACATCTTCTTCATAATCATCTCCTTCCTTCACATTTGTGACGTTTTATATCGACGTGGTTTCACTGAATAATTATTATTTTCCTTTTTAAGCGTGGAGTGAGGTTTTGGGGGTAGTATCCTTAGTGGGAATGAGGTCTGCAACACCCACTGTGGTGTCTGAGGAAGGGTTGAAGGAAACACCTATGAAGATAGGCATAATTCAATCTTCTTGTTGACTTTGGAACATATTGATTTTCTACATTTTTGTGTTGAATAAATACATTTCAAGATTTGTGAAATTGGAGCTATTTTTACACTTAAAATTTCTGCCAAATTCTTAGGCAAAAATTTGACGTGATTTTGTAGATAAAAACCGTGATGAACACATTGGAAAAAATTTGAGTCACACTTGGACCTCAAATGCCTACAAAGACTTGATCAGATTTTTAAGTTTTATTTTCACCTCAAAAATCCACCAAAGATTACAATGGAACTTTGGGTCACACTTACACCTCAAAATCTACTAAAAATATGGTGAAACTTTCAGTTGCATTTGTACCTCAAAATTTTGCCAAAGACTATGGTGGAACTTTGAGTTGGATTTACACCTCAAAAGAATTCCAAAAACTACAACAAAAATTTGAGTTACTTTTGCATCTCATAAGTTCACCAAAGAATATGAAAAAACTTTGGGTTTCTTTTTCATCCAATAACTCTGTGAATATCTCTACTGAGGTTTCATCCTACTTTTTCACTTGAAAAATCGACCAATACCTTAGTAGGGAATTAAGATATGTGAGTCATTGTGTAACTTACAATTTGATTGCAAAATTGTTCCAAACCTTTGAAATCCTAAAATACAAAGGGCCTATCTATTTTGGTATACAGAGACCCGAACACATTTTGTAACTCAATTACAAAATTATTCAAGAGCTCTAAAAGTCCAATTTTGTTTGTCTCTTTCGATCCTTAGCCAATTTTGTGATATTTATAGCTCCAAAGACTTATAAAATTCATTACAAAAATTTCAATTCACTAAATTTGATTTATTGTGACCAATTTTTGGTGGAATCACACTTTTAATCAAGCTTAAATTTGGGGACAACATATAGCCACATAGTTTCTCGTAGTACCTTAAAAATCAATATGTTACTCCGGTGCCCTTGGATCCATGATATGTGCATTATTCGCTTAATAACACATAGATGCTTTAAGTTCATACACAACAATATAGTGGTTACTATTCTTAGTATACATTGTGAGTGTCATATTGATCAACTCGACACCTACTTTAGTACCTACTCCATAATTGATGCCTTATACTAAGGAACAATATTTACGTCATTCTACACTAAGTATTGATCATCTTCCTCAAATATCTCATTACACTATATGATAGAGCATCAACACAAACACACTATGAATCATAATCATTAAACACGTTCCATTTTATCTATTTATATGTGACACGTAGTAATTTGGAAATAGTCATGCAAGGTGGCTCTCACTGATACACCAATGCACTCCTATTCACGCAAAGATCTTATGCTTACTTTGAGTATTAGTGATTGAGACTTAGTTTCACATTATGTGACCAAGGATAATGGTGAATCATAATCATTAAACACGTTCCATTTTATCTATTTATATGTGACACATAGTAATTCGGAAATAGTCGTGCAAGGTGGCTCTCACAATACACCAATGCACTCCCATTCACGCAAAGAGCCTATGCTTACTTTGAGTATTAGTGATTGAGACTTAGTTTCACATTATGTGACCAAGGATAATGGTGAATCATAATCATTAAACATGTTCCATTTTATCTATTTATATGTGACACGTAGTAATTCGGAAATAGTCGTGCGAGGTTGCTCTCACAATACACCGATGCACTCCCATTCATGCGAGAGAGCCTATGCTTACTTTGAGTATTATTGATTAGGACTTAGTTTCACATTATGTGACCAAGGATAATGGTACTTGAGTATCATATTTATACCCTCGGTGTAGGAGGTCATTACACTATAAATCATGACTAATTTACATTTATTACATACCTCACCTCTGCTTTATGATACATCCCTTATATAAGATCATCAAATTATAGTACCTTATCATATTTATTAATACTTTTCATGCACACACTTTAGTATTACTAAGGTTTCCATAAGAAATTTGTGAGTTAGTTCTGAAATATTAACTAGGTTGTTGTTAATAATGCAACACATTCTCATGGGTCAAATGTGATTATTGAGGGAATAATACTTACCTAGGATGTCACCTTACCTTTTTACTATTTATCCACTACCCCGGGGCCATTAGTATTGCATTTACATTTCAAATATCCTATTCGAAAAATACAAAAACACCATAACATCATGAAAATATAAATTTATGACCTACATGTGACATGCCTTTGGCTTAAAGTTTTATGATCATTCAAATTTAGCAATCTACATTACTTTTAGACTAAAAATTTAAGAATGAATTAAGCGATTATAAACCATGGACATTATCTGATTACCACTCTAGGGGTATGTTCATGCCGGGAGTGCATCTTACATATTGAGACTACTTTTCTTACCCATTTAGTTCCTTACGGTTTCTTAAAACCTTTTATCCTTTGGTATGCCTACCACATTGAGGAATACCTACACCGAGGGAATTTATATAATTGAGTTTATCGTGATCACATCTCTTTATTATATTACATTTATTGTGCCATACTATTTTACTACTTACGACACATGGTATCCCAACTCTATCGATGATCACATTATTTATTTTTAGACATTGAATCGACTAGGATCCATGCTTGATTAATTTTACTATTCTTCATACTTGATACTTTTGGCCATGGGCTCTGTTTTGGCTACCATTGATTTCTTACACTACACTTTGCTTACTTGAAGAATTAATTTCTTTATGACATTACTTGATTTGATTGTTATACTCATTGATTTCTTTAAGACATCGATTTCTTTGATTTTTTTACATATTAGTGTGTTACATGCTTTGACTATTGTGTGACATTGCTTGAATTGACTACTCCATGCTCTTTTATGATGTATTTTTTGATTGTTGTATGATATTAATTGATTCAACTTATTTGTACTTTGGCATGTTGTATTCCTTGATTGAATTAGTTACTATGTGTTTTTGCATATTGTATTCCTTGATTGTTGTATGCCATTGATTTAATCGATTTGCTTTATGCGATCATGTGATTACTATATGATATTGTTTTCTTTGATTGATTTAGAAATTTGGTTGAGTTGTAATATTATGTGATATAATTTCCCCATATACTTTTATTTTATTTGTTGTGTTTTTTTCTATGCTTGTACGCTACATGTCATGTTTGTTTTATACACTTGTGTATTTTATGATGTGTTTTCTTCTAGTACATTTGTATGTTATATGCTTTGATTCCTCATATACTATGGATGTATTTACATGATTTCCATCACTTATTTTCATTATGTTAATTCACATTGGGGATATACTTCCACTCTTACTTCTATGATACATTACTTGTCATACCTTTAGAATGAAACAAATTTCCTACTGATACATTACTAGCTATATGTTGACATGATTGAACACCATATGTCATATTTATTAAGTTTATTTAGTTTTTTATTAGATGCACATTGTTATGACATACTTAGATTGTGCCATCCATTTCTTTGATAGACACCACATCTTGTACTCAATAATTAACACACATGGATTATGGACACACGTACTTGGAACACATTGCTTGGTTGCATTTTTGGATCTATGTCGTATGGTTGAATTACACTACGATTATTGCTGTTGGCATTAATTCTTACACTTTGGATTTTAGCATCTTGAATGATATGATCACTTTTTCTCACACATTGCTTCTTACACTCCATAATATGATCATTATTTCTTACCTATTGGTTTGGGAACATTGGTTTTTATACTTCAAGATTATGAAATTACTTGATATATGATTTCTTCTTTCAGTGCTTACGAAACATTGATTAATATACCACTTATGCACTTGGATTTATATAATTGTTTGTTTCATGCATATTAGTACACATAAACTAACACTACTAACATTGGTCAAGTCTATCATGTATTGTCATTCATATCTCGTTATGATGGGCTTGTCATGCCATGTTGTGTCATTTTGTGTCTTAGGTCACTATGGATCCATTAGGTGTTGAGTCATATGTCATGATTATGCTACTCCTTTTATCATTTTTGTGATATCTTGTTTAATATTTCTAGAACAATTTCATGAAAAATTTCACCATTTTGACGATATATCGAAATTTGTGCTTAAAATGATTTTCTCATGAACTCTACAATTTACTTGTACCTAAATACTTATCTATCATGAATATCATTACAACATATTTCACTCCCTTACTGATACAAATTACTAAATTTGCAATGTTTTGATCTTATCATGTAAGTAGGAGGGCCACTTCCATTATGACATCGCCACCATTTGAATAAGGATCATGGTATATTGGGGTTTATACGTTGTTGAAAAACCAAACCCACCAATCAATGTGGGATTAATTTTTATATAAATAAGGTTTTTAGGGTCATAATTGAAATTCCATGATACATTAAGGATTAATATCCGAATTGGTGTAGTAAGCAATGTGCAGAAAGCAATGAACAAGATTTTGGATTATCAAGCCATACATTATGAGGATGGGAAAACAAGAAAACATACTTATCCCTAAAGTAATCAAAAATTATGTTAGGAGGGATACTTCCATTATAATGTCACCCCCACTAACATAAGGATCATGGAATATTGGGGTTTATATATTGTGCAAACCAAACCTTCTAAATATAATGTCATAATTAGGATTAATCTAATTTATGATTTATTACTTTGAGTAAAGATGAATTAGGACCAAAAATAAAGTAAATACAATAAATACACTTCTAAAATCATATCATGATAAATACATTAGAATATACAAGAAACTTACGTGAGCTAAATAAAGTAAGTACATGTTAGAGTTAGAAGAAAATGCACCGATTTACTAGATAAGATGGAACAACAATGATATGAAAGTGTGTAGACAATTCGTGTAGAGTGTTGTTGAACTATTCTATAAATTTGATAGTATGGATTTGAGAGGAGGGAGAAATAATTTGTTCCAAACAAGTTACCTCGGTGAATTTTTCCTATATAGAAGGATTTTTACCATATAGATTCGGAGTTTGATCTCACTTTTGATGATGTGATCTTCTATGTTTGTAGCTTCACTTCCTATATTCATAATTTCATGATCACATTTGTCCAGTAGATTATGGATCTTCTTCTTCAAACCCTATCTCTCCTCTTTGAAGACCTAAATAAGGGAACTTATTCTGATTAGGTTGAGTTTCCCCCATAATTCCTACATAACAATATTTTGATGAGGTATCAAACCCCACAATTCCTCAACTATTTAATATGTGAAATATGTACATAGAAATGTGTTTTATAAATGAATACACCCGTATGATCTTTTGTGTTTGGTACTAATCTTCAAAAAAAAATATGTAGCTTTACAAAATAACCCAAGGTAATTGTATATGATGTATGCGAGAATTAGAGTTGGCTAATGCTTTTGAGAGAGTGATTTAACAACTAAGTGTTTTATTATAATCTCATAGGTAGTTCAAGAAGATGTGAGATAAGAATTCATTTGAATGGATTATGTGAGATTAATTTTGTAGTTGACCATTGTGAAACATTTTCTTGCTTAATTGACACTATAATAACCAAGGGCTAACTCATGATTTTAAATTAGTGGTCATTAAGGCTTTTGAAGATGAAGTTTTCAAATTAAGAAAAATTTACCCAAACAAATTTGTCTATCATGGCCAAATTCATCCCGGTAAGGTGTGAATTGTATTATGTCGAGTGGATATTGTACCTAGATATCCAAAGATGTGTTAAATATTAAGAGAGTATGTTTTGACTTGTCGATGATGAGTAATGAAGTGTGACCTAATGGATGCGAAATACTAATTGAGTAATATACATGCGAGAAACTAATCATTTAAGTCCATAGTGGTTAATGGGTTGAGAAAAATTCTAAATGTAATTGTTCTTGGTTTACGTGTCTACATTTTCCCCCATTTTGATTTTTAATTGAAAATTTCTTGATTAAAGTAAATAACTTGAAACAAAACCCTCCCATAAGGAAAAAAGCATGCAAAATACTATGATGTGTGTCACCTTCTTCTTTGTGTTTTATCACACATGTGAGCATGTTTTCCACATGAAAAAATGTATATTAAAGTGGAAGCAGAGATGCTTACACGAAATTAGAAAATAACATAAACCAAATGTAAAAATCATGAAACATGTACATGTATATGGTGTTATATGTGAGGGAAAAAAAATAAAACATAATAGAAACATAAAAAGTTGTCATGCTAAGTGAATGTAACTCTAGAAAATATGTATGTTAAGTAAATATTTTCTATAGCAATTAAGCCTACTATGTGAATCTCTCTCTAGAAATTATGAGTGCTAAGTGAATCCTTTCTCCAGAAATTGAGTAAACTCGAGAATCCATGTAAATTTCATGATTTAAAATCCATGTAAATGTCTTGATGTAATGTATAATATTAAATGCAGCCATATCATCATATAATATCATATAGAACACTATATCTAAAATATGCATGAATATGTTAGAAAAAAAAACCATAATATGCCCTCGTTTTCATATAACGGATGTTCTACAAAATATCACTTAGCACAAAAGAGAAAATGTTAGTGGTGTAAAATTGTATAAGCAACATCATCGATGATTTAAACCAAAACTAGTCTATCAATTAACATGGTACAATGTGTATAATTTGTAAGATAGAAGCAATTGTAAGCACATGTATGTTTTAGCATTCATAAATTGGTCTTGGGATGAGTATGCTTTCTTGATTTTCCTTCCACATTCTCCTCTATAGCTTCATAATCTAAAAACAATGTTATTTTATTGCTTCAAAATACATGCCTCATTACCCTAAGTCGAATATGCCTCTTCAATGTATCTTGGAATTTATTTTATGACTATAAAAATTCTCATTCATTTAAAAAATAAATCCCTGATAGTTAATATGCTTGGTCCATGGAAACATATAAGTTCCCAATATACCACGGTCCATATGCTAATGGGGTGACGCCATAATGGAAGTGGCCCTCCTATATTTATGCCTAATGGGGTAGATGCCATAATGGAAGTGGCCCTGTTACTAACTTAATGGTTGATTGGTTGTAAGATGAGTATTTTTTTTTCTTGACCTCCCCATCCACTTTTATGGCTTTGTAATCACAAAACATTTTTATTCAATTTTTTCTAAATGTTTTCCTCACTATCCCAATATTGGATATGTGTCTTCAAAGTATCTTAGAATTTCTTTTAAGACTCTAAGAAATACTAATTAATTCAAAAAAATAATTCGCATAGGTTGGCGGTCTTGGTCTGAACAATATAAAAACCCAAATATATCATGATTATTATGCCCAATGAGGATGATGCCACAATAGAAGTGGCCTCCTACTAAAAAAATGGTTGATTGGTTATATGAAGAATGTGTTTTCTTCTTTGGCCCTTTCCCTCCTCCTTCATGGATTCATAATAAAAGATAAATCCCTTTCAATTACTTCTAAATGCATGCCTTAAACCTTGAGTTAGATATGTCTCTTCAATATAGCTTGGAATATCTTCTACAATTAAAACAATTCTCATTCATTCAAAAAATTATTCCTCATTGGCTTGTAGGTTTAGTCAATGAAAATACATAAACCCCAATATATCATTATCCTTATGTCGATGGAGGTGTCTCCTGATGTAAGTGTCCCCTCTCTACTAAAATAATGGTTGATTGGTTGTGGGATGAGTATGTTTACTTGCTCATCCTTCGTGTTCCTCCTATGAAGCTTCATAATTCATAAACAATCTATTTCAATTAATTCTAAATATATTACTTATTAATCCATGTCGAATATGCCTCTTTAGTGTATCTTATAATTTATTTAATAACTCTAAAATTCCTCTTTCATTTAAAAATTTAATCCCACAAGGGTTGGGAGGCTTGTTCCACAACAATATTTAAACCCTAACATACCATGATCCTTATGTAAAATGCGGTGATGGCACTGATGGAAGTGGCCCTCTTACCAAAATAATAGGTGATTGGTATAGGATGATGATGTTTGATTGTTTGATCTTACCCCTTCTAATTTGTGACTTCATAATCCTAAAAAAACCTTGTTTGTTTTATTTTGCTTACATGCCTTCTTATCCCAAGTCAAATATACCTCTTGACATATCTTGGAATTTCTTCTACGACTCTAAAATTATACTCATTCATTGAAAAAGTAACCCCACATTTTTTGGTAGGATTATATTTTTGCATCACAGCCCCCTGATATACCATTATTATTGTTCAATGGGGATAATGCCATAATGAAAGTGGCCCTCCTACTAAAATAAAAGTTGATTGGGTGTAGAATGATAATTTTTCTTACTCTAACATCTTAATAAAAAACAAAGCTCATTTGATTGCTTCTAAATGCATGGCTTACTACCCCAAGTTAGATATTCCTCTTCATTATATCTTTGAATTTTTCTATGGCCATAAAATATGTCATTCATTTATAAAATTATTCCCTAGTTTTTAATAAGTTGGGTCCATTCAGCGACATATAAACCCAAATATACCACGATCCTTATGTAAATGGGGGTGACGTCACATGATAAGTGGCCTTTCTACTAACATAATGGTTTATTAGTTCTTGAATGAGTATGTTTTCTTTCTCAAACTTCCTCTCCTCTTTTGTGGCTCCACATTATAAAAAAACCTTATTCAATTTCTTATAAATATATACTACACTAACCTAGTCAAATAAGTCAATTTGGTGCATATTTAATTTTCTTATACAACTCTAAAAATCCTCATTCATTAAAAATTTAATCCCACATTTATTAGTACGTTTGGTCCATGGTAATATATAAACCTTAATATACCATGATCCTTATGCCAATGGGGGTGACACTGATGGAAATGACCCTCCTTTTAACATAATTGTTGATTGGTTGCATGATGTGCATGTTTATTTTATTAGTCTTCCCCCTGCTCCTTTGTGGCTTCATAATACAAAATAGCTTGTTGATTGTTTTTAAATCCACCTTACTACCCCAAGTGTAATATACCTCTTTAGAGTATTTTGGAATTTCTTCTACGAGTTGAAAAATACTTGATACCAAATTGATATTTAGGTTAGAGACTTAGAAACTAATTTTACACATACGCGCATGAGCATTAATTCATGCACACACACACGTGTGCGCGTGAGAAATGGGGGTTGGGGTATCAAAATATATTACATAAATATCATTTGTATATAATATACTATCTATGATTTATTAGCTTTATATAATATATTTGGCATGATTCATAGATCATGTGTGTGGGGAGAGAGGCGTTCGGGTGGTGGGTTTGGGGTGTCTAAAACCTATTACATATTTATCAATTGTATACGATGCACTATACATGATTAATAGACTAAAATATAACATTATTAATTATTTCATGCAATTCGTAATACAAAATTTGTAGTTAAAAAATAAATACTTTTTAAAATTAAATATCTAACTTTTACATCATGAAAAATGAATGCATAAAATTGATTAACAAAAATAGGATTTCTGACATAAAAATTCAATAAAATAGTTCTGCTACTAATCATACTAAAACATAACTTATCTTCCACTATCTTGTGCCATCACTTGATGACTTAAACATTTATATGTATATAACACAAAAAAAACCCACAACCCCCACCCCATTCTATCAAAAGCAATATTACCTATTCAAAATTGTATTCATTTCTTGGTCATATATTGACCTAAAATACCTTGATTCCACACTAAGATCATAGTTGGAGAATATTAACCCTTCTGACCATTAAATCCTTGATTTATAAAACTCTTCACTATCAAGTGGAATTTTACTCCAATCGAGGATTAGATACCATAATGGAGGACATTGAAATCTTTATCCAATCCACTTGATTTTAAAATTATTCACTTGCTTATAATTAGAATTGAACTCTATAAACAAGTACGCTGAATTTGCATGGAAAATGAGCGTGTTTTTTTTTCCATCAAGAATATGAAAGATATATATATATCTTTCATAACGAATTAACATCCCTACCTAGTTCCTTTAGAAGAGCTCTAAATTGAGCTATCACATCATCTTTGTAAATTCACTTAATTATATATTTTTATTTTTATTTGACAAAAATACTTCATATTAAACATCATTTCATTATAGTTAGGATGACCAAACCTCGACCAAAGAGGGCTCTCTAATTCTAAAGCCTTATAAGAAAGACACTTATGACCTCTCTAACTTTCATTTTCGATCTAAGATAGAATAAAATTGATAAAAGTATCTCCTACAAAATGGTTAGGATCCCGATATGAACCAAAAGGCATTGCCAAATTGTGTATATAAGAATCAAATGAAAAAAATACCTTATTTAGTAGAATAAAATAAGGTCTCGAGAGAACTTCATGCGTCTAATGACATCAAATGGTAAATTGAATGTTATTATCTTCATTTAGAAAGTTTATCATGACTCATTAAGGTGAAAAACATAAATGTTGGTTAGTGGCCTATAAACTAACATAAGCTAAGAAGAGTCAAATGCCTTCACTACTCTCTCCTTCACGATTATGATGGTTTCATCTCATGACTCTACTTCTCCCCATTTCTTTATCTAAGCGTTTTCCAATTCCCTCCTTAATTTTGTTTTTTCTCCTTTCATTTAGTTACCCTCTCTCTTATAACTATTAATGATACATGTCCTTAGTCCCTAAAACCTTGTATTATCTATAGTTACCATCAAAATCAAATTTAGTTATTGTTGGATCATGTTCTAGTTTTGATGTCAAAGATTCCCCTTCGATACAAGTCTCACATTTATCCTTTAAATATTCTACCACTCTAGCTAAAGTTTATAATTTATCGTATCTTAATATAATATTTTGTAGCATTTTATATCTTAACTCTTCCAATTCTTAATGTTAATACTTTATTACTTTAAGAGCCTCCTTTAAAGATATAGAGTATTCCTCATTTTTCATAGCCATTTGCATATCCTCCATATCCATAGTCCTATCTGTATCCAAATTTCCCCTAATCAAGCTACCTCACTATCACTATTAGTTATCTACCTATCTTTGACACTAACCTTATTAATCCCGACTATTTATTGACAATCTACCTTGTTTCTCTAAAGCACAACTTTTTGTGTAGAATCCTAATATACTTATTGTACTTTTATTCTTATAATGCAGCCTTCACTTGTACCTCAACACTTGATTCCTCAAATAAATAGGTAAATATTAGTTTTATCCTTCTTTTCCCACTAGAACCCTCTTATGTTATAATCCATGTATTTAAACAAAAGTCCTCTAGGATATCCCTAGTTGTTATTCCCTCAAAGCCTCTAAGATAAGGAATTTAATTAACTCATTATAAGTTAAGGCTTTGACCCATATGGGAAAAATGTAATCAATCACGATCATTAAAGGTAATATGCCCGACAGAGGTAAATATAGCGATGTAATCATAGTAATGGGTTACCCAATATGGGAAAGGTATAATAAATAAAATTATAAGAATAAAATGCTATTTATGGGAAATATATAAGTAGTGTGGTAATAGGAATAGGAAGATAAAGATGTTATTTCTATAGATTGAGAAGGATATTTGGGAAGTAAAAAAATGTACCCCATCTAAACAAAAGAATGTCAATGAGCTCACCGGGTGGACCATCGAGGACCAAAAATCCTTGGCCATCATTGATCATGGTTTGTCAAACTTGTACTTGCTTTAAGTATTCCAAAATAAATTTATGACTTATGTATATATTTGGATCTCAAGCCAAATGTGCCAAACGACACTTTAATAAATTGATTACCTAGAGTTCATGAAAAAGTAAAGGATTGACGAGAAAATCCATATTTCTAAATAACACGCTCAATTGTTTTTGTCCATGGTATTTATTATAAGTAAATTTGATCTAAATCTAAAAGCATTAAATAAGCACACTCGGTAGTTACTTTTCTCGATGAGGGGAATTGAATCAAAATTCTTGTTTAAAAAAAAAAGAAATAATGATCATCTAAAATAATTCAAATACTTCATCTAAGAAACATATGTTAGTTTTTATTGTAATAATTCATAACACATCCTCTTAAACTATATAGAGAGAGAATATGATCTCATTAATGGAAAGCTAAGGGGTAAATCTTTGGTTTTGTTGGTGATAAAAAAGAGGAATGTGATTAATAATAATACTCTCCCCATTAAAGTGATTATTACTATGTATCTTGATAAGTGATAATTAGATATTACTACAAATAAATTGTGTGTCAGTGTTTATGTTTTTAGGTCATCGATATTAGTAAATTACATATATGTTGTGTTTGTAGAATAAATATGCATGTTGATGATGTGTATGTTCCTATTAATACTTGGATTAGTTGGCATGTTCCCATCCATGGATTCGTCGATGTATTTCCTTTCCATCGAGAATATGTGTCATAGTACACACTTGTTCTAGTTTGTGTGTGTTGTTCCCTTTCGACTATGTTTGTCTTAAGGGGGAAGTTTCAAATATCCTAGGAGGTTAGTAAAACATAAATATATTATTGATATTTTTAGTGTGGTGTTTGCACGCAAGTTGTGGTAAGAAATCAACCTATAAAATATGGATTGTTTGATTATAGAGATCACACATGAATTCACATAATAAAGAGTTGAAAGGGTATTTACATATGTGTCTTACATTGATGAGTAAAATATGATTTGTAAATATATTAAAGCTGTTATATATGCCTCATTGGTCTTATGATTATCTTGTATTTTGTGGTTAGGTAAAAAACATGTAGTTACCTTAATATGTATGTTGGCTTATGAAACCACTTCATTAGCTGGTGATAGTTTGTTGTTGAAATTTATGTCAGACTTGAAACTTTTCTTATAGGGATGTACGATACATCGATAATAATTGCAATGAGCATTAAGGCTATAATTTTTAGATAAATTCCTAGATGGATTGATCTCTATAAATGAAAATAAAGTTACGAGATTCCACAAAATTATATTTTTTAGTATCTTATGAGGGATATTGGTCAAATGTGTGATTTGTCTCCATTGAGGAGCAAAAAGAACAAACATTGTGCTTGGTTGTGCAACATTGAAAGCCTTAGCTATATTTTTGGTGGTGTATTTATCTTTAGCGTTGAAAGGCATTTTATTTTGGAATTTGGTTCCTATTGGCTCTCGATTATGCACCCTCGAGTTTAGTGGCCAAAATCAAAAGAGAAAATGATTAGATGTGTATTTATTGTAGAATGAGATCTTACTAACTCTTCTAACCAAATCAAAGGTTGAATTTGAGGGAAAAAATAACAAGAGGGTGTGTTTTCTTCTTTACTAATTTTAATCATGCAAGAATATGGGGACATTCCCAAAGGTGGTTCACACACACATTTTTATAAAATAACTAAAAGTGTGCATTAGATTAGACAAAAAATGAAAAATAATCAATGTCCATGTGCCCAATTAAGTGTCACTAACATTATAGCCTCGGCCTACTTATAACACTATCTAGATTGGAAACAAAGACAATAAATGACATATTTATACATGCTAAATGGAAAATGTAATATTGATTTACAAAATACAATGGGTTTGGGCAAAGGAATATGCGAGATTGGAAATTATAACTCATTTCAATAAGGATTTGTACAAATATACAATAATTTTGAGATGAACATGTGACTTACACCTTTGCACTTCCTAAATTTGAGAAACCCATGAAAAATGTGGCTAATATAATATAATATTTCATTGAAGTAGAGAGAACTAAGAATAATTTGCCTATCAGAGCATGGAATTCTCAAAAGGAAAAAAAAAAAAAAACCCTTGAAATGAAGATTGATCTAGTTTGCGAGAGGTGAAAGCCTTGTTCAACGGGACATGATGGATTCATAATTATTCCAAAACAATAACATAGAACGTATTAATTTATATTTACATAAAAACTACACATTCTAGATACTGACTCTACACAAATAATAATAGGGAATGATTAAAAGCGCATTGAATAAAAATATCCCGAGATGGTCGAACTACAAAAGTGGAATCACTTAAAACTCTTGAGTGAAATAGGATGACTTAAATCAATTAATATAAAAGTTGAAAAATATTTTACAACTTTGCGAGAAATTTACTTACAAAATAGGCTCATATTAAGCGACCGATTCAAAATTACTTTAGGATGCCATCATTTCCTCAACAATCCTCCCCAAATTCAAATCTTAAACAATTATGCAAAAATAGTAACAATGTTAAAAACCAATTGTGTACGCCTGAAAGGGAATACTGATCTAAGAGTAGTTACATTTTCTCAATTTGTAAGAAGGATACAAAAGATGCAAAAAGATCTTGAAGAAGTAAAACTTCATGAATTTATGGAAAAATTGTAGAATTATACAAACTTAGAAAATGGAGGGAATGTAATATCCATTGAAAAGTGTAAGAATGGAAGATGATCATAGGAGAGGACTAATGATAATTTATAAATGAGCATGCAAATATTACTCAAGTAGAATGACACATGTTTTATGAAAGTGGTATCTAAATTGTGGCTTGTAATAGATAAAATGGTCATTATTTATCAATTGAGAAAACACATTCTAGTGAGAAGAAAAAACCACCAATAACATTTTTGCTCAAAGAATCCATAGAGTGTGGTGAGACTATAATTTGTCTCATTAAAACAAAAAATTAACACTCTTTCCTCTTCGAAAAATAGTTTTAACGTGGTTTTAGATGTAGTTTCAAAAATTTATGTGTTTTTAAATTGGGCACAAAGTAGCCAATATTAGTTTATTTCCCTTTTTAAGAATTATCCCTCAAGAGGATGTATTTTTAAAGGAAATTACAATTTTCACATGTTAAAACCGGAATCTTACCCTTTGAACTCATTAATGAGTTAACATAAGAGGGTTCACTCAATTCACCCTAGTACTAAATAGATTATGATTTACCTAGAAAAAAATTGATATAAATAGTTGGATGTTATGAACATGAGTTAATTTTTTTATATACTACATGTACTTTGAAAGGTATTTGCATAGGAGTCTGATGACATAAAGGAATTCATCTATATATATAATCATCACATATACATGGAATATGTAAGGGTAGTAAGGCGACTCAATGAAGATTGAACCTTGCACACAAACACAATCAAAACTAAAATCAAATGATTGTTATAGATAGGGTTTATATATCGATTTTAGATAGCTAGTGGATTTCTCCACTAGTTATAGTGTCGAAATAAAAATGATAAATAAAGAATGTGTAGACTATAGACAACTTAATAAGGATACATGGAGAGAAGTATTACTCATTGCCATTCATTGATTATTTGGATAATTTAGTTAGGTAAAAGTATTTTCCATTCTTAGATAGAGTTAGTGGGTATAACCTAATACATGTAGCACTAGAGGACCAAGACAAGACCACATTCACTAACCATGGGGAAATTTGTATACATATAGTCTTACCTTTTAAATAATCGATCCATCCACTACTTTTCAACATGTAGTGTTTGGGATAATTTTTAAATTGACGAATGATCTTGTAGAATTTTATATGAATTAATTCACTTTGTATGTGAGCTCTTTTGAATAAGCCCTCCAAAATATAGACAAGTTTCTCACTAGATGTGAAAAACTTCAATTGTATTTAAGTCACACGAAGTATCTAATGATGGTGAATCAAGGCATTGTCTTTGGCCATTGTATTTTGTTTAAAGGAATAAAAGTAGGTAGGAAATTTGTAGTTATTACACAACTACCTTCACCTAAAAACAAAACAAATGTTAGAAGTTATTAGGGATATGCAGGGTACTACATATTCTTTATTGAGAATTTTAGTGAAATTGCAATATATATGTTTTCCCTACTTATTAAGAATAGTGAGTTTTTATGAACTGAAAAATTCCAATAATCCTTCAAGACAATAAAGGAAAAACTTACTTCTACCCTAATATTAAGAGGTCATAGCGGGTACTTCTATTTTCCATTCAAATTGATGCTTCTCATGACATAATAGGATAATTCCTTAGATAAAAGAAATACGGATGTGGAGCATTATGTCATAAATTATGTTAATAAAAACTTAACTATAACTTAAATGAACTATATAACCACTAAAAAGAATTTCTTACTAATGTTTATCTTATCAATAAGATTCAAAATTATATTATTTGTTATAAAGTGTTTATATACACATATTATTCAACAATTAATTAATTAATGAACAAACTAGCATGATAAGTGGGTGGATTATTAGATGGTTGTTACTTTTACAATAATTTAATATAACAATGATTGAAAAATACGAGAAGGATAATGTGGTTACAAATTTCCATTCTAGACTAAATATTTTAGGGAGAATGACCTAGTTGAAGATGAATTTCCATATAAACAATTATTAGCAATTTAAATATATTCACTTGGTTTGCGTGCATAGACAACTATAGCCATATTTAAGTTTCCATTTGATTTCACTAACAAGAAAAAGGAATGTCTTGTTTAGGATAGCTCAAAGTATAAAAGGCTTCATGGATTCTTATTTAAGTGTGGTTATTGTGATGAGATAGTAGGAAGCCATTATTCATCCCAAATAACCATCTATAAGGTCTAGGTGCTAGTTCTACTAGCCTTCACTACACGAGGATGTAAATCAATATGTGAGACAATGTGACAAGTGTTGAAGGGTGGAAAATTACACAATTTCCAATGAAATGTCTCTCCGACCTCAAGTGGTTTTAGAACCATTTGAGAAATCGGTATTGGATTTCATTGGCCATATTAATTCATTATAACAAAGGAAATAGTAAATTTTGGTGTGTATTAATTATGTCACTAAATGAGATGAAAAATAATCCCTAAAAATTTTTTAGGAAGGAAAATTTGTGGATTTACTATATGATAAACTTATTAAATGATTTGGAGTACCTAGATGCATTATTTCATACTAAGGGTCACATTTATGTAGACACTCAAATTTGGAAATTTACACTTTTACAAAACTTGATTTTAGAATACACTCATGTTATGATAAATAACATCTCTCAATTCTCATTTAACACTTTACAATGTCTCTTGTTTAGCTTTTTAATATTTGCACATTGACATGTCGAATAATTATGAGAACCAATACAAAAAATCCATAGTAAGACACTAAACAACAATCTCAAACTTCTTTTGGCATATTTTCTACGCTACGATAGGGTAAATAATTTGGTCGAGGATTTTATATATAGTCTTAGCCAACTTATGCGGTCTTATACCAACATGTCTTACAAAGTTGTTTTCAAATTTGTATCTTTTGTTGGGTCTTATACTTCATCTAAGTCAGATTGTATTATATAAATCATCTACGAATCCCTATATAAGTAAGTAAACACTACCTCATTTTCTAAACGGAGATGATATGGCAATGAATTGGTACACTCACTTCCTATAATTGCATAAGCACCACGGCTCCCTAAATATCACAATAACACATCTGATTATTAAGGAAACATCCAAATCAGTGCGAATCTTCTTATCGAGTCACGACATCATCCTCTCTCATTTCTGATCACTCAAAATCCCTCCTCGTGTATTCGAGTAAGATCAAAGTCAAACCAAATATTTTCAAAGAAGTTGTCAAAACTGTTTGAGATATTTAGATATCACATGCTAGGTGGAGAATGTTGTGTGGTTTGAGGCATATTGAGTAATGATAACATCGGCAAGTACATTGGCTATATTTTCAATTGTAATTCATATTTACACACATAGTTAATATCTTAATTAGGAAAACCTTACTTTTTATATTACACCCCTATTTAGCAAGAGCACATGATCTCCTCTTAAAAATTAGTGCACTCCACTTTATGGTGAGAATTCTTTTTATTCCTCTAGTGAATTTACAAACTGTCGAGGAGCACCATGCACATGAAAAATATTAGTTCTGACTCCCTCCTAGTATTGCGAGGGTGGGAGAGTGGGTTGAAAGTTTCTCAACCAATTTAAGGACCTTTAATTCATATGACACCTTACACAATATTATTCTTGAGATTTTATTATTTGATAAAAATTTAGACGATGTATTTAAATATAATAATTACACTTTTCACTTGATTTTTAGTAATAATAATTATTATTATTATGTGACATCGAGTGTTGTAAATGATAGTAAAAGTGTGTTTTCACACTATTTATTAAGATACAAATACCACCAAAAACCAAAAAGGATGATAGTAGATTGATACCTAAGTGAAATTTGATTCCCTTGAGTCCTTAACACTTAGTCGAAGATAGTTTACATGAAGAATAAATTGGGAACACCATTTTTTTAGTTTATTTTTATAAATGACCTTAAGAGGGAATCCCACCACTCACTATTGGGAGATTATAGAGGACATGAGCGGTGACTTTGCATTGGTCAATGATAGTGACAAGTTGTGTTACTTTAAAACCTAGTATTGGAATATTCAAACCCCTAAACTTGCATGGAAAATAATTAATAAATAAATATAAAAGGAATTTTGTTCACAATTAAATACTAGACAATATTACGTGTAAATGTTATTACATTTAGAAGTGAAATGATATAAATAAAACTCTAAATGATGTAAGTAATAATAAATGTATGTATTTAAAATGTGTTCACATTTATAAATTAAGTTTAAATATAAAAAATGAAAAGTTAACATATTTGTGATTAACACAAACATTTTTACAAGTTTATATTTATTTTAACTCTGAAAATGTTGTTGTTATCCACAATAGGATAAAATTCAAGTGAAATAGAACATTAAATGAAACATTTTCAAATAAAATCTTTGTGAAGTACTAAGCCACTTTGTCGCTTCTTTGATCTCATATACTGATCATTAATGAATACATGTACAAAAACACATTTTAAGGCTCAAGAAAGCAATATGCATTTATTAAAAGGTAGAATTCAAACAAATATATCTAAATTGAAAATTAATCGTAGCCATTATATTGAACATCTCATTACTATCAATCTACTGATGGTTTTGACCCGATCGAAACAAGCACAAGGATCAAGCACCAATAACACTTGATAACTCTTGTAGATTGAATTCATTGTCCAACTATCAAATTTTAGAATGTATTCTACTAAATTTGCCATGGAACAAAATTGTCATTAACGGTTAGTTCTACCAAGTGTTTGGAATATTGAATTCATTTACTCTTCTAATATTACATTCATACTCTCATTTTACGCTTGTATACGAAACTAAATTAGAAACTGAAAATATTCTACTTGTATATAAATTATGTATGCGCTCTCTCACACATACATACATAAACACACACACAACAATATTATTTTAACAATGACTACCAACAACATGATTATCATTATCTAGCTCGGTTTCATAGACATACGAAAAATGAGTAGGTGATTTTCATTATATAGTTCGATTTCATATACATGTAGAAAATGATGTGGTGTTTTTCATTATTTGGTTCAATTTCATATACATTCAACAAATAAGAAGGCGAGGAATATATATATATATATATATATATATATATATATATATATATATATATATATAACTTAGTTTCATATACAAACAAAAGTCGAGAACAACTAGGTTTGAGTTTTAGGTATATATGTCACCTTCTTATTTTCTAACTAGATAATGAATACACATTGTTGGAAGTTACTCATAATATGAATACGTTTAAAATTCCAGTTTCCACTACTATTTAAAACAATTTATTGTTGAATGTGTAAAGTTTACTTTTTCACAACTTGTTTTAAACAATAATATTTTCTTTTCATATCACTTTAATTTGGATTGAAACTATTCCTTTCTTCTTGCATTCATGCAAGTGTTAATTTTAATATGAGGAAAAATGATCACTTAAGAGAGTTTGCCATGTTAGTGCCAAAACAAAGGGAGTGATATTTCCACCAATTGAACCAAATGAAGATGAGGATGCAACAATGGTCTATAAGCTGCGCAAGTCTGACTATCCAAGTCATGAGAGGGAAATCAACAAAAATTAGAACATATGGAGATTGGGATGAGCCCAACATGAATGGTGTCATCAAATAAGTTGAAGGAAATGGATCCTCGCACACATGACACTGCAAGAAAGTGGGTTTATACCACCAAGCACACTTCTTGGTTATTAGGTGTCACCACCAAGAAGACAAAGGGCCCATCCACAATTCTTACTAACGAGGAAGAGTTTGAGTCGGTACAACGATGTCATGAAATGGATGATATGGGCCATGGGTTAGACATCTCATAACATAAATCCTATGTGGCACAAATATGTGAATCTAGGTGCACCCCATTCAGAAAGCAGTATCCTAAAAATTCAATGTTGAGTCTGGTTTTAAAATAAGACACCAAATTTAAAATTGAGGAAAATAGAAGGGCTTGATAGAGACGGGGAAGTATGTCTAAACGAAATGATTGTCAATTCTTTATATAAGAATCTTTCCATTGTTTATAAAACTAACCCCTGTAGGCCAAGAAAAATATGGAATTGTGATGAAATTGGATCACAATTTGGAAGAAATTGTGGTATGAGAGTGTTTTTGCTAGAAGGGGAACAAAAGTGTCCCATACATAATCCCAAAATGCAAAGAATGGATTGACATATCATGTCACGTGGATATTGTTGGACAAAACATCCTTGGTTTCTATCTTTTCAAAGGAAGAAGAAATTGCAAAATTGCATGGTAGGTTGTGAACTTGGAGCTTGTGGTAAACACAACCTCATGCATAGATGAAAAAGGAGTTAGTCATGAAATGGTTTCATCATTTTGGTACATCTATACTCGGTTGTTTGTCTCAACCAATTGAAATTTACTATATTTTTATGGTCATGGTTTTCATGTGGCTTTAGGAACAAACAAGAGGTAAGGAATTTGGTGATATATTTACTTACATTACTAGCACACACATCTCACAAACTGCAACCCTTGGATGTAAATCTATTTGCTCCATTCAAAAGTTACTTTAAATAGGAGAGGAAAAAATGGATATTTGAGAAACATGGATAAATGTCAATAGAGGAGAATTAGCATTATGGAGCACAAAATTCTAAAAGGCTCTTTTACTTGAAAATATTGAAGTAGGTTTCGAGAGGACATGTATATGGGTTCTTAATATAAATGGTTGATGAAGACACGAAAATAAGAAAAGCATTTGACACATCTAATTGAGATGAACCATATATAGCATAAAACACACTAAGGCTAGCACTATTTATAGGTGCCAAGTAGTAAGCAATGCAACAAAGATGTTAAGATTATACTCAACACATAGTCAAGTAAATAATGTGATGCTCAAGTAGATTAAACAAAATACTAGTGAATTTTTTGACCAACAAGTAATAACTCGGGTTGGAGGAGTCAATTTTATGAGTCACTAATGTTGCCTACCCAAGTTAGTTGTCATGATTGAATGAAAGAAGTTACTCTTAATCTTGGTGTCAATTTGAACTTCAATAATGAAGAAGACACCCTATATATTCCCTCATAACAACCGATACTTCACGAGTAATATTTAGTCCACTACTTTGTCAACACTCGGGATGAGGAACAAAATTATGTATCATAGATTAGAGAGAAAAATTATAACAAGACTTTTGAGGAAAACTATGGATAAAGATTTATTTCTAAATTTTTGAAACTTTCAATTGAAAGGTTAAAGGAATCATCAAGGTCAAATTGTAATGATGGAATAAGATTGAGTAGGGAATATTAGCTCGTCTCTATTGATCAATATATAGAGCATCTCATGGAAAAAGAAAAAATAAAGAATGAAATTGAAGACTTGAAGCAAAGAAAAAGGGTACAAATGCAAGAGAAGAAGGCAAAGAAAATTGTTGGAAGGGAATGAAAGGAGCAAGATAACATTGAAACGGAAATTAGTAGGCAAGAGAAAGGGCACCGTATGATAATTCATAGGAAAGAAAGATCAAAAAAAGAGTTTGAGAATGCGAGAAGGGATTTGGGAGCAAAAAGAGACTAGAAGAGTACCCAAAAATCCTTTTCTTGAATAACACCCATTGTTAAGGGAATTATTTGTTATGCATTGTCCCGGTTGTTTTCAACACATAACATTTAACACAGGGTAAATGATCCTTCATGTTCTAGGCCATTCTCAACTACACCTACGTAGGAGGCCAACATGGAAAATCAAATACCGACATGACATCTGACATCCCAACTTTAAACATGCTATGAATTCACCAACACCATTTCTTGGTTTTGGAAGTATGTTCTATATATAATTTAAACTTGTTTTGAGGCTTGATAGGGCCTTTCGATTAGAGAATCACACACACACACACACATTGATAATTGTTTGGGCCAATGGTATTTTTAATCGTTGTAAGGCCATGGCTATTTTTATTATTATACTGTAACCACATATAACATAAGTAATGTATGACCTAAATATGTTTTGTATGTACAATTGTTTCAAATTTGTAATTAAATAACTCTTTGTTTCATATGGGCCCAATAACATGGATACCATGACAAACACAACAAATATTCAAATATATGATGTAGATGACTTTAGTTTGACTAATATTCTCATTCAAGAAAAAACATCTAATAGAATTGATAACAATTGATCAAAATTGACCACAACAATCGTACTAAAGGATTTTATCATTTCCTTAATGCGGGTGGTATCCTCACCAAATTTGTCAAATAAACAATTTATTTGTCCATATCCCCTGTGCCAAAAATTAAAAGGATGCCCTTGAAGCACAAAATTTATATTAGATGGTAAAATTAATCTTTAAATCCCTATTTTGACTCTATAGTATATGGGTAACAAAATATTCTCCATGATAATTATTATGTTCATAAACACAATTCACTATCATAAGAGCTTTTCAAACACCCATAAGTTGCAAAAGCATGTTCACTTGTTGCATTTTAGCAAATGGTTCTAGTTGCGATGATGTGATTAACATTACCTTACAACTCCATCACTTTAGTCATCTCCCCTTCCCTGCGTACCACAATTTTAGGATGGTTGTATTTGCCTTAGTATATCCTCGTTATCTAAACCTGTCATTTTGTTGCATACGTTAAGTACTATGAAAAGATGAAGCATACATGGGATGGAAAAGGCTTAAGATAAATGGGAAAATAGATAATTAAATATTTTTGAATTGTAAACACATGGAAGTTTTTTTTTTGTTATTGTATTTTGAAAGATTTGTTATTATTCGGTTGGGTTGGGTTGGATTTATTGATTGCTTGATTATATGCATTTGATAAATCTTTGGGAAGAATACCTTTTTGTTGATAATTGTCTTGGGTGGCTTGTTGAGGCTTGGGAATTTGAAGTTTTGGGTTTTTTTGTGTGAGGTTTGAGGTTTTGTTTTAAGCCATTACGAAAATGCTTTGTGTGCATAATAGGTCGCTTGTTATTGCATCACGAATGCCATCAATTAAGATATTAGGGACGGAAAAGGAAGAGGGGGAGAAAAATGGTTTTACAAATTTGGGTTTCGATGAAAAAGTCCATGGGAAAAATAGATGATGCCTCACTGAAGGATATGATTGAAGATTTGTATTGCTTTGACGCGCCTTATGCTTTTATGTCTTATTTCTTTAGAAAACATACAAGATCTTGTTACATTATGTACTAGTGAAGCCTATGAGAGATCCAACATATTGAGATGGTTTTAAATTAGCCAATACATTTTCCCTAACATAAAGTAGGAGCTCTAAGATGTTTCCCTCACTCATAGTAGGGCATTGTTTCATCTTATTGACAAGCGATTTTCACACAACTTTGTCTTTGTAAAGGAAATAGGCGTAGAAAAATGTACGAGGGGAGAATTAAAGAATTTTTAGAGAAGCTTGGGAAGACTAAAGGGAAATCTGAAATAAAGGTTGTTTTAGCTCTCGAGGGGTTTTGTCAAATAGAAGAATTAGCCAGTAAAACAATTGTTGATGGAGGGTGTCGCACTATTATCATCTATGTTGGGTCTTTTCCCTTCACATGTAAGTGGGGTTGAAAGCATAAATATTCTTGGGAATCTTCCATTGAATGCAAAGAGTAAAATTAGTCTCACAGAACCTGCTAAAATCTCCCTCACGATAGATCTTCTCCATGAGGGAACCATAAAGACAAAAATATTTTTTGTCAATCTCATAGAAACTCAGACGGACACAAAATATTTGAGGTCTAAAAATGTTTGCAATTTAAAGTTTGAGTTATGACTTGTAAATCTAAATTTGGTTTCGTGCTTATTTAGTGACAAGAATAAGTTGTATAATCAATCAATACAAAACTCAAAGTTAAGTGCATCAGCGATGCTAACTTCCATATTCAATTAAACTCTACCTCTAAAATATGCTTGATATCTACTAATATAGTTGGAGATAATCATGTGAATGCAATGCATATCTAAGAGTGAAAAGAAGGAGCGAGCATGTGCAAATGTCCGTTCATAAAACTCACCCCATCATATGTAAGCATGAAAAATTGACCCTTTTGAATGATAAACCTATATGAAACTCAAGTATGGTAATCACACCATATTCTTTCCGACAAAAATATCGAAAAGAAAAAACCTAACCCCCTGATGTTGGATGTGTTCGACTTCCCTTAACAAGACATATAATTATATGTTGTTATTGCCTAGTGAATAAATATTGGAATCCACAAATAAAAATCCATAGACAAAAAATAGAAATGAGAAGTTACTATTTTTACCAACAACATGACTTTGCACGAAACATCTACTTGGCATATTGGAGCACACGTATTTTAGTTGGGTTACCTAGAATGAGAGTGAAATCCCTAAAATAACTTTGAATACCTATTTGATGTGCAAGTGAATGGAGTCAGAGGTGAAATAAATGAAATGCAAGAAAAACATTCACATGTCACACAGAACAATTGACACCTCTCCTTAGAACAAGCGTGTAAAAGCAAACAAACTACAAATGTTTTTGACAACAATTATTAACCTCTGTAGCATTAAAGGAATTATGTTAATTTTATTGGCAAATGTTGCATTTAATATTAGTTCTAATTTTAAATGTAATGGGAGTTAAAATTGAATATTAATACGATTATTTTGTATTGGTCATTGAGTGTTAAAATGACGATATGAAGTACACACTTATTTAATGCACAATTTCAACACCTTCAAAAAATTGCCTTAGAAAATAGGTATGGGGTGGTCATTCCAATTCGAAATGAAATTTAGAGACATGCCAATGTATAAAAAAATATTTAAAATAAAATAAAATTAGAAGGTATACAAACCATAAAGTAGAGTAGCTCTGTAATGTTCTTGGTTACGAGCAAATGTCCTAGGAGGCATTTCATCTGTCTTAGCCTTGGTCATGCCGAAGGGGCTAGTGACGTTGATGGTTATTGGGTATGGTTTGCACCTTCATTTCACTTATAGGTTATGTTTCGATGTTGGACACGTACTTTGAGGTGACTTAAGTGAAATAAGGTTGTGTGATGCTCCCCTATGGTACTTTATTATTCTATTTCTTCGTTGGGGGTAACTTAAGTGTACTTTTGGGCATAGTGGTGATAAAGTAACTTAAGTTATTTTATTATTATGTGGATTTTTCCCCAAGGAGGTCGATTAGGATTCTTTTGGGCCCTTTGTTGCAATGAAAAGTTATAAAAGGAAGCGCTTGGGGAGAAAGGGGTATTCATTCATACACTTATTCTTTCATGATATTGAAGCCATTGTTGGTTGCATGCTTTTTGCTTGTGGAGTAAGATCCCACAAGAACCCTAGCTTTGGTGGTGAGAGATCCACTCCTAGTTAGCAAAACACTCTTTGGTGGTGAGAGATCCTCCCTAGTTTGCTAATTTGGAGCTTCATTCAAATCAAATTTTTAGATCAGAGTTATCAGAGAATTTCAAGGGTTTGTTCATTGTCGAGAGAGATTATTTGGTCCATACTTCAGCCATCTATAGATCAGATTATTTCCAGCGTTTGAGGCAAGCTTGGTGAATTCCTAGGAGGAGTTTCATTTAGTTTGGGCTTTATTTATTTTCAAATTAACTTACTCGGGTTTTACAATAGTGTTTTCTAGGGTTTTTGGTTGGAGTTTTTTAGTTTTCCAGGTTGGATCTGATTCGTTATAATTTAAATATATTGTTGTCCGAATTTCAGAATTTATAAAGATCATTTCAGCTCCTTGTGAATTTTTGGAATTTTTAGGCAGTTTCAATAGTTAAAATAAATAAATAAAATCAGATTTGAGAGATAAAAATTATTTCTCTCTTGTTTATTGTTCTACATATTTTTCTAAGTTATTTGAAGCTTTTGGGTAGTGTTAGAAATTATTATTCTGGAAAATACAAATTTTTCTTTGTTTCTGCATATTGTTGTCCTAAAAATCAGAATTTCAGTTCATTGTTATTTTTATATATTTTGTGAATTTCAAGTGATATCCCACAAGGGATATTTCAAGCTTCTCTTCCTAAATAATGAAATAGAAGAAGAAGATATCTTAACGTCCATGAGGCTACCAAACACAACTTATGGGACAGGGTTTTAGATATTCCCCTATGACCTTATACAAAAAAGGCCCACAAGACTTTGCAAGCGAGATTTCTATAAGAAAAACATGGAATAAGAACAAAAGTACAACCTAGAAGATTCAAAGAAAAAAAAACAAAATTACCCTAGGAGGACAACGAAAAGACAGCGAGGAGAAAGAGAAGAGCTTCATATGAGCTTTTTCAGCTCAGCGACAACATTTCTAGCCCTAGGAGAGCCGAATCCTCAGCAAGCTGATCCGCAAGGGTGATGAGCTCCGAACAGTCTCTGGCAATGGCATTCCTGGTAGTGTCAGTGAAATCCTCCCAGGCCTTCAGGGCATTGAAGGTGCGTTGGAGCTTGTTTAATATAGAGGACACCAATTCAACTTTGCGTTCATCCCTCTGGGAGTCAAAGCAACCACTAGGCTCAGCAGGATTAGCATCCATATTCAAAGGTGACTTCGGGGTGTTAGCATGAGGCTCACTGTCAGCGAAATCTGAAATGTCCCCAACTTTCTGAGTGTTGGGGTCTTCAACAGGCTGGTTCGTCTCAATCTGCTCCGAGGCTGGGGAGTCAGGGTAAAGCTTGGCAAGGCCCAGGATGTCATCGGCAAGAGAAGTGTCGGGGCTGGAGACAGGGGAAATCACCTTATTACTAGTGTCAGCGCCCTCCAGAAATAGGCACGAATGAACAAGAGGAAGTGGGGGATAACAGGGGGAGCTAGAGGGGGTGGAACCATCGTGAGATGGGCCCAGGATGGCGACATCTCGAGTCGAATTAGAGGAAATGTGTAGGTGACGACGGCGTTTGGAAGAGCGGAGGGAGGCGGAGGAGGGACGGGGGGAAGGTGAGGGAGAATGGTGATGGTGACCCGTCTTGGGGGGAAAGCGGACTAAATCAGCATGCGAGGCAGCAACAGAAAATAACAAGTACAGTAAGCCCTGATGAAGGATTGCTCCTTCCCCGTCTCGAGCCAGTTGAACAGAATGCTCCAAAGATTGATAGAGGAAGGCAACCAGGTTGATCTTTTTCCCCAACGTAGATGCGAGAGGATAAAAAAGTGGGGGCCGTAGACCAGATGATAGCGGCCGTCAATGGTGAAATATCGCATGATGACTTCAGCAACTCTGTCCCATGGGGGAGGTAGAGAATCACGAGTGTACCCTGAGAGATATTTGATAGGCTTTTCACTGGAGTGATGAAATCCTGCATTTCACATGGAGCGAGTGCTTGAAATAAATATCATTAGTGGCGGGAGTCCGTAGCATCAGCAATTGCATTCGTGGAGATAGTAAAATACGTATTACCAATCTGGACATGCCCCCTCGACCAGGAAGCCATTACAGCGTACGAGACCAGGGCCGAGTAGCCCACCATTCTCTCAAGAAAAGTGGTGATACCATTTTCCAACAAGATGTTCCAGACCTCCTCGTCATCCTTAACCGTGTTGCAGGAGGCAGGCTCTATTCGTTTCAGTTGGCCACCCATACTGTTGAGAAGTTTGGAATGAGTGCGAAGGAGGGGGCCTGGAGGGCCTTAAAAAGCCCACCAGAGCATGGGAGCCATCCGCTTCAACATCATTACCCTCCCGCCAGTACATAATATGATTATGGGGAGGAATTGCACCATGCGTGAGAAAATCTGCAAAATCATGACACATCTCCCCCTTCAAATGTTTAGTGCAAAGGTCTTTTCATAATAAATGAAGAATTATTACCGCCGCCTTTTGGGAAGTCCATAAAGGCATTGCTGACACCCAAGTCAGCTCACCCTTCCACCAGCCAACGTTAGGAAGAGAGGTCATTCTTGATAATTTGGAGGAGATTGGCTGGGAAGTTGTCCTTCTAGCTTTGTTGACTTTCAAGGAGAACTCGATGTTAGCCAAGTGGTCGCCGCTTTGTTTCCTTCCCGAAGGATGTGCTGAAACTAAATTTGTTGGAAACTCCTTTGCAAGATTATGATATCAGCAATAATATTTTGGATTGACCATTGACCAGTGTCCGCCACTGCTAGGAGATTGATGATATTGAGGGAGTCGCTTTCAACTTGGAGAGGATCGTTGCAAATTTGATAGCCAGCTCAAGGCCTTTGAGAATGGCCATGGCTTCCGCGCGATGGTTGGTGCCAAAGCTAAGATTGTGGGCAGAGGTAGCGATAATGGAACCGGAGGAGTTACGAAGGATGGCTCCTCCACCTGACTTACCAGGATTGCCTTTCGAGGCTCCATCCGTATTAAGTTTTCTCCAGCCAGGGGGGAAGCCATCGCACTAAACACGATGAAGAAGTAGGGGCTTTCCTTACAGGGAGATTTGCCAACAGCCGCTGCCACTCCTGAGAGTTACAAATTTGAATTTTTTGTTGATATTTGGTCAGAAGTGAGAGTTGAGATTATCCTGGAAAGTCAGTGTGATCTGGATGGCCACACGATCAGGTTCAAGACCCTGGTCTTTAAAGATCCTTTTGTTCCTTTCCTTCTAGATGCCCCAGATGCCATGTGGGAGGAGAAGTTTCCAAGCTAGAACCAGGGCCGGATGGGAGAAGGGGGAGCACCATTGAGAGAGGGTGTCCTGTATGGACTCTGGAAAGGTCCAGAGCACTCCCATCCATGATAAAAACCAATGCCAAATATCTTGTGAAAAGGGACAGTGGATCAAAAGATGGGAAGAGGATTCCACTGCCTTAGCACAGAGCACACATCTAGTGGGAAGAGAGAAACCCCTTCTTTTCAAATTTTCTCTGAGAGGAAAGCGTTCTTAGAAGAGAGCCAGGAGAAAAAGCCAATTTTGGGGATTGTTTCCTTCGGCCAGATTTTGGTGAGGGGAGGACCAGAGCTGGTACAATGCATGGAGAGGTAAGTAGCTTTAACCGAGAAAGATCCAGAAGGGGAGAGGGGCCAGATAAGCTCATCCTCAGGTAGGGAAAAGGGGATATAGATGGAGGAGAGCTCACTTCTAAGTGAAATCAGGAGCAGCCTCTGTTGATCTCTTATTCCAGCCCAATCCGGGATAGTCCAGGATGGGATGGAGTTCACCACCTTCCAGTAGCCAGAAACTAACCTTCCATGCCTATTAATGAGGCTTCTTTTAACTAGGATCCCATGAGGGGTTGCGATCAGCGGCTCTTCCCCAATCTAGTGATCTGCCGAAGTCAATAAGCCTACCATTTCCAAACCTCCATTTAGTGCCAGCCCGGATAATGGGGAGGGAACTAATAACAAATTCCAAATGGCCGAACCTCGCATCAGATTTGAGGTAATAAAATCCTCATTATGAGCGAGGTACTTAGCTGAGGAGCTGAGCCCAATGAGAGTTCCCTTTTGCAACTTCCCAGACCAATTTTAGCTAGGAGGGCCGCATTCATATCAGCCATCCTTCTTAACCCGAGCCCTCAAGAGAGGTCGGCTTACACACTTCCTTCCAGGAGACCAGATGGATCCTCTTTTTTTCTTCCGCCCCAGACCACAGGAAGTGCTTTTGGATTCTTTCCACCACCTCCTTCACCGAGTTGGGAAATTTGAGAAGGGACATGAAGTATGTAGGAAGACTCTGGAGGGTGGCTTTAACTAGTTGGAGTTTGCCAGCCTGGCTGAGCAAGGCCCCTTTCCAGGAAGTGAGCTTTTTTTGATATCTTTCGATGACAGGATTCCAAAGATTTTTGTTTGCTTTCCTGGAAGAGAGGAATGCCCAGATAGGAGGTAGGGAGGTCCACAATTTTGTCAGCCAAAAATATCAGCAATCTTCCTCTGAGTCCTAGGAGTAGTATTTATGAAAGAGATGCGTTGCTCTTGTTGAAATTAATGATTTGCTGAGAAGTAGACTTGATAGAGAGTTAGGATATCCATGAGAGTGTGGGCTTCAATCACAGAGGCAACGCTTAACAACAAAGTGTCATCCACAAATTGGCTATGTGTGGCCGAAGGCAAGTTGGAGGTGATTTTAGACCCGATATGACAGACTGACTTTTAGCGGCCTCAAGGGCTCTGCTGAGGGAGTCAGCCATGAGAACGAAAAAAGGAAGGGGACAGGGGGTCACCTTGCCTGATACCTCTGCTGCTTTTGAAGAAGCCCACGGAATGCCATTTATAAGAATAGAGAAGCAAGGAGTCGCAATACAAGAGAAGACCCAACTGCACCATCTTTTATCGAAACCATATTTTTCAGAACCCTGATCAAGAAAGGCCAGCTGACTCTATCAAAAGCTTTTTGCATATCAAGCTTAAGGATCATTCAGGGGATTTTGAGTGATAGGCTGAGTGGATAGCTTCGTGGACCGTAATGATACCTCCTTGGATGAGCCGCCCATTAATAAAGTCGTTCTGGTTCTGAGAGATGAGAACATTCATTAGGGGTTTAAGCCTAGAAGCCAACATCTTAGTGATGATCTTGTAAGTGGTGTTGCATAAACTGATTGGCCTGAAGTTGGAGACATCTTTTGAGCCCTGCTCTTTTGGGGCAAGGGCTAAGAAGGTGGTGTTCCATTCTTTTAGAAGGTTGTTACTGTTTTGGAACTCATTAACCGCTTTGAAGAGATCCTGCTTGATGGTCTCCCAGAAGACTTGGAAGAAAGCAGCTGGAAAACCATCCGGGCCGGAGCTTTGTCCCCTTTCATGGTGAAGACCGCTTTGTGGATTTCCTCCATAGCAAAAGGTTTGATTAGACTATTGTTCATCTCAGCAGACACAAGCTGGGGAATATGTTGGAGCATAGAGGACATTGATTGCTCGAAGGTGGTTGGTCGACTTGAAGGAGGTTAGAATAGAAGGAGACAAGCTCATTGGAAATGTCAGAATCAGAGGTTAATAAGATACCTGAGGATGACACAGCTCTCTGATCTTGTCTCTGCTTTTGTGCTTGGAGGCAGTGATGTGAAAGAATTTGGTGTTGCGATCCCCCTGTTCAAGCCAAAGGGCTCTAGAACGCTACCTCCAATAGGTCTCCTCCTCTTGAAGTGTATTGTGGTATTCACTGAGGAGGGAGGTTTCTTTTTGGTGAAGGTGATCCAATCTCCCATCGATTTCCATTTGAGCAGAGACTTTGGCAATATCCTGTGACAACTTCTGCTTGCGGAGCTTGATGCTGTTGCCGAAAACCGTGGTCTTCCATATTTTGAGCTATTTTTAATTTCTTTGAGCTTGCTGGAAAACCTAAACATGTCAGTGCCCTCGACATTGATATCCCACCATTTGGTGACTAGAGGATTCTAGGTGGTTATTCTCAAGCCAGGCAAGCTCGAACCTGAAGGGAGGGTTCTTGATATTCAGATTGTGATTAGCATTGAGCAAGAGAGGGTTGTGGTCAGAGGCGGCTTGGGGGAGGGAATTGAGGTAAAAATTAGGAAAGAGAGAGATCCAGTCCAGAGAGCCCAACGATCTATCCAGTCTGCTTTGAATATGGTTCCTACCCAATCTGCGGTTAGACCACGTAAAAGAGGAGCCGTGAAGGTCCATGTCAAGAAGGAATTCTCCCTAATGAAGTCAGCTAGAGCTTCCATGCTGACAGGCGTGGCAGGAGCGCCTCCTATTTTCCGAAGGAAAAAGGGGCAATTGAGATCTCCCATTATTAATATGGGAATATTGCCGCAAGTGTTGATAAAATTTGAGATGTCTTTCCACAATTTTCCACGTTGGGACTCCAAATTGGGAGTGTAGACATTGATGGCAATCCATGTGGAGTCTGAACCAACTTCTTGGAAGAGCATGCACAGGAAGTTGGGGTGTTTGAGCAGACAGTCACCTTTGAAGCTTCTGGGATCCCATAAGGTGCATAAGCCTCCAGAATTCCCTGCCGAAGGTTGAGATTCAAAGGATGCAGCAGGCCAAATTTTCAGGAGACGATCGTCTTTTTTAAGTTTAGTTTCTGCTAGCATTATGATATCAGGAGAATTCTGGAACTTTATATCTTTGATGACTCTTTGCTTTTGAAGAGAGTTGAGACCTCTTATATTCCAAGAGATGATCTTCATTTCTTAGATTTTGATTTGCTCCCCACCACCATGGGGATTGTGCTCTGTGTTCCTTGAGTGACATTAAGAGCAACTTCTTGCTGGAGTTTGATATTGCTCGAAGTCCATCCCCCGACTTTTCGGTGCTAATATCGGGCTTTTTTTTTTGCTTCTTATGCTGGGGATTAAAACTATCATCAGAAGAAAGGGCCGTAGGGGAGATGGCGGAGTCCAAGGGAGGGGAAAAAGGGGGGCTAGGGGGAGGCTCAAGGAGGGGGATCGAGGAAAAGGAGCCAAGGGGGAAGGGGAGGAATGAGAAGGGAGAGAGGAGAGGACAAAAGAGGAGGGGGGAGGGGTCAACCAAGGAGGGGGGTACCTCCTCAGAGGAGGGGGAAGAGCCGAGGGGTTCACCGAGAGGGTGGGGGACTTGAGGGGAGAGGGGGGGCGGTGGAAGCCATTTCTGTGGTAGTGTTTATTTCCCCCTCTTCAAGGAGAGCAAAGGAATTAGAGGTGGGAATGATCGGGATCTCTGCAGAAGATGATTTTGGAATATAGATTTTCTTATTTTTTGGGGAGGGAATTTGGGCTTTGGGTTTAGGTTGAGGTTTGGAAGGGCAACCAGAGGCTCGGTGGCCAATGCTTTTACTAGAAGGAGCAGGCTTGAGGAATATATTCGTAGTCAATATTTTGCTTCCAGTTCCCTAGGTCAGATAGTAGCTCTATCTCTTTTGGGAGAGGATAGTGACATCGGCGTTAACACAGAAACGGGCATGGATGAATCTAGTTTTAGCCTTAGTAGCTTGATCAATAGCTATTAAAGAACCTATAGTGAGAGCAATACCTTCAATAACCGTTGGATGCCAGAACTCCAGGGGGAGCCCAGGAGGTGAACCCATATTGGAGCTTGGGTCATGGATTTAGTATGTGGGTTGAAGCAGGAGACCATTTCCTGAGGTAGAAGCCACGTCTGCCAAAAAACCAAGGGCCACCAAGAAGAGCTCTCGAAATCCTCTTTCATGCTGAAGGAGAATAGAATGAATCCGTTGGGCATTGCTGCTATTTCAAGCGCCCCACATGGGTGCCATTTCATCCGTGCCCATTTTTTAATATCCTCGAGGGAATGTGCAGTGAGAAGGACCCATCTGTCAGTGTAGGAGAAAGCTTGTCCTACGAGGAGTGGAGGTGGAACCCTCCACGATCTTATTCCAGTCGTGTGGCTTTGGAGAAAGACACGAGGACTCACGATCTGGTGAAGGGTCCACATCGAGCTAACACGAGAGAAATATAGCGGTGATGTAGGGCTTATTATTGCTATAAATCTCCCAATTGAGCTTGTTATTAAAGTCAAACCCAAGATATTTATACTCTGTTACTTCCTCTAAAATGTTTCCATTGAAATAGAAATCATCACGAGAGTTCTTTTCTTTTTATTGGAGAAGATCATAATCTTGGTCTTATTGGTGTTGACTTGCATCCCCATTTCTTTGCAAAAGTTCTTAAGTGCACATAAATGCTTTTGAAGACCTTGACCGAGACCAAGCAATCAAGGTAATATCATCAACATAAAGGAGAAGTCTTACAACATACTCTCCTAGGCGAACACCATCTTCACTCTACATATTTAACCATTCCTCAAGTTTGTCGATATATAAGCCAAATAAAGTAGGTGATAATGGGCATCCTTGTTTAACCCCAATATCACTCCTGAAACTTTATGAGATACCAGTTTGAGTTCTAATTTTGACTCATACCTTTTCATAAAGTCTATGAATAACTGCTCTGTGATGCACTGGAATACCAAGCTCCTTCATTTTATCCCATAGGTTGTTCTTAGGAACTATGTCAAAAGTCTTATTGAAGTCAACAAAACAACAATACGCTTCCTCTTTATCATTCCAAACTTTTTTCGATAATGTGCCTCAAAGTGATACCATGATTTATTATTGAAAACTTAGGTCCGAACCTTGCTTGTCCTTTTGCTCTCTTACCTTTTTCTTATGCCCACTTGTTGATTTTGCATTCCACCATGCTACCAAACAACTTTGCAAACAATGGGTTGATCATGATGGTTCTATAATTAGAGGGATTGTTAACATCTCCACTCTTAAAAAGAGGTATCGCAAGACTAGTAGTCCAATCCCAGGAAAACCATGCTGAATGATGTTGTTGAATATGTCAACAATGTGAGGAGTGATAAATTCTTTCCCCCATTTTAAATATTCATTTGAAACTCATCCAAGTCTTTGGATTTTCCAACCCCCAATTTCATAATACCCTCTTCAACTTCTTGCATAGTAAAAACTTTGTTGTTGTGTTGACCAAAGGGGGCCTTCAACTTCTAGATCTTGCTCATAAAGTTGTTTTGCAAACTCAAACCACTGATTGGCCATGATATTATTGTCATTTGTATGCTTTTTCTTTGATTGAAACTCCTTCCAAAATGCTTTTGGTTATGTTTCCTAAAGTGTATAAGCTCTTCTCTCCTTGTGGTCATGAACTCATTTTTTTTTTTTTTGATGTGTCCGTAAAACTTTGTGTTCAACTTCTCTTTGTCTGTTTCTTTAATAGCTCTCCTTGCCTCTTTACAATTCTCATCAAACCATCTCTTTCTTGGAAAACAATTTGTTTGTTTTTTCTTATTTTTTGTTATTTTACAATTTATAAGGACCTTCTTAATTATGTTTGTTAACTCATAACTTTTAAAGCCTTCTCATCTTGCTTTTTTGTTATTTATGTTTCCCTTCTCGTATTACGATCCCATAGACCTACCGCAAGTAAAATCTTTCAATTTCAATTTCAAAAAGAACATTTGTTCTCCATAGAGGTGCTACTTCACGGAATTGATCGCTTACAACCATTTTTAATTTCGCGATACCGAATAGTCTAGAAGCTAAGAGGCAGAAAGCAAGAAAAATCATGGTGAGAACGGTGGTGGGAGATGAAACCCACTTGAATTCCGTTGAGACCAAGCTTTCCCAGTCACCCATTCCTGTGCAAGTAAGAAACAATTGCTCTGCTCTTCTTACAATTATCCATTTATCTTTTTGTCCATTTTCTCTCTGCATTGTATTTTAGATCAGAATTAAGGACCAGAGCTTCCTATGAATAACTTTTTACAGCTGATAATTAAAATTTCAGGATTGTTTATTTATTGAGCATTTTTCTTTTTCGGTGAAATTTAAAGGTGGGTCTGGCGATTGGCAAGCTGGGAGGTGCAAATTCCAACCGTGACTCTGTATTTGCACTTATTCCGACGCCCCAAATGATGGACTCGATCCCGCATCTTTAATATCTGCAGAGTCCTCCAAGAGTGGCAGAGCAGATAAGAAGAAGGTAACTAAAGGAAAATCAGCGGTAGATTCATCTTCATTGACGATTGATGTCGAATGGGTTGCAGAGCATGCTCGCCAGGTAAAGCTGTAATACATTTTTTTAATTACAGTGATTTGAAAACAGATTTCTGAATAAATCTGTGATACAAATTTTAAGAAGAGATCGCCATCGGCAAAACCGTGGTATGAATTTAAAAAAATATCCATATTTTAGAAAATATAGAAAATAATTAAACATCTCTGTTTGGGAAAACACATCCATCATCGGGATGGGTTTTGTATTAGGGATGTAAATTTGAGTTTCTTGTATATATAATTCTATTATATCTACGTTTGGTGGGATTATATCAAGGGCTTTTGCCTGGAGCGAACAGGAGAGGATTCACGGAAAGGCCCTTTAGGCACTCAATTTTGTACAAGGATGTTGAGTGAGCGGGCGGTAGTCAGGGGTTAAATTTGATGGTCACCCCTACCCATCAAGAATTTTTTTGTGACGGTTTTTAACTAATATCACCTTGCACATGACGTTTATTTTTCATTTTTGACTTTCATAATTTTCATATAGATACCTCCCAATTGAGTGAATGCATCAAGAAAATGACAATGAAGCTCTTTGTCCACCAAAACTATGGTTTGGGATATGTGGTTGAAACTAGGCAAACACTTACAAGAAGACATGGCCTTTGAAGAAACACCCTATAAGACCCCGAAAGTTTGGGGATTTTTCATGGGAATAAATGTTTTAATTGTTTTCATGACACATTTTGTGTGAAATATCTAAACCCATAAAAGAGGGAAAAGAGCTTAAAATACAATTGGGGAGGGAACACATGCTCTTTGTTATTTTCATAAACTAATATTTGTACAATTTTATTTTATAAAAACTTTATTTTCTAAAACTAAACTGCTATGGTTATGTAAGACTCTTGGATTCTCAAGTCATTATGTAGCAGTAGTGGTACCTTTCAAACCTGCAGTTGAGAGATTTAGAGAAACAATCCTCTATCTATGGAGACTTGGAGAGAACAAGTGACAAACAAGATCATCTTCTCGAGCAATTCAGTCTAAGAGAAACATTGCATTCAAATCTGAGAAGAAAGTGGAAAAAGTAAGAAACTAATGCATTAATTTAAATTTCAACAGGGTACACTATGACAAAGTTGGGGTAAGGAAAAAAACTACAACACAACTTCTTAGGACATATGTTGTAAGATGGATAACAGACTGAAGGAGGAATCGAATGGAGGATTTTGTCAAATTTATGCATTAGTAGAAATTTGATACAGAAGCACAGTATTTATCCCCCATTCATCTTGGTGGCTGAGCTCTATAAATTCTCGAGCTCCCTGTAGGTTGTATCAGATCCCGGCATTGAATCACAATCCCCACTCTCCAACTCAGCTAACGCCACACCAAATGCAGCAATAGTTTACAATGATCAGATATTCAAATAACACCTTTGAATCAACTTTAGTTTTAACCTTCAAGGCTTCAACCTCTTAATCTATTCCTTGCAGTCGCTGCAGTGCCGACCTCTGGGCATTGAATTTGACGACTCCCTCGCCAGTAAAATAAATGAATTAGACTCTAGAGTCCAAGTTCAAGGCTGCAAAATCTTTTCAGATCTTTGAAAACGCCGAATATTTAATATAAATAGTATAAATTGGTAGCATAAATATTAGATTAGAAGTGAAAAATATTATAGCATGTTGCCTGCCGCCTAGTGCCAAGTGGAAGTCGGAATTGTGGAGCCTCGGAAGTTTGACTTGGATGTAGGCATGCCACGTCCTGGGAGTGGGGAAATTCTCCTTTTATGAAAACAACTATGCAAAAATAGCTGAAAGGGCAGAAGTTTTGCAAATGGGTCGATTAACATATAGTTGGCAGAATTTATAGGTGCAGCTACGGCGACAGGTGTATATGTATTGCCTTGGTGTTGGTGACATGGATGATGGTGTTTACTATATATAACATTAATGCAGCACAACTGACAAGTGACCAATGACAGCAAACTTTCTAAGTCGGCCATGGCTGTAGCCTCAAATCCCATAGCATCACTGATTCAGCATCAAGATTCAAGAGTCCAGACATATATAATTAGATTATACATATTTTTTAAAACGGTTGAATTTTTAATGTGCACGTCAATATGACAGGTTGTAGAAAAATCTGCCCATCCTGTGATACGGTTTGAAATATAATTTTGGCTGTTTTTATGGTTTATAACCCAAAAAACATCTAAACGGGTGTCAAATTTAACCCCTGGCGATAGTGAACCACTCATTCGACAAAGGGCATTTAGACACTCCCCCAATGTAAGAGGGGAGGGTTGAGGTTTAGTTTTATTTCAATTATGTTTATTATGAGATTCAATCAATTTTTGATGGAAAAAAAAAGGACAAGAGAAAGCTGCAGTTGTACTTAGGGCCACTTGTTGGTAGTTTATATGCCATGATAGATTCAATTTTATTTAATCTTTGGCAAAATTGATGATCCTTAATAAATTGTCCCCCTTGTGTGTATACAAAATGCCCGGTTAATATCTAAGAGACTAAGACTACTAACAGAAGTGACAATGCACAGAAAATTGGAAACAAGCATCAGGGCCTGCTTATACCAGACCTTCACAAAAACACAAGACAGAGCCAAGATTGTGGACATCACAGGGCCAATGGACATCACTGTTTCTTAATGGTGACAGTGCGTATGCATGCACCGGACATGCTGGAGGACAGCTGTGGTGTCATTATGGAGGTGTTTGTCGTGGTCAGCCTTCTTCTTCACCAGCTCGTACATCTATATGCTATGCCTGTATTCCGGCTTGTCAAGGAACTCTCAAATCTCTATGAGATACAGTCCTCATGTAGCTCTCAATGAAAATTGATGCCATCTATCATGTTCTCCATAATTTGGCCAGCAACATTGCCAAATATATTATTTATGTGCCAAGAGGCATGGTCTGTTAGTTACATTGACCATGTTCTCCAGTGCCTGTTGACAATGAGGGCAGCACATCTGAACATCACTGGCAATAGGAACATTGTTATTGATATTTTCACCTTCCAGACTATTAGAATTTCCCAAGACTTATGTCATTGGGGCATTACCAAACTGATCATAGAAAATTATCCATTCTAACAGAAAATACTCATTAATTGCATTTCTAGTGAGGATGTAGCCTTCACATCCCTCAAATGAAGATTCTGTGAGCTTAACATACTTCCCCTCCATGACTGACATATTGAAAACAGTAGCAAAGAGAGTCCACATTGATGCTGAGTAAATAAGCAAACTTCAAAGGCAGTGGAGTATGTAAAGCCATCGTCCGCGATAAATAATAATTACTGCTTCCATACCACATGACTTTAGTTTGCCTATAAATAATAAATACACTTAAATCAATGTGAGTAAGGTTGGATTTAAGCTTGATTTTGACTGTCATCTGCCTGGTTCAAACCATCATGTGCGCGAGACACTGTTGCCACCTTTGATTATGATCACCCTTACTTAGGACTTCAATGTCTGTTCCATTATACGAATTTATTTGTGTGAGATCTTTTCTGGAATTGAGAATATCATCTAGCAGGCCTTGGCGTCTGGCATGAAAATAAATATTTTTTTTTGTAATTAAAATTCAAAAAGGCATGTTGGGTGTCATGAGTTCAAATCTCAGCACCTTTAGTTGCTCCAGTCAGATGACACGAAACAAATAGGAGGTAGCCTCCATGGGAGCACTTAACGATGGTAAGCTGAAAGCAGAGGTTACCCTTGGAAGAGAGGTCCCAGGTTAGGCCATAGCTGAAGGATAAGATATAGTTTTACATGATGAGACTTACAAACATGATGGGTGTGAAAATCCAAACTTTGAAGGGTACAAGAAGGCGACAATGTGGAAATATATGCAGCTTGATCAAATGGCCGAAATCACGGAAGTACACATGCAAAACTTACAATGAGCAGCTCATGGTAGATTATGCCATATGCTCATAGGATTTCATATCGAGGCTAATAGAGATGGAAGCTACGGTTTCTGCAGTAGAAATAAAGTCTGATTATCATACAATATACTTAAAAATCCACTTGCTAGTAAACAACATGAAGAGCAGACTCACACAAATCGAGAGAAACCACCAAAGAAAGGAAACATCTGCATGATGTAATAAAAGTGGGATACTCTTAAAACTGATGGAAGTGTACTTTCAAGAATAAAAATAAAAAAACAGATTGTATCGCCATCTAATGGTCCTATTGGTAGCAACAAGCTAATGAGCATCATCTAGGAAGCATCAAGCACATGGAAAGATCTAAACACAAGAGGGAGAAAGAAAAACTAGTTATGGAGGAAGTAAACTAAATGTTATATGAACAATCAGTGAAGACATAAAAGGAAAAGCATACAAGACCAAGGCAAGAAGAGTTAATATCACTAGGAAACATAACCCTAAATGATTTTTAAAGGAACTACAAAAAGTAAAAACCAAATGTAAAATATTATCACAACTCAATGGGTAGATTATGCAAAACAATTGTATAAGTGTGAACAATATAAGGACATTCATCCCATAATCAACAGAAACACAGAACTGTTCACTATAGGGGACATTGATAAAAGTATCAAAAGGCTATAAAGTGATAAGGCTCAAGACATAGACAGTGATGGTTTTGCAGCAAGCAATCACACCACTCTGGGCAACTTTCTGTCACACCCTGGCTGACAAGAAGTATTTTATTGATTAGGAAAAAAAATCACAATACTCATCTAACAAATTTGCATAACTTCTTCTCTTAGGAATATAAACTATAACATATAGCAAACTATCCAAACTTGATACAATCGAAATCTAAATAGAATACATACCTATCTTATTACTTACTCTGTATCTAAGATTCAACATTCACCCCTGTGATCCAAAGTTTTATATGTGAGACACACCAAACAATTTTAAAATATTTTGAACTTGATTTAATCTAGGGCTTGGTGAAAATATTAGCAATTTGCTCTGCTGTGCGACAATATTTGGGTTCCATTACCTTCTTTGATACCAACATCCTGAGATAGTTATGTTTGATATCCATATACTTGGTCCTTGTATCAAACACTAGATTCTTTGAAATCTTGTTAGCACTTTTACTATACATACAAAGATATGTTGGATCTATTTGATAAACCTTAAGTTCCCTAGGATTCATCAAAACTAGGCATATTCTTATGAACTTTGAAGTGTCCCATGCTGCAATGTACTCTGATTCTGCTGAAGAATTGGCCTCTGTGTCTTTCTTTTTCCTACACAAAGCTACAACTGCTGATCCAAGATGCACCATATATCCTATGGTAGATATCATGTCATGAGCAATGTTCCCGTAATTTGCATTTGATTATCCAACAAGTTCAAATTTTTTATTCCTTTGATATTTTATACCAAAACTTTTAGCGCCTTGCAAATACCTCAAATTTAATTTGCAGATAACCAATCATTTTCATGAGGTTCTTGCATAAACCTTGAAAGTACACATATTGCAAAAGCAATATTTGATTTAGATGTCATCAAGTAAATCAAACTTCCAATCAATTGTTTATATCTAATGGCATCTACCAATGGTTCTTTAACATCCATTGAAAGCTTCAAATTGGCTTTCATAGGTGTTGATGAAGGCTTACATTCACTTATCTGGAACTTCTTCAACAATGCAGTGATATGCTTGGTTTGTGAGATGAAAATCCCATTTGCTTCTGTTTCACCTCAATGCCTAAGTAATAATGTAAAGGACCAAGATTGGTCATTTCAAAACCTTCTAACTCAGTTTTAACTTCTTTGTTACGTTTTTCCTGATTTCTAGTTAAAATATCAACGACATACAAACAATATTAACAGTTTTGTTTACTTGGACCGTAAAATATGAAATATTATATGAATCACTGTGTATAAATCCAATTTGATGAAGAAAATGATTAATTTTTGCAGATCATGTCCAGAGTGGTTGTTTCAGGCCATACAAAGCCTTTATTAAATGAAGAACCTTATGTTCTTCACGGTTGACTTCAAAACCTAGAGGTTGTTGCATGCAGTCTTCTTCTGTCAGGTCACCGTTCAAGAAAATGCTTTTTACATCCATTTGATGCAATATCCACCCTTTTTATGCAGTGAGGACAATCAACATTCTAACAGTATTCCATCTTATAGTGGGAGCAAAAGTTTCTTCATAGTCCATACCTTCTTGTTTAGCATATTCTTTGGCGACCAATCGTGCTTTATATTTATCCAAGAAACCATTTGCATTATACATGATCCTGTAAACCCATTACAACCAATGGAGCTTACACCATGTGGACAATCAACCAAAGTCCATGTACAATTTTTATAATCACATCATATTTTGCTTGCATAGCATCTCCCAATTCTTTTATGTTTGCAGCATAAGCTAAACACGTAGGTTCATTAGAGATTATAATTCACATTTTTTTGAGTCTTCCCAGGTCCCTGTACATCTATCTCATCAGGCCTTCTATCTTCAAGTGTTAATCTTGCCAATTTGGCAGTTAACTTAGATATATCACTATAGCTTCTAGGTTACTTGGCAGACAACTCAGAAACCTGAGCAGGAGATTCATTTGATTGCTTGAAGATACTACTTCCTCTGGAGATTGAATCTCATTTTCCTTATCTTCTTCCACAGAAGGCAAATGTGCAAAATTCATTGATTACTCTGGATAGTTTCTTTCTCCACTTTCTTTTGTCCTTTCTTCGCAGTTGCGACGACCTAATTTTCAAGCTGTGTCGCATCCAAAGATTGAGTTTCATTGAAGGCATCTCTGCTTGCAATAAAATTATTGGTCTCATATTCAAGCAAGTGATAACCTTTCTTTTCATCTGAATAACCAACAATGTGCATTTCTTATTTCTAGCATCTACTTTCTTTCTATTTTCATCTAGAATCAAAGCATAACATGTGTAACTAAAAACTCGCAAATGATTGACTTTTGGTTTGAAGCCATACCAAACTTCATAAGGTGTTTTACTGACTGGAGTTGATGTTGGTGCTCTGTTCCACAGAGTCATATTCACTGCTTTGGCCCAAACTTTAGATGTCCTATTTTTTATATTGCATCATGGCTCTTGCCATTCCTTCCAATGTTTGTTGAATCCTTTCTACTACATTTTCCTGTGGAGAATATGCTCTGGAAAACTTTCTGATGCCTTTGTTTCCTGAAAAATGCTAGAAGCTCATTCAAAGTGTATTAACCTCCATTATCACTTTTAAAGTGGCTAACTTAATTCTTTTTCATTTTCAACCAAGTTCTTAAACTCCTGAAACATAGTGAATTGTAGAAAATATACCCATGTCATTTGACGGGAATAATCAATGAACAAAAGAAAATACCAATATTTTTTTATGGAAGGCACACCCATATTGCATGCATCACTTTGAATCAAGTGTAGACATCTATGAGCTCTCCATTTAGATGCCCTTGGAAATACTTCATGGTTTTCTTGCCAAGAACACAAGCTTGACTTTCATTTTCCTTTTCAAAGCCAGGCAACCTCCTTACCATACATTTTGTCTGCAAATCAATTTAACTTTGGACATTCAAATGCCTATACCTGAGATGCCACAAATGATGATTTGGCTTCACTCCTATATTTGCAATAGCCACATGATCCTTAGTCTTCAAAAGAACTCTGCAGCAGAGACGGATTACATTCCCATCTTTATATCCTCTGCACACAGTATTGTGATTGTCTTTTACAGAATTTATTTTTAAGTAAACCATCCTCGATCACAATCTGACTACCAATTTTTGGAATAGCCACCAAAGAAAGGAAACTCTTCTTCAATGTCGGTACTTACCAAACATCATGAATGACCTTACAGTCTTATTGGGCAAAAGAATCTGTACTTTACAAATGCTAATTGGATTAGGGCTTGACTTATCTGCAAAACAAATTAGGTTCAGTCTTGCAGGCTTGTAACTCCGAAAGAATTCTTTTGAATTTTCTGTAGGTCATGTGCCTTGTAGCCCTTGAGTCTAACAACCACACACCAGTAAGATCAGCTAAATTATTTGAATGAACTACTGAAAATAACACGTCCTTATCATCATAAGCTGTTAAAATTTCTTTATTTTCTTCCCAAACATACTGTGCAGAATCAAATATTTTATGTTTAGGAAAAGAAGATCTATTTCCTTGCAAAATACCCTGTTTTACCACATTTGTAGCATTCAACCTCTTTTCCTAGGCCATGTCGTGAGTGGAAACTTCGTGACTCTCCACTGCGCCAGTGCAATTGACCTTGCCACTGTTCCGAATCATTTCTTTGAGCTAGACCATGGCCAACATTGAGATAACTTCCTCTGGTTGTACTGAAATATCCTTTACCACGTCCTCTGAATGTGTGACTTGAACTTTCAGCAAAAGAATCTTCTGTTGCCTTTTCCGTAATCTGAGGGAGATTGGTGTAGTTCTGAATAAGAAGCTCTGCAAAAGTTCGAACTTTGCATTTTGTGATTCATCAAAAAGCTGTAACATTTCTAAGAAATTATTATAAGAATTAGGAAGACCATTAATTGCAATAGTTATCATAGACTTTTTCATCAAAAGTAGAATTATCAATCCTCTCTACTTGCATTCGGAGATTTTCAAGTCATGAGATGTATTTGTGAATTTCTCCACATTCTACCAGTTTTTGATTAAATAGCTGCTTCTGAAGTTGAATTTTAATTTTCTTATACTTTGGTTGTTTGTCATAGAAATCATCTACCAGTGTATGCTAGGCTTCTGTCGTGGATGTTGCTGACTCAATGTGAATGAAGCCATCTGACCAGTGTTGACATAAACTATGTAATGACATACTATTTTATTCGGTTCAAGAGCTCCTGGCTAGAGCTAATATTACGCAGAAAAGTATAGATTACTATTAGTTATTAGTTACTTATTAGATTACTTAAATCAAATTCAAGTGGGTCTATGATTCCAGCATACACACATAACAATGATATTCCCTAAACTATTTCTCCTTATTCATATATATCTCAATACATACATCACAAGTCTCTGTTACACTCTATCTTATACTGCTGGTAACAACAATATTTCGCGCACTCTTACACTCTTGTTCTCCTCTGCTATACTCAGTTCTCTCTCTATGGGACATGCATCCTAATCCTACATTGTGGTATAAATACTGATACATATGTTACCATCTATGAAGAGACATGTCTCACGGATCATGCCTATAGTATGTTCAGAGTCTTTAGTGTTGCCACGAAGCATCTTTAGATACCGCACACGTTCAACAAGGGAAATACTCTACATCACCTTGCTGAAACTGTTAATGTTGCCGCGGTATGTTCTGGAACTTCCGTAGAACCTTCTATTCACTTCAATCTGATGAAGAACCCTAAAACAACGAGCAAGAGCTTTGTATCAGTGTCTATGCCTTTTCATTCTTACTGTCATAGATGACTTCCTCTTTTGCATATGTTGGCATGATTGGCATTTTGTCATTCACCACGATCCACCACTTGTTGTGTACAAGTTTGTCCTCCATGAAATGTCACTAGTCTTTCTAGGTTGACCCATTTAGTCGATTAGACTCAGTCAGCAAGGATTGAATTTGAGACATTTTGTGTTATCATGCAAGCCTTTTAATCCACAAAACAATTAATTATTGCTAACTGACAATGCAAAGTCTGAAATAGCCCAACGAATGACTTTGGCACACTGTAACATGAAATCTGCCAATGTTTCAGTTTCTGATTCAATCCCGACCAAAAGATATTGAATTAATTTGACCCGTAGCCTACTATGCAGAAATATTTAGTAATTTAAATATTCCATTAAATTTTAACTTTATAAACTTTATGAAATATACCACTTGTATATTGAGAGGATCTTATGTAGAAATCCACTTGCCCAAACGCCTTGCTGCTGCTGCTTTAAATGCCTACTTCTCTAAACACCTACTGCTTTCATGGTGTTTCTTCAAGTTGCCAAATGTTACTGCTTCATGTTGCTCTTCTATTTTTATTTATTTCTTTTTAATGCGCCCAAGCACTACCACATACCATTCCTCTGCGCCAGCATATAGAAAAAAAAATAGCAAATATTTTCCAGCAACTTTTCTTCTGAGTTTCCTTCCTTGAATTTCCTCTCCAGCAGCACCTTTACAGTCTAGATGCCATCCACTGCTGATATCAAATTCAATCTAAAGCATTATTAATACAGAAGTCAATAATGCTAAAGTTTTTTTAATTTCAAATTATTTTTATTTATATTCTAGGGACCTACAAACTGCCTGACAGATCTTTTTCTCTCTTACAACAAGATTCTTCCTTGCCAGCTCTGTTATTGGCTCTGATACCACATGATGATTTTGCAGAAAGCAATCACTCCAGTCTGGACAACCTGCTATCAGACCCTGACTGACAAGAATATTTTAATATTTTATTGATAAAGAAAATAAATTATTTACAGAAACGCAAATGGAGGTTTGCCGAGCTGTTCCCCTCCTGTCTCCGATAACCTCTATTTACAAAACTCACATCTAACTAATTAATTACCTTGAATCAAAAGAAACCAACATATATATTGTAGGGAGAACACCTAAAATGGTGGGGTAGATAGCTTGGCGCTACACATTAGAGACATATTGAATGGTGTCATTCAAGATGAATTTCCAACAAAATGGACAACTAGCCTAGTTATATTGTTGTTCAACGGTGGAGATGTCACCTACCCTCAAATTACTGGCCATAATGATCAACCCATTCATCGAAAACTATTTAGAAGTATTGTAGAATATAGAATTAGTAGTTGAGTTGAAGACAAAAGAAAGAGGGCTAAATGATGAGTAGGCTTCAGACCAAAAGACTCCACAATAGATCACTACATCACTCTTAGATGATTGAAAGGAGTTTATCGTTGCTTTGTTGATTTCAAGACCGCCTTTGACATGGTGCCTACGACAAACTGTGGGGCAGGATGGAGGAACTTGAAGTACTGTGAGTGCAAGCTAGTAGTCCACAAGCTTTATGAGCAAGTTCGAGCCAAAATCAAAACACACATAGGGTTCTCATAATGTTTTGGATGGCATAGGGGTCAAACATGGTTTCCCATTGGCCCCCAAGAAAACTGGTAGAGTGGATAGACAATTGGGAGTTGGAGGTGTCAATGTGGCTAACTACTTGATAAAGCTTGTTTGATACATCAAGGATCTTATTTTCCTTGCAAAGACACCCCATAAGCTTGAGAGGCCACTGGAAAGCCCTCAAAGTCTCTTGAAAAGTAGGGATGCCAGTAAACAAAAAAAAAATTAAGATCTTGATTTTACTTCATTCGGAGAGGAGCAGATAAACATCTTATTTGCAGGGAATCCACTTGAGGTAGTGGCAGATTACACATATCTGAATCTATATTTCCACATAAAAATTAGATGGGAATCATGCAAAGGCGAAGTAATACAGGGAAGATGGAAAGCGAACTACTGAATAGATGCTGGGGAATGCAGAATTTCGTGATTGGGCCAAATGTGGTCTTGTTTGTGTTGCTTGTTGTACTAGTGATGTTCTTAAGGGTGTAGGTTTAAAATGGAGACAAATAGAGAGAATCCAAAAGCGCTTAATCACAAGCAACCTCAAAATCAAGGATTTAGTTCCATAGAAGATTTTATTAGCAAGCACTCTTCTATTAGAGGTAACAGCTATGGTCTGTTAAAAAAAAGTGGAAGACATAAAAGGCAAATAGAGAGCCTGGATTGGTAATGGAAGAATAGCTGAATAAAAGCAAGGGGACTTGGATGAAACAAAACAACAAATGAATGAATAGATGGAAGTTTAATTACATGAATGTCCAAACATCAATCAGGAAATTTAAAATTAGCGAGGGAAAGATTTAGGCTAATATTGTGGACAAAGGAACTAGGTTGGAAGAGGCAATAGTATTTTGTTGAATTCAACCCCACATATGAACATGATACAAAAGCTTACACAAAGGAAAAAATCAAGTGGAAAACAAAGTGGCTTATCCAAATCAGGGCTAGTTTACACCAACTTAGGTGTGAGGTGGTAGATGGGTGATGCCAAAGGAAGAGAGGGAGGAGAGAATATACCTATTTTGTGCCTTGGTTGTAATGAGACAGAGTAAGCAATTCATCATAGAATCCTCCGCTTACAATGGCATTTGGGATAGTTACATAGACACTTTGGGGGTTGATTTTTATGTGCTTGGAGCCAAGTGAGGACTAATTCATGCTAATTAGGTGTGATGTTAGTAAATGGGCAACTATGTAGGAAGAGAGGGAGGAGAGAATAAGCCTATTTCATATCTCAAGGGTAGTGAGAAAGAGAGGCACTTCATTATGGTATTCTCCATTTATAACAATATTCGGACTAGTTACATAGAAATTTTAAGGGTTGGTTACGGTACTTGTAGCCAAACGAGGACTAGTTTCCGCCAACTTAGGTGCAAGATGGCGAGATGGGTGATTCTAAAGGAAGAGAGGGAGGAGAAAATATGCCTATTTTGTACCTTAGGGGTCACGAGTCGGGTCACTTCATCATGGAATTCTACACTTACAACTATGTTTAGGCTAGTTATATAGACCCTTGAGTGTTGACTTTAGTTTACACTATTTGAAGAAATGAGACTAGAGAAAGCATAGGGGTCTTTTGACCAAGATTAATAGAAGATTGAATCTTCCAAAGGAAGCAACAACAATATTCGATCTTTACCTGCCTTAACATCTTTGAGTAGTTTCTCACTTTTGTTAAGCTTGCATTAACTGCTTGTGCACTAATAGGCGTAATTTGTATCCTTGTGGTCCCATCTAGTGTTTTTCTGTGGATGTGGATGTTGATAGACTCTTATATATCGGTGTATATTGGCTCTGCACATATTTTTTAATTTTTTTTTGATATTTAAGGCGGGTTGAAGGGACCCGTTCCCTATTTACAAAAGGAGGCATAGCCTCAGATAAGTCCATACAACAACCACAAAAAACCCAGGTGGCATACTAGCAAAAACCACATTTTATTCTATACCTATACATAGTCCCGAATTATGCTTACGGGCTTATAAGATAGACAGATTAAAACCCGAGTCGGGCATATCCACTACCAGCTCGCGTGCGTGAAGCATACCCTTCTTCCATCGAGCAAGTGTTGATCCAGTGCGCGCGCAGAGGTATCCAAAGGCATCACCCGCCGAGGAACGCACTCATCCCACCAAGACGAAACAGGAACCAACGGAGCCCTAGAGCTTTGATATTAGGCAGTTGAATATGAATTCGGCCCTTTTTGTCCTTGGCATATGAAGAGAGGGACTCAAACAAATTCCATCAAAGCACATTGAAATGGCGCTCGAGATCTAGGGAGGCCGAGGCAGCACCAGATGACGAGCCCGGGGAGACATCCTGAGCAGACCATGAAACCATGTTTAAATTAGCCACCTCCGAAGCAAGGTTTCCGTAGAAGGTTGGGCATAACCAGTGGGCCGTGACATTAACCACATCCGCCTTCGAGGATGCAAAACCAACAGAGTTTTCCACAAAAAGGGAGGCAATGCCACTGTTTACCCTTGGCCATCCCTCCAAATTTAGAAAATCCTGCCCCAAGACCGATTTGATCACCTCCAGGTCCTCCGCACACGAGATGAGGAAAATCTTCCTCAGCCTGCCATCAGTAACCCTGTTTCTAAAAGCCATTTCCCTCACATCACAAGAAAGAGCCAACACAAGAGCCCGAGGGGGTGCCATCTCGCATAGCAAAAAGAAGGGGATGAGTAAAATTGCCACCCAAACAGTCTTAAATAATCTCCTTACGCTTCACACGTGGGGAAGCTGTCGTCGAAATCATGTTGGGCAGAGTCCCTCGCGGCAATCAAATGAAATCCCTCCCATCGCTGAGCAATTATTTGCCACCCTTTCCTCACATGCCTGATCGATACCTTTATTTGCTAACCAATCGGCACACTGATTACCTTCTCGGTAAATGTGCTTAATACTCCAATTTTTGAATTTAGACAACCATAGAATCTTCTGAACATCGATATCCAGCTTCCATGACAAAGCTCTTTTTTTAATGATGGTGTTAATAATTATCAAGGAGTCCCCTTCAATTTCTAGATTTTCAATTTTAAGGGAGGCAGCGAGAAGTAAGCCCAAACCAAGGGCTTGCACCTCAGCAACATTACATGTACCCACCTTGAGTTTGTAGGAAGCAGCCATAACCAACTTACCAGAAGAGTTGCGTATGATACATCCAGTGCCACCTGAGACCCCGGATTGCCCCTAGAAGCCCCATCAAAATTTAATTTTAAAAAACCACAGGAAGGGGGCGCCCAAACAATGTTTCTTCTAGCTAGGGAGGAAGACACTTTAGACTTCATAGCACCATCCATAGGCTTGATTATCAATGGCCAACTTCTTTCCAACAGTTTGTCATGGGAAGTAAAAGGACAGGATCGTGACCAATTAGAAGACACAGCTTCTGAGATAGCTCTTTCCAACCGTAGGAGAACCAATTTTCGAACCATATTCCTCCCTAAAAAGCCTTTTGTTTCTCTCCCACCAAAGGTGCCACAATAGAAGAACCAAACTACAAAGCCAAATAGAAGAAAGGGCCCCGAGTGAGAATTAATAGGCCAGGCTAGGATAGCATCTGTGAGGGATTTAGGTTGGACCCACGGAAGATTTAGCTTGGCGCATAACCAGTTCCAGCATTCAACTGCAAAGGAGCAATGTAGCAGCAAATGATCCCTATCTTCCACATCCTTTTCACATAGGAGGCATCTAGTGGGACCTTGAAAACCAAATTTTTCCTTCTTTCTTGAGTTAGTATCTTGCCCTTAAAGGCCATCCAGGCGAAAAGACCAGCTTTAGGGGGCAATGGGATTTCCAGCAATCTTTCCATACTGGTTTTTTAGGGCAATATCCTCATGAAGCAGAATATACCCAAGATGAGGGGAATAGGATCCCGAGGGAGATGCAGTCCAAACAATTTCATCCTGCTTATTTGAGATCAAAATTTTCCTTTCCTGCAAAACAGATAAAAAATTAGCTTCTAAATCAGGAGGGAGGTTCAGATGGTCCACTTTTTTCCATTGCAACATGGAGGGAGGGAATCATTCAGTTCCCCATAATTGGACACAAAAGGGCCCCAATCAACAAGCAATCTCCTCTTAATATCTGAGAAAGCAGGAGAGTCTCCAAGGGCAGGGTATCCATTCCATGGATCATCCCAGAAGAGAGCTTTCTTTCCATTGCCCACTTTCCAGTCCGCATAAAAAACAAACAGAGATCTACATTCAATCATGAAATTCCATATATGCGAGCCTTTGGGGGTTTGCCACCGGAGGATGGACTCAGGAAGGGAGGCACCCAAATATTTCTTTTCGAAGACCATGCTGAGAAGACTGTTGGGGTTGGAGATAAGCTTCCAGACCAATTTAGCTCCAAGGGCCACGTTTTGCAGACCCAAATTTAGAACACCCGCACCACCAAGCTCTTTAGGCTTAGCAAGTGTATCCTGCACATATAATTTGTCAATAACTATTGTAAAATGAGTTTATGAGGCTGGCCATTTATAATGCTTATAGTGTTTTGAAGAGGCATTGATGACATTGTTTGGGTCTGATTTACTTTATCTCAATCTGTTGGTTTACTTCACCCACCAATTGGCCCATACATATCTACACACACAGAGACATACACAAGTGCTCAGCTGATTGATGTTTTCGTTTCTCACAGTCGAGTACAATTTGCCATTAAATGTTGGATCTCATGTTATGTATCAACTGACAACTCCTATGCATTGAAGTCTAAATTAACAGATTAAAATTCTCACCTGCTAACCATGGCCACACCTATCAAGTTTGTGTGAATTCTCATAAAATATTTTACTCGTATAGTATAATCTGCTGTCTCACTTTCTTCCATATTTATTTTAATGTTGAATATTATTATTCCTTAATGTCTCGAGTGGTAAACTTTGATTTTTTTGCAAGAAAACGCAGAAAAATTAGATGGAAAACTATTTTTAGAAAATTTCATTGTCGAACTTGAATGTCTTGAGAAAAAGACCAATTCCTAGTTCAGAAAAGCGTTTTCCATCTCTGAGAAAACCTGCTTCTTGTTTGTTGCAAGTAGAAAATTTGGAAACATAGAAACAATGTGTTGCTATCCTCAAGTCAAAAATACTTCTGATTGCCAATGGCTGATTCAAATTCATTCCAGGACTCTTCTAAGTATTTCATAAAGCTTCAGTGTCATTGAGTTGCCTTTTGTGGTTATGCAATTTTTCATACTATGATCTATTCATGTTTTTTTCTTTTTCTTAAAGGAATAAGTGTGTCACATGACTTTCAATTCAGGTCTCAAAAATGCTGGTTGGAGGGTTGCATGTTGTGGGAATCTATGTTTGGGCTGCTGAAAGTGCCTTCAAAACTCCACTTTGGTGCTTTGGCAGGTAATTTTGTTCAACCCTTCCTTACACATAAGTCTAAAAGGAGCTCAATACATATCTAATTTTGGCATTTCAAACTAGTATTATGATAGTTAATACTGTCTTTTGCTTGACACAAATGGTTAGAGGTATGCAAGAAACATCTTTCAAACCTTTTAACAGTTTTTAAAGGCATTTTATTACTAATGGAATTTTTTAAATCCCAAGTTACTTATGTAAAACCTTTTATTTTTTTATTGAAGTGAACATTGATTTTCTGTTATATCAAAGAAGGCATCTTTTCATTGAGCCAGTTGTTTGCTTTGACCAAAAATTTGGAAGACTCAAGTCCCACAATTTTTCAAGAGAATGAATAGTCTGATTCAAAGGGTGCTGAATGTTACCAAACTCTCTTTAGTTCAAGTCAGCTGTGAATCTTTCTGATGGTAGACAAACGAAGATAAATCATTTGGTACTTGCTTGCTTTACTTGCACCTTTGTAATGTGATTAATGGTAAGAATAGCATTGACTATTTGGGAACAAATTCCCAAGGTATTTGTTTATAAAGCATCCAACTAGGTACTCGTAAGGAACTTGGTTGGATATAATTTAATTGTATTCATAAGAAAATTTTTTGCTTCATTTAATTAAAGATTAATAATTAGTTCAGAATTTCCTAAGGCGTACTAGAGTGTTTATAAACATGGCCAGGTCATTAAATATGGCGCATGCACATCTTTTCTGCAATAGAATCTGACATATGCACGAACAGCATTCCGAGATGTTGATATTGTGAATATCTTGTCCTGCATTTTCTTACTAGTAATTTTCATTTTTTTTGAACTCAATAAAAAAGACAAAGCCAAATAATTAGGATGGAGAGCCTTGGTTCTAGATACCTGATTCCTGTTTTGTTGATTTTACAGGTCCCTTTGTGTGCGATTTTTGTTTTACTACTCAAATAACTAATAAGTCATTAGAGAGAAGGTACTTTAATAAGTGTCTCGCTTGAAATAGTAAGACAAAGCATGACCTATCTATCCCACATGTACTATGGTATAAGTGGTGACATGAGAAACATGTCTATTAGTATGTTCTATGGAGATTTATACATAGATATTAATTCTTAAATTTTTGTGTCAAATATTAGGGTTTTCAATTATTTCAAATAATCATTACACAATCATTATTCAATCTTTGCATACATATCACAATACAAGATAGGGTACTTTGTACTTGAATAATCACCACTCTAACATGTTAATCACCCGTTGTATAATCTGGGATATCCCCCATCCTTTTTAGAAATGAATGATCAATCACCCTAGTAGCTTGCATTCACAGTTGACGTAGGTAAATGTTCACTCTAGTAGCTTGCTTTCACAGTTGACGTGGGTAAATGTTCACTCTAGTAGCTTGTATTCACAGTTGATGTGGGTAAATGTTAACACTGAATTTTACTAACCTGGATGTCTTTCACTCTCACAATTGACTTAGGAAACCCAGTCAATAATTACTTACTTTAACATCCCCCTTAAACTTGACTAGGGTTCACATATATTGATTTTCCTACTTCCCATGTATGACACAAGTTGACAACTCATTGGGACCTCTAACACTGACCCACTTCCCATGGATGCTACAATTAGAAAACTCATAGGATTAATGGTCAATGTTACTCGTACTAGCATTTCCCTTTACACTTGACTTGAGGGTAAAAGGTGTCATTCTATAAGATCCCCTCTCCCCCATCAATGACAACCTTCATGTTAGAGTCAACACCATCAATACTCCAAGCAAGGTCCATGTGCTGCATAAGAAGGCACAATCCAAGAATGGTCTTCCCACCACTATTGACGTATCTTTGCCATATCATGTGCCAACAAAAAGTGAAGCACCCGACTAACAAATGTGCCAATGAGGAGATACACCAACTAGCATGACCAAAGATAAGTTCCATGAATGATGATGGCTCCACTTTTGATCCTTTGAACAAAATTTCTTCCTAACATGTGATGTCTGCAATGCAATATGAATGAAGCAACAAACACAAGAAGCCGCCAACCCAATCAATAAGAGATTAGAGCAATGATCATGCAATCCAAAGATGAATCACTTGCCATGGGAACTGAGTGGTTGTATTGTTGAGGAAAATAGTGGATATGATTTCCTTAAACAAGAGCTCAAATTTCTCCATTACCAATCATCAATCCATCCATATTCAAACTTTTCAATAGGTATCAATCCAATATTTTTGCATATAGGCTTCTTCGTAGCCATATAATGAACATAGTTAATGCTATTTTGACATATTTGGCAATGGTAATATTCAATGTTGAGACCTAGGATGAGATTAAAAATACCCCATTTATTTAAATGAGCATGCTTATATGGCTTGGTTGTGGATGGTGCATGCTATCCAAAATGAGGATGCTTAGTTGTGGGTTTTGTGGATCAAAAGAAGAATCCTGGGATGATGATACCATTTGGTTCCTTTTCATGGGAAAAGTCAACTCATAGTATAGGATCTAGGTAGTTGGTACAAGGTACGATATGGGTACGGACATGGGGATCCAGTGACGCTAGTAGAACAATTTTTGGGGGCCCAGTACGGCATTTGGGTACGGCCATACAATATATATATATATATATATATATATATATATAATATTAAAAATATTTAAAAATATAGCCAAATAAGCAAAAATTCAGCCTTATACATGAATAGAGTAAACAAATTATTAATTAAGTGAAATAGCCAAATAACATATTAATAATTCAATGCATTTTGTTGTGATATTCATTGATCGAACTTCGAACAAGTACATTGTTCAAACTCCAAATGTTACAATGTCCAATTATAATCATAAATAATAACAAATCACATAACTGGACTGGAATTCCAGCTATTACCAGCTCCCTTCAAATCTGGCAGTTCAGATTCCTTTGGGGTTTCTCTTATTATTCCTGCATTAGTCTTACTTGCTAGTGGAGATGCTGCCACTGCATTTTTTGATCCTACATTACCCAAACTCATCTCAATTGTTGCAGTTTCAGCCATTGTTTTAGGTACTTCTGTGAATGCCCTTGTTTTACCACAGTTGAATCATTTACGTAATCCCATCTATTGACCTTTATTGATCCCCCCAAAAAATGTTGTTTTTATTGTGGGTATGGCTGGGCACGCTGTTGAGTACGACAGGGTACCTCCAACGATGCACTGAGTACGTCTAGGTAGTTCTTGGGAAGTGCCCAGGCACGCACTCCGAGTACTATTGGACGTACCTTGGCGTACCCAGCGCATCGTACCCATATGCGTCACCGGGTACATACTTGTATCCGTACCCATGTCTTGCAGGTACATACTATCTTACTACCAGGATAGGATTTTCAGTTGTTGATGAATGGGATAAGAACTTATTTGACTATCATTTTCCAACGTGATCTCGGGGTAGTCAAGGCTTGTTTCCTCTAGTCTAATCTCTTTCTCAATAGGAGTGTGAATATCCTATCCATAGCTCGCATACTCTATTCGGCGAATATCGAGAGCAAACCCAAAAAAATTTGACTCGCAAGACTCTAAAGCAAATATTGAACTTAAAAAATACTCAAATTTCTTTAAAAAACATAAATTTTATGAAAAATATAGCTACAAAATGTATCAAATGTGTCTATAAAATGTTGGAGAAGCGTCTTCTATTAGATTTGAATACAAATACAATACAAAATCACATCATTATGCGAATACTGACAACCGACTGATAAGTGCTATGAATTTATGATGATTGTCATTGAAAATTATCATCATAAATTTCATATCTATGCAAGTTACAATTTACAATAAGTTACATTTTCCTCTTCCCCGTTCTAGAGGAATATTAGGGAGAGGGTCTATTGCCTTTGCGGTCTCCACACTCGGTTGCGACTCTAGCTCCAACCTGGTAGTAGATGGTGGTTCCTTTGTTGCATGTTCGAGATCACCTCCAAAGATGTCATCCAATCCAATATCTCCTGCTAGTGCTTCTCCCTCCATAGCTTCCCTCTCGAAAGAAGCAATCTCATCCTCTGTGAACGCAGGGATTTCCTCTTCTTGCCCAGTCCACTCGTTGTATGGATCTATCTCATCCAAATCAATGAGCTCCCTCGATGTGGCTTCCATTTTTCTTGTGAGAAGTGGTGATCGTATTGCACAAAAACCAAGTCGTTGAGTTGTTTTTGAGTCAACTTGTTGCGCTTCTTTGTGTGAATGACTTCAAACAAACTCTAGTTGCGTTCACATCCAAAAGCGCTACAAGGTTGAGATAAAATTCTGAGGGCTAGCTTTTGAAGATGTGGGGTATTTCCTCCCCAATCCTCCCACCAAGAACCTACAAACAAGATAATCAAAAGTTTATAAGTAATTAATAAAATCAAATTTGTAACTAGTAACACATATAAGTGACTTTGGTGTCACCTGATTTCATCCTGAAATTTGCGATCACCCTATCTACGAAAATTTTTCGTACTTTTAAAATAATGGGTCGTTTTGTGTTTTTATTGCACGAAAGTTCTTGTATTGCGTCAAAATATTCCCAATGAGCCATATTGGCCTTTTTCGCCAAATACCCAAATGCCCAAAATTGTTATATTCATCGTCAAAGGATTTATTTGCGGAAAATTTGTATTTAATTATTTTAAGCCCCGTATGAGGCTATTTGCGCTCCGTTTTAACTCTGTTATGATCGAACATGTCATTATTCCTATGTACCAGAAGGGTTTTAACTTGGAATAAGTTTTGGGCTTTATTTGTAACTTTTGGCAATTTTTCGTGTTTTTGTGTTGTCCCGTTTCGTTTTCTGTGAAATTTCTCTAGAACAATTCCTTTGCCGAGTAAGCCCGATTTTTGGCCTGGAGCAGCTAGAAAACATATACGCATGTTATGCCCGGAGGAAGTCGCCATCGGAGGTTTGGATCACTGGGAAAAAGCGAAGTCGTGCGGAAAAGCCTGCGGGTTGGGTGCATTTTGGAAAACAAAGGATTCAAGCTGATGGGAAAAATTGAAGCGGTAGACAAGGAGGGAATTTTGTACTGCTGGCAGTAGGGGTACTTTTTCCCATGATATAAAATTCACTTACGTTGTAGTGGGAAAGTTAGAGGCTGCAGGCAAAGGGAATTTATTGCCTACCGGTAGGGTAAAAATTCCCATGATGAAATAGAAGGAAAGTGACTTAAGTGAAATCATGGGATTTTATTGCCTCCCTTGCAGGGTAAATAATCCCATTGTCAAAGTCAAATCACTTAAGTGGATCATGGGATTTCCGGGGCTGCCTTGCAGGGTAAAAAATCCCATTGTGAAAAATTCTTAAAAATAAAATTATATTGTGCAAAAAAGTGCGCCCCCTTTGGTGAGATGATGGCAGCCTTTAAGTGGATTTAATTAATTATTTCTCCTTCTAAAATAGGCGCCCAAGCATGGAAGAAAGTCAAGAAGTCAAAGGGGAATAAAAGAAATAGAATTAAATGGATTAAATTGACTAAATTTAATTTATTTAAAGGCTTGCCCCCTTCATGTCAAAAAGTGCGCCCCATTTAGGATATATTTAAAATTTTTTGAGGCATTAAATCATTAGATTAAATTCTATTTTCAGTGGCTATGGTCAAGGCACACTGTGAAGCTTAAGTGAAGTGAAGTGTGAAGGATTAAATTGGATTAATTTAATTTATTGGATGGCTGTCCTTAAACATGCTATTTTTAAAGAGAGAAGCATGATTTTTAATTAATTAATTGCCAGGAATAGGAAGGGCAATTATTAATTATAGAATTGTGAGGGTTATATAAGCATGGGTAGCCATATGGGTGAATTATTTAATTCACAGGTAAAGAATTGCAGCCAAGAGGAAAAGTGCGCCCCATTTGAAGAAGGATTTTGCTCAGGCAAGGTGGAAACAAGGCTAAAAGCTTCCAAATTTGGCGCATGCTTTGAAGGAGGTTGATCTTTGTCTGCATAATTGTTTACACAGGTGTTACAGGAGCTCAGGTGTTGTTGAAAGGATTCATGCTCTCTTTATGTGCAAATTAAACACCATTTTTGGGGCAGCAGGCTTGAAAAGTGCAGATTTTTACAATTAAAATTCACTATTCATGCTTCGGTGGCCATTTTTGTTTGAATTAATTGCATGAATTCATTAAAGGTGCTTTACAAAAGAAAAAGGAGCTTTAATCAATGTCCATACATTGCATATATCCTCGAATCGAAGAATTGTCCATATCTCGCACCGATTACGAAGAAATCCGGCCAAGTAAGAAGAAAAAGAATTATTCAGACAAAGATAGACAAAGCCATGGCGAAGAGAGATGAAAAAGAAAGCACGATGGAGTCATGCATCGCTTCCAAACTTGCAGACATAGGAGACATAGATCTAGGTCCGGAACCTCTTTCCAAATTGATTGATAGATCCAGAGCGGGAAAGACTTCACTCATGCGTGCGGTTAAAAGCAGTGGAATTATCCGAGCTGCAGCCTTTCCATGCACAACCCAGTTGCCAGAGTTTGTTATGGAGTGCGCTAGATCTTACCATCCTTCATCAGGATGAGTGCGTGATGCTACGGAAAAACGATAAGTGCGTTTGGACACGAGTTCATCAATTATTGTTTGAAGATTCCAATGCGAAAGGTGGTGACTTCCATTATTTTTCAGGATGCGGCGCAAGTGGAGAAGCATAAAACCGATTGCGTGAGAATAATGAATAATGATACATGAAGAAGCCTAGATCTCCTTCAAAGTTCCCAAGAACTCTTCTGCGGTCCAATTTGGTGCAGGAGGTCGATGATGTGGTCAAATTGCTATGCAGGATGAATGGCGAGGCGAATGTTTACACTTTTCGTACATGGATGTATGCTTTCATCAGACCATTGAAGTCAACAAAATTGATTCCATAATCAATTGGTCGGAAATTATTAGCGACAACATTGGTGAGCAACTCCAGAAACGTGAAGCGTATTTTCAGCTTCAAAATGACTTCCTATTTGGTGTATGTTGTAGCTTCACAAGGCGTCTTTTCCAAGCTGGATAGATGTGGTGTTTTTTTAAGGACCCCATTTTCGAGTGCTACCCATAGCTTACTGTACCTGCGTGCGAGAAAGATTTCAAAGTGGTCAATGATGAATTCTTTTACGATTTCATTTGTAGGCTAGACAAAGACTTAAAGGCCAACAGGGTAAGCAAGGAAGCGTGGGAAGCTGTGTCCAATATTGATGAGTTTATTAATTCAGTTTGCAGATTTCACATACCTTAGGGTTACGGGTTTTTCTGGAGAACCAATAAAGATGCCCAGGTATCCGAATGATAGATGGATCGCCATGGAGTTGAGTAGACAACTTGTGGAGTTACACGACCTGCAGTCAAAGCAACACAAGTCTACGGGCTTCTTCCCAATCACTGTGGGACATTACAGCTGCATTAGCATTCATAGAGCTCGAGGGATGGAGACGCAGATGTTATCGAGTATGAGCAAGAGTTCTTCCCTGCACGGCTGAACTTTGATCCATTTGGAGTAGCGGGAAGACAATCTCCCAGGAGTACGCACATGTGCCTTCATTAGAAGATTTCTGGATAAAGTGCAAAAGTGAGTACGAGGTTAGAAAGAGAGATTTCAGCAGGCTATCAGCAAAGCAAGTGTTCGACTTTGGACTAGCGCGGATACCTGCGGATCTTAAAGATGATGGGAATGTGGTACTTGACACTTACCATCAAATGGGAGGAGATAAAGCCATACTTCAGGATAACGTAGGAGGTTGCCGAACACTTAAAGAAAGATCTAGAGCTGTTTTGGTGAATACTTCAAACCTGGTTTCTTGTGAAGGGATATTGTTTTGATGAAGTATTGATGAATCAAGTCACGACTGTGCAACTTCGGCGCGAGGAGATTCCCTCAAGCGGAAGCACGGAGAAAGCAAAGCAGAAGTGAAATTGAAAGTACAGAAGTTCTCAATCTAAGGAGAAGATCACTTCCACGGACATGACTTTGGTTCCAGCTTCTCCAGCACCCAATACTTCACCAATTGTTGCACCTCAGCAGACACTTCCATGCCTCCATTGAATCCGGCGACATTCATCTTCTCTCCTCAGCCACTCCGTTCAACACCTTTGTTCCGAGAGGAGGTGTTGAAGAAGCCTGAGATGGCGGATTACGAAAGAGCTTTGTTCTTGGATAATTCAGAGGATGGCAGCCATAACACCGTGGCACTTTCTAATGGAGAGGAGGCAGAGCGGGAGATGGTAGTGCACTCAGCGACTTCTCATTCTCCAGAAGTAACTTCTTGGAATGCTTGGCTTTGAAGTTGGTTCCAGAAGTGAAAATGGAGATGAACTTAGAAGAGCACGACTTGCAACTACCTTAAAATCTGGGTTGAAGAGATAGAAGGCCTAAAGTTGCTAAAGCAACTTCTAGGTTGATCATCGAGGAATCAGGGCAGAAGTTTGTTGAGATATCAATTCGGTAGAAGGAAAGGAGGAGATCACGCGCGAGAAGATGTTACGATGGCAGTACCTCTCGGTCAAGCCACCACCGAAGGATTGAAGTAGGACACGAGACATTGATAGATGCTCTATTCCTTAGGCTTGACAGTGAAAAGGCAGAGAAAGAAGAACTTGAAGCGAGGTATTTGGTTGTGTGAGATCATAGCCAAGGTTGCTAAGCCTTCCATTCAGCCCATTTCAAAGCGGTGAGTGATCATCTTATGTAGGAAATGGAGGATGCAAACAATCAAGTAAAAGCTATTGACGAATGGAAGGATTTGATTATGCGTCAAGCTTCTGTACAACTTGGAGAAGTGCCGGCTACCAAGGTTATGGATGATGCGTGCAAATCGCAATTTTCTGACATCGTAGATATGAACACGATTCTTTGAGAGTAACCTGAGTACTTTGGGAGAGATCAACAAGTTACCGGGAGATGTATTGGTTGCAGAACAAATTGTACCGGATGGATCAGTTGAGAAGGGGAAGCAACTAGAGTTTGTAGTATCTTTCCGTTTGGAGATCTGCAGAGTTTTGCTGAAAAGGATGCAGGCACTTGAGAGTAGGACATCATCCTTACTAGATAGTATCATTTCTTTCACTGAGGAGGACGTGGTCGGAGGTGTTACTTCATACGTGCGGATCGTTCCTAGCAAGGTGCCTAATTCCCTGGAAGGGTCTCTTCTGATGGTACAAAAGAGAATTGATAAAGCTACTAAGCCTTTCACGATGAATTCTATCAGTAGACTGGTGGCGCTGCAGGTGGATATTGCAAGGTTTGGGCCGAGCTTGGAAGATGTGGAAGCGTGCATCAAAGTGTTGAATGAAGGGTTGCTTTGCATTCGGGGACAGAGAAGGAAGCGATGGCTAAAAGCAGATGGAAAAATGCTGAATTACATGTTCGACAAATATATCCGATATCGTAACAAGAAGAAGACATAAATATTACAGCTGGCATGACTTCTTCTATTCTTTCTTCTATTTTCTATGTTCCGGATGAAATTGTAAAACTTTAAGTTATTGGTTTTGCAAACATTACTTAAAGTCATGTGAAACCATTCTATTAGTTAAGTGATACATGTGTCACTTAAGGAGAAGTTAGTGGAGGATGATTGCCAAATGTCATCTTTACTTGTTTGTGTTTTAGTTCAGTTAGATTTCTCATTTATACTTTCCCTCCTACATTCTATAAGTAGGAGAAAAACCTCCAGTGGTAATGATCGAGAATTTGTAAGTAACAATCTTGTGTTCTAGACTTTGTCTTTGAACCCTTGAGAGCCACTTGGAGCAAATGAATACAAAGGGAGCAGTTCTTAGGAGAACTTTGTGTCACGGTGCTTGTGTTTTCTTACTTTTAATCTTAGATCTCTTAATAAACTTTGTGTTATTTTAGATCTGGATCTAGAGCTGCCTTTGTTTTAGAATTCTCGTGTTTATATCTATTGGATTCTTCTATGTGCATGCAATCAACTCGCCATCTACCGATTGGGATGCACATCTTCCCCGTTTCTTCTATATGTTTACGTAATTACCTTCTTCTATAACTTTTCCTTTCTTTAAACAAATTACTTGCTTGCTGCGAGAATTGTTTGATTATGGTTCATGAACCGAGTAGTTAAAGTAAAACCCCATTTAAATATTGGGATACTTAAATTGACAAATTTGACAGGAGCCTCACCGGTTAAATGAGGGAGATTTATCTCATGATTTGCCTAGGTTTTGTGCTATGCAAAAATCTAGCCAACAGACTTAGTAAAACATTCTATTTTTTATTTCGGTGACATGTGTGGTTCTCCTCGAATAGCTAATCCGAGGGCCTCCCGTAACATGTTTGTAATTTTGCAACTCTAAAGTAACGAGGTCTTTCGTCTCAACCTCCGGTATTATCCTCTTAATACATGTTGAAAGGCCCTCCATAACCTCTTCGTTCACATCCGTGAAGCCTTGAGATAAGAAAAACTTAAGGTTGAGGTAGTACCTCGTTGCATAAATAGATTGGAGTTGATTGTTCCACTTTCGATCAATAATCTCCTAAAAGGGACCATATCTAGCGATATCCCCCCTATAATAGTTTTGGATAGACTCTTTGGCCCTATCCATGGCCTCGTAAATGTACCCCATAGTGTTTTGCTCCCCATCAACCAAACACAAAACCCTCACCAATGACTCTGCCACCTACACACAAATTAAAATGTAAGGTTACAAACTTACAAATAAAGTAAAAGTGAATAACAATATATTTATAATTTAACAAATTAAAATAAATGAATCAACTTGAAATATAAACCAAAGCTTAAAATTACCTTGATGATCTCTATAGCTCTTTTTGCAAAGATATCATCAAAAACTATCTTTGCAGTCCTTTCTTTATCACCTTTCTTTGAATATTGTGAGTCTAGCCCTGTTTGACTCACAAACATTTGCTTCAATGATGTCAACAAACTAGAAATACTTTGCAACGTCAAGAAGTTGCAAACCTTGTGACACCGGCTCACACAAACTCTTTCCCCTTTGTGTGTTCTCTCATCAAGCTAAGAACCTAAGGGTGATTATATATGTATTTGGTTATGTTTCTTGCATCTTTTACAACCGGCCTCACTCAATCAATTTTGCCTGTCCTCCTAAAGAAGGTCAAGACAATGAGCCACACAAGGAGTCCAAAAGAGTGATGGATGTCTCTCTGTAGTAGTCTCCCAACCTTTTTATATCGGCTAATTTTGACTTTGCAAAATTATATTAAAAATATAAAAATGAAAAATTTGAAAATTTTCAAAAGTGTTACTTTGCGTGGTTCATTGCCCTCATCGCGATCGTCTCATTTTTGTGATCGTTTCGGTCTTCGTTTCGTCCTTTTCGGGCAAGAACTCTTCCCGCCAGGCTTTAAATTGCGTTAAAATACATTAAAATTAATTAATTAATAAATCACTCCTTGTTTGATAAAATTAACTTTTAAATAACTTGAGAGTATTTAATTAAATAAATATTAATTAAAAGTTCATTCGACAAATTTTTATTGCGAGGAAGTAAGCTTACGCTTCCAACTGCCGGGAATGCCAATTTGGCTTCCCGAACCCGGATTTCCCCTTTCCTGGCAATCTTCTTCAAATTTCCCGCACGTGGGATTTTCTCCACCAATTGCCAAATCATGGATTGGCTAACGGGCAAGAAATTCCCCAATTTCCCACATGGGGAAATTGAACGGGGATTGCCAGCCCACTTTGCCATTCCCGTTGGCAATTGGCCGTTGCTTTCCCCATTTCCCCCTGGCACTTAAGTCCACTACCCGGGAAGAGAGGAAGTTGGATTAATCCTCATAACTTCCTCCGTCAAACCCATTGGAAAAATTCGTGCGAAGCTTTGCTTCTTATTTCTTCTGAAGGACATAATATTTTGTCACATCCAACAATCTTCCATGCATTTGTCAGGAAAGAGCAGCATTTTTAAAGAACAGTTTTAAAAATACCAAGACAGCAATTTCCACGCCTAGGAGAGAGAAGAATTCAGGGAAGAAGAAGTCAGTTTTAATGAATTTGCAGCATTAAAAGACAGGTTACAAGTTTCCACGCATTGGCAGGGGAAGCTTTAAACTATTTGTTACCCAAATCTTTCTCCACGCATTCTCCAGGAGAAACCATGCATTAAGCAGCTGAAGGAATAGCTTCTCACGTATGCAAAGGAGAAAGGCAGAGAAATAAAAAAGAAGAAGAAAGAAGCCGCGCCCAGCAAGATGAGGAAAATACAAAAAAAAATGCGCAGGTTTTAAGAAGGCAGCAGACCACGTGAGCATAAGGAGATAAAGAACTGTTTTCAAAACCCACGCATGCAAAGGCAGGAGGAAAAGAAGGACAGCAAATTCATTTAAAGCCTGAAGGAATCTCCACGCGTGAGGATAAAGAGGTGGAACATCACCCAAACAACCTTCATGCGCCCATCCAAAGAGCTTTCACGCAGGGAGAAAGGAAAGGAGGACAGCAAAGTTGATTTGAAGTCAGAGAAAGACATTTTCCACGCGCCAAGGAAAGGGAAAAGGAACTGTTTTCAAACCCCACGCGCCCATTCAAGAAGCTTCCACGCACAGCGCAAGCAAAGTTTTCCACGTGCAGGTCCAAGGAGGCCACCTACACACAAGGAAGAAAATGTTCATGCATTCATAGGCAACTCAGAAGCTCTACGCCTTTTTCAAGGAGAGAACAGTTCAAAACGCATTTCCGGGAAAATCTCCAACGCAGGCCAAGAAAAGAAATTCCATTCACGCATGCAATAATAAAAGAAAAGTCTGAACGCAGCAAGGAAGAAGAAAGGTCCACGTATTGCCAAACAAGGAAGAATAAAAAGATTCCAATTCATTCATCAAAATCTCCACGAATAGCTGTCTTAGAGCATGCCCACGCATTCACCACTTGTTTACACATTCCAAGGCTAAAAAGAATATTGTCCACCCATTGGAGGAGGAAGATTTGTCACGTGGTTAAAGTAGCATTTTTTTACAAAGACTCATCCAAAGCAAATTCCACGTGGATCAAGAAGGAAATACCACGCATTAAAAAGAGAAGACAATCCTCACAGGCAGCAAAGGACACACATTCATCAAAACGTTCATGCTAGTTGTCTTAGGAGAGCCCATGTAGGCCCAAAATCAATCCACACAGCAATAAAAGGAGTCACGTTGCAGCAGCCAAAGAGAAAATTCAGCATTGCAGAAGTATTTCAATGCATGCCTGAGGAGAAACAAGTTTAAATTCAACCGCTTTGCAAGGGTGAAATACCACGTTGCAGAAGCTAAGACAAATACAACACATTGCATGAGAAATCTCGACGCATTGCCAGCGGAAATAGTGAATTAAAAATATTAAAATTGATCCTGTGTGAACTCATTTAAAATCGGGAGAATTTAAAAAAAATATTATTATTGTTGCCCGATTTGGAATTCGAGCTTAGTCTCGATATTTTTGTTTGTATTCACATTTTTAAAAAAAAATTGTAATTCGGGACCAATTATTATTATTATTTTTAAAAATAAAAATAATAATAATAATAATAATATAACGGAAAATATTTTTCTTGCATTGGACGGAGTTTGGAGACTAAGACCCGGCCCCGTTTGCGTTGTCTTGCGTGCCTGAGTCGTTCTTTTATAAAATTCATAATGGCCGAAAAATCCAAATCTGCGGGAAGATCGAGGAAGCCAATGGAGAAATCTAACAAATCCGCCTGAAATATGAATTCCAAGGAATTATCCCTCCCAGTTCCATTAAGTCGGCATATGACAACATCACTAATACAAATCTAGGTCACAACAACGTGCTGTGATTTTGCGAGTGGGTGAAAATTGAAAGGCAAAACCATTTTCTCAAATAGACTTTACCATAGTGGCCTACCCCAAGCAACATTTCCTGTCTCGGTGTAGTGTCCGAAATTGGTTATTGCTTGCGCGGAGCATTATGACCCTGAGAGACGAGGAATTTTTAAAGATAATCGCGAGCCTTTCCTCTTAATCACACAGAGCACATTGAGAGTTTCTCGGAATACCCGACTTTCCGAGAATGCGGATATCACTCGCCTTGATTAGCACAAGAATTGCGGGATGAAGAACCCCGAGATGGAGCAAGATGGTTTAACAAGCTGGTTAGTAACCAAGAGACCTCAAATTGAGAGGCTTCCCCAAAGAAGCGTGTACTGCGTTGAGTTTGTGGAAGAAATCGGAGACATGATCACTCTCTAAGTCGAGTTTTCGGTCTACCTTCGCTAGGATTTTCCACCCATGGATGTATCGGTTTATACGTATCATCCTAGCCAAGAAAAGAGTTTGTGGATTGGCCACCATCATAGTAACACACCCCTTCACAAACAATTGATAGAAGTTAAGATGACTGGATGCTTCTACATGACTTCATATCTGACCTATGTAGTAGCACGAAGAAAGCTATTTTCGGGACTTGAAACGAGAGGGGTCATGGGGCCGTCGAACAGTGTTTTTCATTATTACCCTTAGCTCAGTTTCAAAAATAGTTCTCACCTTTTTAGAAAGTCAATGATGCATTCACCTTCCGCGTGATCGGAAACTGAATCGGAATACTAAGGAAAGATTTTCAAAGAAGCCATGAGTGTCATTTCCCAATGGGAACTTGGTTTATTCAATTTTCATCTTTTTCCTACATTCGCGTGAGTGGCTTTGTTGGGACCCCGTGGAAACTTCCTAAGTACGTCAGTGACAGATGGGCATTAATGGAGCTAGCACGACAATTATTCCAAGTTCACTGCCTTCTTAGTGACAAGCACCGTTCAAGAATTCATTTCCCGATTCAAATCGGGAATACCAATGTCAAATATTTTGATACTGACTCATGGAAAAAGAGTTCGCTCTCATAACCATCCATCCATATGTGAAGAGAGCCCAGTTTGATATCAATGGATATATGCAAAAGATTCTAGGAGCAAAGTACCAACATAATCCTACCATGGAAGATTTGAGGCTGCTTGTTCGGATGAACATGAGGTAAGAAGACAGGAGTACTCTCGCCTAACACTTGCTCAGATCAAGGCCTTTCACATCAAGAGTCCTCCGATTCATTCATAAATGATGATGAGGATGTCATCGTCGATCCCTCATATGATGCCGTTGCCTTTACCCCATTGCCTCGAATCGACTAGACCAAAAGAGATGAATTTTCTCTTGATGGCAAAAACCAACCAATTATTGAAAGAAGCATATCTTGGTATGATAGAGAACTTGCCAAATTGCAATCCATTCAGATCATGTTTGGGATCACAAAAATTACCATCCAATCTACACCATTTACCAAATCGATCTTACACCATCATCAACCTCATTACCATCGATCATACACAATAAGGCAAGAAAAGAGTGGTTGCCAAAATCCACTTGCCAAAGTAACGTGTCACGAGGAGGAAGATCTAAAGATCCTAACCCCGAAGAAGGAAGAGAGCATGTGTGTCGGATTTTCTACCTCGAGTAGAGATTCTTCTACTCACATCGTTAATAGTGCTTAGAAGCTAGTAGCTAATGATCCTCAGCCATGCTTCAAATAAGCATCCACTCAGGTGCAGGTAATTCAAATATCAAACACTTTAGAGCATGTAGTTCATGAAGGGATTTCCCAAAATCTCCCGAATAATCAGGAAGTGGATATTGAGGTTGTGTCTCCTCAAATCGAGGTCGTAGATAGGATTCAAGAAGGATCTCATGATGTCGGAAATAATGAGAATATTGATTCGAGCTCCTAGGATTTTGTATGCTGAAATAGTGAATGATACTCCTTGGGTTGATTCGAAGTAAAGAAAAGGAAGAGAGTTGTCAAGCCAATTGACATTGATTTTGATGCCCTTTTCAAACTTTGAATGACATCATTCCTAAGAAGCCTAAGGTGCTTTCTCGAATAATGGTGGATAATGATGGAAACAAATTTGCAGACCTTGCCATTCCACAAGTGGATAAGAGCGCGATCTTTATGGACGCTGCAGACTATGAAGTTTCAGTTGGGACTTGGAAGATCTACATTAGAAAGTGACATGGCGATGGCTCGAGATTCAATTGATATCGTGCTAAAAAGACTTGAGAAATACAAGTCTCAAAACTCTCGGCTCAAGGCTGAAAAGAATCAATTGGTGGAATATGTTCAACATTTGATAAATCCCATATCATCCACCTTCCCAGTACCTGATGCAGTGGCTGCCCCAGATGAAGAAACTCTCAATTTGTCAAAGGAAATAAACACATTGGGCCATGTTACTAAAACTTGGCTTTCAGAGATTCTTGTTTTAGGCCAGGGGACGATCAAGACCGTAGTTAAGCTTCATGAAGATGTCAGTGCGTATCTTGATCCAATTCTTTCTTTCAAAGAAACTTTTGTTTCTACTATATCAAATTTGGATGAGATATTGCCTAGTTTACAGGAGATGACAAGTATGGAATCTTTAGTTTTAGCTATTGAAGGAATTCTCGAATTTGAACATCGAGGGACACATTTTCTTTGGTGTCTGCATCTCAAATCAAGAAAAACGCTTCTCGAGGATTCTATGATCCATTATGAGCATGTGCAATGAAGCCTTCACTTCACTCTCCTTGATTCAGGAATTCATGGCTGAGATTCCTTGTAACCTCGTAAATGAGCATAATCAAAGGTGTTCATCGGAGTAGGTGGAAGAACAATTTTCACAATTGTTTAAGGACATGTGTATACTCCGCCAACAATTTCTCGTCAGTTTCCATGGGCGGTGCATCAAATTAAAGAACTTATTTGAGAATGCTCAATCCAAAATTGTTTAATCTAAATGATATGCCAAGTAGAATTCTTGAATTGCAGGTATTTTGTGAGGCTATTCTTGACCAAGTGAACCTCAGAAGAAGAAAATATGTTTGAAACTTTGGGAAGGTTTAGATCCTTTCTTCTGGCAAAAGCGGCGAGATCCTAATTTCATGGCGGTTCGGGAGCTGATTTTCTTGGTATTTAATGAAGTGGGAGAGTCCATTTCTCATACGCTTGAGATGGGCGGACCCCATTTCAATGGATAAGGCACTTTGGTTAGTATTGTATATTTTAAAAGGTGTTGTTATTTGTTTTTAGAAACAGTGGATATTTTAAGTAATTTCTATTTTTGAGTTGTCTTTAATAAAGTTGTTGAAAAAGTCAAAGGTCACTTAAGTGCCTTATTTAATGATCATGTAAAACCCTAACTACTTTGTAACCAACTTTTGGGTTATAAAAGGAAGTGAGGGGCTCATTTGTAAAGGGTGACTTTGAGAGAGGAGAAGAAAATACTTTTTTGTGAAGCTTTGTTTCAGGAAGAAACTTTGTGTTCTTTTGTGAAAACATTTTGGAGTTAATGAAATATGAACTTTGTGTCTCATTCATTGTCTCTTGTAACATTTAATGTTCTTATGTTCATTAGATGTTAGGTGTTTGAATATTGTATGCAAATATTATCTTTGATCTTATTGTCAACGTTATTAATCAGTTGTTCTAGTTCACAGTGATCAAGCTTTAATTATCTACTTGCTCATGTGTGTTCCCTTTTACACATTCTTGTTTAGCTAACTCAAACTCCATTTTATTTGTGTTGGTTATTCATCTTTCCTCTTCATGTGATATTAGGCTCTATTTTTACTTGACTCTTGCATGTGCTTTCAATTCATTCCATTTCACTCCTTTCCTTCATTCCATTCCATCTCCTTCATTCACTTTTCTTTCCATTGATGTTCCAAAACACCCCCACATACAATTTTGAATGTATAGATGTAAATACAGTTTTGGTTTTCAATAAAGGCAGCCTCACCTTCATTGAGGAGGGACTTCGTTCCCACATTGTTGCATGTCATTTGCATGCGTGCAAATCCATATGCTAACACACCACCACATATGTTGTTGTATTACATGACAACTTGCACAACATTTTGTATACCCACCTCTAATACAACCTTCTCCAACATAAGACTCAAATTATAATATTATATGTATTTTTAACTATGTTAGAGGAATCAATAGACTTCAAAAACACCATCTCACCATTTGAAGTCCGCCAAAAATTAATGAGGGTGTGGTTCCTTCCATCCGTTCACCCATCCGAAAGAATGGTGCATCCTATTTACGCCATTGTTTCTTTTACTCTTCTAGAATGCGATTGCATATGTAATCGCACCCTTGAGAAATTTCCCACTCAAGTTTTTTGGAGAGGGTGCCTTGTACCGTTTTTCTGCTACAAGATCACAATTTGTCACCAAATACTTCCATACGGGTTCTTTGCCACATTGAATGAAAGGAAGGTTGTAAAAACCAAAATTCGCACAAGCTTTATCCACTTCCTTGTGCATATCCTTGTTTGAGTTGTACCTTGCAATGAAGGTTGTGGTCCAAGCATGTTCTTTGATTGGTACGAAAAAAATGTGTATGCCTTTACTCGAACTCGATGAAGTAGACATGCCTCAAATCTCGGTCCATATGCATGGACCGCGAGTAGAGCCCACAATTGTTGCCGGATCATTCTCTGAATCCTCTGTCATTCTAGCCCTAGGTCTAACAACTGTTATGGCTGCATGCACCCTTTCCCTCTCTAGTTTCTTCTCCTCTAGCTCTGCTAGCTTTGCTTTCATCTCTCGCTTTGCCTCTTTCGTAACATTGGGACATACCACAACGTCCCGACAAACAATACATGCAAGATGATACTTCAGGTGATTGATGCCTCTAGAAAATGTTTTGCCGCAGAAATTGCAAACCATTGTTCCCGGAACTGCTCCACGTACACCATACTTCCAAGCGATGGTACAAACATTCATAGGAACTGCTCTGCTACACGATGCTTGACCCGATGCCGAGGCCGATGCCATAGGTAAGCTCTAATTTGCAACACAATGCACATTTAAAAATTAAAAAACGTAAACTTAATTAAATTTAAAAAAACGTGTCTGAATAACCCTATTTAACCATAATTTAATAAAAATAACATACCTCCGGTTCCAAATGACTATTAAAAATTTAAAAATGAATTGAATGCATTTAAAATTACAAAACATATTCAAGAATTGAATACAATACAAATATATAAAATTTAAATAATTTAGAATGAATTTGCGAAAAGAAATAAAAAACATACCTCCGGCTCCTAATGACTATTAAAAATTTAAAATCACTTGCTTTTAAATGAGATGTATTTAAAATTACAATATGAATATATAAAACTTAAATAATATAGACCGAATTTGCAAAAACTTGAAAGAATTAAAAAAACTTACCTCCAAATGCAATTTTCCAAATTTCCTCTTTGAATTCACTCAAAAATCTGTTCAACTCATGCAATGAAAGCTCAAATGGTTATGTGAATGAAAATAAAGTGCTTTGGTGCCTTAAAAATAAAAAAAGAGTGTATTTGCAGCGCTTTTGGCGTGTTTTTGCATGTTGCACATGTACAGCCCGTGTATGGCAAATATACAACACAAACTTGCCGAGAGTATTGGCGAATATTCACCGAATATTCTCGGCGAATATTTGCCAATACTTGGCGAGTCAAATTCTTTGTGTTTTTCTAGCGAATATTCATTTGGGGTTTTTTGGCGGCGAGTCACTCGCCGATTATGCAAACTATGATCCTTTCCATACTTTGCTAAGTTCACAACTTGCGTGACGTGTATCTTTGAAGCAACTTGGAGCCAATTCCTTCTTTATGCTTCCCAAAATCATCAATGCCAAGAGATTAGATAACAAAGCCCCAATCCATGCGGTTAAGATACCATCACTATCAATACAAAGCCATGTGGCGGAGCAAGACCCGTCAAACAACATAGGTTGATGAATTGATGATAGAAAGAAATACTAGGGAAAAGTTACCTAGATTACAAAAGAGTAACTAAGTACAAAGTGCTAGAGAAATGTAAACAAAACAATGGGGTAAGCCTAAATTAGTTAAATCTTGAATTATAAAACCTAAGTACAAATAGTCCCTGTGAGCATTGCACACCTCAAGGAAACATGTAGCCGATGAAGAGAATCGTGGAAAATCATGATAGGAGACTAACAATGTCAAATGTGTGTTGCGAGGCTTGGCCCCTAAGAACCAACAACATCATCGTCTATCGGTGCAAAAGGGCCCATGCAAGATCTGATAATGCTTATAGGGAAATATCTATGGCTAATGGGGCTAGGCTGGAAAATCCTACAAGCTAGTTGTGTACTCCCTCCAAAGCCTCTTCTAATATCCATGGATGATGAACCTCTTGTGATAGAGAAAAAGTTAATAATGCATTGTGCCTTAGTTCTTGGGTTAGCAACCAAGGGGACGGCATTTGACGCTGATATGAAATGGATCCAGTTGACCTCGATTGCGAGTGGGACACACTAGTAGCCATATACTAAGAGTGACGATGTTTAATTGATCTATCCTCAGCTGAGTATGAAATGAATGTATCCAACAAGCGCTTATCATTCTCCAATGCCCAAGGTGGGATGAACAAAGGAAGTCATGAGTGTGACAACACTAAGGGTCCCTTATAGGGGTCTACGTTTGAGAATGAAAATCTCGTGAAGAAAAATGGTCAAGCACTTCTGATACAAGTACTGGAAGAAATTGCATACAAAACCACTTGTCTCTATTCAAACAGTCGTATCTTGTTCAAAAGTCATAGCAGATAGGGCACCTAAAAATAAAATTCTCTTCAGTCTCCACATATTGGTGGGGGCAAAGACAATGGATCTTGTTGCTCTGTGGAGTATGGTGATCAGTCTCAACTAGTAATTTGTGAGAGCAAACCCTTATTTGGTCAAAGGATTCCTGAAGCCATGTGACCAATAATGCTGGAGATAGTTAGGCTGAATGATGCTCCCATCTACAATCCTCAAGAAATGCGCAACACAGAAAGCCAACTTGCCATTGAGTGACTAGGGAGAGTCAAGAGTTTTGTCTTTCTTATGCCATATTGGTGTTTTCAATTGTTTCAAATAAACCATTACACATTTGTTATACACACATTACATGCATATCACAATACTTGCACACAATATAAGAAAGAGTATTTTGTACCCCTATAATTCTCAACTACTAATTGGTGAGAGCATACCCTTATTTGGTCAAAGGATTCCTCAAGCCACGTGACCAATAATGCTGGAGATAGTTAGGCTGAATGATTCTCCCATCTACAATCTTCAAGAAATGCGCAACATAGAAAGCCAACTTGCCATTGAGTGACTGGGGAGAGTCAAGAGGTTGTCTTCTCTTATGCCATATTAGTGTTTTCAATTGTTTCCAATAAACCATTACACATTTGTTATATGCACATTACATGCATATCACAATACTTGCACACTATAAGAAAGGGTACTTTGTACCCCTATAATCCTCACTGTCTAATAAATGATCACTTGTGGAGATAATAATTTGGGGTATCCCTCACCGCTCTTACTATGACCAACTTATTACCTGAGACTTTCACTCATAGCCGATGCAGTAAAAATTTAAGATTGACTTTTACTAACCCTAGTGGCTTTCACTCATAAAACTGATACAGGGAATTCGGTCATTGTTTACTTATTCGAACATCAAGTCTTGGTGGTTGTGAAATAGTTTTCTAATGCTAATGGAAAATGACCTTACCTTTTGACTTCTGACATGTATTTGATCTTCTATGTAAAGACTAAGAGAAGTTCTATATTGAATCCTTTTCAGATAATGTTTTATAAACGAATATTATCACCATTTCTTTGGCCTGGCTTTGTTCTTAATGACAACTTTTTCTTGATCGTACAAATATAAGTAGTGCTTTCCCTTCATTTGTGACAGGTATTTACTCGTAAGTTTTTGTACAGTTAAGAATTGTTCAGATAGGGGCATGCAAAATATCTGTCCATCTCTTTATCTCTAACAATGTAGAATTCAAGTCATGAGTTTAATTACTGTGATAACAGGCAGTCAAGGCAATTGCAAGAGCCGCACCAGCCAATGTGAATGGGGAAGCAGATGAGAGAATTCTTGTTCACATCTCTTACAGTCCACGAAGGTTTTCTTCCATTTACTTATTCTTCTTTATGTTTAGTAATTGCTCGTGCCTTTTTTCTATTTTGTACATTTATTATTATTAGCATAATAATATAAAGATTTGATTGTGTACTTTTGAATATCGTATTTTAATTTGATAACCAGTGTATATAAAGGTGCTGGAATAAAGTTTTGCAGACTGAGTGTCTATTTTGAAGTCAACATATGCTGGTTATTCAGTGTTGAATGTTGTGTCAGTCTAAAAATAATGGTTTGACATAAACACCAGAACACTTTCTAAATAGTTGTAAAACAGGGACAGTTATAGCATTTCCCAAATTGACAGTTTCAACCTAAGTCACCGCATTCGAATTCGTGTTCGAATTCGCGAAGATGAAATTCGTAAAAAATTCGTCGCTAAAAAATCAACGATAAAATTCGTGATTAAATTCGACTACAAAAATACTATATATTTTTAAAAATATAAAATAAAAATATTACTAAATACAAATATAATAAAACTATATATATATATATATATATATAATATAAAATAAATAATACAAATATAATAAAAACTATCTATATATAATAAAAATATAAAAATATTATATATAAAGTATATATATAATAAGAATGTTAAAATAAAACCTAAACTAAAAACTATATAAACTAAAACTGTAACTTACATATATTAAAAAGCTAAAATAAAACCAAAAGTTAAATATATTCACCAATGTTAAAGTTAAAGTTAAAACCTAAAGTTATAACTTATATTCGTGAAGGTAAATCTTCACGAATCTTCTATTTTTAATATGGCGAATGCAAACAGAGGAAATGGCCCACGAAAAACATAGGCTTCGCGACTGCAAACAGGAAATGTAACGATTTTCGACTTTCAACTTTCGAAATGGCCCACAAATGGAACGATTTTCGATTTTCGAGCACGATTTCAGTGACACAGGTTTCAACTTTTAACTGTAAAAACCGGCACTATAGAAGACGGCACGATTTCAGTTATATGGGATTTTTTTTTGGTAGACTGCGAATAAAATCGCGAATTTCAACTAATTTCATGTGAAAGCTTGAGATTCGACGAATTTCGCATTTTTCCCTTGAAAATCGGCGAATGCGGTGACTTAGGTTTCAACATTCAGAGACACAGCTCCAGCAATTCCAAACTCATTAAGAACATTCAGCAATTCAGCAATAAATTTCTATTAAAATATGTGCATAGCAATAGGCAATGCGTAAATAGAACTTAAATCACACAGCCATCATCAATGAACGTGCATTATATTTTGGGAGGAACAACCAGCAGGAAATAGTGTACAACAATTGCTCTTATCCACCACAAAGTTTTCATGTTCTTGAAATGTATGTAGCTCATCCAATGACCTTTCACATATGCAGCCTTCAAGTTCTATGTACAAACTTCAAAGTGTCTTCACCTCTAACTTACTCATTTATAAATGACTCATTTGATTTCCATGCGTTTATTTGCATTGTGATTCTCATGTTAATAATAAGAAACCTAATGAATATATACCACTCCAACACACCAAATAATGCATGGCCCATTAATCCTAAAAGCTGAATGGCACAATAAAATTTATGGTCTAACAGGCAAGCAACTAGAGTACAGAAAACTATGGCCTTGAGACAAAAACGCTAGATTACATACCGATAATTACTTTGTATCTTTGTTTGAAGGGATGATCTTTGTATCTTTTTGGCTGTGAATATGTAATGTCCCCATTTTTGGAAGACCCTTAGCCTATCTTTCCCCGTGGGTTTTGGGATGTTGCAAGGAGAAAATTTTATTAAATAATTAAATATTATTGCTTGGAGATAAGATAAGATAAGATAAATATATTAATGTCCAACGAATGACCACAAAAGTAGGTCAATGGGACTGCAGTCCAAAAATATACAAAGTGCGAGTGGGGACAACTCAAACGAGTTCCCAAAAACAAAAGAAAGAAAAAGAGATGAAGTAGAGAGGAAGCCCGAAGCCAAATACTCCCACAGGTGGGGGCAATGGAGCAAGCGGGGGAGAAAGACGGGAGAAGCAAAGAAGGGAATGGAGGAGGGGGCAAACGAGGACCAGTGGTCTACTCAGGAATGGAGAGTGATTTTTATCATTTGACATTAGAAAACAATAATTATTTAATTATTTAATTATGAAGATTATTTAATTTAATTCCCAAAATGCAAAATTAAATGGGGAATTAATTAAATAAATATTTAGGTGGCTTTTATTGATAAAATCACCCTTAGAAAAGGGGACGCCACACCTAGGAAAGATAAATTGCTTTTATTTAATAATTTCCCTCTCCTAGGAATTTGAATTTTGTGCCTCCTTGGTTATAAAAGGAGTGCTAGGATCATTATGAGACTTATGTTATGATGAGATTTATTTGATACTCCATGCTTGGAGTTGGGATGCATGCCCATTAATGCTTTTCTCTCTCTCTCTCTCTCTCTTGCGTGGGAAGTTAGTGAGCTGGTTTTGATCAATTGAAGTATTCTCTCTTGTTCCATTTGTTGAGTTCTCTTGTGTTGAAGTATGTTCTATGCATGATTCATACTTGCTAACATTGGCGACTTGCTTTGGGATGTGGCACATTTGTTTGATGAGGAAATTTGAATGATTAGTGGTGATTTTTGATGTCTTTATGGTCTGATTTTAATGCTGTAATTATTCCAGCTATGGCGACTTGTGTTGGGTCATGTTTTGGCATGTTTTGAGGGTGAACAAGTTGAATATATAATCTGATCTATGTTGGCATAATTTTCCAAGTGTAGGACTGTTATTTAGAGGGTTTTTGGAGCATATAAAGAGTTGATAATAATTCCCAAATTTTGGGGATGGCTATTAAAATAATATATAAAAATTAATATTTGAATATTTTAATTGTATTCAATGAAATTTAGGGATTTAAACCTGTGTTTAATGTATTTTAGGTACTTTCAAGATCATAATTTAATGTTCTTTGTAAAAATAACAGCATTTTAAAAGTAAAAACATCAAAAAACTTCTAAAATATTTTTTAAAAATAGGGGATGTCCCCTCTAAGTCCCCAAGTCCCCAAAACGTCCAGGACGTCACCAAAATCTAGGGAATGTGTCCCCATGCAACATTGGTTTAATGCACCTTGTGATCTGCACGAACAATATGACAGAATATGAAGATCTAATCAACAGTGAAGATTGCAATTAAGCTATGGGTTCGAGGTTTAATTGTCCAAGGACTCGTGGCAACCATCATCAAGGGTTCGAGGCTGGAGGAAGTCTAAATGTGAAATGTACGGTATTAATATAGAAAATATCTCCTTTGAAGAGAACCTATTTCGCAGAAGTTCCTCTCATTTCGTAAGTACTAATAAGGTGGCGACTTCATGTCCAATGTAACAATGGATCTAGGATCGTTTGGCCCTTTTTGGGGTGAAGTGGCCTTGTAAGGTATGTCTTATGGTTGGTAAAGCTACGTGAAGACCGATGTCAATTGTGAATGTGGTGTACCATGGCCCATTTTTTCGAATGGTTTGGTTATATCACTTTATAAGTGGTATTGATGCATTTTTATCGCTTCTGCTATGAACTATGATTTTGTAGTATATATTGGGCATGGCCTCACAATGTAATTTTTACTTGTATTTATTAAAAAACTATCAAATTTCCTAGGTACCGAGACAATAACCAATGACTCTAGAGTAATTCTGTTGTCTCTTTTGTTATCTTTAGGTTTTGTAATTGTTTCACATATAATTTTAAGCCCTATCCAGGTTTTATAAACTCTTTAGTGCTTGGCTTATAAGTTTCTTTTGAAAGTGATGCATAAAAGGTTACGTACAGGAACACATGAAACACAGTAAATACCTACCTCTAGATAGGTTTTTCCCCTAATAATGGTTATTAAATAAGTTAAAATATAACACTTTATATAGCATGTAAAAACAGTTATGTAGTTGTTCGGTTTGTAACTGTTCAACCACCTCTTCACATATAAATAAACCTCTGCCTGTGTCATTCCAACAGTGCAGTTTGCCTTCTGTATTCTTTCTTCTCTTTGCATATGCTAACATTGGTATCAGAGCGGTCGGTTCGCAGTTCGAGGAAGCCTTGTCAACAGGCACGAACTAGAAGTTTGGGGAAGCCCTGGTAGGGCACAAACTGAAGTTATTCCATCCAGTGCAAAGAATGACTGGTGCAGTCGCGAATCAAGGTGTGAAGGTGTGGTTTGAGACCCAGAAGAGTCGTGGAGCAGGAAAAACGAGGGCATAAAGTCGTGAAAGAAAAATACAGTCGGTTTTTGCGAAAAACGTGAAGCAATACAAGTCGGTTTTGCACAAAATTGTGACTCAGTTCGAAGACAATACAATTGTTTTTGTAAAGCCGTGAAGAAGGGCAAAATCGTGGAAGAGAGACGTCAAAAGGGCAGAAGTCGTGTGAAGGAGACGAGAATCCTGTCACAAATCCAGTTCAAGTCGTGATCTTTGCTCAGAACGAAAATGATCAGTCGTGGCTTGTGGAAAAGGTGAAGTCGTGGCCAGCACCAGCAAAATCGTGGGCTTTGACTGTAGCAATACCAGTCGGTTGTTTTTGGAGGAAAACGTGAGTGTCAGAATCGTTTCCTTTTATCCAAGGTCGGTGAAATAATATTATTTTTCAACAAAGGTATTCACCTTTGCATAATTAATTTCATACGATTTGGTGGAGCAATTAATTTTAATATTACTTGGAGGAATAAGTAATAATATTTTTAATACAAACAAATATAGTTGGGTGATTTGCATAATTTAATATTACTTATTGGAATAAGTAATACTTGGTGGGATAATACATTATTTTATTGGTGTGGCAAACTTTTATTTTATTATTTCCGTTACTTTGGAATAATAAAATGGCAAACATATCACACTTAACTTTGTCGGAGACACAAAAATTAACGGGCACTAATTTCAATGTATGGAGCCATAAGATTTTAACGGTCGCAGAGTTTCGTGATTGTGATAAAATAATCAAGGGTGATGAAAGTCGACCAATGATGAACCTCGAGGATTATGAAAACGTCATAAGCGTTATTGCTTCTCAAGTTATCGGTGTCGGATGATTTGATCTTTGGAAGTGCGAAATGCCATTGTGGCAAGTACATTGTGGGCGATCAAGGATAAATATCGACATCGAAAGAGTCGGGTTTTATACGAAAAAAGCTTTTTTCCGTGAAGTTCTGATAAGGTGGATCGTTGTCGAGCACTTCGGATGAAAGACCTCGAGACCAGTTATCTTCCATCAACAAAAAGGTGGACGACGATGATATGGTGGCTCTGGTTTTGAACAACTTACCTTCTTCGTATGAGTCATTTGTGGAGGCACTCCATTTAATGGCTAAAAGTCAAACACTCACATTTGACAAGGTGAGTTCCTACCTGTTGCAAAAGGAACGGAGACAACTTCAGGTAGAATCTAATTGTGACCATTCAAAGAGTGCTCTTGTCACTCAGTCAAAGGGAAAGTGGAAACGTCAATCTGGTGAGTCTTCCACTCGGTATCAGGTCACATGTTATTACTGTCACAAGGTTGGGCACCTAAAGAAGGATTGCCAGGAAGCGGAAGTATGATCTTTTCGCAGAACAAAAAGCCATGTGATGAGGACATGTGGCAACAGTTGTAGAAGAACGGGATTCGGATGATGGGCATGCTCTTTATTGTCTTACGACATCATGCTCGAATGACAGTGGTACTAGTTCTTTGGATCATTGACTATAGTGCGTCTCCGTACACTTTTCATGTCGTAGGACCGAAATGTTTCATTTACGCAAATATTTGTTTTGAATCGGTACTACTAGCTGATGGAGAAACACTTGCGAGTAGAAGGGATAGGATATATATGCATTGTATTGAATAATGCTCATAAATTGTTAGTACGAGAATGTTAGATATGTAACTTCTTTACAAAAAAATCTTCTATCTATTCAATCGATTATTTGAAAATCCCAATATTTATGTGGATTTATGTGGAAAGAAGTATGTTGTCTACGATATCAAATAGAGACGAATAATTGCCCTTGGTATTGGGGAAGGTGGTCGACGTATCGGCTTGTTGTTCCGGCTGCGATCAACATGAATGCACGTGTTGAGGATAGCTCCACCATTCGGGGAAGTGCAAGAGGCTGCGATGCCTTGGGAGGAAGTCATTCCTCACAAATCTGTTGACTTGGATACAATCAACCTACATGCATCTATTGTGGAGGGAATATCCACTATACTAGGTGTACGGGAGGCGGACATGCCTTGGGAGGATGGATTTCCTCATTCTGAAGAACAATTTGTTGTGGACGGAGACTCCACTATTCCAAATGCACTAATGATGCATGGTGAGATGGCATGCCCGACCACTCACTCAGAGGTCCTTGCTCAAAGGACAGTAGAGTCTGACCAGTTTGCTCATTGTGTTGTGAACAATCTTTCCCAACAAAAGGGGATAGATGAGCAAATAGATGAGTTGATTCTCACTTCTATCACTATTGAGACAGAGACCACTGCTGAGACGGAGATGGTTGTTTCTCCTACTATTTCGGAGTTGGTTCTAACTCCTACTGCACAGATGGTCACATTTCTCTTCTTGAAAAAGTTGGATGAGCACTACATGGTGGTGCAAGGACGTGATCGAGGTGACTTTGATTGCAGGATGATTGAGTCTTTGTACAGACTCCAGCAAGCTACACAAGCCTGGAACAGAGTTTTCAATCCACTTCTCCGAGGTTCTGATTTCAGCACTCTGGAGATGGGGCTGACACTCTCAACCATTAGTGATTCATCACTGGTCAATGAATCACGTAATAGAGAACCAGTGGACTACTTGTCATATCTTTTGTTCATAGGACCAGATTTTTTTTTGCGGTTCTTCATTCGACAACCATGCAACATAGTCATGGATTGCTGATTTTAAAGTACAACTTATGGCACAGTCTGTAGATGTAATGACTAAACATATGAGTTTTAGGAAATTTGTAAAATTTGGGGACAAACTTTGTTTTGTTTTCGGTTTAGTCATTAAGAGGGGGTGTTAAAATATAACACTTTATATAGCATGTAAAAAACAGTTATGTAGTTGTTCGGTTTGTAAATGTTCAACCACCTCTTCACATATAAATAAACCTCTGCTGTGTCATTCCAGCAGTGCAGTTTGCCTTCTGTATTCTTTCTTCTCTTTGAATATGCTAACAAAATAAAGTGAGAAACAATCGGTAATTGCATTTTAGGAGTTTTATTATTGACGATAGAAAAAATGGCATGAGAAACACTATCTGTTGAGGGGAGTTGGAATCACTATGTATGCTATTCGGACACATGAACTTTCTCGTAATGTCACCTTTCCTCACATGCAGCCCGAGGGCCATTCAGTCCTAACCCTAGTCATGCCCAAGGGTTACGGACGATATGAGCTATTGGGTATGGATATCTAGTCCATTCTTTATAATTTTCCGTTGACGATGGGAATATAAAGTGCTTTCGAAGGGACTAGATGTTATGTTTTATTGTTGGAAGGGGCCACTTAACTCCTAATCTTCTAATTTTGCGTTGGAGTTCACTTTTTGGACCATGGCGACTTGAAAAGGAAAAAGTAACTTTAAGTTACTTTTTTAATTTGGTCTTCCCTAGGGGAAAATGCGACTTGGGCTTTTTAGGGTTCCTTGTCATGGGAAAAGTTATATAAGGAGTGGAGAGGTGAAAAGATGGTGATTCATGCAAACACTTATTTTTCTTTCATGTGCAACTGCTGTTTGCAAATATCCAGCTTGTGGAGTAAGATCCCACGGGAACCTTAGCTTTGGTGGTGAGAGATCCATCCCTAGCTAGTAGGGCACTCTTTGGTGGTGAGAGATCCACCCTAGTTTGTCATTTTGGAGCTGAAATCAGGGCTGTTCTTTAGAGATATTTTCAGAGGGTTTCAGTGAAGGGTTTTGGAAGATTTTGGGCATTTTTGGAGGAGAGATTTCAGGGTTTTTCAGGGCAGATCTACGGCAACCTCTTTGGCAAGGTCTAACATCAGTTTGAAGGCATTTGCAAGGGTTTCAGCCATCTCCCAAGTGGGGCGACTTGTTTTGAAGATTGCAGACCTGTTTTGGAGGGTTTCCATTTCCTCAAATTCTGATTTGAGGTGGGATATCATCTCCTATATTTATAGATAATATTTCTAGGCTTTCATAATTTTTGCATCTCTATTTCGGAAGATATTAATTTTAGAAGTTTTCAGATGTTTAGGGCACGCTGTAATTTTCTGGCAGCATTTTGTTATTCGAAAAATTCCAAAAATTGTTCTATAATATCTGTTATTGTATTAGCAAGCTCCATTTAAAATTTCCGAGAGATTTGAGAAAGTATTTTGGAGCTATCCATTATTTTTCTTCATTTACCCTAGATTTAATTTTCTGCAAAAATCAGATTTTGTTTGGCTGCAATTTGTCATTTTTGCATATTTTAAAGGGATATCCTACAAGGATATTTCAAAGGTGGTATCAAAGTAGTTGTTTCTCCACTTTTGTTGGGATTGAAAGATAGAGAGAGAGAGAGAGACAATGATTAGTTGGGTGTGGATCGATGAAACAATTGTCACCAATATGGTGAAGTAGTAAGAGACTACTAATCTCTATTTGAGCCAGCTTACGGAGAGATTAGCAAGGCAAAGATAGACAAAGGGGAAGCTAGCAATATGGGACAACATGGTAATAGAGGTGAGAGTGGACATTTAGGACAGGGGGTCCCCTTATGCTTCTACCTAGGACCTTTGGGACTCCACAAACTTTCTTTTTGAAGGATCCGGAAGTTTCACGAGACACGATAGCTCGTAGACATTGTGGATGAGGAATCTTGTTAGGAGAGGTACTAGACATTGAGTTAGGGTTTTTGGGATAACATGCCATTTCAGGAGTATTGTAAATTGAAGATTGGTAATGAGCCCAGAGAGATCACCAGCACAGTGCACGAGTTTGAGAGGAGATTGGGACAAATCTCTATTCCACACTTCGATGGTTCTAAGAAGTGTACCGCATAGTCTTTGATTCGAAGTTGAGGACTTGACTTGAATCCCATGCATGAAGAGGATGCAATTAAGTTTGCTTATCGTACACCTCGAGGAGATGCTCACGGCCCGGTGGCATCATGGGTTGATCACACGAGGACAAATGCACATCACCACTTATGCAGATTTTACACGAGAGGTTGATGAGCAGATTTGTGACAGAGAGGACCCAGATAGGCACTTGAGAGAGAGTTGACTCACTTGAGGCGAGACAGGTTCTCTAGACCCGATGGGTGGGGATTTTCAGAGGTTATCAGTTATGGTATCGATGTTTGAGAGATGAGGTTGACTTCATTCTTCATGGCGGGGTTGACTATTGCTTTAGCAGGATTCGTGAAGGCATTTGAGCCTTCTTCCTTACATGAGGCCATTATGAGAGCACGTTATTTGGAGTTATCCACTCCAAAATCGAGATTCCACCTCGAATTCGAGGCTAAGGTATTTCCTTCGAGAGCTGATGGTTTACAACTGAAGGGGCCCCCACCTAGGCAGGATGCAGCGAGGAGACCATTTGTATCAAGAGAGGATAGAGATGAGTTGAGGCGAAAGAAACTATGTTTCGATTGCCGCACACCATGGGTTCCAGGACATGATTGTAGAGGGAAAGGAAGGCCCAATTCATAGAGGTCTTCGAGGAGAGTGAGAGCGAGGGAGCAGGATGCTCAGGAGTTGGAGGATGGAGATGGAGAGACATTGGATAGTGCAGGGGTTGAACAGGAGGAGGAGACTTTTCCCCATGAGACTATTGCCACTTTGTCTAGTACCCGAGGTACAAGGCATTCAAAGTCAGGGGAGTATTGCAGGGTTAGAGAGTAGTAGTACTCATTGATAGTGGGGCAACCCACAACTTCATTGATGCATCTTTGGTAGAGAAGCGGGGATTACAGGCGAGAAGACTTTGAGGGCTTGATGTAGTGGTAGCCAATGGGAGTCCATGAGATGCATGCGGCGAGTTCCATTTGGTGAGTATTACCATGGGTAACCATACAGTTATCGATGACTTCTATGTGGTTGGTATTGGAGAGACCAACCTTGTGCTCGGTGTACAGTGGCTCCATTCTCTTGGAGAGTTTCGGACTAACTTTCAGACAATGGAACTCAAGTTCAAGTCCGAGGGGAAGAATGTAACCTTGAGGGGTTTATCTTTAGATGCCCCTGGGGTTGTTTCAAAGCAAAAAGAATCGAGAGGCTCCGAGAGGCACAATGGGGTTGATTGGGCGGTACAGTGCTTGGTTTCTACCAAGCAATCAAAGGATGGACAACTAGAGTATCATGTGGATATAAAGGGGCTATTGGATAGGCACAGTGCAGTTTTTAGTGACATACCTCCAGGTGTACCTCCAGATAGGGGATTTGAGCATGTGATTGAGCTTGAGGACACTAGACTGTAGTTGAACTACTCCTTCTTGTCATCCCAAAGCAGTTTAAGGATGAGATTGAGAGGACTATCCATGAGCTTATTGACATGGGACACATTAGGCCGAGTTCCAGTCCTTTTGCTTCTTCGGTGGTATTGGTGAAGAAGAAGGATGGGACCATGCGGATGTGCATCGACTACCGAGCATTGAACAAGAAGACAATCAAGAACAAATATCCAGTGCCACGTATTGATGAGCTGTTAGATGAGCTACAGGGGGCAATCTATTTTTCTAAAATAGATTTGCGATCTGGATATCACCAGATCAAGGTTAGAAGCAGGATGTGGATAAGACCGCTTTCGGATGCCATTATGGGCATTTTGAGTTTCTAGTGATGCCATTCGAATCGCATCTAATGCACCGGCTACATTCGTCTTGCATGAACCACGTGTTCAACCGCCACTGCGGAAGTTTGTATTGGTTTACTTTGATGATATATTGGTATACAACGGGACTTGGGAGAGCCATATCGCCACCTTGATGAGATATTAGGGATATTAGAAGCTAATTTGCTTTATGCAAAAGCTTCTAAATGTGAGTTTGGCATGATGGAATTGCTATATCTTGGATATGTGATTGGTGGAGGAGTAAAGGTGGACAAAGAAAATACAGGCAATTTTGGATTGGCCGCCACCCTGAGACATTGACACATCTTAGGGGATTCTTGGGATTGTGCACCTATTACAGGAGGTTTGTGAAGAACTTCTCACGATTGACTGCCCCATTGACTGATTTGACAAAGAAAGGAGCTTTCGCTTGGTTAGAAAGCGGCCTGACAATGGTTTTGATCATCGAAGGGAGTGGCGAGTTCATGTCCCATCCTCGCATTACTAGATTTTCTCGGCCATTTGTTCTAGAGTGTGATGCATCAGGAGAGGGGATTGGATCGGTGCTTATGCAGGATAGGCATCCCATTGCTTATGAGAGTCGGAAATTGAGCCCGGTAGAGAGAGGGTATTCAATTTACGACAAGGAGATGTTGGCCATCATGCATGCCTTGGCCAAATTGACAGAAGACTTGGTGTGCGACAAATTTGTGGTATGTACGGATCACAATCGTTTGAGGTTCTTCTTGGGGCAAAAGGATCTCAATGACCGCCAGTAGAGATGGGTGAACAAGGTACAAATCTATGACTTTGACATAGAATACACTAGAGGTAAGAATAATGTTATTCTTTGATGCTTTATCTAGGAGGCCTTACCTTACTACTATCGTTGAGTTCTATGTCTGAGATTTCAGCTGATTGGAAGGCTCACATACTTGTTGAGTATTCTAAGAGTCAGTTTGCATGTGAGATCATGGATGGGATTATCAAGGATGACCGATCTAGGGTGGTTGATGATCTCATTTTCTATAAGGATCAGATTTTCCTTGCACTAGGGTCGAAGATGAAGGACAAGATCCTTCGTGCAGTACATGATACGCCATTAGCTGGACATCCCGGATATTTCAAAACATACAGGTACATTAGAGAGAGATTCACTTGGAAGGGGATGAAGGACGATGTCCTTAATCACGTCAGAGAGTGTATGGTTTGCCAGCAAACCAAATCGGAGCATTCTTTTCCTGCAGGGTTACTCCAGCCTCTTCCCATCCTGAGAAGTGGGAGAGCATATCCATGGATTTTATCACAGGACTCCCTATGGTGCATGGGCACAATTGCATTTATGTGGTAGTTGATCGATTGACCAAGTATGCGCATTTCTTTTCTCTACCTAAGAAGCATGAGGCAACTGACGTGGCTCAGGTATTTTATACAGGGTTTTTAGGCTTCATGGTTTGCCTAAAAATATTGTCAGTGACAGGGATAAGATCTTCATGAGCACTTTTTGGCAGGAGATATTCAGACTTGCAGGTACTGAGTTGACTCCCAGCACAAGCTATCACCCTCAGACTGATGGGCAGACGGAGATTGTTAACAAATGGATAGAGGGCTATTTGCGGAGTTATGTGACGAGACATCAACAGGCATGGATCAGATGGTTGCACATGGGCGAGTATTGCTACTGATACCACATATCTAGATGAGCATCGACATGACTCCTTTCAAAGCTTTGTGTGGATACGATGCCATGTCATTTGCTGATTTGGTATTAACAGATGGATAGCCGGGCTCCCAAAGCTCGAGATTGGTTATAGGAGAACCAGGACATCTGCGAGCTCTTAAGGAGAACCTGCAAAGGCGCAAAATCGCAGTAGAAGGTTTATGCGGATAGACACAGGATAGAGAGGTCCTTCGAGGTAGAAGATTTGGTATTCCTACGTTTGCAGCCATACAGGCAATCGTCACTCAAGCATAAGGGGGCAGAAAAGCTAAAACCACGGTTTTATGGTCCATACTGAGGTAGCTTTCGGCGAGTGGGTGCAATTGCGTGTGAGTTGGATCTTCGAGCACAGTAAGATACATAATGTCTTCCATGTGTCATGCCTTAAGAGGGCACTTGGACAACATATTGTACCTTCTACAGAGTTGCCACCATTGGACGAGGAGGGGAAACTAGTTTTAGAACCAGAGTCTATTAGTGAGGTCAGACAGAGGAAGCTCAGGAGCAGAGAGATTACAGAATGCTTGGTACGGTGGAAGGGTTTGCCTCTTGAGGATGCTACTTGGGAGGAGAGCGAGATTCTACAAACATCTAGTTTGCATTTGCTTGGGGACAAGCAAACTTTGGGAAGGAGGGCTGTAATGTCCCCTTTCCCTCGCCGCGAGCTTTGAGGGCGATTCGGGTCCTAACCACGGTCATGCCCAAGGGGTTACGGACGATATGAGTTATTGGGTATGGACATAGTTCAAAAAATCGTAAATCGGGATTAATCGGCAGGCCAAATTTTGAATCGGAAATCGGAAATCGGCAAAAAATCGGCATTAATCGGCAACTTTATCGCTACTTTTAAAAACATTTAAATTCATAAAATATACTTAAATTAAATGTAAAAACAATGTTAAATGATGCGAGAAGTGACTCTATAGAATGCCATAGGCCCATATGCATATTTTCAATTAAGTTTTGACCAAAAAAGAGAGTACAAAGTTTGCAAACAAAAAAATAAAAAATATTGTTTTATGAAAATAAGAAAAATATTGCCATCAATGCATAGAGCTCGAGAAAATATGCACTTTTAGAGAAAACAACACCTGAAACGGAGCCACATAATGAAAGTTATAGCACATGCAAGTTTTTGCTGCTACATCTTCCCGGACCCTTTCCAAAAATGGCAAATTTTTTTTTTGTCCTTGTGATTTTTTCGCCAAAAGGAAAAATATGCCAAAAAAGGAAAGAAATTCCAAAAACGGAAAAGAGGAGAATGGAGGAAACCCGAACCGCGCAAGTGAAAAAACGACTCAGATTTGGGGCCACGATTTTCCACCACGATTTCACCCGCGATTTTCCATGATTTTCGAGTGTACCCGAGCCGCGCAAGTGAAAAAACGACTCAGATTTGGGGCCACGATTTCACCCGCGATTTTCCACGATTTTCCATGATTTTATCCACGATTTACCACGATTTTCGACTGTATTTTATCACCAAAAATCGCGATTTATCGCCATATCAAAAATCGCGATTTTTCAGAAGATATATCGTTTTCATGGTTGCAAACGATTTATCGCCGATAAATCGTGATTTTTGAAACAGAAGGTATGGATATATAGTCAATTATAATTTTCCGTTGGCGGGAATATAAAGTGTTTTGAAGGGACTAGATGTTATGTTTTATCGTTGGAAGGGGCCACTTAACTCCTAGTGTTCTAATTTTGCGTTGGGGGTCACTTTTTGGACCATGGCGACTTGAAAAGGAAAAAGTAACTTTAAGTTACTTTATTAATTTGGTCTTCCTAGGGGAAAATGCGACTTGGGCTTTTTAGGGTTCCTTGTCATGGGAAAAGTTATATAAGGAGTGGAGGGGTGAAAAGATGGTGATTCATGCATACACTTATTTTTCTTTCATGTCTGTTGCTGTTTGCAAATATCCGGCTTGTGGAGTAAGATCCCACGGGAACCCTAGCTTCGGTGGTGAGAGATCCATCCCTAGTTAGTAGGGCACTCTTCGGTGGTGAGAGATTCACCCCAGTTTGTCATTTTTGGAGTTGAAATTAGGGATGTTCTTTAGAGATATTTTCATAGGGTTTCGGTGAAGGGTTTTGGAAGATTTTGGGCATTTTGGAGGAGAGATTTGGGGTTTGTCGGGGCAGATCTACGGCAACCTCTTGGAACCTCTTCGGCAAGGTCTAGTATCAGTTTGAAGGCATTTGCAAGGGTTTCCAGCCATCTCCCAAGTGGGGCGACTTGTTTTGAAGATTGCAGACCTGTTTTGGAGGGTTTCCATTTCCTCAAATTCTGATTTGAAGGTTGGGATATCATCTCCTATATTTATAGATAATATTTCCAAGGTTTCATAATTTTTGCATCTATATTTCGGAAGATATTAATTTTAGAAGTTTTCAGCTGTTTAGGGCACGCTGTAATTTTCTGGCAGCATTCTGTTATTCGAAAAATTCCAAAAATAGTTCTATAATATCTGTTATTGTATTAGCAAGCTCCATTTAAAATTTCAAGAGATTTGAGCAAGTATTTTCGGAGTTATCCATTATTTTCTGTTCGCTGCCCTAGATTTAATTTTCTGCAAAAATCAGATTTCTGTTTGGCTGCAATTTGTACATTTTTCGCATATTTTAAAGGGATATCGACAAGGGATATTTCATTTTCATCATATCTTGGTTATCAGATTATCATGAAATACATATGTTTATTTCTCTTGCCACTTCCATGTTGTGGCCTAAGTTGGTTGATCAAGAGCCAAGAGATGAGAAAAGCAATGGAAAGGATATGTGATAAGTAGGAGTTCAAAGCTCAAGAAGCAAAACCCTAAATGTACCACAATTGCATGATATTTCTGCATGTAAACACCTTTGGGAATAAGTCCACACACGAAACTATGGACAATGCTTGAGCCGCACACTACATTAATATTGCTGCTTTGAAGATGGGAGGAATCCTTGTTCAAAAGAGCTCGAGAATATAAAGACACCAAAAGTAGTAGGGAAAAAAAGTGACATGGGAGCATGTAAACATCAAACTCATCTTGAACAATACAAGTTAGGATTATTCTTTGGCATTATGTTGAGTGCCGAGTATGGCTCCTTGCATTCTCATAAGAACCACAAAAATTATTACCACTTAATCTTTGAATCTCCAAGCTGTAAAGCATTGTGGAGTTTGCAATTGAATAAGCAATTACACTGTTTGAAGAGATATCCTGAAAGTGCAATTTAGAGTGTTGAATCTTTAGCATTAAAAGTGAAGCATACCTTATGAGCAATCTTGATTTTGTGTTCCATAACAAATAAAAACTAGTACATATAAGCTCGATACCCTACCACAGTGAATCAGCAAGAAGCAACTATTCTATTCATAAGGCACCACAACTATATACAGAAATACAGCACAGAAACCATTCAGATTAACAAGATAAAGTCATAGATTAGACATGTGATATACAGAAAGGTCTCATTCTCATTATGATTATTTATAATATGCAAGTTATCTAGAATACATATCAGTAGCATACAGGCAGAGTTATGAGAGGGCTCCTCTGATAGGCAGGCATGTCTGTTCCACCTGAACATCCTGCATACATTTACCTAACATACTAAAAAACCCAAAAGTGGTGACAATGTCATTTGTCTTATTCATATATTTATTTAAAAATTGCCACAATAACCAATTTGATGACCAATCTGTTTTACAAGAAATTGAATACTCAAGGGCCATTGCTCTTGTTACCAATCGGAAGGATAAAAATGAAGTAGTCGATGCCAAAGATGGCCTAGGTACAAGTTTTGGACAGTATACTGTGGGTTTCAAATTCCTCTAGAACATGGGATACAAAGGAGGTGGATTAAGAAAGTATGATCAAGACATAGATGAACCATGGAGGCTGAAGTAAGAGCAACAGATAGAGGTCCCATTTACAGTGATACAAGAACCTTTGAAACAGGTAAATGTCCAAAAGGGCTTAGATTTTGTGAAAGGTGTAATTTTTCACAATGAGAAGCATGAAACAAGGAACAGGAAATTGGAAACAGGTAAGGAAGGAAAAATTGAATGTGATAATTTTAGCAGGCCTGAACATTACAAAATGAAATAATGGAACCCACATGCTTGCATGCATCAAACTTAATTATTCTTCTCATACAAAGATTACACATAGGTACTTTGGGAAGGATAGTTGGCCAAGTCAAATTTAAAGACAAGGATGCATGAACAGGTAAATGTGACCAAGATTTGGTTTCCCAAAGATGATTCGGTGAAGCTACGGTATTGATAAAACTTGACAAATTGAAAGCTCATGACTATAATGGCTAATGGGATATACCTTACACATTTAATGAAGTAAATTCTAGGCTTGTTTCAATCTCTAGTCATCTGTGAGAAATAATAATTGTAATTTTTCCCCCCCTTTTGCAGAATGTATATGATACTAGGGGTGTTAAAGATCGTATTTTCTAGATTACTTCAATAATTAATAACTCTTTTTACTGCTGATTAATTAGCAAGTACTTGAAAGAATCGTTCTATCATCTTGTTTTGTTTTCTGCTGTCTTTATTGTTAGGAGGAAAAAGAAATTTGCTCACTGGTCTCTATTATATTAGATTTTTCATTTGGAAATCTATCAAAAGTCACAATGTATGTTTGAGGATCCCAAATTTGATCAAAAATCTGTAGTTGATTTTATTCCATAACTTTTTCTTCTTCAGATGGTCATGTCGAAGTTGTAACCTGGATTCCAATTTTACATCAATGTCATTTCGACCATGCGACCTGAAAATGGCAAAGCTTTTATCAACTCTTCACACTTTTAGATCGACTTTCAGCTTTGAATTAAGGTAATGCAAATCTGTAATGTATTCAACCACCCTCAATGTTTATCTTGATATTGTTCCTACATTGCAGTTAGATATTCTATGTAGTCTATGTCCATTTTGATATGTGTTTATAATTTGTTGTCATTAAGCTTTACATATTATCTTTTGTCAGATTTGCTAGAAAGGGTAGTATCATAGTTGGTACTCGCCAAATCCAAATACTCATGAGACCCTAAAAAAAAAAACTCGGCAATATTCGGCCAATACACTGGGAATACTTGGCAACTTAAAAAATACTCAAATTTATTTAAAAAACATAAATTTGCTCATTCTTAGGAATACTCACCAAAACTCGGCGAATACTGGGAATACTACGCCAAAACTCTATAGGAATAAATGAATAAGACTTCCCCTTTTATAATTGTTTTGTATGGTTATGCGGTTATGAATCGCTAACTAATTTTGTAATGTCTTTGCATAATAAATACCCGGACACAACCCATTTGTACAGTGTGTATTCCGGTTTTCTCTTCAATCATTCTTTACACATTTATTCGGTTTATTCTCTCTCTCCGCAAATTCTAATAGTGGTATTAGAGCGTGGGGCAAGCAAAGAGAGGGAGGAAGAAAGATATTTTTGTGAGTCCCATTAGGGCACGCTGTATGTGCAGATCGCGAATCGAAGAAGAATCTGATCCACGAAAATCACGCCGTACTCACGTTTTTAGAAAAAATCACACTTTGTACTCGCGTTTTCTTAAAAAAAAAAAGTCACGAAAATACAATCGTGAATGGCATGTTTTTCAGGAAAATAACAACATTTTCGAGCACAAATAGTCAGATTTTAATAGCCACGAAAAATCGTGATTTTAGACATTTTATAGTCGCGATTTGTGCTAATATGGTGCATTATTATAGTCACGAATTGCTAGGGCACAAACATTTTCACGAGACTTAACAGCTGGAAAGACGCTTGAAGCAAAAAGACTACTGCGCTAGAGGCATTTTAAGCTGTGAACTGTGTTGGTATTTTATTTTATTTTATTTATTCATTGCCAAAATACGCGTGATTGTATTTATTCTATTTTATTAAAATGGAAATGCCCTTAGAAAAATATTTTGGTCTAAATTTTCATACATGGAGAGAGAAAATACAAATGCAACTTGTGAATAAAAATTTGTGGGGCATTGTAAACGGAAAGAGACAACACCTACCGATGCATCGAAATTGTTAGAATGGCAAAGCAGTAGAGATGATAGAGCGAAATCTATTATTGGCCTTGCTCTCTCGACGACTACGAACTTCATCATGTAGACCTAGACAAATCATCGAGGAAATTTGGGATACTCTAAATAAATTATTTGGAGCGAAAGTAGTCAATGCCAAATTTTCCCTGAAACTTCAATTATATAGGTTCAAAATGGATGACGGAGTCTTTATGTCAAGCCACATCAATAATCTAAGGTCCTTGATCGGACAACTAGCGAAGTGAAAAGCTGCGATTGAGGACAAAGATGCCAAAGCTATCTTATTAAATAGTTTGTCTTGAAATATAGCAATGTAGTTTTTACCCTCGGTCAAATTCAATCTCAATCTCTGGATGATATGATAGCAGCTCTTCTAAATGAGAAAAACAAACTACGAGAGGATCACAAAGGTCATTCCCGTGAAGAAAGTGCATTCTATTCTAGAACCGAGAAAATATCATAGAAGATCGAGATAAGTTGGAGATTGAATGTCATTATTGTAAGAAAAGAGGTCACACAACATGGGATTGTCGTGTTCGAGCCAATGATGTGCTCAAGGGTAAAGTCATATCAAATACAGCCAATATAGCCATGGTTGAAGACCCACCGGATGCAGAAGGTAGTGAGGATAGTGACGAATACGTGCTATAAAGATGCTCTAAACTTTGAAGGCAAGAAAGGATACAGGGTAGATGAAGCTCGGTATGGATGGTTGCTCAGATAGTTTGGGAGACTGTGGATCTTGGGAATTATACCCTCACGAGGGTCATGAGACAACTTGATGGAGCTTGTGGATGGCTCAGTATGGATGGTTGTCCAATAATTCGGGAGATCTGTGATTCGGGAGTTTGGGGAGGTGGAATCCGGGAACTCGGGAATTCAGTTCGGGGCTACACCTTTACGAAGGTCATGAAGTAGCTTGATGGAGCCCTACCTTATCATAGCATTGCTTTCAAAGTGAAAGTGTTTGAAGATAGCGTAGTTTTGTTTTGTTAGATTGTTTGTTTTTGAGTTATGTAGGGTAAGTCTTAAGAGGGGTGTAGGAATAAATGAATAAGACTTCCCCTTTGATAATTGTTTTGTATGGTTATGCGGTTGTAACGCTAACTAATTTTGTAATCTATTTCTTTTGCATAATAAATACCCGAACACACAACCCATTTGCATGCAGTGTGTATTCCGGTTTTCTCTTCAATCATTCTTTACACATTTATTCGGTTTATTCTCTCTCTCCATAAATTCTAACAAACTCGACGAGTTGCAATTTTTTTTTCCTTTCTCAAGCGAGTTTTATTGCGAGTTACTCGTTTTGCATGGTTTTTGGCGAGTTTTTAATAACTCAGCGAGTTATAGGCGAGTATTCCAACTATGGGTAGTATATTGCAACTAGAAAGTCTAGGCTTGAGATATGTATTAAAATTGAGCAGGACAATTGCAAATGAAATTTGAACACAATTTCGTTCTTATAAAATCCTGAACTATTGCTTTGACTGGAATTACTTTTAGTGTAGTCACACACCTTGTTATCTGCAATCAAATCTTATTTTCCCTAGCTTTTTGTAGAACTTGTGTTAAGTTCTCATATTTGGAAGGTTGATCAATGTCTTTTGACTCTTTGGTGGGAAAAATCTTAATGTTCTGAATTGTTTTGCAATTTTTCTTCTAGATGCATCTTGAAACTGATTTTAGGATAAGAGTACAGAAAAATCAAGCTATGTAAACATCAAAATATTTCAGTTTTTTCAAATATACTGTTTCTGATGATAATGCGTATTTTGAAGCTCCCGTGCACGTTTTTTATTTTACTATATTTTCTTTCTAGGGAGATTGCATCCTTTTTTGATAGGTAGAAGCTATGTCATAGGGTTTGCCGATTTGAATGATTTTTTTTAAATTTGGCAAGTTTAATCAGAGAGCCAAAAAATTGTTGAAGAAATTTGTGTAGATCAGAAAAAAACAATTTTGCTTAAAACCCTAAAAATCGTGGCTAAAAATTAAAAAAAATGTTGAAAAGTGGTGCAACTAGGGTTAGGCCTTTGGGGTTTTTATTTGCTGAGATTTGGAGTCTAACCCTACATCTCTGTGAATACTCTGATTGGAGATTAGTTTAGTCTTGCCACTTCTTTGTCTAAATCCTAGAGTAAAACATTGCCGTCAAAATCATGCGTCTCAGACTCATTTTGCTTCTAAGTGTGTGAGAAGCTCTAAAAATGACGTATGCTAACATATTGTGAGGAGGTTGAGATTTTGAAGTGTTTGTGTATGGAGGTTGAATTGACATCGACATGTCGTTGACCATCGCTCAAGCCTAGCCGGCGTTTATTTAGTTTTTTAAAGTTTCTTCTTCCTATATTATATAAAGGATCTTAGCTAAAGTTTTAATTTTTAATTTTTAAAATTGATTAGTTATCGATTTTAGATTTTGGTTTTATTTTTTAATTTCTTAATATTTGAATAGTTAATATTTATTTAATAATATTGTTATGTTAAGTTGTATAATTCACAGTTAACATCTATTTAATTACTATATTATTTAGTATTAATATTATTAGTTAATATTTATTTATAGTGATTTCTATTCTTATTATTTTATAGGCTAGGCTAAGGAAAATAAATTAATTTAAGTGGTCAAGGGTTTTTATATTTTAATTGGAAAATGACACTTAAATTATATTATTAATCCAAAAAAAAAGCAGAAATAGAATAAAATAATAATAGAATGATGACTTTATTATTGCTAAAGATAAAATAATAATTAAATAAAACATTCTATTATGGCAAAGATAGAATAATATGAGCATCAAGATCCTATTTTTAGGATGGAGAGAGGATAAAACAATTTTATATTGTTTATTCCTATTTTTAGGATGGAGCGCTAACATGGGAGAGAGGATAAAACAATTTTATATTGTTTATTCCTATTTTTAGGAGGGGCTCCAACTTTGGAGAAGGCCTTGGAAGTTATAAAGACAAATTTGGGGTTTATTATTACATCATCTTGGAAATTTATCAACTACTTCATTGTCTGCAAGTAGCTTTTGCTTTTGCATTAGTAATAGAGGACGAAAACCCTCATTTACACACAAATCTGAGGACGGAAACCCTCATATCTAAGCTTGGCAATTCCATCCAAGGGTTGCAGTGATCATTCAAAGTACAAATATTCATCTAGTTCAGCTAGGGCATCATATTCAAGGGTTGTTTTAGCATCTAGAACAACAAAGTATAACAAGGATTTTTCAGACAAACATCTACAAGGCATACTAGACACTTCCATAGTTGGACGCCACCCTTGGGAGATTGATTCTATGTTGGGCGCCACATTTGGAGAGTTTTTGCAAGGGTTTCAAGCTTGCATGTTTATTTCTTGTAATCCCTTCTTTGTATGGAGATCATCAAAATTGAAAGTAATTGTATATAGATATTCTAGTATTTACCCTAAAGCTGATTTGAAAATAAATAAATAAATTCTATTTTGTTTACAATTGGGGTTTGTTGTTTTTATAAAAATCAGTTTATTGTTGCTGTCATAAAAGTTAATTTTTTATATTCTGCCCTAGGGTTTGATAAAATATCTAGATTTGTTAGAAATTATTTAGAGGATATTACAATGGTATCAGAGTGAATTTCCTCCTAGCTTGTGAAGAGGAAAAAAAAAAAAAAAATTGCAGCTTTGAACTTCATGCAGGGTAGTGACAAAGAAGTCAGGTACTACCAAAGGGAGAAAAAGAAAGGTACAAACAACCAAAAGTCATGGGTAACAAGGATCTCGAATGAGGCACACTTTGACAGGCTTGTTCAGGGACAAGGATAGGTTAGCTGATATGATGGGTTAGTTAATCCAAGTTATGCGCAGGCACGAATGTGCAAAGGGCTCCAAACGGTGAGGGAAGCTCTTTAGGAGTGAACCATAACCAGCCCTATCAGAGGACAACCATTGGTTCTATTGTTAGGCCCTTTTAGCCTAACTTCCTATGTAGAGAGGAAGCAATTCGGGAGGCAGAAATTCAACCTACCATAGCAAATGATATTGTTGCTAGCTATGAGGAGTATAAGGTACTTTCGGTGAGATTAGAGATGCCATATCCCTCACCAATTTTATTAATTTGAAGGAAAGCAGGGGTGGACCAAGAGTTGAACCTAGGCCACAAACTAATCAGAGAGACCTACAACAGGCTTTAGGGAAGTTGTCACTCCCTACTTTTGATGGATCTAATAAGAGTTCTCCCTTAGTGATGAGGAGAGAGGAAGAAATCGTGGGGCATGAACCAAAGAAAGAAAAATCAGATCTGCAAGAAGGTTTTGGGGTGGAGTTCCAAGAAGACCATGTTGAGGGCATGAACATGAAAAAAGGGCTTTACCGGTTGCTAATGTTGATTTTTAGTTTGCTGGAATTTTTAGAAACAATGAGAAGCAAATTGATTGTGTTCATGACTTTAACAAGAATCATGAAGATGTTTTATTGACTTCTAATGTTTGCATGCATCAACAAGATTCACTTGTTGAATGTGAAGAGTTCAAGGTGAAGAAGAATGTTGATCCTAACCCGAAGTTCGAGTCACAAGGTTGGGATGTTGAAGATATCTCAACCAAGCTTCATTGGCAAAGGAAGGTGAACAAGTTGAGGACAACCAAAGGTATGAAAGTGTTGTGGATTTGTTGCTTCCTACTAAGTCATTTTAGATGTGTGGTCATCATGGACAACATAGTGGAAATGGTGATAGAGTGAAGAACACTTTGAGTGGCAAAGGGCACATAGATCCGTTCATACAAGTTCCAAATTGTGTGAACATGAGAGTTTGGGATCCTGGTATTTGTAGAAGGGACTTGCAATTGCTTGAGGGCAAACAATTTTGGGAAGGGCGGACTGTAATGTCCCCTTTTAGAATTAATTAATTTTGGATACCGAAGCCTATTCTTATTATTTTCCGTAGGCTAAGGGAAATTAAAGAGGGAAATAAATTAATTTAAGTGGTCCAAGGGTATTTTTATATTTTAATTGAAAAAGGACACTTAAATTATATTATTAATCAAAAAAAACAAAAATAGAATAAAATAATAATAGAATGATGAACTTCTATTATGGGGCGCTAAAGATAGAATAATAATTAAATAAAACATTCTATTATGGGGTGCCAAAGATAGAATGGGCTGCATGAGCATCAAGATCCTATTTTTAGGATGGAGAGAGGATAAAACAATTTTATATTGTTTATTCCTATTTTTAGGATGGAGTGCCAACATGGGAGAGAGGATAAAACAATTTTATATTGTTTATTCCTATTTTTAGGAGGGGCACCAACTTTGGAGAAGGCCTTGGAAGTTATAAAGGCAGATTTGGGGTTTATTATTACATCATCTTGGAAATTTATCAACTACTTCATTGTTTGCAAGTAGCTTTGCTTCTGCATCAATAATAGAGGATGAAAACCCTCATTTACACACAAATTTGAGGACGGAAACCTCATATCTAAGCTTGGCAATTCCATCCAGGGGTTGCAGTGATCATTCAAAGTACAAATATTCATCTAGTTCAGCTAGGGCATCATATTCAGGCTGTTTTAGCATCCAAAACAGCAAAGTACAACCAAGGATTTCTTTAGACAAACATTTGCAAGGCATATTGGACACTTCCATAGTTGGACGCCACCCTTGGGAGATTGATTCTATGTTGGGCGCCACATTTGGAGAGTTTTTGCAAGGGTTTCAACTTGCATGTTTATTTCTTGCAGCCTTCTACATATCTGGATCATCAAAATTGAGCCAGTAATTGTATAAAGATTTTGGTATTTACCCTGAAGCTGATTTGAAAATAAATAAATAAATTCTATTTTGTCTGCAATTGGGGTTTGCTGTTTTTATAAAAATCAGTTTATTGCTGCTGTCATAAAAGTTCAATTTTTATACTGCTGCCCTAGGGTTTGATAAAATATCCAGATTTGATGGGAGAGTCATCCAAGAACACCACCAGGCTGGGAGGAGGGGCAGGGGAGCATAACTGGTACTTGGAAGAGTGGGGAAGCACAAAATCCTTGACCTCTTTAGATATAAACCCTTTAGATATAAAGCATGGTAACTGTCAAGACCAAGTTCAAAAAACGTAAATTGGGATTAATCAAATTTTGAATCGAAAATCAAGAATTGGCAAAAAAATTAATGTGGCAACTTTATCGCTACTTTTAAAAACATTTAAATTCATAAAATATACTTAAATTAAATGTAAAAACAATAATATAATAGTATATATTCATAAAATGGTAAAACGAATTAAAAATACAATATAATTGATAATCATTTGAGTAAATGTTTAATACATAACTAAATATATTAATTTGTTTTACTGTTATATAATTATATTACTATTAGTCTATTATAATTATAACAAAGTAATATAACAATAATTTAATTATAACATTATTATAATTATAAAGGTAATATATAGTAATTAATTATAACAGCATTACGGTTTTACTATTATAAGTTATAACTAAATATATTAAATTATTAATATTACGAATTTATTGTTATTTTATTTTGTTTTGTATACATTTAATATATTACTGGTATAACAACAATATATTAAATGTATACAAAATGAATGAATCTGAAAATTCGTTTTATTAAATGTATACTTTTAAAATCTTAAAAAAAATGAAAAAGAAATATACGACTAGGGCTAGGGCCACGAACTGGCACGAAAAGGGCAGGAAATGCCACTAAACCACCACGGAAAACACCACGAAATGCCACGAAACCACCACGGATTGCTGGAAAACAGGTACGAAACGAGTCGCAGGAAGAAAAACAAGCCACGCAGGGAAAAAACGAGTCAGATTTCGTGTTTTTCACATTTATACCTAGTCAGATGTGCACGAAGAAAGTCGCAGCATAAAAAACGAGCCCGTGGAAAGAGAAAACAACATAAAAAACAAATCGATTTAGTTTATTTTCGTGTTATACCCTAGCCGCTGTTTTTTCCCCGATTTTCGCCGATTTTAGCCGCGATTTTCAACGATTTTCGAGGGTTTTTGACCGCGATTTATCGGCGATTTAACAGATTTCAAAAATCGCGATTTTTTGTAAGTTTAATGCTTTGCAAGTAACGTGATTTATCGCGATTTTGGTGATTTTTGAATCAGAGGTCAAGACTGATAATCATTTGAGTAAGTAATTCCTCCAGCCTTATAGATCGTCCTAGCTTGCAAGATATCATTTGAGAGATGCTCACCAGCTGTTGCACCTTGAGTATGAATCTTGTTGAGGAGATACAAGCTCCTCAACTTCTGGGAGCTGTTCGGAGTCACCTGAACACCATGGAGGGGCAGGTGGCAGGGTACCTAGCACTGGATGCAGCTCGCCGTGGGTTGCCTCTGTCCCTAGGATGGTAAGGAGGTGCATTACTTGAGAGAGGCTGGTGGGGGTTCACTGGAATAGATGGAGAGGGGGTGAAGGCGGGGACTCGAGCTGATGAGGGATTATGATACTCAGTCAAGCAGTGCAGGTTGGGTTACTAGGGTTGTAGGGCTGGTTGCCCAGCATGCTGAATCCAGTATTTGGCTGGGTTCAGAGTGGATCCTTGCAGTTTCCAAGGCCTGAAGTCGATCAGCTTCAAGTGCAATCATCTGTTGGCACTGGGCTTCATAATTTTTACTGTTATCCTCCATTGCAGATGAATAGCTGAAGGCTGTATTTTCTTATTCTGCTTCTTCTGCAGTTGACGTGATGACTTATATCATACCTGTGGCCGTTTCCAAAATGCTTTGATTTCTACCAACCACATTGCCTGTATAAATACTCATTTTGGGATAGACAGGGTTATTCATTGTTATAGCCGTGAGTGAGAAAAGCGAAGGAGAGACAGGAAGACTGGGTTTGGCAGAGGTAACAGGATAAGTGTGTTGGAATAAAAAAATATATTTTGTTCTTGGTGATGGTTCCAACTTCCAGCATATGAAGGCTTGTGTTGTTGTTTGAGTTTACATGATGGTGGTTGAAATGTCTGTAAGTACAATAGGATGCCTGTCCATCTTGATCTGAGTGAAAACGAAGCCCAACTGGAGGAAACTACAGAGAATTTGACTTAGAAACAAATTGAAGGCAAAATATGGCAAAATATTTACAAACAAAGAAAAGATTATCAGCAACACCCATGCCAAACAAGCCCTTGTTGCTTGTCCTTCCAGACATAACACTGTTGAAATTTAAAAGCCTTTGAACTGAATGGATTGTGATGCTGAATGTGGTGCCATCCATGCCCTTTTGAGTGTTTTGGAGTTTTATCAGTGCTAGTAGACTGAGATTGACAGATTAGCGTTACTTGAAATCTGAGCAAAGATGCAGTCCTGGTGATGATGTATAATTGCAGTTATTCCCGCACCCATGTGTGCTGGTATTTGAATTGCTGTTGTTAGATGTGTTGTTATTGATAAAGATATGGACTGAGAATAAAACAAAAGTGGAAAGGGAATCTTTACAAGGGATAAATTATGGGCGGCAGTGGTTTCAGGTGGGACATAGAAATTAAATATGGAAAGGAATTTGGGTGTGAGGATGACAAGGGGGTGGGGGTGGTTGGGGGCAGGATGGGGACTTTCAGTTAGTGATCCTAAGGTGTTCATATTTTATTATATTGTCATCTGTATAACTTGAAAGTAATGAAGAGATATGCTTGTCAAGAAAACTTAGGACCTGGCAATTTTTGGAGTGGCCTGAAGCAAATGTAAGACCATTAGCTTGTGTGACGACATTCTTCATGTGACGGAATAGGAATATTATCCACCTCAAATGTTTGGAGCCCTTGGTCAACATAAGCTTGACTTTAGCCAAGCCAAGCAAGGAGGTCAACTTTAGAGTTATAGACTTGGTAAACATGTATCAACCAGAATTCTTTAAAATGCAACATGGATTGATAGGAACTATCATCAAACAACCTTGCTGGTGTATGGAACACAAGGGCGTGATGGAACAAGTCTCTTTTTCTGGAGGAGCCCAAAATGTTTGAAAAATGTCAATCATGAGTTTGGAGTCGCCTTCAATAATAACATTTTCTTTGTGATTAGTGTTCGCTATTTGGAGTAGAGCTCAAGATTCAATAAAGTTGCCAGTATTTATTCCAAAATCTTCAGCAAATGCCTTGAGCATCATACCTTTATCGAGGCTACCCATGTTGCTCGGGTTGCTTGCATTGGAGCCATCACATTTAAGCTTTACAAAATCCTATTGTGGAAGGCACCGTTATGGTGTTGGAGGAACCATTTTATGCGGTATATATTGATAGAAAGCTTTAATACCCCATTGATCGAGAATGGCTAGTTCTCCATGTTAGAACAAAAAATAGGTGAAGGATAGCACACTTGAAAGGTGGATGTGATAATGCTCTTGATCCTTTGGACAATGTAATGGGTATTTGAACTTTATCTAGGAAAGATACACTCGTTCCTCTCAAGCCAGATCTCCCAATAAATCAACAGTGGTGTAATGCTATTAAGAAATTTGGAAGTCGTGCTAAGCTTACGTCATGTACTTAGAGTGTGACAGCCGGCATTTGGAGTTCACCACCTCTGCTTTGAAATAGCTCTTAGGACTGCTAAACTGAGTAAGAGATGCTGTGTTGTCTCTTCTGCACCTTCACAATTGATAGAGCGTGGAGAACCCTACCACCCTTTTCATTGCACACTGTTCCAAGTTCAGATTTTTATGAAGCCATAACCATATAAAATCCTTCATTTTAGGCCATGTTTTAACGCCCATAGTTGTACCCAAAGTTTTGGCATAGGTTGGGGTAGAGAAAGGAAGCTATGGTAGGTCAATCGAACATAACACCCACCCTTTCTATTTGGTGCCCAATAACAAATATCCACTTTGTGAATGATCGACAAGGACCATTGTGGAGAATGGCTATCAGATTAGCTGTTTCAATTGGGCGGGTTTTGAATAAATTGTTGATTCTTTCCAATTCCATTGGAAGTGAAAGTCATGTTTGGGTGGCACGCAATAATCCCAAACATGGATCCATCCGTGGCTAAGGAAATGCCTCCTAAGTGGGATAGCATATCCTTATGTGATAGAAACGAGAATGGTCATTCCACCAGTCATCCCAGAATCGGGCCACGTATCCTATCATTGATGTGCCATTGTAGCCCAGGCTGAAGTAATTTTAGTCCAGGGAATGAGTAATGGCAAAGCAGCAATCTCTTGTGTTCTATCATTTGGTATGATAGCTTTTGATCGTGGCCTTTAAATCTTGTCCTTTGAAGGGTTACCATTTTTACCCTTACTAGATTTAACACCCTTAGGAGTTGGGCCTTTCCCGACCAAGGCCTTCGATCTAGTCTGGTCAATTTACTTCTCACCCTCCACTAGATCTTTTACCAATTCACTTCAGAGCTGTAGTGGCCTTTGGTTATAGTCCTCTCAAGGGTTTCCATCTTTTACCCTTACTACATCTGAGATCCTTAGGCCTCTCCTGATCAATGCACTAGTTTTAGTCTCCTTGAGGGTTCCCACTTCTTGCCCTCATTTTGATCTAATCTCGTCAGCAACCTCTAGATTTGGAAACTTACTTCAACATTGGCATTTTTCATCAAATCAACACAACAGCCACTTAGCAGACAATTGCTCTTCAACATTGGCATTTGGACTTGGTAGCTAATTTTTTTAACTTGGACTCATGACTGGGCTAAAAACTCAGCAAGTGAAACAAATTACAAATTCATAAAATAAACTTAAATAACTTGCAAAATAATGTTAAAGAGCATAAAAGTGATTCTAGAGAATGCATAGGTATATTTTCTATTTGTGCCAGACCATAAAAGAGTACAATATGGTGGCTTTTACTACATTTTAATGGCAAAAATATAAAATCAATTTCTAAGTCTCTTAAGTTTGATGTGTTTTTCTTTTTTCTAAATCAAATATTTTGGCTCTGAAATGATATGAGAGTGAAAATCAGGAAGGCAACAAAAAAACAGTTGCAGCTGCGGTGACTGCAGAAACAGGTTGTAAACTATGTTGCACGGAAATGGAAATGGAAACAAATACGAAACGTGGAAACGGCAATTTTCAAAATACCTTGGATATGAAATGTTACGGGAAACGTCTGTACAATATATATAAACATATATATACAATATATATATATATATATATAATTGTAAATTTGTAGACCATAAGAGATAACTGATAATGCACTCAAAATATTTTAGGAAGTGTGATTTAGAATGGACCCAAGAGGTCATTATATAGCTTTTAGGAAGTATCTTTAGCAAGTCTAGGTAGGTAGATTAGGGTTAGGTGTATTAAATGCTTTTATTTTTAAAAAAGTTTTGATGCTTAAAACTTAGAAAAATCGGCGGAAACGTGCCAGACGTTTCCAGAAACGTCTGGCACGTTTCGGGCACGTTTTGTATGCGTTTCGTGTTTCGGAAACGTTTCCCCATGGATACGGGACCCTCAGGGACGTTTCGGTGCTTCTGAGGACTTCTAAATGATGTAGCATCTTCAGAGGCTTCTGCAACTGCAGGAACAAGTTGAAAGTTCTACCATAATTGTAATTGATATATCATCTTTAAAGATTCAGAATGATGCCTCACAGGAACTTAAATCATCTGCCATTGTTGAGGCAACACAGTTGACACCTATGACTCTCAAAAGTCTGCTGCATCACAGTTGAAGAAATTGGTGTCTGTAAAAGCTGAGCCCAAGTCCGTCAATCCTGCAGCAGCTTATTTAACATAGACCATAACAAATCGAAATAGCTTATTTACATCAAGTGATTGTAATATATTGAGAATAAAATTAGAAGGCCTGCATATATCACAGTTTGTATGTTGCATGTCTTTATATGAGCGAAACATTGTTAGTAATGCACATCATATTTATGATTTATCATAATATCATGGCAGGTTAAAAATCCTTCAAATCCGATGATGATCACTTCATGACAGCCAAAAAAATGTTCAAATATCCTTCAAATTCATAGAAAAGGTTTTTTTTTAAAACAAAATTTGAAAAAAATTTGAAATAAAAATTGTCTGCCGACTCTTGAGTTCTTAGAAACTCACCATGTGAGTTACTTGCCCTGCACTGTAATTCATGAGTTTGGCAAATTTTCAGCGAATTTTGCCAGTTTTGTCACTGAGTTTAACAATTATATCGACATCCTCATATTCTAGAAGCGCAGCTGAAAGTTTTGCTGCTCTGAAATTCCTTGATATGCATATGCTCTTTTAAGCTGTCTAAGAAGCCAATTGTATGCTAAAGCTAGGGCCTAAACTAGACTAAAGTCGTAACGGCCTGAGCTCTGTCTTATGAAGGTGAAGCCATCACCTTTATTCTATCAGGTTGACCTTCAAGCATTTGGGATCACAAAGTTGTGCCAAAGAGTCTAGTTGCCTTTTCAATCCTTCCAGAGTAGAAGATAAAAAGGTGTCATTTTCAAGTAGTAGGATAGAGTTCAAGATTTCAGGAGGGAAAACCATTCTGTAAGCTATCTAAAGGGAAAAGTGCATAGGAGAGAAAATACTGTCCTCCTTGAATCCAATGGTGCTCTTAATAATTTGAAAAAGTGCAAGGTATGAATGTGAACAATCAATGTCTAACAGGAGGTCATACTGCAATAATAATCTTGCTCACCCCAAGGATACCACAATATTTCAAGTAGGAGATGTTTGGGGACCACATCAATTATGATTGTCAAACTGAAGATGTTGTCTACCATCTGATATACTTGAAATAGCATTTTTACCTTTAACTAAATGTCTTCTGTTGTTTGTCAACCTTGAATGGCATCTCCCAAATTTGGCATATGACTGGGACTAACATGTCCTATAATGATGGTTCTGAAATTTCCTGGATCTGAAAAATCATCTGATTATATATGGGGTGGATGTGGAAGAACATGTGGGAGCAAACCGGAATATGCGACATTGGTAATCAAATTTGCATCTGAGAAACTAGGGGACAGTGCCATGCTTTAAAAATTCACATTGGAGTTTTATATTCACAGCTTTTCTACTTTGTAGCTTATGCATGCCTTCATGGACGATATGGAGTGAGAACACAGTGCAAGATATCCTGGAATGTTTAATGCATTGGGATTTGGATGGGGATATTATAATATGGAGCGTAGGACACCAATTGTTCAGATCCAAGATGCCACAAATGGAGTTTTAAGCTAAAAGTTATGGTAGAGAGTTTGAGATGTATCTTTGAGGGTTATGTTGTAAGAACTAGTGGCTGATAGGTTGTGGTCTATTTTTTGTGGAATGCAAATGGCAGAATACCTTGGTTTTCAAACACTTTTCTAATATAATTAGCTCGAAAAATGATATAGTCCCTCATCTTTAGTGAATTTTGTGTCTGGCCTTGATGTTATGCGGTTCTCATTTGATTAAGAGTGCAAATTGCTCACCTTATTCATGAGAGAATGTTAAGATCTGTTTTACATATATTATTTCTCTCTCTAGCATTTGATATTGTCTAGAGACATCATTGTAGGTAAACTTATAGTGTCATCTGTCTCTGTAAGTTATGGAGCTTAATTTAGTTCACTTATACAAAACATGTCTGAGTTGAATTGGTTAATGATAACAAATGAGTGACAATATTCTCTCCATTGACTCATTCCGACTTCTTCAATTTATTCAAGTGTGAAAAGGAACTAATGGTTTATAAGGACCCTAGCAGTGTACTTTTCCAACAAAGCATTTGTTGGTAGGGTATTGAAGCAAGCTTTGGAATCAAAGTTATTATTATACCTCCAGAACCAATGTCATTGAGATCATGTTTTTGGACTAAATCGTAGATATAGGATTCCTCTAGTAATATACTGTACACATGGAACATGGGAACTTGGTAGAATATCTTGTCAATTGAGCATAAAGCTGTTATGTACTTGTTTGTGCTTTGGTTTGTCTCATAAGGTTTAAAAACACATTGTTACATGCTTTGCTTCAATTTTCAAATAATTATAAGCTGCAGGCCATGAACCTTGCTTTCAAAAACTGTTATAGTGTTTAATATGAAGTATTCTTTGCACAGAATAAGGCTAGCGAGAAGTAATTTAGTATTAACTGACTCTGGCACTGTGGCACGAGTTCATTTATATTAGGCTTGGATTTTCTGGTCTGCTCTTCCTCTCATTTTGGAATTCGTTGCTGTAAAATGTTTGTGACAGGTTGCCATTGTTGCAGGAGGATATCCAAAAGACAAATAACATGAAAAAAGTTCTTCTGAAAGCAATTGGACTGCTGGATGAACAGTTAAAATCTGCTAAGGCTTTGCTTGACGGAACTTTGGTGAGTATTCTCTTGAGCTTGTTTCATCTTTAGGTCATTTAAAGTACAAGATTCTATTGGGTTTATGGTTTTCAAATATATTGATATGAGAAAATCTCAAGAAACTGTCTGTATAAAAACAGATTTAGAGCCACTCAATAGAATTTTGCAAGCATGGTTGCAATTTTGTAAATGAGTGGCAAAAACGAGAGTTCCTCTAATGATACAAGATTAGATAATGATGCATTTTCTCAGTTTGGGCCTAATTTGGGTGACATGCGGATGAAATGCCAATGGTGCCTACTGTAACTACTTAGTTTAACTTAGAAAATTGAATAAGAAAGATAACATTCATTGCATATCCATAAACATACTATTCTGCTAAAGATATCAATAATCATGCATAGAAATTAATGTAGCTCATTATCAGATGAGCATCAATGACTTCATTAATCATCTATGCAATCTATACAGTTTCCAACTAAGTTGCTTGTTCCAGTGAAGATTTGTTTCTTCTCTGGGTTTGGTAAATCTGGTTATGGCTGTACAAAAAATATAAAAATTCTAGCTAAATAAGCAGAACTAAAACAATATATGTATATAGTAAACAAAAAACCACAAAACATTAGTGATAATTGATAATGTAATGCCAAATGTCATGATAAATCCAAAATATAATAATAGTTAGTGGTCAAACTTAGAACTACAAGGACATGATGCACACGTAAACTCAATATAAATCATCATTTTGCTCTTCATCTAGAGTATCAATTTCATCTCGTGGTTCATTAGAACCACAAGCAGTAGCAGTCAAAATAGAATAAAAAAGTCAAAAAGGATAAATCATCATATTGCTTTTTAGAGTTCCTTTTCATTTTTTTTCCTTCGTTTTTTAATATTGTATTTGTCTGAAAAGCCAGACAAAATTAAAATAAAAGGGTGAAAGGGCTTTTTGGGCATTTTGCCCTGGGTTTGGCCAGGTATGTACTCAGCTTGCCGGGCCGAACTTGGGGATGTACCAGACTGGTAATGGGACCCAGTACGTGCGGTATCAGGACAGGTCCCTTTTTACCAGCCACCCTGGTTTCTTATGTCTCGAACATACTCAGGCCTGACTCAAATAGATAGAAACATAATGGAGAACTGTGATGCAAACTGAAATTACATCAATCCAACAAATACATGCATAAGAAAACGTGGTAGGTTTGTCGGTTACTGCAACGACCCATGCAACCTTATCATAATTTTCATTGAAAGAAAAATTCAAAGAGAATCTCACCGTGGATAACATCTTGTATAATCATTCATTTAATCCAGCACATCTATATTCATGATTATGCATTAGTACATGTCATGACAACATGTTACAATGAAAACACTCTCTACACAGCCCCACTGATTTTTAAATGGGGAAGGGTCACTTGTCAATGAATTGTTCACTGCTGATGCAAATTTATTTGGGGTACTTGTCCTGCAGGAGTTAATGCTTGACAAGTTGACACTAGATCCCACTACCTTTAGACTACCGTTGCCTGTTGTAAGTTTTTTTACCAGTGCAACAATGGCATGCACCTCTTTGTAGGACCCTTTCTGTACTGCCAACTCACCGTTGACCTAGTGATGCTTTCAACCTCAATTGCCATGTCACATGCTGACTGCTACCTCATGATTGATGAATCAAAAACTGTTTCAATTTAATGAAATTAATGAAAGATTTTGTAAAAAAATAAAGGAAAATCTTGAAGTCTTTTTGATTTGTTTATACCGTTATCAGTGCTTCAACAACTTCCTCCACAGACTTGCGACTGCTAAATTTCCATATTCGCATACCCATGTTCTGACTCCTGAATGCAATATTCTTATTGCCTGGTTTCAATTGCCTGTGATAGAACTGGTGAATGGCTTCAAAGTTCATTTGTTTTCCTCAATCCATGCAGAATTCAAATACACCTTTTTTCACCTCTTGCCTATTCTGCATTGCAACTTTTCCACCATAACATCATTCTGGGTTCAAACCTCCGCCTACCTCTGTTCAATCTGCTTTGCTTTTGCATTCTCTGTGGACACCCATGTCCTAGCCTTCACTGGCCCATAACACTGCAACAGTATTCAATTGTCCTGTAGTATTTTTGACCATAAAAGTATCTGCTATACCTGTGAAAGTTGTCCTTGCCGTTGGTCTGAGATTTGCAAATTGCTGTGATATTTTTAATTTATGTGTTTACTTTAGGTTTGCTTTCAGTTAGGTGCAGGTGCTGAGCCAAATGTTATAAACAACTAGGTATATAGCTTCCTGCTTTTAATGTCCGATAATACATACCTTTGATATATTAAAAGTATGCGAAGTTATCCTTTAATCCTGCTCAGTATGAGAGACTTGGGCGTTTCCTGGTTAGTGTATTTGAAACGTTCAAGTTCTAAATCATTCATCTCGGTGTTGATTTAGTGAAAAAATCACAGAAAAATAGTTCAAAAATTAGACTCAGATAAAGGATAAGGAAGACAAGAATATCTTGCATCAAACTTTCTACAGGTTTAGTTCTGTATAGTTTTCAAGCTTTTTGATGTAACCTGACAAATTTAACTATTAGCAATTTATGCAGCTTATGTTGACTTTTCTTAACAAGGTTGCATGTTTCACAGGTTACCGAGGACAAATTATCAATTCCAGGAGGTCCGCATGAAATAGAGTTGCTTTTGCCCTTTGCTGATGTGAAATCATTGCAAGGTCAATATTCAATATCTATTCTTTCACATATTTTTTTGTATGAGGCTTTCCATTTTCAAAGTAATTAGTAGCATATTGCCTCTACCCCCTGTCTTGTATGGCAAACATTACTGTTTGCTTTTGTTTGGTGTGTAAAGTGTATTAATATATTTTTACTTCAATTTTTGAAGCTGGTAGCAGTGAAGAGGTTGCTGGCTTGGTGGTTTTTAGTGGCACGATATTTGCACAAGCATATACTTTCCCAAGAGAGCCACTTTTGCAGGCTGTTGAAGATTTGAAGGTAATCTTAATTAATTTTGCTGTCAAAAGTTTGAGGAAATTTAAGCTAGTATAGATGGCACATTCCAATATTACATTGTTGTGATTTTCATTAATGGGAGTCATCGTTTAGTTATTGTTTGTCCTTAAACCTTTAGTCATTAATTATGGTAAAATTAAAAATTTTACAGTTAGGAAATTTGGAATGTTAGCCAATGTGTTTTGATTGATTGAATATAAAACCATCACTATTACCTCTTTGTTTAGGATATTGTTTCCCATTATTATACGTACATTGACCCATGCTATGTTTCTATTCACAGTTAATAAATGGAATGACCTTCTGCATGTATTTGTTTAGTATGGCAGCAGCAATAATAAAATTTCATGTTCATGTTACAAATTTTTATGGTGAGGAATGTTAGCCAAAATGGTTTGATTGATTGATTGAATATAAAATCATCAACATTTACTGAACCCTTGTAGTTTTGGATATTGTTAATTTTTTTAATAGTTCGTAAATTGATATGTGCTATGCTTTTATTGTCATTCATTGAATGAAATGGCCTTCTGCATAAAGTTTTGTAGTATGGCAGCAGTAATAGTAAAATTCCATGTCCATATGTCAAATTATTATAGTTTTAACTTAGGAATGTTAGTGAAAGTGGTTTGATTGATTGAATATAAAACTGTCACTATATACTGAACCCTATAGTTCAGGATATTGTTGACCATTGTCATAACGGACTTTGATTCATGATAAATTTCTCGTCACATACAACAAATGGAATACCAATGTCATTGTCATCCATGGGGTCACAAAGCCAGTCCTCTTTACAAAAAGGGCTAAATGAGGATCTTTATCTTGATTTGAGGTTTGAGTGAATCAGGGCTTTGAGTTCGAAGATAGAAAATGAGCCTGAAGACTTGCTTGAAATGAGGCTGGGAAACAAATTTAGCTTGGACAATTTATTGAGGAACTGCGTGTTTGCAATGAATCATATGTTGAAGCATGAGAGTCTGTAGCTGTTCAATATGTGCCCAGTCAACATCCTAAACGGGGCTCCAAACCTCTAACCTATAAAGAATAGTGGGTATAATGGTTGCCTTGGAGTGACACATCTTTAAAGGGATATATGGGAAATGTATTTGAAACTGATTATGCTCCAAAACAAAAAGGAAATCACATGCCTTACAAAGCTGTGACAAAGAAGCAGGCTTTAGATTGAGAGACGGACCTTTAAATTGAATCCCCAAGTGGCTTTAAATCGTTGTGATATTCATTGGCATGGTTAGGTGGGGAAATTGGAATCCGGAAAGGGTGTCTTTAGAGGTTTTGAAATTCATTAACCTATTTCTACGAAGGTTAATGACTAGCTGGGAAGCTTGCTAAAGTGAGCAAGAACATCTATCTTTGCAAACTCCAAGGACAATGTGCAAGGAGGACCATGTCATGAATGAAAGGCAGTCCAAAAATCAATATATGATGTAAGAAATGACTATTATCAACAAGAGTTCTCTGTCTAAGAAAGTCCTCAAGCTCATCTATGTAGATCCCAAAGATAGTTGATGAGAGAGTGTACCCCTGTTTGACTACATTAGTACTATTGGAAAAGTCAGACAGACAATGGTTGGTCTGAAACTGAGCAATATCTTTCTTATAGAGCATTATAATGGTGGTAATAAAGAGCTTTGAGACACTAAAAGAGCAGAACTTTGGAAATAGAAGATGTTTGAGTACAGAGTCAAATGCTTTCTAATGTCTGCGATGAAGCAAGACTCCAGAAAACCACTGAAGAACATCCTTGATGATAGCTCAGACAGAAAAAATGCAGTTCATGTTTTGGAAATCTCTCTAAAGCTTGCATGACCCTTACTTTGACTTTGCTTTAATTGTAGATAATACTTCACATACAACATTGTGGCATAAATCATGACATATGTATACTCAATAATAATAGTTTTGTATTAATTTGTTTCAGAATATCTCTTTAACAAATTTATAAGGATGTAAGACTTTAAAAATGTAAACTTTGATAGTGCAAAATCTTAAGATATAACATTTTTGAAAATCTAAACTTGTAAAAATGGATTTTTTTAGACTTTACTATCTTTAAAAATAGTTATTCTTAGAATATGCAGAGAGAGAAAGACTAAAGAAAGATTAGAATGTACAAAGAACGGATGAAGAGAAACTGGAATGCACACATTATTCATTATGTGTCCATCCTTTTACTATGTGGGAGATGGTTACAAAATGGTTGAAGTGGTTACAACCATTTATTACATTAAGCCTTATATTGTAATATCCCCTCTTAAGGTTTACACTATATAACATACCAACAAAACATTAAAGTAATAGAACCAAACAAGACCATGCATTCTTCAGAAGCTTTCTCCTTTGAAAACAGTGCTTTGACCAGGTAGAACTCCATCAAGCTGCCTCCTTGACCCTTGTAAAGGTGTAGTTCCTGAGTTCCTAGATTCCACCCCCGAACTCCCGAATTACAGAATCTCCCGAATTGTTGGACAACCATCCATACTGAGCTACTCCCACAGTTGCTCCATCAAGTTGTCTCATGACCCTCATAAGGGTAAATTCCCGAGATCCATAGACTCTGAACTATTTGGGCAGCCATCCATGTTGAGTTTTACCTACACTGGATCCCTTATTGTCTTCAAAGTGTGAGGCTTCTTTAAAATACATATTCTCTATTAGTGAGTTCATCACTTTCAACATCCAGTGGATTTTCAACAATGGCTACATTAACTTCATTTGATTTGTCTTTCATCTGCTAAGTATGAAAGTTGAGGCCAAAATATTTGTCTAATGGAATTTCCATTCTCAAACAAAATACCTTAGAAAATAACCCTTTCCCAAAATATAGAATGACCCACAAATTAATGTAGCAAGATTTTAAAATTGATTTTTTTTTTTTTTAAAGCAAAGAAAGGAAACTATACCAGGCAGGTTTGTGCCCTAGATGACTGGCTGTGACTGAAAATTGACAAACTGTGTGCCCTAGCAGTGAATGACCCTTGAAAAATTGCAAATCTGGAAATGCATGCCTGTATTTTCTTTGTTTTGCACTAGCTACCTTTGAAAATCATGTTTTTCTTCTTCCTGTGATTCTGGATTGTGTTTTTCTGCAAAAAATGTGCCATAAATCACTTTTTCCTCTGGTGCATTCAACCTGTCTTGTTTTGCCTTGAAAATACCTTCTTCTCGTGCCCTAACTAAATGAACAACCCCAAGAAATTCTTGAAAAATGGCAAATTCCTATTTTTGTGTCCTCGAATGGTGTTTTCATGGTCTTTTTCTTTTTGCACCATTCCAATGGCATCAATATGTTTTGTGGTTACGTCGCTATAAGTGCCCTCAAACTAAAACTGGGTCATTTTTGTCCTTTTTGATGATGTTTTTTCTGCCCTATGTTATTGCTCTCTGCCCTATGATATTGCTCTTGTGTCTAGTGTTCAAACTAGTCTTTTTCTCTTTCGTGCCCTAATGGGACTGGTTTGAACTTCTTCCCTTCTCTTTCTCCTTGTTTCCCCGCTATGATACCAATGTTAGAATATGTAGAGAGAGAAAGAATAAAGAAAGATTAGAATGTACAAAAAACGGATGAAGAGAAACTGGAATGCACACATTATTCATTGTGTCTATCCTTTTACTATGTGAGAGATGGTTACAAAATGGTTGAAGTGGTTACAACCGTTTATTAGTTAACACTTAACTAATATTAACATAACGCTAATTTATAAGCCTTATATTGAGCCTTGTATTCCAATAGTTATTCATTTCAGAATATCTCTTGATTTGTGAATGGGATGAATGATATGTTCTTACTAAGAGATGAAAGGCCCAATTAAACCACCTTATTAAATGAGTGGTGGGGAAAAAATGATCCCACACCATATTTGATAAACTCAGCTAGAAGCACCTCAAAAGTTTACTACTTTGCTTGTGCATAACTTTTAAATAGCCCTCTTAATGTATCTTGGGAAAGAAGAAGACATGGAGTTGGAAGAGCTGGTGATTTGGTCAACGGGTTGATCATGAATTTCTTAAAGAGAATTGGCGCAAGAGGTGCAAGCTTGGGAGTCAATATTCCTTAGAGGTAGTTTTCCTTGGTAGAAAGGTGCATAAAAAAGGACTTTGTGAGGATTATGGAGGGCATCGAGGTGATCATGTTGCGTAGATACGATAAAAGTCACTTTTAAAGGAGATGAAAATATTTGCATGAAGGATATGTAAGATGGGTCATGGACTAGGAAAAATGTCATCTTATATGCATGGCTTTACATTCCTCATCATACCAAGGTTTATGGGGCAATTACTATATGGTTGAGTCAACTTAAAATGGTGGACTAAATGAGGATAAATATGTGGCGGCATCCCAAAGGGCATGTGATTTTATGTCATATTTGGTTGTGTTGTAGAGAACAAATAATAGTTGGATAAAAGTTGGGAGATACATGCAGGCTGATGCAACTATGGTGGATTAGAGATTCGATGTTATATCTCTCAATAATGGGAGATGATGAGGGATATTAACTTAAATGTGATGGATCAGATACTTGCGTGCAAGGACACTTAACCACATTGGAGCGAAATTGTGTAAAGCAAGTAAATTATTTGGAATCGGGAAGCAAGGTAGTCCATTAAGAAAATGAACTTGCCCAACTAAAGAAGGTTCCTCTTGTATCTTGTGATTGGAATATTTGCATTGACAAAGACTCTTTTGTTGAATATAATTTATGAAGACAATTCTTGTCCTCTATATGATCAAGAAAAGGTGTCTAGTAGGCTCTCTGTGTAGGCATTTAAATCATCCAAGAGAATGACTTCAATGAAAGAAGAATAACAAAAATCTTTAGATATTGATCAAGATATGTGTCAACATCAAAGCATGAGCAACAAAATACAATAAAGTTTGGGGAAATAATAAACTACAATAAAAGATATCCGAAAGAGGAGGTGGCCCCCTTTGGACTTGAAGCAACATGTAATATGGCGCACATCGGGAGCTATCAATGACACCTTAGAAGAGAGGTAATCATGAAAGAGGCAAGGCACCGACCAAATCATGAACACCACGACCTTCGAGTGTCACTTTTGAAAGCCAAGACCAAATGGCAACCAATATCCAAAATAGAGATTGTTTAGGGTTTTTCACGTGTCTTGGTAATAAAAGATGAGATCAATAAGGATATTACATCTTGGAATGTAGCAGGAAAAGTGTAATGTCCCCTTTTTTGAATTAATCGAATTGAAAACTTCTTGCCCATTCATTCTTCTTTGTGGGCAAGAAGTAGATGAACGAGGGAAGCGCTTGGATTATTTTTTTAGTCTTTCTTTAATTAATAATTATTATTTTTTTTTGTATTTTATTTATGAAGTAGGTCGGCTGGGTTGGAGAGTTTTTAATACAAGCTTAAAGATGAAATATACTTCTAAAGGAGGTTGGTCTTAGGGAATTCTTCCCTAAAGACTCTTGGCGCCACCATAAGGATATATAAGGGGTCGCATAGGCTCATTTTGGGCATGTTTTTGACTATTATAATTTTATCTATTTGGTTCTAGAGCTGGTTGCTCTATTCCAATCCACTAAGGGGCGAAAATCCTTTGGTGTGGCAAGCAAGGAAGACGAAACCCTTCCTTGTTGAAGGTTGGAGAATGAAAACTCTCCAATTTGGTGGTTCTAAGGACTTCTAAGAAGACTATCTTGCTGGTTGGGAAGCTAGGGCATTGAAGGAGAAGAGATTTCAAGGGTTCTACATCATTTTGGCACCCTCCTAGGGTGGTGACTTGGGTAGAAGAGTGTTTTGGTGCCTTCTAGGGCACATTTTGGTGTCTCAAGTGGATATTCAGATTTCTCCTAATTTATATGGCTGATCTATCACTTCTTGGTATTTTATTGGGGTTTGGAGACCTCATTTTAAACTATTTTTGTGGACCATACTTCTGCTGATTATTTTAATAATTACAGCTGTGTGTTGGCACTTATTTCTCCGTAATTTGTGAAGTATATTGGCTGGAATAATTTCTACTTGGTTGATTAAATTATTTGGGATCATTCTATATCATTTTTGGCTAGATTTTGCATGTGAATGGTTGCTCCTAAGTGCTGGTACAGTTCGCTGCCCTAGAGGGATATTAATTAATTTTCTAAGTTGATTTTGATACCCTAAGTGTGTGGTTTCAGTTGGCTGCTAGGGTTTTGAATGCTGTTGTTACAAAAATCTGAGTTCTTGCATTTGGGTTTGTGGCAAACCCTCACTTTCCGGATCAGCCCTAGAAAGGGACATTACAAAAAGAGTACACTATGTAGTTGGAATTCAAGCAAGCAATAGAAAGGTTACCACAACTTATTGGGATCTATGAGCATCATCATTTGGTTGGCCAAGGATCACTTGGAGGGTGGGCCGCGAATCACTGCTTCATGGTTGCATATTAAATATCCCATTGGTTATCCTTCCTTGCAGCCACAATCTAGGCACATGTCTTTAGAACTCCTCCTCTTGGGCCAAATCTTGAGTAGAAGGAAAACATTTTTTTATGATGGCGTTTTGGGTGAATACATTTATGCATTCATACATGCTCATAAAAGAGGTATATCACCAATCATCTGATTTAACGACACATGTATGTATCATTAATGGCATTTGATGCCCTCATACTTGTTTTTGAACCTCTTTAGGGGCCTCTTGATCGCTTGAAGATATACATTTGTTTATAACTCATGAGTGGTTAAATGAGTAGCAATTTTATACTTTATTCTTATTCGAATCTTGATAGAAACTAACATTGCTGTAGGGAGAAATCTGATAGGAAAGAGATTCTGAAGAACATCCTTCAAAAACTGTTTGAACAAAGATCTATAAGCGGAGCTTAAGGGATGAGCCATCTCAAGTAGACAAGTAGTACTGAATTCGAATCAATGCTTGTCTAAGGAGCAAAACTAGAGGATGCTAAATGTCTACAAATTAAAGGATGGATGACATTCACCTTCTAATAGGAAGAAGAGAGGTCAACCGTATTTGAGGTCTCAAAAACTATCTCTAAGTGACTTTAAGATGACTTTGTGTTGGTATGCGAAGTCGGATTGAGTGAGCAGGTAGTGACCAAGTTGGCAGAGTTGACTTGAGCATACAACACGTTTCAGGGAGTCCATACAAAGTATGGTACATGGTTTGTACTACGAGTTCTTTCTATAAAAGGAACCCATGGATTGTAAAGTTGTACGATTGTACAAGATTGTAATCATTAGAGCTAGTGCGTGGTGATTGCCATTGATGTAACAACAGATTTATTCCTAAGTAATAAAATATTGAGAGACCTTTGCCCTTTTTTTTTTCCTGGTACATTACTAGGTTTTCCACGTAATATCTTGTGTATGTGTTTTAGATTTGTTTATTTCTTATTGCTTTCATTGTGATTGTTTCTCTCTACACTGGTTATTTTTTCTAATAGTTGGTATTAGAGCAAGGTTAGTGCAGAAGGGGTTTGTTCTTGTGAGAAGTGAAGAATGACAGGAGGCACAGTTACCAGATACGAGGTCCAAAAATTTGATGGTTCTAATTTCGCTTTGTGGAAGCTAAAGGTTCAAGCCTTGTTGGTGAAGGATGGATGTGCCCTAGCTCTCAAAGGGGCAACGTCGAAACCTGCAGCCATGAATTCAAGCGGATTGGGACGAGAAGGATGCCCTAGCCAAGGCCACAATTCAATTATCATTGGCAGATTCAGTTTTGTTTAATGTTTCAGAGGAGACAATGGCACAAGGCTTGTGGAATAAGCTCGAAAAGTTGTACGAGACCAAGTCTTTGGCAAACAAGATTCTCTTACAATGACAGCTATATAATCTGAGGATGCAGGACAATTCATTAGTCGTGAATCATCTCAATGATTTCAACACACTGATTAGCAAGTTGGCTTCAATGGAGGTGAAAATCGATGAAGAAGACAAGGCAACCATTCTACTATGCTCTCTGCTTGAATCTTGGGATCAGCTAGTCATGGCGCTTAGTAACTCAGCACCGCAGGGGAAATTAGTTTTTGAAGATGTGGTGGCCACAACAATTTCAGAAGAATCAAGGCGGAAGACATCTCAAGGGACTTCTTCCAATGAAGCCCTAATAGCAAGGGGCAAATTTGCGGAGAAAAGGGAAAGTTGAGTGTGGACGGACTAGGTCAAAATCCAAGGGGCGGAAAAGAGTTAAGTGTTGGAATTGTGGAAAATGGGACATGTCAAAAAGGATTGTTGGTTGAAGGCAAACAAGGAGACTTCTAGCCCGCAACCATCCGAGGCAAATATGAAATGTCCCTTTCTCTAAAATAACAGTCGAAGACCCTTAGCCCAATTCTATTTCCCGACGGCTAAGGGAGGAATAAAAGGGAAACTTAGTCATAATGAATTAATCATAAAGTGCATCATAAAATATTATTATAAGCACTTTATTAATTTATTAATGACAAAGTTAAAAAAGAAAAGAAAAGTGACAAAATGAAATTAGAAAAAGAAAGGGTCACTTTATTTTATTTTCCCCTAAGGAAAAATGTGACCCATGTGGAGGAGAAAAAGGTAAAGAAAAATATTAAATGCAGGGAAAGAAATCTGATTGGTGGTTGTGGGTGGCTAAAAGGCCAAGATTTGTTATAAAAGCAAGTCGACTTGCAAGGGAAGGATATCTTTTTGCATTTTGACAAATTCTGATTTTTGGTAGAGCTTGTATGCTTTCCATAAAAACTCCAAAGGACGAAAACCCTTTGAAGTTGGCTTTAGAGGACGAAAACCCTCTTTAAGCTTAGAAAGAAGAACGAAAACTCTTCTTTCTTTTGAGAGGGAGCTCTATCCAGGATTTCCCATTGATTTTCAGAGGTCTACTTCAGTTTCCAGCAGTGTTGAAGGCTGATTTGCAGATTTGGCATTGATTTGAGCTAGGGTTTGAAGAGAGAACATTGTTGCTGAGTTCTACCTTCAATTTCTTGCACTTCTACATTGGAGCGACCCATATTGTGTGAGGTTTTGCGTGATCTAGAGCTCATTCTGATCAGATCTGATTGGCTGTCCATTAATCAGATTTTTGGAGATAAGATCAGCTATTTTGCATAATTTTTGGGCTAAAGAAATTGTATTTTCAGTTGTGTTTGAGGACTGTCATCTGCAGATTTTATAAATAAATTCCAGCCTATTATTGATCCAAAAATCTGGTATTTTTCTAATGTTTTTGTCTTTATAAAAATTGCTGATCTGTTTGGGATAAGAATTGAGTTGTTTTACTCCAAATTTGGTGGATTTTCATTCCTAGAGCAAGTCGCATTTTCTGAGTAATATTCAGATCTGCATTTTATTATTTTTGTATATCTTCTACAACTTGCTATTTTGGTTGGGATTTGTCGCTATTCCGTTTGGGGTTAGAAATTTGTCCATTGGGGACATTACAAAATATGACATAAGTTGAAGCACCATTGGAAGATGGAGAGGTATTGTCTGCTAATATGAGAGGTCAGTACATGATATTTGGCTTATTGATTTAGGAGCCTCTTTTCACATGACTCCTCACAAGGACTGGTTTTCTTCTTATCGGTCATGTGATGGAGGTGTGGTATATATGGGAAATGATAATCCATGCAAGGCTATTGGAGAAGGAGAGGTCAGAATCAGAATGTTTGATGGGGCAGTGAGGATTGTTCAACATGTAAGACATGTACCAGGCTTGAAGAAAAACCTTTTGTCGCTTGGAGTATTTGATAAACATGGTTACCGGTTCAGTGGAGAGAAGGGTTGTCTCAAGGTAACAAAGGGAGCGTTGGTAGTGCTAAAGGGAGAAAAGGTGGGCAATCTCTATAGATTGGTTGGAGAAACTTGTATTGGAGAGGTCTGAATGGCGTCGGATGCAGAATTGGGGTCAATGACAACTTGGCATCAACGGCTAGGCCATATGAGTGAGCGTGGTCTCAAGGTACTACTAGATAGAAACCTTCTCCCAGGTGCAAAATCTTTAAATCTGATTTTTGTGAGCATTGTCTGTATGGTAAACAACCTAGGCCTAAAGAGTCGCTATGGAAAACAAACTATCTCGTCTTTATCTAATGCTACAAATATGTATACATATATCACATAGTTGCAAAGGCCTAAAAATTGCTATGGAAGTTGAAGCTGTTTGGGCTTCCATGTGTGACTCTTCACCTTCCGAGTGGTTACGTGTCTTGATCTGCTAGGTGCGTGGTATGTTGACAGTTGTTACGGCATAAGACACGCCCTAAAAGTGCCACTTGTCTATCATGGCCCTTTCTCAAATCTAATGCAGTTTGAAGACCCTTAGCCTATTCTCAATTTCCCGTAGGCTAAAGTGGTGGTGCAAGGGAAATAAGTTAATAATTTTACTTAAGTTGTCCAAAAAATAACTTTAAGTTAAATCATAAAAAGACAACTTATGTTTTATTATTAAAAAATTGGTGTTAGAATATGTGGAGAGAGAAAGAATAGAATGTACAAAGAATGAATGAAGAGTAATCGGAATGCACACATTATCATTGTGTGTCCGTCATTTTATTATGTGAGAGATGGTTACAAAATGGTTTAAGCGGTTATAACCTTTTATTAGTTAACACTTAATTAATATTAACATAATGCTAATTTATAATCCTTATATTCTATACCCCTCGTTAAGGATTACACTATAGAACTTCTTGTAACACTTAATTAATATTAACATAACGCTAATTTATAAGCCTTATATTCTAATACCCCCTCTTAAGGCTTACACTATAGAACATATTGACAAAAGATTAAGGTAATAGAACCAAATAAGATCACGCATTCTTCAAAATCTTATCCCTTTGAAAACATTGCTTTGACCAGGTTGGACTCCAAGTTGCCTCCTTGACCCTCGTAAAGGTGTAGTTCCCGAGTTGAATTCCTAAGTTCCCAGATTCCACCTCCCCGAATTACAAAATCTCCTTAATTGATGGACAACCATCCATACTAAGCTACCTTTGCGGTGTTGCATTAAGTTGTCTAATGACCCTTGTAAGAGTAAATTCCCGATATCCACAGAGTCCCGAACTATCTGGATAGCCATCCATGCTAAGTTTTACCTACACTAGATCCCTTATTGTCTTCAAAGTGCGGGGCTTCTTTTAAAATACATATTTTCTATCGGTGAATTCTTAATCGCATTTTGCATCCGGTCGATTTTAGCAATGACTACATTAAATTCATTTGGTTTGTCTTGGAATTTTCCCTTCATCTTTTTCCTCACAATCTTATCCATCTCTTGAAAAATATTTGTTTCAATAACTTGATAATGTAATCTTTCTCCATAGTTCTTTATCATCATTTCCAAGAGTGTTTGTATTGCTTTGATAACATCTTTGGATTTCTGTGATCATTGTTAATGATGTCACAAATTTCAAGATTCATAGTCCTCTCATTCCCGTACCCTTGATATTTGAAAAATGCAAAAAAAAAGTGCCTTTGGAAAGTCGCGATTGTGAGTTTATGCCCTTTCGGACTCATGTTTTCAGAAATTTCACTTTCCCTTTAATGTATTGATTTGCAAAAGTTTAGTAGAGAATATGGACGCGATTTGCGATTTATAGTCAGGTTTTCGTGCCCAAAATAAATGCTTTGCAACTTTAATTGTTGTGGTAATAATGGCGGAAATCATGACTGGATGTGACGACCTCACGGAAATGGAGTTCTAGGTCCTCGATTTTGCCCTAAACTCGACACAAATGGAGCTTGAGGCCCTCATATTTGCGTTGGGTACTCCCATGTTTGTGTGCCCTATGACAATTGTGTCTCCTGGCGACAACTCTTTGCCCTTGAGCGTTGGGTACTCTGTGATTTGTGTGCCCTAAAGCGACTGTATCTCCACAAACGACAACTTTGTGCCCTTGAATAGTGCTTCAATTCACAAATTTAGAAACTTTTTAAAAAAATATTATTATATTTGTAATATCTTCTTTCTTTCTCGAAATTTGTTACTAAAATACCTCGTTTTTACGTGTTTATCTCCTTCACAATCTTTCTCCTTGCACTTTGAAGCCTATCGAGCACCAATGGCTCTAATACCAATGTTAGAATATGTGGAGAGAGAATAAAATGTACAAAGAACGAATGAAGAGTACCAGAATGCACACATTATCATTGTGTTCGTCATTTTGTTATGTGAGAGGGTTATAAAATGGTTGAAGTGATTACAATTGTTTATTAGTTAATACTTAATTAATATCAACATGTGCCATACAAGGTTCGCGAACTTTAAGTAAAAAGTTTGAAATCCGGCGAACTAAATGAAAACCCAAAAAAATCGTTGCGTAATTCGCCCTAAAATTCGTATGAAAAAGGGCTTAGGTTTTTAATTAAAATGTATTTTAAAAACGTTTTTTCGATTAGGGTTTTTGGATTTTCAAAAGAAATCAACACCAAACTAAGGATTTTATTATTTTGCTTTGCTTTGCGAATTTGTGACACTTGGAGCTGTCTTCCTAGGTTGATTAGCGTGACGTCCGTGGCGCTGTGTGGCGGTGAAGAGGAGGCAATATTCATCGTGGATTGTGTGACCATGGTCGTACTCATGAACCTTTCATCGCGGCGACTGTGTTGAGAAATTGCTTGACCCGAGATATATAATAGATTGACGGTTTGACACGAGCTTTCAACCACTTTATAATAATAATATTATTATTATTTTTCATTTCATATTCTTTTAATAATGTTTTAACTTTTTAAGTTTTCAATGTTTTATAACGCTTCTTTATTTTTACCATTTTATAATTAAAAGTTACATATTTAAATTTAATTTTTAAAACTTATTTATATTTTTAATATTTTCAAATTTATTATAATGTATTTAAATTTGTTATAATATTATTCTATTTATTAATTATATTTAAATATTTAATTATATTAAAAAATTTGCAAATTATAGTAGTCGAATTTAATCACGATTTTTTTCGATTTTTATCATTGCCGAAGTTAATCTGAATTTTATCTTCGCGGAACTCAAACTTGAACACGAACCTTGTGACTTAGATATCAACATAACACTAATTTATAAGCCTTATATTCAAGTAGGTGGTTATTATTAAAGCAACTCAAAGTTAAAATAAAAGGATGGGACAATGTTATATGAGTGCTTTTCCTTGAAAAGCGTGAAAGTGAAATTATAAAATGGGATGATTCGGCTCATTTAGGGATCAATTTTCTATCAGTTATTTTTATATATTGTGACTTTGAGCTTCTACTTTAGCTTTTAACATCTGAGGACGAAAACCCTCTGGTCTTGTATGGCGGTTCTATTCAAGGACTATATTTGTGCTTCAAATAAGATCTACATCAAAGATTATCGGTGATAAAATAATCAAATATCGACCAGGGCACAAGTTTTGTCTTGACATCCTCCTTGGGGGCTGACATCATCATTTTGAGGGTTGATGCCACCTTCACGGGGTTAGCGTCATCATTTAGAGCTAATGCAACGTGATTTACTATTGCCATCATCAACTAGGTTTTGCAAACAACCATTTTTGCCTGTGACGTCATCATTTGTCAGTTAGGACATCTTTTATGGGCAAAAATTCCATCTATACAGTCAACTATAATTTTGCCATTTGCAGTCTTGAAAAATAAAATATAATTTCTGTTTGTGGTGTGTATTTGACTTTTGCAATTATTTTAATAAAATTTCTATTTTTAGAGGGTTTATCAGAAGTTTCCAAAAAATTTATATTTCTCTATAAGGGTTTGCTAGAAAAATTCAGATTGTATTAATTTTCCCATAAGGGGACATCACATTGGTATTAGAGCCATATTCGCCTTGACTTGCGGGGTTAAATCTAAATTTAATGCAACATAATGGGAAATCAGAGAGAAAGATCTATAGATCCAATTGAGGATATCTTAGAGCTAATGAATAGGAGTTTAGAACGGAAAGATCACGAGGCACAAATGAAGAGCCAAGATTTTAAGAACTAGTTATTGGAGTAGTTTATTATTAGCTATGAAGATCTAACTTCATTTAGAAGATCACGAAAGAAAAATCCTATTCACGAGGCATGGTTAGAAGAGCAATGTGACAAAAATGAGGTCGACTTCTTGTCTTTGATGCATATGATAAAAAGTTTGACATCTACAAATCTTATAATACCTTTGAAGAATTCTTAGATGTAGATGAGATGAAGAAGAAAGAGGGAAAGTCAAAACCTCAAAAGATTGCTAAGGAAGAAATCAAGAAGCAAGAAAAACAGTCAAATTCAAAGCCACAAGACTTCATTGAGCAAGAACAAGAGGGATCCAACATGTAGGGTGAGGGTAAAGATCCTTTGATAGTAGAAGATGTTTTATTGACTTCTAATGATTGCATTTATATCAATGAAGTCAAGGGGGAAAAAACATCACTAGTTGAATGCAAAGAGCCGAAGATGGAAATAGATGTGCCAATCCATGAGCTACCCAACGATCTTCCAAAAGGTGAGTCATTGCCATATATGATTGATTTTCAGGATAACCATGTTGATAAGCATGCAATTGAGGAGAATGTTGATCCTAACTCAGAAATTTTGAGTCAAATTGAGAAATTTTGAGTCACAAGGATGGAGGTGTTGAGAATATCTCAACAATTTCTAATTTGGCAAAGGTGAACACTTTGATTACAGCCCAAGGTATGAAAAGGATGGTCATATTTTAGATTTGTTGCTTCATATTATGCCATTACAAGATTCTTGTCATCATGGAAAACATTCTAAAAATGGTGATAGGGTGAAGGATACAACTTGTAGCATAGGGCATTCTTTGATTCAAGTTCAAAATTGTTTTGCATATGGGATCGGGTGATCTTTTGAGGTACAAGAAGGATAAAGGCTTTGATGAGATCAATATCACTATTTCTAGTGAATTCTTCATCCCATGCATTTGGATTGAAAGGAAGTTCATGAGGAATCATATAGAGTATGTTGTGCATTCTAATGAAGTTGTGGAGGATCAATGCTCACGATTCATAGATCACTCCTTGGAGCCAAGTTCTACACTTGAAGACAAGGTTATGGAGATAGTCACAGTTGTTAGGACAACGAGATGCTTGATGTTGAAAGGTGGTAAGCAAAATAGATGTCATTTTGATATTCGAGATTTTCTGACTAAGCATGGCGTGGTGTTTTTGGAATCAAGCTACATATAGGTTGGCCACCCTTGGATGTGTGAAAGAAAATTCACAAAGGTTGGGATACTACAAGATGGCTTCGCCATTCTTTGCATCATGAAGGTACAACTTGTCAACACTTGGAGTGGACACAAGGTATGTGATGATTCCTACATCATGGGTCTAGGTGAGATATCTTCTTATGATGGTATTTGGTCTACTTTGGATCAACTTTGCATGGTGGTTGATTTTGCACTTTCAAGATTGCCATTGAGTAAAGAGCACCATCATGAGTTAAGTAGAGTTGTGTTGGATATATCCTTCCTATTGAGGAAGTTATAAGCACCACAAGAAGATCTCAAGGGAAGTTCACATGAATACTAGAGTAGCACAACATAAGCATGGTGGAGTAACTCCAAACTTGGATATTTGTGCAAATGATCACCAACAAGACATGAAGGGAAGCAAGTGATGATAGATACTACTGTCAAGTGATAGAGGAAACATACCCAAGGCAACTATGAACCAAATTGCCACCATTAATGTTGTTGTCATCACCATTATCAGCCACCACATTATTTTAGTTGCACTCATACAAGTGGATATGCAGTTTTTGCAGCTGCTGTGCCAGTGTCATGTTGCTAGTTTTGATAATTTCAGATCATGAGCTGCTGTTATCAGTCATGAACAGCTGCAAGTTTGCACATTTTAAGGGGGTCTTATCATTGGATGATGTGGGCAGAAGGTCTCAGCTGAAGGAACAAACATTTCAGCCACCATAGTTTTGATTTGGGTGAAATTCCAGGTGGTTTGTGGCTGTTGTAACTTGTTTCCAGCCTATACACAGTCTGATTTGCACCATATTTTAGGAGGTACAACTTGTCATATCATTGAAGGATCCATTGGAACTCAAGGTTTGGGTATTCCAGTTTCTTCATTACATAGGAGGAGTGAAGTGGTGCAAGCAATGGGTTTTCACAAAAGGCAACATCTAGTTAGTTCATTGCCTGTCCATGGTGTCATCATCTCTATACTAGATTTGGATTTGTCTCAATTGGATAAGGGAGACCGAGGTGCTGGATTACATTGAATTGCTCTAGTTGAACTTCTCCATGTTGTTATTTTGCATTGCTGGCCACTAATGCAAGAGGATATTATTTCAAGTTGTGTTTTGGCAAAAATGTTGAAGTTTTTTGGTGACTTTCCACGAAACAATACATTGCATTGTGTTGTTTTTTTGCTGTTTGCTGAACCTGTTTTATAATATACAGAACAACAATGATAGTGTATCCACAAAAGAACTTACAGAATCTTTTGGTTGGCCCACATATGAATCTTATCAGCAGCATGATGTGCACGAGTTCAACACAATATTGCATGATAAGCTAGAAGAGACAACAAAGGAGCCTTTTCAAAATTACATAGATTGCATTGATGAGAATTATAAATCTATTGGCAAAAAGTTGTTTTATGATCTTCAACTTGATGTCAAGGGCTGCAAGGAGGTTTATGCTTCTTTCAATAAATATATTCGAGTTGAGACACTTGATGGTGACAATCAATTTGACGCAGCAGAGGAAACATTAAAAGAAATGGCAAAGGCTCAGGGTCTCTGGAATCTATGGATACCAGTTGATAACACTACAAGGGTGCAAAATTTATTCAATAAGGATGAGCACAAGGGTTCATTGCTTGGTGCTAGTTTCTCCAATCTTGAGTATTCATACTATGCATCTTTTCCTGAAATGTGTGATCTCTTATGTGATATTTTTGCACATGCTGTCAATATGGCAGAGATCAACAAACCTGTATTTCTTTTACATGAAGGGACACAAAGTCCAGGTAGGCATGTAAGTCTGATTGACAGTGATGATGACGAGGTTAATCAGCTGCTGCACCTTGCATCAGAGTCATATGTATTTAGTTACCTTGGACTTGAAAAGATTAAAGTCTCAACTACAATCATGGATGAGAGGTATTTCAATCCCGTCTATAAACTTGAATTGGCTGACACATCTGAAGGAAATTCTGGGAAGGCAGGAGTTGGGATAGTACTGTAGATCAATGTTTTAAAAATTGGAACCTAAAGGTTGAGATCGGACCGGAACCAAACGACCAGTTCAAACTTAATGAACCGGTTTACTAAAAAATACATAAAATTTTATATTTTTAATGAAAATAATATATTTGAAAGGTTAAAAACCATGATTCCAACAATTACACACAAAATATGCAAAGTTTGCTCTTATATATATGCAAGAAAGGTGTTTATAGCAAAATGGCACGAACTCCAAGTCCAATACACAATACATATATCATAGATGAGATTCGAAACAAAATACATAAACAATGAGGCTCTAAATGGCCTCCATAGTTCGAGACTCCAAAAAAACAACATGTTATGATCATTGATACATTACAAATACTACAAGTTACAAAACTCTAGAATAAACTAGATGACATCAATGATCAATCATCAAACTCTGCACCGCTGTTGGAAATGGGATCCTCAAGGTCATCCTCATCAATATCATCACCGGCCTCTGGCTCTGACTCGGACTCATCCAAATCCTCAGGTACATCTGCAACAACTGTATTGGCACGGGGTCGGGGAGTAGCACGAGTGCGACTAGTGCCTTGTGTCTCGTGACGATGGTGGCGGTGTTGCTAATGGCTCATCAAATTCCTGATCCAAACCCATCCACCCCAAGTCATCGGGATCAAACTCTGTTGGTTGACTCTCCTCTACCCATTACGAGGTTGGATCTATATCATCGAGACAATGGGATCGATATCAGTCTTTGGTTCAAACATTGGTTGCGCCTTAACCGAAGGTTGTCTTGCCGCACAAAGACAAGATCATTCAATCGTTGTTTTCAAGCGGTTTCTCTTCTTCGTGTGAATCCGCTTCAAAGAGCGGACCGATTGCGCTCGCACCCGAAGCTGCTGCAAGTTTGGCTCAGGATCCTAATTGCAAACTTTTGCAATTGAGGACATGACTACCAAACGAATCCCACCAATGTGCTGCGATAAAAAGTGTAAATGTTTAATTAGTAAACAATGACGATAAAAAGTTAAAAACACAGTTAAAAATTAAAAGTAAAACATAAACTTATAACTTAAAAGGTTAAAGCGTAATTCAACAAATTAGATAAATATTGTCTTATGCTAAAAATTCATGATTATTCATTAAAAATTTTAATCAAATGAACTTGAAAAACTTAGAATTTCTTACAGTTTGGTTGGTCCACATCCTTGCGATCTTTGCGAGGTTTTCCCAAAGGTACTGTGGCTCTCTTTGAAGAAGAAGTTGATTTGTCGGTGAACCTCAAGTTGTTGCATCTCATCAGGGACCATGCGCTCTAGGCACTCGTACAAACCATCTTTTACTTCTCCTGTTTGATCTTCTCAGTGAGCTCTGTAATGATATTTCGGGTTATAAGAAATACCATTGCATGTATAGGCCGATGGAGTTGATTGTTCCATCTATTATCTATGATCTCCCATATAGGCCCATACTTAGTTACCCTGTCTTTGTATGTTGCCCTTATCTGCTCCTTTGCTTGATCCATAGCCTCATAAATATAGCCATGGCTAATTTTTCCCATCCACCAAACATGACACCTTAATAAGAGGCTCAAACAACTTTTATAATCTCATATTTTTTTTCCAAAATAAATTATCAAAAAGTTTCTTCTTTGTGTCTTTCCCATCTGTTTCGGCTCCACTTTGATGCATTCCATTCATCACTTGAAAACATCATTTTCAAGTTACATTGTTGTTGGGAAATAAGATTGCAACGTGAGGAAGTTTGTTGCAAATCTCGTGATGGCTGGCCTAACAAGTTCTTTGCCCTCAGTGTTCTTCCTCATTAGGTTCAATACCCATGAGTGATTGTAGATGTATTTGGTGATGCTTTTGCCATGCTCTACAGTGTTCTTGATCGATCTTTTTCCCTATATCCTCAAGCATGAGGTCTATGCGATGTGTAACACATGGAGTCCAAAATATTGTTTTGTGTTTAGCCTCTAACATCTTACCAACAAGAACATAGTTAGAGGCATTATCTGTTATGATTTGTACAACATTTTCCACCCCCACCTCTAAAACAATCTCATCCAAAAGCTCAAACAATAAATTTGCATCTTTCACCCTATTAGATGCATCTATTGATTTCAAAAACATTGTACCTTGTGGACAAGAGGCAAGAAAATTTATTATTGTGCGGTTCTTGCCATCACTCCACCCATCTGACATGATAGTGCATCCTGTTTTGGCCCATGAAGCTTTGCAACCTTTCAAATATTCATCTATGGATGTAACTTCTTTCTTCAAAAGTGATCCTCTCAAGTCATGCATACTAGGGCCTTTGAAGCCCTTACCAGCAACAACAATGGAATCAAACATTTGGTAATAAGGTGAGCGGGCAACATTGAAAGGGATATCTGCATCATACCACCATCTAGCAATGTACTCAAAAGTTGCTTCTTTGTATTGCTTCTTCCAATGGTTATCCAAGGTGGGCTGATTTTGTGTTGGCATGGAGGCACTAGCAGTAGCAGTGTGGAAGATGGAAAAAAAGCTTTGAATGGTCTTTTTTTTTTGAGGCCGGTTTTCTTGACTATGAGTGGATGGGGAGGCATATACCGAAAGGGGTCTCTAATAATCCAAGAAGGGTCAGAGCAAGATCCTTCAACACTCAAGGCATGTTCCCTCCTCCCTATTTCAGCTTCCATCTCTTTTTGCCTAGCCTTCTCTTCTCTATGTTTTTCAAGCATGTTTTTCATTTCCAACCTAATGGCATCAATATCAGGTGCATCACATGGGGTAACTTGGCCTCTTTGACCAGCCAAGTGTTGTTTCAACCTATGAATCCCCCTTGATGTGTTTCTTACAATATTTACAAAAAACTTGATCATCAATTACGTCTGCATGGGTCCATGTAGGGTCTTTTGTTTTGGGGGCCATTGCAAATGCAAACAAATCTGAAAATGCAAATAAAAACAAAATAAATTTCATATTTCTTATTTAATAAAATTTACAAATAAGGGGCAAGTTTAAAATGTAACATACCTTTCAATGTGCACACAAATGAGGTGAAGAAATGCTCCAAGCTTGTATATGGCACCACAAAGAGCCCACACTCCAAATGTAGATGTAAATGCCACCACAAAGAGCCCACACTTGATGCCAAACAACGCCCAAACTCACTCCAAATGAACACTATTCAATGCTGCCCCAATCCTCCAAATCCTTGCAAATAAGAGAGGTGCTCACAAATAGAGGTGAGGTGCTCACAAATGGATGCCAATATCACCACAAAGAGCCCACAAGCAATGCCAAACAAGCTCCAAGCCTCCAACTTCCAAGCTCACTACAAAAAATAAACTCTTCAATCTTATGCTCACAAATGCTCAATGAGAGAGGTGTGAAGTGAATAGAGGGGGTGTATTTATAACACCAAATTAGGGTTTAGAGACAATAAAAAATACAAAAAAACAATTAAAAATGTATTTTTAAAGTCGCCGCCGTATAAGGCAAACAAACTTGAACGGCCGGTTGCATTAATGAATTCCCGATTTCGATTCGGTTTGGGCTAAAACCGGTCAAACCGATCCGGTTCTTTTGAACATGGTTCGTGCGAAAAAAGGTCAAGCCGGCCAATTCGGTTCGGTTTGACCAATTTTAAAAGCAATTTGTCGTAGATGCGTAATGATTTTGTGACATTACTCTAGTAATGGGTGGTTTGGGTTTGATGATGAAGGTGCTTGCGGAATTTCATGCTTTAATGTTAGGACTCAGAGCACCTTTGGATAGAGGCATATATCACATTCAAGATTCAGGGCAATTTACATTTATCAATAGATGCTTAAGATTTGATAAAGATGTCATGGATTTAGTAAAGGAAGCAAATGCACTTATCAATACATTCAAAGCAAATGTTTGTATTGTTGCTTCATCCTTGGCCAATAATGTTGTTGGTCTTCTAGATGGATGTATGGAGAAGGCTTCAAGGACAACCAAAGTTATGCAGTCAAAAGAACATACTTCATCACGTGAGGAATTCAGAACATAGAATTGTAAGTTCCCAAGGATGAATTGGGATCCAGGTATTACAAAGATGGCTAGTTGGGGAAAGTTAGAGTAGTTGAGCTTGCAATTGCTTGAGGACAAGCAATTTTGGGAAGGGCGGATTGTCATGTCCCCTTCTCAAATCTAATCTAGTTAGAAGACCCTTAGCCTATTCTCCATTTCCCGTAGGCTAAAGTGGTGGTGCAAGGGAAATAATTTAATAATTTAACTGAAGTTGTCCAAAAAGTAGTTTTAAGTTATATTCATAAAAAGGCAACTTATGTTTTATAATTAAAAAGGTGATTATTATTAAAGCAACTCATAATTAAAATAAAAGGAGGGGACATTGCTTTATGAGTATTTTTCCTTGTGAAAATAAATTTTAAAAGTGGGGCAATTGGGCTCATTTGGGGATCACTTTTCAATCACCTTTTTATATATTGGGAGTTGAGTTTTACTTCAGCTTTCAACATCGAGGACGAAAACCCTTCGATCTTGTATGGTGGTTCCATTCAGGGACTGCATTTGTGCTTCAAATCAGATCTACATCAGAGATCAGCAATGATAAAATAATCAAGGCAGTGTTCAGGTAGCTCCATATTTACCATATATCAGCTAGGGCATTAAGTTTTGGATTGACATCATCCTTGGGGCTGACATCATCATTTTGAGGGATGGCGTCACCGTCTTGGGGGATGACATCATCATTTGATGTTGCTGCACTGTGTCGTACTGCTGCCATTGTCAATAAGGGTTGGCCAACAACCATTTTCTTCTTGTGATGTCATCATTTGTTAGTTGGGACTTATTTTTCGGGTAAAAATTCCATCTATATGGTCAGTTGTAATTTTTCCATTTACTGAGTCTCGAAAAATAAATATCTTTTTAAGTTGTGGTGTGTATTTGACTATTGCGATTATTTTTAATAAAATTTCTATTTTAATATGGTTATTAGAAGTTTCTAAATTTAATATATTTCTCTATAAGGGTTTGTTTGAAAAATTCTTTTGGTATTAATTTTCCCATAAGAGGACATTACATTGTCATGGTGTAGTGTGGCGCGGAGTGTCCATGTAGCCCTTTGTGAGTTTTGGATGTTCTGCGCATGAGAGGCGAGTTGTGTAGCATCTTTGTGAGTGTTGCGCGGTAGGTTGATGTTGTGCTTAGGGCGCGCATTGGCATAGTGTTGTGTAGGTTGCATAGAGTGTGTGGAGATTGTGTTGTGCGGAAGGTGGAGTTATCTTGAACAATGCGAGATCGATCTTCAAAAATATGGTGAGTCTGCCCCTCAACACTACAAGGGTAATGTCCTTGACACATTTTGGGGCTCTGCCCCATTTTTATGAAGAGAATAATGTTGACTTCTTAGCTACGTGGCATGTGTCCTGGTGTTGCATGGGGGTGCTAATGCGAGGGCTGCGTGGAGATGCATGAAGCACGAAGGTTGTCTTGTGAGCTACACAACGTATATCCTATCATTGTGCATGATGAAGGGCCTAAGCGAAGGTGCTGCGAGTGTGGTAGTTGTGTGGCATGTTTCGCACCGTGTGGAGATGTATGAAGCATGAAGGTTACCTTCGAAGCTATGCAACGCGTATCCCATCACTTGCACATGATCGAGGGGTTGCACGAAGGTGCTTTGAGTGCAGTAGTTGTGTGGCATATTTCCTTGCATTGCGTGGGATGCGCATGACACTGAGGATTGTGTTGAGTTGTGATTGATTAAGGAACTCAAGGTGAGAGCGTGGGGTGGTGCGGATCATTCACCCTTTTTGAGAAACAATCATCTCGGTTACGGTAAGTCTAGGGAGTGAGTGTGATTCAATCTTCTCAAGAGTTCATGCGCCATCGTTAGAGCGTGGAATCACTTTAGGAATCTGGTATCTTTTGTTACACATTGATTTGGTGATGCTCCAAGGTGGTTGTGTACACCGGTGTTTTTAAAGCGGAATCGGAACGGCCTGTTCAACTAGTTCATTGTTTTTGGCACAAACCGACATTAAAACCGGACCGTTCGGTACCAAACCGGTCCAACCGGTTGGTTCCGCTTTAAAGCGGCCAGCTGGAAAAAAGCACTTTTATATGGTGCTAAAGTTGAAATAAACAATTTTTTAATTAAAACTACAACTTTTTAGCTGATCTAAACCCTAATTCTTTGCTATATAGAGCCCCCATTGACCTATGTTGCAGGAAACGCCCTTGGCTCCCCCATACCCTTCTTGAAAGCGTTTCCAAAGCGGAGCGGAACAAAACGTCATGGACGTTTCTGCCCGTTTTTCCTTTTTAAAAGCTTTACAAATGAAAAAAAGAAATTACTTACATTTATTATACCTAAACCTAATCTACCCACCCAAACTTGCTAAAGACACTTCCTAAAAACTATATAATGACATTTTTGGTCCATTCTAAATCACACTTTGTTTTTCTCTTGCTAAATTCAGTTTTCATTGAACTAACATTTAGCATTGTGAAGAGCAAAGAGACATCAAGGATCAGCTTGAAGGAAGAGTTTAGGAGCTGCTACTAAGAGCATGAAGATCCGGGAATTTTTACACAAGGGATGGATAGTGGAGTTAGTGGGAGTGGAGCTATCAGTGGTATTCATGGAGATGATTATGAGGAAAATCTAGATGATATATTCTAGAATCTAGATTATAATCATGTATATATGAAACATTGAAATTGTAACCATGTTGAATGATGAATCTTTAGAACTTCAAATTTCAATGAATACAAAATATTTTGAGTGCTTTATCAATTATCTCTTATGGTCCATGGACTAAAATTTTAAAATGAGTACTATGCATATATATATATATATATATATATATATATATATATATAAATTTAAAATTAAATTTTTTTATAATGTATTTCACGGATTCTTAAAGTAACGTTTAAATACCCAAGTTTTTTTGAAAATCGATGTTTCGGCATTTTGGACTTGTACCCGTTTACATTTCTGGCAACATAGCTATTCACCTCACACCTCTATTCATCGGTCCGAGTCAGAGGAACGTGGTGATATTGATGAGGATGAGCCTGAGGATCCCATTCTCAGCAGTGGTGCAAAGTTTGATGATTGATCATTGATGTCATCTAGTATCTTCTAGAGTTTTGTAACTTGTAGCATCATAACATGTTTTTGGAGTCTTGGACTATAGAGGCCATTTAGAGCCTCATTATTTATGTATTTTGTTTTGGAATCTCATATATGATATATGTATTGTGTATTGGACTTGGAGTTTGTGCCATTTTTCTATAAACACCTTTCTTACATGTTATATAGTATATACATGAGCAAACTTCACATATTTTGTGTGTGGAATTTCTAGAATCATGGTTTCTAATCTTTCAAATATATTGTTTTCATTAAAAATGTAATTTTTATGTGTTTTTAGTAAACTGGTTAATAAAGTTTGAACCGGTCCGGTCCAACCCTCGACTGGTTCTGATTTTTAAAACATTGGTGTACACACCTAATGGTGATGCATGTGTGCCTACGATTATATCACAAGCATCAATTGGTGCTACATCACAAACTATCTCTCTCTACGAAAGGATGGATATCATATGAGAAACAAGCATTGGTGAGTGATATGTATAAGCAAGCAAAGTGTTGATGCATTAGGATTTCATTTGATAATGAGCTCTTCAAAAATTGACCTCATGTAATTTTTCGTTTACTTTTTCAAAATTTGCTAGCCGAACATGAATCAATTTCAAATATTTTAAGTCTAACCTTCATCCTATACTCTTCAAGAAAGGAAGACTCATGTGTGGTTGTATTTCCCTTGAATGTTGTTTCAGAGTGTAAGTGCAGGTATTTAAGGGCTTACAAAGTGCTCTAAATTAGCCTTAAATAACCATTCTGGGGACCATTATCCTTTAGCATACTGAGGAGCAAGGGGATTCTTTTCACAATGACAGTTTGCCTCTATTGAGGAAGATCCTTCCTGTGTCATCTCAAAATGTGCTGTATCACCAAATATGTTACTCTGAACCCTTGAGAACCAACAAAAAAGTATGATGGCTTTTGGGTTATAAGTTCAACAATGAGTGGATGACATCGCAATATTCTGAAGGTGAAACTGTACACTTTCTTTCCTAGTCATTGTAAGGGCACATGATCAAGGTAAAATGAAGGCTGCATATCATAAATGAGATATTCAACTTTTTCCCAAAGACAGAGACCTATGCTAGTAGCAGATATGGTGCATAACCAACATGGTATATGAGGGCATTGAAAATGAGTTTCTCCAGGGCCCGTCTAGGAACATTTAAAAGCGTAGATGAATTACGATTCTTGAAACATTCCACTCACATTGAGTGGTGACAATCTGTCAGATTTCCTACTATACATGCTTTCATATACCTTTTTGTGAGGTCTTCGGTGAATGTCATGAAACACATAATGGTCAATCTCTTCTGCGTCTGCACCTTGCTGTTTAATATTCTGGGCCCTAGCACTCTTATATCTATTTTTCATTCCATAAATTTAGGCAAATATCATTATTACCGAGATGGAAATTGTAGCGTTTATATATCTGGCTGAAGCTAGTAACTGCAGTCTTGTGGTGCTATATAGCACATCAGTTTCTGCCCATGGGTGCACCGTGCATATACACACAAGAGGTGAGTGGTGAGAGAGTTTCGATCAATAGTCTAACCACCCTTTTAAATTAATGACATATGTTAGTTTTGTCATCGTTGTTGATCCACATGTTGAAGTGGTACCATTAGACATGAAAAAGTGTAACGCCCTGATTTTTGTAAGTTATCATGGTGATTACTTTCTTGATGTTGTAACTGCTGAAATGAAGGCAAACATGTTAAGATATATTTTGATCTTAAGGGAATGTGTTGCTAATCTGGATTCTTGCATACTGTAATTTGTTTACATGGGACAACAGTTATTATTGCTTGTATGTTTGCTGATGTGACGACAAATTGTCGTATGCTTGCTGAACTCTATTCGCTGATTGACAGCACACCTTGAATCAATTCCATTGATCCAAAGTATGCTGTGGCCTTCTTGTGATCGCTTTGACGATTTACTCTTGAACCGAACTGAAGGTTGATATAAATGTGCAGCACCTGATTTCAGGTATGAACAGCTGGCACGTAGATGCCAACGACAAAGGTTCGATTCACGAACCATACACTGTCGTAACATGAGACCTCGTAAGGCGGGAAATGCCTGGATACGGGTGGCTCTGGCATGTGAAACGAAGGACGAAACGTCCTGCACAACATTGACTTGAATGTCAGTTGGAAGACTTGTTTGGGAGTCGATTAATTAGTGTTAGGTGTTAGAGGGAATTAGATCCTAATCTAATCCTAAGTTCTACCTTACATCCTAAACTACTATCCTAAGTGGATTTTTAAATTCTAAATGGTGAAAATAGACCTAAGTTCTATTAACCTAAAGACTAGGCGGTGACCTAGGTTTGAACACTATTGCTAATCCTAAACTAATCCTAACCTAGAAGGGGACGCACAGACCCATGGGAAAGGATAAGGATGAAAGGGGATTAAATGGCAATTAATGTGAGTCCTTGCGTGGACAGCGCCAAGTTTGGCGGGAACAGGAAAAAGGTGGAGGTATCTAGTTGGTCATGGAACTAAACTTGGTTTGCATGCAAAATTTGAAATTGGGAGTTCGCCAACCCAAGTCGGCGGTGGCGTGAGGAAATAGAAAAGGCAGAGCCTTTAATGCATTTAATTTTTTGGTCTTCGTGACAGGTCCGCCTTGGAAAGAGTTTGGAGGAATTTTTGTTGGTCATTTGTGTTTGCTCGGGTTTTTGGAAAGTTGCTCTGCATTTGGTTTTTGCTTGGTTCAGTCGAACCAGTTGTGTTTGGGTTTTATCACTGTTTCTTTGGAATTTGAAGGCTGTTTTTTGAGCCTGAAGAGGAAGGTGAATGTTGGGAAGCTTGTTGCTGTCGCCGTGGAAGGAAACACCTTCTGTAGACGCGGTTTTCTTCGAGTTTCGAGGAAGAATACCAGGCATGTTAAGCCCTTCTCTTTAAAACACTTGCTTTACTTAAGCGTCTCATTAAAACAACCCTGCTCTTCTGATGAAGGGGGTTTTGGGTTTTATTTGATTGTTGCCATGTTTGAAATGATTGGGTAGAATCGTTTTCTTGCTGTTGTGATTCGAACTGTCCTTACATTTTTAATTGAGTTGGAAACACCGCCATGCTGTGCTGGTTTGTTTGACAGTAATGGGGAATTCGTCATGTGTGTTATGAAACTGTACATGTTGAATGAGTTTGTTTTCATTAATGAAGCAATCGTTCTTTTACTAATATGAACTGGAATGATGGAATGTATTAGTTGTGCGAGTTGTTTGAAGTTGTTCTTATTGAAATTTTTAAGGAAATAGATCCTTTTCCTTCTATTGTTTTAGATTTTAAAGGAACTGGCATTTGAGTTTTATTTGAGCATTACGAGCTCGGTTAGAAGGAAATGATAGTAATATAATAATTCTTTGTGCTTCTTTTGTATAAATGGACGAATACGACTTGGGTATTCGTGGGAGTTGGAAAAAGAAATTGTTTTTCTTTTGAACTTATAATGATTACATTCTTTCCTTGCTGTGATGGAAAGTTGATTTTGTTGTGTTTTATGGAAGCGATTTGATCTTCCAGTTCGGCTGTAGTCGTGAAAACGAGCTTGGCTTTGTATTTTTGTGCAATGAATGATTATATTTTCTTCTTGTTGTGATGGAAAGTTGATTCCATTGCGTTTTGTGGTTGCGGTTTGACCTTCTGATTCGAACTGTTTTCGTGAATACGCACTTGGCTTGGGATTTCTGTGCAAATAAATAGAAATGCATGGGAATTTGTCTTGCTGTTTGGGTCTGTCTTGACTGTACCTTGTTGTGCATCTGATATCCTATGCGGGTTTTCATTAATAAGGGTATTGTTGTATGAAAATTGCATTTTGGGTTCTGCACATCATTGTGAATAGAAAAATGGATTTGGGTAGAAACATTTGTTGGCAAGGAATTCAAATTGGGTATTCATTGCTTATGGTATATTGAATTGAAACAGTTCAGGCTATGTGAGTTTGCTATTCATTGTTGAACGATTGTTCAGTTGTCATTATGAGTTTATCTGTCATGGAAAGATAAACACGATTTGGGTGTTTTATTACATTTTTAAGAAGATGATTGTTTCTTTATTGAAGGTAGAGGGAAACGAGTTCTTCCTTTCTCTGTTGTTCTAGATTTTGATAGAAACAGTAATTGGGTTTATTGAACTTTATAAGTTCGGATTGTTGGAAGTGACAGCGGTATTTAGATTATTTCTTTGAGTCTTTGTGTTTTAAATACAGAAAGGGAATATTTAAATGTTTCATGCGGATTCTGATTTTGCACAGTCATTTAAAAGAAATGAAATCGACCTGAATAATTCTTGTGGAGTTTGAAGAAAATGGTTGTTTTCGTATTGAAAGGTTAAAGGAATGAATTCTTCTCTTCTTGCTGTTTGAATTCTGGAAATAGCAATAGAGCTTTACTGTGCATTATAAATTGGTCTTGCTGTAGGTAACAACAATGTGCAAATTGTTATTATGAACTGTATGCATTCATGGATATAGAAGGACATGTGAATAAGTGATTACTTGGCTGTATAACTATTTATTTGGTTAAAAATACAGTGAAAGAAGTATGGAATCTTCTAGTACAGCAAGTACATAGTATGCATCTTGATACTGCTTGTTCTATGATAATAAGATGTTTTACTAACCTGTTTATGGCATTCGTATGAGCCTGAATTAAATGAAGTATTGATAAGGACGATAAGTTCTTCCTTGTTTTCATTTAAAGCTGATTATGAATGAAATTATTCTTGCTGCTGGAAAGTGAATTCCGAATGGATTTTGTAAGTTTCACTCTGAACTGTTATCTTGATTTGTGTCTCGTTTGGATTCCATTTTTAGGACAATCATGAGGAAAGAAATAGGAATGTGGATGGATAACTTGGAAAAATGATCTTTTCTTCTTTCATACAGTTGGAAATCTGTAATCGTTTAAGAACGAATTTTGTATTGCTTGAGTATAAGCAACTATATTTATTGTTGTTTGCTTTCTCGTCTGTACTTGATTGCTTGGAATCAAATGTGATGCATGAACTGAAAGGAAGGTAATGGGGTTACATTTCAGTTAGATTTTATCCTTTGCATTTATTACTAATGAAAGGAATGGAAAGGATAACAGTTATGTTATAACAGCAGTATGCTTACTTATATTCCTAGTTCTTACAAATGTTGTAATCTGGAACTGTTGAAGGAAATTGCGTCTTGCATGGTTATGTGGGAAATAGGACAGCAATTCTTTGGCTGATTGGGATGGTATTTTGATGGTTCAGTTGTTATGCTGTCCATTCTTTTTTTTGATGCTTAATTTTTTATTGATGTTCATACTGTCGTTTCATAAAAGCAGGGTTCTTTTATTGAGACAGTTAATTGAAGCACCTCATTTTAATGACAAGTGCTTAATATGCTCAGTTCATTGAACTGACCCGTGCAAGTAATTTTGTAGATGGAATTTGATTAAAACGAAGACTTGGCTGTTTTCTGACGCTTCTTTTGATTGTCTGAAGATGAATTGTATTTGTTAGTTATTATTCCTCTACGAGGAATTGTGAAAAGAAGAAAGTACATTCTTCTATCTATGAGTTGTAATGTTGTTTATTATAAACAAGTCCAGTCATTTGGATTGGCAAATGTATGGATTATGAAATGGATTGATGAACACCAATACAAGTGTGATATTTTAATAACTATATCAGTTTGATATTGTTGATTAAATTGGAAATATAATGTTATTTCTTGATTTGGATTTATTTAATTGTCCTTGGATGGATTTTAAAAAGGAACTGATATCTATTCTTACCTAAATGCAACTTTTAAGTTGAAATGTGCAATTAGTTCATACTTTGGGTTAAGATGAATTTTTAATTGACATTAAAGGGATTAGGAAGAATATGATTCCATAACTGATAGGTATTCAGGATTAGCTTGGAAGCTAAGGAATATCAATTAACTTAGGAGTAGCCGAACTTCGTATTCGAACTCCGTTAATAGCCTCGTATGTTAAATTCAAAAAGTAAGGATATGGGATAAATATATCCAGGGCTAATAGACCTTAACTATGTAAGGTTAAGGAGAATAAATGAATACATTTATTGGGAATTAGACCTCGTTTAAATGACGTCTAATAAGCTGGAATTTGAATTTGGTTACGCTTTGAAAACTTGGTCAAGTTTAATAGGTTAAACTTATCACGTCCGTCGTAATGGGTGCTTAATCCAATGATTAAAAAAGAGAACCAAGTAGAGAAAATGCAACCCTTGGTGACGAAGGAGAAGATGCATAGTAAGCTAGAAGACGGATTTAGTCTCTCTTAGCTACATACAACCGTATATGTGAAACGAGGATAAAGGATCAAAGCATGGTTCTTTGAAAGTTGATCTTAAATATTAAGATCATATCCAAATCATTTGAGCAGGATGTGTACTCGATGGGAGGATTCCGTAGGACATTGACATACGCCCGCCACAAAGACGGTGTTTTCATGAAGACGGGGTCTTCATGACGACACAATGTTATAGCTGACATATTACAATGCCCTCCCGAATTAAAACATCAAGAATACATAGGCTGAATGTTAAGTTCTTGGCTGGGGATAGGAGTATGATCACGTATACGGAGTGACTCCGGAGGACTAAAGATAACTAGACACACGGAGTCGTGGGGAACGACACCGTATGTCTGCGTATCTTTAGTTACCATGAGTGCCTTCCTATATTCGTTCATATTGCTAGTTGGAAATTGGAAGTTTGAATTTGACCTTAAATTGAAAGGATTGGTAGGAACCAGGAAAGACCATTCTAGATAACAGGTGAAGTGAGGTGAAGGACGTATTCCATTGGTGTGTATCACATCCAGGAATATGATCATGCAAAGCATGTGAAAATATTTGGCCAAAGTATCGCAAGTGCTGGTTGCGTTGTCCTAATCACTTAATTTAAGATGCAGGATGTCAGATGAATATCAGTAACAGATATTCAGATAGGCTTCTTAAATGGATCACTTCGATAACCGGAAACGGTTAAGAGAACTTGTATATATATTATACTATGCATGAATGAACATGAAGGATCGGTAGTTGCCGAGTCATGAAATGAGAGATCGTTGAAACTCCGAGCCATGAAAATGGGAGATCGGTAGTTCTTCGAGTCATTTACAGCAGCATATAGAATCTGTTATAAGATTGAATGGCACTGAATGTGTGTTCCATATTGTAAATATGTGAACAGGGAACATTAGTTTTAAAAGGAAATTGTGTGTTCCAAACTGCATTGTTTGGGCAGAGAACAATTATTAAAACTTGAACGTGTGTTTGAATTATATAATTCATAACAGAGAACGTTTTATAAAAAAAAAAATTTCCCTTGTTCTAGTATCTTAAAATGGGGATGTTACAAAAAGTCACCTTCAGAAAGAATGAAAGAAAAAATATTAATGTTTAGAAATAACTAAAACAGGTTAATGGGCCTTAGAAAGTACCGGTTATAAAAGAAAGTGCTGGGGTAAAAAGACCTAGGGTATGAAAGCTAGCTAAACACAAAGAACAAAAGAATTTTGAACAAAGCCAGAGGGGCAAACCTTAAGTGGATAAACCTGTGCCGTAAGACATAGTTCAACTACTCTTGAAGCTAGATAGCCCTGCAAGGAAGGAGTGAAGGATCCCTCAAAGAAACATGAAGGTGATGAAGATCAAGTAGGAGATCATGAAAGGAGACCAACACTGTTACATATCTGCAGGAATACTTGGACCACAAGAACTAACAACATCATCATTCACCATTGCAAAGGTCACAAGCAGGATTTGAGAATGCTTATAGGGGAATGTACAGGGCAGAGGGGCTAGGCTGAACTATCCTAGGAGGAAGCCAACGGAAAATAAGGCTCTCTATAAATCTTACTACTTATTTTTATTTATTTTTAATATTGTTGACTAGGAAGGAGACAGATCCATTTACACAGTGACAGAAAAGGGGCACATCATAATGAGACTTAAACATGTTTGAAATGTGAATCGGCATCAGTAATCACATGTTGCCTATATCTTCCCCCTTCCCCCTCCGCAAATATAGATGTCTAGGTCCTTGCATTTTGCTTGCAGTCTGGCCCCACTATCCATCCCAAGCATAGATAGGTTGACTTAGCGAGTCACCCAACCCTCCGCTCTAGATGCACATAACCTGTAATGGAATAGAGCACATGAATCTAGTTATAGAAATTATAGAGATGAGGCCCTGCCCTACTTACTCGATTCTCATTTCACATCGACTCTTTTCCTCTAATCTATAGATAGAACTCCTATCTATCTATATACTAATACTAAAGAAAATATGTGTTAATTTCAAACTCAGATTTCTTTATAGTTTGAATTCAAAAACAAAAAATCCATGATTATTGTTTTTAGTGTAATCTTATGAATTTGTTTCTCTGTGATTTACATAGTGATTCCTGAAAAATGTAAAGGACTTCCTTAGTTATTGGAGTTCAGTTCCATATATACTCAATGTTATTGACTGTATCTAAAGAAATTGCTGGAGGATTTTCAATCTATCATTCAGGATTTCTTTTTCTACAGTCATTTGAAGGAACAAACTTTAAGTGTGTTTCTTTGACTCAATTTCAATTTTTTTACTTCTTATAACTGTAGGGGATATAGTTACCAGCCTTAAAAGCCGACTTGAGATTCTCTCTGACGAGGCAGAAGAGGCGTTAGCATCTCTGAATTCAGTAGAAGTTGATGGCCGTGAAGATAGCTCCCTTTTGAAGCAAGGGGCACCCTTTTCTCATGTAATTGGAGGTATGAATTAAAGTTTATGGTCCTCATGAATTAACTAACTAATTAGTATTAAATATTTCCTAAGTAAAAAGTTGTATCATATACACAAGTGACATACTATTAAGTTTTGCTACAATCCTTTATGCAATGCTGCGGTGAATCATTTTATGGCATGATTCTTGATTGTTAAGTTCCTACGCTGTTCTAAATATAAAAATGTTTTGGCATGCCCTACAACCTGTCTAACCTGTTTTCCAATATATGGTTTTAATGTCCAGCCTTTGAAAGGCGTTTCCTGAGACAAATAACGTGGTAGTCTTTCCGGCCCTGTTGTCTGCAAAGAAAAATACCAAGATATGTTCAAGCTTCTGAGACTATCTTTTGTTAGAAAGGGACATATTACTTTCCTAGTAATCTGCTCACATCTTTTTGTGACATTCAAAATCTGCATGCACTTGCCAAGGCATGTCTATATTTTGGCAGCTACCGTTAAAGGCACCAAAATGTTCTCACTTAACATCAATTACCTCATATGCTATTATGCCCGTTTCTATAAATCAAATTTATAAGCTTTCTGGTTAACTTTTGTATATTTTTGCAGAAAACACGTTTCCAGTTGAGTGTGATAATTTTGTAGCTGTGTTGACTAATTGGTCCTCTTCTGTGCTTTTTCGATATATCAGACCCATCCAACTGTATAACATTGCGAAAACATGCCCGCTATCCTAAAGTCTACCAGAAGTTATGGATATAAGGAGAGGCTAGCGCTTGTGTATGACATGCAAACCGTCCATGTAGGTTGATGGTATTTGTAAATGTTATTTATGAGATGCATGAGGTGGTATCTGTGTTCGAACTTTGAAGTAATGTGTAACATGAGCACATTACTTGAGGCAATTTTGGTCGATTGAGCAAGTGTAATCAGGTAATATGGGGACAAATAATCAAGTATGGCAATGCATTTGCATTCATGGACAAATTTCCAAATAAAATATTACATACCAAGCAACTGTACTTTCAGTCCTATCAGAGGTATTTCAGAGTGATGAAAGACAGCCATTGTTGGCAACAATCAAGTACATAGTTAAAAAAATGTTGTCTTAACATTTTCAGACAAACATTGGAAGTTTATGAATATTGCATTGACATGAATGCCAATGCTCATTGTAATGCTATTTATGCAGATATTATTAAGGTTTTGAACATGATAAACCTGAATGTTGTATGGAGTATATCTGTCCATGTAAAGATAAACAGAACATATAATTTATACATGTTAGTATCGATGGTATATTGATATGGCATATAAAATTCAGGATATGCTCATAAAGATGACAAACAAGTAGAATCATTTATATCGATCAGTTAAAGTGTGTAAATTTTGATGCATGGTGGCGAGTATGCTTAACCAATTAGTTATATCCTTACTATAGATTGTGTGATGTTATTGCCAATTCAATAATGCTTTGATTGGATCTCAGAGAAAAATTCTCTAATCAAGATGTTCAGAGACTTTTAATCAGAGATAGTGTCACAATATATAATGTCCCCTTCTCAACGCTAGTTCTCTTTGAAGACCTTGGGCCCATTCCACTTCTTATGGGCTAAAAGGGATTGAGCAAGGGAAGTTAATGTCATGATTTTCAGTTGTTTTTGTGAGCTTTGCATTCTTTTTAAGTAATTTTCTAAGTATAGTCAGGTTGGTTGGGAAAAGGAGAAAAACCAATTGAAAAATAGAAGAAAAAAGGAACTATTATGTCCCCAAGGAGGTTGGTCCTCTTTAGAGGGTTCTATTTGGTTTTGGCGCCACCTCTAGCTATTTAAAGGGGTCACTTGGCTTGGAAGAGGTTATGCATGTTTTTGGAATTTATTCTCTTAGAGTTAGAGCATGTTTGCTCTCTCTCATCCATTGAGGACGAAAACCCTCTTGGAAGACCTACCGAGAACAAAACTGCTCAATAGTGGGCTGGTTTGAGGAGGAAACCCCTCAAGCTTGCAAAGGGTCATCTTATGAGTTTGTATTCAATTTTGAAGGCATTTCCAGCCCTTCCCAAGGGTGGTGACTTGCCCTAAGGTCGAGTTTGGGGTATTCTAGGGCACAACTTCAAATTCAGCCATCATTGTGTTCCTCCTATTTTTAGCAGTTGGAATCTTCATTTGTACTTCAATTTGGGGATTGGAATCCTTCATTTCCAGCCATATTTGTAAGGGTATTCACTGTTAATTAATTTCCAACTGATATCAAATTGGTAAAAAAATATATTTTTGGTGCTTTTCTCTTGCAATCATTTCCAGATTTGAAGAATATTATTTTGAAGGGTTTCTAAATTATTTCCAAAAAGTTTGTGGCTTATTTCTATCATAAAAAACATTTTTACAACCTGCTGCTAGGGTTTGGGAATTTAATTTCAGTTTGCTTCAGTTTACTAATTATATTTGTTCAAGTTATTTGATTTTCAGTTTACACCCGGAAAAGGGCATTACGGTGGAATTAGAGAGAAAAGATCTTCCCACCTTATAGGTAGAAAGCTAACATTTGAGACAAATCTACAATGGACACATGAGTGAAAGGGAACTTGAGAGGGAGAACATGGATTGACAACCTAAGTTCTTACCAAAGAAAGAAGAAGTCATTTCGGAGGTTGAAACACGACATTGATGGTCACAACATTGCAGCCAACTATGAGGAGTATATGGCTCTTCCAAAAGAGATTCGTGATGCCATTTCACTTGCGGAGTTCATAGGAGTAAGCAAGGGTAGGTCAAGGCCCGAGCCTAGATCTCAAGTGCCACAGAAGGATCCTCAACATGCCTTGGGGAAAGTGACACTCTCCACATTTGATGGTTCCAACAAGGGGACAACTAGTGCATGGATGAAGATGCTAGGGTTAAACCCTAGACCACAAGAATATGCCAAGGAGCCAAACCCAAAGGAGTTTCTCTTGAAAGAAGAAAAAGAACCGCAAAGGTAGCAGATACATCAACACCTCAAGAGGTCAAGGAAGAAATCATGGGGCATGAACTGGAAAAAGAAAAATCAGATCTGCAAGAGGGTTTTGAGGTGGAGTCCCAAGAAGACCATGTTGAAGGGCATGCACATGAGAAAAGAGCTTTATCGGTTGCTAATGTTGATTTTCAGCTGGCTGGATTTTTAGAACAACCTATAAGAAGCAAGTTAATGGTGTTCATGACTCTAGCAAGAACTATGAAGATGCTCCATACATGTGTCAACAAAGTATGGATGAAGTCAAGGCGGAAAGGGCTTCACTTGTTGAATGTGAAGAGTCTAAGAGGAAGGAGAATGCGATCCTAACTCAGAAATTTTGAGTCACAAGGATGGAGGTGTGAAAGATATCTCAATCATTCTTCATCCGACAAAGGAAGGTGAGCAAGTTGTGGACAACCAAAGGTATGAAAGTGTTGTGGATTTGTTGCTTCCTACTAAGTCATTTCAAATGTGTGGTCATCATGGACAACATAGTGGAAATGGTGATAGAGTGAAAAACACTTCAAGTGGCAAAGGGCACATAGATCCGTTCATACAAGTTCCAAATTGTGTGAACATGAGAGTTTGGGATCCAGGTGATCCTTTGAGTTACAAGAAGGGTAAGGTCTTTGATGAGTTCAATGTCACTATTTTTGAGGAATTCTTTATCTCATGCATGTGGCTAGAAAAGAGGTTTCTAAGGAGCCCTATAAAGTATGTCATGTATTCATGTGGAGAATCAATGCTCACTATCTGTTATCACCAAATTATAGCACCCTTTGATTTGCTAGCATGTGAGTTTACTGGGAAAATAGTGTAACTGGGTAACATGGAGTTATCTCTAGGTGTGGGACCATGATCTTGAGGTAACTCTCTAGAGTAGGTTGGTTCCTCTTCTAAACTAATGCTAACACTACTCCTAATTCTAGAAATACAACTATTTAATCATATCCTATGACTCCAAGGGACCAGGGAGAGAGGAAAATACATGAAAATGAGGAAATCCTACACTAAGGAGGTGATAACACCAAGAGAAGGGTGTTGGGAATCTCTCCAATGAGTGAAAATGGGAGAAAATGGAGAAAGAGAGGGTGGATATAATCACCATAGTCTAAGACAACATCTAAATCACCATTTTCATGAAAGCACAACAAAGATAGACCCTGCAAGATGAATAAAATAAGCACAATACATCTGCAACTGTAATAGAGAGGCAAGAGAAAACAACAATACAAGCCAGGGAAGATAAATAACCACACAACTTGAATTTTTTTTGCTTCATATGCATACACAGTCCATTTTTAATGTAGAAGGAAGGCAAGGATCATCATGCTAGATGTCCAAATTTGAGGCATGTAGCTCATTGGTGTTCTGAAACCATTTTGACAGAGTTTCATTACATGAGAATCCCCCCCAAATGAGAGGGTTTTTACATTATATAGAGATGAGAGGAGAAGAGAGAGAAGATGAAATTCTCGGATTCATGCCTTCACCCACCAATAAGATGCATTTACTAACTGGAAATCATCATGGGGCACCTTGAAAAGCCTATCCCCTCTTGTACCATAGCTTGTTGGAGAAGAAAATGGCCTCCATGCCTCCATTAATGTTGGTAGTTGGTTGGAACTATTCATTTGAGTGCTGAAGATGTTTTCTATTTTCCCACCACTTTACCCCTGCTTAAATTAAGAAATTCAATTGATGTTGCATAGAGGACAACGCGAGCTTCCGGAAAGTCGGTTTGGTGAAAAGCGGAGCTCCCAGTCAAAAGTTATGGCCATTTTACCATCTCGATTTTGCGGGAAACCGGGGTGCCTTCTGCTTGCTTTCCTTCTTTGTGTGATTTCAGGCTGCTTTACTTCCCTCTTCCTGGTTTGCGGGTTTCTACATGTGCTTTACTCGGCCTTTGGGGCGGTTATTACTTCGAAGTAATGCCCTTTTGAAGCCCCACAATATTGTAACTTCACCCCTACATTACATGGGTTTTGGGATTACTCAACTTGCACTCCCGACCCCTCATTACTTAGAAGTAATAGGGGGTCGGATCCCTGCAACATTGCTTTCTCCCTCTTCTTTGCATGGATTCGGGATGCATTACTTGTTACTTGGACACGGGGTTTGGGGGATGTCTTGCTTTAAGTTGTGTGGAGTCGTTTTCCCGCATTGAATTGGCTTGCCTTCCTCCCTTTGCGGCCTTTTCAAACTACTTAACTTGGACTTGTGGGAGGCCATTACTTCAAAGTAATTGCTCCCAGATTTCCCATAAAATTGTCCTCCTACATGCCTTGGCTCGTGGGCTTTTGAAGTGCTCAACTTCACATTTGCGAGTGAGTAATGCTTGGAAGTAATTCCCCTCATTTTCACACAATACACTATCTACTTCCTCCATTGTATCCGCGGATTTTGAACTACTTAGCTCGCGTTTTTGGCCTTTTATTGCTTTAAAGTAGTGTGTTATTGAAATCCCGCATAATTGCTTGTATTTGCTTTGTATTGTGCAGTTTTGGAGTGCTTTTACTTCACAATTTTTAACCCTCACCACTTAGCAGTAATGGCCTAGCGCACACCTGCAATAAACTGTTTTGCCTTGTCATTGAATCTTGGGCCTTTGACATTATTTTATTTCGTTTAAGGCTTGAAGTTGAGGCCCATCGTGAACTTGCAACATTGCATGTTTCTCTCTTCGCGGGCTTCTAAAATGCTCACATTGCTACTACTACTTGGAAGTAATGGGGGTGCGTATTTACGCAAAGCTGCCTGCTTCCTCTTCACCCAGATTGAATCATTTTGCCAGGGGCAAAATTGGTCAACACTAGCCATAGACCATTCCTTGGAATTGAGTCCTACACTTAAGGACAAAGCTATGAAGATAGTCACCATTGCCGAGGCAACAAGATGCTTGATGTGGAAAGGTGGTAAGCATAATAGATGTTTTTTGTTCAAGGTTTTAGCATGATTTTGATGGAGTCAAGCTACATACGGGGTGGCCACCATTGGATGGGTGAAGGAGGACTCAAGGAGGATGTGTTTCTTCAAATGGGCTTCACTATTCCGGGTTGTAGAGCTGCTGTCATTCATATTTTCAGCTTGCCCAACATTGTACTTGCAGCCATACAAGTAGTCTCAGCCATACATTGGAGTAATCTTCAGTTTGTTGATGTTGTTGAAGCATTTTCAGTCCCCATATGGTTGATTCCAACCCCTATATCACTGTCATTTCTGAATTTTGTGAAGAATTTGAAGTATGACAGCTGTTATCCTATTCTTTTTGCTGCTGTCCGCATCAGAACCAGCCCCTTAACCCTTTTTATGCCAGTCACAAAAGTGTTTTCAGTCACAAGGTGGAAGGATTTTCCGCCTACCATCAATGAGGGATTGTTTGCCACTGTTTTAGAAGAGTTTCCAACCACCACAATGTTGATTCTGAGTGAGATTGCAATGATACAACTATAGCCATGCTTGGGGCAGCGTGAATGGACCTTTGAGAGTCCATATGAAGGGAAATTTTGAGGAGAATGCAAGCAAAGGAAGAAAGCTAGTCCACATATCTATGAGGCATGAAGAAGTAATGTTGAGAGCTCTTGTTTTTTTAATGTGTTTGTTCTATGTGCAGGTCCAGGAATGGAGAAAAAGAAAAGTGTAAACAACCTAGAAGGGAGGTAGAGAGTATGAAGGAGAAAGAAGACAAGGATGTGATAGAGTAGCTGAGTTTGTTATCAATTCAAGTAAATAAGGAAGAGTATGAGATTGCAGATGGTGATGATGGGATGGAAGAGGTGTTTCTCCAAGCATTAGAAGCACATGGTGACAAATATGGAAACAATGATGAGATGATATCTTCATATGACAACGGAAGCATACCCAAGACAACTATGGACCTAATTTCCAGTACTAATGCTGTTATCATCATTATTATCAGCCATTGCACCACTTCATGGGCACTCACACAAGTACTTTGTAGGGGTTTCTAGTATTTTTCAGTTGGTGATAACTAATGGAGAGTTTTTTGTCCTTGTATGGCTACCTACCGCTTCTACATCGATCACATTCCTGAATTTTGCATGGTTTGTCATATTTATATCATTTCTATATTGCTGGTCCTAATATTTTTAGTCATGAACAATCGTACGCTTGTGCAATTTGAGAGGGTTTCTTGCATGGTAATGTTAGTAGAGGGGCTCCACTATTGAAGACAATCCTCCCAGCCATCCTAGTGCTGATTTGGATGGAATTCCAAGTGACTTTTGGCTGTTATGACTTGTTTTCAGCTTACATGCAAGCTGTGTTGTGCCATGCTTTGGAGGGATCAGCCCACGGTAACATTATGGACCCATTGGAGCTCAAGGCTATACTCATGAAGCAAGTGTATGGGATCTTTTATCACAAGAGAAGAGAAAATGGGTACCTCGGGTACACGGTTGTGAGCACTTGGGGCAACCTTTGGCCTTAAGTGAGTGTATGAAAGACGTTCTCGTGCTTTGGGTAGAAGGCTTCATTGAGGGGGAGCATATAGATGTGGGTGATGGATGGAGTAGACACCATGATAATTGTTGGTGGAGGTTGTTCCACTTGACAACTATGGCATTTAGATGTTTTGGTTATTATAGTATGAGGGTACTTGGGCATATTAGCTTGTTTCGGCGAGAGCTCTTTTATTTGACAGGTATAGGATCCAAATTATTGGAGCATCCAAACTTGCAATTGCTTGAGGGCAAGCAATTTTGGGAGGGGAGGATTGTAATGTCCCCTTCTCAATGCTAGTTCTCTTTGAAGACCTTGAGACCATTCCACTTCCCTTGGGATAAAAAGAATTGAACAAGGGAAGTTAATGTTATGACTTTTAGTTTTTTTTATGAGCTTTGCATTCTTTTAAAGTAATTTTCTAAGAATGGTCAGGTTGGCTAGGAAAAGGAGAAAAGCCAATTGAAAAATAGAAGAAAAAAGAACTATTATGTCCCCAAGGAGGTTGGTCCTCTTTAGAGGGGTCTATTTGGTTTTAGCGGCGCCTCTAGCTATTTAAAGGGGCCACTTGGCTCGGAAGAGGTTATGCATGTTTTTGGAATTTATTCTCTTAGAGTTAGAGCGCATTTTGCTTCTCTCTCATCCATTGAGGACGAAAACCCTCTTGGAAGACCTATTGAGAACGAAACCTCTCAATAGTGGGTTGGTTTGAGGATGAAACCCCTTAAGATTTCAAAAGGGTGATCTTATAAGGAGTTTGTATTCAGTTTTGAAGTCATTTCCAACCCTTCCCAAGGTGGAGTTAGGGCTAATCTAGGAAACAACTTCAAATTCAACCACCATTGTGTTCCTCCTATTTTTGTAGATGGAATCTTCATTTGTACTTCAATTTAGGGCTTGTAATCCTTCATTTCCAACCATAGTTGTAAGAGTATTCACTATTGTTAGCAGGGTGGGGCGAGGTGGGGGGGGGATTGGGCGAGAGGGAACTAGGTTTTAGGATGGCAAACAATTTTCCCAAATTTTGGAGATGGCCGAGGGACGTTGATTAAAAAATATATAAAAGATAAAATTTAAATATTTTAATTTAATTCAAGAAATTTACGGGTCTAAACTATATTTAATCTTTTCAAGATACTCTCAAGATTAAAATTCAACGATTTAGGTAAAAATAAAAGCTTTTAAAAGTAGAATCATTATAATTTTTTAAAATATAAAATAATTGGGGACTTCCTTCCAAGTCCCCAAGTCCTCGAGACTTTCAGGATGTTTGGGATGTCACCAAAATCTAGGAGATGCGTGCCCACGTAACACTAATAAAATTTATGCTACTAAAGTCCAAGAAGAGATCGACAAGATGTTGGAGGTGTGTATAATCTTAAATGTGATGGTAAATGAATGTGTATCCTTCGTAGAGGCTATTTTAAAGAAAAAATCTACACAAATAAGAATATGTGTGGACTTATTAAGTCTTAACGTAGTCATTGTGAAGGACCCCGATCCCATTTTTTAAATTCTATACGCGAAGAAGTTGCTGGTCATGAGATTTACTCATTAATGGATGGGTTTCTCGGGTGCGATCATATCAGCATAGCTGAAGAGGACAAAATGAAATCCACCTTTATATTGGAAGACGGAGTCTATGCATATGACATGATGCCGTTTGGACTATGTAATGTTCTAGCAACCATCCGGTGGATCATTCTACATATCTTTGACAACATGGCTATGGTAACTTTAAAGCTTTTCGCAATGATTGGTCCTCACACAAACCCAAGATATTCATCTTTGGGCCTTGACAAATGTATGTGACCTTGTCGAGCTGCAAAATTGGTAATGAATCCAAAGAAATGCAGTTTTATGGTTCCTTAAGGAAAACTTCTAGTATACAAGATAGACGTATGATGGTGGAAATGGAAGCACCAAAAGATATCACTACTATAAAGTCCTTGTGGCATGTTGGATGTTATTGATGCTTTATAATTTTTTTTTGCACAAATATCTCATTCTTTAGACACGTTGACAAGGAAGGGAGCTCCTTTTGTATGGTTAGACAAAGTAGAGAAAGTATTCTAGGAACTAAAGGTATGCCTTATTAGTTCACCCATCCTTGTATATCTAGATTGGAACAAAGAATTACATATGCATGTTCATGCTTCTAACTATGTCATGCTTCCAGTAGAAACCCAAGGGTAGGATCACCCTTTTTGCAAGCCTGATTTGGTCAAATGCCAAGTAGAATTATAGTGTTATGCAATGTGGAGCACTTGGAATGGTGTATGCAATACAAACATTATGACATTATCTACTAGCCACACTATTCATGTTTTATGTAGACCACCTAACACTATTGTACTTGGTCACCAAACCAATCATTCAAGGTTGGATAAGCAAATGGTTGATGTTGCTTCAAGAATTCACATTCAAAATTATTGTTTAACCTAGCAAGAGTCGTCTAAGTGCTTCTTGGATAAGGTTTGGTGAACCTCTAGAACGTCTAGTGAAGATTTTCCAAATGCTCAATTATCTCAACTTGCTTTATTGTATGGGTACCTTCTTGGTTTGAAAATATTAGGGAATATCTATTTACTACTTCATTCCCTAGAGATATGCAGCTAGCTGAGTGCAAGAAGTTAACTTTGATAGCTCAAACATTCCAATTGGTCAATGGTCTTCTATACAAGATGGGATTTAACCATATCACGGGACAATATGTGATGGAAGAGGAAGTTCAGAATGTATTTCCAGAAACACATGAAGAATCAGCTAGAGGCCACATGGAGCTTAATGCTACTGCAAGGAAGGTACTCTTGGCATGACTTTGGTGACCAACATTGTACCCTGATGCAAAGGAATGGGTAATGGGATGCAACACTTGTCGGCATACGGGCAAACCATTGAAAAGAGACTTTATGCCCTATGGATGTTGTAGCCTCAATAAATTTTTGAAATATGGGGCCTAGATTTCATTGGGACATTGAAAGCAAGTAAAGTTCACCATTGCAAGTACATCATGGTGGCCCCAAAATACTAAAGTGGGTAGAAGTGAGAGCATTATAGGACATCAGTGCCTTGAGTATGGAGAGGTTCATCTATGAACAAGTTGGTTACCAGATTCAGAATCTCAACACAGATCACCACTGATAGAGGAGGGAACTTCATCAACCATGTGGGATGGGAGTCCCTAGGTGAAGTTGACTATGATATTGTTGGCAAGATTTTGTCACTTTAATTTTTCCGATTATTTTATGGATTTGCCCAACAGGCAGCGACATAAGCTTAACGTTTTAGAAATCACCATCGGATAAGTTATTTTTCTGTGTTTGAGAGGGTAGCTCCCTCATATGATAGGGGCATTTAGAATTTTTGGTACTTTTAACCAGAAAGTACAAAGGAAAAAAATAGAGAAAATAGTATGAGAGAAATAGAAGAAAGAGAGAAAGATGGGAAATACACAATAGAGTAAACATGGAGAATTGCTTGGAAAATTTAGAAAGGTAAAAATAGATGGGAAATCCTTTTCACGTGAAAATGGAAATAGGAGTAGCAGCTTAACAGGAGCATGAGATTATCTAGAAGCACAAAGTGTTTTCTTAAATCTGAGCCTATGTATTTTGCACAAAGTCCATTCACCAGAATTCACAATACAAAGCCTGTAAAGTCCATATCTTACATACACAGAATGAATAAAGAATTTTAATAGTTTTATTTATCTATGAACAACATAGTTCATTTCATAATAAAAATATCAAAATCCCACAAGGCATCAAGTTCATATCACGATTTTGGTCTTATTTGAAAAAAATACTTTTCAAAGTCCTCCATCACCTTCACACTCCAAAGAAACTCTCTAAACAAAGCATTTAGGTGGAGCGTTTAATGAGAACTAAATTCCCAACCCTTGTTTGAAAAAGCACCGAGAGAGCTCTATCTATGATTAATTCAATGGTAGCAATATTTCACTCTTTGAGAAGAAATTGTGGCAGGAAAATATTTCAAGACATGCCCCTTTGCAAGCAAACGTGCAAGAAAGTGAATAGGACAGACTTTCGAATGGAGTGTGATTTGGCCCATTGGCGCATGTTGATTCCCCCATATTGTTGGGATAGGTGAATTGGCTGCTAGCTGGCTGTATTAGGACATGTGAATACTTATGACACATCAACCATTTGGCCTACGAAATGGATAAGGACCTTTTTGATAAATCTAGGAGATTTTGGAGTCCACATTGCATTAAGAAATGTGGTCCCACAGTTAGAGCCAGAATTATCCGATTTTGAAAATCTAGGATAACACTTGTGTCTTCAAACAACTAGAGGTCAATTGTGGTCGAGGAATCCGACATTTGCAACTAACAACATCAAAGCACATGGATGTAAATTTTTTCATCGTCAACAATCTCTCCAAATGGTCTCATTGTTTTGTCTTCACTCTAGTCAAAGATATCCAGTCACGGAGTCTAATATCAAATATAATTAGGAACTACACGTCGCTAAAAGAAAGATCAAGTGGTTCACATCAAGGTAACCGGGAGAGCAACCTCGTAGGGAACAACTTCATGGGAAAACCATATAGGAATAAGTAGAGGATTGTGAAATGAATTTGTTCACTCTATCACCCAATGGAAAAGGTTCGGTGTACTTACTTAGCATTCTCGAGTTGTTTTGGGAGATCATTGTGCCACAAAAGGGTTCGCTCTCTAGTGCAATTGTTAAAGAAGACTGGTACTTGCAAATGTTAGACAATGTGGGTAAACTCTGGTTTGGTGAAGAAAAGTTAAGTGAGTCAAGTCAAACAAGCTAGAGTTTAATGGACCCAAATCAAATTTAAGTGGTCGGTTGAAGTTGAATAATCCTTTTTGGAATCAATTAATATATCAAGTATTAAAGGCACAAATGTATAACATAATGTGATGATTGCTCGATTACAAAAAAGTGAAATGTGAGAAAACTCTCTAGTTAGGGAAAGTTAGGTCTTAAGTGGAGTTATGTTAAAAATAGTTTCTAACTACTTTGATTGGGAAATATGTACATAAGACATTATTATTCATTGTACAAGGGTTGGTTCTTCTGCTCTCTCACCCTTGGGAGAGAACTCACCGTAATTTTATGTGTTGAATGTAGTTTTCCAAATTTTATTAATGAAATATGAAGAAAATCATGAGATGAACTTGATATCATACTCCTATCCTTACCATGTGGGATAGGATCTTCCTACAACTTTGTCACTTCTAGGTTTGAATAGCTTGCATCATCATCCAAACACATGCATATATGTTTCTGCTCTTGTTGTTGGTACCATTCTCAACATGTGCCTGCAGGTAGTTGGAAGATGGTCCATAACAACCGATGTGTAAGTTACACGGTTGAGCATTGGATGGAATTGACTACCAGAGAAAGGATCAAGTATACAATTCCTTTTGTTGGCTAAGCTTATTAGTATTGCTTTAATGTCCCTTTTTAGGGCTGAAATTGAAAAAAGGGAAATAGCACAAACCCAAATGAGAGTAATCTGATTTTTATAACAGTTCTGAAAATATATGAAACCCTAGCAGCGAACTGAATCTACACTTTTAGGGCATCAAACACCCTCCAAACAAGCTGAAAATAGGTGTATAAATCCTCCTAAATATTGTATTCAATCAATGGAATAAACATCAAGCCAAAGTACTTCAAAACATGTGCAAATTATGAAATTATACCCAGTTGTAATTAAATAAATGACAGCAGAAATACAACTCACAATAAGGGCTGGAAATGGAGATTCCAATCCCCAAAAATATCATAAAAGTGTGAAATCAGCCTTATAAATTATGAGGAAGATGAATATCAACTCCAATTGCCAAGATGTGCCCTAGAAGGCACTCAACTCCTCCAACCAAGTCGCTACCCTAGGAGAGGGTCCAAAATTGATGTAAAAACCTTAGTAGCTCTTCCTCTATCAAACCCTAGCTGAAAACCAACAACATCACTTTCCTTGAAGACCTTAGGAACCACCAATTGAAGAGTTTTCGTTCTTCAATTTGAACAAGAAGGGTTTCGTCCTCCTTGTATGCCACACCAAAGGATTTTCGCCCTCTAGTGGAAAGGAATTGAGCAATCAGCCCAAAAACCAAGCATGTATTTTTTTGACAAGATAGATGCCCAAAATGAGTCCAAGCGACCCCTTTTATATCCTTTTGGTGGTGCCAAAATCAATTAGGGAGTCTTCCCCATAACCGACCTCATAAGGATGTTTGCTTTAACTTTATCTTTGGCTTTTCACCTCTTCAACCCAACTGACTTGCCTTATAAGAGAAACTATGAAAGAAGAATGTAAATGCTCACAAAAAAGACTGAAAAACATAACAAACACTTCCCTTGTTCACTTCCTTCTTGCCCATGGGAAGTGGAATGGGCTAGAAGTCTCCAAAACGAACTAGTTAGAAAAAGGGGACATTACAATTACATTTTTTTATTGTAACCTCATTAATCAAGTTATGTTTGGTGTCAATAGGTGTACAAATACTAAATTTCCATCCTTCTTGTCCATAAATTGGTGTTACCTGCGTGATTTATCAATGGATGAGTTGGATTCATGTTGATCCTATGTGATAAACAAGAAGGATGCAACCCAAACTTACCACACTTGTATTATTTACTTTGAGAGCTTTTGGAATGATATGTTTGAGAGGTGATAAGTGCTCTTCATATCATATCATGTTTGTGTGAAGGTCCTAATTGGATGAGTGCCTTATCATATCTATTCAATGCTTATACTTTCTAACTACTCTTGGCATGTTATACATGTCAATTTTGTATCTCCTGCACATTCTTGAACTCCATGTAATGCAGGTAGACCCATAATTTTACAGGCTATAGGTTTATTGCTTTTGACGGAATGTTTGGAAGAGATTAAGCAATGATTCCACGTAGTTAGCAGATTGGCTGCAGCAGTAATGGAAGAATTATTCTTTGCATTAAATACTGACAACAATAGTGACATACATTATAGAGATGACAATGTTTTGGTGATCTTGGAGGTGCTGAAGTTAGATAATAAGTGGAGAAATTTGTTCTATGCACATTTAAGTATTGCGAAGGATTGAGTATTGGGACCAGTGGCTCACGTATGATATCCATGATATTGTATTTGATCTAGATGTTGAACAATTTTTTTCTTACATGTATTGATATTAACTTATGATTTTCTGCAATTACGGCAGTAGTTCGTACATATTTATCTTGTTGTTCATGTCTGATTGTGTATGTTTTGATTAGAGTAGAAGGTTAGTTGAATATGACTGTTAATAACTATTTCAACCTGACATCATGTATGCCATGCTGCCTTGACATTATATACAAGGGCTTTTCAAAATTGTTGGAATCATAACAGGACCTAGTGCAAGACATTTCATTGGTATCCATCTATAAGCACCAAGTCTACCTCCTTTTATATGTAATATATTTATGTGTCTCTTGTATCTCATCATGAATATTCTCATGCGATTGGCACTTACTTCCACTTGTGCATCTCTAAAGTGTTACCTTAGTTTGCAACTTTGGAGTTTTTATCATGAATGCCAATAGGAAACGATCACAAACCAGTTATATATCAGCTTTTGACCCCAATAAATGGTTATCATAACCCAATTATACATTGGCATTTGAGCCCATGCGATCAATTGTTCACAAACACATTTCTTGTATAACACAAATCATGTATTTTTTCATAATTCAATCCTCAAGTGGAATATTATGATCATATCACATCACCATGGAAAGAAAATTTAGTAATAAAATATTGCCATCATCTCATGATATATATATTTTTTTCAATTGAAACGATATATTTCGTATAATTATGTGTACATTCTATGCATAATTGATTCTACTTTAATGGGGCAAGCTAAGGTTATAGAGGCTAGTAGATTTGAAAGATCCTCAACACTTTTATTGAATCACAAGTCAACTAGTTAGTGAGATTAATCTAGAATTATTTTCAAGAATAAAAGAAAACCTATGTTAAGAGTTAAAAACCCAATGTTTTAGACTTGATCAAATGAGTCCATCTTGAGGATCTCAATGCAAAGATTTGGATGGGGAGAAATGAAACAAAGAGAGATGTATTAATATGTTAAGCATAGTTGGAATACTCGTACTTGGCAAATACTCGGCAGACCCCAAAAAAACTCGGCAATATTCGGCCAATACTTAGGAATACTCGACAACTTAAAAAATACTCAAATTTCTTTAAAAAACATAAATTTGCCAAAACCGTGTATTTGCAGTGTTTTCTTTCATTGCTATTAATGCTTTCTTTTTGTATTTTTCCAGTGTTTTCTTTCATACGAGTTTTGGCGAGTTTTGGAGAGTACTTGCCGAGTTTTGGAGAGTACTCTCCAAAACTTGGCGAGTTAATTTTTGGCGAGTTTTTTGGCGATTTACTCGTTTGCATTAAAGTTTGGCGATTACTCGAGGACTCGGCGATTACTCGGCGAGTATTCCAACTATGATGTTAAGCACCTTCCAAGTGATGAGTTGGCTTTTTGAATGGGATTAATAAATTGTAAATTTATTATTATTGTTTGAGCTGATTTATTATTGGTTGTCAAGCATGGCTCAATCTTAGACCATCATCTTTGTTAAGAGTGTTGTTCCATCTCTCAATCTCTAGGACCTCGTGAGTTCTTCTTCTCATGTAAATGTTTTCTTTTGCAACTAATTTTGCATTCTCAATACAAATGTGATGGAAGGTTTTTGGAGCATGCTCTGCAAGCGCTGATTTGTAAGCTTGGTCATAGGATATGTTTGTCTGATGTTCTTTCAAACGTACCTAAAGCGATCGACCTATATTGTCAATGTAAACTTTACCACAAGAGCACGTAATTGAATATACTCCCATTTGTTGTTTAGGATCCAAAGAATCTTTTGTTGAGTTAGCTAAACTTCTGAATGGCGTTTAGGGAGCGAAGGCCACCATGATGTTTTTTCTTTTTAGAATTTTGGCTATTTGGTCTGTGTTACCTTTGATGTATGGTAATGTGATTTTCGGCGTATCCACATCCCGCTTTGAGTATCTTTTATTTTGAGCTCTTTGGAATGTTCTATTAATAAATTCATCATTGTAACCATTTGTGCGAAAAACAACCTTTAGGTGTTCTAATTCTTGGTTTAGACGCTCCTTATCTGAGATCCTTTTTTCTCTAGTGGCTAGAGTTAGGATGACACTAGAATTTTGTGTTGGATGGTGACGTGAATCCACATGTAGGTACCTATCAATGTGAATGCTTTTCTATGAACTTGAAAGTCGAGCGTGCCATCTTCTTTCTTGTTGAGAAAGACATCCAAAAATGGAAGTTTATTGTTTTCTTCTAACTCAATGGTGAATTTGATGTGCTTAGAGAGGTTGTTTAGATGTGTCGAGAATTCTCCAAGCCTTTCTTTACCATATCCCCACCTTGCAAAAATGACATTTACATATCTCTGCAAACTTCTTGAGTGTGTGGGTAAGAGTTTCGGGCTCTTATTTAAAAATGTTCCATGTAGCTGTTACATTATGCGACAACCGGGGATAGTGGGGAGTCCATCGCCACACCGAGTATCTACTCATACATTACCCCTTTGTAACTGAAAAATGTGGATTTGAGACATCTTAATCAAGTCAGCAAAATTATTTTCTTTCATTGCTCTTAGAGAAATGGCGGATTTAATCACGGAGTTCAATTTTGTCGAGCTTTTTGGAGGCATAATTACTTTGGTTGAATTTGTTTTACAAGTTCTCCCTATTTATGTCTCTTCATAATTAAATATTCTCGTTGTAGTTTTCAAGGTACTTGACCAATTTAGTGATTCCTATGGAGTGGTTCTCAGCAGAAACGGAAATGGGCTTTGGTGAAGAATTCTTTATGTTATTCTAAAGTAGGAGGAGGTCTTGGGTTCAAATCTGCAGTGAAGAATGCTAAGGCTCTTCAAGCCAAACTCTATTGGTGACTTCTACATCAACCGAATGAATTATGGGCTTATAATCTCCGGTCCAAATATGCGGAACAAGTCCATGGAGGAGATTATTTATCTTGACTTCGAGTCATGGTTCTCCTATCCTTTATATTTTAAGGGTTGGTGAGGAGATGCTCAAGAAGCATCTCTACTAGATTGTTAAGAATGGTCAAAGAGCTAACTTTTGGATAGATTCTTGGGATGGTCATCCTCCACTCGTCGAGTAGTTTCCTCTTTGGAGACCTATTATGGAGAGTCTCCATTCCAAGAACTGGATCAAGGTGGCACATTATTGCAAATTGTTGAATAATTTGGAAGTAGGTAGAAGTTGGATTCCTCTTGATGATTGGCCCATTCGGTTGGCAAATTATCAAAAGCGGGACATCTTTTTGTTAACCAAAGGAGGTCACTCTCTTGCTCACAAGATGAAGATAGTATTGGTTGGGGTATTAAGGGGTTTTACACTATCGTTGGAGGTTATGATGCTCTTTGTAGGACCACTCCTCATCCCCTAAAAGACATCTTTAAACCTCTCTGGTCTCAAAACCTTTGGCCCAAAGTCCGCTTCTTCATATGGCTATTGTTACATCGCAAAATTCTCACAAGTGAGCAATTGTTGAAGCGAGGGTTTTATGGTCCCTTTAGATGTGAAATGTGTTGGGGTAGTGAGGAATCTATTGATCATCTCTTTAAAGACTACGATTACAACCAACCTTTGGCACAATCTAGAGAATTTGTTGGATGTTGGTTGGGGTCGGAAATATGGACCAAATCTAGAGGGATTAGATCAATCAGGCTCAACCTGATAAATATGTTCATCAAATTATGTGGATTAACACATCTCTTCTCCTATGGAATATTTTGAGGAGAGAAATTAGTGAATCTTTAATCAGGAGTACAAGGATAGCTATTTTGTTTGGAACATGACTCAAAAAATATAAGAGAATCTGTATGTGACTTGAAAATACATCCTCAAACACCTAATTAGAGACGAATTGGTATTTTATCCGGGCTTTAGATTCGATCTGGGCAGCCTTTTGGTAGAAGAAGGGCTACTGACGGATAATCGTGGGCGGTGATCTCTTCCTCTGTTGGGGCGGGTAAAATTAATACAAATGGGCCTTCTAGAGGCAATCCTGGCTAAAGCCAATTTGGGAGGAGTGGGGAGGTCGCATGATGGATTTTAAACTTTCTTTTTGCGGAAAATTTAGGGTTTCTCTCCAATAATATGGCGGAAAGATATCTTTTGAGAGGACTAATGGATATCATAATGGATTCTCAAATTTGGATGATGCGTCTACAATATGTTACCCCTTAGAGGTAGATGGATTGGAGATTGGGAAGAGTGTTAGATACAATTGAAAATATTCAGCAAAACTTTCAGACAATAGACTTCCGATATATCCCAAGGAATCAAAATAGGGTGGCTGATGCTTTGGCAAATTGGGTGCTGGACAAATCCAATATAGTTTGTTATGGTCTCCCCCTGTGTTGGTGGTCATCACAAACCAAGGATGCTATCTACTCTCTTCTTTCTTTAGATGCTACCTAGATTTGGAATGAGTAGTTGCTTGGAGAGTTTGGATATGTGGATAGTGATATATTTTTGCTTAGTTGTATTTGGAATGCTATGAACCTGCACTACACCTCTCAGACTAAGTACTGGGTCTGTAGTGTGTATGTTTGGAAATCAGATGATGTAATTTTGCCATCTATTCTTGAATAAAATAGCTTCTTTTTAAAAAAATTATAACATTTTTCTCTTTATAAAATCTTAGAAATTAATAAATACAAACACATTTACCAAAGCTTCTCCCCCTCTTTGAGAGGTGTTTCATTGTTGGAGAGCAATAACACGCTTCTTTGTGAAGAGTGACAACACACTTCTTTGTGAAGAGCAACAACACACTTCTTTGTGTATTTATCTTAATAACAATTGCTAGTATATACATAATAATAATTACGTATAGTTATCTTGTATCATCCTTACCACTATGTGTCAACAACTTAACTTACACAAGTCATGCTATAGGAACACACCACTAAATTCCTTTGAAAATTGATTTGAAATTCAATGTCTCATTTTTCCTCAACGAGGAGATTCAATCTTCTTAACATTCTTTATTAAACTTGAACTTTTGAATGATTAAATCATTGATCCTATATGTATCTAGGAAAGGTTTCCACACTTAGTAGAACTGTGGCACGGTGGCAAGAAACTCTCTATATTATGTGGGAGATGTCGTGCCCTTCCCCAATATCAAACCTGCAACAGCCTCTAGGGATCACACATATCATCAAAGCATGCATCTACATCACGAAACCTTGTATTCAATATATCCCGAAGATAATTATGATTAGTGTGATTATCACCAACGCCAATGGTCCAAGAAACACAAGACTGGTATTTCTGATGTGCAGTAATCTCCATCCACTCCATCTCTCTTTAAAGATTCATGGAATCTTTGTCATTGAAAAAAATAGACCATCTCTTCTAAGCACTTCTACATTACAAATATTGTCTTTTTGAGCGTCCAACTTTCACATCTATTTTTTAACCATGGAAGTGAACTTTGTTCAGGTTGGACATAAGAATATCCACCTTCACATAAAATAGCAAAATGACTAAGCACACAATACCCTCTTGTGTAAAACCCTCTAAAAATAATTAGCAACAATGAAAAAACTTTGTAAATGCTCTTCCCATGCTTTGGTTTTAAATCAACAACTTTGGATTGGTATGTTTATCATTCCCTTTCCCATCAAGACATATACTAAAGATTATACTATGGATTTATCATATATAAGCCATCTTATCTCACAATGCATGATTATCAATAACATAAGGTGTTTTTAAACTCTTCGTCAATTTCACCACAAGTTTTCAATTCTCATTTGACAGGTCATTGTAGTTTTCTTTCAATATACTTATTGATATTCTGCTGAGTTGGTTCATGAATTCATCCACCTTTATGTGATGGGACAAATTCCCATCTTTGTTATGTCTCTATTTAATTCCTTTTAGAAGAAATATATCCTCCTTGTCTTTTCCTGATGTCCCTCATTATCCCAACATACTCATATTAATATCCAATAAAGGGCATTTCTCTACAGCCGCATCTCTTCACTACCACTATCATTACTATTATATATCTTTCAATTTTATATATGCTAATACATTCTTAAAGGTTCTAAATGATATGTGTGAGCTTTAATTATATCTTGTATTTAATTCTAACTATAATAGTTTTCTAATGGGGATTTTGTCACATATAGTTACTTGTGTGGATATTAAAAGCAGTTACATGTTTCTAGAATATTTGCAACTTTTACTTCTAGCTTAATTGTAGTTATTACAATTTTGTTTGTACATGGCCCTCAACATTATTGATACATACACTGGTTAGCTCCTCAATAGTTGTTAGTATCATCACATGGTCTAGTGTAAGAAATTACATTTGACACAATCTATTAGGGGACCTTACCTACCTCCTTTTCCATATAACATACCAGCATTTTGTCGCTCATTGTTTATTTTCTCAAAGTTATTGGCACTTGCACCCACCTGCACGTCTAAATATTTAGATAAAGTTGCAACCTTGACGATTGAGACTACCAGCATTGCATGCACATGTTTTTAGTGCAGTACAGGGTACCGTAACTAAGAATTCAGGTTTCAGTGCTTGATCTGTTCTGGATTCTTGTTTGTATATGTGATCAATATATGTGTAAATCATATTTTGTCTATTTTGTTTGGAAATCAAAAGCATTCATATGTAGTCAGAAAATTTACAGTCTTTTACTAGTAGCTTAAATGATGCAAACTGACAAATAGCTCTCTTTCAAACAGCGAAGCATCCAGTTTTGTCTTCCCTAGAAGGGTTCTTGTTCCTTGGTTGGATGGCATCTTCATCTGTGACTACTTGCAAGCCAGAGAAACTTTTCAGGTCTGTGTAAGCATCTTACTAATAATTTGAATAATTCCGTCAAACTATAAATATTCTTTACTACATTACACAGTTGTATTTGGATGGTTATGCCAATGATCTATTTGGATACCTTGTTTATGATGGACTGCATCATCCTTGAGTTGTTTAGTGGCTGATTTCTTTCAAAGATAGCATGCCTTATACTTATACTCAAGCAGGATGCTTCATATGTTTGCATTACGAATTAGTAAAACTTAAAAGCATGTGAAGTACCAATGCAATTGAAGCCTGTTGCAAAGTTCGTGTGAATTACAAGAACAGAAATTGCTTTGTAACACAGTAGGTGATTCGTTGAACAAATAATTGAGGATGAAATATGTAGAAGATTATAAGCATAATCCTCAAGGACTCATAGCTACTTTTGGGAGTTGATAACCAAATGAGGAAAACACGAGTGAGAGCTTTTCTTAATATGCATAATAATAATATTACATATATACCTCCAACATAGCAATAGCAATGAAGGTACAGCTAGTGGCAGGCAAGGAGAGTGAACTAGTTTTAGTTGTCCATATGAACAGTCTGCAAGTATTTATAGAAAGTATGTGAATGGTCAGGGTGCAAAAGCCACAAGAAAATCCAAATTATACTTCATCAGGAAATAATACTTGAAAAGAGTACCCAGTACTGATGGATCCAAGGGCGGCATATTTTGGGAAACTGGAACAATGATACTTCTTTATTGATCAAAAGAATATGAAAGTAATAATATTACAGTAGGTCCACCAAGTGGCTAGATATATGCTTCTTGCATCTTTTTCAAGGTTGATTGTTTAAAGAAATGAAAGGATGCAGGCAGTAGAGGTATGATGAACCACATTTGAATAATGTAACAGTCATCCTATTTCCTGCTGATCTACAAAATTTAATTCTTCCTATTTATGCAATATTTGGGTGGGAGGCGACTGTTTTTATAGCTGTCCTTTAATTAATATCAGTTAATGTGTATAATGGTTTACACCAAAAAAGTGCTGAACTATAGAACAATTAATCCATTTAGATATTGATCTATATTGCACTCTTAGTTACAACTCCAATGTGAAAAGCGTTATCTATTTGTGTAACAGTGAAGGCCAGTGTAGGAAAAAGAAAACATTTAGGGCGTGAGGAGTGAAGTCACACAAGTGAATGGTTGTAAAAGTCCTCTATATATAGAAAAGTATACATGGATTAAAATGTCATCACACAATTCTTATATTTCTGGGAACGTTTCAGGTGCGTTCTTCCTTGGCAGAAAGCAATTGTTCAAAACCACTGTAGTTGGGTTCTATTGTGAATCTCTTTCTTAGGTTTCAGACTCAAGTGCCTTGGCTACATAACTCACTGGTAGTGGCTGGCTTTCATTGATTATCAGGAAGCTGATAATCTGACTCATTTATCTTCCTAGCTTATTTTGCTCCCAACTTTTCAAACAGTGTTTCAGCCATTTTCAAGTTTGTGTATAACATTTTTGCATTTAGTTGAAAGTTGACCTGCACATTGCTGGAGAAATTTCTTGATGACCTGAACTGACCCATGAGAGCTGACCCATATTTTTCCAAAATCAGATTTGTCTGGTCTTAAGGAGTATTTTTCAATCATTTTTGTAGAGCATTTCACGGGTCTTATCATGGTAATATGCAGGCTCTGAACAATTCCGGTCTGTGGCCCACAGTTACAAGGTTTTGTATAGAATAGCTAAACATTTTTCCGAAAAATTCTCTGAACGAATATTTGAATGATATTTTCTGCACTCAAAAAAAAAAAAAACAGAAAACAAAAATAGATAACGGATAAGGAGACAATAGAGAACGGACATTAGTTTGGATTTTTGTGAGTATTAAAAAAAAAAGTAAACATGGAATTTTCTGGCAGGAAATCTCTGATAATATAATATCTGATTATACTTGCCTGGAATTCTGTGAAAACTTTTTGAAAATTTTCAGAAATTTTCAAATTTTTTCCTGAATTTTCGGAAGTAGCAGACAGGATCTTCTTAGACACATGGAATTTCTGATGTTTTTGGGAAAATTGAGCATGGAGACCCCTCTTCCTCTGGTGCAGGCATTCAAAACTGCTCATTCTTACCAAACCAAGATGGTCAAGGTACCCAAGATCCAATACAGAAGGCTTCGCAGCCAGGTGTCATAAATTGAGAAATTCGACTTTAGATTGTGGAATTTCTGTTCGCTGTTCAAACAACAATTTCAGGAGAAGGACAATATTATTGATTATTTGAACGCAAAGATTGATAAACTTTCAGCAATCCCAAATACCCCAGCTGATACCCAAAACTTTTAACATCTACAGGAAATAACAAATAAAATTAAGACAAACAATCGGAGATCTTAATCCAACATGAGCACCTAAAAAAGAGACTACAATCCAGCAACAATCTATTCGAAAACAATTCGAGGAACAAAAGTCGGAGGTGTAAGTTACTTTAGGGATAAAACCACCTTCAATTGCTGAAATGGCAAGTCCAACAGAAATTAAAAAAAAAGAAAAGAAAAGAGGGGATAGCAAGCCAATGCACTCAACCTTCAAGGTTGCTGTCTTCCTAAACCTGTTGATTCTTTATAGTCTGGCTGCACTTTTTGTGTGATACTTCCATACCCAGTGCCACAAACAGTCTGAAGATGGGGAATACCCATTGACATGTAGGAACACCAAGGCCTTACCAGAAGGTCAAAAGGGTGGTTCTAACGCTCAATCTGCCCATGTGAGCACCCAGGTCACACATTTTCTTACCTAGGGTGTATGATGCGAGAGCATCTGGGTTTACGTGCAATCTTACATCAACCAAAAATATTTAAAGTAGATTTTGTGTTTGTATATATTCTTGTGTGCGGCATTGGAAAATTGCTCTAGAAAGGTTTGTGGTAATTTCTTGATCATAGACAAGTCTTGAGAAGTTGGCAAAGATCTACGTTTCTATGCACAGAGTAAAATGGTGATTTCTCAGCCAGGAGATCTTGTGCAAGCAAAAGACGCTCAAAGGCATCATGCCACCTCAGCATTATGCTTATGCATGTGTAAAGGTGGCAAAGTTGTAGCCCATGGCGCGAGGTCAAACATTGTTTGAATAACTGAAAATGTAATGCAGAATCAAGAATCCTTTCAAACGTGCAAGGAAAAGCATAGTTCACGATCAGAGGCTCATGTTAGGGAGACTCATCTTGATACTGCACATCTACCTACGAAACTGCGAGGTCATTGGACTTTTATGCAGGAAATAATTGAAGGCATGGTGTGTGCAGGCTCTTTCTGCAATATCCCACAAGTTCTTAGAAAGCGCAAATGGCAAATCCTATGTTGGCATCATCGATTTCAAACGGGAGCTGATAATGATCCACCTAAGCTAATTGTTGGGCCAGCTTGTGTTTGCATTGAGCTATGCTATGATATAGGTCCTTTGGCTGTATTTCTCATTGAATATTTGCATTGCATTTATTATGTTCATGGGTAGGATGTAGTTGAGCCTAATATTGTAAGCAGTTGATGTGTTTCTTTATAAACACATCACTGCACTTGAGAAGGGCATTCAGAAATCCTGTAAGAAAATAGTGTAGAGTGTGGTTGCAAGGAATACAGTGATTGGAGATCTGTGTGCGAGTCTAGGAAAGCATTATAGGACTAAATCACTTGGGGCAACACTGCAGTGCTGAGTTATTTGTAAGCCTATGGACATTGTGTGTGTTTTTGTTGTTGTAAGCAAGATTTGGCAGTGTATGAGGTTGGGTGTGTAACATCCATTGTTAATGAATAAATAAGTTTGTTGTTGCTATAATTCCACGGGGTTTGCAAATTTTTTTGAAAATTTAAGGGGGTGTTGTTTGTAAAGGCTGCTATATATATTATATTCAATGTTCAAAACTTCAACATGACAATGAAAGACAAAATAGTAAATAGTAAAGTACACGATCTAAGGCTCAGATCCTAGGATATCACATCTTCCACTGCAGGCAAGTCTCTGCTCTCTCTTAAGATTCTCTCGTAAGGTGAGGAACTAAAAAAACAAAAGAAAGAAGACAGCAAGGTGTGCAATCCTCATCCATCGCCACCAACTAACTCCTTGAACATGTGGCACTCTTTTTGTAGCTCAAAGCATCCTCTACATTCATAGCCAGTTTAATTAGAAAGCATTAGGGTTGTTCAAGAAAAAATCCCTTGGCTGGGACCCTTAACCGTGACTGTATCAACATTATAAGGGATGGAAATAAAGTGGCCGATGATTTTGCCAACCTTGCTGTTTATCTCAACTCTCTGAGGCACTCTTTGAAACTAATGCCTCCTCCCTCTTCTTAGAAAATGCCTTCATCCGGCCAAGCATACTATCAATAATTCGTATATCTCACCAAGGCTTAAGGCATTATTTGAAATGATGTCAAATCCTTCACAACCTCCATAATCTTTCCTCATCATTGGTGGCCATTGGGATCTGTAATATGTACATTTGCTTCATTTATGAGTGATACCGATGCCAAGATTTGACATGTGGATGATGGGACCTGGGTCCAATAGCTATTTTTCCATTTCTTCCATGCAGTGGAAGGATTGATGGGATTTGAACTTTTTGAAGGCACTTCACTGGTATGCTCTTTCAAATTTGGCCTCTTTCTTGCTCTGTTGTTGGGTTTCTGGGTGAAAATCTCATGAGTCTCTATATCTTCCTTGTCTTGGCTCTGCATTTTTGTTGATGGGGCAGTGTGGGAAATTTTCTCTCTTGGGGCTCTACCCTTGTTCAAGGGCTAGGTTGCATTGTTTTGCCAACATAGTTTGAGCTTTGTCATTTTTTATGAAGCTTTGTTTTGTGCTTATTTTGGCTTTGCATTTGCTACTCTTGGGACATTCTTGAGGTGTATTTTTGCAGAAAATTCTTCTTCTGTCAATTGTATGTACTGAACCAGCTCCAATTTCTCCTTTGTTTTGAAGGCATACTGCTGAAATTTTGGTGGTACATCTTCTTATCTTGCTCAGGCTCTTTTTTGGATTTTCTGTATGACAGATAAAAGCAATGAGACTGGAAGTGAAGGTCTGTCCAATAGGAATAGGCAGAATAAGGGCATTCCAGTTCAACAGGACTAGGCAGAGTAAGGGCAAAGGGCTTCACTGAATGTTGTGAAGGAGATGAAGAGGGACATGATCCATAGATACTCCTTGGAGGATGCTGCATTCCTCATTTGTGGGTTTGGTAAGAATGATTTGAATGAGTGATACCGATGCCAAGATTTGGCATGTGGATGATGGGACTTGGGTCCAATAGCTATTTTTCCATTTCTTCCATGCAGTGGAAGGATCGATGGGATTTGAACTTTTTCAAATTTGGCCTCTTTCTTGCTCTGTTGTTGGGTTTCTGGGTGAAAATCTCATCAGTCTCTATATCTTCTTTGTCTTGGCTCTGCATTTTTTTGATGGGCAGTGTGGGAAATCAGCAGGTACTGAATGCTAGTATTATGTTCAACAAATCTAATAGAATCACTGCTAGAGGAGTTGCATTGTTTTGAACTTTTGGAAGGCTGCATCATTTGAAGGGATCAAGGATGAGAAGTTGCTAAAATGGTAATCTTCTTATCTTGCTCAGGGTTTTGGATTTTCTGTAACCAATATATTCAGGGTACTTCTTGTGGCTCACATGGGGTAGCTGCTTCTGTTGATTGCATTTTACAGGCCAATATATGAAAGACCCTGGACAATGAATACTCTAAAAAATGGCCAACTGATTGGGGTTCACACAATGTTATTTGGAGAAATCAACACGCATGTTCTCTGCGAAGATGTTGAGCAACTGGGATTCAGTCTAGGTTGCCGGCTTGATCAGGTGTGGAATCTTCTGTAAGCCATGGCTGTGGGCCGAAATCTACGAGGGGCAAGATCTGTATGCAATTTGTGCCAAATTGGAGATTAATATTTCTGTCTTTAAAACTTCTCTGTTGACTGAGTCTTTTGTTGTGCTTATGATTGAAGAAGAATGGGAGCAAGGTCCTACTGTCATGATATCCGACTCTAGTTATGCCAATAGGCGCGCCTTCAACCGGATGAAGGGTGCCTGGCGCTGACAATAGTCAGTGCATCAACGGCTGAGGTGGGACAACCATGCAATGCGTTGATGTACAGACCACCCTGCACCATCCACATGTCATGTACAGCTGGTAGAGTTCAGTAATTTTTTTGCAGGTGCAGGACAGACTTTTCCATTTTGATTTCTACAATGAGCAGCCGTGAAAAGACAAAATCATGTATGATGTGAGCAGCGATGATAAAGTTATGGAGCTCTTTGAACAATGATGGGTAAAGCATAACAAGACCTACAATAGCCTCAAGGAGAAGCAGCGGAGGCTTTAGTTATTCAAGGGCGCTTTGTTGCGGATCAATGAGCACAATCCAAAAACTAAGCTGGACAATGGGTTTGAATCAGTTTTCAAATCTCATACCAGAAGAAAAGCATAGATTTTGTTGACCATTTCCTCTTCATCCAAACTGTTAAGTCTTTTAAATTCACCATAGCATATGTGATACAGATCTTCATTTCCTTTTGTTGGCTAGATTTTCTGCATAGCATCAAACCTAGGCAGTCATGAGATAAATCTCCCTCATTTAACCGGTGAGGCTCCGTGTCAGATTTGTCAATATAAATGTGTTTTTTATCTATCAGGGGTTTTACTTTAACAACTTAGTTCATGAACCATAACTAAGGAGTTCTGCAGCAAGTAAGCAGCTGTTTAAGAAAGGAAAATTATAGAAGAAGGAAGTAAAGGAATTACAGAGAAGAAGTAAGGAAGATGTGCATCCCAATCAGTAGATATCAGAGCTAATTGCATGCACATAGAAGAAACTTAATAGATTTGAACACACAGAATTCTAAAGCAAAGGTAGTTCTAGATCCAGATCTAAAATAACACAAAGTTTACTTTAAAGATCTAAGATTTAAAAGCAAGAAACACAGTACGCCGTGACACAAAGTTCTCCGGAAACCTGCTTCTTTGTATTCCTCTGCAACAAGTGGCTCTCGGGGTTCAAAGACAAAGTCTAGAACACAAGATTGCTTCTTACAAATTCGATAGATGATTAACCCGTAGGTTCTTCTCCTACTTATAGAATGTAGGAGGGAAAGTACAAATAGAAGACTCAAACTCGAACTAAAGTATGAACAACAAGTAAAGATGACATTTGGCAATCATCCTCAACTAACTTCTTCTTAAGTGACACATGTATCACTTAACTAATAGAAAGGTTCCACATGACTTCAAGTAATGGTTGCAGAAACCAATAACTTAGAAGTTTACAATTTCATCCGGGAACATAGAAAGTAGAAGAAGAAAGAAATAGAAGAAGTCATGCCAGTTGTAACATCTACATCTTCTTCTTGTTTTGATATCTGATATACTTGTCGAACATATAGTTCAGCATCTTTCCATCTCTGTTTTAGCTATCGCTTCCTTTTTCATCTCCGAACCGCAGCAATCCTTCATTCAACACTTTCTGCGCATGCTTCCACTTGTTCCAAACTTGGCCCAAATCTCGCAATGTCTGCTCGGTGTCACCACCTACCGATAGAGTTCATCGTGAAAGGCTTGGTGGCTTTCATCAATCCTCTTTTGCACCATCGAAGAGAACCCTCCAGTGGAATCATGCACCTTGTTAGAAACAATCCGCACGTATGAAGTAATACCTCCATCCACTCTTTCCTCGGTGAAAGAAATAATACTGTCCTCGGCAAATCGATGTTCTACTCTCAAGCGCCGCATCCTCTTCAAAGAAAACTCTGCAGATCTCCAAACGGAAAGATACCGCAAACTCTAGCCGCTTCCCTTCTCGATCGATCCATCCAGAAGCACAATTTGTTCTCGCAACCAATACATCTCCCGACAGCCTTGTTGATCTCGACAAAATACTCAGTTACTCTCGCAATCGTATTTATTCCTTCTATGCTTTCTATCGATTGCTTTAGTTGATTTTCTCGCATCGTTCATAACCTTTAGGCGGGAATTGCTTGGCACTTCCCAAGTTGCACTTTAAGCCCGACGAATAATCGATCCTTCCATTAAATCAATAGCCTTTACTTGATTGCTTGCATCTTCCATTTCCCGCATAAGATGATCACTCACCTACTGAAATGGGTGAACGGAAGGTTTAGCAACCTTGGCTATGATCTCACATAATTGAGATATTTGCTTCTCGCACTCTTCTTTCTCCGCCTTTTCACCTGCCAAGCCTAAGGAACAAAGCATCCAACAACGTCTGCGTGTCCTCGCTTCAATCCTTCGGTGGTAGCTTGACCGAGTGGTATTTTTGGTCACCGTCACATCTTTGCCGTGAGTTCCTCTTCTACCTTTCCTTCCGCCGGATTGATATCTCGTAAAACTTCTCTCCCGAATCCTCGATGATCAACCTAGAAGTGCTTTTAGCAACTTTAGGCCTTTGTCTCTTCTCGCTAAGATCCAGAAGTAGCTGCAAGTCATGTTCCTCTAAGTTCATCTCTACTCTTGCTTCCGGAACCAACTGCAAAGCTAACCATTCCGAGAAATTACTTCTCGGAGAGTGAGAAGTCACTGAGTGCACTACCATTTCCCGCTCTGCATCCTCTCCATCAGAAAGTGCCACAGTATCATGGCTGCCATCCTCTGAAACATCCAAGGACAAAGCTCTTTCGAACTCCGTCATCTGCAGCTTCAACATCTCCTCTGGAACGGGTCTTCGAAGTGGCGAAGTGGCTACGAGAGAAGATGAACGCGTTCTTGGTTTTAATGAAGGCATGGAAACATCCCCTGCTTTGTGGTGCAATAGTTGGTGATCCACTAGGTACTGGAGAAGTCGGAGTCAAAGCTATGGTCGTAGAAGTGGTCTTCTCTTTCTCTTGAGATCTTCTGCGTACTTTCAACTTCTCGGACCTTCTGCTGCTCTCTCCTTCATGTTTTCGCTTGAGGGAATCTCTCGTGCCAAGTTGCGCTCGTGATTTGGTTCATCAATACTTCATCAAGGCAAGATCCCTTCGTCAACAACCAACTCAAGTACTCACCAACACAGCCTCCGGATCTTTCTTCTATTGTCAGGCCGCAGCCATTATGCTATCCTGCAAAGAGAGCTTTATCTCCTCCCATTTGATGGTAAGTGTCAGTACCACGTTCCCATCATCTTTAAGATCCGCAGTATCCGCGCTAGTCCAAAGTCAAATACTTGCTTCATTGAAACTGACGCTGAAATCTTTCTTTCTCGACCTCGTACTCACTCGCACTTCATCCGAAATCTTCTAACGAAGGCACATGTGCGTACTCTCGGGAGATTGTCTTCCGGCTATTCCAAATGGATCAAATTAAGCCGCAGGTGGAAGAACTCTTGCTCATACTCGGACAACATCTGTGCTTCCATTCCTCGAGCTCTGTGAATGCTGATGCAACTGTAATATCCCACAGTGAGTGGGAAGAAGCCCGTAGACTTGTGCCGCTTCGACTGAAGGTCGTGTAACTCCACAAGTTGCTGCTCGTCACTCCATGGCAATCAATCTGTCACTCGGGTACCTTGGCATCTTTGTTGGTTCACCTGAAAAGCTCGTAACCCTGATGTATGTGAAATCTGCAAACTGGATGAATACACTGCCAATCTTGGACACTGCTTCCCATGCTTCCTTGCTTACCCTGTGAGTCTTCAAGTCTTTGTCTAACCTGCAGATGAAATCGTAGAAGAAACCATCGTTGATCACTTTGAAGTCCTTCTCGCACGCAGGTGCAGTAAGCTGCGGGTAGCACTCGAAAATGGGATCCTTGGAAAGAATACCACATCTATCCAGCTTGGAAAAGACACCCTGTGAAGCTGCAGCATATACCAAGTATGAAGTCATCTTGAAGCTGAAGGTACGCTTTACGTTCCGCAGTTGCTCACCGATGTTGCTGCTAATAATTTCTGACCAACTGATTATAGAATCAACCTTGTTGATTTCAATGGTCCTGATGAAAGCATACATCCATGTCCGGAAAGTGTAGGCATTCGCTTCACCATTCAACCTGCATAGCAATTTGACAATATCATCCGCCTCCTGCACCAAATTGGATCGTGGAAGAGTTCTCGGGAACTTGGAAGGGGATCTAGGCTTCTTCATGAACCGGCTATTCATGATGCTCACACAGTCAGCTCTATGCTTTTCCCACCTCACCTGTCAAAGCATCCCGAATGCTAATAGAAGTCACCACCTTTCGACTTGGAATCTTTAAACAATAATCAAAGAATTCCGCATCCAAACGAATTATTGTCTTTCCGCAACATCACACACTGATCTGGATGAAGGATGATAAGATCTAGCACACTCCATCACAAACTCTGGCAATTGGGCTGTACATGGGAAAGCTGCAGCTCGAATAATTCCACTACTTTTGACCGCACGCATGAGTGAAGTCTTTCTAGCTCCTGGATCTATCAATCAAATCAGAAAGAGGTTCTGGGCCTAGATCCGTGTCTCCTATGTCTGAAAGTTTAGAAGCAATGCATGAATCCATCGTGCTCTCTTTTTCATCTCCTTTTGCCATGGCTTTATCAATCTTTGTCTGAATAATTCTTTTTCTTCTAATTTGGCCGGATTTCTTCAATACTGGTGCAGATCTGGACAATTCTTCAGATTCGGAGGATATTTGCAATGTATTGGACATTGATAAATACTCCTTTTCTTTTATAAAGCACCTATAAAAATCTGCACTTTTCAAGCCTGCTGCCCCAAAAATTGGTGTTTAATTTGCACATAAAGAGAGCATGAATCCTTTCAATCAACACCTGAGCTCCTGTTACACCTGTGAAAACAACTATGCCGACGAAGATCAACCTTCTCCAAAGCATGCGCCAAATCTGGAAGCTTTTAGCCTTTGTTAGCACTTTGTCTGTGCAAAATCCTTCCTCTAATGGGGGCGCACTTTTTCTCCTAGCTGCAATTCTTTACCTGTGTGTTGAATAATTCATCCATATGGCTGCCCATGCTTATATAACCTTCACAATTCTATAATTAATAATTGCCCTAACAATTAAAGGCAATTAATTAATTAAAAATCATGCTTTTCTCTTTTAAAAATTGCATGTTTAAGGACAGCCATCCAATAAATTAAATTAATCCAATTTAATCCTTCACACAGCACTTAACTTTAGCCTCACAGTGTGCTTTGACCATAGCCACTGAAAATAGAAATTAATTTAATGATTTAATGCATTTAAAATCATTAAATAACTCCTAAATGGGGCGCACTTTTTCCAAGGAGAGGGGCAGCCACTAAATAAATTAAATTTAATTAATTTAATTCCTTTCTTTTATTCTTCCTTTGACTTTTTGACCTCCTCAAGCTTGGGCGCACTTTTTCCAAGGAGAAAGATTATTAAAAATAATCAATTTAATCACTTTAATCCATCACCAAAGGGGGCGCACTTTTTTGCACATGTAATTCTATTTTTAAGAATTTTTTCATAATGGGATTCTTTACCCTGCCAGGCAGGCACCAAAATCCCATGATCCACTTAAGTGATTTGACTTTTGCAATGGGATTCTTTACCCTGCAAGGCAGGCACTAAAATCCCATGATTTCACTTAAGTCACTTTCCTTTTATTATATCATGGGAATTTTTACCCTGCAAGGCAGGCAATAAATTCCCACCTGCCTGCAGCCTCTATTTTTCCCACTGCAGCTTAAGTGACTTTTATAACACGGGAAAAAGTACTGCCAGCAGCATATAATTCTCATCCCGCTCGCGGCTTATATTTTTCCCATCGCAGCTTAAATCCTTTGTTTTCCAAAAAGGCGCCCATCCCCGCAGGGGCTTTTCTGTGCACGACTTCGCTTTTTCCCAGTGATCCAGACCTCCGATGATGACTTCCTCCGGGCAAAATGTGCGTGTATGTTTTCCAAAGTGCCTGTGCCAAAAATCGGGCTTACCCGGCGAAGGAGTTGTTCCAGAGAAATTTTACAGAAAACAGAACGGGACACCACAAAAACACGAAAAATTGCCAAAAGTTACAAATAAAGCCCAAAACTTAAAATAAGTTAAAATCCTTCTGGTATATAGGAATAATAACATATTCGCTTATAACAGAGTTGAAACGGAGCGCAAATAGCCTCATACGGGGCTCAAAATAATTAAATACAAATTTCCCGTAGACAAATCCCGACTTACGTAATAAAACAATTTTGGGCATCTGGGTATTTGGCGAAAAGGGCTAATATGGCTCTTTGGGATTATCTTGACGCAATACAGGAACTTTCAGGCAATAAAAACAACAAATGACCCACTATTTTAAAAGTACGAAATTTTTTCGAATTGGGTAGTCACAGATTTCGGGGTGAAATCTGAGTGACACCACCTTTATCGATTTTACTCGCTCTTTTATAGAAACAATCGTGGTCTTGACTCAATTTGCTATTTTATTTCTTCTCAATTAAAATTTTAACTGTGTTGTTGCATGCATGTTGAACCCTAATTTAGCGGTCATTTACACAGTTTTTTTATGTTTTTTAGCTGTAAAATATTTGCAAAACTTCGGTAGAGGAAGATTCTTTAGTATTGGTATTTACACCATAAACCCGCAGTGCCCACACACAACAAATATTTAAATATTTTTTTTCATTAGATATTTAATGGGTTAACAGTATTTATGTAAGTTTGTGGGGTGGTGAATATGCTGCGCACCTTTTTCCTTCTAAATCCTTTAGCAATGCTGAAGATTCATTATTGTAAATATTGCTCTGACATTTTCGCTTCTACAACAACCATACCAATGTTTTGATTGGTTGTGTGTCAGAAGTTAATGTTCCCTACGTTTCGACGTATGCGACCTATATTTTATAATATTTTAAGTTATCAAATTTGCTGTGACCCTTACAATATTTGTTGGAAATTACTCTTAATATATCATGCTTTTTCTATTCTTAAGTATTTTCTATTTTCATTGTGTTTACAATTTTTTCATTGTATTAGTTCAACGCTTATATTATTAAAACACATAATAATGTAATAATCCAAAAAGTTACAAAGGCATTAACAAGTAAGGCTTTGTAGGTTGATGGCAATTAAGACAAATTTAATACTCAACAAATATTATATTAAATAGGATAATTGTTTGTATTAATTATTAATATGTAAGCTTGTGATGACGCTTATATACATTTCCGGAAATATTGGATGTTTTTACTGTTAAAACTCATGCATATAAGCTATTAAGATAAAATTTATATTTGAGTTTATTATAAGACGATTAAGATAGTGCAACGATGGTAATGATTAAGCCAAAAAAATTGTTTAGTGTAAGATTTGATAGATTTTCGATTATTGGTTTGTTGACACATACATTAATTTATTATCAATATACCTCTTTTGATTTGATGTGTTTGGTTCCGAGACACTTTTTTAAGTTAAGAGATTTTGGCATCCCTGATTCCTTGATTACCGCAGCTTGGAGGCTTTATGAGACAATCATTGGGCAGCTTCATACCTCTCACGGTTTGTCTGACTTTGTGAAGAGTACCATTGGGGTCAAACAAGGATGTCCTCTCTCACCGACCCTCTTCAACATATACATTGATGAGTTAGAGGAGTTTCTTCGGCAGCATACCCATATGGATGATGGTTGTCTTTTGCATGAGGTACTTATAACCATCCTCCTTTTTTGCCAATGATGTTGTTCTCCTCTCACACTGCAAAGGGCTTACAACGACAACTTGATGCCCTTGCTCGCTTCTTGTGAACTCCAACAACTTGTGGTCAACCTTAGTAAACTAAGGTCATGATCTTCAATATCTCCAAATGCTCTTTGTCCAGATTCCAATTTTTCTACAAAGGGGAACTTCTTGAGATCACATCAACCTACACTTATTTGGGGGTCCAATTTTCTGGTCCATGCTTTAACATGAAGTTTTCCGCTCAACCACGCCTTTCAAGTGGTATGCCTCTCTTCTGTTTTGGAATGTCAAGTGTTTCTAGATCCACTTTCAGACATCCTTCCAAGTTATGCTTGTTTGATACTATCATCAAACCCACAATTTTGTATGGTTCAGAGGTTTGGGGACCTAGCCTCAGGAGTCGCTCGTCAAGCCCATATTGAGAGGGTCTAGACTCTCATGTTGCAGCGCATGATCCATTCCTCGGTGCATCAACCAAGCTGAATTTTTGCCCACCCACTACGCCTCGAGACTATCTTCAAGATTACTTTCTACATCCACAAACTCAAATCCCTAGGGACTCAACTTTTGGTCGCAAGAGGTATCCCTACTTAGCACTTTTCTTTAGAGAGGATTGCTTCACTAGTCCACACTAGAAGTCGGCACTTGTTGGTACTTTAAGACTCCGCAACTCCTTATTTCCTTTGGCATCTCTAATGACAAGCTACCCCCTTTCATGTATTCCCTGACGCTCCTCCCGGGATCCTTCCCACTAAGGACGTCATCACTAGGGCTGCCAAAGAGGACATCTACAGACATGTATATCCAAACCACCTGGATCTCCCCTCGTGATCCACTTAGCCCCAAACTTGCTTTCTACGCCGATCATTTCTTATAGGTGGTGGACAATATTATTTGTCACCCTCACTATCTCCAACGCCATTGGTCTCACGGCTTGAGGTTTCCCCTTGGCTAGATGAGAGTTTGTTCCCACCAATTATGGGTTGAGACAAACCATCACATTCTCTCGTTAGGACCGGATTTGTCGCCTTTGCTCCCTAGGAGGTGGAGACCGAGGACCACTTCATTTTCAGATGCCCCATTTATTATGAGATTCGAGGAAGATATCACTGCCTCTATAGAGACTCAAACAACACTAGCTACTTTCTTCAGATATACAGACCAAAAGGTTCGGCTCTTTATCTTCGCAACGTTGTTACCTTCCAACACAAATTTCTACGGAAGGAGCCTAGAAGTTGTAGAGCTCCCATATTGATCACCTCTTTTTTAGCCCATTCAGGTGATTGGCAGTGCTAAGCATCCTTTGGACACCTATACATCATACATCAGAATTGATAGATCAGTTAGGTGATGCTTCTCTTAGTACATCACTACTACTCAAACGACTCAGATCTCCAAGCCTGCAATCTCTTGTCGGTGTGGCTCTACTCCACCCCGTCTAATGTATGAGCTTTGATTAATGTAAGATATATTAGGCTGCCCACCAATTGTCTGTAGAGTGATTCATCGAATGGTGATGAATCATTATTGGATGACAACTTCAACCCAACCACCATGGGCATAGAAGAGGGATTGCAATCTCTCATCCCAAACTTCTTCAAAAGACTCATGGCATACTTGACCTAAGCTATGAAAATGAGATGGCCAAAATTTTACACCTAAGTAATAGTGTAGGAGGCCTAGATTGGTTATGTCAAAAGCAACACATAAATCTTAATATACCAGTTCTTGGAGCCCATTTAAGCTTATATAAAGATGTAATCAACCTACAAACCAAATGATCATGATCATGTGCTTGAAAGCCTTCAAGATGCACAATGTAAACCTCCTCATCCAAATCTCCATTAAGATGAAACACCTTCCAACCATGTTGAGCTTCATAGAGAGAAGCAATTTAAATGTGACCATCTTTGTTGTAGGAGCAAAAGTCTCCTCGTAGTCTATTCCCTCCTGTTGTGAAAATCCTTTCGCAACAAGACGAGCCTTGTAGTTGTCCAAAGTGCTATTGTCTATGCATTTGACTTTGTACAATTAGTTGAATCGAACGAGTTGTTTACCTAGAGGTAATTCCACCAACTCCTAGGTATGATTATTCATCAAGGCAACTTGCATGGTAGTCTCTCATTGAGATTTGCTTTTTGCTTCAAAATATTGTTTTGGTTCAGGTACCATAAAAAGATTAGAAGAGACAGAAAAACGAACATGCTCAATTGAGCCAACCACCTTTTTCCCGGTCATCCAAGCTCATGCATCTGATTGAGGAATTTCATCGTCCCACACATCTTGTATAGTGAAGTAAAACCACTTAGGCCACGTAAGAACCTTGTGATGGTTGAATCTCAACTGGATTGTTGACCAACACAGGTTGGCATCATTGATAGACCAGTGGGGTATTAGAAATATCAGCCATGGCTTCCCACACTGGCGTATGTGATGGAGTATTAGATGAACTAGAGTCCTCATCTTTCAAAGGAACCCAACACTAGAGTCCAGTACCTTAGTGATTGCTTGTTAGTCACAAACATAGGAGGATTCTTTCTCCTTCACATCAACATCTCAACTTATGATTATCTTGTTATTGGAAATATCGATAAGTCTATATGCCTTAGATTGGTCACTGTAGCCAACTAAGAAATATTTTTTTACTTTTAGAATCTAGTTTACTCCTCTATCTATGAATTGGACTACAGAGACTGAAAATCGTGTCTGCAAATCACAATGTCTTTTTGTATGGGTTGAAAATCATGTTTTACTTTGTGTTATGAGTTACACGGGCATCTTATGAATATGTAGAAGTGGCACACATGTTCCACTTGAGTTCCTTTTTGTACAGTTTTCTTAATTCTTCTTTAAAACAATGGTATGAATAATTTTCAGTGTTCTATTGCAATATGGGATAAACGAAATAGTGGTCAGTTGTTTACATCTTGTATGGGGAATATAGTATGCAGTTGGCATGTAATCTCTGAAATCATTATAAATTTGCCCCATTAGTGTGATCTTAAAATTAAATGTCTGAAGAAGTGTAATGGGCTTACAAAAGCATTTCAACTAATACTGCACTCTGGCCCTTTATAGGATTTACAAGATCGTTGTGAAGAATTGATGTCCATGGAAAGTCCACTAGAACAATCTGAAATTTTTGAGCCAGAGGTGTCAGGGCCTGTATCAATTGGAACGTCATTCTGGGGCATGGTGGTTGGAAACTCCATATCATCAACCAGCACACAGGAAAAAGATGTTTTCGGACAACCTGGAAAAGAATCTATCACCAATCTATCCAAATCAAGGGTTGTTACATTTGGAAGTCTCCATGGTGCAGTTGCTCTAATGATTGTTACTCTTGCCATATTGATTGCTCTAATAATGATGGCAGTTGGTCAGAGAACAAGTAGTCAATAAAAACATTATTATTTTCTCTTCCGTGAATTTTTCCACTTTTAATTTCATTTCGCAATGCTCAGCGCTAGCAGTAACATGTTAGTCTCATTCAGGTGAAGCATGAAAATGTGGAAGCATGTTAGCTTTAGTTTGGGATGTTTTGTATATTCAAAGTGTCAGACATGTAGGATTCTTTGGTTGGGAATTCTATATTCGAAATGCCCCATTTTTCAATTCTAAAAATAAAATTTTGGGAATTAAAGCAACTAAAGTGTAGTATTTGTTTAAATAGAATGTGCCACTTCATTTTTTCTCTGTTCATCATTAAAAGCACAGAGATATGAATTACCTAAGGGTGCATTTAAACACAATGCAACAAAACACTGGAAAACAGTTAATTTCAAGTTCATGTAAATACACCAAGTGGCTATGAGGAAGCTAAACGAAGACATGGAAAACAAAAGAAAGAAAGAAAAAAACTAATTAATTTTTTTATCAACATTCACTTGATTTTAATTTAAAACAAAAACGTCATAATCTTATTATGGTCTACTTTTTTAGGAATAAGTTCTTTTCCAGTCAACGCTGTCTATTTTTATCGTGTGGCTCCTTGTTGCATGGTAGATGATAAGCAAGTCACTAGCAAAATAGATTGCATTGGGCAGAGATACATGGTAAAAAACATGTAAAGAAGCTAGGTAGTGCGTTGACTTTGTAAGTTTTAAATAAGTTCTTAATCTAAATATGGGGTATCATCACAAATGTTGGACTGGAAATAGGTCAAATGAGAAGCTGTTGTTTCTGGGTAATCCCTGGATATAAAAATATTTTGTTTTGGCCCGAGCATGGGGTAATATCATGAATGCCAGGCTTTATAACTCTTGTTTTGGTGATCATTCTTGGACTCCTATGTCCTAATAAGAATGCTTATCATGTGCTCTGATTATTTGTTGAGCTTTTGGGCTTGTTCATTTGTCTTAAGCAGTTGTTCTCAAGCTGCCTCATTCTTCGTCTAAATCAGCGACATGGGAAATTTACATTATGCTCAACAATTTGGAATCACTACGAAGTTTACTATGCCATGGGAATGCCCAATTTGTGTTGGTGATAGAATGAGACAATCTATTCTAGGTCCCTTTTCCATCTTCATTCGTTGCATAGGATGAGTTCTAGGAAGAAGAGCCTTCAAGAGAATTTGTTGTCGACATTCACTAGTGGTGGGATTATTTATTGAAAAATGTCTTGATAAAGTTTTAGGATTCCTCGTACACTTTCCATGAACAAGATTGATGTTTTTAATGATTGTTTGAAGGCTTATTGAAAAATGATTTTCAAATAAATTAAGGTCCTGGACTCATTATACTTGTTACATTGCAATTAATAGGAATTAAGTGAACTCTGTAGAATGTCAAGGTGCTGGATTTCTTCAACTAAGGTTATTATAAAGGAAATGATTTGAAGACAATATCTTTGAACTAACTTAGATGCATATGAATGAAGATGATTTCTTAGGATAGGAGAAGCTTTTGAAAGTATGAATAGTTTGCACCTTGACAACTATTCGTAGACTTCAAGAGAATTCCTTGTAGGCACTGACAAGTGGTGGGAATATTTTATAAAAATGTCTTGATAATGTTTTAGAATTCCTTGTACACTTTCCATGAACAAGATAGATGCTTTTTTTATGATTGTTTGAAGGCTTATTGAAATAAATTTTCAGATATACTAAGATTTGGGACTCATTAACTTATTACATTGCAATTGATAGAAATTAAGTGAACTTTGTAGAATGTCAAGGTGTTGGATTTCTTCAACTAAGGTTCTCCTAAAGGTAATGATTTGGATAAGATATCTTTTGAAATAACTTAGATGCATATGCTGAAGATGATTCTAGTTTTGGGATTTTTTTGTTGATTTCGTGTTATTATTAGGATAGGAGAAGCTTTTGAAACCGTTCAAAGCTAGCGCCTTGACAACAAAGGGAAAAGGCAGGTGGTCAAGGACTTTGATGATCAAGAAGCCGTGCTGCGTCATATTAGGAGATCACCCTCGTTGAGGAAGATAAAGGAAAAGAGTAACATGCAAGTGCAGCAACAAAGATTCAAGGCCACAAGAAAGTGTCCACAAAGCCCATTCTCGAGTGATGAAATCTTGTCAAGCTTGATTTTAAACGTGATTTCTAGATTGATCCTTCACTCACCACTAAAGGAGAATAAGAAGACAGTTTTCCTCCTTCCAAAAAAAGTGGAAGTGAAGCAAAAATCAAGATGTGCAACAATGCCTGCTAATGGAGAAAACTTGACAAACATGCTCCTTATGGTGGGCTGGATTAAACCAGAATGCTACAATTAACAAGATTCTCTAGATTGTGACCCCAAATATTCTGAACAGCTCTATGGTTTTATCAAGATTTTAATTAATGCAACTTTATTGGTCTACATTATAAAATACACAATGTTGTTGACAACGGACCTTCAAAATTACGAGCACGAAATAAAGAATCAATTAGAATTGAGAAGGGATAATGAAGGATGATTGAGTGAACTAGTCATATTTTGTAAAATATGAAGGATACTAATGGACTGAATAGAAATGATAATCATCGAACATGGCCAAAGTTTTGAACTAATGCCACAATTTGTGGCGAAATCACACACCTTATGACAATGGGATGCAATTTTTTTGCAGGAATGGGTAAGAAAAAATGCTCCTTGGTGATGGCCACTCAAAAACAACCCTTTCTTTATCATGATCCATCCTCAACCCATCATTGGGAAATCAAAAATCCCAAATAAATCATATCTTCTTTCATGAAAGTGCACTTCTTTAAGTTGATCAACAACTTTTCTTTTCTTAATCTTTGCAATACAAGCCTCAAATGCAAGTGTGCTTCCTTTGTTCCTCCCGAACTTAGAATATCATCTAAAAACACTATAACAAACTTACTGAGAAATGGTTTCAGCTCTTTATTCATGAGTCTTGTGAATGTGCTCGATGCAATTGTCAATTTGAATGGCATGACAAGCCACTCATACAATCCATAATTTGTTTTAAATGTGGGTTTCCATTCTTCCCCTTCTCTAATCTAAATTTGACAATATCCATCCTTATTATCCATCTTTGTGAAGTATTTAGCTCCACTCAAGTAATCCATCAAGTCATCTTCTTTGTGGCATGGAAAGATGTACACACCCCATTCTCTCTCTCTCTTAAGTGCTAGTATGGATGGAACTGTGCATGAGCACGAACTTGCTCGCATCAAATCTGCCCAACAGCTCATGGAATTGTCTCTTTACGTCATTTTCTATAGATGTTAACTTTATATGTTGGGCACGTGTTTGGTAAGCTTGATTTGTAAGTCCATAAATGTAATACTTATCATGGGTGGTAACCCTTCTAACAAATCCTTGGAGATAATTTTGACATATTTTCCCAACAAACTCTTCACCTTATGCGGAATTTCATCCACTCGACTCATATTTGCAACCTCCATGGGTTTGGGATTGAAATCAAAACAAGCTCTCTTTCAACTCTCTTAAAAATTATTTTTTAGAAACCAACAAAACTTAGGATCGTTGTCCACATCTTAAATATTGTCCTTCAATGGACTTGAAGTATACTTCCTTCCATCCTTCACAAGAGTGTAGGTATTAGCCCTACTATCGTTTCCATCAAATTGCCAAGTCCTTCCTAATGATAACATGACAAATATTCATGAGCATAATATCAAACAAAAACTCTTTCTTGTATGAGTCAATTTAAAAATTCACCCAACATTGTTCACTTACCAAGATTTGATGTCTTTCGTACAACCAAAAAGCCTTTGGGAGGCGGGGAGGGGACAGAATTGGGATGTATGATCTTCTTCAATCCATATTTCCCCACCATCCCATTAGATGCCAAATTGTAGTTGCTACCACTATCGACTTTCTTTACACTAGTTCATTGTCCTTGATTTTAGCAACACTCTTTTCATTACTAGAGTTTCTCCATTTGAGGGTTCCTCCATGTGATTGGGTGAAACAACACTCTCATGATACACTCGTGCAATGTGATTGCTAGGTTCATTTCTCCTATTGTTGTTTTTCTATGCTTGTGGGAACTCAAATGATTTATGCCCAATGTGTCCACACCCATAACATGTACCCTTGAATTCTCGACCTCTTCCTCTTGGGTTTTGATTGAAATTACTGTTGTGAGAAGTACTTGCTTCTCCTTCATGAATGTGTACTCCACTATTGTTTGTTTGTCCTCTTCCTCGTAAGAACCTTTTTCATCCTCTTCATGTATTTTGTTGTCTCCTAGACAACTTTTGTTCCACCTTCAAAGCACATTGATAAGATGCATTTACCAACTTCAACCTAACATCCCAAATTCATCTTGTATAGAAATAAGAAGATCATTGACATACCCTAAGATCTTCGTATCACTAACTTCAACATGACCAACTTGAATGGTGAGCTCATTGAAATCCTCCATGTAATCTCTTACACTCATCTCCTTGTCCTCAAGATCTAATTCAACAAATAGTTCAAAGGCAAGAACTTACCCTTCAACTTTTCAACCATCTTATCCCAAGACTTGATTCTTTATTTGTTTCTTTTCACTCTTTCCATTTACACATGATCCCACCACAAGGATGCTTGATCATGTTTGTCTTAAGGGACGTGTCAAGAAGGGTGTAGGTTAGGACTATTGGGGCCAAGGGAGACCCAAAAAGGTTTTTCTTACTGTTTATTCGCATTGAGATGTGACTGCAAATTCTATTCGTAGTTTGTGCTCACCATTCAAAAGTTGTTGTCTATACTAATAACTTTTACTCATATCAACAAGTTTGGGTTCAGAAACAAAATGTGCCAACAATTTTTTGTCATCATGCATGGGAGAAATTTACCTGGGGATTCTTAGAGCAATCGTGGTAGACCTACAAGACTTTATGATTCATCTCTAGATAGCGAAGTTTGTGAGTAACAACTTCTCTAAGTTTGCAAAGTATTGTACCTATGGGATGTTGAGTTTGTCTTAAGAGATGTGTTTGAATGGGTGTGGATTGGTAGTTTCGGGTCCATTGGGAGACTTGATGAAGGTTTTTCTTGGCTATTTACACTCATATGGATGTGACCATGAAGTTTGTTTGTCGTTTAGGATCACCATTCAAAAATTCGCCGCTATATTGAGCAACTTTTACTCACTTTAGTAACTTTGTGCTACGAGACAAAATGTGCCACCAAAATTTTCACGTTATGAAAGGGATTCTCACGGGGAATTGTGAGTGCAACTATAGGACTTTATGGTTAAATTCGACTAACTAGGTTTGTGAGTAATGACTTCTCGAAGTTCACGGGCAATTTTGCCTAGGGGATGACAAGTTTGTCTCAAGGGATGTGTTTGAATGGGTTATATTAGGAGTGGCAATGCCATTCATGAGACATGAATTTGGTTACTCCTGCCTTTTTATGGTCATCTACACATGACCACGAAGTCTTTTGTCATTTGGTTTATTCTTCACAATTTGTTATTATTCACTTCAACAACTTTGGGTTGGGAGAAAAAATTGCCACCAATTTGTTTTTCATTACATGAGGAAGAAATATATTTGGGGGATGCTCATATGAATCATGTGTGCAACTACAAGACTTTATAGTCCATCTCCAACTCGCCTCAATTTGTGAGTAATGACTTCTAGAAGTTTTCAAAAAAATATCCTATGGGATGACAAGTTTGACTAAGGGTCACATCCAGATAGGTATAGGTTGGGAGTGTTAGGGTCATTTTGAGAGTCAATGAAGGTTGTCCCTCCTATTTACACCCATAAATATGTGATTGCAAATTTTGTTCATTTTGTGGACTCATCATTCAAAAGTCTCTCTTTATAACGAGCAACTTTTACTCACTTTAGCAACTTTAGGATGCAAGACGCACATCTCACCAAATTTGTTTGTTACACACAAGAGAAATATATTTAAGGGACCTAATAAGACTCGTGTGTCAAACTACAAGAATTTATAATTCATAAATAACTACCTCAATTTATGATTAACGACTTCTCAAATTTTCTAGACAAATTTTTATATTGGATGACAAGTTTGTCTTAAGGGATGCATCCAAATAAGTATGTTTAGGGAATTTTGAGGCTATTCATGAGACTTAGCCTTGTTTTTAATATCTATTTACACCTATCTAGATGTAACCACAAAGTCTTTTATCATCTAGGATCACCATTCAAAAGTTTCTCTATATATTAAGAAACTTTTACTCACTTCAACAACTTTGGGTTGTGAAATAAGATGTACTTGGTAAAAATCCATTGTTATGCATGGAATAAATATATTAGAGGAAAAATAAAAGAACTTACACATAAAACTATAAGACTTTATGGTTCATCTCCAATTGACTTGGTTTGTGAGCAATGGCTTCTCAAAGTTCATAAACAATTTTGCCTATGGGGTGATGAGTTTTATTAAGGGATGCATCCAGACGAGTGTACGTGGGAGTGCAAGGGCCATTGGGAGACTTGAACTTAATATTTCATGCATACTTACACCCATCCAAACATGATTATAAATTTGTTTCATCGTTTGGCTCACCATTCTAAATTTGTTCGTTGTACTTAGCAACTTTTACTCACTTTAGCAACTTTGGGCTATGAGACAAAATGTGCCACCAAATTTTCTTTGTTACCCACAACTAAAAGGTATTCAAGATAAACTTATAGGGATCATGTGTGAAACTAAATACTTTATGGTTTGTCTTCAACTACATCAATTCATGAGTAATGGCTTCTCAATGTTCATAGGCAATTTTGCCTACAAGATGACAAGTTTGTCTTAAGGGATGTGTCTAAACAATTGTAGGTTGGGATTTCTGGGAATTTGATCCAGTAAACCGCCTTTTGATTACAATAAACGAGGTCTTGTTCTAGTGACAATTGAATGATAAATGACTAAGTTCCTTTTAACCAATATAATGTGCATTAAACATTCACAAATACTACAAATTTGAGAGATAGAAGACAATGGAGACAAAAATTTATCTGGAGAAACCCAATGTGGGAAAAACTCCAACTAGGTAAGAAAATTGCTTCCCTTTCACTATGTAATTCTCCAAAATACAAAATACTTCAAAAAATTCAACACTCTCCAATCCTCAACAATGAAGAACTCAACTCTAAATGAACAAAACAAGAAAGAAATCCAACTTCTCCTCTTTGCTCACACTTGAATTCACTCAAAATCACTTGCTAGAATGAAGAATCAAACTTGTATTTATAGTTACTCTACCCACATAGATGGAGGGAAAGGAAAATGAACCATTATGGGAAGTCCAAGCATTTCAAATTGCTCGAATTTTGTTTTGGCGTCATCGAGGACAAGACATCGCATGACCACATAGTGGTGGTTAAGCAATCTTCAATCCTCGCATGTGTAGATTGCGGTTATGTAATCATCGGGAAGAGTGGTGATTACGTCACCGTGAAGGCTTCTATAAAATCATCGAAATCAAAAAATAACAATGGTCTTTCCATTCATTCGAAGGTGTCTGGATCACCATCAACCTGACTAGACCATCTCCTAAATAAAGAATATGTTGAGAATATGCACTGCAAGTATCAAATAAGGAGAATACATAGAATTGGGTATTTTCAGATCCATTTTTGGATCATACCTCCCCAATTTGAGGCTTTTAAGTCCCTAAAAGCTTCAAGGATTGATGAGGTGAGGAAATTTCTTCCCACATCTTCTCTGGAATACCACTTGGCCTTGGTAGGCAATTGGCCTTTCAACCCAATCAACCACTTGTCTTGCACTCCTCGCTTGTGTTGTCCTCTCTTTCACTACAAAACCACATCTTCCTCCAATTCCAACTGACTATCTGGAGAAAGATCCTCAATAGATGGTAACAATAATCCCTCTTCTTCCTCATCCAACATGGAGGGCTCAAAGAGACATAAATTCTCAACATTCACAATTGAATAGATTCTCATATAAGGAGGCAAATCCAAGCGAAATGCATTCTTACCACTTGTTCTAGAATTCAAATGGGCCATATCAAAGAGGCTTGAGTTTCTTAGTCTTTCCTATAGCATTTTTGCTCAAGTACAACCATACCTTGTCTCCAACAAGGAAAGAATGCTCAGTCCTGTGTTGATCATGTTGTGCTTTGTACTTGGATATGACTATATCAACATCTCTTGAACTTAGAGGTTTATTTGTTGAATTTTCTCAATGAAAGAAACTTTGTGGACTTCCAGCCCATTTTCCCGTTGTCTCGCATGTTGATCTCAAAACAACATCAAAAGCACTCTTAGGCAAATAACCAAAACATGTTTCAAAAGGAGTCTTACTAGTAGAAGCATGAACTACCTGTTATAAGAATGTTGGATATATACCAAATTCTCATCCCAAGTCCTCGGATGTTTCTATTGTACCCTCTCAAGAGTTAAACCAAGGCATGGTTTACCACTTTTGTTTGCCCATCTTTCTACGGATGAAAAGTAGTAGATATCTTTAGCTTAGTATCCATTTTCTCCCACAAAGTAGACCAAAATTTTCCTATGAAAACCCGTGAGTCCTTGTCGACACTGAATGTGACACAATAGAATTAGGAAAACCAAAATGAACCCACACATTAGCAAAAATAACTCAAGTTGCATCATTCTGGCATTGATGGTCTTCTTGCAAGGAATGAGAATACACATTTTTCTAAATCGATCCACTACCACAAAAATGTAATCATGCTCTTTCTTAGAAGTAGGAAAACCACCCACAAAATCCATGGAGATGTTTTCCCGTGGACGGGAAAGAACTGTAATGCATATATATACCCCAAATTTTGTTATTAGATTGTTTTTTACTATATAAAACACAACCCCGATGAATCTAACAACTTTTGCTTGCATGTTTGGCCAATAAACATACCTTTGTAGGTGTGTTATAGTCTTTTCACACCAAACGTGACCAATTACCTAAGTGTGTGAGTGCTTCCTCATGAACTGAACTATTTCCCCTTTAGGCACACAATTTTTCTCGCTTGTAGAAACAACCCATCCTGGAAGTAGTATTCCCTCCTAGGTGCAAAGCCCTCACTTAGAGGTTTCCGTTGAAATATCTCTCTAAAATCCAAATCCTTCTCATAACCTTCCTGATATGCTTCACACAAAAAGGCTCAAGAAGAGTTAAAGTGCCCATAGCTGAAAGTAAAGGAGGCCTAGATAACATATCAACTAACTTGTTAGTCACACCTTTCTTATATTTTATAATCAAATGAAATTGTTGCAAAAAACCCATCCATTTATAGTGTCTAGCTTGTTGAAGTTTATTTTGAGCTTGCAAATATTGAAGAGGTTGGTGATCCGTGTGTATGATAGTTTCTTTACCCATCAGATAATGTTTCCATTTCTTGACCGCTTGCACAAGAGCATATAATTCCTTATCATATGTACAATAATTCATAATTGCACCATGAAACAATTCAAAATGATAACATACAAGCCTACCTCCTTAAAGTAGGACAACCCCCATAACATAGTCACTGACATCGGTTTCCACTTAGAAAGACAACTATAATTTAGGTAATGCTAAAATTGGACATGACTAATCTTATATTTAAATGACTCAAAATGTGTATTCTATTGTTTCTTACCTTAATCAAAATCCTTGCCACCTATTATCATTGAATGTAGCACATCCACATTTGTCATGGATGAGAAAATTTTGCTAAACTTCCTCAAATACCAAATCGCACCAATAAAACTCTTGGTCTCTCATTCAAACTAGACGAATGTAGGCCAATTATAAAATGGCCTCTATCTTAGCCAGATCAATCCTCAACTCTCCATCTCCAACCACATGTCCCAAAAAGACAAGCGACTGTTGAGAAAACTCACACTTCTTCTCATTCAACACTAGTTGGTTCTCCTTAAGAACTTGCAAAACTTGATGCAAATGGTCAAATATTCTCAAAATTTCTACTAAAAACTAGAATGTCATCCAAGTACACAATGACAAAGGAATCAATAAACAACCTCATTACCTCATTCATCAACCCTCATGAAGGTAGTTGTTGCATTTCATAGTCAAACGGTAATACCAACCATTCATACAACCCCTAAACCGGTCTTGAACGTTGTTTTCCAAATGTCATCTTCCTTAATCCGCACTTGGTGATACCTAGATTTCAAATCAAGCTTAGTAAAATATTTAGCATGTTGTAACGGATCCAACAAATCATCAATGCAAGGAAGAGGGTACCTATTTTTATGGTTATTTTATGTGAAGCTTCTATAATCAACACACATTCTCCATGAACCATTTTTTTGTACTAAAACAATAGGAGAACCACATGGAGAAGTGCTAGGACGGATTATACCTTGTTTAATCAAAGACTGCAACTATTGTTTTACCTCATTGACATCCTTTAAAGACTGCATGTATAATCCCAAGTTTGGAAGTGGACTATCGGGTAACAAGTGTATCTCATGCTCAATTGGCCTAATCGGGGCAGCCCCATAGGCTCTTGGAAAACTTCCCTGAACTATTGAACCAACTCTTTCATTTGCATCTGCTCCTTGTTAGAAAACATGCTACAAGTGGTCTTAGATGCAATAACCTCATCTTATGGCATATCCCTTAAAAGAAGCAATGCAAATTTCCCACTAGAATTAATAAGCTTGGCTTCAAAGTGGCACTTACCAAAGAGATCTTTGAGTCTCCTACAAAGGCTGAAATGATGTAGCTCTTACCATCCTTCACCAAACGGTATTGGTTGGCTCTCCTCATGAAGATGACATCCCTGATATACAAGTATGGGCTATCAAACACTACACCACACACATCAAGAGGAACAACATCCAAAGTAACTTCATCAATGAAATTCTTATCAATACCAAACGTAATTTTACATTGCTTGGTAACCTTGATGTCTACACCTTTCTTCACCCAACCCAATGAGTATGGACTTGGATGATTGTAAGTTTCCAACTTTAGCCTATCCACTAACTCTTTACTAACCAAATTAGCTTGAGAACATGTATCAAAAAGAGCATCCACTTTAGTTTTCTTCACTTGAATTTTTATATGAAAAAGCTTAGTAAGTTCATTTTCTGAACAACATTATTATTACCCAAACATACCTCTCTATGGAAATGGAGGTACAACACATTGTCTCATCCACCTCTTCACTGCAAAATACTTCCTCTCCTTGGAGGGCAGCCATGGCCTTCTTTTTTTTCTTATTTTTGAAGGGATGTAATTCTGGGTGGAGCTTCCAACATTTTTCCTCGAAATGAGTGTCAACATCACAATGACCACAATGAACTTTAGTATCTTCTTAGAAATGGAAGTAGAATTTTTCTTACCTTTCCTTTTCTTTATCCTTTGCTTGGTGTCACCTTGTTTTGTTTGAAGCATGCTGAGAGGTAGATGAACTCTTTTTTTGTCCATCTCTAAATAGTGGGCTTGAGAACAAGCCTCATCTACATCCACCGGCTTGGCCAAGAGAACTGGTCTCCTCAAGTGGCTATGGAGTCCACCAATGTACTTCATCGAAGGTCTTAGTCCACTACATCTTTTCCCATTTGGACAACTTTCTTCTAGAACTCACTAGTGTACTCTTGCACATTTTGGCCTTGTTTCTTCCTGAGATATTGCCAATACATGGACCTCTCTTCCTCATAACAAATAGGATAGAACTGATTTTTGATTAGCCTCTTAAATTCATCCCACTTAGTAATAGGAGGAAGCTTCTTAACAACCAAAGAATGAACATAACTTTCAAACCAAGTTAAAGCATGATTGGTTAATTTTAACCTTGCAAATGAAATTGTTGAACTCTCATTGATTTGATGCAAACTGAAATATACCTCAAGTTGAGCTATCCAATGGTCTAGCTTCTAATTCACATCCCCATCATAAGGTTGAATCTCTATATTTCGTCTCTCGCTTTAATGGAAGAGGTGTAGGGTGGCATGAGGCTTCTCTTCCTCATACTCATGAGTATCTTCTTTATGGTCTCCTAGTGCCTCTTTTGGAACACCAAGATTCTCCATGAGAAATCCCATGATGGACTCCAATTTCCCCATAGAAAAGGAAATACTACCCACATCCTTGGACAAACTTGCCACATCCGCCTCCAACTTGTAGAAATGTTCCTCTTCAGTCTCACCTACATCTTCTCTACGAGCCATGTCTTAGATTCCTTGCTTCCACTTTTTGTGGAAATATCTACTTCAAAAGGAATGATGATACCTTCACCACTTTCACTTCCTTTTGGGTAAGGGGAATCTAATTGAAAATGTCAACACAAGTTAAACCACATAAAATAATTTGATCTAAACTACTCTAATACCTACTTTGATCCATAAAATGCCATTTTTATAATAAACATATCATGTTCTAGTGATAATTGAATGAAAAATGACTAAGTTCATTTTAACCAATATAATGTGCATTAAACATTCACAAATACTACAAATTTGAAAGAGAGATAAAGACAATGGAGACACAAGATTTATCCTAGAGAAACCCAATGTGGGAAAAACTCCAGCTGGGTAAGAAAATTGTTTCCCTTTCATTATGTAATTCTCCAAAAAACAATTCTACTGCCAAAGATTGGCCTTCAAGAAGGATTCAAACTCCTCTAGTTGTATTTGCTTGCTTACAATCCTCAACAATGAAGAACTCAACTCTAAATGAACAAAACAAGAAAGAAATCCAACTTCTCATTTTTTCTCACACTTGAATTCACTCAAAATCACTTGCTTGAATGCATCAACAAACCCACGACAGATGGAGGAAAGGTGAAACAAACCAATTTGGGAAGTCCAAGCATTTCAGAATCGCTTAAATTCCTATTTTGGTGTCGTTGGGGACAAGACCCGCCGGTGACCACAGAGTCGCGGTTGCCGCACAACCATCAATCCTTCGCAGGTGGCGGTTACGTAACCGCTATGGAGGTTCCGCCACCGTCTCCTAGAAATCATCAAAATAGAACAAAAATGGCCATCTTCCATCAAATGAAGGTGTCTAAATCACCATCATCGAGGTGTCCAATCACCATCAAACCTTAGCCACTTTTCAATACCAAAAACATCCGAGGGAATGCATTGTAAGTTTGGAATAGAGAATACATAGAATTGGGTATTTTCATATCCATTTTTGAATCAACATTAGGAGACTCAATTCATGATTTTTTTCTTACCTATTTATATTCATTCATACATGAACATGAATCCCATTCTTAATTTGAGCTCAACATTCAAAACTTTTTCTTTATATTGAGTAGTTTTACTCACTTCAACAAATTTGGGTCATGCGAAAAAATGTGCCACCAAATATTTTTATTATGTGTGTGTTCATACTAAATTAACTAAGCTATATCAAAAGAAACTAACACCAAGTAGCCTCTAAACAAAGTTAATTTACTAAGTACATCACAATTAAAGTTTAATGGAAACTAGCTAATAAATGCAAGAACATGAAGGAAATCATCTAATTGCTAACCATTCCTACTAAAATGTATGATTACTCTACAACATGAGCCTCTTTAGATCATGAGTAATCAAATTTGTGTGTTTGATTACAAAGAGGGAAGGATCTCACTAAGAAATGGCTACAAGGCCAAGCTTAGATCTTCCTTTCTGTTGAAATGTGGAGCTCAATTACTTCAATTTAGCATGTTATATTAAACTTACTGAAAAACACGATAAGACATCGGTTATGAAGGGACCGACATTGGTTATGAAGGGACTGACATTGGTCACGTATGACTGACATCGGTCAGACAAGTAGGAACCGTAATCGATTAGGGCTAAGCGACGCGGTTACTTGTCAGGCGTGAGTGTTTTATTTAACTCAAGGTAATTAGATCTAATTTTAATATTAAAATAGATCTATTGATTATAATTGCATGGCTAAGTGCCCTAAGTTTGTATAAGGTATTTATAAGCTAGAAAGATAGGGTTAGAAGAGAGAGTTAATGATTATTGTGAAAATAATTGTGAGAGAGAATTCTTGGAGAAGAAGGAGAAACTTGAGAGAAAGAAGGTATTGTACATCATGCGAGGTGTGGAAGATTGTAAATCTTCATTGTATATCTTCGAAAGCTTTGGATAATAGATTGGCTTGTTTCTTGGTGGATATAGCCCACCTTTGGGTGAACCACATGAAATCTATTGTTGATTTATATCTCTTGTTTTGTATATTTATTTTAGTAGAATATCCGTTCTTATTGCATGTATGCTTAGATGAGATATATTATCTGCACGGGAGAGTCAAACCAACATTTGTTAGCAGTAACCAATGTCGCTACATGTGATCGGCATTGGTCACTTTGTCATAATTGGAAATAAATGTCCGAGAGGTCCAGAATGAGCCTCGGTACTCCAAACTCATGTGAGAAGGTCACAAAGGGTAAGTAAACCTCCGAGAGATTTACACCTTCTCTATTTTATTTATTATTCGATAATGGTGAACTAGAAAGTTTTGAAGAAGTAATGTAGGATGAGACCCCCTTTCAAAGTGGGAGCATGACATGGATAAGGAGATTGACTCCTTAGAACAAAACTAGACTTGGGATTTAGTTAAGTTGTCAGTAGGTAAGAGGACATTGGAGAACAAATGGGTTTACATGATCAAGAAAGAAGTGGGTGGACAGAAAAGGTACAGTGGCAAGGCTTGTAGGGAAATGATTTGCACGAGAAAGAAGGTATCGACTTTGGTGAAATATTTTCTCCTGTTGTTAAGATAAATTCTATTTGTATTGCATTGAGTATAGTTGCGATTAAGAGATGATTTACATTTAGAGCAACTAGATGTGAAGACGACTTTCTTTCATGGTGATTTGGATAAAGAGATTTATATGTATCACCACTTGGGTATGAAGTCAAGGGTTAGGAGAAATTAGTGTGTAGGTTGAAAAAAAAGCTCAGTATGGGCTCAAGAAAGCTCTAAGGCAATGGTACATGAGGTTTGATAGTTTTGTGCATGAGCATGGTTACTTGAGATGTGAATCGACCATTGTGTTTATTTCCAAGAAGCTTGAAAATGGGAGCTATATTATTTTGTTATTGTATGTGGATGATATGCTTATTGCAAGATCTAGTATGTAGGACATTGGTGAGCTTAAGGGAAAGCTATCTCACACATTTGCTATGAAGGATTTAGGAGCTGCAAAAAGAATCCTTAGCATGCAAATACACCAAGACAAGAAGAACAAGAAATTGTATTTTTCTCAAGAGAATTATAACTACAAGGTGTTAGAAAGGTTTAACATGTAGAATTCAAAACCTATTAGTACACCTATGGTTGGACACTTCAAATTGAGCAAAAATCAATGTCCTTCATCACATGAGGAGGTCAAATACATGACACGGGTACCATATGCTTCACCGGATTGGGAGTATCATGTATGTTATTGTTTGTACCATACCGAGACTTACACAGAAGTAAGAGTTGTGAGTAGATTTATGGCCAATCTAGGTAAAGAGCATTGGAAAGCAATCAAATGGATACTCAAGTATTTGAGAGGGACATCTAGCAGCATGCGTTATGCTATGGAGGTTCGAGATATTTCTTTATGTGCCTATGTTGATTCGGATATGGTTGGAGATCCGGATGGTAGAAGGAGCACTCACTGGATATATTTTCACAGAGGTGGGACGATAGTTAGTTGGATATCGAGATCGAGAAAGTTGTGACTTTGTCTACTATAGAGGCAAAGTATGTTGCAGCTACTGAGAGGCTAAGCAAAGACATGATATGGATGAACAGTTTATCGAAGAGTTGGGAAAAGAGCGAGATGGTTGCAAATTATTCAAATGTGATGTCAGTGCAATTCATTTGGCAAAGAACTCAAGTGTTTCATTCTAGAATGAAACACATTCGGATTGAGGTATCACTTCATACTTGACATGTATTGGAGGATGGGCGGTTGAAATTGGAGAAGATTCATACAAGTGAAAACCCTGCGAGATATGTTAACGTAGCCATTAGCAAAAGATAAGTTGGAGCTATACTCCACTTCGTTGGTCTTTGAGTATGAGACTTGAAGAGGAAAAAACAAAGCTAAGGAAAGGATCCAAGAATAATGATGTACATGTATAGTGCAGTAATTTATCTCCAAGTGGGAGATTGTTGAGATGTGGAGCTCAATTACTTGATTTAGCATGTTATATTAAACATGCCGGAAAACACAGTAACCAACATCGGTTATGAAGGGACCGACATCATCATATGACTAGCATCGGTCGTGCAAGTAGGAACTCATCATCGGTTAGGGCTAACCGGCGTGTTACCTAGGTGTGAGTGTTTTATTTAACTCACGGTAATTAGATCTAATTTTATTATTAAAATAGATCTATTGATTTTAATTGCATAGCTAAGTGCCCTACGTTTGTATAAGGTATTTATAAGCTAGAAAGCTAGGGTTAGAAGAGAGAGTTAATGATTATTATGAAAATAATTGTGAGAGAGAGAATTCTTGGAGAAGAAGAAGAAGCTTGAGAGAAAGAAAGTATTGTACATCATGAGAGGTGTGGAAGATTGTAAATCTTCAAAGCTTTGGATAATAGATTGGCTTGTTTCTTGGTGGATATAGCCCACACTGGGTGAACCACATTAAATCTGGTGTTGATTTATATCTCTTGTTTTGTATATTTCTTGTGGTAGAATATCCACTTTTATTGCATGTATGCTTAGATATGATATATTATCATCGCATAACATTGTCTTAACCCGACACTTTCTACTCAACAATGGTAGAATGGATGTACAAGATGAATTAGCTATTCCAAATAATAAAGAATTTTATTGATCATATGCCTTATATGAGAATAATAGCAAAAGTATGGTGTAGGTGTGAAAGCGTGTAGGAGGGTCTTTTATATAACTTTCTAATTTGGGAGAAGCTTGAATCCCAATGAATGTGGGATAAAGGATAAAGTAGATTTAGACTTGTTAAGCTTGATTAGAGGAATTAACAAATGATTAACAACTCATGGGAGTTGGAGATGATTTAATTAATTAATAGGCTAGAATAATATTTTTAGGCTATTTGGAAGTGATTTAGGAGGAATTTGATATGATTTGAAGCATTTGAAAGAGGGATTTAGCCAATAAAATGGTTTATTGATTAAATACATTATTAAAAAACTTAATTAACTCATAATAGTTAATTAATCAATTGGAAGAGGATTATAACTAACAAAGTGTCATTAATTGACCAAAATAGAGGGAAACGTTAGTTAATTAGTGGGAAATCACTAATTATAACGGAAATGATAGAAAGAGGATAATTAATATAATTTTAGCAATAAAACTGCATAAGTGGATTTTAGGTGTCTACATTTGCCCTCTTTGGGGTGGTGTAAGCAACGCCACTTCAAAGATAGTAAACAAGTATAAATAATTCAATTTTGAAGAGAAATTTGTAGAATGAAGGATGTCCCCTTGAGTGTTGATGGAAGAGGTCAATTGACGATCGAAAATATGAAGGAAATGGATAGAAGAAACAAGGTGGGGGAGGGGGATAAAAATGATCCCTATTGCCCCAGGTGTTTTGGAAGAAAAATTGATAGTGATAAGACATGATAGTGAAGAATATGGAAATAGCTTTTGCATCCATATCATTCAATAAACAACTTTGTTTCATCACTTTGCTCATATGATCTACATCATCGGCTCTTATTAAAATATACGCATACAACAAAAGTGTAAAATAACATGAAAAGCTATAATACTAACATTTGTTCATTATTAAAACACTAACTCAATGCAACATACATAACGTAATGCAATACGAGAAAGTAAACAAGTACAAACACACATACTCAAACAAACAACATTCAAGACAGTTACACCAATGTTTTTGTTATCAAGCTTCAGTTCCCAAATGTTTGAGTTAACGACAAGGTTAAAAATGACACCCCAAACAAGGATACATGTGAGGTGAATAAACAGAGGACACATGGGTCCTATGAAAAGTAATCATGCACTATGAAATAGTACCCAACAAACTCGTTGTGCCAAAGAGTACAGACATAGTAAGAAAATCAGCTTTGTTATAGAGATAGATCAAAATGATCTACGAGTCATTTTTGCAAGAAAAGGCAAGGACCAAAGAAATATGATTTTTAGGAAAGTTTTTGATGTTTGAGGAAAATGCATCCGATAAAAACTTTAGTCGCAAGTGCATGCTTTTTACGAATTTTTGACAAAGTTGAATTTTACATATTTTTTAGATTTTGTTTTTGAAATTTTACTAATTTTTTTGTTTGAAATTTTACCGATTTTTTGGATTTTGAATTTTAAGAAGAAAATAATATAAAATAATGAAAACATTGTGGTATGTCGTCAAAAATCGCATTTGAAAGCAAAAATATGCCCTGTAGCATAAAAAAGATTGCCAGAAGCAAAAAATGCCCCAACATAGAGAAAACAAGTAAAAATTGACTATTTAATACAAATAATCATCACGATTTGAAAGTGCTAACACTTAGCAGTAAAGAATATAGAAGAATCATGGCGGTCATATAGCCCCTGGGGTGAGAAAATGATGAACTAGGGCAAAACAACTATAAATAATGAGGCAGAGAGGTAAAATCCATCATGACAAGTATTGTTACCCGTACTCTTTTATGTTTTTGTGAGGTATTTGATCCGACATTTGAGAGAGATGACACAAATTCAGAGGCGCAAACATCATGTGCAGATCGAGTTCGAGAGTACATGAGGCCTCTTACTTAAGCAAAGGCACCCCAGTATGTAAACCAAAAAAATTTAATTTTGAGTTCATTTAATAACATTTATTGCAAGGGTAAAATGGCGGGATGACACTAGTGCAAGCCTTTGGTTCACGCTTAGCGTAACCAAGCTTGTGCTAGTGCAAAGGGTTTGTGCTTAGTGTAACCGATAAGTTACCGTATAGACGTTTTTTATTCTAGTTAGGGTTGCGTTAGTGCTCAAATGGATAAGATAGTGTAAATAGGGTGCGTTAGTGCGCAGCTTCACAATGCTTAGACAAGAATGAGTAAGTTAGCACAGTAAAGGCTTGCGTTAGTGCTGAAATATTTGCGCTAGTGCAAAAGGGCTTATATTAGAACAACACTTAGGCCTTAGAAATTTTCTAAAAGAAATTCAAGATTTTTAGAAAAATCTAGAAATGAATAGAGGAATGCCGAAGCAATTAGAACATCTTAGGAAGACATTAATAGAAGAAATGATGTTAATCATGTGTTGTGCAATCTGCAGTGATATTGCGTAACTTAGATGTATGTGAGTGATACGAACACCTTAGAGCCTATGAGCAGACATTCACATGGCGGGAGCAACAAGATTGATTGTGGTTCTGCATGTTATTATGGGTTTGACTCATATTGCACAAATGCCTCACATCACACCGGATCACGCCCTCTGAATGCCTTAAGTAGAGAGATGGTGGAGTGAGAGCCAAAATTTTAGACTTCCGACCAAAGAGATGTCGGTCACTTTAGAGGATGTGTATTGGATCCACCGAGTTCCGATCCAGAGAGCCTTGTCACTTATGACGGATACCGCAACCGGATTTTGGATTGTATATGGGACATGTTTTTACGCCGAGACATACCCCAAAAGGGTATGAAAGTACTCCTCTCATAGATGTTTCGCGGATAGATAGATTGCACGGATACTCATTTATTTGATGGCTCTTGTCAATACGGCTACTTGCTACCTAACAAGATGGGTACACACTTCCCACTTGGATTGATAGGAGTGATACGCCAACTTATGGATGGAGAGGTATTCTACTAGGGTCAATGCATACTAGCCCACATGTACTTTGACCTACACTTGATAGTATATCGAGGCATGAGGAGCATGGGACCATCTACCTTGTTACAGATTTGGGCCTGGGACCACATTGCTATTGGTCGCCCACACGGAGTATTACGAGACAAGGTTCCGCATAAGCCATCTCGCATGGGTTGGGAGCCGAGGTGAGGATGTTCACTTACACATGGGTGACACCTCATATTAGAGGAGGGAATTTGATGACTTGTAGAGCTTCGCATGATCACCTAACGTCCCTATAGATTATACCAATAGAGAGAGAGGTTGTCATTGAGCTTAGCATTGCAGAGGTATACCACTTCATTATTGCAACCATAGTCACATCACCGAGTGGTACAAGGTTGACATAGTATAATGGTAGTTGGGCCACGTACAAGGCATTCTAGGTGACAATATGTGGTGCACACGCGTAACGCGGAGACTTTTGAGTTCAGCCTTAGATTAGCAGTGGTGAGCGCACGATAGCTTTAGAGTGTTGCCCCATAGAAAATACCACCCATGGGTAACATGATCGCAGATTGTAGACCCCAGGACCACACCATATTATGGTCCCTGTGTATGCCACAATGTTTCCCCTTTGGATTACTATACCACAACCAACCATAGATGTTAGTGTAGCACCAACAACATAGGGTTTACACAGATATGCTCTGCAAGATAGAGTCATATTGGGATTAGTTGAGGACGAGGCGGGAGTAGGAGCTCAAGGGTCGGCCCAACAATAGGTTCTAGTGGTACAGTTCCATCTGCAACCACAAGGTACTCCTCCACAAGAACATATAGACAATGTACCCATAGCCGCAAACCGCAAAGAACAACCATAGGTTCGGATACATGTGCTACAACATGTGATTATACAGTGCTGACCTCGAGCCAAACACGTGAGAACGGGCAGAGACCTAGGTTCGAGTCCCACGGCATGCCAAATGTGAACATACTAAATTAACTAAGCTATATCAAAAGAAACTAACACCAAGTAGCCTCTAAACAAAGTTAATTTACTAAGTACATCATGATTAAAGCTTAATGGAAACTAGCTAATAAATGCAAGAACATGAAGGAAATCATCTAATTGCTAACCATTCCTACTAAAATGTATGATTACTCTACAACATGAGCCTCTTTAGATCATGAGTAATCAAATTTGTGTGTTTGATTACCAAAGAGAGGGAAGGATCTCACCAAGAAATGGCTACAAGGCCAAGCTTGGATCTTCCTTTCTACTCAACAATGGTAGAATGGATGCACAAGATGAATTAGCTATTCCAAATAATGGAGAAGGCTATTGATCATATGTCTTATATGAGAATACTAGCAAAAGTATGGTGTAGGTGTGAAAGGATGTAGGAGGGTCCTTTATATAGCTTTCCAATTTGGGAGAAGCTTGAATCCCAATGAATGTGGGATAAATGATAAAGTAGATTTAGACTTGTTAAGCTTGATTAGAGGAATTAACAAGTGATTAAAGCAACTCATGGGAGTTGGAGATGATTTAATTAATCAACTAAGATTAATTAATAGGCTAGAATAAGATTTTTAGGCTATTTGGAAGTGATTTAGGAGGAATTTGATATGATTTGAAGCATTTGAAAGAGGGATTTAGCCAATAAAAGGGTTTATTGATTAAATACATTATTAAAAAGCTTAATTAACTCATAATAGTTAATTAATCAATCGAAGAGGATTATAACTAACGAAGTGTCGTTAATTGGCATCTAGAATGTGATAAAGGCTAGTTAATTAACGAAGTGTCATTAATTGACCAAAATAGAGGGAAATATTAGTTAATTAGCGGGAAATCACTAATTATAACGGAAATGATAGGAAAGAGGATAGTTAGTACAATTTTAGCAATAAAACTGCATAAGCGGATTTTAGGTGTCTAAGTGTGGGGAGAAAGATATCCAAGATACAATCAGAGGACTTCCGCATGTAACTAAAATACTTTACATTTCATCTTCATCTTCCTCGGTTTGTGATAATGGATTCTCAAAGGTCACCGACAATTTTACCTATGCGATGACATGTTTATATTAAGGGATGTGCCCAAACAAGTGTAGGTCGGGTGTTTCGAGGCCGTTGGGATAATTGAACTTGGTTTTTCCTACATATTTATTCCCATCCAAATGCAACCGCAAAGTTCATTCGTCTTTGGGCTTGTCATTCACAAGTTGCTCTTTATACTTAGCAACTTTACCCACTTCAACAACTTCGTCAGTTGCGAGACAAAATGTGCCACATTTTTTAATTCTTTACATGCAATACAAATATATTATGTGATACTAAAAGGTTCCATACATGAAAATTAAACACTTTATAACTTGTCTCCATCTACCTCAATTTATGAGTAACGAATTCTCAAAGTTCGCAAATAATTTGACCTAAAGGATGTCAAGTTTGTCTTAAGGAATGCATCTAGATAGGTTTAGGTTGGGAATGTCGACTCGTTGGGAGAATCAACATTGGTTTTTATGACCTATTTATTCCCAAGTAAATGTGACTATGAGGTTAAATTTTTGTTTGGGCTCACCATTCAAAAGTTACTTTCTATGTTGAGCAACTTTTACTCGCTCCAACAACTTTGGGCTACAAGACAAAATGTGCCACATAATTTTAATAATTATGCACAAGAGAAATATATCTAGGGACCCTAAATGAATCATGTGTAAAATACATGTCTTCATGATTCATCTCCAACTACCTCATTTTGTCATTAAAGCTTCTCGAAGTTTGCATATATTTTTTCCTAAGGGATGACGAGTTTTTAAAGTTCTTGATTGGTCAAAATAATCCTAAAGAGCCATATTAGCCTTTTTCGCCAAATACCCAGATGCCCAAAATTGTTTTATTCTCATTTCGGGATTTGTCTCATGGAAATTTGTATTTAATTATTTTGAGCCCCGTATGAGGCTATTTGCGCTCTGCTTTAACTCCATTATGAGCGAATATGTTATTATTCCTATGTACTGTAAGGATTTTAACTTATTTTAAGTTTTGGGCTTTATTTGTAACTTTTGGCAATTTTTCGTGTTTTTGTGGTGTCCTGCTTTGCTTTCTCGTCAGAAATTTCTCTCGAACAACTCCTTCACGGTAAGCCCGATTTTTGGCCCGGAGCAGCTAGAAAACATATACGCACATCATGCCCTGAGGAAGTCGCCATCTGAGGTCCGGATCACCGGGAAAAAGTGAAGTCGCGGCATGTGTAAAAGCCCTCTGGGATGGGCGCATTTTTGGAAAACAAAGGATTTAAGTCGCGATGGGAAAATATAAGCCGCAGCAGGTGGTGGGAATTTTATACCTCCCTGGCAGGGTACTTTTTCCCGTGTTATAAAAATCACTTAAGTGGATCACGGGGTTTTGGTGCCTGCCTGGCAGGGTAAAGCATCCCATTATCAAAAATTCTTAAAAATAGAATTACATGTGCAAAAAAGTGCGCCCCCTTTGGTGAGAGATTAAAAGAATTAAAATTGATTATTTTTATTAATCTTTCTTCTCAAAAAGTGCGCCCAAGCTTGGAGGAGGTCAACAAGTCAAAGATGGAATAAAAGAAAGGAGTCAAATGCATTAAATTTAATTTATTTAATGGCTGCCCTCTTCCTCTCAAAAAGTGCGCCCCATTTGGGTATTATTTAATGTTTTTTAAGGCATTAAAACATTAAATTAATTTCTATTTTCAGTGGCTATGGTCAAAGCACACTGTGGGGCTTGAGTGAAGTGCTGTGTGAAGGATTAAATTGGATTAATTTAATTTATTGGATGGCTGTCCTTAAACATGCTATTTTTAAAAGAGAAAAGCATGATTTTTAATTAATTAATTGCCTTTAATTGTTAGGGCAATTATTAATTATAGAATTGTGAAGGTTATATAAGCATGGGCAGCCATATGGGTGAATAATTTAATTCACAGGTAAAGAATTGCAGCTAGGAGGAAAAGTGCGCCCCATGAGAGGAAGGATTTTGTTGATAAAGTGCTAACAAGGCTAAAAGCTTCCAGATTTGGCGCATGCTTTGGAGAAGGTTGATCTTCGTCGCATAGTTGTTTTCACAAGTGTTACAGAGCTGTGTTGATCAAAGGATTCATGCTCTCTTTATGTGCAAATTAAACACCAATTTTTGGGGCAGCAGTTTGAAAAGTGCAGATTTTTATAATTTAAATTCACTATTCATGCTCCGTGGCCATTTTTGTCTCAATAAATTGCAGAATTCATTACAAGGTGTGCTTTACAAAAGAAAAGGAGTTTTTATCAATGTCCAATACATCGCAAATATCCTCCGAATCAAGAATTGTCCAGATCCGCACCAAGATTGAAGAAATCCGCCAAGTTAGAAGAAAAGAATTATTCAGATAAAGATAGATAAAGCCATGGCGAAAGGAGATGAAAAAGAGAGCACGATGGATTCATGCATTGCTTCCAAACTTTCAGACATAGGAGACATGATCTAGGCCCGTAACCTCTTTCTCGATTTGATTGATAGATCCAGAGCGGGAAAGACTTCACCATGCGCATGGGTCAAAAGTAGCGGAATTATCCGAGCCGCAGCCTTTTCCCCATGTATGCCCAATTGCGAGTTCGTGATGGAGTGTGCTAGATCTTATCATCCTTCATCCAGATCAAGCTGCGTGATGTCATGGGAAAGACAATAATTCGCTTGATGCGGAATTCATCAATTATTGTCTCAAGATTCCAAAGGCGTAAAGGTGGTGACTTCTATTAGCATTCAGATGCCGACAAGAGATGGGAGAAACATAGAGCTGATCATGTGAGCATAATGAACAACCGGTTCATGAAGAAGCCTAGATCCCCTTCAAAGTTCCCGAGAACTCTTCCACGGTCCAATTTGGTGCAGAGGCATGATGATGTCACAAATTGCTATGCAGTGAATGGCGAAGTTTAATGCCTACACTTTCCGTACATGGATGTATGCTTTCATCAGACCATCAAATCAACAAGGTTGATTCTATAATCAATTGGTCGGAAATTATTAGAAAGAACATCGGTGAGCAACTTCGAACGTGAAGCGACTTTCACTTCAAGATGACTTCGTACTTGGTATATGCCGCAGCCTTCACAGGTGTCTTTTCCAAGTCGGATAGATGTGGTGTTCTTTCCAAGGACCCCATTTTCGAGTGCTACCCACACTTACATCGTACTGCATGCGAGAAGGACTTCAAAGTGATCAACGATGACTTCTTCTACGATTTCATCCGCAGCTAGACAAAGACTGAAGACTCACAGGTAAGCAAGGAAGCGTGGGAAGCAAAGGTCCAAGATTGGCGCTTATTCATCCAGCTTTGTGATTTCACATACCTCGTGGTTACGGGCTTTTCTCGAGAACCTATAAAGATGCCCTGTATCCAAGTGATAGAGTGATCGCCATGGAGCCGAGCAGCAACTCGTAGAGTTACACGACCTTCAAATGAAACGGCACAAGTCATACGGGCTTCTTCCCAATCACCGTGGATATTACAACAGATCAAGCATTCACAGAGCTCGAGGGATGGAAGCGCAAATGTTATCCGAGTATGAGCAAGAGTTCTTCCTCGCACGGCTTAACTTCGATCCATTCGGGAGTAGCCAGAAGACAATCTCCCAGAGTACGCACATGTGCCTTCGTTAGAAGATTTCGGATGAAGTGCGTATGAGTACGAGGTTAGAAAGAAAGATTTCAGCAAAGCTATCAAAGAAAGCAAGTGTTCGACTTTGACTAGCGCGATACCGCGGATCTTAAAGATGATGGGAACGTGGTACTTGACACTTACCATCAAATGGGAGGAGATAAAGCTATACCGCAGATAACATCGAGGCCGCCATTCAATCAAGAGAGATCTCGAGTCGTGTGTTGGTGAATACTTCGAACTGGCTGCTAACGAAGGGATACTGCCTTGATGAAGTATTGATGAATCAAATCACGGCAACTTCGGCGCAGAGATTCCTCAAACGAAAGCATGAAGGAGAAAGCAAAGCAGAAGGTCCGAGAAGTCAAAGTACACGTAAGATCTCAAGAGAAAGAGAAGACCACTTCTACGACCATAGCTTTGACTCCGACTTCTCCAAGACCTGTAAGATCACCAACTATCGCACCGCAAAGAAAGCCAGGATGCTTCCATGCCTTCATCAAACCGCGACATTCGCTTTCTCTCCGCAGCCACTTCTGCTCAAAGACCCGCTCCAGAGGAGATGTCAAGTCGCAGATGACGGAGTTCGAAAGAGCTTTGTCCTTGGATGTTTCAGAAGATGGCAGCCATGACACTGTGGCACTTTCTGACGGAGAGGATGCAGAGCGGGAGATGGTAGTGCACTCAGTGACTTCTTACTCCCCGAGAAATAACTTCTCGGGATGGTTAGCTTTGCAGTTGGTTCCGGAAGCAAGAGTAGAGATGAACTTAGAGGAGCATGACTTGCAGCTACTTCAGGATCTGAGCAGAAGAGACAGAAGGCCTAAAGTTGCTAAAGCAACTTCTAGGTTGATCATCAAAGATTCGGGAGAGAAGTTTGCTGAGATATCAATTCCGGCGGAAGGAAAGATAGAAGAGGAGCTCATGGCAGAAGATGTGACGGTGACCAAAATACCACTCGGTCAAGCTACCACTGAAGGATCAAGCAGACACGCAAACATTGCCTGGATGCTTTGTTCCTTAGGCTCGATAAAGTTGAAAAGGCGGAGAAAGAAGAGTCGCGCAGTAAGCAAATATCTCAATTATGTGAGATCATAGCCAAGGTTGCTAAACCTTCCATTCAGCCCATTTCAGAGCAGGTGAGTGATCATCTTATGCAGGAAATGGAAGATGCAAGCAATCAAGTAAAGGCTATTGACGAATGGAAGGATCTGATTATTCGTCAAGCTTCTGTGCAACTTGGGGAAGTGCCACCACTAAAGGTTATGAAAGATGCAGCAAATCAACTAAAGCAACTGATGGAAAGCATAGAAGGCATGAATACAGTTGCAGAGAGTAACCTGAGTATTTTGGCCGAGATCAACAAGCTGCCGGGAGATGTATTGGTTGCAGAACAAATTGTACCGGATGGATCAGCCGAGAAGGGGAAGCAACTAGAGTTTGCAGATCTTCCGCATTTGGAGATCTCGCAGAGTTTTGCTGAAAAGGATGCAGTGCTTCGAGAGTAGAACATCGATTTACCAGACAAGAGCATTTTTTCACCGAGGAAAGAGTGGATGGAGGTGTTACTTCATACGTGTGGATTGTTTCTAACGAGGTGCATGATTCCTTGGAAGGTTCTCTTCTGATGGTGCAAAAGAGAATTGATAAAGCTACCAAGCCTTTCACGATGAATTCTATCAAGAGATCGGGTGGCGCCGCAGCAGCATATCATGAGGTTTCGGGCCGAGTTGGAAGAGGTGGAAGCATGCAGCAAAGTGTTGAATGAAGGGTTGCTGCAGTTCAGGACAGAGAAGGAAGCAGTGGCTAAAACAGATGGAAGGATGCTGAATTATATGTTCGACAAGTATATCAGATATCAGAACAAGAAGAAGATGTAAACATTACAGCTGGCATGACTTCTTCTATTCTTTCTTCTTCTATTTTCTATGTTCCTGGATGAAATTGTAAAACTTCTAAGTTATTGGTTTTGCAACCATTACTTGAAGTCATGTGGAACTATTCTATTAGTTAAGTGATACATGTGTCACTTAAGAAGAAGTTAGTTGAGGATGATTGCCAAATGTCATCTTTACTTGTTGTTCATACTTTAGTTCAGTTTGAGTCTTCTATTTGTACTTTCCCTCCTACATTCTATAAGTAGGAGAAGAACCTCCGGTTAATGATCGATCAGAATTTGTAAGAAGCAATCTTGTGTTCTAGACTTTGTGCTGAACCCCTGAGAGCCACTTGTTGCAGAGGAATACAAAGAAGCAGGTTTCTGAGAACTTTGTGTCACGGCGTACTGTGTTTCTTGCTTTTAAATCTTAGATCTTTTAAGTAAACTTTGTGTTATTTTAGATCCGGATCTAGAGCCGCCTTTGCTTTATAATTCGTGTGTTCAAATCTATTAAGTTTCTTCTATGTGCATGCAATTAGCTCGCTATCTACTAATGGGATGCACATCTTCCTTATTTCTTCTCTCGTAATACCTTTACTTTCTTCTTCTATAATTTTCCTTTCTTAAACAAATGCTTACTTGCGCGTAACTTCTTAGTTATGGTTCATGAACTAAGTGGTTAAAGTAAAACCCCGATAGATAAAAACACATTTATATTGACAAACTCGACACGGAGCCTCACCGGTTAAATGAGGGAGATTTATCTCATGACTCGCCTAGGTTTGATGCTATCCGATGCAGGAGCAATTCAATTTCAATCATCCTCCTCAAGTTAGAAGCCGCAGATCTAGTCTCTCACCAGGAAGGAGAGTACACACCCATCCAGATCCGGATCGTATTCAGCATAATCCGGCGGCTGGAATTATCCATCAAGTCTATCAAGTCTACACAAGGAGGAGACGTGCTCAAGCTAACATGGCGCACCAAATTGTACCTGTTCCATGGGGAGCGGCTTTTGGACCTCTCAACTTGGCTCCACCTATGCACGAGCTGCCAAAGGGATCCGTAAAGAATTTTCCAAAATTCTTTGGAGATGGAAAGCAAAACCGGATGATCATTTGGCAGCCTTCTTCATATCTTGTGGTGTGCTTGCAGTGGAGCATGAAGATGTCTCAGTCAGGCTATTCATTGAGACTCTACACGACTTGGCTGGAGAATGGTTCTATCGGCTGGCTCCTGGCACCATAACCAACTGGACGACTATGCGTGAGCAATTTTTGAAAAGATTCAAGCCTGCAGAGGACGCTAGCACGTTGATCACCCAACTGACGCAGTTGAAGAAAGAGCCAAACGAGAACATGCGGGACTTTATTGCAAGGTTCCAAAGGATTTTGTATAAAATCCCCACTTCTGCCGCATTGAGCGACGAAAATCAAAAGACGTTTTTTATAAACGCTCTATTGCCTGAAGTTGGATATCAGCTAAGAAGGGCAAGACCTGTAAATTTGCTGGAAGCACAAAATGCTGCCGTGGAGGTTGAGGATGACTTGATCATGGCTGGAAAACTTAAACAACCATCTCACAAAGGTGATGGCGCTTCTGCAAGTACTTCTGATCCTTTGTTGCAGAAATTGGCTAATGACATGCTGCAGATCAAGAAGCAGATCTCTCAAGCAGGGAATGCAACCCCCTCAAGATTAGCTCCTACTAGGACCTTCAATGGTCAAAATCAAAATCAAAATCGAAACAGACTTTCACGCACACCACAAACATTTGGCAATAGAAGTTGCTCCAAGAATAACTTGGAAACTAATGAAGAGGATCTCGGCATTGATGAATCATTCGATGATGAAGACTTTATAGATCCCACTGGCGACTCCAATATTGGTTACCTGGACTATGAATCTGATGATGGCTATTATGAATATTTTGAAGATTCCGATGGTCACACTTTGCATGGTGTTTACAAGGTCTCGACGCGCCAAAATGCCGAAGCATCCACAAGCGGCCGGAAAGAGAGAGAAGATCCTGGCCCGGATGTTACTATCTTGAAAAGAGGTAGCACTCTTCCTTCTTCATTAGTGCCCAAGGATAAATATTCAAATTCTTTCAATTCACAGCAAAGAACCAACGCACATCCTGCTGAAGCAAGTCAAGCTTTTGACATAATTGATCACATCAAGAGAAACAAGGTCCAAATGTCAGAAGCTGAGTATTTGAGGGCATTTCCTGATCAGTTGAATAGATTGGTCAAATATGTGCAAAGTAATGGTCCCAGCCCAACTAATAATAATTCACGGGGTATCTTATCAAGTCCAAAGATTACTCCACCTTCAAATAATGCTGCTGCAAGTTCTTCTCCTTCCACCCCTTCTCCTGCTACATCAGAAAGGATTGAGCCATTCTATGTGTCTTTGCTCATCAACGGACATAAGCTAAGCAATTGCATCTTGGATTCTGGAGCTTCCGACAACGTCATGCCTGCCAAAGTTGCTGATGCCTTGGGTCTTACATTGACAAAAACCATTGGAAGATGTTATTCCATGGAAAGGCAAGTCCCTCTTGTGGGGCAAATCAAAGATGCGCAGGCAGTACTTGCTTCCTTTCCAGATAAAAGACTGAAAATGACTATCCTCAGTAGCAGAGACATTCCACTTCTTATGGCATGTCCGTTGAGTAGAAATTTTTGCAAAGAGCTGGGTGGAGAAGTCAAGATGGATTGGTCTTGTGCGCACATACCAATCAAAGGAGTAAATCAGAAGCTGGAACCTGAGAAGAAATCCAAGTACACAGTATCAAAATCTGAGGATCCTAGATCTCAGATCTTGTTTCAGGAATCGGATCACGGAGTCTATTATCTAGAAATGGATAAAGAAGAAATTCAACCGGTGATTCGAGAATCACATCAAATTGATAACAAGATTTGGACTCTGGAATTTGATGGTAGTTGTTGTTCATTTGGATCCGGCGCAGGTGTTGTTCTTATCTCTCCTGAAGGGAAGGTGCATGCGCACTCCTTCAAATTGATGTTCGAAAATACTAACAATACGGCTGAGTATGAAGCATTGTTGTTAGGCATGGAGCAGGCAAGAACAATGGGAATCAAATTATTACACGCAAGAGGAGATGCTGAGCTGATTGTGAAGCAGATAAGGGCCTCTACCAAGTCAAAAAAGACAAACTGCGGCACTACAGAGATCGGGTCTACTCTGCTATCCTGGATTTTTCAGCTTTCTCGGTATCTTACATTCCGAGAGAACAAAATTCAAGGGCTGATTCGCTCGCAGTGACTGCAGCCTTGTTGAATCCGGATCAGCCCCCTGCATTCTTTAGACAGGGAGACTACAAGGTGGAAATGGTTTTTCGCCCAAAGGTTCCTGACAACGTCCAGCAATGGCAGGTTTTCAACGATGATACACAGATTGCTGCATTTCTCCAACAGAAAGACAACTTTGAAGAAATCTACTATGAGGGAAGCAATTCACCTCCTAGGCAGACCACTGTCGGTGAAATGGATGCGGATGTCTCAGGAGGTCAGGAGATTATCCAACTAAAGGGAAATAAAATTCCCAAAGGCTTGGTATCTCTTGAGGAAATGTTTGATAAGCATGATCAGATGCTTAAGAAAAATGAAGAAAATGAGGAAGGCTCTTCCTCCGACACACAATTACTAAATTTGGGAGCCAGCAATGATCCCAAATTAGTAAACTGGGTAAGTGTTGTTCGAAGCTGAAAAGGAAGCTTTCACTAAACTTCTTAAGAAATACATGGATGTTTTTGCCTGGTCCTACCAGATCTAAAACATATCACCCATGGAAGTTCAACACTACATCCCACTTAAACCATAACAAAACCTTTCAAGCGTAAGTCAGCGCGGCACAATCCTACCATTTCAGGAACCATCTTTGCAGAAATCCAGAAGTTGTTAGATGCAAAGATTATCTATCCCATACACCATTCGGAGTGGTTGGCCAACATAGTCCCTGTAAGAAAGAAGAGTGGCGAAATTAGGCTGTGCGTGGATTTCCGCAACCTTAATCAAGCTTCATTGAAGGATAACTACCCTATCCCCATCATGGATCACACTCTGCAGGTGGTCACTGGATCTGAGATGCTTTCCATGCTTGACGGCTTCTCAGGATACAATCAAGTCAAGGTGGCCGAGGAAGATCAATACAAAACGGCGTTCATCACACCTTGGGGAACCTTCGCATACCAGAAGATGCCGTTTGGCCTGATTAATGCGGGTGCTACATTTCAAAGAGCTATGGATCTAGCCTTTGCTCATCTCAAAGATATAAGCATAGTTGTGTACCTGGATGATTTGACAGTCTTTTCCAAAGATAGAAGCACGCATATTTCAAACTTGGAAGAGGTCTTCATACAATGCCGCAAGCATGGTATTTCTTTGAATCCTAAGAAATCCATCTTTGCTGAATCCGAAGGAAAGCTGCTTGGGCACATTGTTTCCAAAGAAGGAACAAAGATAGATCCAGAGCGTGTCAAATCCATTCAGACATTACCTTTGCCCACATCCAAAAAAGGAGTTCACTCTTTCTTTGGAAAAGTGAATTTTCTCAGAAGATTCATTCCTGACTTTGCTGAGCTAACCCGTCATATTTCGAATATGATGAAGAAGACACAAGATTTTAAATGGAGCAGTGAAGGGAAGGAAGCTTTCAGAGAAAATCAAAGAGGCCCTGTCGAAAGCTCCAGTCTTGGTTTCACCCGACTTCAGTAAAGGATTTATTCTTTATTGTTATTCTTCCGAACACACTATGTCAGAAATTCTGATGCAGAAAAATCAAGAGGACGCAGAAGCTCCTATTGCTTTCATGAGCACGCCCCTTAAAGCCTATGAGTTGAAATACACTCCAATGGAAAAGCACGCATATGCAGTGGTGAAGGCGTGTAAAGCATTCAGGTATTATATTCTTTCCTCACACACTGTGGTTTTGGTTCCAGATACTGCAGTTAAATCTATCCTTACTCAGCAAGAGTTAGGATTATTGAGAGGCACGTGGGTAACAAAAGTTCAAGAATATGATCTGGATATTAAACCAACAAAGCTAGTCCGAGGAAGAGGTCTGTGTGAACTAATGACAGAGATGAAAGCATCGCACTCAAGTGATCAGGATGGGATAGATGAAGATTTACCTGCAGTACTTTTTATAGATCTGGTAGAGGAGTGGTACAGTAACATTGCTTACTTTCTGACGTATGGAGAATGCCCAGATCAACTTTCCAGAAAAGAGAAACGAACTATCAAACTTAAATCCAAAGATTTTGTTCTTTGGGATAATGGTTTGTACAAGAAAGGAATTGATGGCGTATTTCTCAGATGCGTGGACAAAGCTCAACAGGATCAGCTACTACAACAGTTTCATGACATGGCTTGCGGTGGTCATTTCTCAGCCCGAGTCACTGCACACAAGATCCTCAGAGCAAGGTATTACTGGCCCACCCTTTTTCAAGATACTGCAGAATGGGTAGCTAAGTGTCAAGCATGCCAACATTTTGTTGGGCGTGTGAAATTGCCTGCATTACCTCTAAAACCCATTGTGATTGAAGAACCTTTCCAACAGTGGGGTATGGATTTTATTGGAATGCTTAACCCGGCTTCCAGTGCCGGTCATCATTACATTCTAACAGCTACTGATTATTTCAGTAAGTGGGTAGAAGCTATTCCTGTGAAGAATGCCACTTCCGCCGAAGTGTGTAATTTTATAAAAGAAAATATTATTGTCAGGTTTGCGATCAAGAAATTGTAGCAGATAACGCTCCGAATCTTTCTTCTGAGGAGTTGGTGGAATTCTGCTACACTTATGGGATTCAACTTGTTCATTCCTCAAACTACTATCCACAAGGGAATGGTCAAGCTGAATCTAGTAATAAGAACTTGGTAACTATCGTGCGCAAGCTTGTAACAGAAAATCAAAGGACTTGGCATAAAAAGTTGTTTGATGCATTATGGGCCGATAGGATCACACCAAAGAGGGCGATAGGCATGTCCCCATTTCAGCTGCTATATGGTAGAGACACAGAGCTGCCTCTCACCTTGGAATTGCCTGCCCTACGACTTTCTAAAGCCCTGGAGGATTCCACATTCACGGATGCTATTGATAAAAGAATCATGTACCTGACTGAACTGAGGGAAGTACAAACTCAAGTTGCAGATAGGTTGACAGAGCATCAAAGGAAGGTGAAAGTCATCTTCGACAAAAAGCCAGGGAAAGGAAATTTGAAGTCAATGACTGGGTCCTCTTATGGGACAAAAGAAGAGAAACAAAAGGCATGCATGGAAAGTTCGATTCACTATGGAAAGGGCCTTTTGTGATCAAAAAGATCGCCGGAGCAGATAGCTTCATTCTTGCTCATCAGGATGGAGTTGAATTGCCGTTGCCTTTCAATGGGCAACACTTGAAGTTGTTCCGGACATAAGAAGCAGGGTAACACCTGTATGTACATAAATAAATCTTTGTTTGTTTTTCCTTGTTTTGTCTTGTTTTGGTGTTGTGTTGTGTTGTGTTTGTTTGCCTGACCCCGTGCCCAAAGGACAAGATACGAAACCAGAGATGCTGGGATCTCATCTTTTCCCTTTGTCATTCTGACAAGAGAAAAAGATGTCCACAGACGGAGCCAACTGGTGTCACTCAGATTTCACCCTGAAATCTGTGACTACCCAATCCGAAAAAATTTCGTACTTTTAAAATAGTGGGTCGTTTGTTGTTTTTATTGCCTGAAAGTTCCTGTATTGCGTCAAAATAATCCTAAAGAGCCATATTAGCCTTTTTCGCCAAATACCCAGATGCCCAAAATTGTTTTATTCTGCATCGTCGGGATTTGTCTGCGGGAAATTTGTATTTAATTATTTTGAGCCCCGTATGAGGCTATTTGCGCTCTGTTTTAACTCTATTATGAGCAAATATGTTATTATTCCTATGTACCAGAAGGATTTTAACTTATTTTAAGTTTTGGGCTTTATTTGTAACTTTTGGCAATTTTTCATGTTTTTGTGGTGTCCCGTTCTGTTTTCTGTAAAATTTCTCTGGAACAACTCCTTTGCCAGGTAAGCCCGATTTTTGGCTTGGAGCAGCTAGAAAACATATACGCACATTGTGCCCGGAGGAAGTCGCCATCGGAGGTCTGGATCACTGGGAAAAAGCGAAGTCGTGCACGTAGTGCCCCTGCGGGATGGGCATTATGGAAAACAAAGGATTTAAGCTGCGATAGGAAAAATATAAGCCGCAGTGTGGTGGGAATTTTATACCGCCTGGCAGGGTACTTTTTCCCGTGTTATAAAAATCACTTAAGTGGATCACGGGGTTTTGGTGCCTGCCTGGTGGTAAAGCATCCCGTTATCAAAAAATTCTTAAAAATAGAATTACATGTGCAAAAAAGTGCGCCCCCTTTGGTGAGAGATTAAAAGAATTAAAATTGATTATTTTTATTAATCTTTCTTCTCAAAAAGTGCGCCCAAGCTTGGAGGAGGTCAACAAGTCAAAGGTGGAATAAAAGAAAGGAATTAAATTAATTAAATTTAATTTATTTAGTGGCTGCCCCCTTCCTCTCAAAAAGTGCGCCCCATTTGGGCATTATTTAATGTTTTTTGAAGCATTAAAACATTAAATTAATTTCTATTTTCAGTGGCTATGGTCAAAGCACACTGTGGGGCTTGAGTGAAGTGTTGTGTGAAGGATTAAATTGGATTAATTTAATTTATTGGATGGCTGTCCTTAAACATGCTATTTTTAAAAGAGAAAAGCATGATTTTTAATTAATTAATTGCCTTTAATTGTTAGGGCAATTATTAATTATAGAATTGTGAAGGTTATATAAGCATGGGCAGCCATATGGGTGAATAATTTAATTCACGGTGTAAAGAATTGCAACTAGGAGGAAAAGTGCTCCCCATTAGAGGAAGGATTTTGTCTGGATAAAGTGCTAACAAGGCTAAAAGCTTCCAGATTTGGCGCATGCTTTGGAGAAGGTTGATCTTTTCTCCGCATAGTTGTTTTCACGGAGTGTTACAAGAGCTCGGTGTTGATTGAAAGGATTCATGCTTTCTTTATGTGCAAATTAAACACCAATTTTTGGGGCAGCAGCTTGAAAAGTGCAGATTTTTATAATTTAAATTCACTATTCATGCCCGGTGGCCATTTTGTCTCGAATAAATTGCAGGAATTCATTACTGGTGCTTTACAAAAGAAAAGGAGTTTTTATCAATGTTCAATACATTGTAAATATCCTCCGAATCAAGATTTGTCCAGATCCGCACCAGATTGAAGAAATCCGCCAAGTTAGAAGAAAAGAATTATTCAGATAAAGATTGATAAAGCCATGGCGAAAGGAGATGAAAAAGAGAGCACGATGGATTCATGCATTGCTTCCAAACTTTCAAACATAGGAGACACATATCTACGCCCAGAACCTCTTTCTGATTTGATTGATAGATCTAGAGCGGGAAAGACTTCACTCATGCGTGCGGTCAAAAGTAAGCGAAATTATGAGTTCAGAAGCTTTCCCATATAGCCCAATTGCAGAGTTCGTGATGGAGTGTGCTAGATCTTATCATCCTTCATCCAGATCAGTGCGTGATGTTGCGGGAAAGACAATAATTCGTTTGGATGCGGAATTCATCAATTATTGTTTGAAGATTCCAGTGCGAAAGGTGGTGACTTCTATTAGCATTCAGGATGCTGATAGTAGATGGGAGAAACATAAAGTTGATTGCGTGAGCATAATGAACAGTGACGGTTCATGAAGAACATCGATTTATTCGTGCAGACGATTGAGCGTTTCTTTTCACCGAGGAAAGAGTGGATGGAGGTGTTACTTCATACGTGCGGATTGTTTCTAACGAAGTGCATGATTCCCTGGAAGGTTCTCTTCTGATGGTGCAAAAGAGAATTGATAAAGCTACCAAGCCTTTCACGATGAATTCTATCAGTAGATTGGTGGCGCTGCAGGTAGACATTGCGAGGTTGGGCCGAGTTTGGAAGAGGTGGAAGCATGCAGCAAAGTGTTGAATGAAGGGTTCTTTGCTTCGGGACATCGAGAAGAAGGAAAGCAATGGCTAAAGCAGATGGAAGGATCGTTGAATTATATGTTCGACAAGTATATCAGATATCAGAACAAGAAGAAGATGTAAACATTACAGCTGGCATGACTTCTTCTATTTTCTATGTTCCCGGATGAAATTGTAAAACTTCTAAGTTATTGGTTTTGCAACCATTACTTGAAGTCATGTGGAACTATTCTATTAGTTAAGTGATACATGTGTCACTTAAGAAGAAGTTAGTTGAGGATGATTGCCAAATGTCATCTTTACTTGTTGTTCATACTTTAGTTCAGTTTGAGTCTTCTATTTGTACTTTCCCTCCTACATTCTATAAGTAGGAGAAGAACCTCCGGGTTAATGATCAATCAGAATTTGTAAGAAGCAATCTTGTGTTCTAGACTTTGTGCTGAACCCCTGAGAGCCACTTGTTGCAGAGGAATACAAAGAAGCAGGTTTCCGAAGAACTTTGTGTCACGGCGTACTGTGTTTCTTGCTTTTAAATCTTTAGATCTTTTAAATAAACTTTGTGTTATTGTAGATCTGGATCTAGAGTTGCCTTTGCTTTATAATTCTGTGTGTTCAAATCTATTAAGTTTCTTCTATGTGCATGCAATTAGCTCTGCTATCTACTAATTGGGATGCACATCTTCCTTACTTCTTCTCTGTAATACCTTTACTTTCTTCTTCTATAATTTTCCTTTCTTAAACAAATGCTTACTTGCTGCGTAACTCTTAGTTATGGTTCATGAACTAAGTGGTTAAAGTAAAACCCACAGTAGATAAAAACACATTTATATTGACAAATCGACACGGGAGCTTCACCGGTTAAATGAGGGAGATTTATCTCATGACCGCCTAGGTTTGATGCTATGCGTAAAATCTAGCCAACAAATTTTCTCCGTGTACTGGTTTGAGTAACAACTTCTCAAGTTCGTAGATAATTTTCCTACGGGATAACGAGTTTATCTTAAGGGATGCATCCAAACAAGTGTAGGTTTGGAGTTTCGAGGATGTTGGGAAACTCAAAAAGGTTTTTCTTTCCTATTTACTCCCATCTAAATGTGACAACAAATTCTATTTTTCATTTAGGCTCATTGTTCAAAAGTTTCTCTCTATACTAAATAATGTTTACTCACTTTAGAGAATCATTTAGGCACTAATTATAGTCAAAATTTACACTTGGAAATTACAAAATTTTCCTCTTTCAATATTCTCTTTTCTTTGAGAATGTAATAAGTTTTCTACCAATGACACCAACCATGTGAAGGTGAAAGCTTGTTTTGCATTACCTTACAAAAATCATGTTACTTATGCTAGATACAAATTCAAGAAATTATCTACACTACATTTAAGTAAATAAGCATAGATTAAAAATCTACAAAATAAATGAATAATGATTTGGATGTTTTTGTGCATAACTTCAATCTAATGAACCATTCATTTCAGCTTTAATATTAAAAGTATCAAAGATCACTTTATGGTCTAAATCAAGAACCTTGCACAAAGAGATGTTATATATCTTGCACATATATTTGAGCAATTGAACATTTGTAGAGACAATAATATTGGAATAATGGAAAATGTTCATATCTATTTCAAAGTATTCAAAAAACTAAACGTGATATTTTTTAATAGGGTCTTTGAATCCATGTTCCACATAAAACCAATGGTCCTATGAGATGCTCCAAGCCTTCCCCATCCATGACTTGAGAAGTGAATTTATTTTTGCCTCTACACAATAGCACTAGTAGTAGTTTGTTTCTCCGTCATTTCCCAACTCCACAATAACTACATACACATGCCATGCAAGAATGTATTAAAACTTTTGTATTCAATACGCAAATATATTTACTTGAAAATAATTCAAAATGATATGTTATGTATCGCATCCTAGTTGTACTAGATATGATACATACTCAAATTCAATTAACTATGTCATTTGATTAAGGTGTAATGCTCTTGGAGGCTAATATGTATCAATAGGAGTTAAAGGTCTAAAACAACATTCATCAACCCACTCTTATCACTCACACGCATTCCAACAAAAATCCACACATGCGGGACAAAAACGTGTCATGCACCTTATATGAATAGCCAAGAAATTTTATTTGAGATTCAAAAAGAGTAGCTCTAACTCGATCTTGTTACCATGTAAAAATCTTCATATGCATCCAAATTGTGCTTCCTCCATCAACCAAAATAATATGTGAATAGTAGTTCTTTTTTATGTGCCATAACCCATTGTTTCATTACACCATGCGATAATTGTTGTTGCATCTATCAATTTAACACCATATTTGTACTTGATTCCTCTCTTGTAAGGGATATTTTAACACATGCTTTTGCACCATCTCAATATCATTTTTAAGCCCATGCTAAATGAAACTCCATATATGTTGTACACCCATCTTCACATTCATCCTATACAACCAAAAGAGAACATCCATGAGCTCTTAAATTATGATGTATAATTTTCTCACCATATTTTGTTGATTAAGATTTATGTTTCTTTCAATCAAATTTTCATAAAACACTTTAAAAATCTCTTGGAAGAACTTTTTAGAGTGTGATTGATCATTTCTAATGTAGAAATGGTGTTCGCATAAAAATATTTTTCTTTTCTTTTTTTCTAATAGGTTCTTGAATGAATGATATATGCAAAAAAATAACAACATGCATTGAGTTGTAATATGTGGACTGGACCTTGTTGTGTGGTTGTGTGCAATTACCAAGAGGGAATATATTCTTGCATATATTTAATTGGTCATCGAACCATTTAGTTGTGTGTGTGTGTTCTTGTGTACTTGTACACAATATTCTCCTTTGAATTTGACAATGAAATCTAAAATAGGTATTTCTTCAATAAATACTTCACACTTTTCAACTCTTTTCCATATTTTAATGGGTATGCCACTGACTTGCACTTTCTACAACTAGTTGTGTTCCAATTTCTTTTGCATGATCCTAATGGATATAGTTTTTCAATCCTAACAATTTTCTATAGTTGTTGCATGTTCCATATAAATATGTTTTTCGGTATAGGCATTGCACATCACAAATTTGACAAAACATAGAATGAATAAATTCTTTAGTGAGCTAAGTGGAACTAACATCTAAACCTCCTACAAAACTTTGACAATATTAAAATAATACATAGATGGTAAAAAACATCATAATACAAGATGATTATATAACATGTGGTGCATGCGTGATTGATTTTGGCAAAGAAATGTTTTTCCATCTCAAAATACCTATGAATGATATTTATTTTTGATATGTCTCTAAATCTTTGAGTACAATTATGTTTGGTTCATGTCCAAAAATGTTTCGTATATCCATCAAAGTTTCTCAGTACATCTCTTTTCTTGGGAGAGAATCATGTCTCTTTTTTTCATAAAAATTACACTAAATTCACTTAAATAATTCGTTTTCACCTTGTCTTTTTATAGGATTCTACCAAAGAAATCCCACAATATATTGTCATTAGAATCATCAAGGATTTTATGTCTATTGAATTCTTTCATTACTTTTTTTCATTTATTTTTAGTGTTTTAGTTTCTTGCAAAATTAAGCAATTTTCACATTTTTTCTTACTTACAACACTAGTTACAATTATGTGTCATGTGACACTCGAATTCTTTCACATATGATGTCACACCAATCATATGGTATGTATTGTATAGATTTTAGACAATATATTTATTTTCTCCTTCATATTTTTATGTTCTGTCGACAACACCAATCCGCACTATGATAATTCTTCACCGGGAACTCCTCGTGCTATGATTATTAACTAATGCACAACTCTTAGTTTGGTGGATGTAATCTGGAAACACAACAAACATAACACAAGAATACCATAGACTATGATAAGAAAGAATAATGATAAATCTGAAATATTAGTGTAAATTATAATATCAACATGAAATTGTTACAATCTCACCCATGAGGTTCTTCAAGTGTTATTAACTTCACTTGCCTTCAAACAATAACTATGGGAGAAACTTCACAATTACACCTCTTAATGGCTTCTTTAACATGCCTTCAAAATGATGGCTTCCTTTACACACTTACTCATACAATATTTCTCACTACTTCTCTCTATGCTAAATGAGGGGGGGTGGCCTCTTTATTTATAGGAATTCAGGCTTATCCACCTTATCTCTAAGATAGGATAGGAAATATCTTCCGGCCAATCATATTCCATGCTTAAACTCTTGCCTTTACATGTAGGCTTATCTTCTAAGATAAGATAAACCTTATCATCTCACATGGGTTCCACCTTTTTAGACTTTTTCACAAATAAAATATACAAAATATTTATGACATCACTCTTTGTCCTTATTACAAATATAATATTTCTAATTCCTAATCATGTAGACCCTACTTCTCTACTTATCCCAACTTTGACATTTTAACATTACCGGACCACTTACGACAAATATTTACTTTTTACAACATTCCTATTGTACTTTGACTATTACCATACTCTACATTATTGGTGGCACCATTATCTTCTATTGGACGCCACTACTAATTATACTTAACAACATCCTATTCCTAATACATACATTAATAAAATAGAAATTATGGAGGAAAATTTTAATGTCGACATTTTCCCCTTCCTAACTTCTACTCCATCCTCGGAGTAGACTCTTATGGACATTCTGAAGCTGGTGCTTGGAAAATCTTTAACTTGTCATGGTTGACCCATTTTGTAATGGGAGTACCATCCAATTCCTCCAGTCGATATGTACCATTTTCATGCACAACTGCTTTATTTTGTAGGGCCCCATCCACTTTGAAAGAAATTTTTCTCTGTCTTTCTTTTTGTATCGGAATCATATACTAGAATCAAGTCATTCACATGAAATAGAGACCAACGGATCTTTTGATCAAAGTATTTCTTCTCGCTTCATTTTCTTCTTATAGCTTGTATCCTTCGCTATTTCCCTCATTTCCTCTAGAAATGAAGATGTACCAACCTTTTTTTATTGAATCACTTTCATCCATCCTTTCATTTTTCATAATTCTCAAAGTGGGAATATCAAACTCAATAGGAAGAACCTGGATCAATGCCATAATCCAAATGAAATGGGGAGTATCATGTTGCATGACTTTGATGTTGCCCTATATGCCCACAATGCTTGCATAAATCCTTTTATCCCACTTATGTACCTGCGCAAGGTTATATCTTTTGCTAGAATTTGACACAACACAAAAATTTGTTCGTTCCACCTATCCATTTGTGTTTGGCTTGTATGTTGTTACCTTCCTATGCTTAATAGAAAACTTGTTGACTAGGGCTTCTACCACCTCATTAATGAAGTGGTTTCCTTGATCTATTACAATTTCTAATGGGCAACCAAATCTGGTGACAATGTGTTCATATATGAACCTTGCCACTTCATCCATGGAAGTTGTTTTCAATGGCCTAGCTTCAACTCACTTGGTTAAATAATCTGTGGCAACTACAATATACTTATTTTGGCGTGGGGTAGTTGGAAGTGGACCTACAATGTCTATTCCCCACTTTTCAAAGGGACCAAGTGGAAGAATAGGGCATAATGGAGTTGATGAAGTCTTACGGTTACCATGTGTTTGACAAATATCACATGTCTTACAATAATTATAACAATCTCTAAAAAGAGTGGGCGGTGATAACCCACGTCCAAGATCCTTCGCTATGTAAGTTGTCCAGAGAAGTGTCCTCCACATGTACCATTGTGGAATTCTTCTATCAGCTCCTTCCTTGATCACGTCCAATCGCCTCTTTGTACTATCCATCGTGTCCTATTCAAAATAATACTCCATGAAGAATAGAATATGGACGAATGGCTTGAGTAATCTTCCTCTTAGTCTTTGCATTGGCACCATCAAGAAACTTGAATTCATTTAGATAATTCCAAATATCTATGTATTCACTAGGGATTGTGTCAAGAGATAACAATTCTGCATCTGGGAAATCATCATCATCACAAGGTGAACCTAAACCATCATAGGCTCAAGAGATTGCATCTGCATTGACATGCTTCTTTCCTAGCCTATCTATAATATCAAATTCAAATTCTTGTAGCAAAATTATCCATCTTGCTATCCTCCCTGATGGGTTAGGCTTATTGACAATATATTTTAGAGCCTGATGATCTATTACAACTATAAATTTCTACCCTAGCAAGTAATTTCTAAACTTCTTTACAGTAAAAATGATAGCTAGAGCCTCTTTTTCAATTCTGATTATAATTTACCTCAACACTACTCATTTGTCTACTCCCAAAGTAAATTGGATGATCATTCCCATTTTCATCCTTTTGGCTCAGCAGTACTTCCTAGTCTTTGCATCGAGGCATCAAGTATACATAATGAATGGCTTGCTCCAACCTGGATTCTTTAAAATAGGTGAAGACACCTGGGATTCCTTGATTGTTCAAAAGCTTCATGCGCCTTATTTCTGGTTCATAAGTAACATCCTTCTTCAAGAAGCGGGTTAGTGGTATGTAATATTTGAGAAATTCTTGATGAACCTTCTATAGTAACCCACATGGCCTAAAAATGATCTCATCTTACTTCTATTCATAGGAAATGGTAACTATTTGATTTTTAAAACTTTATTAGGATCAGTACCAATACCATCTTTGGATACAACATGCCATAACAAACGTATTTAGAACATCCAAAGACACACTTTGTAGGGTTTAGTGAGGCTTGTGCTTCATCTAACCTTTAAAATGTTGTCTCCATCTGGTGCAGGTGGTCCATCTTGCTCCCATAGATGTAAAAATCATCCAAAAATACTTTGATGAAGTTCCCAATGTAGGGTTCAAACACCCTATTCATCAAGTGCACTGGAACGTTCTTTGGAGCATTACACAACCCAAAAGGCATAACTCTATAAGCAAAACATTCCCCAAGGAGTGGTGAACGTGGTCTTCAGCTGATCTTTCTCTGCTATATGAACTTGGTTGTATCCGCTATATCCATCAGCAAAACTATAGCACTCCTGGCCAGCTACTTCATCCAAAATCTGATCTGAGAATGGAAGAGGGTAATGATCCTTCTTTGTTGCCTTATTGAGCTTCCTATAATCAACACAAATGCGTAGCTTCCCATTATTTTTTATTGAGATCACAATGGGAGAAACCCATTCTGAATTCTCCATAACAAATATAAATCCTGCATCAAGAAACTTATCTATTTCTTCTTTTACAGTCTTGGAAAAATTAGGATTAATTCTATATGGCATTTACTTTATGGCCTTAAGCACCATCTACCAACTCAATAGAATGTTCTACCCAATTTACTTGACTGAGTTCCTTGTAATCAAAAGTGAATATGTGTATATACCTTGAAAGACATTATCACCGAATCATGTGTGTTTATATAAGTGCATATACTTGAACCACGGTGTGATTGGATAACATGGGTACTATCTCTCCAAGTTGTGGGACTTGCTACTTGAGATAGAGCTCCAGAGAAAGTCGGTTCTTGCTTCTAAACTACCGCCACAATCTACTCTAATCGCAGGGGAAATTAACTATTCTAATCTAAATTTCCAAGGGACCAGGAGAGAGAATGCATAAAATAAAAGCCTACACTAAAGCGGTGATACACCAGAAAAGGAGGGTGTGAGAGTAGTCTCCAAATGTGTGAAATACAGAGGCAAAGTGCACACTAGAAGAGGTGATGACAGTTCTCCATAATCTAGCAAAATGCATTCACAACAATATTCCAAGCATACATAATGATAATGAATCCCTGCAAGAACATAATAATAGACACAATATTCTTGTAAATAAGGTTAAAGGGGCAAGAAGAATGCAAGAAAACACAGCAGGGGAAGATACATCCACAAACTTGTATTTTATTGCTTCCTGGTATGCACAGTTCAATCTATTACAAGATAAGGGCCTAGATCACCATGCAAGGAGTCCACAACAAGGGCCTGCAACACATTGGCTTCACAAAGCAATTTTGGCAGAGCTTTGCTACAAAACTACCTCCCTCCTTCCAATGAGCCCAACACTCCAATTTATAGAAAAATGAGAAGGAAAAGAGAAGGGAAAATGGAAATCCTGAAATCTATCCTTCAACCACCTATAAGAGGCATTAAATGGAGTAAAATGATTATATATTACTTGTAAAAGGCTCCCCATACTGTCCCATGTGCTGCAGAGAAAGAATGATGACCATGCCTCTTAATTGCACTCCCAACCACCAAATGAAACACTGTTATGAACTCGGCCACGTTTTATAAAATATCTATCAATTTCTGATCAAAATCTAGAATTCTTGATTTTGTGCATTGGGCTCGGAGCCACGATTCCAACGGTACTAATTTTGTGTGATTTCGTTGAGAAATGCAAAAGTTATGGCCTTCTGAGTGGGTAGCTATTTTGGGTCTGGCAGGCGTTTTCTGTCATTTGACGGGAATGAGCATTAACTGACTGGAGCCGAATATGTTTCTTTTATTTAAATATATCTACCCTCATTAAAAATAAGAAATCTAGTTTTTGTGGCATAGGAGGACGTCGAAGCTTCATTCCGAAGAAAGTCCAATTTTGTGAAAATCGAGCTTCTGAGTCAAAAGTTATGGCCGTTTGAAGTTTCAAGGTGTCAAACATTGACTTTTCTTCTTTGCCTTGGCCATTTCGGCTTTCGGCGATCCCCCGCGTCCTTTGTCCCATTTGTTTTGGTGTCCCGAACGAAATCTCCCCCTCGGCGATTCGGGCTTCCTTCCTCATTTGCGGTGAAGACACATGGCGGGATTTCATTCACTCTCGCTCTTTCGGATTTTCGCGTCCTCGCGTATTTTTGGCCCAACTATGTCCTAGTATGAAAGTCCTCTCATTTTGGTTCGGCGTTTGCGTCTCTCACGCACTTTTTTGTCCCACGTGTCCTGCGCAGGACAAATTTCTCCGAAGGCCGCCAAAATGACTCATTTGCGCCAAATCGGCCGATCCGCGTCTTTTGCGTACCTTTGTCCCAAAGGCCCCTCTGCAAAAAGCAACACTTAGTCGATTTTTTCCACTTTTCGGCTAGTTCGATTTCCACGTCCGCATCCCGTACTTTATGCCCCTTTGCTCGTATGTCCCAGATGCTTCGGGCGGCTTTTGGCTCGATTTCGGCTAGATGTCCCTTATGTCCTGACATGTCCCAAATGCATGAGGACTAGGACTTAACCATTTTTCATGATTTTTTTCTAATGAGCTTGTTTTTGCAAATTTTTCACATTTTTAAAACTTGTTGGGTTTTCCTCTTGGACAGGAGAGTTAGAAAGAAGCCGAGGGGACCCCAGAAACACGTTTTTGCCTTGAATCAATATAATTGCTTGGGACTAAAGAATTTGATGCATGTTATCAAAATTACCTTTAGGGTGTGAATTTAATAAAAAGTGATAACCTTCAAAAGAGCCGGAGGTAGGATTCCTTCTCACTCTCCATCACAAAGATCACCAATCTTCATTTGTTGGAGACGATCATCAATTTCTTCTTCGATAATTTTATGGGATCATGAGTCGGTGTGACTAGAAGGATATCCATGACCGAAACATCAACCTCACTTTATTCATATTCGCATGTCCACTTCACTAGTACTCGAGTAATCAGAGGATGTCCAATCATCGTTTCATCACTTGAATCCACGGAGTTCTTCCTTATGATGTCGAGGGATCACGTTTATCTTCACCCTCTCTCTACCACATCCAAATGTCATGAAACCTTCATTCCAATAGTTTTTGCATGAACTCTCTTTAGCCATGGTCTTCCCAACAACATTGGGTACGCAACAATACCATTTTTCATCACCTGAAATTTTACCACACATACAACACCCATAACAGATATTGCCACATTTGAAACTACACCTTCTGGTTTAGTTTTTCTTTTATTTAATGACCTTAACATAAGTGTTGAGGGGCGATCAATTTTTAAACCCAACATATTCATTACTGATTTGGTCATTACATTAACTACAGACCTTCATCAACTAAGACATCATGAATTGAAATACCATTACATAATACCTCAACTTGTGGAGCGTAGGGATCTGCCTCTACCTCCAAAATAGGGACCTCAACCTCCTTCCTTCATTGAGCATTGAGTCCACTTCGTAGCTCCCGCCTCTTCTCAGAAGACATAGCCAAGAGTTGACCATATGTAATATTTTCAAGCCTTTTGGATAGATCGTCTAAGATGGAGTATGGTCCTTGTCCCTGTGAAATCAGAAAATCCTGCACACCCAACTTTCTTCTCCTATGTTTCTTACTAGTTTCTCCTTTCATCTTCTTAAGATCATTTCCATCTTGGTTATCTTTTTCTTTCTTTTTTTTTGTTACAAACACATCTACTTCATTATTTATGCTCTTATCTACTACATCAAAAGAATTCACAGTGCTTTCCTTTATCATTATCTCTTGTACTAGATGTAGAAGCTCTATCTGGACAATTATACTTATAATGACCCTTTTATAACAACCATAACATACAACTTAAGAAATATTTCTTTTTGGACCTCTATCTCCTCCCCGAGAACTAAATTCTTTTCTGAAGAAGATTAATAGTTAACTAACCCATCTTTCGAGCAGATCTTCATACTCAGTAGATATACTATGAGAAGGATTTGTGCTCACCGAGAGTGGTGTGGATTATGGACCAAAGGTGATGGTGTATGCTCTATTTTAGCAACAATTTCTTTGGGCTCCTCTTCCATGCTTTCTTCGCCTTCTTGCAATCTCTTTTGCTTGTTCAATGGTAGTTGTGCGGTCATACTTCACTCATTGTCTGATCTCTAGCTTCATCCCAAGAATGAAGTGCTTACAAAGGAGATTATCCACGCCATTCATTAACCCATCCGCTAATCCTTCCTTCCGGATCTGGGCATCGAGCTTCCTCCTTAGCTCTAGAACACGAGCATGATAATCCCTTATCTTCTCCTTCTCTCCTCGGGCTAGCTTTGTGATATCGATCATGAGATCTACATATTTCATTGTTCACCAAATTCTTCAAAAAACTTTAGTTAATAAATCCCATGAGTTTTTCACATTATCACCTAGTGTTTCAAACCACCTAAGGTCCGAACCATCCAAAAAAGTAGGAAAAATTAGTCCATTGTTCCCTTTTGATAAGGCCATTATAAATACAAGATCGTTTAAACTCTTGAATGAAAGAGGAAGCATCTTCATTAGATTGAGCTGAAAAAACAGGAATCTTCCCCATTTCCAAAAGTAACCACAGTGAAATACCAACCCACAAGTACAATCAACAAGACTTATGTGCACAAATAATTGGAATCACTATAATAGAAAATAGAAATGACCAAAGTAAACTATGGTAAAACTTGACTTCATCATGTAAAAAAATGACTTTTCAAGAAAGTGGTAAACACTATTCATAGTAAACACTAACAATAAAAAGTGAAGTTATGCATGTAAATAATGGTAAAAAGTGACTTTATTATAAGTAAATACTATTCACGGCAAAAAGTGACTTTATCATGCGGTAACTACTATGCACAGTGAAAAACAAGGTTACCCTCCAAATGTTTTCGACTAAGTGGGAATATTTCTCCGTAAAATCCACAATGAGGAATGGTCCCAAGAACGGAACCAAAATGTCAACACCAATCCAACACTATGATAATTCTTCACCGGGAACTCCTCGTGCTATGATTATTAACTAATGCACACTCTTAGTTTGGTGGATATAATCTGGAATGTAACAACAAACATAACACAAGAATACCATAGACTATGATAAGAATGAATAATGATAAATATGAAATATCGATTATGTAAATTATAATATCAACATGAAATTGTTACAATCTCACCCATGAGGTTCTTCAATTGTTATTAACTTCACTTGCCTTCAAACAATAACTATGGGAGAAACTTCACAATTACACCTCTTAATGGCTTCTTTAACACGCCTTCAAAATGATGGCTTCCTTTACACACTTACTCATACAATATTTCTCTACTACTTCTCTCTATGCTAAATGAGGGGGTGGCCTCTTTATTTATAGGAATTCAGGCTTATCCACCCTATCTCTAAGATAGGATAGGAAATATCTTCCGGCCAATCATATTCTATGCCTAAACTCTTGCCTTTACATGTAGGCTTATCTTCTAAGATAAGATAAACCTTATCATCTCACATGGGTTCCACCTTTTTAGACTTTTCCACAAATAAAATATACAAAATATTTATGACATCACTCTTTGTCCTTATTACAAATATAATATTTCTAATTCCTAATCATGTAGACCCTACTTCTCTACTTATCCCAACTTTGACATTTTAATATTACTGCACCACTTACGACAAAAATTTACTTTTTACAACATTCCTATTGTACTTTGATATTACCGTACTCTACATTATCATGGCACCATACCGACGGCGCCAAGTTATCTTCTATTGGACACCACTACTAATTATACTTAACAACATCCTATTCCTAATACGTACATTAATAAAATAGAAATTACGGAGGAAAATTTTAATGTCGATAGCCAGGTTCCTATACCTAGGTTGTGCACAATGAGTCTAAACTTAAGCATTCTCATCATTTGAACAAAAATGGCATTGTGTAGTGCTTGAAGTTAAACTATCAATGTAGAAATCATATATTTCATTAGATTTTCTTTGTAAATATGTTAGCATGTTTTATCATCCATATAGTTCAAATTATTGTCCTCAATTTCTATTAAGTATGTTAGTTTCGTACACTAGATTCAAGGAGGGGTTTTGTTCGTTATTGTTTGTTCATTTTTCATACCAAGATTAGACAAAGGTGAAACATCATTCATTGACTCATTGATTTATGAATCATAATAAACTAGGACTTGAATAGTTTACATTCAAATTAGGACTTGAATTATTTTCATTTGAGCTCAAACTTGAACTATCATTAAAATTAGGTATAGAAACATCAAAATTGAAATTTTTTTATCAATCTTTGTTTCCTAAAATTTAGTATTGCATTTGGTTATTTAGGTTGTGTTTCAACAATCACATTATTTGTTATGGCAGATTTACCTTCTCCTAGATAATTTTTAAGTCGCTTTAACATGAAGTATATGCATGACTTCCTTTGCTTTCCCCTCCATGCTTTTGCTTTCGTCGACATTTAATTTTTTTCTTTCTATGCATAGAATGACTACTTCTTTCCATGATATTATAGATAGGACAAAAAACTTGTAAAAGAGACAAATTGGTTCTCTAACCCTCAATTGGCTTATAAATTCATAAAAATAACATAGATTAGATCTCAAATGATTGATACCATCATGCAAAAGTGCAAAACAATGAAATCTCATGTAGAAAGTAAACGAATGTTCTCAAAAAAACACAAACAGAACGTTGGATTGTGTCGAAAAATCAAAAGAGAATAACACATACATGTTATATAAAACACATTTACATAACATGATCACATTATGAAAATATTAGATTACATAAAACATACATGTTATGTAAATTAACATGTAAATCTTAGATTACATAACATGTACGGGTTATGTAAATCTTATATTACATAACATGTACACATTATGTTCTTTTTCACTTTTCTCTCGTAATTTGTGATATTTTTGTCCCCCATCTTGGTGCACTTACCCTATGTTATAAAATATAAATTCAAACAATAAACTAGATAATACTAATTGTAACATCTATATATTATATATCATAATCCCATTCATCGTCTTTGTATCTTGGGTTATGGGACAAAGTATCGTCCTCCCATGAGCATTGTTCTTTAGTATCCTCTTCGCTTGTCTCTAAGGAATTCAGGATGAGATGTAAGTATTCAATGTAAGAGATCAATTTTCCTCTATCTTTTTTATTCAATCTCATCCTCTTTTGTCACTTTATCTTTATCTTCAAGATCCTCGTCATTCATGTCATCATTCTACTCTACTTCACAATCCTTCTTGACTCCTTCATAGTTGATATTATAAGATTCTAATTCTCTTCGTGAGTATAGAGATCATTAAAACTTGGCCTTTCAATCTCTTCTTCGCTCATAGGGTCTTCCAATTTTCTTTCTTTCTTTATTTTTCCTTACCTATTTTTATTTTTGTTCAAGTTTTTTTGGGGAGGGGGCATGATTGAATTGAAAAGGAGATAAGATTTATATAAAAATACAATTGGAAATTTAAGATGTGAGAGGAAAATTTTAATTTTTAAAAGGTCTTAAATATAAAAGGGTTGCATTCAGACTTGAAAAGGGGAAATTAAGTGTACCTACAAAGTACAAGATTTTTCATATCCATCCATGGAGTCGTAATTGAGAATCATGCATTAGTGATCTTATTGAAATTGATCTCAATAACTTGATGGGAGTTATTTGTATATTGATTGTTGCATATAAATATTGAGTTCAACATTATCTCTTGATTCTTACATATAAAGAGATCGATTACAATGGTGAAGATTTATCGCTGCACTTTGCAAAGTATAAGATTTTCCATATACATCCATGCAAGAATAACAAAATTATACATCAATGACCTTATTGATAGTGATCTCAATGAATTGATGGAAGTGACTACACATCGACTAGTACATATAAATATTGAGTTAATGATTCTCTATCAATTACCACATATAAATATTGATTATGATGGTAAAGAGGTGTCAATGCAGCTACAAAGAACAAGATTTTACATATCGATCTATGTTCTTGTAATTGAGAATCATACATCATTGACCTTGTTGAGTGATTTAAATAAATTTATGGAAGTAACTAAACATTGATTGGTAATTATCTATTGATTCCTATATATAAAGAATAAATGGGCAAGATAAGATATAGGGTTTTCATATAAATGAAATTGAAAGGGGGTGCAACTAAACTACTGACAGATCTAACGGGTGGAACTATGAACTATTAAAAGCAGATCTATCTCTCATGGACATGAGGGGAGGCAATCTCTATCGTCGCTCATATAGGGGAATTCAATTCAAGTAAAGTACAACTATTCTTATTTAAAGGGTACTATTATATTATGCGCCAAGTGCGTGGATGGTACCGAATATAGATCAGAATATTGCATAAAGCATAAGTAACATAAAAGATAAATCGGTGCACATATAAAGTATGATATTACAAAGATCCAACAAGTAGTGGTGTAACGGTTCTTGGGTCTCCTTGTAATTGGGAGGTCCACACTTCAAACCTCGGCTTTGTGTTAAGGAGGCCTACTACAAACGGTTTGGATACCCCGGTGATGCAGCACCACAATAATGTTGTTTAATCCGTGGGCTCGCCAAGAGCTTAAACTACCATCCTTGGATGGTTCCACGGCCATTGTGGGCTAGTGATGCCGCAAAGGGATAGGGCCCTCTCCCTAGGTAGCTCAAGCAAAAAAAAAGTATGTGTTGATACGAGTTTCAGCTTCTGTCCAGATGAGTGTATGAGTAATCAAGAAACACTAAACAATGTCGAGTATACAAGGGCTTAGTACCTTGGAGATGACGATGGATGATGCTAAGCAAAGTTGATATCGGACTCCTCGGTGTGATCCCAGCAAACCTGCAGCTCACATACACTAGAGAAAGATTGATTAGAGATTTTATGCAGGGGTTGCCTAACAAAGCAAATCCGGAAGCGTTAACTCCCTCGGTGGTCACAACCCCATGCGATAAGAATAATAATAAAATAGAGTCCAAACAGATAACATGCAAATTGATAAACAAAAGAACCTGAAAGATGCCAATATGCAAATGGTGTTATTGATCAGATGAGTGCAACATGAACCTCACCACATGAACCAGATCATGAGCAGAGTACCATGGAAATTCCACATGTTATCACAAAGATAGAATAATAATGATATTGTGGCTAAAATTTCTCAGCATTCACCCAAATTTTCTAACTTTTTCTTCCTTTTTTTCAAATATGGGGAAAAACCCATATTTATAACTTAGATGTGAGGTTAGATTGGGGTTAACAAGTAACCGGGGTTGGGTAGAGTAACCTGAGTTAAGAGATATGATGTGATCACGTGGGGACCACGGCTTGAATTATTAGATGGAGTGGGGAGCATGATTGACATGGTGGGTGAGATAAAAGATTCCATTTAAAAAGGAGTGTCGGATGGGTGTATTAATACCCATGGATTAAATAAAATGTGAGAGATGCCAAAATCAATTATTAAATGGGTTTATATGGAGCCCATTTAATAATTAATTAAACAAGATGAGCAAATAGATGGGATATCATTTAATTTAAGAAAAAGAAAAGTGAGAATGGAAATTGGATGAATGTGAGATGATGGAGGGGCGCTATAATCAAAAATAGGTGTCTACAGCAAGATGATATTACAGGTGACATATAAATATTGATTATGATGGCGATGGCGATGATAAAAACTACATTTTAGGACCAATTATGATAGCATATAAGTATACCGAGCAAAGTAAACTAATAATTCTCTAATGATTCATATAGATAAATACTAATATTAACACTGTTAGGGTTTGATTTGCGCAAATGGGGCCAATTGAGCCCTATTACACATATTGCAACAATTTAACATTTGAGATCCATTGGCAAAAATGACACCAATCGTGACCTAATACACATATTGTGATAATTTAAGTTGTATTAGGGCTTTATCGGCTATATTTGCACCAATCAAGACATAATACACCTAATGTGATAATTAAACATGTATTAGGGCTCAATTGGTGTAAATAATACCAAATAATCCCTAACACACATAGTGTGATAATTTAACATGTATTAAAGCTCAACTAACACAAATGGTGCCAAAGTCAACCCTAATAAACGTAATGCAACAATTAAATGTGTGTGTGGGGATTGAATGACACAAATTTGGCCAATCAAGCCCAAATATACGGTGTGATAGTTTAACATGTATAATGGTTCAAATAGTACAAACTAGGCCAATTGAACCCTAATACACCTAGTGTGACAATTAGATGTGTGTTATGAATCAATCGACACAAATGTCACAAATAATCGATCCCTAAGACACCTAATGCGGTAATTTTACATGTATTAGGTCTTAATTCGTGCAAACAAGTTTCAATCAATCCCCAATACACCTAGTACAATAATTACACGTGTGTTAGAGCACGATTGGTCTAGACATGTGTTGGGGATTGATTTGTGCAAACATTGCTAATCAAGCACTCATTGTGTGAAAATTTAATGTGTATTGTTGATTAATTAATGCAATTTAACATACATTTTAAGGCTCGCTTGAAGAAAACAGGTCAATTAAGACCTAATACACATAATGCAACAATTTAATGTGTATTAGGGATCGATTGACATTAACATGGCCAATGAACCATCCCTAATACATATAATACAACAATTTAACATGTATTAGGGCTTGATTAGCCATGTTTTCACCAATCGATCCCTAATATGCCTAGTGCAATAATTAGACTTTTTATTAGGATCAATTGGATCCTTTTGCATTATTTCAACCCTACTACACCTATCTGAAACAATTAGATGTGTATTAGGGTTCAATTAGTGAAATGGAACTAATCAATCTCTAATATCTATAGTGTGTAATTTAACTTGTACTTAGGATCAACTAACACAAATGGGGCCAAACAAGTCGTAACACACATAATGTGATAGTTTAACACGTGCATTAGGGATCAATTGGCACAAACAAGGTGAATCAAGCGCTAATATGCATAATTTGACAATTTAACATGTATTATGGTTCAATTAGAGAAAACGAGGCCAATCAAGTCATATTACACATAATATGATAGTTTAACTTGTATTAGGGATCAATTGGTGCAAATGAGGCCGATCAAATACTAATACACATAATGTGATGATTTAACATGTATTATGGACCAATTGTTGTATATGGGACCAATGGAGTCTTACTTATACATAATGAGATGATTTAATGTGTATTAGGGATCCATGACGTCGTTTGTACCAACTTGGGCCCTTATACACCCTATGTGACAATTTAATGTGTATTAGGGTTCAACTAGCCCCATTTGCACCAATCAAGCCTTAATACATGTAATGGGAATTATGTGTATTAGGCCTAGATTAGTGCAAATGAGTCTAATCAAGCCTTAATATGCACAATGCGACAATTTAATGTGTATTAGAGATTAGTTGACGACACAAACAGGGATAATTGAAACCTGATACAAATAATACAAAATATAAGGTATATTAGGACTTGATTAGGCTTATTTGTGCTAATTAAGACACTATATGCCTCCTAGAAATAATTATATTTTATTAGGGCCAATTGGCACGAATGTGGCAGTTGATCCCTAATATGCATAATGTGATAATTTAATATGTGTTAGGACTCAATTGGTATATATGGGGTCAAATAAACCCTAGTTATACACCTAATGTGATATTTAGATGTTTATTAGATCTTTATTAGTGTAAAGGAGGCCAATTGAGCCTAATACACATACAACAATGAATTAACATGCATTAGGGCCTAAGTGGCACAAATGGGGCCAATGGATACCTAAACACATAGTGAGAAAATTCAACATGTATTAGTGTTCAATTGGTATAAATGAGGCCAATCGAGCTCTAATACACATTAGTGCGATAATTTAATGTGTATCAGGGGATTCGCTAGACACAAATGAGACCAATAGATCATAGTACACATAATGTGAAAAATTAACATATATTAAGGATTCGTAGGCAAAAATAGAACCCATGGATCGTAATACATGTAATATACAAAATTAACATGTATTAGGGATTAATTAGGGCCAACCAATCCATAACATACGATAATGTGACAATATAATGTGTATTAGGGATCAATTAGCAAAAATGAGGTCAATGGAGCCCTAATACACATAATGCAACAATTTAACATGTATTAGGGCTTGATTGGCCTCTTTTTGTACCAATCAAACCGTAATACACTTAGTGTAATAATTAAACATGTATCAGGGCTCAATTATTTTGTTTACACTAATTGAGTCCTAATACACCTAGTGTGACATTTAGATGTGTATTAAGGATCGATTGGCAAGTGAATAAGACCAATCAAGATGTAATAAATATATTGTAGCAATTTAAGTATTATTAGGTATCAATTGATGCAAATAGTGCCAAATGAGCTCTAATACGTGTAGTGCAAGAATTTGATGTGTTAGGAATTAAATAATGGAAACAAGGAAAATCAAGCCCTAATATGCATATTGTAAATTTAATGTGTATTAGGAATTGATTATTCTAAACGGGCCGAGAGAGCCCTAATACACATAATGCATCAATTTAAGTTGATTACACCCATGAGTAACCCAAAAGTGTGTTAAAGAATGCATTAAACGACCTAACTTTTCTGGCGCAGTGAAAATGTGAACCAATTTTCATCCACACTACTCTCAAATGAAAACACATGCCGAAACATAAAATTGCTCCTATAGTAGACAAAATATGTCAAAATTGGATGAAATAACTCCATGCATAGTCATTTGAATGAATTTTAATATTTGATGCATCATATGTTAGTCCTGAACATCACTCGTCAGTAGTGCACAAGTTGTGGTGCACAATATGCGGTTATATGTTATAATCTGCAATATGCTACAATGTATGGAGTATCAATTCATAGAACTTAATTGTACACAAACCTGTGGTGATATGCTATGATTTACAATATGCTACAATGAAAAGTCCTTAATGGAAAATGTGAGAAATCTCCCCAAGATTCATGCGTGAAGAATTCAAAATATTGAATCATGATGTTCCCCCTATAAGATGAGGGTGGAGAGTTGTTATATATCCCCCTAGAATGAGAACAACATATATCATCCTCTAATGAAAATGTAAAACTCAATGATGCTCTCTCGAGTTTTCATCACGAGTCTCCATCAAGACTCTCTTTCGAGTTTTCAAGGAAGAGTTCAGTAAGGCACTCTTTTAAGTTTTCAACTTATAACTCAAGTGCAAAAGTATAATCAACAAGAGGCAATATTCATAGCCTTAAATAATTTGTATTAAGCAACATATCTGGTGGTCTTAGCACACTCATCATCAATATCTCAATCAAAATGGGAAATAATAGGTACTGAGTGCATAATTAACCTATATGGGAATTGGGTGCAACTCTACAATTATCTTAGTAGGTTATCACTCAATAGAATCTGCACTTGCATAACCAAGATCAACAATATCTATAAGGACAAGCTCATTAAATGATATAGTGGATTGTACTCTCCTCTAAGACTTTGACAATAGATGAGCCTTTGATTGTCATCTCAAGTGATCTATCCATCCAAAATGCACATGCCTCATAGATTTGGTAGATGGAGATAACATTGTTTAACAAAATGTGTATGTTGACCACATGATAGACAAGGATGTAGGTCAAAAAAATCACCGAGGTATGATCACAACATCCACAATGATAATATTTTTGGACTTGATGGGTTTTAGTGCAAGTTGGTTTGGTTGACTTGACAACTTGGCAATTTCACTAGACTTATGGAAAGGTTAAGACTCAACTTGAATTTTCTTCGTAATACATTTAGACTCGAATTTGATAGGTTTGGAATATTCAGGTATATGAAAATTCACAACACTTATAAAACCTAGACCAATACAATGTTTGTTGTGTTTCATTATCTCCCAAACTTGCACGACAAGTGCAAATTTGACAAAATGAGGACTACTATGTATTGTGTCCATGACGGGTTTTGATTGTTTTGCAATAGATTTAACAACTTTGGCCTTCACTTAACACTAATAGTTGATTCGATTACATTTTCTACAACATGTTTGACCATGGGATTGTTAACAAGATGACAAGACTTATGAGAATCAATATGCTTCTACAAATGTACTATCTCATGTCAAAATAAACTATGTTAATTATAAAATTTTATGAACATTGGTTTGAACTATCTCCAACATTCTGAAATCAAATTTGTTTCCTGATTTGTGTGGACATGAAGTTGCAAAGATAGTATGCCATATGAGTACAATGTGCTCATTGTGTATGTAATGTACTTGAGTATGTTGAATAATAAGTTATGAGTCGTAACACTGAAAGTGCTAAAAAAATACAACCCATTTCTTAATTGGACAAGTCTTTGCACTTTGACTTCATTCAAACAAGTTTTTACACCCTTATTTCTCCAAAACACATTTTAGAAGCTACAAAATCAAAATTCATCCATGTAAATGATTTCAAAATCCCTTTTACATGAAAAATCAATAGTCATAAACAAATTTTGGCCACCGTATGCAAAAGTTGTGTTATTTTGAAATTTTGACTAGTTTTAAACAATCTAGACACCTTTCCAATGCAATTTCAGTAAACTACCTTGATTTATGGGGACTAAAATATACTAGGTGGATGAGTTGGACCCATGAGCCTTTGTACTTGTTGGAATTTGAATAAGTTTAATTTCCAAAAAGTAAGTTTTAGAGACAAATTTGACCTAATGACCTAGATATGATGACAAACACAAGAAAAGGTACTAATTTTCCAATTTTTCCAATTAATTCAAAATTGCAAATTTGAACAAAATGAAAGGGGGCAAGTTTTGAACTTTAGAGCTCTTAGAAATGAAGGGCCTTACATAATGAAGTCATGTCAAACTCCCCTATGAAAAATTATATTATTAATGTCCTCAAAAATATAAAAGTTGACTATTAAGAGCTTTTCCAAAAAAATAATATTAAAACTAGTTTAAAGACTTATATTTTGATGTGGATGGTGGAAGAGGTTCATGGAAGGGGTTGAGGATACTTAGATTCAAGTGTTCATTGAAAAAATTGGTACTTGAATAATAAATGAGCATGGACCGTTGTTAGGAGAGAGGCATCCAACTAGATCTTTAAGCAGAATTGTAGGTAGACATGAAGAATTACAAATCCATCTAGTAGGTTATATAATCATGCACACTTTTAATAATTTGATATGTATTCTTCAAACTAGAATGAACCTCCCCATATAAAATTCCAAAGACCAACCAAAATACAGACTACTGTGTGTGTATATCACGTATGTGTAACATGTTGTGCGAGCAAGGTTACAACAACGCTCACAAAGGATGACCACTCGGCAAAAAACTAGGAGGGTTCCAACATCGAGGATGGCCGAGCCTTGAGGATATAGTGCGAGGGAGGGGTTGGCTTGGCCATGGTTTCCCACCCTTTCAATACATTATTAATATTAAGGGTCATGACTGCGCAAAGGTCATGACCCTAATATTTTCTTTTCTTTTTGTTTATATATCTTTTATGTGATAAAATCAACTAGGTTTTCTTTTTTTATATATTTGTTTTTAATACTTAGAATTATTTGTTTATATATATATATTTCTTTTTCAAACTCTAATACTAAATCCATTCACATTTATATACTTAATTTTCCATTATAATGAAATTATTCTCAAATTTGCAACATTTCTATAAGACCAAAATGAAGTGATCAATTTCCCAAGTCATCACTAATTCATTTTCTTATTAACAAAACTTGAAGACTTGATATAGGAAGGAAAGAGCTTCAAATATTTTGTTTTGCACTCATACTTCATTGTTATCAAAATTTACAATACAATACATACAATTTCAACTTGCAATATGAAACTCAAGAGCACCTAATGCTTCTTCCCTTTGCATAAACTTTACATGGAGTTTTATCCCCTATGTTGAGATAAGAATGAATAAGATTCAATTCACATTCAAGTTTCTACATTCTAAAAAACCCTTTTTACAAACTCTACTTGCATCATTACATTTCAAAAACAACAATGTATGAATGCTAGTTTTTCTCCCAAATACATAATTAATGAGAACACAACTTGCTCCATTCAACAAAAACTTTCAACTTCCTGCAAAGTTTACAAAAATGAAAAATACTTTCAAATAAGGGATATTCCAACAATTTTACTACTCGCATTTGGAGACAAATACAAGCACAAAATTGAATACTTTCAAGTTCACAAATTCTTATAACAAAAGTTATGCTTTACTTCAACGAATCATCTTCTTCCAAGAACTCCAACTAATCTTCAAACATGCCAAAAGAGAGGTGAAGGAAACATTTACCTCTCATTCATATAATGAGGGAAACTCCTCTTCACCGACGCAAAAATTCCCTAACTCACACAAGGCTCAAGGGCAAACAACAAAGCTATGAGAGATGGATCAACACACAAACACACAACCAACTTGTACACCAAAAAGCAAAAAAATAGATTGGTATAATGAGAAGGCGAATGCCACAACCCAAAAATGAAACCAAACACAACACACCTAAGCCATCCAATGGCTTGTCAAGGGCAAGAGAATTCCATTTATTGCCCCTTATACACCCACTAAGGGAGGTAGACTAGCTTTTGGTTCCTTCAATGAACACAAAGACACATACAAACTCGTTTATCCTTCCACCAAGATTTCCACACTTATCACTCCACTAAGGTTAGTTTAACCTTCCTTTATTTCCTCTATTTGAATTCATATAAAACTGCTCTCCCCACCCTTAAACCTCCATCAATGGCATAACTAATGCCCAAACATTCTAACACTTTTGCATGCCCCACATTTGGTGTAAATGTAACTATAACAACATTCAAAAATTATCTACATGCTCAAGTGAGACACAAAATACAACATATTATGAGAAGAAAGAGAGTGAGAGAGTAAAAATAACTAATATATACACATAGAAATCAAGAGGATGGGCATAGCTCTTGCTTAAATGTCCCCCAATTCTTAGAGCTCACATCAAACACTCCAAACATGTACTCCAAACAACAATCTTACAACATTTCCAAAATTGCCTCCAAACCTGATATTGTTTTATCCCAAACCAAACAACAATTCTAAATTAAGTAAGCAAAAATCCAATTTGGAACATCTAATAGTATCATGCCATGTTGTATGCTCCAAACCCCTAGTCAAGACATACTCCAAAAAGACAATTAAAACACTTACAAGCCCACATGGCCCAACATCACATCATCTTACAAATCAATCACCCTTCATAAATTTTCCTTACATGATTAATGCATAAAAATCAAATCTAAAATCAAGCAACACTCAAGTCAAAATCCATCAAATCAAGAAAATAAATGAAATTCACATCAACAAGTAAATCATCTAACTCAACTTGCAAGTTAACTCTATCCTTACACTACATTAAATGTTAAGGTAATTGGAAATTTTTTAAGGAAAATAATGAGGTTCTTTTGAGTCCTTAAGTGGCCAAGAGTCCTAAGAAAGTACTGCTACCCCATAGGTAGGCATGCGAGGAGGTTTTGGGAGTGTGGGACAAGAGTTACTTGTCCCACACACCACTTAAAGTTGGCCTTTTAAGTCAAATCCAAGTTTTTCATAAATGGAAGCTCCAAACAACCAAATTAATTCCGAAGTAAGCCAAAAAGGGTAAACAAAATCATTAGGCTAAACAATACAAAAACCCACTTAACCAAAGGTTAATTAAAATAAATAAATAAAAGTAAATGCCCCATGTAAGTGGGGAAACTACATAAAACATGGAAAAATAAAATTACATTCACAATATGGTCACTAACAAAAATCTTAAGGTTTAGTCTCATGCTTGGGTGACCCATGTTGGTCAGTGAGCCTCATGCGAATTAGCCTCTCTTCATCCTCTTTTGGTATGTTTTATTTTATTTTTTTGTGGAATATCTCGTGCACCTGTCCTCCATGTGCACACTCAATAAAAGCACCATACCTACTTGAAAATAAAATAAACACATATATCTATATATGAAATAAGACATCATACACATCATCTAAGCTACATATCCAATTCAACAACAATAATCTCAAGACATGATAATAATCCATCCATCTAATGTGATAATAGAAAAAAATCTATCTAATATCATCATCCCATATAAATATCAAAATGAGTCTTGCATCCTATCGAAACCTCATACCAACAATAGTTAAGTAGTGTCAACACAATCCACTAAAACTAGTACAAAAGTTCAGTGCACCTGCTCCAGTATAATAGGTAAAATAAGTGATATAAAATAAGATTTGTAATATAAAATAAGCTAAACAATACTCAAGAGGAGTGGACACTATAGGTTTGTAAGTAACTCAAATCACCTCCATTGGATTAAGTTTTACTAGGTTGCTTAGTTTATCCTTAGGTGAAGAAAATGGATCAAGGCCCACACATGTTTCCTCTTAACAATATTGATGTTGATAAGAGATTCTATCAAATTCAGATCTCATCATGGAAACATCAATAAATGGTTCTTAAAATACGCGCAATAGCAAAAATATTTGTAGCGTTAGGAATGGTTCACACCATTAGCAAGGCTAGGGGGCATTACACAAGACTTGGAAGCTTCGTGATATAAGAGTGGGCTAGAGCCAGACATATTCCAGTAGCACAAGATCTAAATAATGTGTTTGTGGCTTTGCATGACATTAATAGTACTCCTTGTTATTCACAATTTTGCATGTCATCGACAATGTTGTACAAAAAAAGATAAATACGCCATGGTATAGATAGTTTAAGATGAAGTTGAGTAATATTGCACGTGACATGGAAAAGGGATCCACGACATGCATGACATTCTTTATAGTGTGGCATGGGATTGCACAAGTCTTTATGCAATCAACTCTAAGCATTCTTGGTTAACACAAGATTGCAGTGAACTCGGATGCTCATGCATCATCATGTCGATAAGTCTCTTATGATTTCCAAGCTTTAAGTCCACTTGGGTCTTGAGTTGAATATTTGCCTTATTAGAATTTTGGTCCCAAATATTAGGTGGTCCAACCAAAGGGTTACTCCTATAGGCTACATGATCCATCAATCTAATAAATTGTCTTATAATCATTAGCAATTTATCAACAACAATTTGTCTCTTGTCAATATCCTCCTAATCATCATATTTGACTTGGATACTCATCTCCATTTGAGAATCTTACTTAAAATTAGAAGCTTGATGATGCATTTGAATAAATTCTTCCTCTTTATCACTATCCTAGCTTCCCATACATTCTAGCAACCCCGTTTTTTAACATCTTTCCTTTTCCTCTACTGACACTCGCCCAAACCCATCACTGTTTTCCCAACATGATAACCTCTACCATCTCTTTAAATGAAGGAATCTCCTTAGCATTCCTAAGGAAGAGAAGCCCCAAGAAGAGAACATGCATATTTCATTAAGCTAGGTAAAACTGTTACCTACTACCTCACAATTCCTTGATCTCTCCATGTTGTAATCAAATTGGGAAAAAAATTATCACGTGACAAACATATCCACTTTAGAATCCCAAGAAAATCACATTCAATTTCTATTGTATCTCCCACCTCATATCCTTCACTAGAATAAGATATCCCCACTTTAAAAATATTTTCTTTCCTTTCCTCGATGATTCGAAGACGATGCAAGGCCTTCAAATTCTTAGGAAATTGTTGAAGAAATTTACTGGGAGCAAAAACCATCCATTATGCCCCACTTCCACCACTCATCTCAAACTTTCTCAACCACCTTAGGAACCCATTCCTTCCTTTCCAATTTGAGCCATTGTTGTTATGCCTCTCCACAATACCATTTTGCCTTAAATGGGAATAGTTCAAGGCTATTGATCCCCTATCCGTATATGGGGCCAAGTTTAGATCTATGCTCTCGAGGAGATGAACACAATTCTATATAGATAGAGGAGAGGGCACCACTCTTCTCAATGACCCAGCTTGGTCTCGAACACAGGCCCAAACCGCCGAGATCATTGATAGCTATATGCTCTCCTCCGACTCATTCTCGAATAGGTCGAGGGAGGAAAACACAATTTTTGTCTTATCGAAGCAATCCCAAAGTGATTCAAAAGGTTCCCTTCGACGTAGGTTTATCATGCTCTGACATCATTCACTCAAATGGAGTCTCTATCTCTCTATTGTCCCAAAAAGAAAATAATATGACCGTCTTTGGGGTATCTCATAGTACGGTAGTGGAGGCTCGCCAGGCAGCCCCCTACCTCAAGCTCCGAGGAGGCCCTCAGACTAGTGCCCTAAGTCCGCTGAGTACCGCCAACTAGACTCTATATAGCCAACCCCCATATATATATAGAGTATAGCCCTATTGCTATCAATCGCGCTTCTGGTCGCCCCCCTAGAATTGGAATATATAGATATGGGTGGGGCGGCTTCTCGTAACCTCATAACATATAGATGGGATCTCTACATTGGGGTCAAGAGAATTATAACTTTGTACCCATCTCCCCAAAACTATGGGGTAGGCGCCATGAATATATAGGGATTCAATTAATGGGAATGAACGGAGCAACGCTAAGAGCGAGCATGATTGGTGGAGAGAAGGCTTCATCTATCTATATATCGATCGTGGTGTATTGAGTTTCCCATGTACAAGTTGAACTTTCTATGCAATGGATAAATGGTGAAAGAGAGGCATGGTTTTACATGCGTAATAAATTCAAGTTTTATGACCGAATGCCTCATGTCGACCCAACTCTGAAACTTGGATCACTTGGATCAATCTAGAGGTGGATAGGATCGATTTCTTAAAAGGCTTGACCTCTCAATAATTATAGGCCCGATGCCTCCAATCCCAATCCCTATTTGAGAGGAGAGGAGTGAGAACCAGTAAAGTGTGTTGGTGGTGACAATCCAATTAGTAGTGAGTGAGTGACAACCCGACCTATGACGCAGACAATCAATGGCTTCCGTCATTGGTGGAATCGTTAGTGGTTAGCCCTCTCTCTATATTTGTGTTTAGTCATAGTGGGAAGATTGAGTGGTTGGTTGGAAGGAGAGGTATGAAGGATTCCAAGTTGTATGACATATGTATTAATAGTCATAGTCGTATGAAGGATTCCGACTCGTATTACATTTATTAATACTAGTGGGGAGTGTTCCAACTCGTTTGAAGTGTTCAAATGACTATGAAATTCAAACTAGTATGAAGGATTCCTAGTCATCTAAAGTCTTCCAACCAGGAGAAAGTCTTCGAACTTGTGGGAAGTTTTGTGACGGGTGTTAAGTCTTCGTATGGAAGAATCAATGGGTTGGTGGGCCCCCATAGATCTAGGATTAGGGAAAGGAAGGGGAGTGCCCCCTACCCTAATCTTATACCTCATCCCAATGCCTGCCAATCATATCATATTGATTCACTCATGTTATGCATATAAGATATCGTAAGATAGAAGATTTGGTTTGTACTATACTCTACTCTCTATATGGCATTAGTGTCGATTCCCCTATCTCCCATATATTCTATGGGCCCATATCTAGATAGGGCCCCGCCAAGATCTATTTGGGAGGCCCCGGGGTCCTCTATCTATCATTCGTCGCGACATAAATAGAGCGGGAGGTAGTCCATTATCCCGATCCCAATCCCCTATCTATATGTGGGGTGGGGCACCCCTAGAAATAGTGATTGATCATTTATAGGGGGTGAGGTCACCCGATCGATACGATATATAGGCAAAACACAAACACTCTATATGGATGGGATGGACCGGGCCCTGTATCTATACGAGATTTAGTTGATAGGACAATGCTCACTCCCAACTTACTATACTCTATTCGGGCTCCGACCTCGGCCCTACACAGATTAGATCATAGATAGGGCCAATTGGATAGATGCACACATCTATCAGCCAATCGATAGGTCGGGGCCTTCCTGGACGAAAGGGTGAGATGTGCGGACGAGGAAGCTTAAGACTCCCGCTCTTTCTTCTCGGAGTACGCTGGGATCACTCAGATAGGGAGGTGGAGTGGAATTGCGTGTGTGTAGGGCTGAAATTTATATGGTGAATAGAGTTCGGTCCGAACCTCTATCAATGCGGGTCAACGAGTAAGCAACACCGATCAACCGCCGCTAAATAAAATAAAATCTGAACTATATAGAAGTTGGAGAGAGAGAATGGTCCGACTTGGAGATCGATCACGCGTGCCGCTTGTTCGGAGAAGAACACGATCCAGAAGAAAGTCCTTTTCTATACAACCAACATATCTACATATTTTTATATTTACTATATTATAAGTAAATATATGACATGTAACATTTAATAGTGAAACTTGGAGAAGATGGGCCAACAAGAAAAATGCGAAGCATTTAATGGCAAAAATTATCAAATTTCTAAACGACCGCCAATTTTAAACATATAGGCCTACCTACCACACAATAGCCAAACCAAATCTGGGGTGACTTAAAACACCCTTTGATTTCAAGCATATTTTAAATTTGACATCCATTTACACATTTTTTTGCGATTTTAGTCATTAAGTACTTAATAAATTTTGAGATAATTGTCTCTTTCAACACACAAATTTGAAATAAAACCATCATTGATCTATATTTATATATGTTGAAAATTGTTCTAATAAAAGAAAGCTTCCTTTTTATTTTTATACATGAATGTTGTTGCACACCACATGAAAGGCAATATTAAAAAATTAAAAAATTAGAGGAATCCAAGGCTAAGAACCCACATGTTGATGTTTGCTCCAACCCCTTTTCGGTTTTAGGGTTTAAGGAGGATGGTCCTTATGAAAAAAAAAGATTCAGAAGCAACAATTATCTCCGAGGAAGTTGCACCTACGACTTAGGAGAACTAGAATCCTCGAGGCTTTAGTCAAGAATTTTTTTGAGATCTTTAGTTTTACTCCCCCTACTTTTGGAGGATTGCGGTCTTAACCACAACTTACACTATTTAAGGAGTCGTTGAGTTTGTTTTGTTGTTTTTGTTTGCTATTTTAAGGTTTTTAGCCATTAGTTGGTTTTTTTATTACTTTGAGGGCCAAATATACCGATTGATCTCCTTTTTTGAAACCATCCTAACCTAGGGTTAAATTTGACATCCGTTTAAATGTTTTTGTGATTTTAACCATACAATACTTGTTATAACCATCACATGTGACTTCAATATTTAAAATATGACCATTATTTTTATATACATTTATATATAAATTGTAAAACACGTACAAATACATCTTTAAAATAATTAAAAAACATAGAAGAGTTAATTTTTTTAGATAGATAAATGCTTTTTGACTGGAATTTTGAACCAAATCCACCACACTTGAACACATTTCTAGCACATGCAATCTCGAACCAGAATCCACCTTTGTTAAATCAGCTTTCCGCCGCGCCACCTCAGACATTACCACCCCGAACAAGGATCGTGCTTAAGTGGGATTTGAACTTGGGTGGAGCCGGATACAACCATCCGTCTTAACCACTCCACCTAGACCCCATCGACAATATAGAATAATTATTATAAATAATACTATTTTGTATTTTGAAAGGCAATATTAAAAATTATGGTCACTTGAACTTTTTTGATAGGCATAAGTGGCCGTCAAATTCAACCCTAACCTAATATTTATTTATTTTTATTGAAAAGCATAACCATATATTAAATAATGAAGTACAATGCTAATCATACAAAAACGGGTGGAAAAGATCACACCCCGTATGCAGGATCAAAGTAGCCATAAAGGCTACGAGTAGCAAAGTGTCATGTCAAAAGACGCATTTTCAATCAAAAAGCTTAAAACAGAAAAGCCGAGAACTAGAGAAACTCCAAACATGGAGCTAAGCAGCAGCAACAAACATGGAGGAAGGTGGCGGAGGTGGTGGGCTCTTTGGACGGTCACCCCAACCACCAAGAGTAGTATCGGGGGCTTCATCAGCTGCTCCCACCATCACCTGCTATAGATCCTCCTCGTTTCCCCGCTGGGAAGGCGAAATAGCAAGAGAAAGCGCGGAAACTTTGATCGATCAGCGCCCGCCTCCTGGAGCCACCACTACAGAGCCCAGTCGACCAAACACCCGGGAGTAGGCGGAGTCCAAGATGGAGGCGGAGAGACCCGCCGGCGGGGAGGCACACGCCACGAGCCGGACCCCGTTCGAGTTGCGCCCCGTGAGACGGGTGGCAATGACCTTGCGAGCGGAGCGGCGGTGAGGGGAATCAGGCGGGACGTGGCTAACCGCACAAGGGGCACTCCCCTAATGGTCCAACAGCGTTTGCAGGTGTTCAACTTCAATGCGGACTTTCTCCACCCAACTCGGATCAAGTGAAACATTGGAGATGACAACAAGCTTGTTAGAAATAGCAAAAAATCTATCCACTATCTCTTTATTAAAAATAGCAGCATTTCTAGATTTCCAAATGTGATATAAAATAGCCACTCTGAAACAATGCCAAATGTTGTAAAATTTTGCAGGAATAAAAGTTGATCCCCAGAAGAACCATTTTCCACGTGAAGAAGGTGGGCAAAAAAGGTTGAAAAAGGGTATGAATCCAACGCCAGGCAGACTGCGCATGAGGGTAGAACCAAAAGAGATGAAGAAGAGTCTCAAGATGGTTGTAGAATGGGCAGCGCGGTGGGGAGCTCCCAGAAGAACAAGGCGCTTGCCCACAGGAAGCCCTTGATGAAGAATGCTCCAGAGAAAATGTGCAACTTTGGGCTCTATAGGAATGGCCCAAATGACTTTGAAGCACTGCTTCCACCCAAAACGAGTGGAATGCAGGCTCCATCGAGCATTTAACTTTTGGAGAGGAAGCTGCTTCTGGGTGAGAAGCTTGTAACCCAACCGAGGTTTATAGTTTCTGAAGGGGGTGGCGGAGGGCCAGTGCCAATCAAACCACCACGGGTGCTGCGTAGTAACACCAATTTTATGCAAACAATCACCAGGTATGAGATCTTGAATGATAGAAATGGCTTGTTTGTCATTGTCATGTAGAGCAAAATTAGCTTTTAGGCTATCCCATGGAAGCCAATCCCTGGTGATGGGACAAAAAAGGTCCTGAATATACTGAATCCCTTTTTTGAAAAGACACAAACCCTTGAGCTGCAAGGAAAGAGCAAGGGGTTTGTCATGAAATTGAAGCACCGGATTCCACCACAAATTAAGAGAATTAAGAGAGAGCCCGTTCGAAACCACCACCCTGCCAGAGTAGATGGGGTTTGAGAAGTTCCCAAGCTTTCCATATGCTTTTTGCCACAAAAGAGCCACCTATTTTAATAGTAGTAGGGCATAGAAGTAAGGAGTAGTAGTTCAAACCCTGCCATGCCTTTCGATTAAGCGGAGACCCTTGAGATATATAGTTTCTGAGAAGAATTTTCCAAGATTCCTCACCTTCAAGGCTGCGAATAATCCATTTGGCAGTGAGAGCAAACCCCTGCATATGAATGTTGATTAGGCCAAGACCACCAATGTCCTTAGGCGTACAACATATGTCCCAGAAACTCTGTGGAAACCATGGTTCCCTTTGGAGTTGGCCCACAGAAATCACGTAGAATTTTCTCTGAGCTTGTGATAAGTAGACTTTAGAGGAGCCCAGCATGATGACATGAGTGGAGTAGACATGAGCGGTCGGAGACCTTAGAGCAAACTTGGAATTTTCCAACAAGAGACAGATGCTTGGTAACCCAAAAAGAGATTTTTTGCTCAACTCGCTGAATCACATAATTCCAAAGATCAGCAGGGGATGCCATAAAGGCAAAGGGAATGCCTAAAAATTTGAATTGAACACCAGGTTCAATCCAAAGCCATTGGAATCCCTCTAGCCAAGGAGGTTTGGGACCCATCACTGTCTGTAACATTGGGTTTTCTTCCATTGGATAGCAGAACTAGAAGCAAGACAAAAAATATCAAGGCATTTCATGGCATTAGTGACAGAGGCCTCCGTTTCAGCCAAAGTGAGAAAAGAATCATCAACAAAGTGACCATTAATCAACTGCTTAGGAGAGGAAGGTAGTTGAATACCTTTAACAAGACCAACATTGGCAGCATTAGCAAGTAAGTAGCTCAAACCTTCAGCAACAATGACATAAAGAGAAGGAGCAAGAGGGCAACCTTGCTAGATAGAACGATGAAGAGAGAATCTCTCAGACTGTTGACCATTGATAGTAATACAAGCACCTGCATTTTGAAAGAGCATATTGATAGAGCATATGAATCTGGGTCCAAAACCAATAGCCTGCAGCATGGCCAAAATGAAAGGCCACTCAACTCTATCATAGGCTTTTTCAAAATCAATTTTAACAAATAGAGTTGGTTGAGAAGTCTGACGGGCATATTCCATGCCCTCCCAAACTGCAATAATGTTGTCCAAAATGTATATGTTCTTGATAAAGTCGGTTTGCTCGCTTCTGATGATCAGGGGTAGGAGATTAGTGAGCCTGATAGCAAGGGCTTTGGCAATAATTTTGTATGAGACATTGAGCAGAGTTATTGGCCTGGTGATAAGCTCGGGATCCCCAGACTTGGGAATGAATTTGATGTTTCCTTGGTTGATCAGATCGCCCAGGGTGTTGGAGGACATCGCTTCCTAGATAGACTTGATGCAGATCCGGACCAACATTGACCATAGAGACTGGTAGAACTCACAAGGAAAACCATCAACACCGGGGCTTTATCAGAGGCCATCTGCATAACAACTTCCTTCAAGTCATCAAGAGTGAGAGGTCTATCACAGGCGATGCGCTGACTTTCAGAGAGCTTGCAAGGAACAACGTCAATGCATTGGAGGAGAGCAGCCTCACGAGCTGGAGTAGTAGGTTGAGCAACAAAAACAACATGATAGTGATGCACAAAAGCTTGCAGAATGTCAGGTAAGAGAGTAAGCCTTTGATTGCCATCCTTGATTGCTTTAATTTTGGTGAGATTTTGATTAGTTTTAAGGGAAGCAAAAAACTCCTTAGTAACTCTGTCACCAATGTGGAGCCAGTGTAGACGGGCTCGAACTTGGGCTCCTCTAGCCTTATAGTGCTCCTCAATTTGAAGCTTATGCTTCCAATGAGCAGCTTGCACTTGCAGGTGGGCATTGAAAGGAGACAAATTAAGCTCTTGAATAGCCCTCGAATATTCAACATGGGAGGCTTCATGAGCATTCTTGCGAAATAGAGCAGCTTGTTTCCCATAAAGCCGAAGGAAAGAAGTGGTACGAGCGATGGCATGAGACCACCAGTCAATCCAGCCAATCCCATCAACAGGTCTCGGATCAAGATTCCAAATACGTCTTATATAATCCAATGTCTTGGGATGAGAAAGGTGGGATGTATTTAAATAGAATTGGGTGGACTTGGGCTTGGGGCACTGAAAGCTCCATTGAATCCCAAAGAAAATAGGCTTATGGTCAGAAACCAAAGCATTGTCCACCACCGAGACCGGGAGGCTGTATGAAGAGTCAAAGGAAAACCATTGCTGCTCTAAAAGGAGCTCTGTCAAGACGCTTATAAACTCTATCATCGCCAGCTCTAAAATTAGACCAAGTGAACCAAGGAGTGGCAAAGCAGAAGAGTGCTTGCGGTGGTTGGGATAAAAAAGACAAAGCTTATTGCGTAAATAGAACCAGGCTTCGCGTTCGCCAGTACACCAACGCATTGGAAGCCGGCCCAATTTGTCTTGGGGGATTCAACCATGTTGAAATCTCCGCAAAAAGCCAAGTAGTAGAGGGCAAATGATCAGCCAACCACCACCAAAAAGAAGAACGTTCAGAGGCATCATTAGAAGCATAAATATTGGCCAACCCAAGAATGTGGCCGTCAAAATCAAAAAGGGTCCACACCACCTGATGAGTGGGGTCAGAACCCTAAGATATGATATTGGAGTTGAGGTCGGGGCTTAAAAGAGTGACAACACCCCCTCGACCATTATCGTGAGCTGACATCTGGCAGAGAGAACCAGGCTAGATGGTACGCATAGTAGCAGAAAGATGGAAGCCAAAGATTTTGACTTCCTACAGACACAACACCTGAAATTTTGCAAAATTCTTGCAACTGTCTCTAACAAGATATCTGCGAGTTAGATCAGTAAGCCCTGACATTCCATGAGTAAACTAACATGGAGAACTATCAAGGTGCATGGTTTCCTCCTCGAGGCCGGCTAACGCTCCAAAGCGGTTAGAGAAAGTGACTTGCTGCGCATTCCCATGAATAAAATCGCCGAGTTCGAACTGCCGGCAGGGTCTTTGTGATAAATATTCCTCGGAGGAGGGGAAGGACTTTGGGAATGACGTAAGGCAGCCTTTCTATCTATCTACGGAGCCGAACCACCGGCCATGAGATCCAGAAAGCTTGAGGTCTCGGGAAATGAGGGGTGTGAAAGAGTTGAGGGGTGAGGGCTGATGACAACTGCAGCTTGTGGAGACCGAGAAATGGTGGGCGTGGGCTTGGGAGGGGTCACAATAGATGGCTTCAAAGGAGCAGAAGCAGGGGTGGCCACTGGTTTGTAAGTAGCCTGTTGGTGCTTATTTCGGGTCGAGGTGGAAGGTTTTCTGCCATTGACAGTAGTCCATCCATCAGAGGAGGGAGTGTTGGATTTAGGGTCGATCGGGGCTTTCTTTGAAACTAGCGGTGGGCTTGGATTCATAAGAGGACAATCCTTGATCATATGGTTAGCAGATTGGCACCGAAAACAAGTGTTGGGCAGATTGATGTATAGAACTTTCTGTGAAAAGCGCGTGTCTCCAACCTAGATATCAAGGGTATCTTTGAGGTCTTTTGAGAGATCAATTTCTACACAGACCCATTTTTGGGGTCGAGCCGAGTAGAACTTACTTTGCTCATGGCAGATGAGGCGACCCAAGGGTTTGATAAGTTGATCAACGAAACCCCACAGAGGCAAAGGGAGGCCTGGAAATTCGACCCAAACAGGAATTTTGAGTTTGGCTTGCTCAGAGACTTGAAAATCTCGAGTCCAGTGGGAGAAAACCACAAGGGTATTGCGAATAAACCAAGGACCGTGGTTAACAATGGCTTTGCAGTGTTCAGCATTGGTAAAGCGAAACAGGAAAAAACCCTTGGTCATGTTTTGGACTCCCTCTACCTTGACTCCATGAGGTTGCCAATGATTATGAATCCATTGGCGAGGATACCTTCAGGGGGAACTCGGCCCACAAAATAAGCAACAAGAGAAAAAGATTCAAACCAGTTGCAAGCTTTGTCAAAAGTTGGTAAATCAAGAACAATATCCGGGGAAGGAGTATCAGTATCCTTACCTCGTCGAATACCTTTGGGACGAATTTCCTCGCTCGTTTTGGCGCCATTGTCCAGAGCTCCTGCGATAAGACCAGCATCAATAGATGCATGGCCCGAGGAGGTGGTCATTTTATAAGCCACCGCCCAAAGGGCGACTGGCGATCAATACAAAATTAATGCAGATAATCCCACTTGGATCTGCAGATCGGCGGTGTGATGCGATGGCGGCGTACGGCAAGGCCGAGCATTCACTGCGAAAATAACTCGTTGAGCCTAAACCCTAGCAGAGCTCCAAAGTTCATTCCCAACGTCATCACCTATTCTAATTTTATTTTTATTTTAATAATATGATGCGCTCATTTTTTAAAGAATCATGAACATGTGTTTGACAGTTATAGGTGGCCGTCAAATTTAAAGCGTCCAGCGTGTTGTTGGCGTCTGTATTTAATGGCAGATTTTTTTGATAAATGATATTATTTCGGAAAAGGAGGACAAAGCGCTCTTCAGCTAACTGGCTTCTGAACAGCTCCTGCTCCTCCGATCGAATTTCGCCAGGCCAAGTACGCAATTGATCCTTTAAACTTTATGAATCTTAAAAACTCTGGAAGCTTTTATATGTTTTCAGTAGCCCCTCTCTTTGGAATTTCATTAGGGTTTGAATGAGAATTGCCCTGTTCAGCATGCGGGATATTCATTTCAACGAAGGAAATACATTAGTTCCTATATAGTTGCCGGAAACAGGTTATAAGGTACTCAATCTCCCTCAACAACTGTTCATTCAATCGCTCCCCTTCAACCTCATGAAGAAACCCCATAAATATTGTGTTGATTATTCGTAATAGAATGCACATTATAATCTATCCAAGACCCCAATCTAACCATCTGGGAAAAATCTGTAATGAAACTTACACTCAGTATTAATGATAGGATCGGTCCTTTTTGTGTTTTTACGTTCAATTCTTGAATAATAAACAAATATCAGTTCTGCGTTTTCCACAGACAAACTCCCAACCACTAAGTTCAACCCCTGGATATAAATATGCATCCCTCCATTCTCACTATCCATTTGGATTAAAAACACAAACAAACAACATTACACGCAGAGCTATGTACTGCAACAGCATTGCAAGATACACACAGACTTTGTATTGCAAACAGAACATTCAACAACTTACTCTTTATAATTCCCAGAATCAAGAGTATTTCTTACTAAGTGTAATTGCTTTACACACTTTGTTTGAGTAATTGATTTCGGTAAGATTACTCAAAGGCAGAATCTGTAATGAAACTTACAATCAGCAGTTACTCAAGGACATAATCTGTAATGAAACTTACAATCGGTACTAATCCTACCATGGATTTATGCCACGTTTCTAAATTGAAATTCAGTGCATGAATGATAAATACATATCATTTCTTAATTTTCCCCTCCGAACGCCCAAGCATTGAATTTAACCCTCCACATTAAAGTTACATGCTCCCAATATTGTTGTCCATTTGAATAAAAAACCCACATGCATTTTGTTCCATTCATTGAAATAAAAGACCCGCATATAATTTGATGGAGTTCCAGCGGGGAAGCAGTTGGAGAAAGTAAAAAAAAGAAAAAGGATGTGATTACTACAACAAAAATAAATCCATTCTGTAAAGTTTTATTCGTAGTATTTTCATTTATCTAGCCACTTATTTAAATAACAACTGGAAAATAAAATAGTAATCAGAAAATTGTACATCGGAAAATGGTCTTTCTTTTAGGTTTACCATTGCCTGTCCATTTTTGTCCGCTTAAAAATAAACTGCCAAAACTCAACTCCATTGTAAGAATTCCTATCAGGGTAATTAATAATTATGAAGAAGCATCATGGCAAATGTTATAAACAATGTTAGTTCTCTAATAATTTTGGGAACAAATCTGAGAAGAAGAGGGTTTCCCATTCTTGGATTCTCTCCGTGCTTAAAGAAAATACACCACACAAGGTCTTTTCCATTGCTTTCCAACCAATTCTGCTCAAACATACCACGCTTAGCTAGGCTTGAGCTGGTGGGCACTTCTGACCTTAGAAAGCTGCCTTGTTTTTCAGGAATGGGAGAGCTCGGTCAAGAAGATCATGAAAATTTAAGTCACCAATGGGAGACAGGAGCTGTTCTGCCAGCTTCCGAAATTCATGTGAAAAATGCAGTGGAGGCACTCAGAGATGGGAAGGTTATTGCTGTACCCACTGATACTCTTTATGGACTTGCCTGTGATGCTTGGTAAGAACCTTACTTCCCTTTATCCTTATACATATTTAAAAAAAAACAAGCTGTGGCATGAAGTAGAATGTCATCTCTTTTTTCGTTACACTCATTTGTATATTTTTTTAAAAGGTTTTGGCATGGGAATATAGTAAACACAAAAGAATACTCTCTGTTTTATTTACACCGAATGCAAAGGAATACTTTATTTACACGAATGCAAAGGAATACTTTATTTGCAATTTTGCACCCCTTTTTAAAAAAAAACAAGTTTTGGCACGGGAATAAAGTGAATACCCCCTTTACACCCATGTTTTCAAAAACAAGTTTTGGCATGGATACAAAGTGAATACAAAGGTATATCAAGGTCTATGCAATTCTGTACAAACCAAATTGCCCTCCAACCTAAGGCCTCTTAATATGCCACTGAGTTACCAGGCCCTTTGTGGTCTGAACTCTCAAGTATAGACTGTTCTTTTAAGTTCAACACACCCCTCACACAACATTTCTTTGTTTGGGGCTCTTAGCCTGTCTCTGAATCTACCACCAAGCTACCTGTTCATTAGCAGTGTGGAGTGTGAATTGTTCTTCCATCAATTATTGCGTTAAATGTATGTGATAGATCATAAAACTAGTAAATATCCCTAAAACCAGACACATCCATAGAGAACTTGCTATGCAGTAGTCTGGGCACACTGTACTGAGTCATGCAGATTCACTCCAATCACATTGGAGTTCATTCATTTGGACCATTATGTACTTTATAGAAATGTTTTCAGAATGGTGGATAGACAGTCAGTTCCGTTGGAGAGATACCCAAAAAGACTCCAGGTGTGAATCTAGCATAGTTACCAAATCTGGCCGGATCTGCACAAAATCTGGCCGGATCCTGATTTTTCAGCTGACCTGGATAAATTTGGTCCAGGTCGGCCCTAATTTAGGGAAAAAAAATAAAAATAAAAATTTTCTGTAGTTTTTTGGAAAAAACAGTCAACTATCAACCTTATATATTAAAAATATAACATTTTACATTACATTATTAAAGTTTTTCATTGTATTTGTCAAATTTTCATATTTGTAAAATTCTATGTTGCCACGATACGGGTGCGGGTAATGCGGGTTCGATATGCGGACACGTCAATTTTAAAAACCCTTGGGTACGATATGTCTTGGATACGTCCGTACATATATATATATATATATATATATATATATATATATATGAATGTATGTATGTATATATATCTATGTATATATATATATATACATATACTCATTTTACTCATTTTTTAGTCCATAAAATACTGAAATAGTAATACAAAACTTGAATCAATGTTCAAAACATTCAATATACTATGTAATTATAAATTTAGAAATTAATTTTTAATTATTAATAAATAATAAAAATATACATTAAAAAACTAAAACTATATAATAACCAAATCATTAATAATAAATATTAAATAATAATACAAATTTATCACGCAAAATCTAAAACAAATATATTAAAAGACTAGCACCACATAATAGTCAAACTATTAGTATTATCTATAAATTATAATGCAAGTTTGTAACTAACCAAATATAACCTAACAAATTAAAATCCTAAACAATTAATTTATTAACTACTAAATAGTAAACACTAAACTTCATTTATTAAAATGTAACCCGTAAAGATTGTAACCTAATTTTTAATATATTAAGCCTTTACGAATAATATTTTTAGAATGGAAAGGATAGTCGAGGGTTGGAAAGGGGGAATGAAACGCTAGAAAATGGAGGATGCACTGAAAGTTTAAAACGGAATACACAATGCATGGCAGGCGGACAGGAGTTCGAGTACTCAATGCATAGCTCAATCAAATAAATCCTCCGCTTACAACAGTTCCAACGCTTCGAATGCTTTCATTCTACAGGCAAATAAATCCTCCGCATCTGCATTCTTTAGTTTGAAACTCTGGGTAAAAGATTTAGCCGCCGTAAGGGTTAAAAATCGTGAATGATAGAATTTTTAATAGGGTTTTCAATAAAACTGCAAAATAATTTAAATAAGCAAATTTCTTGTCGAATTTTTGTTGTTTTATCTTAAATTTTTGCTTGGATTCTTGGCGGATACGTGGGGGTTCGTCCCGGGTATGTCCAAACGTACCCGTGGCGAACCCTAGACAAACCCCCACATACTGTATGTATCCGCACCGAACCCTGATGTATCCGTCTGGATAAGTACCAGGCAGGGTTTGGGGGTTGGGACGAACCTTGACATCATAGGTAAAATTCAACTCATATATATTTCGGACGGATTTTTCCAAACCTTTTCAAGGATTTTGGATTTTCGGATTTTTTTGCCCCCGAACGGATCCGGATTTTCGGACCTGGTAACTATGGAATCTAGAGAGCATATAAAATTTTACTAGGAAATTATGCTAGAAGTAAAGTTTTAATTTGAGATCCTTGAATGGCTCTTTATGAACTGTTTTGGTAAATGGATGTGATGTCTGTTGTTGGCGATCTTCCAAATGGTATGCAGTGGAAAAAATCTGTAAGTGGCAAAGAGACTTCACAAGCACAAAGTATTGAAAACTCAAGCAATAACAGCGTCCAGGCTAGAGTATGAACATTCCGCCATTCTTCCTAAAAAGTGGAATTATTTGCAAAGGTCCTTCACCCTGCTAAACAATATTAGAAATAATAAGAATGAAAAATTCAAAAACCTCACAGCCTGGAATGAAGGGGACTCATTGTGACCTCCATCCCAACACCATAAATGAAAAGAAAAGAGAAACAAAAAGTATATACTATATTTCGCCGGTCAATGCATTTAGATGTCTGTGCTTGTTTTCACTTTCTTCACTCAAAGAGTTTACCAATCCAAAGAGTTTACTACCGACTAATAGCAAGAGTTTGGCTAGTTCTTCTCCAAGTCTTTCACACTCTCAAGGGAAATTTGGCACAAGCTGCAAAATGCTGGCAAGGGTTGATGAGTCTGCTTTACACTTGACACTTGCACTTGCTTAAAGATCTCCAAGAATTTAACATCAAGCCCTTTCTGTGCATATCCTGCAGCCCATGAGACCACAACTGGATGAGGCATTCTGTCAAACAAAATGTTGGCCTTCTATGTGCAGGAAAAACACATCTGCAATATCTGAGAAAATCTGCCTTTGATTATTTTTGGAATATCTCCATGCCCTGATCCAAGTTGCTGAGATTGGTATTATGCCTGCCAATTGCATTTGCTTAAATCAACAAGCGCAATTGTGCGTATTTAACATTGATTACATTCAATGAGGCCACAACCTGGATGATGTTAGATAGTTCACGATTCTTCGTTTCCAGAGCTCTAAGTTTGGCACAATGTGGAAGATGCTGGGAAAGGGAATTGCATCTGGATTTGTACCTGGCAAAAACCCCATTCTATGCATATCCGACAATGTTTGCAGACTGCAAGGCTGCATCTGGCTGAAATAATTTATCAGACAATTCAAGTGCCTTCTGTATCATCCACACTTTACACATGGCAATTATACAGTCAATACTACAAACTTTGACCAAAGTCAGCATTCTTATTATTTTTTTGACATGTGCGCTCTGTTCTAAAGCTTCCACTTTGAGACACATTGGAAGACAAAGCCAAAGGTTGCTATGTAATGGTCAATTTATTATCTCCACAGAGGGAAGTAAGCAGGTTATGAGTAGTAGTAGAGAGCATATACCAGAGCCGTCACCTAACATTATTAAACTTCTTGAGCTACTGCTTGAAATGAGGATTCTGTTATTACTTATTTGCTTTGTTTGGCAGTCTCATGTGTGTAATAATATGATAGCTTTGTGATAAAATCATAAAATCCCCAAAGTGAGACTGCAATATGTATTTTATATGCTGAACAGCATGAAAAAGTGAACCAAGGACTGTTTTATAGCCATGAGCTTCAGCAATTTGAAGTATGTTCTTCATATTGATTCTGAACACTTTTGTGTTGCATTAAAGGTGATCAGGCCTGCATGGAGAGAATGCAGCAAAGGCCAAGGAATCCTTATATTCTTACCAATTGAATCCACAATGATTGCCTAAACAAGAACTCATCTTGTAATTTAAGCATTTAAGATGATTGATGCTTGTGAGACATGCAGGAAGAGTTACTGGTTGCTGAAGAAAAACTTTCAGTTATGTTAGAAGTAAAATACTTATTAGAAAAGGCCAGGCCCATAAGCTGGGTGAATGAAACCTAGCAGATCTAATGAGGAAAATGACTGGCATTACAAAGCAGCATCTGAACATCACAGCAAAGTCCGGCACATGTCCATATTATCAGAATAACATCAGCAGCAAAGACTGGCACAGTTATATACTCTTAAATTTCTGCTTGTATTAAGGACACTGCTATTTGCTTTGCCTCGAGCTCCCAAATGTTTACTGTAATTATGTCTCCAAGGTACATAGTCGTATTTTTCCATGTTAGAATAGAATGTGTAAAGGAGACATGAACAAAAGAATTCTCTGTTTCCACAAGCTTCGGCAATTTGTCTCATCTTCTGTATAAAGGATCCATGATCCCTTTTGTGATACATTACAAATGATAAGATTCACATATGGAGAAAAAGACAACACCATGGAGTCCTAATTTTCGAGCAAATTTGATCAACATTATTGCTTTAATAAGAAATCATTTGTAATTACAAAACTATCCTTGAGCATGATTTCAAAATCTTATGTGATGCTTCAATCACATTTTAAACCTTATTTTTGACTATTAAGGGTAAAAGGTGCAGGCAGGTGTCTAGGTCACTTCCAAGTGTGACACCAATTTGTTATAGGAGATCTCTTTATGGAAGTCCACAAGGGATTGTTTTCCATTTACCTTCTATAATGTTCATGCTGTGAATAAATAGCCTGCCCCCTCTGGATATGGACCCGTGCCTCCTCTACGGAGTACTTGTGTGACTGTATCTCCAGCTCCATGCCTCGCCCCCACTCCTCTTGCCACTTTCCAAATCCTTGTTAATGAGTTGTAATTTTTGTGCTCCTCCAGGTAAGAAATGTAGTCATAAAAGTGTCCTCCATATCGCCCTCACATTATCCAGGTGGTCCATTGGATCATTGCCCTCCCGATAGATATATGAATAGCGTATGTCTTCAAATTTAGGAAGAGGATCCCTATCATCGTCAAATATGCCATTTAATCTCAAGCTAGGCATTGACCCATTTCTCATTGTCTTGGACAATAAATGTTTAGTGACCTTCGACTTATAATTATGTAAATTTGATGGAAAGAAAATTTTCAGGCCCAAGCATAATAGTTAAACTGCTTCTTTTAAAATATCCCTTGTGGGATAATCTTGAAATTTGACAAAATTTAATAAAAATTTGCAGCAAATGATATTCTGAAATTTCTAGAAATGAACCAACTAGGGCAGTGAACTGAAATTTATAGATATCTTGCAAAATACTTGCCCAAATCACACGAAATTTTATAGAGCTTGCTAAGGTGAAAACAAAGACTAGAAAAATATTTTTGTTTTTTCTGAGTAATATATAATTGCCAAGTAATTTTTAGAAAGCCCTAAACTGCTGAAAAACTTCAAAAATTCATAACTATGTGAATACAACTGATAAAAATCTGATTTTCTGGAAATAACATCTACTAAATATATAGAAATGATCCCAACCTCCAAATCTGAAAATGGACACTGAAACCCTAAAAAACATTGCTGCAAATCAAGAACTGAGTAGATAAAACCCTAGAAAATAGTTGTTCCAAATCTGAACTGAAACCCTTGATGAAGAAGGGTTGTCCTCTTACTCTGAAATTGAATTTTTGATTACTTTCCACATTTGATCCAAAAATCTGAATAAAGCTCCAAAATAGCAAATTAGGGAGGATCTTTCACCACCGAAGAGTGCTCTGCTAACTAGGTGTGGATCTTTCACCACCGAAGCTAGGGTTCCTGTGGGATCTTACTCCACAAGCAAAGAAAGTGCAAACAACAGTTGCTTCAATATCAAAATAGGTGAGTGTATGAATGAATCAATAACTCTCCCCAAGCACTCCTTTTATAACTTCACCATGCAACAAGAGGCCCAAAAAAAGACCCAATCGACCCCTTGGGAAAACCACATAAATATAATATGATTTTAAGTTACCTCCCCCATGCGCCAAAAGTAACTTAGGTGACCCCCAATGAAGAAATAGAATAATAAAGTGCCATATAGTCACCCAACGACAAAATATAACAATTATTACCACCAAGTCGCTCAACTTAATGTCAACGACAAAATATAACATAAAGCAAGGTGGTAATCATGTATCCATACCCAATAGCTTGCAACGTCGTTAGCCCCTCGGGTATGACCAAGGCTAAGACTGAAAAAATGGCCGTTAGGCCCTCGGTGAAGGAATGTAGACATTACATCTTTATTCGTTGAGGCCCATTGGATATTGTGGGAATCAATCTGCATCTTTATTAGCCCCTCGCCTAATGAGGCCCCAACTCCTACTTGACTTGGGTTACGATGCAAGCCCCCATCAAAATTCAGTTTTGTTCAAGTGGCCTTGGTGGTACCAACCTAATGAGGCTTCTAACTTCTCATCTTTTCACCATTAGGACAAAGATCTACCGAAAAATGAAATGTTTTAGGTGAACAAAGAACATATATTCATTAGTATTTTAAGCCTAAGGTATTTGATTAATAAATTAAGTTTGTGTTAAGTAATAGAAGCATGCGAGGGAAATTTAATGAGATTATTATTTTTTGTGGGATTTTATCCTTGTGTTTAAATCATCTCAAGATGACTTCCATGACTAGCTATTACCTTAATTTGACCCAAAAGGTCTAAGGTTTGACTGATCCCGCCCAGTTACAACTTGCTTATAACATATAATGGACACCTGACCTAAGAAGCTTTTGTTTCTTATCATTTCATCATTGCACCGACATTAATGCAACCAAAATGGCTTGGGAAATGTGTATATTCTCATGCTTGTTATGGCTTGGATGAGAACTTTTACTTCGGTATTAGAGAGCATTATTGAGCCCTTGATCTAATGGTGACCGACAACCTCTTCTCGTATCTTGTAGTTGTTCCCTTAATCCGATATTGGTTAGCAATGATCTCCATGGCCTACAAGTGGCCGCATGTGCCGATAAACCCAAGAAACTTAGAAGTCTCATCTCCCCTTTGATGGGTAGTGACTAGTACGAGTCCTTCATCTAGTAGCATCCAACAAGACCGTGTAGTGTTGAATTAAAAGTCTATTCCTTGTATTCCTCGTGTTTTTAAGGACACAATAGATATTTGTGGTATTTTATGTCTATTCCTTGTATTCCTCGTGATTTTTAAGGATATGGTAGATATTTGTGGTATTTTATGTACATTGGGCTGCGAGAGTGCCTTTGAATATCCTTATCTTCACTTGTTGGTGGCTTATTTGTGTAAGATTGTTTATGAGTGAGTGGAGAACTGCCTTAGACATTCGATGCACTGACACCGCTTTTTTTTCTACTGAGATAAGTGTTGTGGAAAGGCTCCATTGTTATTAAGTGCTATAATTCCAATTATGCTTTTGAACTGATCTAAGATGCCAGGTTGGAAGTTCTTTCTTTTCTAATGTAAGCTATTGAGATTAAATAATTTCTCAATATTGACTAATCATTCTTCAACGTCTTCACATTTTGTACTTCGCATTTAAAGGGCCTTTGATGCAGGGGCATTTGGGTTCACAAGTAATCTTGCATCAACCAAACACAATTAGTGTAGACATAAGTAGGCTTGTGTGGTTGTATACTTGTTTAATTTTGTGGCATTGACAAAATGGTCAAGAAGATTCGCCGAATCATCTTGATTCCAAAGCATTTCTTAGAAGTTGGTTCAAATGTGTATCTCATGACACATAAAAGGAAAGGTGTTTTGGCAAATTCAAAGGTGTACACAATAGAGACACTTTGAATACATCACAACATCTCGCGTTAAGTATGTACCTTGATAAGGATTACACAACACTTAAAATTCTTGGTGCGACACTTCAAGTCCTTTCGCACAACACTTAAAATTCTTGGTGCGACACTTCAAGTCCTTTGGCACAACATTTGTAAGCTTGGGAGCGAACTAGGTAAATACGCATGCTACCTTGTTCGAGGCTCGCATTATTGTTATAGGTTGTCTCGATTCATCTTACAAAATGGTCAAGAAGATTCGCCATGCTACAAAATGGTCAAGAAGATTCGTCGAATCATCTTGATTCCAAAGCATTTCTTAGAAGTTGGCTCAAATGTGTATCTCATGACACATCAAAGGAAAGGTGTTTTGGCAAATTCAAAATGGTCAAGAAGATTCGCTACAAAATGTCTTACCATGCTACAAAATTCAAAATGCTACAAAATGTCTTGCCAAATTCAAAATGCTACAAAATGTCTTACCATGCTACAAAATGGTCAAGAAGATTCGCCGAATCATCTTGATTCCAAAGCATTTCTTAGAAGTTGGCTCAAATGTGTATCTCATGACACATCAAAGGAAAGGTGTACACAATGTAGAGACACTTGAATACATCACAACATCTCCGCGTTAAGTATGTACCTTGATAAGGATGCACAACACTTAAAATTCTTTTGCAACACTTGAAGTCCTTTGGCACAACATTTGTAAGCTTGGCGTAGAACTAGGTAAATGCGCATGTTACCTTGTTTGAGGCTCGCATTATTGATATAGGTTCGTCTCAATGGCGGGCAACTACCTATGAAACTAAAAGGTTTTGAATGTTGTTAGAGGTTCCCTCCCCGTAGAGATTCATTGGTGTGCAACATGTGGAGTCATGCACTACCGAGTGTATAGGCTTATTGCATAGGAGTGCAATGTGTGATTGTTTATAATCGTTTGTGGATTGCCTCAAGATTATCATCGGTAGGAGTCGCCAATGTTGATTTACCTAACCCATTATTCTAGTTGTTGAGCCGACTTGCGGTTCTTCGTTGTTAGAGGTTCCCGTAGAGATTCATTGGTGTGCAACATGTGGAGTCGTGCTTATTATTGAGTGTATAGGCTTATTGCATAGAAGTGCAATGTGTGATTGTTTATGATCGTTTGTGGATTGCCTCAAGATTATCATCGGTAGGAGTTGACAATGATGATTTACCTAACCCATTATGTCCCCATTCCTACCTCCACGGTCTAGCGACTGGTTTTCCGTCTTAGCCTTGGTCATACCCAAGGGGCTAGCGGCGTAGAGAGTTGTTGGGTATGGTTTTCACCTACATTTCACTTATATGTTATGTTTTGGCGTTATGCATGTACTTTATGATGACTTAAGTGAAAAAGGTGGGGTAATGTTCTATTTCTTCGTTGGGGTCACTTAAGTGGACTTTTTGGCCTAGGAGAAATAAAGTCACTTTAAGTGACGATTAAAACATGACATATCTCCAAGGGGGGTCGAATTAGGGTTTTATGGGCACTTTTATGATGGAAAAAGTTATAAAAGGTGGTGTTTGGGGAGGAAAAAGGAGGGAGGTTCATTTTGCCATCTTATGTTGGAGCTTTCAACTTGCTTTCCTTGCTTGTGGAGGTGAAATTCGCAGAACCCTAGCTTCGGTAGTGAAAGATCTATCCCTAGCTAGTAGAGCACTCTTCGGTGGTGAAAGATCCAGCCCTAGTTTGCTATTGTGGAGTTTATTCAGATCGGGTTGTCAGATTCAGAGTTTCAGAGGCTTGCTGATCCAGTTTCAAGTCCAGAAAGAGAAGACAACCATATTCAGTAAGAGAGATCATTTATTTTATCGCTGAACTTTTTGTTATCATGTTCATGCATGTTCATCATGTTGATGCATGTTACATGCATGTCATGCATGTTGATGCATGTGCATGTTGCATGTGATGCATGTTGCATGTTGTTGCATGTTAGTTTAATTGCAATAAAAGTGAAGATATTGGTTATTTTCTGATTTTATACCTTGCTGCCATAACTGTACTTTGCTGTCATATTTTTCTATATACTGCTGTCATAAAATCAGATTGTTATTTGTGAAAATTTGGTTGGAAATCTTGAATATAAAATAAATCCGGAAAAGGGATATTTCAGTGGTATCAGAGCGGTCTTTTCTACAGCCTGTTGGGTAGTGTATGAAGGTTTATTCCAGGAAGAATACACCCAAGAAAGAAGGTCCAGACATGGCGGATAAAGATGGAAAATCAGAGGAACAGCTGAATGAAGAGTTTATGAAGAAAATGTTTATAAATATGGTGAAACAACAAGAGACTACAAACCTCTACTTGAGCCAACTCACAGAGAGATTATCACAGGGTGGCCTTGGGAACCATATGGAAAGAGGTGAAAACAGTAATTCCGGGCTGCGGACTCACAAAGATGAAAACGGCAGATCAGGGCAGCACACTCCTTCATCCCAAAACACACGGTTGAGCATGCATGAACCAGTTTTCCTGAAAGATCCGGAAGTGACACGGTGGGCAACAAGGGGATATTATTGATGAGGAGACTTGTTGGGAAAAGTATGAATCCTTGAGTGAAGGGTTCAAAGCTAATATGCCTTTCCTGAGTATTGCAGGATGAAGATCGGTAGCAGGCCCAAGCGGGATCACTATCCTCATGTTCCCGAGCTACAGAGGCGATTGGGGCAGATTTCAGTTCCACACTTCGACGGATCCAAGAAGTGTACCACGCACATCATGGATTCAAAAGTTAAAAACTTACTTTGACTTGAATCCCATGCGCGAAGAGGATGCAATAAAATTTGCAATCCTACATCTTGAGGGAGATGCACATGATTGGTGGCATCATGGCCTTATCACACAGGGACACACGCATATTACCACTTATGCGGATTTTGCAGAGAGACTGGTGGGCAGGTTTGACAGGCGGGATCCCGACAGATTCTTCAGAGAGTTGACTCATTCTGAGAGATGCACAGATCCTGGATGGGTACATTGCAGATTTTCAGCGGTTGTCAATGATGGTTACTGATGTTTCTGAGGTGAGGTTGACTTCACTTTTTATAGCAGGGCTGACAGATTCACTAGCAGGGTTTGTGAAGGCATTCGAGCCTTCTTCACTACACGATGCCATCAGGAGAGCCCGAGATTTGGAGTTAGCCACTCCAAGCCAAGGTTTCCACCTCGAGTTCAACAGAGAGGACCCCCATCTAGACCTGATGGTTTCCAGCCGAAGGGGCCACCACAAAGACAAGAGACGGCTAGAAAGCCATTTATTTCACGAGAGCTTAGGGATGAGCTGAGGCGAAAGAAACTTTGTTTCGATTGCCGTTCACCGTGGGCCCCGGACATGATTGCACAGGAAAGGGCAAGGCCCAATTCATTGAGGTCTTTGAGGAGAGAGAGAGAGAGAGAGAGTGATGGAGATGAGCAGCTAGAGACCCAGGAGATGGATGACGGAGATGAAGATGCTTTGGATGGTACTGATGAGCAAGAGGAGGAGGTTTTCCTCAGAGACTATAGCCACTTTGTCTAGTACCCCGAGGTACAAGGCATTCAGAGTTAGGGGAGTTATGCAGGGGCAACGTGTTGTGGTACTTATTGATAGTGGGGCTACCCACAACTTTATTGATGCATCCTTGGTTGAGAGACGCGGCCTACAGATAGAGGACTTTGAGGGCTTCAACGTTGTTGTAGCCAATGGTGAGTCTATGAGATGCACCCGTAAAGTTCCACAGTTGAGCATCACCATGGGGAACTACACCGCTACTGATGACTTCTATATTGTCGGCATTGGAGAGACCAACGTAGTATTGGGAGTTCAGTGGCTTCACTCCCTTGGTGAATTTCGTACTAACTTTCAGACGATGGAGCTGAAATTCAAGTCCGAGGGCAGGAATGTAACCTTGAGGGGTCTATCTACAGGAGCACCCAGGGTAGTCACAACTAAGAGGATGGAGAGGATCTTTCGGCACGATGAGGTGGATTGGGCCATTCATTGCTTGGTTTCGACCAAGAATACAGGGAGTGACCATCCAGAGTATCATGTGGATGTCCAAGGCCTATTGGACAAGCACAATGCAGTTTTTCAGGACATACCTCCAGGTGTACCACCAGACAGGGGGTTTGAACACGTGATTGAGCTTGGGGACAACAAGCCAGTGGTTACTACTCCTTACCGTCACCCCAAACGGTTTAAGGATGAGATTGAGAGGACTATACACGAGCTTCTGGACATGGGGCATATTAGACCTAGTTCTAGTCCTTTTGCTTCTTCAGTGGTGTTGGTGAAGAAGAAAGATGGAACCATGCGAATGTGCATAGATTACCGTGCACTAAATAAGAAGACAATAAAAAATAAGTATCCTGTGCCACACATTGATGAACTACTAGATGAGCTACATGGAGCAGTCTATTTTTCCAAAATAGACTTGCGATCTGGATATCACCAGATCAAGGTCAGAGAGGAGGATGTGCATAAGACAACTTTCAGGTGCCACTATGGCCACTTCGAGTTTTTGGTGATGCCATTCGGTTTGTCTAATGCACCGGCCACATTTCAGTCCTGCATGAACCATGTGTTCAACCGCCATTTGTGGAAGTTTGTATTGGTCTTCTTTGATGACATTTTGGTCTACAAGTAGGACGTGGGAGGATCACATTCAACATCTTGATGAGGTGTTGGGAATTTTGGAAGCTAATTCGCTTTATGCGAAAGCTTCTAAGTGCGAGTTTGGTATGACAGAGCTGCTATATTTGGGCTATGTGATCGGAGGAGGTGGAGTCAAGGTGGATAGGGAGAAGATTCAGGTGATTTTGGATTGGCCACCACCTAGGACTTTGACACACTTGAGAGGATTCTTGGGACTATGCACATATTATAGGAGGTTTGTGAAGAACTTCTCTCGCTTGACTGCACCCTTGATGACTTGACCAAGAAGGGGGCTTTTGCTTGGTCAAATTCAGCACAACAGGTTTTTGATCACCTTAAGGGGGTGATGAGTTCTTGTCCAGTTCTTACATTGCCAGATTTCACTCGGCCATTTGTACTCGAATGCGATGCATCAGGAGTGGGTGTTGGAGCAAGTGCTCATGCAGGATAGGCATCCCATTGCCTATGAGAGTCGGAAATTGAGTCCAGTAGAGAGAGGATTCTCAATTTACGACAAGGAGATGTTGGCCATTATGCATGCATTGGTCAAATTTAGACAATATTTAGTGGGCAACAAATTTGTGGTTCATATGGATCACAATAGCTTGAGGTTCTTTTTGGAGCAAAAGGATCTCAATGACCGCCAACAGAGATGGGTAAATAAGATACATGCTTTTGATTTCGACATAGAATACAAGAAAGGTAAGAATAATGTGGTGGCTGATGCACTGTCTAGGAGGCCTTGCTTTGATTCTATGATTTTCTTTATGTCGAGATTTCAGCTGATCGAAGGCTCATATACTTGTTGAATACTCCAAAATCAGTTTCGCATGTGAGATTATGGATGGCATTATTCAGATGATCGATACAGAGTGGTGGACGACCTCATCTACTACAAGGATAGAATTTTCCTGTACTGAGTCCAAAATGAAGGAGAAGATCCTTCGAGCAAAGGTGCATGATACACCCTCGGGCCTGGACATCCAGATATTTTAAGACATACAGTACATCGAGAGAGATTCACATGGAAGGGGTTAAAGGACGATGTCCTTAACCATGTCAGGAGTGTTTGGTTTGTCAGCAAACCAAGGCAGAGCACTCTTTCCCAACAGGACTTCTACAACCTCTGCCTATTCCGTAATGAAGTGGGAGAGTATATCCATGGATTTTATCACAGTCTTCCTCAAAGTGTATGGGCACGATCGCATATATGTGGTGGTTGATCATTGACTAAATATGCCCATTTCCTTTCTATGCCTTCAGGGCACAAGGCACCGCAGGTGGCTCAGACTTTCTTCACAGGTATTTTTAGGCATCATGGGTTGCCTAAGAGTATTGTCAACGATAGGGATAAGATTTTCATGAGTACATTCTCGGCAGAGATCTTCAAAGCTCAGCAGTACGGAGTTGACACCTAGTACCAACTATCATCCATAGACTGATGGGCAAACTGAGATAGTGAACAAGTGGATAGAGGGCTACTTGTGTAGCTATGTTGCAGGACATCAACGTGCATGGGTCAAATGGCTACATATGGGTGAATATTGTTACAATACCACCTACCAGATGAGTATTGGTATGACTCCTTTTCGAGCATTATATGGTTATGAGGCATCCTCATTTGTAGACCTAGTATTATCAGATAGCCGAGCTCCCAAAGCTCGTGATTGGGTACAGGAGAACCAGGACATTCTAAAGGCTCTCAAGGAGAACATACAGAAAGCGCATAATCAACAGAAGGTATATGCAGACAGCACAAAGTTGAGAGATCATTCGAGGTCGAGATTTGGTCTTCTTACTTGGTCAGCATACACATATGCATAATCCTCACTCAAGAAGAGCGGTGCAGAGAAGCTAAAACCGCGATTCTATGGGCCATACAGGATAGTGCGCAGAGTTGGGGCAGTAGCATATGAGTTGGAGCTTCCAGAGCACAGTAAGATTCATAATGTCTTCCATGTTTCGTGCCTCAAAAGGCACTTGGACAACATATTGCGCCTTCCACAGATTTACCACCATCGATGACGAGGGAAGTCGGTCTTAACCAAAATCTATTATCGAGGTAAGACAAAGGAAGCTTCGTAACAGTGGTAATCACAAATATCTAGTGCGGTGGAAAGACTTACCACTAGAGGATGCCACTTGGGAGGGAGAGCAGATTTTACAGCACCCTAGTTTACGTTCGCTTGAGGACAAGCAAATTTCGGGAAGGGCGGACTGTAATGTCCCCATTCCTACCTCCACGGTCTAGCGACTGGTTTTCCGTCTTAGCCTTGGTCATACCCAAGGGGCTAGCAGCGTAGAGAGTTGTTGGGTATGGTTTTCACCTACATTTCACTTATATGTTATGTTTTGGCGTTATGCATGTACTTTATGATGACTTAAGTGAAAAAGGTGGGGTAATGTTCTATTTCTTCATTGGGGTCACTTAAGTGGACTTTTTTGGCCTAGGAGAAATAAAGTCACTTTAAGTGACGATTAAAATATGACATATCTCCAAGGGGGGTCGAATTAGGGTTTTATGGGCACTTTTATGATGGAAAAAGTTATAAAAGGTGGTGTTTGGGGAGGAAAAAGGATCTGGAGGTTCATTTTGCCATCTTATGTTGGAGCTTTCAACTTGCTTTCCTTGCTTGTGGAGGTGAAATTCCGCAGGAACCCTAGCTTCGGTAGTGAAAGATCTATCCCTAGCTAGTAGAGCACTCTTCGGTGGTGAAAGATCCAGCCCTAGTTTGCTATTGTGGAGTTTATTCAGATCGGGTTGTCAGATTCAGAGTTTCAGAGGCTTGTTGATCCAGTTTCAAGTCCAGAAAGAGAAGACAACCATATTCAGTAAGAGAGATCATTTATTTTATCAGTGGAACTTCTTGTCATTGCATGTCATGCATGTCATGCATGTTGATGCATGTTACATGCATGTCATTGCATGCTGATGCATGTTACTTGCATGTTGTTGCATGTTAGTTTAATTGCAATAAAAGTGAAGATATTGGTTATTTTCTGATTTTATACCTTGCTGCCTTAACTGTACTTTGCTGTCATATTTTTTTGGCATCGAGCAAAGGTTAGCCTTGTGGGTGAGTCACAATTTTTTTCGTTTACCACATTCACGAGTGTGAGTTAGTAACAATGAAGATATTTTCCAATAAGGAGACTATTGGGTAGAAGGTGTAAAGATTGTGAGGATCACAATCTCTTGATTTTGAGGAAAAGAATGGCCCACAGAGGAGATTTTGTTGCAAGAGCACCTAGAGCGCAAGACTTTTGAACTTGGCGGAGTTGAGGAAAGGAATGCAAGCATGTTTGGAGGCTATGGAGACCACAGAATGCAGAGGCATTGTTGCATAAGATGCGAACGATGATAAAATTGTTGTAGGAGCACTTGAAATGCGCAGTCATGCAGAGAAGAGCTAGAGGATAGGTTCTTGTGCATAGTCATGAGGATAGGTAGCAAGCCAAAGATGGACACTCCGAGTTATCCAGGAGTTTGAGTCCTGGAAGAGCTAATTGATTGGATCATTGAGTTAGAGAATTACTTCAAATACGAAGGTATGGAAGATCCTAAGAAAGTCAAGTTCGCTTTGCACGAAGTGAAGGGTCATACATCCTTGTGGTGGGAACATGTGCAGATGGAAAAAATGCAAAGAGGTAAAGAAAAGATCAAGACATGAGATAAACTGGCTGCGATATTCAAGACCAAGTTCTTGCCTTAGAATTACTAGATAAGTTTTTTCAAGAAGTTGCAGGATTTGTGTCGAAGGAGTTGAGTGTAAAAGATTCCATGACTATCAAGGTAGGTCATGTTGAGAATGAAACCGAAAAGATTTCCGGATATGTGAATGGATTGTGCATCTCAATTCGGGATGAGTTTGGTATGATCCGAAAGTGGGTCTGTTGAGGAAGCCAATCAATATACATCAAGGTGAAGGAGAAGTTGCATAGACAACAAGGAGCGACACAAGGTAAAGGAAGGTTCATGCATGGACGTGGACAAGGTATGATAGAAGTTATTTTGTGTAGGAAGGAGAATTTAGCACTTCTTAGTGCAATGATACCACACAGAGAGGTAGAGGAAATTCAACTAGAGGTAGAGGATCCTATGGACGAGGTCAAGCTCATGGATTCACAAGTACATGTTTTAGATGTAGAGAGACTAGGCATAATGCATTTGAGTGTTCAAATGTGCATAATGATGGTGATAAAAGAAATGATGTGAATGCACATGTTGCACAAGCTGATGAGGAATGTAACACGTTAGTTCATCACATGGAAGAACCAAAAATTTGAGAATCTCTCATGATGAAGAGAGTATTGTTGAAGCCAACGAAAGAGGAGAATAGTCTTTTGCCAAGGAAAGAACCTATTTAAAACCGCATGCAAGTTTGAAGGTAAATGCTTGTTTCACCAAGATATGGTTGATAAGCTAGGATCAAGAGGGTAGCGCATCCAAACCGTAAAGATATCTTGGTTGGTGAAGGGACATCCACCTCGTGAATGAGTAATGTCTAGCTAGTTTCTAGATTGGTGCATATTAGGATGAAGTCATGTGTGACGTAATGCCGATGGATGTTTGCCATGTGCTACTTAGAAGGCCTTGGTAATTTAACAGAAGGTACACCATGATGGTCGCGCAAAGACCTACACATTAGTGAAGGATGGGAGGACATACACTTTGAGTCATTTTAAGGAAAGAAGAGAAGTGGAAAATGGTTAGAAGATATTGATGATTTTGGGAAAACAACTCTTGAAGGGAGTGAAGGAGAGTGCATATTTTCTGCTCATAGTTAAGCTGCTCAAGTAGAGCGCACAATAGGGGAGGAAGAAGCACTTATGCGCAAAGTGAAGAACTTGTTGATTGAGTTCGCAAAGATCATTTCTAGTGATCTACCGACGGGCTGCCACTCATGAGGGATATAGTCACCACATGGACCTAATTCTTAGTTGGAGTATACCAAACAAAGTGACATATTGACTGCTTACCTAAGAAGGAGGTACAAAGACAAGTACAAGTGTTGTTGGACAAAGGGTTGATTCGAGAAAGTTTGAGCTCGTGTGCAGTACAATAATATTAGTGCCTAAGAAAGGTGAAGAATGGAGGATGTGCCGATTTACGAGCGATCAACAAGATAATTTATAGTATTGCTTTCCATCATTGGTGTGGATCATATGATAAATTGTCTAAGTGGAGCACAACGCTTCACGAAGATAAACTTGAGGAGTGGATATCACCAAATCCGCATAAGGGAAGATGATGAGTGGAAGACACCACTCAAAAGGTAGGAAGAGCTATATGAGAGGCTAGTTATGCCATTTGGATTGACTAATGCATCGAGTACTTCAATGAGACTCACAAATGAAGTCCTAAAGCCTTTTCTAGGTAAATTTGTCATAGTATACCTTGATGACATTTTAATTTTCAGCAAGACGAAAGAAGAGCACTTGGATTATGTGAGACAAGTGCTACAACTATCGCATGAAGAGAAGTTGATAAATTTAAAGAAATGTAGCTTTATGAAGGAACTTGTTTAGTTGGGTTTTTGTGATTTACTCGAATGTTTGAAGATGAATCAAAAATGTGCGAGCGATACTTTAGTGGTTGTCACCTAGGAGGACATTTAAAGTGCGAAGCTTTCACAACTTAGCCAATTTTTATTGGAAGTTTATTCATAATTTAAGTGGCATGTGTGCGCCTATCCCAAAAGCCATGTCAAGAGATAGAAAAGTGTTTGCTTGGACAAAAAGTGTATAGGAAAGTTTTGAGTAGTTGAAGGGGAAAGTGACTAAGCAACTAGTGTTGGTAACTTGGCATTGCTAGATTTCACTAATGCATTCTAAGTTGGTATGCGATGCGAGTGGCACAACAATAGGAGCAATGTTAATTCAAAAAGGATGACCTATAGTTTATTTCAGTGAGAAATTGAATAATGCAAAGAGAAGATATTTCTTGTATGACAAGGGGTTTGACACAATAATGCAAGAACTCAGAAGTAGATGCATTCTTTGTTGTCTAAGGAGTTTGTATTGTATACAGACCATCAAACATTATATTTTATTAATATTCAAGGAAAATTGAATCAGAGATATGAAGTGGGTAGAGTTTCTATAGAGTTACTCATTTGTGTTGAAGCATAAAATTGGAAAGTATAACAAGGTTGCAGGTTCATTGAGTAAAAAGAATCTCTTGTTGATTGAGATGCGAGTGGAAGCCATAGGATTTGATGCTATGAAGGAGTTATTCAAATAAGATGAATTTTTCAAGGAAGCATGTCTTGAATGCGTAGAACCAATAAGTGTGGGTAAAACACCATGGCTAGATTATTTTGTGCTAGGAGGGTTATTGTTCAAAGGTAAATAGTTATGCATATCTAGGAGTTCAATATGAGAAAATTTGATTAAAGAAAAACATAGTGGAGGTTTAGCATGTCATTTTGGCAATGACCAGACATGCATAGTTGGCAGAAAATTATTGTTGGCCTAAGATGAGTGCAAATGTGTGGAAATATGTTTAGGAGTGTTGAATTTTTAGTCAGAGCGGAAGGGAGAAGTCAGAACATAGGGTTGTATTGACTATTAACTGCTGCCTAGTCCAGAGAGACCATGGGAAGATATATGGATTTTGTTTCTAGTTTTACCAAGGACACACCAAGGTTACGATTCCATCATCTTTTTGTGGGGGATAGATTTCCAAGATTGTACATTTTATAGCATGCAGGAAGACTAGTGATGCAACCATATTGCTAACTTATCTTTCAGCAAATTGTGAGGCTGCATAGATTGCCATGCAGTATAGTTTCAAATAGAGATGTGAAATTTGTAGGACATTTTTGGAGGGCACTGTGGAAAAAGTTGAATACTAAACTACAGTTCAGTTCAGTACACCATCGACAGATATATGAACAAGCAAAGGCAGTGAACATGAACTTGGGTAATCTATTGAGGTGTATGATTGAAGGAAAGCTAGGAGAATGGGATATAGTACTAGCGCAAGCTGAGTTTCTTACAATAATTCAGTTAATATTACAAGAAGGATACTATTTCAAATCGTTTATGGGAGTAGTCCTAGAGGTGTTGTAGAATTGTGCAACATCATAGATGATAAAGAAAGGAGCGCAGAGGCAGAAAATTTTGTTGAATACATATGCGAATCACCAACAAGTGCAAAGTTAGTTGAAAAGAGCAGTGTGCAATACAAACATCACGTAAACATGAAAATAAGAGAAGTGTAATTCCAGGTAGGAGACATGGTCTTAGCACATTTGAGAAAGAAAAGATTTCTGAATGGAGCCTACGATAAGTTGAAATGGAAAAAGATAGAACTATGAAAAGTATTGAGAAAGTTTGCATCCAATGCATATGAGATTGAGTTACTAGAGGGGATAGATATTTCAAATATTTTCAATGTGGCAGATTTGTATCCTTATTTTGAAGGACATAGTAGTGTGGAAAGTGCAAACATAGATTCTGAAGAAGTTGATTGTGTGTTTTCATACTCATTTAGCTTTGCAACATTGACAGAATGGTTCAAAAGGTTTGTGTGAGTGTCTTGATTCCAAAACAGTTCTCAGAAGCTGGTGCAAATGTGTATTTCATGGCACAACCAAAGAAAGGAGCTTTAGCAATTTTGAAGGCCGTGCACACTAGAGAGACACATACATTGCGGCATCTCCGCATTATGTATACGCCTTGAGAAGGTATTTGCAACATAAAAACTTCTTGGTGCAACACTTGAAGTGACACAAGTATGTAAGCTTAGCGTGGATCTAGGGAAGTGTGCAAACCCTTCATGGTGTACATGGTACCATATACTACCTTGTTTGAGGCTCGTATTATTTTTATAGGTTCATCTTGATGGTGCACATGTAATTTCCATTTCCGGGGCTGAAACTGAAAAAGAAGGGAAATGGCACAAACTCAAATCAAAGCAAACTGAAATTTATAACAGCCAACTGAATTTTTGGACAGCAAGGTACAACAGTCTGTAATCTTATGACAACAAGAGGAAAATTGCAATAATTCACCACCAATACCACTTTTACACCATCCAAAGCATGTAGGGAACTTTTTAAATATTTTAGAACAAGTACAAGCCAAGAAATGAATTTTTAAACCCCTAGTTGGAGTATATTTAATTAAATTTGCAACAACAGCGAATCCACTTACAAAAATGGCCGGAAGTTGAGATTCCAAGGCCCAAAATTCAATCCGTCAAATGCAACCAGCCTTAGAAATTATGAACAATTCAATTAGCATCAAAGAATGAAGTGCTGTGTACTAGATATCACCAAAATCATCCACTATGCAAGTTGTTACCTTAGGAGAGGGTTTACAATAAGTTGGAAATGGTGATTTTCCAAAGAAAATCTGAGTGTAGCTCAAGTATGACCTTCATATGAGATCACCAATGAAGAAATGAGGGGTTTCATCCTCAAATCAAGTGCAAAGAGGGTTTTGTCCTCAATTGCAAGAGAGAGAAAGCAATTTCGTGCTCCAACTCAAAGAAAATGAATTCCAAAGTAAGTGTGTCCTTTTCCAAGCCAAGCGACCCCTTTATATAGCTAAAGGTGGTGCCAAAATCAAAAGGATGATCTCCCAAAGAGGACCGACCTCCTTGTAGAAATATAAGTTTCTTTTTTATTTTTCAAGTTGGTATTTGCACTTTTTGAAACAACTTGACTTTTCTAAGTCATAATTAGAAAGTTGCTTGAAAATAATATAAAGCTACAAAAGCAACTGACAATCATGACATTAAATACTTCCCTTGCTCTTTCCCTTTAAGCCCACAGAAGTGGAATGGGCCCAAGGTCTTCAAAATGAACTAGCCCGGAGAAGGGGACATTACAATCCTCCCCTCCCAAAATTGCTTGCCCTCAAGCAATTGCAAATTTGGATGCTCTAATATAGTGGCACCTTCCCATGTAGCATCTTCAATTGGTAGATCCTTCCAACGGATCAAATACTCCTTAATGCTCCAGTTCCTTAACTTCCTTTCTCGAACATCCACTATAGCTTCCGAACCAAAATTAACTTGCCTTCTTCATCCAAGGGTGGCAACTGAATAGAAGGAGTAATGTGCTGTCCTAGTGCCCTTTTTAGGCACGAAACATGAAAGACATTATGTATCCGGCTATGCTCCGGTAGCTCTAGCTCATATGCAACCTCTCCAACTCTTCCCTTCACTCTATAAGGCCCATAGAAATGTGGTTTAAGATTTTTAGCACCACTTTGTTTGAGGGAGGATTGCCTATAGGGCTGCAATCTCAAAATACCATGTCTCCTACCTCAAATGTTCTTTCTACCCGGTGCTGGTCTGCATACAATTTTTGCTGGTTTTGTGCACGTTGGAGGTTCTCTTTGAGCACCTTCAAGATGTCATGACTCTGCTGCGCCAAATCTTGGAGAAGTCATCAATAAAGGAAACCCATGTCATCCTGGAGAAGTCATCAATAAAGAAAACATAATACAAGGATTTCGCTAGTGAAGTTACTTTAGTAGGACCAAACACATCACTATGAATCAAATCCAAAGATCCTCATGATCTAATAGAGCTCGAGTAAAATTGAACATGATTTTTCTCTCCATGTGTACAATATTCACAAAATTCAAAATCTAAAGAACATTCATCTAACCCTTTTACCATATTTTGCATTTCAAGGCCCTAAGGCCTTTCTCACCAATGTGGGCCATGTAATCATGCCACAACATGGTCTTCTTAGCAAGAAGTTCTATGTTCTCAACAATAGGAACTTCAATGCTATTACATGCAATGGTGCTCTCCTCAACACGTAATAGAGTTCCGTCTTGAACCCTCCTTACTAAAGACCACTTGCACTCCAAGTTCATTCAATCTACTCACAGAAATCAAGTTCTTCGCCGGACTAAGAATGTACAAAGACGCCAAACCAAGAATATACAAAGATACATTGGAGAGGGATTTGGTTTGACCATCTCTAAGTGTGAGCATCTCTTCTACAATCAACTACTTTGAAAGACGAGTTGTCCTCAAATACATTGTCCACCATCAAAATCAGAATACTCGGAAAACCACTCGTGGTTGGGAGTCATGCGGTAGGGATCAATGTTATTACATGCAATGGTGCTCGCCTCAACACAGAATAGAGTTCCGTCCTGAACCCTCCTTACTAAAGACAACTTGCTCTCCAAGATCATTCAATCTACTCACAGAAATTAGGTTCTTCGCTGAACTAAGAATGTACAATACACCAAACCAAGAATGTACAGTGCATTGGAGAGGGATTTGGTCCAGCCATCTCTAAGTGTGAGCATCTCTTCTGCAATCAACTACTTTGAAAGATGAGTTGTCTCTCAAATACACCATCCCACCTTCAAAATCAGCATACTTGGAAAACCACTCCTGATTGGGAGTCATGTGGTAGGAAGCTCCAGAGTCAATCAACCATGCATCCTCACATGCATGTGTGGCAAGGGCTGCAACAAACACATCACCTGCATCCTCTTGAGAAGCCTTAGAGTCTGAATCATCATTCGATTCCTTCTTGCTTTTCTTCTTCTCCTTGTAGTCCTTGATGTGGCCTTGCTTGCCACAATTCCAGCACTTCACCTTGGACTTTTGGGAGACTTGGATCTCCCTCTAGATTTGGATCTGCTATCCCTTTTCTTGTTCTTTCCTTTCTCCTTTGATCTACCTCAAACAACCAATGCATCCTTGATGGAATCGGAAGTCTTCTGTCTCAAATCTTTCGAGAGTAAAGCACCCACCACTTCTTCAAGCTTTAGCTTAGTGGTGGTGCTGCTGATTGCCATCACAAGGTTGTCCCACGAATCTGGCAAAGAACACAAGAGCATGATGCACTGATCCTCATCATCCATTTGCATGCCTATGGACTGTAGCTGGCTCACAATGATGTTGAACGCATTCAAATGCTTTGCAACCGAGTTGCCATCACCCATCCTCAAGGAGTAAAGCTTCTTTTGTAGAAAATATAATTTACCAGGAATTTAGCCTTGTAAGGATTCCCCAACTTCCTTAAGAGGCTCTCCCTGGTGGTCTCTCTGAATACATTCAAAAGCACCGAATCAGCCAAGCAAGTTGGACCAGGCTCCTTGCTTTCTGATCCATCGCTGCCCAGTCTTCATCCTTCATAGATGCTGGGTTGCTACCTGAAAAAACAACCCACAATTCTTTTCTATGAGCAGATACTTTATCTCCAACTTCCAGAGCTCATAATTTGTGTTGTTGAATTTATGTACTAACAATGCTGAAAGAAGATCTATGTTGTGCACAATTCTCACTCAAACCAAGACTAAAACTAACATTCTGTTTCCTAACCTAGGATCTTAAAAGCTGGTTGGGCTCTGATACCAAATGAAAGGAAGCTAGACAAATGTGGAATAACTTCCTACTTAATCTTTAGAGGAAAGAAGTGCAAAACAGACCTAGATCTCTCAAATTCAGTAAGAATAATAAACACGCAAGAAATTTACAGCGATATGCAATCACGTATAACTCACATAGGACACGACATATACCCTTGGGAAAAGCCCATCAACCAAGGAGCACTCAATTGTAATATTCACTAATCAACAATTTGTGGTTACAATACAATGACAGTATCCACTCCTACAAACCCAGTCAGCACAACTGGAAATTACACAGGCCGCTTATCCTTTTCTTGCAAATACCAAGAATACTGTCTCATTAATTGTATATTTATCTCTACCCCCAAGTGCCTGATTTATAGACTTTTCCAGTGCTTTGAATAGAAGAGAATCAACTTTATTTATTTTCAAAAATTAGTCTGTAATTAGTTTAGTCACCTAAGCCTTGGGGACGGGGTTTCTAGGACAGTTAAAATTTTCCCGAATTAATATTTAAATATTTTAACTTTATTAAATGAAATTTAGGAGTTTAAATTGTTTTTGATGTTTTTAGGGTACTTTAGAGATTATAATTCAATGTTTTTGATAATAGTAGCAGTTTTTTAAAAGTAAAAGATCAGATTTTTTTAAGAAATTAGAAGATAATGGGGATGTCCCATCTGAGTCCTCGAAACATTTAGGACATCGGGGACATCATCGAATCTAGGGACGCGTCTCTACATAACAATGATAATTAGATTTCTTCAACATGCCTTTATTGCGTGATGAATTACCAAAATAGGCGGTGCTTATCCAATGCCTACATCACATGGTGAGTTAAAAAAACTTAACCACCAAAATTAGTTGCCCTTGTGCATGCTGATTTGGCATGTGCTTATGCTCCAGAGTTAGCACTTTTTTCCGCCTATAGTGCCCTCCCATGTGGAACTTAAACATAAGACCAAAATATACCACGATAATTTTTTTCTCTCATTACTTGTTATAAGACAATAACATGGATTACTCACCAAACTCCACACAACATGTGACACAACACAAACATGAACCCACCCATACAACATGGAGGTCATGCAAATTTGCCATGTGTAAGACACTATGGTTGTTGTGCATAAGTCATCAATGTGATCGTAACGTTGTTATGTGTTATGTTGTGTACCCTACACTACTGAGCCCTACGGGTAGCATCTAAAAGTGTATGTGTGGAGAGAGAAGTTGAGACTAGGTGACCATAACCTTGAGCCAAGTACAAGTTTGAAAGTGGAGTCTCATGTAGACTGAAAACCCACTTCTATCCGTTTGGTATACATCAAGTTTGCTTAGTATATTATGGATGTACACCACCTTAGGCTCATGCTTATGCAAACTAGTGTCTCTACTCTCTCCTATTTGGGTTGTCCATCAAACAATCCTATGTGATATTGACTATGTGGATCCTCGTTTGTGTGATTTGGAGATATATGGAGATATGCTTATTTTGGTTATATGTATTTTACGAGTTGAGGCTCGATATTTAGTGTCTAATAACTCGATGAGTACCCCTTTGGTGGCTGCGGAAGGGCCACGTAGTGATCGTAATGTGATCTTTCTATGTTCGTATTTTATTTGTAAATTGATATTTTTTGTTAAGAACCAAAAATTTTCTTGATTGATGTATTCCTAAATTTTGGGCATTTAACTTGATTTTGAGCTAACAAGAGGCTTTTGCATTATTATGGTTGTTTAGCCACTTATTTTGCTTAGTTTGAAACTTGCTCTTGGATTTTAAACTTTTTCTAGCCTAGCCAAGGCTTGGAATTTGTTGCCGCTTGGCATTTGAATCTGATTGTTATGCTGGTTCTAGTGTTGTGATGTGTTGGAATAGGGTCATGGGATTCACCATGGAGTGGTTGGACCTATGGACCCGCTTTGTTGTATGGGGTACATCCCAATGGGTCATGGGACTGTGTAGTATTGAGCTACATGTTACTATGCCACTTGGGTGGGGTGACGGGGCTCTATGTGCCTAGGGCCATAGGGTGACCCGACCTCATTAAATGGAGAAATAAGGTGGCGAACTCTTTGGTGAGTGACCCGATATGGAGAAATAAGATGGGGCTCTATGGTGAGTGACCCGACATGGAGAAATAAGGTGATGGTGGCTCTATGGTGAGTGACCCGGCTTGGTTTTGACACTATGATTCTTTCTCTATTGGGAGGCATATGGAGTTCTTTGGGAGGCTTATGGAGATTTGGGAGACATTTGGAGTGGGTTTGTATGATTCATGAGCTACTCATGTGAGTCTTGTTATGTATTGTTATGATTGAGGCTTGATGCTCCTCTTTGTTGGTATGTACTATTGGATCTTGTCTTGACACTGTGTGGGTACAGTTGTGGTTTTGAGTCATGTGATACCGGTGCATATGTCTCAAAGATGATGCTTCATTGTTTGTTAGTCACATGTGTGTGTTGGATCTATGCCTGGGGCATAATTGTTGGAATTTCTATGTCGGTGGACTACTTGTTGTCTTTCCATGGTGGAGTTAGAGGTCTTGTGATATGATTCAGTCATGAAAATGTGCTAAAAATGTGTTCTGTGGGTTGTTTGTAATGTGCTTTGTACCTTGTGCGACATAATGAGGTCAACTGTTTGGGCAACCTATTGGAACTTTGAAATTTAAAATCTTTAACAAATGATAACATTATGAACATTGGACAAGTAATTTGTGTAATCAGTATAATTAATAAATGGTGAATACCCTTATGAGAAAACACGTGCGAATGTGTTTCAAAATGACTATCAAAATTTGGATCTGAACCCACTATAGATTTGAATTGTTGAATAAAGAGGCCTTATGAACTTTGAAACAAGAACTTGTATTAGGGAAAAGATTAAAGGAGTTATATATAAAAATAAATAAATAATAATAATAAGGAGAAATGTCAATCTTCACGGAACATTAAGAAATTGAGAAACTTTTAAAATATGTTTAAACCTACTGGTGGTTATGTTTTAAGCAACATAACCCTTTCATTAATCAGAAATTGTTGTCGTTGAGTTTCTATGCTTTCTCATCCCATTTAGTACGGAGTGTGTCGCATTGTGGACGATGCTTTTGTAAGGGGAGGGAGATGTAGTGTCCCTCCCATTACCACCTCTCGATTGTAGTTGCGTGGGCTCGAGTCGGCCTTGGTTTGAGTGAGTTTGTTGTTCTAGCGTCGTGCTTACGTTATGAATAATTCGTAAAATAATGGTAGCATTTAAATTAAGCATTTGCAACAATAAAATAATAAGGGCAGTTTTGAAGTGTCCTTTCACGGACTAACCTTTTGGAACCCTAGGATCGTCCCCGTGTCTTTGATTTGTGAGGTGAAGTCATTCTTCTCGCGACTCATCCAACTCGGGATCATTCTCGAACCTTGAGTTTGAAATATTTATAAATTTCTTTATAACTAAAGTGTATTTCGTTATCAATAAAAGGATTCCACATAATTCTCAATGAAGATATTTACGTGTTAATTAAGGGGCGTATCGGGGAGCGGTGGAGGTTTGGATTAAAGAAAATGTTAAAACAATTAAATAAATCATGAAATTAGCACAATGAAAGAGTTTTCATTTAAAAATAAATAATTCATTATTATCCTAAAATCTCTCCAAATTTATTTTGGAGCTTGAGCCAAACCTCATTTCAAGAAGAATTAATGTAAATCCTTGGGTATTGTATTTTTGGTTTGCCGTGAGAGAATTAATGAAATTCTTCTTGGTTTTGTAAGTTGCCTACCATGAGATGATTTTTGGAAAATTCTGGTAAGAGAATGTGTAATATCCCACTTCCGGGATCAATGGAAAATGCAACACTCAGATAGAAAACAACATCCACCAGTGATTAGAAATGATAAAACCCAGCCAATAGTACCTTATCTTTCAATAAATCACTCAATGGACTCATGCAAATAGTGAATAAACTCAGTTGATTCGAAAGGCAACAATCTATTCCTAACCAACCCAACATAGACTGCACTTAAGTCACACCTTTGATATAGCTGGGCAGATAAGTATGGCAGACTTAGAGAGGAAATGGAATATAGATTTCGTGGTCATTAATACTTCACCCAAACCAGATCGCTGCCACAGGACCTTCCAAGCACCATTAAAACATGCAAAAATCGTTGTTCCCAAGCACCACAATGAAGGATGAAGTCACTGTTTATAAACACTTAAAAATATGCATTAAATATATGGATCTGGACCCTTCTAACACAGATTGCTGCAACAAGCCTTAACCCTTATTCGATTAAGCATAGAATGTATTGCAAAGACACTCAATATTCTACCAAACACCCACAAGCAATTCGCTGCCAACAAGAGACTTAATCACGTCCTAAGCTCATGCTTAAACCAATCGATTCACTCAGAAATGTGTCACATTAAGATCTGCAACCAGAACTCTGAGATCTCCTCAATATTATGCAAATCTAGTTCACAACAGTTAGGGTATATTAATCAACGAGCAAGATAGGATTCGCTGGACACTTTGGGCCTGCAACAAGCATTCTTAACACTACAAACCCAGTCGCTGATGTCTGAAAAGGAACAACAGATTTGAATGGATGGAAATCAAATAATAATTATGTGGAGATATTGCCAAACCTGTTCTACATCAGTCGCTGCCAAGAGGGCTGTACAAACATCACACAAACATGCAACTTCTAGTCGATCCACCTTGAAACTACCTCAATCATGTACCAACTTAATAGGCAGAGTTCGCTGGGCATTTAGCATACCAACATGCCTTAGAATGTTCAAATAACATATGCAAAGAGATCGCTGCAGTTAGGGGGATAGTAACACCAAACCAGCTGGTCGAATTCACACTAAATATTGCATATAAAACAGTCCATAAACATCGCCAAAGATGGAATGGAACACACCAACAAACCGATTTGCAAAGCACATAGAAAATACTTCGATTTGATCACGAAAACCCAGCTGCTACAGTGACGCTACAGTGACGTCGCTACAGTAAAAGGGCAGATTTCAATAGTAAACTTCATCTAAAATTGTCCAAAGCCAAAGACATGGATCTCACAAATAAATACTTCAAATAAATCTCAAAACCAGCTCGATCCAACCTCCCACGCAAGAGAGAGAGAACATCAAAGGGCATGCATCCCAACTCCAAGCATGGAGTATCAAAATAAGTTCATCATAGCATAATCATAATAATGGTCCTAGCACTCCTTTTATAAGTAAGGAGGCACAAAATTCGAAAACCCTAGGAGAAGGAAAATATTAAATAAAAGCAGTTTGTCTTCCCTAGGTGTGGCGTCCCCTTTGCAAAGGGTGATTTAATAAATTAAAAGCCACCTAAATATTTATTTAATTAATTCCCCATTTAATTTTTATATTTTGGGAATTAAATTAAATAATCTTCACATTAAATAATTAAATAATCAAATAATTATTGCTCCAGGCAATAATATTTAATTATTTATTAAAAATGTTCCCCTGACATCTCAAGCCCACGGGATGCATAGGCTAAGGGTCTTGAGAAAATGGGGACATTAAGCTGAATGTAATTCGGGCATGCATACACGGTGGGGAATACTTCCAGAATCAACAAGATGGGGAATGCCATGGTTCATGGGTATGGTCTGTGATAGTTTGTTTTTATTTGTTATTATCTCTCGCATAGTGAAAAATAAAACTGTCTTGATATTCTTGCCCCTGTCCAAGAAGGAAATGTGAGCAAAAACTTGGAAGCATGTGCAAGGCATGCAAATTGGTTGAAGAATGCCCCAAATGTGGTTGCATGGGCTGTTGGAAAGATGCCTTCGAGAGAAGCGGCCTCACTAGCCTGCAATGGTCACTTCATTTGCACAAATGGGGTTTGTTGATTAGGCTTTGGAAACTTTAAAGCTAATGCATTTGGCAAAGCGCAAAGCTTGACTCCACTTCCTCTGCCGCGCCTCCCATCTTCCGTCGAATTGGAAACTTAGAGTAGACACAAACATCCAACAAAGTTGGTGGTTGTTTTACATTTTTTTGGAAAACAATTATTTTTTTGGCAGATTTGGGACGCCTCAACAAATGTTAGTTTGGCCCTGTGTGCAAGGCTATTTTCTAATTTCTAAACGCCCAAAAAAAAATGTGGTCTCGTGGAATGCCCGGGTCAGTAGGATATGCACAAAATGGATATGTTGAAATGGCTAGGAAAATTTCAAACAAATGCAATTGACACGGGTCATGCCAAACTCCACAACCTTTCCAACATCTGCTTAGGAGCTTTTAAGCACGCCATGGACAATCGTCAAGTATTTTTAAAAGAGGATTTTTGTCTCTAGTGGAAGCTTGTGCAAGTTTGTGAACTGTTTGACAAAATTGCCTGAAAAAACGTGGGCTTGTGGACATCAATGAGTGTTGGAGGTGCAACGTGGGTAGCATTCACAAGGCAAATGGACTGTTTGACATAATCCCTTAGGAAATGTTGTTCTTAGAATGTCAATTTCATACGTGGTAGGGGATGCACAAAGATGATGCATTGAAAAGGCCATTGGGGTCGCTTTTGTTGGTGTATGCAAATTGCATGGGGTTTATATAATGCACAACAGCTTGTGTGTGGAGTGTTTAAGTGTGCATTTGGTGCCTTGGGAAAGTATGGGGAGAGCTTAAGCTGCAACATGGAAAGGTGGGTAGGAAAGACATGTGCATTGTTTAATAAAATGTCTAAAAAGAGACCAGCCGCATGGATTGCAAGGATTACAAATTGTGCACAAAATGGTGTTCTTGAAGATGCTTTAGTGTTTTTCATTAAATTGTGCCAAAGTTCCATGGTTCATGGGTTGTCAAGATTGTAGGAAATGCACAAATGCATTCCTTTAATTGGTTGTAGGAGTTTTAAGGCAAATCTTAGTCCCAGTCTATGCCAAGTGGGGAGCGTGAAGTAGTGTTTGGGCAAGTCGCCGCAACATTTAAGAGAATTATTATTATTATTTTTTTACTCGAGGTTATGGGTGCTGGTACGCTGGTTGTGATGTATGCAAAACATTGGAAACATGATCAATGCTCGTGAGCCGTTTGGCAAAAATCCTTTTTCAAAATGCATGGTCTTGGCATGGGGCAAAATAAGAGGTTTGGAGCAATTATGGACAACCATCAACCATCGAATGTAGTGACAGTGAATTGCGCGAAATAGGTATGGTTTTCCCCTTCTTCTTGCATTTAAATTATGCACTCTATCGTGTCTTATGTGGTTGGGTTTCAATAATTTGGATCATAGAAAATACATCTAGAACGAATGTTACAACTTTTACCCTGCCCAAAACCTTCAAAACATAGAAAAATTGGCCTCGAAATTGCGCACATGGAGTGCCACACCCAAATGTATCGTGAATCTAGAACTTCTATTTTAATCCTGGTAACGTAGGACACCGTGGGAAACTTTACTCAATTGTTTAAATTCTTTTAATGCCTTTACAAGTCGAGTCTCGAAGCCCATTTTAGTATATCAACCACTTGTGGTGATGTGTTTAATTTAATATATTGTGACCGGTTTCGGCTTGTAGATGCCTCTTCGTTTGAGCAAAACGGAAAACTACCGCCACCTACCTCTAGACTGCCAATAGGAGAATTGGAACCAAATCTCAATTATACAAAAATACTATCGGGGATTAGTTTTGTGAGTGGGTTTTGAGGCCCTCCGACCATTGGGTGACAGGAAATTTTAGTTGGGTTTACGTTTATGAGCCCCGGAGATACCCTTGTAACTTGAACATTATTTGTCGTATTCGATTTCTGCCGAATGTGATGATGTCTCTGTATACGTGGGAATAAGTGGGAATTGTTCAAATTTGTGCATAAACTCAAGATGAGTGTTTTTGGGACCAGTTTGTAAGCACTTTGGCTGTTTGGGTCAGTTTTTCAACTTGCTACTTTAGCTAGAAACTCCTTCCAAGGGTCCCGTTTGATTTCTAACCATGCTTTAGACCTTTTTAATACCGTCACAATGCTATATACAATATTATTGATCTTTTATCTTGTATGAATGGATTTTGAAATGCATCAAATTTTTCTCTCTCCTCCCTCTTCTCTCTCCAGAATTGACCATGATACTTTGGTTGATTTTGAAAATGTAAATGAATTGGAAGATGTAAATTGGTTTGAAATGAAATGAAAATGGACATGAAATGCAAATGGATATGACATTGTGAATGGAAAATAAAATGTCTCTTAACCTTCTCTCTCATCCTTTTCTCTTTAGAACCAAAAACGTAAAGTGCAAATGAATGTGAAAGTGTGAATACGTGAGAAAGAACTCTCTCGTCTTCTCTCTCCCTATCTCTACCTCTCACTACTTGTTTGAAATTGTTCGGAATGATGAATGTGTGGATTTATGCTTGAGTGTAGGGGATTTCCATACTAGTTCTAGGACTGACCCTGCGGTGGTTGTAGGTACCCGTACATAAGGAGAAGTACAACGACACTTGTCTATTGGCTAGATTTTATGCATAACATAAAGCCTAGGCAGTCATGAGATAAATCTCCTTCATTTAACGGTGAAGCTCCCATGTAAGATGTTTATCAATTTGGTAAGGGTGAATCCTAATAACTATTTTTAGGGGTTTTACTTTAATTCCCACAGCTCGTGAACCACAGCTGGGCAATTTTGCAGCAAGTAAGCAACTGTGATTGGAATATTTGCAGAAGGGGGAAATAATAGAATTTAGGAAAGAAGAAAGATAATGTGTTGAATAAACCAATAGCTATCAGAGTTGGTCTCATCCACACAAATTAAATAAACAAAGAAAAATCACAACATTCAACAATGAGGAAGGAATAGCTTCTAACCTAGATTTGAGATAACACAAAGTTTATCTAAAACCTCTGAAAAGAAGCAACCAACAAATCACTATAGACACAAAGTTCTCCGAAGTCCACCTTTTATTCAATCCCCAAGCTTTCACATCAATCACCTCAAGGGTTCCAGACAAAGTTTGAAACTCAAGAATGCTCTAATTACAAAAGCTCTTGCTAAACAAGTTCTGCTAAAACAAATTGTGATGATTTAACCCGTAGGCTCTTCCTCTATTTATAGTGCATAGAGGGCAATTACAAATAGGAAGCTTCTATGAATTCCCGCATGTGGAAGCCGTAAAGGAAATAGTTGGCAATCTTCTTCCTAGAATTCCTCTTTGCATGACATGCATGATTTACAACTGAAAATAAAACCTTCAATTTTGCATGTTTGCCACCTATTTCCAAGTAATTGACTTCTTCCAATAACTTGAAGTAATGGATTTTAAACCAATCACTTAAGTTTTACAATTCAATTGATTACTCAATTACTTTGTCGGAGAAAATAAGAGAAAGAAGAAGAAAGAAGTGAAAAGAAAAGAAGAAGCTATCCTAGTTGTAGCACTCTCAATCTTGTTCTTCTTCCATACTCGCATACCGATCCAACATGTATTGTACTTCGCTCCATGAATGATATGAATGATACCTCTGCCTTGAATGAGAAGCTCTTTCTCCCAAATGCGGTTGACTCTTTTCCTTTGATTCTCACCAAACTGGATCTGGGAGCAGCTGACCATGATTTCCTTGCGGGTGTTGCCTCTGACCTGTCTTCCCCTCTTATCCTTGAAGCTTTTGCAGTTCTTCTCCAGTACGTGCACCAGTGAAATGTTTGCCGTAAACATTTTAGACCAAACCCTTCTATTTTTAATTGCATATGAGCAATTTTGAATTTTGAAAAGCACTCCGGGTGAAGGCAAATATAAGTAGACTCAATGTGGGCTTCAACCGAGAGATTGTAATCAACATGCATGGGCTTTTGAAGGATTAAGCGGGAGACTTTACATACATTTACATGGGCTGCGTTTGTGCTTTTAGAAGTCTTTGGATGATTTCAAAACAAAGAAAAGGTCTTTGACATCAACGCAACACTTTAAATATTCCCTTTTATAACATTGCGTGGTTTCAAGGATAGAAGGTTGCTTTCACAAAGAAGAAAAGCTTCTTAACATCAATGTGATGCTTAAGTGTTTTTCCTTTTAAATAAAGTTATGTGGAATTCAGAAGACAGGGCTGCAAGAATTCACGACAACTTAAATTTTCTTCCTTCAAAGCTGTGTGGATTATTGGAAGGGCAGCAAACTATGAATTTAGAAGACAAGCCTCCTAAGAACCACGATTTGCACTTAAACGTTTTGCTTTGGCTCTTCATAGACTTGTGTTGAAATTGAAAAGAGCAACCTTGTGGATTTGTATGAAGGAAGGTAGCTTTCAATAATCACGACTTGCATTGCAAACTCCTAATATTTGTGTGGAAATCGATAAGAGGAGGCAACGGGAAATAAGACATGGAGGGCAGCTCTTAAAATCACGATTTGCACTTAAAATTCTTACCAAAGACTTGCGTGGAAATCAGAGTGGAAGAGCAGCTCATAATCCATGACTTAGCTAAGTGACTTTTGCTTTGAATTTGCGTGAAAATTAGAAGAGGAAGGCAGCGTGAAAATTAGAGTGAAAGGGCAGCTTGCTTCTTTTAAAAATTTCGTGGATTTTGAAGGGTGACAGCAGCTTGCAATTTTCACGATAACTTAAGTGACTTTTCTTTTAAAAGCTTCGTGAATTTTGAAGGATGAAGGCAGCTTTGAAAAACCACGACTTGCACTTAAAAGGCTCAACTTCAGCTCTTTATTATAATTGCGTGGAAATTAGAAGATGAAGGCATCGTGAAAATTGAAGATGGAGGGCAGCTATCATTTCCACGATTTTAACTTAAAGTTCTTACCAAAGGCTTGCATGGAAATCAATGTGGAAGGGTAGCTAACATCAACGACTTGTATTGCAAACTTCCTCTAATATTTGTGTGAAAACATAAAGGAGAAGGCAGCGTGAAAAATAGAAGTGGAAAGAAACGTAAAAATTAGAGGCAGCAGACAGCTTGTAAAAACTACGACTTGCATTAAGTAATTGCCCCTTGGAAAATTGTGCTAAAACATGGAAGAATGACTGCTCCAAATCCACGATTTGCCTTGGGTATCTTTGCCTTGTATTTCTAATACACAAAATTGCGTTGAAATTAGAAGACTTTGGCTGCCAGACACCACGACTTAGCATTGAAAAACCACGATTTGCACTAGAAGACTCTACTTTGATCCTTGATGCAATTTTTGAGTGATTTTTCCCCTTGAATGACCCTCCAGAATGCTGCTTTTTCTTCCTTGGCCATGGCTGCTCTGCAAAAGGAAGACAAACTCTTCCAGATCCACGATCTGTTTAATTATTCAACCTGGATTAAACCTAGACAAGGCAAAAATCCTGAGCTTTCCTCTTGTTTGATCCGGTTACCTTCAAATACAAGCTTTGACAGACAAATTGATTGGCAATTAAAAACACTGGATAGCTTTTCAAAACCCTAGGCCCGGGAAAAGGTCTGGCAGGAAGAAAGAATAGGCTACGGGATTGCCGGATGGAAAACGGAGAAAGACCAAAACCAAAACACAAAATAAATAAAATAAAAACAAAACCCGAAAGAAGCTATGGGCAATTGCTTGAAAAATTTCTCCAATTAGCTAGTCTGCAAAAATCTTCCTTGGTGAAAGTAATACTGGTGTGGTAACAATGATGGGGTGAAGTGCTTTATATAACCCAAATTCTCTAATTTTAGCTCAATCTATTTTTAAAAGAATTTTATTTATTTAATATAAAAATAAATAAAACGCTTTCAGACAAAGTCTGGCGAAGGAATTGAGTGAGCTTTTGCATGTGGGTATTTGGCGAGTGTGGCTCTATGACTTCTGGAGATACCTTTTGAACCATAGTTCAAAAAATCGTTATCGGTGATTAATCGGCAAACCAAATTTTGACTCGAAAATCGGGAATCGGCAATTTATCGGCATTAATCGACAACTTTATCGCTACTTTTAAAAACATTTAAATTCATAAAATATACTTAAATTAAATGTAAAAACAATGTTAAATGATGCGAGAAGTGACTACAGACAAGATATACAGTATACAATATATATTATACTACTAGTATACTATTATAATGTTAAATGATGTTAAATGTTAAATCGTTATACATATACTATTATAATTTTATAGTGTATACTGTACAATTAACTATAAATTTATAATAATGTATAGTATATACAAACCGAATAAAATTAAATTTATAGTGTATGTTATAGATTGTATAAAATTAAATAATGTATGTTATATAAATGTATACAATGTACAATATATGCGTATAAATATATACCATAGTTGGAATACTCGCATAGTTGTATTTTTAATTACTAATCTATACAGTGATCAAAGCTCATGATCCTTTCGAAAGATCGCAAGAAGTTGCTTGGTCCAAAAAGGTGCAAAAATGGATTTTATGAAAATAAGAAAAATATTGCCATCAATGCGTAGAGCTTGAGAAAATATACACTTTTAGAGAAAATGACACTTGAAACGGAGCCATAAATGAAAGTTATGGCACATGCAAGTTTTTTTCACGCTACATCTTCCCGGACCCTTTCCAAAATGGCAATTTTTTTCTATTCTTGTGTTTTCTTCACCAAAAATCAAAAGGAAAGAAATGCAAAAAAAATGCCGAAAAGGAAAAAAATCGGAAAAAAATGATTCGAGCGAGCAAGAAAACAGGAAAAAAATCGCAGAACCTAAAAACGATTGAGCAAAAGAAAACATGGAAAAAATCGCAAAACCTAAAAATGATTGAGCAAGAGGAAATTCCACGATTTTCCACAATTTTCACACGATTTTCCGTGCTTTTGAGTTATTAGCTACTGAAATCGCCGATTTATCGACAATAAATAAATCGTGATTTATGGAAAGATAAATCGTTTTGCATGTGAAAAACAATTTATCGCGATTATCGTTCGAGTAATCGCGATTTTTAGAACTATGTTTTGAACAATGCGAACAATTGTAGGTAAAACAAAACAAAAACAAGACCCCTTACTTTAAAAAGAACAAAAATTTAAAAGGGTAGTCTAGATTCCAGGGTGAAACGGGGACACTAGTGTCTTCTTATTAGCATGCTATCTGAAAGCAATGTAATTTTATAGAATATATCAACGATATTGTTATGAATGGAATGCATTATTTCCTTGTTTCCATGATGTATACCATATTGTTGCATATTGATGAAATGTACTATTTCTTATGTAGTTGTACCTTTGCGTGTTTGACTAATTCCACACTTAGTTGGATCTCAATATATTTGGTTAGGTAAATGAAGTTGATTATATCATGTTGCATTGGAAAACGATGTAAGAGGACCCCTTTTCTTATACCCAAATCATCATTAAGAGAATGAAATTGAAATCTTGTTTTTTTAAAACTGTTTGTACCATCATAATTTTGGATGTGATTGTTCCAGTAAAATTGATGGTAGTAATCTGGTAATGGTGTAATTCATCTATCTGCTAGTGAGGTATTGACCTAGGAAATCTCTTAGCCTTAAAGAAAAATATAACTTGCATGTGTGTGTTTCCATTTTGGGTGGAAAGCGTCAACCAAACTTATAGTTCGAAATATCAACCCTTGTGGTATGGAATGGTCCCCTTTGAGCTTAACCTCGTGCCTTGTTTCTATAGTGGAACCGAACACCACTTGGGACATCACTACACCTTAGGAATGGAAGTGTTTTCCTTAGCTTTTGATTATAGGAACACCTTTGAGTTTTTGGAGGTCTTGGGGATTAAGTTGTTGAATGCTAGCTTTGGCCTGTAGTAGGGCATAGATCCCTTGGGGTAAATGGGAATAAATTTAAAACTAATCCTAGGACCTTTTTGAGGTTAATATGTGGACATAATTTTGTATCTAAACCTTAACAGATGGGATTGTTATCGGTAGGATGTTGACCCATTAGAAAGGTGAGAATTGTGACTTGTTCCTTAACTCCTTGCTAGGTCTCCATTTTTGACATTAAAGATAAAATGAGATGTCTCCTTCGAGAACATGATATTCTAGAACATTAACTTTTGACTTGAACACTAACCACATGTGACTCTTTTGTATCTTATAAATGCTCCCAATCATCTCTATCTTCAAGATGTACCGCAAGCATAAGATTAGCTTAAGATTCTCCTCTTATCATCTTGAGATATTTTCCCTCACAATGAAAACTAAGTAAAATGACGAGTAACCATGCTCTTTAAGAAACGAACCCATAGTCTAAGAATGAGTGTTGGGTGACGTATATGTGTTCAAAATGTTTATAACTAACATTGAATTTTGCAAATTTATGGCAATTGAAATGTGAACCAATTAGTGTACACTCATTTTAAGATATCACGATGTGTAATAGAGTTATGAAGTTTTGAGAAGAGGGGATTCATACCTTGCATGTTAATGCTCTTTAAACCAATGTTAACTCTTTCGTGTGATTAAGTGTACTTGTTATAAGTTAAACCCAAAATGAAATAAATAATGTGTATCGTTGTGAATGAAACTACATGCTCTCATGATTAATGGATTCGAGACCTATAAGGTTAAATAAGGGAATGTAAATGGTAGTGAAGAGGGAATCAACTTAAATTAAGTGTTAAACGAAGTAAGGGAAATGCAATCTAGAGAAAAAGGAAAATGTATGTTTTTCATGTTATATGCTCTTCAAACCTTTAAGGCTTAAATTAGATTATGAACACGACAAAGATTGAACCATGAAAATGTGATAGAGTGGAAGATGCCAATTCGTGTGTACGTGTCGTGATTGTGATGCGATCTCATGCCCATTTATCTAAGTGTGATGTTGGTTGCACATTGTGTCATGCGACATTTGTGTGTTCTACATGTTGGTGTAACGTTATTTGTGGTTGTCGTGAAAACTCTTGTGAATCTTTTCAAGCGCCACACAATTGTATCAAGTAATATGGAAGTAAAAAAAAAGATCCTAGTTTATTTTGTCTTGTGTTGGGTTCCACTTGGGTGGGCGCCACACCCCCTAGTTCACCTTTTATTCCCCCTCTATGCATGCTCTTAATACATAATACACGTGACAAACAAATAGCCACATCAAGTGGGAAACATGTGCACCATAATTAATACTGAGAATGATTAATTAAATTCCAACATTAGGATTTGCAAGGTGTATGACACCTAATCCCAACAAATAAAAGTAAATTAATTTGTACAAAATTTCAATTCACTTGTCTACAACTAAAGAGATTGAAAAGTTCCTCAAGAATTGCTCACCATTCAAACCATACTATTTATCACAATAAGACCACACCGGAAGCTACTATGTCAAGAAATGTACATGGAAACGAAATGCAGAAGTGTGTATTTTCAAAAACCCTTGTATGTGAAATGACATGGAAATCTCCTACAATATATTATAAGAAAGTATGAATATTAAAAAAATGCACAACACAATCTTTAGGTTCTAATTTTAATTTCACTTTATTAAAAATAAATGGTATACAAAAAGTTTAAGTCATAATTTATAAAACAGTCTTTAGGTTCTAATTTCAATTTCACTTTATTAAAAATTAATGGCATACAAAGAGGTAAGTCATAAATTTGCACCAAGAGGGTCACTTAAGTGACAATCATTTAGAAAAGTAACTCAACATGAAAACATAATTTACACAATAAGATTTAGGTCAACTCACTTTAAAAAAGTAACTTAAGTTTAAATTCCTCCAAAAGTAAAGCAAACAATCTCCATCCTTAGATTAGGTTCTATCACAACCATTGGATTGAGAAAACCTTAAAAGTTGCCCGAATCCATAATGATGCCTTGCAAAGGTTAACTTAAGATTTGGAGGCTCATTTGCAACATGAGCAAGGTTGGGAGGAGGAGAGGGAGAGGGAGAGAAGGGAAAGGCTTATCCATGCATTGTCCCTCCCTCAATCTCCAACAATGCCTCCATTGATGATGCCATGGAGGTGGAGGCTTCATAGTTTTAGTGTAGAGTTAATTTCATTTGAGAAGTAAAAGCCCATAAGACTTCACCCCATGTGTAGGGGTTTCCATTTGATTTAGATATTATTTTAAAGTATGCATTGTTTGTTCTGTTTTTTTGTTATTTATTTGCAGGTATAGGTGTGTGCTTGAAAGCATATGGAAGCTTCATGACCCCTTCAAGACCCCAAGGGCATCTCTAAGCCATATTGTCCTTATAAACCATATTACTAAGGTATTCGACAAAGTTAAAAAGAGTTATACAGGTTTAAGGTTTTATTTTTTAAATGTATTAGCTGTTTTGTATTTTTTTTTGCTGTATTAAAAACTTGCACCACCGGGAATGGTCTGGGCACAATGTGAAAAATGGCATTGCCATTTTTGTATCATTTATGGCATGTGCCCAAGAAACAATGTTTTGGGCGCGTTTCCGTGCCTATTCATACTTGTCAATCGTACTGGCTATGTTCCCAGGCTGAAAGCGTTTTGGGTGGGGTGGATGAAGTTTCCTTGCAATGTAGCTCCAATGTGAAGACAACATATGGGTAATGGGCTATTTTGATAACTTATTTGTGCAACTCAAAATTTCCAACCTAAAAATATAGTCTCCCAAAACTGTCAACTCACAACTCTTGCAAAAATGGGACAGTTTGCCTATTAGTGCCACAAAGGCTTGATTGATAAGCAAGGTCTCAAAATTGCAATCAATGACTACAAGAAAGCTAAGGAACTCTAAAGTCTAGACCAAATCTCATCATGAAAATTAAAAAAATCATCTCTATTGGCAACACACTTTGGAGTAAAAAATGCCTATTGCAGAGATCATCTCTTGTCATATACATGTTCTATTCTAGAGCTCATTCACTCAAGTGGAAACTTCAACATGCAAGGTTAATACATTTAAGTTTTTAACTCTTTATTAAAATCTCCATTGCCAAAGCTCATCCATTAAATGGGACCCTTCCATAAAATTTGTTTATTTGCATATTAAATAATTGTAACATTAGTCTTCATCTCATTGCGAGTCAACCTCCCTTGCACATTCAAGCTTCAATTCCTATTTCAGTAAAGCTACTTACTGCTTCACAACTTATTCAGCATTGCACTATTTTACTAGATAGAGAAAAAGTCGCAACAATTCAAAGTTTACCAATCCATCGATATTCTTTATTTGTTAATTCAACCAACAGGCCTTCTTGTGATGTATATTTATGTTTTCTCCACCTTTCAATTTAAAAGCTTATTTTAGCAAAGCTGATATATGAGGCCAGGAGGTTACCTTGCAAAGAATCATTATGTATTCATATGCAGTCATGGTGAACCTCAAGTCGCAACAATTCAAAGTTTACGAATCTATCGATATTCTTTTTTGTTAATTCAACCAACAGCCTTCTTGTGATGTATATTTATGTTTTCTCCACCTTTCAATTTAAAAGCTTATTTTAGCAAAGCTGATATATGAGGCCAGGAGGTTGCCTTGCAAAGAATCATTATGTATTCATATGTAGTCATGGTGAACCTCAAGTTTCTGTTCCAAGTACATGTTATTGGCATCGTTGAAAATTCTAGCAACTTTAGCTTTAGTATAAGCATATTTAGCTAGTACATCATCTCATAAACTAAGTGAATTATTTGAAACCCAGAATCAGTAAAGATACCTAAAAATTGTGCACTATGTCCACCAAGTATGCCAAGAATGAGCAAAGTGTTAGGTTGTGGAGCCTGTTTTCATGTGAGAAAGTGTTGAAGACTATACACTAAGAGTACTATACACTTTCCATAGTTGTCTTGCGGGGTTCAGGGGGCGCAACCCCGAGATTTTTTTTTGGCCTTAAAACGTGCCCGATATACCGAAATGTGCTTTTCTCATATGGGCGGGATTTTTGACCCATAGGTTTATGGGATGGTTTTGGCCCATGGTTTTGATACCCACGGTTTTGTAAAACTGCTAAGCAGATTGTCTACTTATGTGGTTTTGTGCATATGGTAGGGTTAATGTAACATTGTAGATGTGTTTTGAATTTGGGTGTGAATTCTATAGAGTTTGTTGAGCATAGCTCCAAACAGATTTGGGTATTATATTGAGAGAGTGGTGGCTTGTAATAAAATATGAGCAAGTGATTCTTGGTGGACGTAGCCCAAATTGGGTGAACCACGTTAAATCTTTGTCTCTTTGTGTTGTGTTATTTTATTCGCACTTTTATTCGAGATTTGTAATATTTTTACGCATATTAGTTTTTACATTTGATTGCATTTTGTGAGGGATTATTACGCATATTTTATCCTTTATTTCCTAACACAAAGTTGTGGAGAAGAGCTCTTCACTTCATAAAGCAATTTGAGAGTGTGCTCTCACTTTTCACTTGTAACCAAAAATGCTCAACGACAACACTAATGTAAAATGGCTGCATGGAATTGAAAGTCTAGAGGAGTTCCATCTCACCTCAACAACTTGTTTGACAACATTAAATTCACCGAGAAAAACATAAGTGAATGGTGCTCTGCTGTTCTTAGATGTCCTATTAAAAAGAAGGATTGGTGGTTTTCTAGCTTGCCAAGTTTACGTAAAAAACACGAGATACAAATTATTTCTTCATCCTTCCTCACATCACCACCCTTCATAAAAAGCATGTGTCCTTAAAATACTTTGCAACTAAAATCCCAGAATTGCTCATGAAGATCATATTGAACAAGAAACCAATTTGGCTGAGATCTTCAAGAAGTTTGGCTTCACAACTAAGCAAATTAGTACGGTCTTCGAAATATGTACAATTGTCTTTATCCACACCAAGACGTGGATTATATAGGTAGTCAACCGAGAGGCATTTCCATCCTAAAACAAAGAGATCTCCAACAAATTGACGAAGATTTTAAAAATGCATACCATCAAAACAATGTTCCTACCTAAAATCATGATTTGCAGCTCCTAAAGTCAGCGAGGATCTAGTTGATTCAAAATATATCAGCGGAGTATATCATAGTAGGTGCTCTTGTGGCTGACCATACATTGGAGAATTAGGGAGAACCATCCAAAGAACAATCAGCAAGCGCTTCACAAGCATGCATTACAATCGCATTAAAAGCTCAACATTGGTAGAACATTCATTCAGACATCTCATGAAATTTGCATACAAGATGCAAAATTCAGAACCAAAGAAGGTCACTTTACGGAAAGGAAAGTAAGAGAGTATTATAGTGGAATGAAATCCTCAAGTAGTGGGAATATGCCACCTAGTTTAAACTACTTGCAACTTGAAACTTGTATTGCATCACATGATAACAACCAAAAGCTAGAGCAGTCCACTAGGTATGACTGAAAACTATTAGCGATGTTAGTAGGGGGAGGAACGTGATTATATAATCCACCGCTTTAGGCTTTTCACCCTTGAGCCTCTTTCCTCATTAGCAAAGCTTTTTGTCTGGTAATGCCTTATAGAATGCATCTTTCTCACACTTGTTGTACATGTGGAATTATTAAAACTTAACCCAATACACATTAGAAGTTAAGAATATTATAGTGGAATAAAATTTTCAAATAGAGTAATATCCCTTCCCAATCGAAGACCCTTAGCCTATTTTGTCTACTCGATGGCTAAGGGAAGAATATAAGGGTGACTTAAGTCAATTGTAAGTTATTATAAAGTGCCATTAATAAAAGAAAAAAATATATAGAGCACTTATAATAATTTATATGACTTAATAATTATTAAATCTAGGATGGAAAAGGCCCAAATATAATTTGTTATCCATCCTAGGTGAAATGGCGACTTGCCTTAGAAGGGAAATGGGAACTTAGAAAGGATAAAAGCCCATTTCATTGTGTATTCCCTCTAGGAAAAATGCAACCAGCTTTGGGAGGGAAAAATAATTATTAAATGTCTTTTGTATTCTCCCTAAGGGAAATGGCGACTTGTCCTAGGAAGGAAAATGGAGGGTAGAAATTGCATAGAGAAAATCATTGCATGTTGATTGGACATTTTGGAGGTTGTTTTGGGTCTCTTCTTCCTTTATAAGGAGAAGTCGACTTGAAGGGAGGACATTCTATGATCACTTGATAATTTTTTGAATTGTGTCTCAAGCCTTGAGCTTTTGCATAAATATTCTAAGGACGAAAACCCTTAGTTTATACCTCTAGAGGACGAAAACCCTCTTAGAGTAATTGGGGAATTTCTATACAAGATTTTCCATAGAGCTTGTAAAGATTTCTAGTTACTTCTAGCAGTGTTTTAATAAAGATTTGCAGCAGAGCTTGATGAAGAAATATTGCAGCAGTGTTTATTCTATTGGAGCGACCCATTCCTGGAATGTATGGATGATATCTAAAGGTGTTTTTGAGCTGTTCTGAGCTGCTGTTATAAAGGCAGGTTTTTATGAATTATTTCCAATCATTTTCTGAATTTTTGGATAAATAAAAGTGTCATTTATTTTCACATTCCGGGGCAGCAAGTCTGTAGACTTATATTAATTTATTGCAGCCTTGTTTATATTAGAAATCTGCATTTTTATACATATTTGGGCTTTATAAATTAGTGGTACCAGATTTGGGTGGAATAATATAGATTTAGGGGCTGATTTGTGGTGGTTTTTAACTCTACCCCAGTCGCACTTCTCATTAAAAATTCAGATCTGCCTTGTTAATGATTGCTATATCTTCTACAAATCTGTTTTGGTGAGTTGGGTTTGCCTAAAATCCAACTTGGGTCAAAAATGTCCATTTGGGGACATTACAAATAACGGGTTTAACCTAAAATTGGTAAACATCCTAATAATTTAAATAGGGATGAAGCTTTAGATTTAAGTGACTCGTGGAGACCTAATATCCACAAAGTTAAGGAAGTAGCTAGATCCATCAAAGATTTTTTTGTAGTATCATATTCGTTGTTGTAGCATTCAAGTACAAATATCTTGAATACATCAATATGAAAAACACCGAGAGACATCAATCTCAAGGTGCCTATCTTGATTGTCACGTATTACTTTGATTAATAACTCCATAACCTTCTCTGAAAATTTCCCATTGACCGGTGATAGATGGGCTCAATATAGCTGCACCATTGTGTTGGGCTCAAAAAAATATTTTCGGGAAAGAAGGGGCTCCAAAGTCCAATGTATGGCCAAAATATTACAATTGTTTGATTGATTTCTTCAAGCAAGAAAAAAAAACTTCTAAATGACAATCAAATGAATTTTAAATTTAAGGTTGAAAGTGAAACTGCCCTATGATGGTCAAATGGACATCAATTTTAAGGTCATCCATTAATTGTTAACATCTTATAGACATTACAATCCACCACCACCCCCAATTGCTATTTTAGGAGCTTCTTGGCATTATTAAATGCACTCGACCAATTTGCATTTAATACGTTTACCATTGTAAAGATTTATCTTTGAAGGTTAGGAAAATTGCTCCACATCTCTTGTTGTAAATACATGAGGAAAATGTCATTAGGGTGCCGGCTACAAATGTAGGTCATTTTAAAATGACTTAAGGATCAGTGCCTAAGGGAGAGCCTATGAACAATACTCTAAACATGGGTCTAGATATGTTCTTTGTGGAAAACACATAATGAATGATAAATGTCGAAGATATATCGAGTGCTATGAAACAAGAAGAAGAGAAAGAAAGGCAATTGACACCGGATGTAGAACTAGAATTGCAAAGTTGTATTATGCAATGCCCTTATCCTCTTGCTTTACTAGATTTAAGCAATTTTATCATCTGTCCCCCACCTATTAATGTTATTAATCCTAACAATGTAATCTCACCCTTCTAATATTAATATTGTTAACTAAATATGCCCCTCCCACGATTTAAGCCTCCCACCTAGGTAGAACTTAAGGCCGAGGAGAGGCCATGAAAATAGTTTTCTTTCCCCCTTGAGATTAACCCACTTGTGATGTTATGAAGGGGATGATCATTAACAATGTTCTTAACCTCTTTTGCCTCTATCTTAATAATCCAATGAAGAAACTTCTAGGTCATGGTCTCGGCTTTCTTGTGGCTCTGGTAAAGATTACCTATGAAGACTTCATCACCGGGATTGAGATTAGTGTTAAAAACTTGGATGTAGATGTGCGGAGAAGTTAAGGGTGGAATGATCTCTTACCCTAAAAAGGAGCCCTCCAAAAAGAAATATTTTAAATGCAAAGTGGGTTGCCCTTAGGAGACAAAACTAAAATAAGGATGTTGTCATTCTCAAAGCCAACAAGGAGAACCCTACGACATTTTTGATAGGATTGATTGGGATGTAAAGATTCTTGAACATTTAAACTCTAGGGGGAGCTACAAAAAGGTCTCAAGGAGTCCTTTGAATAAGATAGTTAATGTTGTCACCAAAGTGATAAAACATTCATCTATTAGTGATAGAGGCAAACAGAGGTTAATCCCTCGAGCATCCATTACCCCTAGGATTTATGGTGCATCGAAAATATGTAAGGATGGTGTTCCCCTCAAACCTATTGCCAACACATAGAAATCTCCCACCTATTCTCTTGCTAAGTATTTGGTAGGAAAATTAAACCATTTTGTAGGTAACACTTCTTTTATTAAGAATTCAGAACACTTTGCACGCAAGGTCAAGGATCGTAGGGTAAATGCAGGAGATATTTTAGTGATATTTGATGTGGTCTTACTTTTTACTAAGATTCCACTTGATGAAACTATGAAGGTCATCTATGGGATCACTGATTCCAAAACTACAGATTTGGTGGAACTTTGCTTGAGGTCAACTTTCTTTACCTTTAGAGGGGAGATTTATGAGAAAATGGAGGGTGTGGCTATGGGGTCACCATTGTCACCTATTGTTGCTAACTTATTCATGGAACATTTTGAATTGAAAGCTCTAGCATCACATCCACTAAAACTTGACTGGTTTGTAGATGATATGAATGCTAAATGGTCCATGGGAATGATGATCTTGAAAAATTCCTCGTGTGTTTAAATATGGACAATCGAACCTGATCCACTTCACTATGGAGAAAGAAGAAAGTAACAATTTACCTTTCCTTGATATCCTTATTTCAGAGTTGTACCTTCCAGCTGATTGCACCATCTCTTTTTCCATAAGACGACGATCCTTAACTCCTTGGAAACTAGGGCATTTAGAATCTGTAACCTAGAGCATCTGAGTCTAGAGAAATACACTTCAGAATTATCTTAATGACAAATGGTTTGAAAATATGGGAAATCAAACATGCTTTCCATAAGGCTAGCCTTAGGGGACAAAGTGTTATATTGAAACTTAAACCTCCATGATCACCATTCCCTACATTACAGGAATCTTGAAAAGTTAGCAATAATTGTGAGAGGAGTCGGGATACAAACAACATTCAAACTCATAACACTCTGCGCACTTCTCTAGATTCTGCCAAAGATCCTTTAGATCCCAAACTATAAAAGGTGTCTACTTTGTTCCCTATCCTTGTGCCATACCCTATGTGGGTGAAAGAAGATCTCTCCAAACCCATCTTAAGGAGCATACTAGGGACATACATTGCTCCCGTCTTGACAACTCCGCCCATACAGAACATTGCCCATTTTACTAAACACCAAATTTGTATGAACAAAGCAAAATTAATTGTTAAAGAAGATGATTATTACAAAGGAAGGTAAGTGAAACTACTGAAATTGAAAAAAGATCAGCTAATATAAATAGAGATAATGGGCTTGGTGTTGGTAGTTCATGGTGACCAATGATAAACCACTTAAAGAAGCACATATGCACCTTTAAGCTCTTAATCAATGTCATCACTTAGTGATTGTTGCAATTAATTAATTATTACAATATTAGCTGACAACTTTACATTTTTTTCCTAGATAAATATTTTATTATTTAAGGTTGTCATAATTGTTGTATTTCCTTGGAATTATTATAATGTTCTTCTCCCTAGGTATGGATACGCATATTTTTCTTAAAACATTAGATGTATTTTTTAAATAACACAATTAATCAAAAAGTATCATTTCAAATAGACAACATCATGGGAACATACACAATCTCATACTTTACAAGATCCGAGAATTCAGATGTAGAATGTCTATATAGCCCTTATTTCTTATTCTCTAGGCACTAGTCGACACATAATAGATTAATGCATTATTATATGGAGGAAGATGAAGCATCAGTTGGGCGTTACAATGGATGGTAACAACTACTGTGTAACTAATCATCAGCTCATCATCTTCAACAGATTTACTAAAAAGCTGTGTGGTATAGTACTGACACTGTAGAAGCTGTGCGACATCATAGACAAGGAATTGGGACCTCGTGGCATGCACATGTGTGTGCAGCATGATGCTGATGTCACTAGTGAAGTCAGATCACAACATGAAGCAAAGATGTGGTGCCACGAATTATTTGAAGTCTCACATCTTCTTGGATCATTTGCCCCTCCATGAAGAGCAATGGTTTCCATTGTGTGTAGTTGCAGAAGATGTTGGAAATTGTTGGCAACTTGCACTTTTCCAAACCATTTTCCTTGGGAAGGTACTTGACCTACTCTGACGATCTGAAAGAGAGGGATTTCTTGTCCGTTTGACCTTGGCGTCAATAACTTGATTTGTTTCTATTGGTGCAACATATTTAGGATTGATTTTTGATTCTGAAGAGTTTCTGCAACATCCGAAGTGTCTAGCAAAGGCGGGATGTAATGGTCTAAGAGTTTTACATCAAAGTTCGGGTGCAATTCAAGATAAGAAGAAAGATTAAGCTCGAAAGCATTATGTCCTACTTGATTGGTGATGATGTAGAGCCTGTACCGAAGTGGACGAAGCTTGCGGCAGGGTCATGTTTGTATTTCCTTGTGCAGGTGAAGCCATATCCGATCACCAAATTGAAAGATGTGTGGTGTTTATCATGGTGCTGCTTGTACTTAGCATTTTTATGGTGCAGAATGATTTACACTTGCTGCTGAATGTGCTGAATGAAGTTAACTTTGTCATCTTCCTTTTGAGACAAGGGAGTTGCCACTGTTGATGGTAGTGTAGGATAAGCTACATCCATGGGTGCCATAGGTGGGAAACCTAACAAACTTGAGAAGGGCTGTTTGCAGTAGACCTGTACAGAGCTCTATTGTAGTTGTGTTGAATGAAAGGAGGCTTTCATTCCATGTGCATTGCTTCTTTGAATTATAAATAATGAGGAGACTCATGATCATCCTGTTTGCCACTTCTGTCTATCTATCAATCTTAGGATGGAATGCGGTAGACTTGTTTAATTTTGTGTCCATCATAGACCAATTTGCTTTCTAGAAATTACCCAAGAACCTTGTGTCCCTATCAGAGATGATAGTTCTGGAAATCCAAGACCTAGACATGGTCAAAGTACAATTGAGCTATCTCTAGAGCTGAGATGTATTTCAAGTACAAGGTGTGAGAGTTGCCATCTTTGAGAATATATCCACTACATGATAAACACAATCATTATCATATTTGCTAACCTTTTTGGCAATTGTGCATGCGGTAGAAGAGTTGATGTATTTGGCAATCTGACATTAGGTGTGGCCAAAATAAATACTTTTGTAACACTGCAAGGGTCTTTTCAACTCCAAAGTGTCTTGCTGCCTTGCTGAAGTGGGCCTCCGATACAGTATTTGCCTCTCCTCCTTGTGTGGTACACATAAGTGACCAAGATGGTATGAGTCCATCTTGCAAGTAGAAATTTAGAACTGTCTTACCACTGAACAATTTTTGATAGATTTCTGCAAAGTTTGAATCAGATGGATACACTTTTGACCAAGCGTTAACTTGATGTCCAAATGCGTCGAGCACAGTAAGAAGAGCTTGAACTGAAGGTTGACTCAAACAATCAGCTACTGGATTGGCACATCCCTTCTTAAGCTTGATGTTGAGATGGAACTGCTGAGGTCAAGGAGACTATTTCTGATACCGCTCTTGTTGCAATTTGTTCTGAGTATGCAAGAACTGAAGCGTCTTGTGATCTCTGTGGATCAGTCTTTTTGCCAAGACATAATGCTTCCAATGCTTACCTGCCTGAACATGGCATAAAGTTTGCAATCATATGTCGGGTAGTTCCTTATTGGCATAGTGAAGGTCTCACTGCGATAAGAAAATGGGTGACTATATTGAGTAAGTACTGCTCCAAGTGTATGATCGGGTGCACCAGTCTCTTATCTCAAATGGTTGTTGAAGATCAGGTAGCACAAGTATTGGTGCGGAGCAAAGTCTGCATTTCAATTCTTTGAATGCTTTCTATTGTGTGGTTGACTAGATGAAGGTTGCTTTGGCGCCACCTTTGGTAACCTGATTCAAAGGCCAAGTGATGTGAGAAAAACCAAGTACAAACCACCTATAAAAATTTGCTAATCCCAAGAAGCTGCAAAGCTCTGTGAGATTCTTTTTGTAGGCCACTCCTAGAAGATGCGTATCTTGGTCAGATCCACATGAACTCCTTATGCATCTACTATGTATCCTAGATATTATATCTCTCGCATGGCAAATGAACATTTCTCCATGTTAGCATATAGCTTTTTCTATTGCAAAGTGTGGAGCACTTGTTGAATATGGTGCAAGTGTTCATCCCATGTTTTACTGAAGATTAGGATGTCGTCAAGGTAGACTACAACAAATGAATTTGTGAATGGCTGGAGGATGTCATTCATCATTCACATGAATGTCATTGGTGTGTTAGTCAGCATGAAGGGTATAACCAACCACTCAAACAAAGCTTCCTTGGTTTTGAAGGCTGTAGGTTCAACATGTATTTGATGATACCAAGACTTGAGATCAATTTTGGTGAAGAACTTAGCATCATGGAGCTCGTCAAAACGTCCTCAATCCTTGGAAGAGGATAGCGGTTCTTCATTGTGATCTTGTTGAGAGCTTTGTAATTGATGCACAACCTCCATGTGCCATCCTTCTTTGGTGATTGTGTTACGGCAAGGCAATGAACTAAGCTTGATGTACGCTTTATCCACGAGTTGATATATATGTTGCTTGATCTCTTTGTTTTCGAAAAATGATCTGCAATATAAATATGCATTATGAAGAGGTAATCTTGGTATCAAATCAAAAGTATGCTTTACTGCACAGTGCGTAGGCACTTCCTTAGGTGATTGAAAAGTATTCTTGTATTCAGTTAGCATGGTGTGTGACTGTTGCATGTTTGCTGAAGGAACAATGGTATGAGTTTGTGCCACAAGGATGCTCTTCTGTTCGGATCTGACCATTAAGAGTACAAGACTTTTTGTAGAGTTGACTAGCTTCTTACATTGCTTGGTGCTAATGAGTGAAATCTTAGGAACTACTTGCGGTATGTGGTATCTCATATCATCGACATTTGTGAAAATGTTTCTAGGATTTGCTTCATTTATTACATGTTGATGGTAAATATATGGTTCACCAACTAAAACACACATACCTCTAATGGTTTGTTGTCACCCGAAGTTGACCACGATAGAGAATGGTGTGTACTCTCTCTTCTATTGAAAAAATTGGAACACCTCAAGGTTGTGGGTAACCTATGACTGAGGTGAACCTCCAGAGGGCTGGTTCCCTTGTGAATCACCTAAAAACTAACAAATTGACAAGGAAAAGGGAGAAGGATTGCGAGAAATATAAAATTGAGGTGATACACCAATGATTTTGTTGGCATGTGTGTCCAATGCTCCTCGTGAGTTTCGTGACATGGACTAACCACCTCTCATAGATCCTAACTCTGGCGATTGTAATGGAGACTAACACCTATGGGTTTTGGTTTAACAACAATCGTGGTCTAACAAATGGTATCAAGCGACGGGTCTCAAGTTCGAAACTCACTCGGGTACGCCGAGGGGAGATTGTTGGCATCGTGTCCAACGCTCCCCGTGAGTTTGTGACATGGACTAACTGCCTCTCATGGATCCTAACTCTGGTGATTGTAGCGGATACTAACACCTATGGGTTTTGGTCTAATGGCAATTGTGGTCTAACATGATTTGACACACACACGTACTACTGCATACATAAAATATAGAGATCCACACACATGCACAACTTTAGGCTAATTTGCAAAATTAATTCAAAGGTTTAGGTAAGGGACAACAGTATAGGGAAGAATTTCCACAACAAAGCAAGACAATACCTTGATAAACACGATGAATACTCAGAAAACCAGCGATATGAGAAGGCAAAAATGGAGCTTTTCTATTTAGAGATGCAAGTACAAGCTAGGACTACCAATGTAGAACAACTGAAAGAGTGTGTATCTGATTTTCTTTTACAAAAATCCGCCTTTAAAGACTGCTGCCATCTATTTTAGACCCTTGTTGTGCATGAAAGGATAAAATATATTATTTAATTCAACCTTTGACTGTCCCTGGAAGCATGCAAGTACACTAAAGTAATAAAGAATCCCCTCTAATACCCTGCTGCGTTGAAATTAGGCTTGCTGCTGCAACAATAAAAAAAAAGAATACTTTAAGGCTGCTGTGTGGACTTTCCAAGTCTGCTGCACTTTATTTAATTGATTTATCCCTGCATGCTGCGTTGACACTTACTCTAAGTTCATTTTTCCCCTTTTGCTTTGTCCTTTTCTATTTTGTCTTTTCTTGCTTTTGTCTCTTCTTTCTATGAGAATATAAGACTTATTTATAAGGTGCCTAACTACAAGTTGGTTGTAACCGGTTGTAACTACATCAACCGTTTTGTAACTATTTCTTTTATAATAAATAGACGACACACAGTCTCAAATGTGTGCAATCCGACTTCTCTTTATTTCTTCCTTGTATACATCTTCTAACATTGGTATCAGAGCAAGGGCAAGCGAGGAAAGAGAGAAGGGTAGAAAATCTGCCACATTAGGGCACGAAATCTGAAGCATAAGGAGAAAAACGAACACATTTTCGTTTTTGATTTTCAACAGAGATCTAGGGCATGTTGAAGAAGAATTTTGAAGGTCGAAATAAACAAGTCGTTGTACCTGAAGATTTGCAGCAAGGTCGGAAATCTAAGGCTCACAGTTAGGGCACAAAATCGAAAATCAAAGGCATGTTGTTAGGGCAAGGAGAAAACAGAGTCGCGAATCAGAAAAATAGTCATTTCCAGAATCGCAAATTAGAAAAATAGTCATTTCCGCTGGAAGACAGTCGTTTTTTTGCACATGAAAATACACAAACCAGTCAAAGGAACAATCGTGTTTTTTTTTCAAAGGAGGGTCACGTTTTTATAGAAAATGTGTAATCGCGATTTTCAGGAGTCAAGGGCATAAAATAGTCTCGGAAATTACCAAAATACAACACTTGCGCTAGGGCACGAAACTGTGCACATCACACTTGCAGCGAAACTTGTCGTGTTCGAACCAATGATGTGCTCAAGAGTAAAGTCATAACAAATACAGCCAATATAGCCATGGTTGAAGACCCACCTAGATGTAGAAGGTAGTGAGGACAAAGTGACGAATATGCAATATAAAGATGCTCTAAACTTTGAAGGCAAGAAAGGATACAAAGTAGATGAAGCTCGGTATGGATGGTTGCTTAGATAGTTTGGGAGACTGTGGATCTTGAGAATTATACCCTCACGAACAACTTGATGGAGCTTGTGGATGGCTCAATATGGATGGTTGTCCAATAATTCAAGAGATCTGTGATTCGGGAGTTTGGGGAGGTGGAATCCGGGAATTCGGGAATTTGGGAATTCAGCTTAGGAGCTACACCTTTACGAAGGTCACGAAGTAGCTTGATGGAGCCCTACCTTATCATAGCATTGCTTTCAAAGTGAAAGTGTTTGAAGACAATGTAGTTCTATTTTGTTAGATTGTTTGTTTTTTGCTTTATGTAGAATAAGTCTTAAGAGGGGGTATGAGAATATAAGACTTATTTATAAGGTGCCTAACTACAAGTTGGTTGTAACTACATCAACCGTTTTGTAACTATTTCTTTTATAATAAATAGACGGACACACAGTCTCAAATGTGTGCAATCCGACTTCTCTTTATTTCTTCCTTGTATACATCTTCTAACACTTTCATGCTTTTTCTATTTTTATTTATTTTTAACCTGTATGGACTGCTGCGTCCAATTCTGGGTATAATTAGCTGCTGCAATTTTAGCATGCCTTTCATCTTATTTTTAGCACAAAATCCTTTATCTTTGCATGCTATCTTTGGCATGCTTTTGCTATTTTTAGAGCTGCTTTTCAACTAACCTTCACCCCTTATTTTGGCGCCAATTCCTTATACTTAGCTGCTTTAATTAAAAATAGCACTTCAGCTGTTTATTCTAGCATGCTCTTCATGCAACCTTTGGACACTCGCTATTTTTAGCGAACGCTAAAAATAGCCATCTTCCACCACTCACCCAATTTCCATTTAGCACACTTTATTTTTAGCGAATGCTAAAAATAGCAAAACGCTAAAAATAGACATTTTGCCAAAAATAGCCTTTTTGTTCTTGCATGAAAAATATGGTAACTTGGGGCAACATCTCAAAAGATTGCATCTTGAAAAGGTTTGATTCTGTACACCAATTGACATTGGTGACTTGCTGAGTAACACAGTTCTCTGAACCCAAGCTAAACCATCCAATGGAATATGATTGTGGATGAGGTGTTAGTGGCAAGTTCAATATGCAATCTGCTTTAGGAGAAATCAGGTTCTTCTAACTTCCAATGTCAACGATGAAGTGTACTGGTTGTCCATTGACCCACATTTGAGAATGGAACAAACGTTTTGCTTCCTCCAAAGTTGAGTTGGGTGAAGAAGCAATGTTGGCAGTACCTACCATGGTATTAGGCTCAAATTCCATGATTTGCTTACCTTTGTCAAGTACCACAGTGTTAGTACCTGCTACTTCAATTTGTGCAAGTAAAATTTTCAGAGTGCATAATTCATCTGTGGAATGGCTGCTAGAGTTATGAACTGTCAACCTTCCGTGGAATGGCTGCTAGAGATATGAACTGTATACCACTTGCAAGTCTTGAACTGCTTATTTTGATCATTTGCTTATGTCGCTTTCTTCAGAGGATGGCGCAAAGGGCCATTCCCTTGCTTAGAATTCTGCTTTATTCCAGGCTTGGAAAGTTTGGACTGCGGCTTGTCTTGAGACTAGGATTTTGCTATCTTAGACTTTTGTTTAGCTTTTCTTCAAACTTCCAAGCAAATTTGTAAGCTTCTCCTAGAGAGGATCTCAAGAAAATCCATGTTGGATTGGATGCATGGTCCCAAACTCGACCTATACTTTATGATAAGACATTGTTCAAATTCTTGAATACTTAGTTTTGCCTCCACAGTGGTAATAGTGTTAGTGTATTCTTGAACATATTGATCATGACCTTGGCGCAATTGTGCAAACTTGATGTAGTGGTAATCATAGTTTCCAACTGGGTAATAGGTGCTTTTGAGTGCTTCTATGAAACCATTTTAGGTGTCTATAGAAGAGTCTAAGTTATCATCATCGTCAGGCGTAATGTAGCAGTTAACCGACCATTTCTTTATAGATAAAGAAACTTTTAGAAGAGAAAATGTTATCTTTTCTCTGTTGGAGAATTAATTCACCACGTAGAGTGAACAAAGAAGGTTAAGCTAGTTACGTAGGGCATCTGTATCTATTTTGCCTTCAAACATAGGGATGTCTAGATTGACTTGTACCTTGTATGGGTGTGATCACCAAAATGGTGCTGCAGAGTTGTGTTGGAAGGAGTATGAACATGCTTGAGAAGTTAAATAAAGTGATCAACCATACCCGCTCTTTCACATGCATGGCGTTCTTCCAGTTTCTAGTTACTTTTGCAAAGTATCCATATCTGAAGTTGGAAATCCTGAATTTGTTTGGTCTCCCATCTAAGGACGTGAAGGAAGGTATGTTGAAGGATAGTGGGTTCGTGTCCTTCCTGCAATCAGACCTCGTGTGAGTGGGCATACAAACAAAACAAGAAAGCTCAGATGAAACTTCAATACCAGTGGGATAGGATGAAGCGTGTATGTGCTCTAATACCACTGATTCGAGGCCCAAAGGAAAGTTGGTGGACAAAACTCTAAACAAGGGACTAGATGTGTTATTGTGGAAAATGTATAATGAATGATGAAGGCCGAAGATATATCTCGAGTGCTATGAAACATGTAGGAGAGCAAGGAAGACAATTGACAAAAGATAAAGAATAGTAATTGCAAAGTTGTATCATGAAAAATCATGTATAAATATAGTCACCACTCTACCAAGAATAGAAGAATGCATTAATATACAAAGGAGGAAGATGAAGCATAGGTTGGGGCGTTCAATGGTTGGTAATGAGCGCATTCAGTAACTAATCATCGGCCCATCATCTTCAGCTGACGTTACTTCAAAGCTGCACCATACAATAATGACATTGTAGGAGCTATGCGTCATCAAAGAGGAGTTAGGACCTCGTGGTATGCATGTGTATGCACGGTATGATGCTGAAGCCACTAGTGGTATATGATGATGAAGCCACTAGTGAAGTTAGGTCATTGTATGATCAACGTCGTGGTGCCATGAATCATTTGAAGTAATAAATCTTCCCAGATCACTTAAATGCAGTAAAAAATCCCACAATTTTTTATCAATCTAAAAAAGTTGCTTGTGAAATATTTTGGAAGGCAAGAAACCCAAAGCGGTGGATTAAATTCACCATTCCCCACTCCCCACCCCACCGCTTGCCCTACCCCCACTTGATTGATGTTAGGCGCTTGTGTGCTAAGTGGGTCCCTTTGCCTTGTGATTATTATGAAAAATTATATGAGAAAAAAATATCATTAGGTTAATGAGTACTCATGGAGGCCATCTTAAGATGACTTAAACACATATGGTAAAGACAACCCTATAAAAACATCTTATAGGAGCTCCGATATGTATTTCTATCCATCTCATACCTTGATGATGGGCCACAAAGTGTGGCCTGAAATGTTGTTCCAAACATTGGTTTTCTATGCAATATCATTTAAAGCCCTCATTTAAATGAAAATGATCTTTAAAACCAAGATATGATGCCTCCCTAATATGCAAATAATGAAGACTCTAAAGGGGGTCACCCGATTCAGTAACGGAGAGAAGTTGAACCAACTTCCAATAACACCGACTGATAATTTTCAGTTCACAAGTTCTGGCCCAAGCTATCACAGCTCCACGACTAGATTTCACAGAGATGGAGACAAGTGATTAAGGGTAAGATTGAACTCTACCCTTGTGCTAAAGCCTATTTTATTGTTGTTTTTGAAACCCCTGAGGATAGGGATCTAATTTTTGACAAATATTGGGTTTGGGGAGAACATGGTCTCATGCTCAAGCCATGGTACCCGTCCTTTGATCCTTTAAAAGATTCCTTCGATTCCCACCCGGTTTGGATTCGCTTGCCTGGACTCCCTTTGCAGCTTTGGAATAAATCTTGCCTTTTTGCTATTGGAGATACCTAGGATCTCTGTGAAAGGATAAAACCACAAGTCAAACTCATACAACTTATGCTAGGATTTTGGTTGATCTTGATACATCCCAATCTCTTCCAGCAGAAATCAACTTGCAGATAGGTGACAAACATTGGGTTCAGAGGATTGATTATGAGGGTTTAGCATTTAGATGCCGACGATGCTATCAAATAGGGCATCTCTTGGATGACTGTGCACATTCCAAATGCAAGGAAAAACCTGCATGGTGGAAGGATTCTTTACTAGAACATCTTACAATTAGCCCCCATTCAGACCCGGTTGAGGACTCTTCAAACCCATTAGATGATCTTCCACATAAGGAGTCACATCCTAATCTACTAGGATCTGAAGGGATAGCTCAGATTTCTTCTACCCCAGCGGTTGTTTCGGAAACTAAGATAGATGGTGCCCCGGACAAGGGTCACATTCCCATTAAGAATCTTGAAGTAATTCTTCTGATCTTTGCGGAAGAAGGTAACGAGGATTGGACGGTGGTGGAGCGAAGGAAGAAAGGTCACAATAAACTAAATCACACCAGCGTTTCTGACAAGGTTTGAGTCTTGTCCTGTCTTATGCTTTTATCGCTTTATCTAGGTTGTTGGCCTGCAATTTCTAGGCTGTTTTTTCCTGCGAGCAGAACGCTGTTTGGCTGCTGATCTGCTGTCTGTTGTTTATATTGGTTTCAAATATCTAGGTTTTCAGACCTTCCCTATTTGTGCTCTTTTGTTGTTTCGGGTTTTTGACCCTTTTTGTACTAGGGTATGGTCCCTCCCAAAACCATTTACCATTAATAAAAAAATAAAAATTGGTGTAAACATTAGGGTCAGCTACTGAATTAAGACACAAATCATGCAAAGAGGGTTTCCTAAAACTTGACTAAGGCTATGATGTAGCACACTTCCCTAAAAGTAATCCATCCCTTTCTCCTTAAATCATTGAAACGCGTTTTTGTCAATCAGTGAGGGGACAAGAAAAAATGTTCTCCATCTGCTCCACTTTTCCCTCATTGGGAATTGATTAGATTCTATTGATAGGGTCAAATCAATGGAGACATACCAGATTTGACATCTTCCTAAATCAGGGCCATGCTCACAATTGATGATTGAGACTATCAAACCTTTCTTGTATCATTCCCTCAACATAATTACAAAATCAATTCCCATATTTTCTACTTTCAAATGGGTGCATCTACGAAGCAGCAATTTGCCTAAATTGTCTCATTCTTGAAGCAACAACTTAACAATATCTCCACAAAATGTGTATACAAATATCATCGACACCTTATTCTTCTAACGACATCTCCACAAAATGCTTATGAAAATTCCTAAGATAATGATATGGAAGGGCCTAGTGCACAGAAACACGTACAAAATGTTTCCGGTACAGATGTACCAAAAACATTTTTGGAAATGCCTCGGGTATGGGGTGGCAGGTCAGGTATGGCTGGATACCTCTGCAGATGTATCGGACGTAACCGCCAAACACCCCCATATCCAAGGCATTTCTGAGCCATATCCAAGGCAAAGCACAATTTTTTTTTTTTGATTTTTTTCAACATTTAACTCAAGAAGTACAAAAATAAAACATATAAAGACAAAAAAAACCCTAAAAAAGGAAAAGAAATACATAAAAGTGAAACCACTTACCTCTCATTCTTTCATTGCATAGTTACCTCTCTAAGCTCTCATTGCTCATTTTGTTGGCTTTTCACAAATTATGAGTAGTGTTTTGTGGTTATTTAGCTTATTTTATTTTTTTAATATTTTTGCATAATGTGATTAATTCCTATTTATCAATCTGGAATTTATTTATTTTAAAATTTTTTATATACTTTTTATATGGCCGTATCCAAAGCCGTATCTGCGGCCAACTTTATTTTTGCCGTATCCGCATATCGGGTACTTTGTACCTGTATCCCTATCCAGAACGTATCGGTAACTTAGGGAAATTCTGGCATCATGGCAAAATGTTTATGAAAATACTGGCACCGGGACAAAATGTTTATGAAAATACTGGTGTCAAGACACAATGATTATGACTGTGATTCCAAAATCTAGGCACCTAGTAAGCTCAAGGGACCCAAGATTATGATTTGAAAGATATTAGGCATAATTAGTGAAGTCAAACAAGGAAGCATTGGACCTTTTATAGATATATAGTCAAATTGTCCAAACCAAGACAGAAAAACATGCCAAACATTAAAATTAACCAGTCCTAAAGTGCAACCTCCAGGAGGAATAGCAAGCGAAGGAATGATCTCATATTTTCTTCAGTGAAAAATTGAAAGCTTGAAACAAGGATGAGAATGAAGGATACCTAAATGGAAGAAAATCACTACCAATGTAGATAGTAACCACATCCATTAAGCTCCAGAAGATTCTATGAAAGGAAAGACCTATACAGGTCTATGAATGTGAAAGGGCGCATCCAACTTAAATTCATCACAACATGAAAAACCGCAATTGTCGCTAATGAAATCCAGCAATCTTTTGAAGTTGTGCTATATTGGATCACTGTCTTAATAGAAATTTGGGTAGGCCATTTAAGCCAGGGCATTTTTGTATGGGCCATTTTCCTCAATCGGCTAATTTTTCACAATATGTTTAGAACTGGGTTTCTCTAAGTTGAAAATTTCCCAGAAATCACTAACCAAATTTTCATATAAAATGAAGATAATGGTATTAAATTTAACAAAAAAGTATCAATAGTAAGGGTATGTTTTCCTCAAACATTAGCCTATAATATCTATATTACTTATTGTTTGAAATGGAAAGATTAACCAGCTATTCTATATCATAATTTGTTTTCCATCCCTTAAAATATTCCCCAATTGAAAATATAAGAACAGGCAGGATAACAGCAAAAATACCTTCTTTTGTATTGATTATGATTGATTAACAGTCTACAGACAGAAAATTTCAAGAAAATATACCTTCAAAACTCTGATGGATTTGATATCTGATTAGCATGCATGCGAACAGAAGTTTCATCTTCTCTGCCTAACCATGATTTTCTCCTTGGAAATATCCTGGGGTTTGAGTTACTATTGAAAAAAATTACTTTGGCTGAGGGCTGAGATGAAACCCTTACTACTTTTCCAACCCTGCAAAACCAAACATTTCTGTAAATTTTCCTTCCGTTGTTAAGTTCCTGTAAAATTCCATGACCTGCAAAGTGCACTTATGAAGTTGCCTTCCAAGTTTCATATCATTCAACCTCTTTCCTTGTTTTGATATACATATTAGTACTTGTTGGGGTTTGAAGCAGGCTTGGAGGAATGTCATAGAGCAGCATTTCCATCTTGAAACTGATGAATTTCAAAAGTTTTTAAATTGTCAATCTCTTACCCCTGAATTTGATCAAAGAAGTGTATGAATACCATAATTTAAAGTCCAAAATGCAAGGGTTTGCTCCCAGCCAGGCTTCAATCTTAAAAAAAACGAAGTTACTTGGCAAAGGTTTAGTCCGAACACTTTCTGGGCATCTTTAAGCCGTGTCTTTAATCATGGAAGTGATTGGGTCTTCTAGAACACGGAAAGGCCAAATTTGTATTTTAAGATGTCATTTTTGCGTATTTCTGAAGTTTGGATTGCAGGTCTTGTCTTTATTAGTAGATCATTAAATTAGTAAATTTCAGTGCAATGCGTAAATATGTTTATTGCCACTCTGCTCTCTGGGATAATCTCTGTACAACCACATTACCTGTTAAATGTAAATTAAGTCCTTGATTATGAGTGAAATGAATTCCCGGAATAAATACATAAAATTCATGGGAAGACTACTCCATTTTTCAACCCAATTCCACCCATTTACTAAGTGGGATTCAGTTCTTTTGTAAATGTACGTGTCTCTTGATGTTTTCGACATTAATTTTTTTCTGTGTTCAGTTCTTCAGGAGCAGTCCAAAGCATATATGAAATTAAAGGACGCAGTATGACAAGCCCACTTGCAGTGTGTGTCTCTGATGTGCTGGATGTTGAACGTTTTGCAGTGACCTCTCATTTGCCTGATGGGCTACTTCACAGTCTTCTACCCGGGCCTGTCACTTTGGTGCTAGATCGGGGTATGTAATTCTAACAATATGTCAATATCGATTTGATTTGATTTTATAAATTAAAAAACTTAGTTTTAGAGACCAAAGGTATATCGATTTTATTTCCTAATCAAATCCAAACTAACTTGCATATTTATCATAGTTCAACCAATCCAAACAAACAATCTTATGCTCTAGATGGGGCTTGATGCAGGTAAAGAAAGTCTGCTTGAGAAGTCCCTAAACCCAGGAATAGATACTATAGGAATCCGAATACCAGAATCCGACTTTATTCGGATGGTTGCTCGTGATTTTGGAAGCGCTCTTGCACTCACCAGTGCCAATCAAAGTGGACACTCAAGTTCAGTTTGTATTGAAGAATTTAAGCAGCTGTGGCAAGAATGTGCTTATGTTTTTGATGGAGCTCAACTTCCAGTTGGACGTGCAGGATCAACGATTGTAGATTTAACCAGACCCAACTTCTACAAGATACTGAGGCCTGGAAGGTACTTCTGATATCAAGACTTATTAAACGTTTACATTAGTAACTAGTGATTAGTTGAAAGAAAGGTTACCTAATACAGTAGTTTGAGAGAGATTTGCTGTGTTATTACCTTGTTATTAAATCCATGGCATATAAAAATTTGAATTTGTGATGCTTAGTTTTGATTTACCAACAAAATATAATATAGTTTGATTAAGAAAACCTTAAAAAACAGTCATCAAACAAATACACAATCCAGAATTATTTGTTTAGTTAAGAATTGCTAAATCCTAAAAGTAGTTCTCGTTGGTGGTAGTGCTTGGATATTTTTTCTGGCAGTTCTGTATTTCTATATTGTGCTGGATCTTGCAAAAAAAAAGTGTAATTTTAAAGATTAATCTACTGTATCTTTTAATGGACTGTTTTTCCATGTTTGAGGTCCATCGTCTAAAATATTCTGTTACCTGTATGAAAGTTGTTACCTTGGATGGCATGAATGAAGGATGCATGATCAGTGCTGCAAACACTGCAGTTCCACTGCCAATTCCACCGTCAAACTCCACTCATCTACTCTTTAGTTTTCTTTAACTAGATTGTTATGTTAGTTAATAAACTGCAGACTGGGCAGTTTCTTTCAGTCATAGGATTAGTTTTCCCTGTTAGCAGCTTCATTCGCTGCCTAATAAACTGTAGCTATGACTTCTTTTCTGTTATAAAAGAATTCTTCTTCAGCATTGTATACACAGCAGAATAATACAATACATTGAAATCTTTTTCTTTATTCTTGCAATTTGCTGTTCGCTCAGTTACAGAGCAGATTTATTAAGTTTTTTTTTTATTCAGTATAGTGTTAGAGCATTCAATCTAATCTTCAATTGGTATCAGAGCTGGTTGCAGGATATATATATTTTTTTGCAAAAGTTGCAGGTTAACGGTTCTCTCCAAGAATTGTTAGAATGTCAAATGGTGGCAATTTTTCATTCCAGCTTCCGCTGTTTACCGGAGACAACTACGATTACTGGAGTATAAAGATGAAGACCCTACTATTATCCCAAGATATCTGGGATTTAGTAGAAGGAGGATACATAGAACCTACAGATCAGAATGCTTTAAATGCTTTAACAACAAATCAACGAACTCAATTGAAAGAAGACAAAAAGAAGGACAATCGAGCTCTTTTTGCTATCCAATCTGCATTGGATATATCAATTTTTCCCCGTATAGCTGGTATGACAAAGTCAAAGGATGCATGGGAGGCCCTACAAACTGCATACCAAGGATCTGACAAAATAAGGTTGGTAAGACTTCAAACCCTTCGAAGAGATTTTGAAAGTTTAAGTATGAAGGAAGCTGAGTCTATTCAAGAGTTTATTACTAGGGCTCAAAGTATTGTGAACCATCTTAAAACTCAAGGGGAAAGTGTTAGAGAAAAAATTGTAGAAAAGATTTTGAGATCTCTTCCTCCAAAGTTTGATCCAGTGGTCATAGCCATTGAAGAAAGTAAAGATCTAACCACATTCAAAGTTGCAGAGTTGATAGGTTCTTTGCAATCTCATGAGGAGCGTATGCAATGTTCTACAGTGAACCTAGTTCAAGCCTTCCAATCTACTGTAAGAATTGAAGAAAAATCTACAACCCCTTCTCAATCAAACAAATCTCAAGGGGAGTCTTCTACATCTAGAGGATGTGGCAAGAGGAAGAGGAAGAGGAAACAAAAGAGGAAGAGGAAGAAGTTCTATGGATCGGAGAAGCATCCAAGTGCAATATTGTGAAAGGTATGGACACTATGAATCTGAATGTAGAAAGAAAAAATCTGATTTGAATAAGTCAAGAGCCAACTATACTGAAGAGTCTTTTGAAGAAGCAAAACACTCTACATTCTTTGCTTGCAATTTGGAAAAAGAACCTCAAAAGGATGTTTGGTTCTTGGATAGTGGTTGCTCAAATCATATGATAGGTAAATCTGATCTCTTTGTCAAATTAGATGAATTTGTAAGGAGTCAAGTAAAATTTGGTGATGATAAAGAGGTTGATGTAATGGGAAAAGGTACCCTTGCAGTGAAAACTAAGCAAGGAGAAACTACATTTATTCATGACACTTTGCATGTGCCCAAATTACAACATAATCTTTTAAGTATTGGGCAGCTTGTAGAAAAAAATTACAAGGTTGTGTTTGAAGATAACTGCTGCAAAATATTTGATAAATCAGCTAATCATTATCTTGTAGCAAAGGCTTGTATGACAGAGAATAGATTATTTCCTCTCACTTTGGAGTCCACTAAGATGCATGCCCTCAAGGCAACCACAAGATGATTCATGGTTATGGCACCAATGGTATGGTCATTTGCATTTTCAAGGATTAAGTTTGCTTCATAAGAAAGGCATGGTGAGAGGACTTCCTGCAATTCAGGCAAAAGAAGAAGTTTGTTCAGGGTGTGCACTTGGCAAGCAACATCGAGACAATTTTCTAGTGAACAAATCATGGAGGGAAAAATCTCCTCTAGAGCTTGTGCATAGTGACATTTGTGGTGACATGCAAGAGGAATCTTTGGGTAAGAATATTTACTTTCTGACATTTATTGATGATTTCTCACGCCACACATGGGTTTATTTTCTTAAGCAAGAAATCTGAGGCATTTGAATGCTTCAAGCATTTTAAGGCTATGGCAGAAAATCAAAGTGGGTATTCTCTCAAAATACTCAGAATAGATAGAGGGGGAGAATTCACTTCCAATGAGTTTGCTGATTTTTGTAATACTCATGGAATTAAGAGACAACTTATGCAACTTATACCCCACAATAGAATGGCATTGCAGAAAAGAAAGAACCATACCATTATGGAGATGGCATGAAGTATGTTGCAGTTCAAAAACCTTCCTAATTGCTATTGGGGAGTTGCAGTAGCAACCAAAACTTATATTTTGAATCGAAGCCCAACAAAATTGCTTCAAAATATCACTCCCAAGGAAGCTTGGAGTGGACACAAGCCCTCAGTAGCTCACTTTCGTGTATTTGGTTGCCCTGCATATGTTCATGTTCTAGAAAAGAAGCGGAAGAAGTTGGATGCAAAATCCCAACTTTGTATCTTTGTGGGCTATTCAGATTTCACAAAAGGATACAAATTCTATAATCCTGACACAAAGAAATGGATTATTAGTCGAGATGTGGTTTTTGATGAAGGGGAGTATGGCAATGGAAAAAAGGAGTTCAAAAAACTACACCACTCATCATGGGTATAGAAGATGTTCAACAAGTTCCTCCTCTCCCCACAAGCTCAAGTGGAAGTTCAAGCCCTAGTTCACTAAGTTCACCAAGTTCCTCTTCAGGTGATAGTTCTAGTCCACAATCAAGTCCAAGTTCTTCACGAAAGGTATGAAGTTTAAATGAAATTTATCAAAGGAGTTCTAATGTGAATCTAGTTTCCAATTTTGCTTTGTTTAGTACCATTCAAGTTGAACCTTAGTGTATGAAGAAGCCGTGAAAGAACAAGTATGGATTGATGTTATGAATGAAGAGATGCATGCAATTGATAAAAACAATACATGGGAATTAGTGCAACTTCCTAAAGATAAACAAGTGATTGGTGTCAAATGGATTTATAAGGTGAAATATCATGTTGATGGTTCTATGAATAGACACAAGGCAAGATTAGTTGCCAAGGGATTTGCACAAATGCCTGGAGTAGATTATTCAGAGACTTTCACTCCAGTTGCAAGATTTGATATAATCAAGATTATATTGGCTATTGTTGCACAACACAAGTGGCCAATCTATCAGATGGATGTAAAATCAGCCTTCCTAAATGGTTTTATTGATGAGGAAGTCTATGTGGAACAACCTATTGGTTATGAAATTCTAGGAAAAGAACATTTGGTTTACAAGCTAAAAAGGGCTCTTTATGGGTTGAAGCAAGCACCTCGTGCTTGGTATGCAAGGATTGACAGTTATTTCTTGAAGAAAGGATTCATTCGAAGTTCCTCAGAGCCAACCCTCTATATCCAACATCTTGGTAATGATATTCTAATTGTTTTCCTTTATGTTGATGATCTCATTTATAGGTAATAGCCCATCTCTCATGGAGAAATTTCAAGTAGAAATGAAACAAGAATTTGAGATGTCAGATCTGGGACTCATGCATTATTTTCTTGGAGTGGAGGTGCAACAACAATCTGAAGGTATATCCATTTCTCAAACCAAGTATGTGGCTGATCTATTGAAGCGGTTTAGAATGATGTCATGCACTGCAGTTGCCACTCTTGTTGCCCTTGGTGAAAAATTAACCAAGGAAGATGCAAGTTCCAAAGTAGATGCTACTTTATACAGAAGTTTGGTTGGGAGCCTCATGTACCTCACTACCACGAGACCTGATATTATGTATGTTGTGAGCCTCATCTCTCGGTTCATGTAGGATCCACATGAGTCTCATTGGCGTGCTGCAAAAAGAATTTTAAGGTATGTGAGTGGTACACACAATTTTGGCATTCATTATTCTCCCACACATAAGTTTGAGCTATGTGGTTACATGGATTCTGATTGGGTTGGTTCAGTGGATGATAGAAAATCAACATCTGGTTATATTTTCTCACTTGGTTCTGGAGTTGTCTCATGGAGTAGTAAAAAGCAAGCAACCATTGCTCTCTCTTCCGCAGAAGCAGAGTATATTGCAGCAGCAACAGCTAGTTGTCAAGCCATATGGATTAGATGGATTTTGGAAGATTTGCAATTGGTTCAGGAACATCCAACCACTATTTACTGTGATAACAGTAGTACCATTGCAATGACAAAAATCCAGTGTTTCATGCTAGATCGAAGCACATTGAGATTTGACATCACTTCATCAGAGACTTAGTTCAAGATGGGACAGTGGAATTATAGTTTTTCCCTACAACTGAGCAAGTTGCTGATATTTTTACCAAAGCTCTACCTACAACCAGTTTTGTTGCTTTGAGGAATCAGTTGGGACTCATCCCCGTTGCTCATGCAGGGGGAGATTGAAGGATGCATGACCAGCGCTGCAAACACTGCAGTTCCACCGCCAATTCCACCGTCAAACTCCACTCATCTACTCTTTAGTTTTCTTTAACTAGATTGTTATGTTAGTTAATAAACTGCAGACTGGGCAGTTTCTTTCAGTCATAGGATTAGTTTTCCCCTGTTAGCAGCTTCATTCGCTGCCTAATAAACTGTAGCTATGACTTCTTTTCTGTTATAAAAGAATTCTTCTTCAGCATTGTATACACAGCAGAATAATACAATACATTGAAATCTTTTTCTTTATTCTTTAATCCATTCCAAACAAAGCCATTTTTATTTAATCCATTGGACAAGTATTGGCTATCAAATTTAGGACATTTTCAATTTATTTTATCTGTTCCGGTCCTGTTCAAGCATTGAGTTATCCTAAACATCTACTAGAATATGGGGGAATACAGCAAGGGGAAGTTTGGTGTATTGTGCAGCCATTTCAATCAGTTGAATTTGCTACTTGATAATCTCTTTTATATTCCGATGTCATGATTTCACATGACCCTCATTTTATGGGATCCATGTGAGCTGCATACTGATGTTGAGGATGTTTTAGACAAAAATATCTAGCCATATGGTAAACTTGTTAACTCATAATCGCCTTGGCAACTTGAATCCTGTTGCATGTTTATCACTTTGCATTTTGTAGCTGATTGTTCTAACTGAAAGTAATGCCATGTATTGGGTGCATTTTTGAATCAACTTCTTATTAGAGTTTGGACAATTAATTTGGCAGATACAAGAAATTAGAGGTACTGGTATATTATTAATTCACGTTTTATAACCTTCCACAGCCTATTCTGTTTGAAAGAGCTGCTGGAATAGCCCAAAGAGATTTAGATATCCGGCATTTTGCGTGACATTTCGTGATTCATCAACAGCATGAATAATGCATTTGGATTGCAATCAGACATTATATAGATAACTTCATTACAAGCAAAAGACATCAGATATGCAATAACCAAAAAATAAAAAAAGATATATGTTAATCACTCCTCTTTCCAATTTGTCTACATAGAAACCAATTTTTGTAGTCATGGTGTTATGCTACTAGAATGTGCACTTTCCATATTAGAAGAGTTGTAAAATTTTCTGTGGCAATGTTTTCTATTTTCTTTATTGAATGTTGTTTTATATTTTTGCGTAAACTCCAAATTGATCACTGGTGTTCCAAATGTTTCTTTTCCTATTGGATTGTATAAAGAGTGATTAGTCGATAAATTAGAAATTGATTAAAAGAGCAATTATAGCTAATGAAAATTGAGCTAAATCTTGTAGTTAAATCTTAAATACTCTATGATAACAACGGGTTTTTTACTTTCCCCAAGACTAATATGTCTACCAAACATATATACATATACGTACGTATGTCTTGATGCGGGGGCATCATCACCAGGGCTAGATTAGGCTTATAGTAAGCAAATTTTGGTTTGCTTAGGTCTATAGAGGTGTCTTTGAGTCAATTTTGGTATCCTTTAGGCTTTAGAAGTTCAAAAATTTGAATTGAAGGATTCCCTCCATTTTGGCCTATTCAAAAATTGAATTCTCTAGAGCCAATTTTGTCTTGTTTTGCATATGTATTTGTTCTTGTGGTCCTAATAGGTCTTAGACATGTATTTTGGGTCATTATGAGACTTTGAGGGCTCTCCATGATGCAAGATTGGTCATATAATTCAAAATAACCATTTAAGCCCTTTTGCTTGTATGCAATCTCCATGTAGTCTTGGTCATATGACGTAGAAATCAGTTATGGGGAAAAACAATTCGTTGCTGTGGAGGTATAAGTCTCCATTTTGTAACTAATTCATTCATTGATCAATCAAGGTAAAGGTGTAATGGAGCTCCAAGTATATGAATAAGCTAATAATACATTTTTTTGGACAAGACTCCATTGTTGCATTCTTTGTACTATACCTTGTGTTTTGTGTTGGCATGAATGTGTTCTGCGTGCAAGACATTGATGGAATGGGTAGTAAACGGGTCTATCTAGGGTATATACATGAATAATGTTCAAGGAACATTGAAACCTTTGTAGTGAATGCACCCTTGAAACTCAAGAAAGCGTAGTTATAGTTAAGCTAAGCAATATAATTAAGATTGATAATATGAGAGAGTCTTAGACTTAGAGAATTTGTGAAAAATATTTTATGGGACTTCTAGCCCGTGTTCATAGCCTAGAGTCTATCAAAGAAGCATTTAAGTGAAGACTTGATTAAGGAATGATGGGAGAGGGTTTACAGTTAGAAACCTTGATTTGTTTGTAATGTAACGAGCATGTGGAGAGCAAGTACGTGATCCACACAATGGATTGACCTCACTAGTAAGTTTATTACATTATAAATGCCATTTATGACCTATTGAAGCCTTTGAATCCTTTCAAAACAAACAATATCCAATTGGGAGAAGGAAATCAAAAGTCTCGGGCCCATTGTGCATGTATAACTAGGGTTGATAGAAATCATGATTTTTGATGGTCTAAAACACCAATTCAGGGGCTAAAATTGATATAAATTATCTACCTAGTCTCCCAACTCGGAAATAAAAGGTATCTTACAAAACCTTGGCCTTAGCTAAGAGATTTTTAGGATAGTTGATGCATTTTGTTGTAGAAAACAATAAAGACCTAATGGAGGACTGATAAAAGAAGTTCGGGAAGATTTTTCTGAAAAAGAACTACGATCGTATGTAGTGTTTATGTTGACCAAAATGGTAGTTGAATTGATATTTTGTCAAGGAAAAGGATCTTGAAATCAAAAGTTGTATCAAGATTTGTGTGGGGACAGGGATGGTAGGAGAAAGCTAGTCTTGTGAAGGTGAGTTGTGAATGAAGTTGGAGATTGACTAGGAGTTGAAAGAAACAACTTTCCCACACCTCAAACTCTATAAAGAGTTCTCAAAAGCATTAATACTTCCTTCAAAGACCTTGTAATTTGTTCTATCCAACATTATTCCATTGACTGTGTTCTCAAGAAGCCCCGAATTGGCATTTTTTACAAAGTAGAGTAAGGTGATCAATTTTTGAACTTCCAAGGGTTTAAATGACTGAGATAGATTGAATGAGGAGTAACAAAATTTTTGTAGGCTTGTGTACACGATTTGAGCCTATTGGAAAATTGCAAGTTTTGAGGTTCCAAGCATAAAAACATGTCTGATTCAAGAATTTGAACCGAGTTGAAGTTGATTATCTAACTTTTCTTGTTGTGAGTGTCAAGATACTAGATGTGACTACATCATTTGGTATAGAGCGAGAAGAAAGTGGCAAAGAAAGAAAGCGAAGCGATGAAGAAGGAAGAGTTTGCCAGAGAAGTGAAGATTTGACAAAATGCCACCAAGAAGAGTAGGTGGAGGTGGAAATAGAGAACAAATCAAGAGGTGTTGAGTTGGAAGCAATGCTAAGAAATATTCAAGACAGGTTAGGAGCACTAGAGGTCTCCCAAGAGAAGAGGCAAAACATTGGAAGAAGACAATGATGATGAGAGAGAAAAACTAGTGGCAACAACAGAAGGAGAACAAGAAGGACCAGAAGTAAGGATACTGAAGGTAGTCATGGGAGCAAGCACAAAGCCAAAGATGAAAGTGCCGAATATGGAGGTAGTCTACATCCAGAAGAACTCATAGATTGGATAGCAAAGATGGACAAATATTTTGACTTTGAGAACATTGTAGAAGACAAAAAGGTGAAATTTGGTTACCAAGCTCACATGACATGCTGTAGTATGGTGGGAATTTGTGCAACAAGAAAGATTAAGTAGAAACAAGTAAAAGATCAAGAAATGGGACAAGATGGTGGCCAAGTTGAAAGGTAAGTTCATTCCTGCAGACTATCAAACTGTTTTATTCAAGTAATTACCAAATTTTAGGAAGAGAGAGTTAAGTGTAGCAGACTATACTGATGAATTTTACAAGCTAGCTACGAGGTCTTGTCATATACAAGATGATGCTGAAGAAGTGGCAAGGTATGTGAATGGTTTAAGGTTGAATATTCAAGATGAAATCAATTTATTTCATTTGAGATCAGTAGAGGAAGCATTTCTGTGGCCTTAAGGGTAGAGGAAAAGTTGTCGAGAAAACAAACTCAATTTTTGAGAGGTAGATGAAGAGGAGTAAGAGGAAGAAATCATCAAACATTAAGAGGACAACAACAACAAACAAATGAAGAAGGGACTAGTTGCAGTCATAAAGTTCATTAGAGGTGGCTACTCAAGAGGTGGATATGGATACAAAGGTAGAGGTGGATATGGAAGAGGCAAAGGTGAATTTATTGAAAGAACTTCAAATGCAACAAATTTGCTAGACATAGATCATTTGAATGTCCTAAATATCCTCAAACAAGCAACATCAGGGCTAGTGAAGCAAGAAACCAAGTAGCACATGCATAAGAAGAGGAGAGTGCAACATCACCATCTTTAGGAGAAGAACTGAAACTAGAGAATCTTTGATGATGAGAAGAGCTTTGGTGAATGCAAGCAAGCAAGAAGAACCAGTGCAGAGAAGAACCTTGTTTAGGACAATATGTAAAGCAAGAGGTAAGTTTTGCAAGCTTATTATTGACAATGGTAGTATTGATAATCTAGTGTCCACTAAAATGGTAGAAAAATTAAATTTGAAGAAGTTCAAGCATCCTAATCATACAAGGTCTTCTGGGTACAAAAGGAGCATCAAGTTTTGGTAAGTCAGCAATGTCTAGTTGATTTTAAAGTAGGAAGATATCATGATCAGGTTTTGTGTGACATATTACCCATGGATGCATGCCATCTTTTGTTGGGAAGACCATGACAATTTGACAGAGAGCCATCCATGATGGGTGGACAAAATACTTATACATTTGTGAAAGATGGAGTGAAGTATACTTTGAATCCATTGAAGGATAGAAATGCATGGCTTGAGAAACAATCAAGGGTGATGTTTATGGGTATGAAGGTATTCTTTTAGCAGAGACAAGGAAATGAGGTGAATGATAACAAAAGTTGCACTGTGAAGACAATGTGGCAGTGGCTTAGTGAAGAGCATGGATGTCAAAATAAGTTGCACAAGAAAGAGAGTATGAAGGATGAGAATGAAATTGCAGGTCAAGGTGAATACAAAGATAATGGTGCACTAGTAGAGGTAGATAAGAAATGGTATAACTCAAAGCATATGAGGTCAAATCGGACACGAAATGAAGAAACTCAGTCCTAGAGAAAGTGATAAACCAGCCCTAGAAACCATGAAGTTGATGGAGCAAGAAGAGGAAGATAAGATAGTTGGGCATGAGAAAGAAACTTAGATTTTGAAGACTAACCTCTGTTTAGATGTTGTTAGTGCAGGTGTGATGGAGAAAGTAAAGATGAAGTAGTCACTTAGAGGTGAATATGTCAAGAAAATACCAAACTTTCTCATTTTTGAGAGTGAGTTGAATCAAGAAGAGGTAAAAAGACAAAATAGAGATTGTGATACAGTTAAGGAACATCAAGAGCCTACTCATAAGGTCATAAATCAGATGTTGAGACTTAGCCAACTGTTGGAAAGGGCAGAGCATAGTCCTATGGCAATTAAAGAGGTTGTGGTGGTGATTCATTCAAAGAAACCTTGCTAAGCACATGATACAACTCCAAGTCACCCTTGAAGCCATGCATATAGTTGAAGAGCATTCTCGGAAGTCATGCCAAATTGAAAACAAAGGAAGAATGAGAAAAGTTTAGTTTGCAAACTAAGTACAACTCCATGGAAGCTTCTCTTTTCCCCTTGGTAGTATGATGCAGGGACATCATCACCAGGGCTAGATTAGGCTTATAGTAAGCAAATTTTGGTTTTCTTAGGTCTATAGAGGTGCTTTGAGTCAATTTTGGTGTCCTTTAGGCTTTAAAAGTTCAAAAATTTGAATTGAAGGATTTCCCTCCATTTTGGCCTATTCAAAAATTTGAATTCTCAGAGCCAATTTTGTCTTGTTTTGCATATGTATTTGTTCTTGTGGTCCTAGTGGGTCTTGAGCATGTATTTTGGGTCATTATGAGGCTTTGAGGGCTCTCTATGATGCAAGATTGGTCATATAATTCAAAATAGCCATTTAAGCCCTTTTGCTTGTATGCAATCTCCATGTAGTCTTGGTCATATGACCTAGAAATTAGTTATGGGAAAATAATTCAAACTGTGGAGGTATAAGTATCCATTTTTAACTTATTCATTCATTGATCAATCAAGGTAAAGGTGTATTGGAGCTCTAAGTACTTGAATAAGCTAAAAATACAATTTTTTTTGCACAAGACTCCATTGTTGCATTCTGTACTATACTTGTGTTTTATGTTGGCATGAATGTGTTTTGTGCAAGACATTGATGGAATGGGTAATAAATGGGTCTATCTCGGGGTTATGCATGAATAATATTCAAAGAACATTGAAACCTTTGTAGTGAATGCACCCTTGAAACTTAGGAAACTGTAGTTATAGTTAAGCTAAGCAATATAATTAAGATTGATAATATGAGAGAGTCTTAGACTTAGAGAATTGGTGGAAAATATTTTATGGGAATTTTAGCTTGTGTTCATAGCCTAGAGTCTATCAAAGAAGCATTCACGTGAATACTTGATTAAGGAATGCCGTGAGAGGGTTTTATAGTTAGAAAACCCCGATTTGTTTATAACAAAGATAAAGCATGTGGAGAGCAAGTACATGCAATCCTGAATGGATTGACCTCACCTTTGGTAAGTTCATTACATTGTAAATGCTATTTATGACCTATTTGAAGCCTTTGAATCCTTTCAAAACAAACAATATCAATTGGGAAAAGGAAATCTTTGTCTCGGGCCCATTGTGCATGTACAACTAGGGTTTATAGAAATCATGATTTTGAAGATCTAAAACACCAATTCGAGGGCTAAAAATTGATATAAATTATCTACCTAGTCTCCCAACTCAAAAATAAAAGGTATCTTGCAAAACCTTGGCCTTAGCGAAGAGATTTTAGGATAGTTGATGCATTTTCTTGTAGCAAACAATAAAGACCTAATGGAGGACTGATAAAAAGAAGTTTGGGAAGATTTTTCCTAAAGGAAAGAACTCGATCTTATGTAGTATTTATGTTGACCAAAATGGGTAGTTGAATTGATATTTTGTCATGGAAAAGGATCTTGAAATCAAAATTTGTATCAAGATTTGTGTGGGGACAGGGCTGGTAGGAGAAAGCTAGTCTTGTGAAGGTGAGTTGTGAAGGAAGTTGGAGATTGACTAGAAGTTGAAACAAACAAACTTTCCCACACCTCAAACTCTATAAAGTCTGCTAAAAACATTAATACTTCCTTCAGAGACCTTGTAATTTGTTCTATCCAACATCATGCCATTGACTATGTTCTCAAGAAGCCCCAAATTGGCAGTTTTTGCAAAGTAGAGTAAGGTGATTACTTTTTGAAATTCCGAGGGTTTAAATGACTGAGATAGATTGAATGAGGAGTAACAAACATGTTTGTAGCCTTGTGTACATTGATTTGATCCTATTGGACAATTGCAAGTTTTTTGAGGTTCAGGGCATAGAGAACAAGTACAATTGCAAGATTTGAACTAAGTTGAAGTTGATTATCTAACTTTTCTTGTTGTGAGTGTCAAGATACTAGATGTGACTACATACATACATACATACATACGTACATACGTACATACATAGAACACATGCGCACGCGCGCACACACACACACACAAATAAAAGAAGGATGGATAAAATTCTCGAGACCACCAGTTTGCTTTAGTTAATGAAGTTGTTTATGTTAGTAAGTGCGGGACAACTTAGTTAAAGTGTTTTCCATTTTCAAGGAGTTTTTTTGTGTGTTTAGCAACATATTCAAACATTTGCTCTAATTTTTGCAATGCTCATTTTCTTTTTTAGGATGGTAGTAGTCGAGAAACAATAGGGACAATTAAAGTTGGAGAAATTTCATCAACTAAAAAAAAAAGAGGATAGGATTGATTAATAGAATCAAATAAAAAGAAGCACCTCATCAATTTTGTTGGGAAGTAATATGTTTTATGCTGATATGGGGTAAACCTACGCTAAAGGCTAGAATTAAGTCAAATGTATATGAATTGCTCAATGGAGATCACTAGGTCGATTTGGATTGCAATACAGGTTACATGTTCAATTCATTCAAGGTGTATAAGGAATGGTGTGTTTTACTTCAATATAAGTTAAACCTTCAATGGTTGGATGCAAAAAGATATATAGGATACATGTTCAAATTTTCCTCGGCTTCTAGTGAGTAATGTGTCTTATTCGATTTGGGTAAAATTTTTATGATAAAGTTGAGCGTCACATACGACTCGATGTATTATTGTCTTAAATGTTCATTGACTATAATTAATAATAATGTTTAAAAAATTAATTGTTATGTAAGACTATGATGTATTATTGTCTTAAATGTTTGTAGACTATAATCAATAATAATATTATTAAAGTTAATCTTTTGAGAAATGCAAATAACCTATTATAAAAATAATAAATATTAATATATAGATTCTTTAACGTATTGTTAAGTTCTTGAAAAATACTTTGTAGAGAATGGAAGTCAGAAAAATAATGGATATTAACATATTATCTAAAATTAGTAATGTATTCTATAGAGATTAACATGTTAAGTTTAAAAAAGAAAGCCTTCAACATAAATAAAGACATGATTAGGTTGTAATTATGTTAAACTAACATGATTATTCTATACGACACAACACCCTTTAAACACTATTCATAAAGGTTGTCCTTGACTTAACATAAATATGTTCTAAAAATAGAGTATATCAAATACAAAATAGTGCAAAGTCTTTTAGACAATATATTTAATGACTATTCATAGGGTCATCCTTCAACTTAACATAAAAATATCCTAAAAATAGAGTATAAAAAAATCCAAGGTTTTAGACGATGAAACTAAGTGCTTCAAAAGAACTTATGACTATTCCTTGAGGTCATCCTTCAACTTAACATAAAGATATCTTAGATAATAAGGTATAGCAAATGTAGCGTCCTTGAATAATGAAATTAAGTGCTTCAATAAAGATCGTTGATTTAATTATCCTTAGCCTAAAAATTTAAATAAAGATAAATGAATCTAAGTGCATTTAACTTAAATGTTGTGAAGTCTCTCACTTCAATAATAATTGCATTGGTTTCTCATATCCTTAAAAAAGAGGCTATAGCATGATGCTTTTGACAATGGTACTAAACTAAATGTTTCACGAAAAACCCTTTGATTTAATATTCATTTTCCTAAAGATTAAAATAAATGCAAATGAAACTAAGCAATGTGCTTAACCTAATGTTTGTGAACTTTGAAAATTTAACAATAATTGTATTATTATTATTTTTATTTTTAAATTATTTTATTCTTATCCTGTTTTACTATTGAAACCTGGTCTTAATATTAAAATAATAAAATATAGTTACATAGTAAGGGGTGACTGGATAACACACGGTCCCAAAACGCCACGAGGGCACTAGATCAACAAAAAATGCCACAAAGACTTACATTAAAACGTCCCACAGGGAAAATCAGAGAGAAGAACACAAGCACACGCCCCACCACACCAGGAGGAGGGGGAGGATCATCCCGAGGAGGGATGAAGGCTCCATATTCATTAGGTTTTTGTGACGGAAGATCCACCTATTTTTTTTAGCCGTCATGATCAAAATATAGTAATAGACAAGTCCCTATAATTTTACTTCTTAGGCAAAAACATAAATTTTAACGAGTGAAGACATCTATTATATGAGATATTGTGCATGTATTAAAAAGGGGGCAAATCCCCTAATTTAATGAGGATTAAATGGGCTCCTTTTAAAATTAGAACTTAGAAAATGGATATTGTGTGAAATAAGAATTATAAAGAAGTTTTTTTAATTAAGTGGTTTGTAATTTAATAGTGAGGATGATGGTGTAAAAGATGCTATCAAGGTACAAATCTTATGAGGTATAAAAATGGACAAATCCAGGATCATGCCTTTGGTAGATTTGGTGGAATATATACCCCTCAATCATCGACACTAAACCAAAGAAGCATTAGGGACGAGGTTAGGAACATGCTTGATTGAATTAGGTGGAATTGATACCCCTCGATCCTTGGCACTAAGCCAAAGAAGCATTTTGTATAACTAACCCATGCAAAAACTAATAGTTTCAATAAAAAGGTATTTCCTCTTTTAAAATAAAAAAGAGATTTAAAACTTTATTTATTTATTTTGGAGCCACGAGCATGAAAATTCCATTTTCGAAAACTTTTCAAAGGCAATGTTGTGTTGGATGATGATGGTTATTATTTTGGATGAAAATCAAGATATTTTGAGAAGATAATATAATACTCTTAATTGTGCATGTTGTCCATGTAAGTTTGGCATGCGATTAAGTAGTTAGAAAATGTCAAAGTGGAGACCAATCTCTTAAGCGGAGACAATATTAAATATCTTGAAGCTTATGCACACCACAAAAAAATTAAACACAGAGGTAGATCAAAATAATGTCGCATATTATTCAGCTCATAAATAATTATAAATTCCCAAAGGACATAAAATACAAGGAGGTGGTGTAGGTTTGAGAGGTGGTTACAAAACCCCAAGAATGTGGATCAAACAAATTCCAACTAAACTCTTAGTTGTAGATAATATCTAGATAAATTAGGCCTAGTGTGAACACTCAACTCCAACACCCTCTCTTAAGTGCAAAATTGGGAGTGAGAGAGAAAATCTAGGAGACAAATTTAAATATAATTCCCTAATTAGGTATCCATTTACAACTAAGCTGGAAAAAAGTGTTACCATGGATGAAAATATGTCATTAAGGTACCCAAAAATTAGTAAAAAACAAAGTGGAGAGAGCAATATCTTGCTTTGCAAGGTATTCAAGAAACTCATACAATACGGTAAAAAAATGTTTAGTTTGCAATGTATTTTAGATCCACTACTCGATCACAAAACTCAAACAATTGACATTGTAATACAACATAACAACTTCACTATAGGAGGAAAACTCAAATACTAATTGAAGGATACTTTGAAGTAGTGTCGATAGTGCAAATAACCATCAAACTTAGTTCGATCTACTACCAAAATAAAATGTCACAAACTAAGAATACTTTGAAGGTGAAGACATGAGACCCGAAAGTAGGTTCAATACCACAACCCCATATTGCTAAATGGGTGAAGTGACACTACAAATTTGTATGAGTGGATAAAACCAACTACTCAAACACTAAAGCACCGACAATGGGCTTCACTAGAATAACTCCACTATAAAGAACACCATCCGAAAGAGGAGAGTGGCTCTACAAGTGTAAAACAAACAATCTCAAAACAATGAGGATCATTACAATGAAGGAGGAGCAATGAGTAGATCAAGAAGTGAATAGTGGAGGTGCCACGCCTGTACTACCCATGTCCTCCTAAATGCAAAAAAATTCAAAGAAAAACATCTCATTATCGATTGTAGGAAGACAAGTTCGGGACATACAACACATAAGGTGAAGGGAATATTTGTTATGATAGGTTTGAGATAGTTCAAACTTCACCTTTTATTTAATTTTAACATTTTTTGTATTTTCCATCACTCTTTTCACCTCAACCTAGTTTTTACATTAGCGCTCGAAAATATGGAAGTCAACCTTCTTCAGAGGTTATTCTGTATTACATTTTTAATGGTTTGTGTTTAATTGCAAAGTAGGTGTTCAACATTCCTTTGGTGCATCACCTTTTTAGTTTAGGTTTATTTTCTTGCATCTTCTTAACCTTGTCTCCTTGGCAAGTTAGAGTAGGTTTTAGATTAGATCCTCTACAATTTGAATGTGTGCATTTGAACAGAGGAATAGGAATCGACCTTCATCTCGGAGAGCTTTCTCAATTCGCAAAGTCCACAGTTTGATAAAAGCTCTATGTTATGCAATCACACTGAGAGTTTCAACCTATTGAGTTACAGACATTCATGGGTCTTTGTGATTACACATCAACATTCTCCGTAGGATATATGAACTCCCATTTAGAGGAGTGGTTATAGGAGTTTGAATAGGATCCCTTATTTTTAGGAGATCCATTCCTACATATTTGTAATGCTTATATTGTGAAGATATTGAATTGAATTTTATTTTTGATTGAGCATGTGCTCTTCATTGAATATGGGGTAACTCCACAAGAGAGAAAAACTAGACCTATCTCCACAAACTCTTCTCTTGGTATGAGATCTCCCAAAAAACTCGCTCTTGGCATGAGATCGCCCAAAAAAATTACTCTTGGCGTGAGATCACCGAAAAAACTCACCAACGACATTCAAATCCATCAACTCCAAGCAACACATGATAATTTTCTATCTCATACTCTCTCATACATCAAGTGCATACTTTCCTTTACACACTCTTTACACACTCTTTACATACTTATACACATATTACTCTAATTTTTCATATACGAAAATTTGACTACTTTCTCACTCTTCTTTTACAGGTCTATCCTTAATAACCAACAAGAAGCAACTCACATCAGCAAGCAAAAGCTCCAACAGGATGCTACTACACATACAATTCACCCCTATGGTATACTTCCCTTTCCTAGTCTCCACACTTCACATTGCGATCATTTCATGCTTCACTTGTCCACTCGGAACACTATTGACTACACTCTTCTCTACAAGATTACAAGGTACACATCTTCTATCTACTTTATGCTATCGAGTATTCACTCAACAACATAAAGTGGGGAAAATGTAGATACAAAATCTATGCACTTGGGTACATTTATAGGTCCTAAAGCATATTAATATATACATGATTCCTAAGCAAGAAAACTAGTGGTTAACAACTCCTTTTGGCCTTTTTGCTTTATCTCTTGTCTTCTTTTGGTCTTACACATCTTACATCCCTACCAAAACTTAACTTATTTATCTTTTATGTAACGACCCAAAAATCACACACACGAACAACACAAGAAAAGATATGATATATTATATATATATATATATATATATATATATATATATATATATATTGCTGACACATAACATGATGCAACATGTCGTCACCAAGGATACAACTAACACTTTGTGAACAACTTGATACTGAGGATGGCCATAAAGGCAAAGCACGGAAACGTTCACACATATCAAGGACAATTTACTTTTCTTTTTGACAGACAACATAGAAGTCCAATAATGGTAACACACTTACATTTAGGGCCAACCACAAGGAGATATTCTTGAGGGTTATTTATTTTAAAAGGACATATTGCAATTCTTAGCTTACGTTTTCAAGGGGGCTCAAGATATGATTCATATGATTCAACTTGCCAAGCCAAGTTTATTCCTTTGACACGAGTAATTATCTTTAAATCTTCTCTATTATGACATTTATTTGCTTAATTCGTTTATCAAGAAAAATGAGTAATTAAATTCCACAAGGCCATCTGCTCACCACTAACACTACTAAGATTTGTTCTTGCCACAAGACAACATGGTTTTAAGTTCAACACACTTAAGAGAAGTGATACAAGGTGCCTTGGAAAAGGGTTAGAGGGAGAAAGTGAGATGAAACATCTTTAGGACCTCATTAGTTATTGCGCGTATTTAAAAGAAGCTAGGGCTCTTAACTGAATTATCAACAACTTTACTTAGGCTTCGCTAAAAGAATTTATCAACAGAAACTACTTACTTTCAAATAGGCTGAGAGATAAATTGTGTGGTTTCTAAATTTTCTTCTCTTACTTGTTAAATCTTATTAGAAACTAACTATTGTTTTCCTTTAGCTTGTTTTAGGCGTTCACCAAAAAAGAGTAGTGTTCACTAGTTTAGCTAGGGATATCAATTTATAAAAATTTACTTTACAAGGATAGTTTCACCTTTGAGTACTTCAGGAATCTCTTGTTCTCAAGTAAGTCATCTCTACATTAATTTATCTGAATATACATATATTTTAGTTAACTTCTATAAGGGTTAACCATTCCATTTAATTTTACTTATATCACATCATTACAAGGTGTCAGAGAGTTTTGACTTAACACTTTATTCTCAAAAACAAGGTTTTACAATACTTATGCCAATGTAATGATTGAATATCATATCTCACCAAGGTAAGTAACTAGTCTAACAACAAAAGGGAAGAACACTTCACCACGTAGTTTCGAACATACCAAGGCAAGAGATCTTCTAAACTCCTTGCAAGCAAAGTTACAAAATTTACACCGCATTGAACTTTCTACAAGAACTTCATAATTTGAACTGATGAAACTTTTACACTCTTTTCTTTAATCTACTCGCATAATCCATCTGCACAAATATTATCTAGAGTCAGTTCGCTAGAACTGAGCATGATAAGATATAAACCTCTCCTAATAACTTATGCCATCTAGTATTTAAATAAATGAAAGTTTGCAATACTCTTTATCAAACAATTTCTAACATACATTTAAAACTTAACCGCACATCTCATGATAATGCATTTCATACTCATTAATGTTCACTTCCTTAAGATCTGCTTACATAAGAACACCATTCCAAGAGACTAGATATACAACCTTAATCATGCAATTAATCATACTTAAATTACAGTAAATAATAATGATGCTCACCTAATACCCTCGACCTACTTCACATATATAAGTGTCTAACAAGATTATCTTTCAATTAAATAAAAGCACCAACGACATTAAGTTTATATAATAAATACAAGTATCAATCTTACATTGTTCATCGATATTACCCAAGTATCAAACCTTCATAGATAATCAGTGGTATGTAAGTATAGTTTGGATATTTATCCCGCAATTTTAAGATTATAATTATATTAACAAGGATTCCACCAATCCACAGGTTCATGTATTATTTAGGTGTCCTTTTGGTTGCTTATTCCATGTCTTTATATATTTCTTCTAGTAAAAGAGTCCAACTCATAAGAATGAGTTATGACCGACAATACTGTCATCTGTTGGTAATATGCCAAAGATACATTTGACTAGCTAAGATATGCAAGCGCAGCCCAAGCCACTATGAATGCAAGTATCAACATTATCTCAACTCCTAATAAGATGCGAGTATCAATTTTTAGCTAAACATAATAATCATCGTAAATAACTGAAATATTCCACTCGTTAACCAAGCATTGAAATAACATATTTATCCTTACCGGTTACCTGATAACATAATATACCCTGTTATCTAATTCAACCTCCACTTGCATACCCCAATCTATGGGTATTAATAATTGTTCTATAAAAATGAAGTTAAATAATTTCAGGTGGACTTATATCCTTATCATCATATATGGTAAGCAAACCCATTATGGTAGCATCACCTTTACTTAAAAGGCTATGCATGACTCCATTTTAGGGTAGTTATCTTAACTTCCCTATTCATCTGTTTTCCTACCAAAAGTCTTTCGACAAGCTTCAAGGTCAAAGTATAAGATAAATTTATAATTTTATATTTCAAGCGTTGCCTGAATTCGTATGCATGAGGGTATCACAAATCAATCAAACTTGAAGAATGTCGATGTATCCAATATTACTTTAACCGATCCAAAGGTCCAAGTAGTGCCTCAAAAATTAAGCCAAAGAATTATCCACACAGGATTATGACTTGCGTGCATAACATATTCGTAAAGGTCATAGAAAACCCATTAACACATGCTTCAGGAGGGTTCCAATCTAATAATAAGCTCATAGTAATAATAATAGCAGAGGGCCTGGTGAGGGGTTTTCCATAATCCCCAAGGTAAATGATAATCGAATGACTCAGATGGAGCTATCTAGAAAGACCAATTAAACTAGTATGACTCTCCAATTAGAAGCCCCCAATTCTAAAGGGGTTTATATCGTTATCAAACCACATTAAAAGACAAACATAGTCTTCCAAGAAAATTCCCGTTTTCAAGCCATGTTCTACAAATAAAAAACAATACAAGGAATATTCTACATCTCATACACACACCACAATATTTTCTACAGAAACCACTGTTCACAGGAATAATCATGGAAAAATGATAAACCAACTTTATAAGATCGATAAGCGAGAATCACTGGAGAGATTTCTTCTTGTCAAATAGTAATTAAGATAAACGGGTAAAAGGGGAGAGAGATCAGCTCATGCAATTATAATTATAAGTCATCCGAAACCCATCTCTACAGAATTCAAACAAAAATAAAATTTGCAGAGATTGATTTACCCAAATACTAAAGGAAATAAATTATTAAGAGAGAGGGTTAGGGCTTATCATGCCTGTTTGGGGCTTCCTCAATGCAGCCACGTCGAACCAAGGCTCCAGCAGCTACAACACATTCCAAAACATTCCTTCTCCTCAGCACGTAGATCTCTTATGCAAGCTTCATGGCGCCAGGAGCACACCCAAAAGTCTGACTTTCACCTTCCCATTGGAGTAACAAAACCCACACAGATACCAAACAAAAACGCTCATCTGATTCAAAAGCACATCTGTCTTCTTCACATTGCCTCTGCTTGAAAACTCGGTGATTTCCTTCCATCTTCAGTCAATTTTAAACACTTCTTAATGAGAAGTCTCCAAGTCGACTTTGTAGCATAAATACGAAGTTGAAAGCAAATTACGATAATGCACCTTTTTACAACGTTCAACATCTCAAATCCACTCCAAGACTATTAACCCCTAGCATCATTATTACATGCAATTCGCAGACAATAGATAATCAATCAAATCAGAAGTTGCTGCCGAATCTATTACTCCACTTGTGTTGTTACTGCACCCTGCAGATACTTTGTACCAGTTTTGACACGGCTAGAGATAATGTCAGAAACTAAAATCAAAGTTGATTCATGTTTACCATTGGAAGTCTCACCCATTATAGCTTGCTTCAATTAACATCACTTTTATCCTCCACGCTAAGCAAAATTTCTTTGAAGCATTTTGTCAAACAGTTTGCGCGTAATCTACTCCAACGACGTGAAGCAACATTGCCCAACATTGGAAAGGATATTTGTCGAGACGATGAAGCGATTTTGAAGTGCTCTTGATATTAAATACCCGCAGCCTCACCGCCACTCAAGCCCTAATCCTCCTTGCAAATAACTCAACCCAGCTCGTTTCGGTTTGCATAGGCTGCATAGTAACTCTGTGCTAAATATGGCCATTGCTGCAATTACTGTAGGTTTGGCAAGTTTAATTTGTACCTTGTTTTTCTTGATAAGCAGAGTGGCGAGAAAGAATAGTGGAAGAATGGCGCCAGGACCAACTCCTTTGCCCATCATCGGAAATCTCCATCAGATGGGAAAGCTTCCTCACCGTGGTCTGCAACAGCTTGCAGAGAAATACGGCCCGATAATGTCACTGAGACTGGGCAGCGTTCCCGCCTTGGTCGTTTCTTCTTCTCAGGCGGCCAAACTGCTTTAAAACCCACGATTTGGTGTTCGCAAACAGGCCAGTTTCTGCCGCGGGGAAATACATTTTCTACGATCAGAAAGACATCATTTTTGGATCATACGGGCCTTTCTGGAGAAACATGCGGAAGATTTGCTTGCTGGAACTGCTGACACCGAAGAGAATCGAGTCTTTCAGATCTGTGCGAGAGGAAGGGGCGAAGGTAATGATCCGGTCGATTTGGGAGGAGAGCCGACAGGGAAAGGTGCAGGTGGACCAGAGCGAGACCGTCGCTTCCTTCGCCTCCATTTTCTCGAACAATCTCATCGCCTCCTCGCAACGCCCATTCTAAGCATAACCTCCAATCACATACGCATCAAGGGTTGTATCATCACGCTGAAACTGAATTTTTGAAGCTCTGGAGTTGCAGGCGCAGCCATTGCACGCACGAGAATAGGTTTCGATGGCCTCTCTGCCCATGCAACCATCCCAGGAAAATATCACGCTGGCCGAGGAGGATAAGCAAAGTCAAACAAGGATTAAGGAAGATTTGCAAATCGGGGTTAGTAAATGCGGGCAGACCACCACAGTAAGAAGACTTCATCATGTCGACTTTAATGTCTCCATCCTCCACGCATGATCGGGAGATAATGCCGACCTGCATAAGGTAGGTTGGGGGCATTACATTTTATGGCCTCGACATTAGTGCCCATTTAGGACACAAGCGCCAGGCGCTCTGCTCCTCATGGGAGGTTTCGACCCTCTCTATACTTTTCTCACCCTTTTGGGTCTCTTTTATTTTTTGGGTTTCTTTTAATACTTTGGGTTGGCCTTCCAGTTGTCAATTATAAAATTCAAACAAGGGAATCATATATATACTTAGTTATTGCTCCCAAATAATTGTTCGAGCACTAGCCATATCTACTATCACCCAAGCTTGCATGTAAAGGCACAATCCCATTACAAAGCATCCATATAACACATCCATACAAGGGACAAGGGCTACACCACTATACATACACAAAATAGGAGGGGAAGTCTATTCTATTTCATCTCACACATTTGTATACTTGGAGCATTCTAGATCTAGCCCGCTATCATAGTGCAACTTGCACAAGGGAAACCTATGGCATCATTACACACACATTCACACATAACCACATGGAGTCTAACATGTAGTGCAACACTCGGTACTAAGTTCACTATTCGGGTGACCACTGGAGTTAGTTTGACTCCACATTATGCATATTATTTTATTAGATTTGATGTGGTTTATGGACATGTGCGGGAAGAATTATTTTTACTACTTATGGTACAATCGACGATATAACACCCAATCCAAAGTGACAAAAACAAATCAACAACGAAGTTCTTCTTATACGTAAAAGGATAGAACCTAAGCACTTGACTTGATACTAACACCTAGATCAATCACTAGCACTTGGGCACTCCTATCCTCTCGTGGGAGATCTTGTCCTACACATTTATGAGCTTCTAAAAATCTAGTGAGCCTTAATGAAAGGCGATTGCAATATTCTTCAACAGTTCTCCCGCCTTGATCATCTCAATATCAAGTGAAATCAGCTAAGTCACCCCTCTCTCTCTCTCTCTCTCTCTCCATTGCTTAGGGTTTCACATTATTTCTTGCTTGTTGATTGTCCATTTAATGTATATTATCATTTTGTATCATTTAGTATAGTAGTTACTCTAAAATATATATTTAGTTCAATTTAAATTAAATCATATACTTATTTTTGTAGGAATTATCAAGTATGGATTGGTGAAATAAAATGGTTTTAATTTTTGAGGGAAATCAAGAAGAAATTAGATTGAATATTAAAAAAATGTGAGGCTAAATTAAGTGATTTAGACAAGAATTTGAAGGTTTTTTTGAAGATATTGGAGGGATTTTGTAAAATATTATAAGAAATTATGTGATTTTGAAAATACATTGAAGAAATTTGAGAGTAAACCGAATGAGTGAGATTAAGTTAGAATATTTCAAAAAATTGAGAGGAATTAAGTGATTTTGAGAATAGGTTAAAAAATAAATTGAATCATCATGAGTAAAAATGGAGGATTATGAGATGATTGGGAAATGGATAAACCAACACAAACAATTGATCTTTTAGAGAATTGAATATCTCTTATATCTCATACAAGGATCAACGATCATGAATTTTTTTAATCGTGTGCTAACATGTTCTCTTGAAGTGTTTGGCATGTGGATGGTTCACTATTCTAACATTGTCATTATCTTGGACATTTAAAGTTTCTTCTTCATTAAAATCATCATCATCAAATGCATAATCGATATTCATGTCATAAAATCAAATAAACAATTCAAATCTACAAATATATAATAAATTTAACTTTAAGAAATATGAATAAATTGAAATTTTAATACATCAGAAGCTTGATATAACCCTAGAAGATGTAAGACAATGCGGTTTTGGGATCAACAAGTATCGATTTTGGGAAAATTCTTACTTTCTTTGCTCGTTGTTTTTGCTTGCATTTTCTTATGTAACCGATCTCTAATGAAATCACCTTGTTTTATACATGGTGGGTGACCATATGGGTCACTCTAATATTTTAATTTCAAATGCCGACCCTTGTGAGAATCCTCCATGCATTATATTTCAAATATAATTTATAAACAAATCCATATAGACTTTGGTGGGTTTTTATTAAGCTTGTTTCCTCCTTAATATTATAAACCAAACATGATAGCCATTTCATCAATGTGAAAAATTAATAGGTGGTGGTGGATGATGGACATAAAGAGGTATATACTGTAGACAAAATATATGCACTTGGGTACATTTCTAGGTCCTAAAGCATACTAATATATAAATGATTCATAAGAAAGAGAACTAGTGGTTGATAACTCCTTTTGGCCTTTTTGTTTTATCTCGTCTTATTTTTGGTCTTACACATCTTACAACCTTGTTGAAACTTAAATAATTTATATTTTATGGCCTTAGACACACTAGCATCTAGTTAGGACACAAGCGCCTGTGCACTCCGACAATGTCTATCCTTTTCTCACCCTTTTGGGTCTCTTTTACTTTTTGGGTTTCTTTTAATATTTTGGGCCGATTTTCAGTTTTCAACTACAAAATTCAAACAAGGAAATCATATATATAATTAGTTATTGCTCTCAAATAAGGGGCCAAACACTAGCATTATCTACTATCACCTAATCTTGCATCCAAAGGAACAAAATAATTACAAAGCATCCATCTAACACATTCATACAAGGGACAAGGGATACATCACTCTGCATACACAACATAGGAGGGGAAGTCTATTCTATTTCATCTCACACATTTGCATACTTGGAGCATTCTAGATCTATCCCATTATCATAGTGCAACTTGCATAGGGAAACCTAGGGAATCATTACACACACATTCAAATAAATACATGGAGTTTGAAATGTAGTGCAATGCTCGGTATTAAGTTCACTCTTTAGGTGACCTTTGGGGTTAGTATGACTCCACATTCTGCATATTTTTTATTAGATTTGATGTGGTTTGTGGACATGTGCGTTAGTCAATTTTTTACAGTTATAGGTAAATCGATGATCTAGCTTTTGATCCAGAGTGAGTGAAAAGGAAATAAAAAATGAAGCTCCTCATATACAAAAAAAGGACATAACTAGAGATCTTGACTAGACACTAGCGCCCAAATCGGATCACTAGCGCCCCTAAGCGCTCTTGTCCTCTCCGTGGGTACTCTTGTCCTACAAATTTATGAGTTCAGAACCTCTAGTGAGCCTTAATGACACTCTTTGTCATATGTTTGCTTTAACAATTCTCTGCCCAAATCATTTCTAGATTGTGTGAAATCAGCTAAGTCACCTCTCTCTCTCTCTCTCCATTTCTTAGGGTTTCACATTATTTCTTACTTGTTTCTTATCCATTTATTATATTATCATTGTATATCATTCACTATAGTAGTTACTTTGAAATATAGATTTAATTCAATTTAAATTAAATCATTTGGTGAACCCATATGCTCAAACCCTACCTTCCTTCATGGCCTTCTTTTTATGCCCATCACCCGTAGTGGTCATTTTGGTCCTCTTACACACGTTGAGCTCCTCCATCTTCTCTGTAGGATTTCTAAACCAATGGATTCCTCTTGATAATCCTTTGATCAACTCAACCCATGTTCCTCTTGAAAACATTGAAGCTTATAATAGTGAACACTCATATGATGAAGACACCAATGTTGATCAAGAGCAACTTGACAAGCTCACTAATTTTCGTTCTTCTTTATGCGACCACCCTACACATATTCCACATGTCCTAAATGATCTACTTGCTGAAAAACATGCTCAAGATGCTACCTCTCACCTCTCGTGGGTTCCTCCTTGGCTGCCATGGCCTCCACACCACCCTCCACTATTCCTATTTCTATAGCTACAACTACCACTCCCCTCCCTCCTCCCAATACTTCCCACACACAACCTGGATTCTCTTCGGGAACTCATGACCTATCTTATTTATACCATGATTTACAACCCCACATTCATCAATTACTGAGGCTACTTCACATTCTTCTCCATCTCAAGATTGCTCGTTGCTCCTTCATAACCCTTTGCACCTGGCTATTTCATCTTATCTTCTCCCTCCCAACTTCATTGCACCTAAGGTTCTCACCTTCAATGGCCATGGTGAACCTCAGGAGCACCTTTGATCCTTTCATGTGGCATGTCTTGACTATGTAGACGATCTTACATTATTGGCTAAGTTATTCCTCAAAGCTTACAAGATTACGCTATGTGATGGTTTTATGATCTACTTGTTCATTCAACAACATCTCTTCACATCATTAGCTGATGCATTCCTTTCTCACTTTTCTATAAATATTAGTACTAAGATATCCTATGCACAATTAGCTCAAATCAAACAAGGATCCAATGAATATTTTGCTAGACTATGTCTTGCATATAAGAACAACCTTTCTAAGATGACCAATGTTCTAGTTGATTCAAAATTGCAAGATATTTTTATTCAAAGTCTCTTATCTCCACTTCAAGAGAGTGTCATCTTTGAGAATTCTCCCTCCTTTGATCACCTATGCCATACACTTAAGTTGTGTGAAAGCAAGCTTCTATCCATGGGAAAATTGAAGTATTCTGATACTTCTTCATCCACATCCTCTAATAGGTTTCAAGCTAAATCTACCTTCAAACCCTCTGCTAAGCTTAATGAAGTTAAATCCACTATTAACATTGTTTCTACACTAGACAAGATTCAATTGCAACCCACAAAGTATAATTTTACTAAGCTACCTTATGCACCTCATTTCCTATTACTGTAACTTATCGAAAGTAATCTCATTACTCTTCCTCCACCACTCAATATCGATCCTTCTCACCCGCATGGCCAAAATTATGATGAAAATGCACGTTGTGACTATCAATGTAATGGGAATTCTTCTAATCGCTTGCTTTAAGCTTAAACATCTCATTCAAGATCTTATTGATAATAATGCGATCGAGCTCCCTGAGCCATCTACTACTAAACCGGTCAATGAAAATCAAAAGCTAAAAATCTTCAATGAACCATTGCCCAAGCATGACAAACAAGCTACTGATTCTTCTACAAACCATGCATATCATGCCGTACCTCCTCCTTCCTCAAGGCCTCTTGATTTTATTATTGCTACTACTGTTGATGTACCACCACCAGTCATCACATTTTCGAATCATGATTACCATGCTACATTTTTTTGATTTATTGCATATATCCTTATATCAATAATTATAAAATAAAAATATTTTGATATATCCATCGACCCTTTCTCATGTATGCTCGTGGAACTCCTATTATCAAATGTCCAACTTCCCTAATCACATTTCTAGTTCCTAATTCTTATGGTCATGTCATGCTTCCCATTACAGTTGGGCCCCTTACCATGCTTACACCATTCCTTGTTACATCTGAAATCAAATCTGTGACATGATCTTAGGTCTTCCTTGGCTCCGCACTACCCAAGCTATCCCTTCCATGCATCACTTATGTCTCAAGTTCATCCATAACAAACAAGTTGTCACTATCAAAGGTATTCCACCACGTACACCATTACCTCAACCCACTCTTACCTCTATCTTCATGCCCTAGTCATGGCATATCGACTCTATTATGCCTCTTAAATATAAATCTATCTTTGCACGTAACTCTCCTATTCACACACAAAGTACCTCACAACCATATTGTCCTCATTGGTCCATTAGTCCACCTCATCGGCCTAAGTCCCCTACTCAAGAAGCTCTTTCCCATAAGTGTTCTCCAACTCCCTTACCACATCAATCTCTTTCATGTGCACATAGTTATTCTCCTACAAGACCGGCACTAGATCATGGTCACATGTCATTGTCTTCTACGGATATCATGTGGGCCCACCCTTTCCATCATCGTTAGATAGTATCCTATCCTTCACCACACTTATGAGGGATTACACTCCCCCTCCATCACTATTAGCTATCTCTAGTAGCCACTCACAATGGTATCTTTACTACATTTCACTCTCCTCGCTTCATGTCTATCTTTTCAAGCATTCTCACATATTTGGTACACACATTATACCTTCATTACTTGATGAAACACTCTAGTGCTATGGTTCACACTTGAATGTTGAGGGAACAATTCATCAATGAACCTCACATCATCTACTCTTGCTACACTTTGAGATCAATACTTCATGATACATCTTTCATAACATCTACTATTCTCTCTTACTCCGTGCTTCATGACTATCTTTCCGAGCATCACCACATCGTTGGTTCACATACTTTCTCCTCATTACCCAATGACACACTTTCTTGTTCCATGGTTCATACTTGACTATTGAGGGGAATTCTTAAATGAACCTCACATCACATACTTTTCACACTCAATGCTTCATGATACATATTTTCTAGCATCTACTCTCAATCACACACATAACACTCATTTCCCTGATGACACACTCTTGTTCTATGGTTCATTCTTGACTATTGAGGGAGCATTTATAAATGAAAATCATCTCATACACATCATCTGCTAGGGGGAAAAATGGCTCCTCCTCTCTTCACATATTGCACATCACAACACACCATCACACTCGCATAAAATTTGCATATCTTGGTTGCATTTACTCTTGTTAGCTTATTCTACTTACATGTTACACTTTGTTTTCCATGCTAGTTGGATTCTTAGTATGTCAATATCTTTTTCTATACACACATGCACATTCACTTGGTATCTTGAAGTGAATGCATGACTTTTACAGATTTTCACATGATGCATGATGATTGATACTACTCTTTACCAGTCCCATCGAGGCTCTGAGGGCATCTACACTTACTAATCACATACTTTACACACTCACAGGTCCTATAGTTACAATATTTTACTATTACTTTACTTTTTGTTGATATATACATGCTTTGACATACTACTTATATTTTTAACATACTAATGGGTGCTTCATGTGTAGCATTTACTTTACAGGATCAATACAACCATGGTTATCTATCACTTTTTTGCTTGCTTACTATTTTTGTGGGCTATGCCTTGTGTCTTTTTGATCATTGTATGCTTTTGGCCACTTCAGCCTGATTATCTTGTGATATTGTGAGCGATGTCCCATGTATGAAACCCACTTTTCGTGGTCCACTTTAACTTCCTAGTTACTTGTTACATTGTCTTCTATTGCATGCTAGCTCATTTTCACTAACACTTGTTACTAGTCCATCTTGTTTACATGTGCCTTAGTTTCTACCATGCACATCCCCTACCCCCTGTAGGTATCAAATATAGATGTGCATATCAACTTCAGGTCCTATCCTTTGGGTGGCATTCTACTATAGTTGTCATCACATACACCCCAAACAATCAGGGGCATATATTAGGTGAACAAATAACCCCTATAACATCTCAAAGCTCTAAAACAAAGTAACACAACACAATACAAAATCAACACATACACATAATTACAGATTGGCCAAAACAATAGACTTGTGTCCAAAACATAGAGTAGACACTAGTGCCTAGTCCTAGAAAATAGTAGTGGGTGTTTGTGTCCCCCTGTGCACTTATGTCATAGGGAAAAAATAGTCAATTTATTAGTTCAACACAGTCTCCAAAAGTTTACAACATAGCTCTCAAGTAGCTTGGACACTTGCATCCAGCTTCGATTACAAAATATATTCAATAATTAGTTACAACAGAACAACAAAAAAAACATGAACAAATCGAGGATGTATAATCTACAGTGGTTTTTATTAGGAAGCATCAATGATGGAGAGAAAAACTAGACCTCTCTCCCCAACACTCTTCTCTTGGTGTGAGATTGCCCAAAAACTTGCTCTTGGCGTGAGATTGCCCAAAACACTCACTCTTGGCGTGAGATCATTAAAAAAATTCACCATGACATTCAAATCCAAGAAACACATGATAATTTTATTTCTCATACTCTCTCATACATCAAGTGCACACTTTCCTTTACACACTCTTTACATACTTATACACATATTACTTTGATTTTTCATATATGAAACTTTGACTAATTTCTCACTCTTCTTTTGCAGGTCTATCCTTAATACGTAATAAGAAACAACTCACATCTACAAACACAAGCTCCAATAGATACTATGCATACACTTCACCCCTAGGGTATACTTTCCTTTCTAGTCTCCACACTTCACATTGCGATCATTTCATGCTTCACTTGTCCACTCGGCACACTATCGGCCACACTCTTCTCTACAGGATTACAAGGTACAAATATTCTATCTAATTTATGTTATCGAGTATTCACTCAACAACATAAAGGTGGGAAAATGTAGACAAAAATCTATGCACTTGGGTACATTTCTATGTCCTAAAGCATACTAATATATACATGATTCCTAAGAAAGAAAAATAGTGGTTGACAACTCCTTTTGGCCTTTTTGCTTTATCTCTTGTCTTCTTTTGGTCTTACACATCTTACAACCCTACCGAAACTTAACTTATTTATCTTTTATGGCCTCAGAAACTAGTGCCCAGTTAGGACATAAGCGCCAGTGCTCCTTGTTCCTCTAGGCGCTCCGACCATCTCTATCCTTTTCTCACCCTTTTGGGTCTCTTTTACTTTTTGGGTTTCTTTTAATATTTGGGTGTCGACCTTCCAGTTGTCAATTATAAAATTCAAACAAGGGAATCATATATATATACTTAGTTAGTTATTGCTCTAAAATTAGGGGCTGAGCATTAGAATTATCTACTATCAACTAAGCTTGCATCTAAAGGCACAATGAGCATTACAAATCATCATCTAGCACATCCATACAAGGGACAAGGGCTGCATCACTCTCATGCATACAAACATAGGAGGGAAATTATATTCTTTTCATCTCACACATTTGCATACTTGGAGCATTCTAGATCTAGCTTGCTATCATAGTGTAACTTGCACAAGGGAAACATAGGCATCATTACACACACATTCACACATAACCACATGGAGTATGAAATGTAGTGCAACACTTGGTACTAAGTTCACTCTTTGGGTGACCACGTGGTTAGTTCAATTCCAAATTATAAATATTTTTTATTAGATTTGATGTGGTTTATGGACATGTGTAGGTAGATAATTATTTTACAGGTTATAGGTACAATCGACGATCTAACACCCAATCCAAAGTGATAAAAGGAAAGCAACAACGAAGCTCCTCCCGTATGTAAAAGGAAAGAACTTGAGGACTTGACGATTTGGACACTAGTGCCTAGATCAATCACTAGCACTCGGGCGCTCCTGTCCTCCGTGGGCACTCTTGTTATGCACATTTATGAGTTCCGAAAACTCTAGTGAGCCTTAACGACACTCTTTGCTATGATCTGCTTTAATAGTTCTCCTACCTAGATCATCTCCAAATTGTGTGAAATCAACTAAGTCACCTCTCTCTCTCTCTCTCTCTCCATTGTTTAGGGTTTCACATTATTGCTTGCTTGTTGATTATCCATTTAATGTATATTATCATTATATATCATTCATTACAGTAGTTACTCTGAAATATAGATTTAATTCAATTTAAATTAAATCATATACTTGTTTTTTTTTTTTTGGGAATTATCAATATGAGAATTGGTGAAATAAATGGTTTTAAGATCTCATAATATTTTAAATAAATTAAAATTTTAAAGGGAAATGAGAAGAAATTAGATTGAATATTAAAAAAATTTGAGGATAAATTAAGTCATTTGAGAAGAATTTGAAGGATCTTTAGAAGAGATTGGAGAAATTTTGTAAAATATTAGAAGAAATTATGCAAATTTGAAAATACATTGAAGGAATTTGAGAGTTAATTGAATGACCGAGATTAAATTAGAATATTTTAAAAAAATGATAGCAATTAAGTGATTTTGAGAAGAATTTTAAAAATAAATTGAATCATTATGAGAAAAAAATGGAGGATTATGAGATGATTGGGAAAAGGATAAACCCACACAGAAAATTGATCTTTTAGAGTTGAATATCTCTTATATCTTATATGGATCGGTGATCATGAATTTTTTTAATTGTGTCCTAATAGGTTCTCTTGAAGTATTTTACATGAGGATGGTTCACTAGTCTAACATTGTCATTATCTTAGACATTCAAAGTTTCTTTTTCATCGAATCATCATCATCAAATGCATAATTGATATTCATGTTATAAAATTGAATAAACAATTCAAATATAGAAATATAAAATAAATTTAACTTTAAGAAATACGAATAAATTGAAATTTTAATACATTACGAAGCTTGATCTAACCCTAGAAGATGTAAGACAACGTGGGTTGAGCAAATTGTATTCAAGTAAGCAAATTACAATTTTATCAAGCGGCATAATACTACGCAATACACTAATAACATATAAGTAATAAATACATGCATGATAAATTAAATACAAAGTGATAAGCATGGAATATTTGTATACAACATTGTAGAGGTCACATCAAAATTTGAACCTGTAAGATCATGCAATTAGAATCAAGATGATCATAACCCATGATTTAGAATCTGATTGGAGACTACTATTTGAACAATATGCTCCACTCATGGTAATGTATAAATTGTGCATTGTGTTGAAGTTAAGCTATTATTTGAAATTGAAATTTGGATTTTGACCTTATGGTTTTTCCCCTAATTTCACCCTTTGCTTCCTACACGCTAGGATATCACAACCCCCTTAAGTGTTAATGAAAGTAAAGTGGTTTTTAGGCTTGGATGTTTAACAAGAAGTTTTTTTATAATCCCCCTTAAGTGGGAATGAATATGTTGAAAAATAAAATATTGCATGACAAAAATAAAATTAGAATGTGGGTAAGTGCATGAAGTTGGGGGCCAAAAAGTGGACAAAACCTGAAAAAATCATAACGCGTATGCGTTCTATTATAACACGACCACATTTTAATTTCCTAGGTTTGGAATTTACCGAACCATAACGCATACGTGTTATCTCTGCTATAAATAAAAAAGAGGCCCAAGCCTCTATCATTTCATCTCCCTTAAACATGAGTTTTGAGCTTAACCGTGCCCTCACGTTTTGTCATTTAGTTGGATCTCAAGCTCAAATGATCATCTTTGGATCACCAGGAAGATCTGAATCGATGATGGCACCACGAGAGAAGAGGTAGGCACAATTATTTTCTCAAAATTGCATTGAAATATGATAATTATAGAGTAGAATTTGAATTGAATACATTTTTTTATTGTTACAGTTCGAGGTCAAGGGAATCAACCACAACCAAACCTTACTTATTCCTGTCATCCCTCCCAACCCTCCCACAATTGTTCAACATCCCCTAGGTAGTCAAGAAGATTTAGCATCCCACATAGTTGAAAATAAAATTGAAATTGAGGATTTAATCAAAAGAATGAGGGATTCACAATCTATAAACCCCCACCGCACCTCTCTTGCAAACACATTGGAGGCATTACTTTCTTGCTCAAGTTGACGCGACAACGAGGAAAATTGATCGTTGGACAACTTACAAAGAGGGTTGTAGGGTTTATTATTCCAACAAATTGTCATATGTGGATGTAAAGAAAAAGAAATTACAAAAGACCTCATATGTGCCTTATTCATGGACCCCGCACTAATTTTCCTGTTCGTTGTCATGCAAATGATTTCCCATCCATTGGTGTAATAATAATTTGATTAAAAATATTTTTTGGGACCGATGGTGGATGGTGTTTGATTTTCCACCTTGCAATAACAACGAGGTGCCACTATACTTTCTAAGGAAACTCTATTGCGAGTTTATCCTCAACGAGATCCCAAATTATTTTGATTTATGAGATTTCTAGGGCCGAGGAAAAGGATGCAGATAGGATCTACCAGTGCACAACATGCACCTATTCAGCAGGGTAGAGTCCCCACATAGAATCCCCCTCACCCTGAGACTGTCCCTCTAGTAGTGAAGGAGACAATAGATATTGATACACTCCACGCGCTTCAGGGGCTATCTGTGACCCTTGTTCGACATACGAGGGAGATTTCTTGAGCCAGATGCTCATGGAGGTACACAAAGTATTCCCTCAGGGAGTACTAGCATGAGGCCACATCTTTGCTCGTCATGTGGTAGCATATGTTTGGGGCCCGAGGAGGATGATACTTTCATGCGTACTGATTTTGGTGGAGTTGGTGCTAGGGGTGCACACGATAATGTCACTATGTCAGATGCCTTTTTGAGTGAGACATTTGGATTATAGTCATCGGCGTCACCTTCAGGTATTTGTTATGTTTTATTATGTGTGTTACAAAAAGTTTGGAGTACTTGATTTACTTATATATGTTAAATTTTTGAAATAATTGTATTTGTACATGTACATGCATTGATATTATAGCACACGGGAGGCACATCTTCATCCCAACCATAGCGGAAAGCACCATGTGCTACACATACATTCATAGAGGTAATTTAGAATGTTAATTGTGTAAAATTTTCACACACACACACACACACATATATTTGAAGTCAAATATATGTATGTTCTTGTATGTTCATCTAACTCACGTGATACATGTTTGATAAATATGTTGACTTCACTAGACACCCCACCATCTCTGTGACAAGTAGAGAAAGGTGTTGTCATTGCGATTTCATTTGCACAACAACTCACTGAGGTATTCAAACAACATGTAAATTTTGTTAAATTTCTTGTGTAATTCATATTATGTTAAATTACATGTTAGTAATGTCTTTCATTGTAGAATTATTAAATTATGTTAATAATGTCCTTCATTTTGTATATGTAGGAGTTACCTGTGATAGGTAGTAGCCCTATTCATTTGATTCACATGTGTGGCGGGGTAAAAACAATAGTTCTATATTGATAAAATTAGTTAAAATATTGTCATTACACATACATGTACTTAGTTCTATTTTCGCTAATTCTGATGTTAGATTTTGTGATCTTATGTGTATGTAGGGAACTTCAACCCCTCCATTTTGACTTCGAGGGCATGGAATCCTCCATCTCATCGTCTTCGTACCCCCGTTCGTACTCCAAGAGCTCCCGATGACTCATCTGAGCGTGAGATGCAGATTCAGCGTGATCGACAACTTGCGGTAAGTTTGTGTATTTATGTAAATACTTTCATTCTAGCATGGTCTTAAATACATGTTGAAAACATATATAAATTAAGTTTTGACAAAAAAAACATTGTTTGCATTTACAGGTTCATCTACAGGTGCTAGTATTCAACAAAAGAGGACTCGTAGCATGGGCTCGGACGATCCAAAGTCATCTCATAGATCTCCATCTTCGTCTAAGGGAGGGCCTTCTTTGAGCAAGGCCAAGAGAGGGATAGATTTTGATGATTAGGAAATATATATGTCTTACATGACATTTTTTTGTATGCCTATGTGCATGGCATTGTATGTACGCCTATATGGCATTTGAACTTGATGGTATATGACCTATTTGGGCATTTTTATATTTATTATGCACATTAAAATACTATTTGGAACTTGATATTTTTGTATGAGACCTTACATTTCTGAGATTATTTTTGCATGAAACTAATATGATGTGCACTTGACAATATTTAAGACATTATGGATTATTTTTTCATTTATTGGTGATGTACATGTACTAGCGTTTTCAATGTATAATATGCATCAAAATTTGGAAATCAATATTTATATAATGTATGTATATAAAGAGTTACCTAATATGAGTAATTATTCATTCAATTTATCAATGTGTATATGTGTATTTACCTTACTTGCACTTCTTCTTGCTCATGGTCTCTTTGTATTGGTTCCTATCTTATCATGCACCTACTACATTCTTCAATGCTTCTTAGTCTTCTCCCTGTTAAAACACCTGAGAGTCGTCACAATTTGATGTCTTTCATCTGTTGATATTTTGAGAATGTCTCTCCATATGCATTACTCCAATGCTCGAGAATGTCTCTAGATGCAATGACATTCTGATTTAGACACTCAATGATTCTTGATTGTCTAATCCTATCCAATTCATGTTATTACCTTTAAATCTATAGGAATTTCAAGTTATTTAGAAATCACATCACACCCTTCACTAGGCTTGATGACTACCCCTATATTTTTGAAGGCAACTTTTGAAAGCATCCATGGGTTTATCATAGCATAAATTATCAATGAATGGAAGGTCACTAAGCCGTAGGCCAAGTTGACTCCCATTTAGAACTAAACAAGAAAGATTTACTAGGCGATTGATAACTCCTATGTGTTCTTAGACATTCCCCTATCAAATTCATTCTTAAGCCAATCTAGTCATTAAATAAGAACTCTGACAAGTGTGTATTTGGATCGAGAGACGTCTCTAGGTGCCACGGAGTCTGAGAAATAACATGTCGAAGATATAGCGTGTTTTGGTCTCAAGGCTCTTAAGGGACTACACCCGGACAAGGTATCCTGGAAGCATGGGGAGCGTAGGAAACCAAAAAGACACCTCCCCTAGTGTTTACTAGGCCATACAGATGTGTATGTGTAGTCGTTTTGGTGCCAAGAGCTTCCATTTGCAAAGTATTGCATCTGAAAACCTTACACTGACTCAAACTACAATATTTCACACGTTTGCAAACAATAGGACATCGAGAGAACCGAATGGAGATGGATAAAACCACGAGAGAATTTCATAGAGGGCCCTGACATGGAGGTTTCGATTTGATGAGACGTCTCTAGGTGCCACAGAGTCCGAGAAATCACCTGTCGAAGATATAACGTGTTTTAGTCTCAGGGCTCTTAAGGGACTACACCTAGACGAGGTAGCACAGAAGCACAAGGAGCGTAGGAAACCAAAACGACACATCCCATAACATTTACTAGGCCAGGCCATCATGTGTGCATGTATGCATATTCGGTTTGACGCCTTGAGATCTTCTGTTTGCAAAGTATTGCGTTTGACAACCTTACACTGACTAAAAATGTAGTATTTCACGCGTTTGTAAACAATAAGACAATGAAATAACCGAATGGATATGGATAAAACCATGAGAGCATTTTGTAGAGGGCTATGACATGGAGGTTTAAGATCTAACGAGACATCTCTAGGTGCCATGAGTCCGAGAAATCACTTGTCGAAGATATAGCGTGTTTTGGTCTTAAGGCTCTTAAGGGACTACGCCCGGACGAGGTAGCCCGAAAGCATGGGGAGTGTAGGAACCAAAAAAACCTCCACTAGCATTCACCTAGCCACCCCAATGTGTTGGTGTAGATAGTCATTTTGGCACCCGAGAGCTTCCGTTTGTAAAGTATTCCGTCTAACTGATCCATTTTTACACAATCGACTCAAACTACACTGTAGTATTTCGAGTGTTTGCAAACAATAGAACATTGAGAGAACCGAATGGAGATGGATAAAACACGAGAGGATTTTGTAGAGGGACTTGACTTGGAGGTGTTAGATCTAATGAGACTTCTCTAGGTGCCACGGAGTTTGAGAAATCACCTATCGAAGATATAACGTGTTTTGGTCTTAGGGCTCTTACGGGATTATGCCTAGACGAGGTAGCTTGGAAGCACGTGGGAGCACAAACCAAAACAACACCTCCTAGCATTTAGCCATACCCCCGATGTGTTTGCATAGTCGGTTTGGTGCCAAGAGCTTCCATTTTACAAATTATTACGTCACGACAACCTTACTGTTTTGACTCAAACTACACTATTTCATGTGTTTACAAACAATAGGACAACGAGAGAACCGAATGGATATGGATAAAATTTGAGAGGATTTTGTAGAGGGCCCCGACATGGAGGTTTGGATCGACATGAGACATCTCTAGGTACCACAGAGTCTAAGAAATCACCTGTCGAAGATATAACGTGTTTTGGTCTCATGGCTCTTAAGGGACTACACCTGGACGAGGTAGCCCGAAAGCACAAGGAGTGTAGGAAACTGAAATGAAACTCCCTAACATTTAATAGACATCTAGATATGTATGCATGGTTGGTTTGGTACGAAGAGCTTTCGTTTGCAAAATATTGCGTTTGGAAGCCTTATACTGAATCAAACTCCAGTATTTCACGTGTTAGCAAACAATAGGACAACAAGATAACCGAATGGAGATGGATAAAAATGCAAGATAATTTTGTAGAGGGTCCCAACATGGAGGTTTTGGATATGACGAGATGTCTCTAGGTTCCACGGAGTCTAAGAAATCACCTGTCAAAGATATAACGTGTTTAGGTCTCAGGGCTTTTAAGGGACTACAGTCGGACAAGGTAGCCCGAAAGAATGGGGAGTATAGGAAACAAAAAAATCCTCCAATAGCATTCACCAGGCCATCTAGATGTGTTAGAGCAGGCAGTTTGGTCTCACGAGCTATCATTTGCAAAATATTGCATTTGATAGCCTTACACTTACTTAGACTACACTATTTCATGCGTTTACAAACAATAGGACAACTAGAACATCGAAAGGAGATGGAAAAACTAGAATAGGATTTCTTAGAGGTTTCTAACATGGAGGTTTTGGATTGATGCCGAGCCATCTCTAGGTGCGATGGAGTCCGAGAAATCACTCGTGAAGATATATCATTTTTTGGTCGGACAACCTTGAACAAAAGTTTATTTTACAAAAACTCATATAACTTGAACAAATGACCTAAACCTAAAATTTTACATAAGAAGCATCATGAAACCTTCCTCTATTGTATCCCATAATTTATAGAAAATAATAGTTCTACATTTTTCTATCCCATCTCATTTACATGCTATAGCTCCGAAAAATATGTAGAATAGTGTAAAGTTGTCCGATGCAATATTTTGCAAACGGAGGCTAATGTCTTGAACCGAACCAAATGTGCCAACATGTTGGGGATGGCTAGGTGTAAACACTAGGGAGGATATTTTTTTGTTTTGGAGGGCAAAGCTCTCAGGTGCTTCGGGCTACCTTATTAAGGCGTAGTCCCTTAAGAGCCCTGAGACCAAAAAACGCTATATCTTTGATAGGTGATTTCTCGGACTCATGTGCACCTAGAGATGACTCGGCCGATCAAAACCCCACATTAGGAAACCTATAAGAAATCCTATGCTAGTTTTTTCCATCTCCTTTTTGTGTTCTCTGTCCTATTGTTTGCAAACGTGTGAAATAGTGTAGTTTGAGTCAGTGTAAGGCTGCCTAGATGCTATATTTTGTAAATGATAGCTCATGGGACCAAACCGTCTATGCCAACATGTTTGAATGGCCTGGTGAACGATAGTGGAGGATTTTTTTGGTTCCCTACGCTCCCGTGCTTTCGGGATACCTCATCTAGGTGTAGTCCCTTAAGAGCCCTGAGACCAAAACACGCTATATCTTTGACAGTGATTTCTCGGACTCGTGGCACCTATAGATGACATCTCGGTTAGATCCGAAACCTCTATCTAGGAACCTCTACAAAATCCTATGCCGGTTTTTTCCATCTCATTTGGTGTTCTCGTTATCCTATTGTTTTCAAACGTGTGAAATAAGTGTAGTTTGATTCAAATGTAAGGTTGTCATTCATGGCAATCACCTAAATAATATAGGTGGTTCATACAATATAGGTGGTGAAATGAGAATTTTAATAAGATATTTTTACAATATAGGTGGTGAAATGAGAATTTATGTTTTTGTTCCTTTCTAATATTTAATTTCTCTTAGCTTCACTTGGCTTTGAGAATAATAAATTCTCTATGACAACGCTAACCACAGTGTGAATGTGGAAGATTTTTTGGCACCACTAACCTACATAAACATGTTAGTAAGCAATTAAATAGAATTTTAAATCATACAAAATTTAAACAAAATCATTAAAGTAAATATTCAAATTAAATTCATGAAGAACATACCTTTGCAAATTCAATCCAATGAACCGCAAGGATCAACTCTACTCTTGACAATAGCAAGAATTGTTTCATGATTTGATTCATGAACCTTCCACAGATTCTTGTTTAATGGCCGAACTCGATATTTGATCAATTTAATATTTGTTGCAAGAACCAAATGTGAATAGTGAAGTATCTTTTGATGTACTTCATAGTCTTCAAAAAACTAAATGTTTGATTTTTTGATAGGATATCATCGAAGCCAAGTTTCAGTGACTACCACTAACCCAATGGGATACTCAAGGTCTTCACCATCAATGACTGTGGAAGATAATTTTTCCCCTTTACACAATGAGACAAGAAGTAGTTTGTTCCCTCTTCGTTAAATTCCATCGCAATAACTGAAAAAAATGCCCTACATCACAAAGTAAAACTGAAGTCAAATTTAAAATACATTAAGAGTTGACCATTTAATAATTTATAAATCTAAAACATGGCATGTACATATATGTATGTACCTTGTTGCACTAAATCAGAGACTTGGTCAAAGTCAAGTGATGTTGTCATTTGATCTGAAGGCCTTGCAAGTTGTAATGCTCGTGGAACTTAATGTGTGTCGAGTGGAATTAGAGGTCTACAAGTCCATTCATCCACCCAATGCTATGAATCACATTCATTCCATGCAAAATCAATGCATGATATACAAAAAATGCCATGCACTTAGTATAAATAGTCCAAACATTTACATTGAACTACTACGAATGAATGCATATCACTTGATCTCGCAACTACTATACAATCTTCAAAGTTTTGCAAGATTTTGTTCCTCTATCAACCAAAAATATCTATAAACAATTGATCTCTCTTGAGATTCATGAACCATATTCTTGACACACCAATCAATAATATTTTTTTACATCGTAAATTTAGCACCATCCTTGAACTTTAACTCTTCTCTTGCAAGTGCTCTTTTCACACTTGCTCCTGCACCATCATGCTCTCCTTTTCCATGCCCCACCTCGGTAAAACTCCATATATAATGTACATTTTTTTATTTTTGCATCCTTCTTAGTCAATAAAACATCTGTGCATTCTTGAATTGTGATGAGTAGTTGTCCGACCAAATGTAATGTTGATTGAAACTAATGTTCTCTCATTCAAGTTCGCATAAAACACCTGGAAACAACTTGTGCATATTCTATAGAATGTGTCGATCATCAATAATGTATAAATGATACTCTCTTAATATTTTTGATCTTTCTCAATGCTTTTTGGAGAGTGATGCACAAAAATAACAACTTGCTTTGAGTTATAATATTGAGACTGAACCTCCATTTGTGGCTGTAATGTGTAATTCTCCGCGAAGTCAACTACTGATACAATATTACCAAGTGGGAATGTGTCCTTTCTTAACTTGAATTGTTCATCCAACCATCGAGCTCTATGTGTGTGCCTTGCATACTCATAAAAAATTTCCTCTTTGAATTTGACCATATATTATATTACATATAATTGTTTTGTAACAAGCTCACACCTCTTAGATTCTTTTCCATATTTTAATTGATATGCCACTGATTTATATTTATTGAAACCAACCAATTATTTTCTATTGAATCTGTACTCTCCTCATGGATACAACTTTTTAGATTTGGCAAGCCACCACATACATTTCACCTTCCATCCAAACATGCTTTGTTATAAAAAAATTGTCTAGTTGATTTTTCACAAATCTTCTTCTCGGAATAAATTCCCTTGAATATTTTGGTGGGACATTTAATCCACACTCCTGCAACATGATGTCAGTATGCAAAACATGATGTATTTGAAAAAACATCATAATGCATTGAAAATTCAACATGATGCCTACAATAACAAGTAGTACGTGAGTGATTGATTTTCACATAAAAGGGTTTGCTCATTTCAAAGAATCTTTGGCTGATGTTAATTTATAGATTTTCATTCTTAAACTTAGAGAACAATTGTGTTTGAGTCATATCTAAGAAATTTTATGCACACGATTCACGATTACGAGAACCTATTCTTCTTTTTACCGTATCTCTTCTATTTGATGACACCCTTGTGTTCTCATTCCAAATTTTTACAATTAATTCTTTTAGATTATCAAATGTATTCTTGAATTTTTATGGAAGTCTGCTAGAGAAAACCCAATAGTCAGTGTTATTGGTGACTCAAGACGTTTATGTCTCTCTATTGCTTTCATTAGTGTTTTTATGTTTAGCTTCAAAGCACTACTTATTTTTCTAATCAATAGCGTTTATTAACTATTTTATCACTTACTATACAATTAGTAAGTGCACGCCGTGTAACATTACTATCTTCGGTGCGTATTTTTCCACCTATAGTTTGGTATGCTTTATGTATGTTTTCAACAATTGATTTTGATCAACAACATTAGATGTTCTTAACCCCGGTGGTCTTCATTATAGATCTCATCTTAATTAATTTCATCAATGTAACAAATAATTGACATCTTTGTGTGTCATTTAAATTCTCAAAGTAATTATCCCAAATTCCACTAGATTTTCTTCTCGCATTTCTTTTAGACATTTTGTTAGGCATTGGTTTTATAATGTTTTCATCAATTTCAATTAAGTGAATTGGTTTTCTTCACAAAATGGAAGGAGGCGTTCTTAGAGGTGAAGATTTTTTAAGGTTAATTTCTTCATTCAAAGTGTTTTTATACAAATTTTCGGGGTTAACATTTGGATTCTTAGGTAAAGGTTCAACAATTGGACTCATATAAATTTCTTCATCCATACCAACATTATCATTTAATTCAATAATATCATTATTCATTCATTAAAATCATTATTCTCTACATTTTCATTATGTATTTCATCCCCATTTTCTAATACATTAGCTACATTTGATATAGCAGATGTACCTTTCCCTACATGAAGTTTTTGCATTCTCTTCAATTTCTTTATTCTCATCTCTTCCAATTTCTCACGGTGTCTTGTTCTTGAATTTCCTCTTGTCCTTAGCTCGAATTTTATCGCCCATGATTAGAAAAAATCAACTAGTGGGGTAGGGGAAAAATGAACTACTAAAAAATCATGTAAGAATGTACAAAAAATTGCAGACCAAACAGAATGTATGCAGAAATCCCATGAAAGAGATGAAAGGGACGTTGGGGACCACAATATATAAACAAAGCATAACATGTATGTGTTATGATTTTTCCCTTTTCCAACACATGCCTCAAGGCTTGGGATCGGTTTGGATCCCAATCCTAAGGCATGGACCTACACAAACACAACAAACCGCATGTTTTTGCAGAAAAATGCAAAAATCCAACTTCCGCCATGATAAATCAACATCAAATGATTGATTTGTTTAAAAAAATTTATATATACCATTATTACGTAAAATAAAGTTTATTATTTGTATAAATATTATTTTCCAATTTTTCTAACAAATATAAGGTTTCATATTATTTATTTTCTAACTATGCCTTTTATAGCTATTTTTGAAGTTTAAACATGTCTATCTTTTGTTGTGTATCTTTTTTTGACTCATCAAAATTGAATATTTTTAGGCACAAACTAGGAGTAATTCTATACATATTAAAAAAACTAATTTTTGATATTTTTGAGGTAGTTAGGGGGGGCATGGTCGGAGCTTTGTTATTTTTCAAAACATAAAATTTATGTACTAAAAAATCTTTAAAAAATACCTCCTAAAAAATCTAAAAAAATTCTAACACAAACTAGATGCTCCTAGCTATCTTTCTACCAAAGGGTTTTCAAAAATACTAAATGGTGCTCAAAAAATGGTGGGGGGCACGAAAGTCACTCTATTATGTTTTTAACAAAAACATGAGCACTTGTTGGTATTTTAGTTATTTGACCCACTTAAACTTATCATTTTCAATAAAATTTAGTATCTTAGAAACTAGACTCAAAATTCTATGATTCATATTTCTACAACATCTTCCAATTTTGAGTGTAACTATTTGAAAAAAACTCATACAAGTTGTAGGTTTTTATTTTTTGAGAAAAATATGCCCACTTTAGACCCCCTTTCCCCTCGGCTTGGTGCACTTACCCATGTGTATGAAAATTGTTCAATATAAAGGTGTGTGACTTTAAACAACAAAAAGAAGAGAAGAAAAAATGTGGGTGGATTTTTGTGCAATTGGCCAAATTAGGAGAGAGAAATGAATGGTAGGACTATAATGTAAGGTTTAAATATGCCCTGAGCACTATAGGTGCTAGATGTTTTAGCGCCAAGTTGGACCTTTTTATATAAAATTATACATTCATAACATCTCCTCTATACATCATCATCCCGCTTGTTAAATTTATAACATATAACTATTTTTTTAATAAACACACAATGTTTACCACAAAATTTATGTATTTTTAATAAATACACAATGTTTACCACAAAATTTACGTATTTTTAATAAACACATTTTTTATCACAAAATTTATGTCTTAGAATATATTTTAAAAAATAAGTTCATAATTTGAAGTGCAATTCAAACTAATGGCCTACCATTTATTACGCGAAAGGTGTTCCAAATGGGAATGAGGCTTCCTGAAGTGACAAATGTCGAGAAAATAAAAGGTGAAGATTAGAGTGCAGACGAGCCATTCTCGGGGTTTTGTAAAGGAAGAGCCATGTACCAAACATGATTACTTGTGGATTGGATTCTTCTTACTCTGATTCGACCCCATCCACCGTATCGACAAGCGTAGCGTATGAGACAAATTTTTGTATGTATACTAAAGTTGCTAAGCTAATTGAAAGAAACTAACACCTAGTAGTCTCAAAGAAAAGAAAAATCTACCATTAACATCATGATAAGAGCTTAAAGGAAATAACTATTCTAATGCATAAACATGAATGAACATCTAATGCTAAACCATTCCTACTCTTATAAATGTATGATTGCTTTATCAAATTATGAACCTATTTAGATCATAAGCAATCAATTTTTGTGTTGTCTCTAGATGAGGAAAGGATCTCACTAAAATGGCTACAAAGCCATGTTTAGATCTTCCTTTACTACTCAAATATGAGAGAATGGATGCAAATATGAAGTAGCTATTCCAAAAATGGAGAAGGCTCTTATCATAAGATTATAGATTTCACTAGCAAAAGTGTGGTGTTTGTAAATGTGTAAGGTGTGAAGGAAGGGGTAGGTCCTTTATATAGCTTTCCAATTTGGGAGAAGCTTGCAAACTAGTGCATGTGGGATAAATGATAAAGTATATTTAGAAGAAATAAGATTGATTAGAATTAACAATTAACAACTCATGGGAGTTGGAGATGATTTAATTAATAAACTAGGATTAATTAATAGGCTATAATAAGCTTACAAAGCTAATTAGAGATGATTTAGAGGAAATATGTATGATTTGGAGGATTTGAGAGGGGGATTTAACCAATGCGATGGTTTATTGACTAAATACAAAGTTAAAAAGACTTAATTAACTAATGATAGTTAATTAATTGATTGAAAGAGGATTATAACTAATGAAGTATCGTTAATTGGCATCCGGAATGGGAGAAAGACTAGTTAATTAACGAAGTGTCATTAATTAAACAAAATGGAGGGAAACATTAATTAATTAGAGGAAAATCACCAATTATAATGGAAATGATGGGAAAGAGGATAATTAGTGCAATGTTAGTATTAAAACTACATAAGCGGATTTTAGGTGTTTACATTTACCCCTCTTTGTGGTGGTGTAAGTGACGCCACTTCAAAGATAGTAGACAATTACAAAAATTAAATTTTGAAGGAGTGGAAAAAAAATTTAGTAGAATGAAGGATGCCCCCTCGAGTGTCGATGGGGTGATGAAAGAGGTCGATTGATGATCTAAAAAAAGGAAATAAGAAGAGTCGACACAAGCTTAGGAGGCGAGTATACAATGTGATAGAGGGGAAAGAAAAACCGTGTTTTAACAAATAAAATAAACAAGGAGGGGAGGGGGATAAATATACTCTTTATTTCCTAGGTGATATTGAAGAAAATAATATGAAGAATAATGGAGATGACGAGAATGGAAATATCTTTCATCCAACTTAACTCAAGAGCAAATTTGTTTTATCATTTTGCTTTTTACGATATACGTCATTGACCCTTTATTATATATAAGCATACAACGAAAGTGTAAAATAACATGAAAAACTAAAATAATAACATTTTTATTGCTAAAATAATAACTAAATGTAATATACATAATGTAATGCAATACGAGAAAGTAAACAAGCTAACTTTGACAGGAAACAAATAAAAATTTTAGGTGTTTACATTTACCCCTCTTTGTGGTGGTGTAAGTGACGCCACTTCAAAAAAGTAGACAATTACAAAAATTAAATTTTGAAGGAGTGGAAAAAATTTAGTAGAATGAAGGATGCCTCCTCGAGTGTCGATGGGGTGATGAAAGAGGTCGATTGATGATCTAAAAAAAAGGAAATAAGAAGAGTTGACACAAGCTTAGGAGGCGAGTATACAATGTGATAGAGGGGAAAGAAAAACACGTGTTTTAACAAATAAAATAAACAAGGAGGGGGAGGGGGATAAATATACTCTTTATTTCCCTAGGTGATATTGAAGAAAATAATATGAAGAATAATGGAGATGAAGAGAATGGAAATATCTTTCATCCAACTTAACTCAAGAAAGCAAATTTGTTTTATCATTTTGCTTTACGATATACGTCATTGACCCTTTATTATATATAAGCATACAACGAAAGTGTAAAATAACATGAAAAACTAAAATAATAACATTTTTATTGCTAAAATAATAACTAAATGTAATATACATAATGTAATGCAATACGAGAAAGTAAACAAGCTAACCTGACAGGGAAACAAATAAAAACAAACATACTCAAACAAACAACGTGCAAGACAATTGCACCAATGTTTTTATTATTGAGATTCATTTCTCAAATGTTCGAGTTAACGACAAGGGTTAAAAATGGATCCCCAACCAAGGATACATGCGAGGTGAATATACAAAGGACACATGGGTCCTATGGAAAACAATTGTGCACCTGTGTAATAGTAGCAAGTAACTTGTTGTGCAAGGGAGTACATACATAGTAAGAAAACCAACTTTGTTAATGAAGGTAGATCTAGATGATTCACGAGTCATTTGTGAGAACAATCAAGGACTAAAGAAAGATGTTTTGTAGGAAAAATTTCGATGTTTGAGGATGATGTGTCTGATAAATGCTTCATCTATGTGCATGATTTTTTGAAATTTTACATTTTTTTGGATTTTTAGATTTTTTAATGATTTAACAATTTTTTTGAGTTTTTAAATTTTTAGGAAGAAAATGATGTAGAAGAATGATGATATTATAGTACATCACCAAAAATCGCTAGGAAGCAAAAACATGCCCTGTAGAAGACAAGGTCGTCGGAAGCAAAAATATGCCCCAACACAACAAAAAAATAAGTGCGTGAGCGTAAAACTAGATGTTAAGGTAGGTTAGGATTATGCCAACGAAAAAGAGTGAGCAAGTGAAGAAAAGTGCGTGTTAGCGCATGATTGTGCTATGGCGAAGATGAGCTAGTGCAAAAATGGCTTTATGCTAGTGCAAAATTTGTGTCTTATAAAATATTTAGAAGAAATTTGAAGAATTGTATAAAAACTTAGGGATGAATAGAAGAATGTAGAATAAATTAGAACACCTTAGGAAGATATAATGAGAAGAAATTATGTTAAATGAATGCTTTGTGTAATCTTGCAGTCTAGATTACATAATTTGGAGGTGCACAAGCAACATGGGAATCTTCGAGCCTATGAGAAAAGGTTTTCACGCCTAGAGAAGATTTTTTTGACTACGACATTGGGACGCTATAGGACTCTCTTATATTACACAGATGCCCACATTATGTTGGATCACGACCTCTTGGATGCCTTAGCAAAGAATTTGAAGAGTGAGAGCCAAAATTTTAGATTGTTGACCGATGAGATGACTATGAATCTAGAGGATGTATATCAGATCCTCATAGTGTTGATTCAAGGGAACTTGATGATGTATGAATGAGATCACCACCGGATAATAGATTTCATTTGGGACATGTTTCTACAACGAGACATACCTCAATAGGGTATGACAGTGCTTCTAAACAGATGATTCGAGGATTGATGGATTGCACATATACCCGTATACTTGATGGATCTTGTAAAGCAGCTACTTACTTGAAAAGACTGGCACACACTTCCCACTTGGTTTGATAAGAGTAGTGCACATGATTATGGATACAGAGGTCTTTTTCCGGGTCAATGTATACTAGCCCACATGTACTTGGGATTTGTATTTGATCACATATAGATGTATGATGATCTTGGGGCTTGTCACATTACTATAGATCCTGGGCATAGGAATATATTATGATCGGGAACCTACATGGAGTGTTACGAGATAGGGCTCCGTGATGAGCCCTCCTGCATGGGATGGGAGCTAGTGGGCGAGGACGCCAAATCACACATGGGTGATACCACATATTATAGACTTGCCTTTGATGACCTACAACTTCGTATGATTACTTGGCATCCCACCGAGCGTGCCAAATGTATGTATGCTTAAAATTTATATGCTAATTGAAAGAAACTAACACCTAAAGCAGTCTCAAAGCAAAGCACAATCTACCATTAACATCATTATAAGAGATTAAAGGAAATAACTATTCTAATGTATGAAACATGAATGAACATCTAATGCTAAACCATTCCTACTCTTGTAAATGTATAATTTCCAACAAATTATGAACCTATTTAGATCATAAGAAATCATTTTTTTGTCTTTAGATGAGGAAAGGATTTCACTAAAATGGCTACAAGGCTATGTTTAGATCTTCATTTACTACTCAAATATGAGAGAATGGATACAATGGAGAAGAAACTTATTATAAGATTATAGATTTCACTAGCAAAAGTGTGGTGTTTGTAAAGATGTAAGGTGTGAAGGAAGGGTGTAGGTCCTTTATATAACTTTCCAATTTGGGAGAATCTTGCAAACTAGTGCATGTGGGGCATAGGATAAAGTTGATTTAGAAGAAATAAGCTTGATTAGAGGAGTTAACAAGTGATTAAAAACTCATGGGAGTTTGAGATGATTTAATTAATCAACTAGGATTAATTAATAGGCTATAATAAGCTTAGAAATATATTTAGAGATGATTTAGAGGGAAATATGTATGATTTGGAGGATTTGAGAGGGGGATTTAACCAATAAGAGGGTTTATTGACTAAATACAAGGTTAAAAAGGCTTAATTAACTAATGATAGTTAATTAATTGATTGGAAGAGGATTATAACTAACAAAGTGTCGTTAATTGGCATCCGGAATGAGAGAAAGGATAGTTAATTAATGAAGTGTTGTTAATTGACCAAAATGGAGGGAAACATTAGTTAATTAGCGAAAATCACCAATTATAACGGAAATGATGGGAAAGAGGATAATTAGTGCAATGTTAATATTAAAACTGTGTAAGCAGATTTTATGTGTCTTTATTTGCCTCTTTTTGGGGTGGCATAAGAGACGTTACTTCAAAGATAGTAGACAATTACAAATAAGTAAATTTTGAAGGAGTGGAAGAAAAATTAGTAGAATGAAGGATGCCCCCTCGAGTGTCGATGGGGTGATGAAAGAGGTTGATTGACAATCGAAAATAAGAAGGAAATAAGAAGATTTAACACAAGCCTAGGAGGCGAGTGTGCAATGTGAGTGAGGGGGAAAGAAAATTCGGTGTTTCAACAAATAGAAGAAACAAGGAGGGGGTGGGGGATTAATATAATCCATATTTCCCACGATATTGAAGAAAACTTTGGAATAGAAGAAAATGATATGAAAAAGAATGGAGAAAAAGAGAATGGAAACAACTTTCATCCAACTTAGCTCAACAGAAAATCTGTTTCATAAATTTTCTTTATGATCTACATCATCAGACCTTTATTATATATTAGCATACAACAAAAGTGTAAAATAACATAAAAAACTAAAATACTAATATTTTCTCATTCTTAAAACACTAACTAAATGCAAGATACATAACGTAATGAAATACAAAAAGTAAATTAGCTAACCTAATAGGGAAACAAGTACAAATACAAATACTCAAACAAAGAACATTCAAGACAGTTTCACCAATGTTTTGTTATTGAGCTTTAGTTCCTAAATGTTTGAGTTAACGCTAAGGGTTAAAAGTGGCACCCAAGCTAGGATACATGCGATGTGAATATACTGAGAGGACACATGGGTCCTATGAAAAAGAAATTGTGTACTATGTAATAGTACCAAGTAACTCGTTGTGTAAGGAGTATAGACATAGTAAGTGTAGATCAAGAATTTCGCGCTTGTTACCTGTCCAAGTTAATGCACCAAACTAAACACAAAAACCCTGAAAAACTCCAATAAAATCGATACCTGATGGATAAGATCCGAAGATGTAGACAAATGAGGAAGCCGATGTAGATAAGACGGGCGCACACGAGCAACTCGCACAATAGATCCGTGTATCCTGCAAAACACCGATGCTTGACAGAAAAAGACCACGTTAAAAGATATTTAGGTGGACTGCCCGAGAAGCGGGTCCGGGAAGCGATAAGCTTCCTCGGCGGATGTCAGTCCACGTTTTCAATTAAGAAAAGAAGCATACATGATAAAAGATGTAAGTAAAAATCTAGATTTTCTGATTGCAATAATAAGACAGAATCTAAACAGCAGACAGAAAGTACAGAAAACAGGGAACTATGAAATAATGCCGGATTTGTGTTACCTGTATCCCTTTTACCTATCTGCAGGGAAATCGGCGTCGACTGGGTAGAATCGGCGTCGATTGAGACGGATCGGCGTCGACTGACTAAGATCGGCGTCGATTGAGACGGATCGGCGTCGACTGGGTAGAATCGGCGTCGACTGGAGGCAGATCGATCAATCAGGGACTGTGCGATAAGATTCGGGAATTGGAAGGTGAATGTGGTCTGCTGGATGTGCCGAAGTTGGCGAGACACTGGAACAGAGTCACCAGATGATAGATGGTGGTGTGCGATGCTGATGTGACAGGGACAGAGTAACGGTGCTCCTCTCAGGGATTGATTCGGACAGGATCTGCCCTAATTTGATACAATTGATGCTAAGAAGATCTCTCTTTCTCACAACCTGTATCTCTCTCGCTCTCTGTTCGTGCGTAAGTGCTTCCTTTTTTCGTCTGTTCACTTTTTCACTCGTTCGTGGTCTCTTTTTCGGTCCCTAGAACTGAGTTCTGGACTCGCTTTTATAATCGGCGCCGCTCCTAGAAAATCGGCGCCGACCATATGGGTCGGCGCCGATCGCGGAATAGACTCCGAGATGGCCAAAATGAGCGATTTCAAGAAAGATAAGATTTATCCCGAATACGGGAAATATCCCGCTTAGGGAAGAGGAAAAATAGATGTGATACATAGATAGAATAAATTTGGGGTAGATAAGTGATTAAGATGCATGGGAAGAAGCGTAATCAAATATTTAATATTTAATCACTCATGGGTAAGATGTGATGGGGTGAATTAAATTTGGAATAAGTGATTAAATCACCAATTGGATAATATCCCAAGGGGATAATTGGTGACGTAAAACGTGCCCCAGGTTACCTAAGCAAGTAAATGGATGAGAGGGACACTAAATTGAGTAACCAATTTTAAGTGTCTACATTTTGCCCCTTTTTGTCAAGTAACTTGCGATAAGCAAGGTTATGAGACAAAAACAAAGGGATGGAAGAAGGGAAGAATTTGTGATGATGTGATCCCCCTCAAACTAGGGATGGGATGGATGATAGAACAGACGATCCCAAGTTTGAAAAAGGTAGAGGAAAAAAGCAAGGTGCCCCAGTCGGATGCCTAGAGTAGATCTGATCATTGATGACGCATAAAAATAAATAAAAGGCAGCAACCTAAGGAACTCACATTGGTAGGGAAAACTAGCCGGTCTCCTCATGAGACGACGTTAGTGCCTACAGACCCATGAGGGTAAGGAGAACTGCAAAATAGTCAGCATCTAAAGAGAGACACATTGGTAGGGACAACTAGACGGTCTGCAAAGCAGACGACGTTAGTGCCTACAGACCCGTTTAACTCTAAGCTGCCAGAAAGTACGAGTGTCCCACGCAAAGGGAACAAACCCGAAATAGACAAGGATAAAAAAATGTGCCAAAAGGCAAAATTCAGCACACAACAATGATCAGATAGATAAGTAAGAAAATATGGCAACCAAAATAATCGGCGACCAAAATAATCGGCGACGACTATAACAAACGGCGTCGACCCAAAAAATCGGCGCCGACCAATCCAGGCACATATAAATATGCGAACGGAAAACGTAAACGATTTATTTTCAACGTGACGATTGATTCAGAGAGAGACAGATTTGTGATTTGAGCATCATGGAAGCCTCTGGGAGCGGTCAGAAGCGCAGGAGGACACGACCTGGGGTAAGTGGTCATTCTTGAACCCACTTTTCTTAATTTTTTTTTTTTTGTTTGATTTTTTTTTGCATGGGAGGCCAGGGTCGGCGAGGCCGATATGTGGGAGCGGGTCCCATTCATACGGATATCGATGCAGCGATTCGGCTTTAAATCGATGACAGTGTCGGCCATTACACGCCATATAGGCGGGATAATGAAGAGATGGATTTGCCGATTTTGATCCCTACAGACGCCATGAAGAGAGGCCCCACCCTCCGCATGCTGATGATGACGCTGGGGTGGATGAGGGCTAATGCGGAGCATGGTATGTTTTTGAGCTTCCACGACATCTCCCGCCTCTATAGATGCTTGATGAGGAGGACATACGTGCTACTCTTTTGGATAGATTAGAGGAGAGCATGCCACCCTCATGCGAGACACATCGTAGCTAGCCGGAGGAGACTCGGGGCTTTGACGGAGGAGAGGATGCCACGAGATTGTGGAGAGACACCGCTCACCGAGAGCGAGATGGCGATCCAGCCAGACACGGACCGCTACTTTCTAAGACAGGAGGCCCTCGGATGGCCAAGATGGGAGACAGTGCACCCATGAGGTAGCACATGTGGTACGACCCTAGGAGGGGCACCACCGATGGCGCCAGCAGTCCCCAAGCATTGAGATCACGGCGAGCATCTACGAGCACGAGTGCAGTGAGCCCGAGCACGTGCAGATCTCTCCTAGGCCGAGGTGAGATACTACGAGGATGCCCTAGCGCAGCATGCCCCAGATGTGCCTCGATACGGGGTGAGGAGGAGGGCAGCGACGGCTACGGCGAGTGGAGCCTCAGGCGGAGGGAGCACTGGGAGAGATCGAGGTGGGCCGAGACCTCCAGCAGCAGGTGCATCGAGCTCGATAGGCGGCGGTCAGGAGAGACAGCCAGGTGCAGAGGAGGGTGGAGGAGATAGTGTCCTCCACGCTTCAGATTTTACTATATAGAGATTTGATAGATTTTGTATCTGTATAGTGATGTAGCCTCGATTGGAAGGCATTGTTTAGATGGCTTGATTGAAAGCCACCCATTTTTGTACAGACACATATGTATATATAGATTCATTATTTGTCATATAATTGTACTCATGCTTTTAATTTTGGATATACATGGATAGATGGATATAGATATAGACTGATAGAGGATAAAATAGATGTGATTGGATAGGTATAGACTGATAGATGATAGAAATAGATGTGATTAGATAGATTGATATGTGGATAAAATAGATGTGATTGGATAGATATAGACTGATAGATGATAGAAATATATGTGATGTGGATATAACTTTGATATGGATGATAGAAATATATGTGATGATGATAGATGGATGATGTAACTTGGATGTACATGTGTTTGATGTTTGGATTAGATATGGATAGATATAATGTACCTTGGATGTACATTTTGGTGGATAGATTGATGGATGTGATTGATGTATAGATTAGATATAATGTACCTTAGATGTACATATTTTAAATATTTTGATGGATAAATAGATAGATGTGTTTGATGTATAGATAGATGTAATTTTAATGAGAAATGAATAAAGATAGATGTTTTGATAGATAAGAGGAATTTTGATAGAAGATAAATTGTGATTGAATTAACATGTGAAATGTCAATTTAACAGGATGCAAGAGCCAAAGATGTAAATGGAAACAACCGTGACTTAGAAGAGAAGACACTCGGAAAAGAAGGGAAATGATAAGTCGGACTTCCAACCGACCATAGATAAAATCCAGATAAGAAACCGAAAGACCAAGCATACAAGGCCCTATATAAGATTAAAATAAACCTGACACTAACTAGTCGCAAACCAGATCTAGGATAGAAATGGAAAGAAAAGTAAGTATCTTGTCGGAATTTACAAGGGACAGGATACATGTCCATGATAGGAAAATAGGATTCTCCATATGATCGACAAAAGGTCTTAAATCTCAGCTTCATGATTTTGACAGAAAAGCAAACTGATCAATGCGGGAAGTTTGCTTGATATGGAAAGACTGATCGATGCGGGAAGTCTTTCAGTGATGCTAAAAAGTGTATAAACTGACTGGAAGGCTGATAAATTACAAGAAGCCTTGAATATTTCTTTGAGAAACAGCCGTCCTTCAAGGGAGCGGTCTGTATTTTGAATTTTAATGATAGCCATCCTTCGAGGGTATGGTCTATTTTCTTTTTGATTCACTTGATAATGTATGGATAGCTGTCCTTCAAGGGATCAGTCTATCTTTTGGATAGCATCTTTTTTTTTTTTTTTTTTTGAAACTCTTTGGAAGAAGCTGAGTTTAGACCTAGATAGATCAGATGGAGGGGAAGAGAACATAGAAGAACATGTACTCATGCCCCGAGTAGATCCAATTAAGATAAGTACTTGGGACAGATGAAGTGGTGATTAAGGTATTCCTACCATGAGGAGGAACATATCCAAAAGAAACGTGCAATGAGTAGAGCCGCGATACTCATATTTAAGGTAGACGAGGCAATAGGCGGAGAACCACATGATTTCAAATCACCACAAAAGTAGATGACTGGTTATTAGGACGGATGGAAGATCTGAGTTGCGACTAGATTTGTGTAAGATAGATTTTAACAATAGAAGGGCCGTAGATGCAAGGCATTGAGAGGTTCCGCCTCAGGTACACCATCCATGGAAGATAAACGATAAGCCCCAGACCCATATTTATGAGTGATAATGTAGGGGCCCATCCAGTTGGGAGCAAACTTACCACGTTGACTTTTTTCGAGTGTAGTGACATTTTGATTTTCCTTAAGAACAAGGTCACCAATTTTGAAGTCACGGTGTTGCAAGTGCTTGTTGTAAGCACGTTTGACACGCTCAAGATAGACCTGATGATGCTCAAGAGCGTTAAGATGCCGCTCATCTAATAATTCAAGTTGTGTTAGACGATTTTGACGATAATCCTCATCGGAGACAAATTCTCTGAGAGAAACACGGAGAGATGGGATTTGGACTTCCAAAGGAAGGACAGCCTCAGACCCATAGACGAGAGAGAAGGGAGTAGCACCAGTAGGAGTACGAATGCTAGTCCGATAAGCCCAGAGAGCAAAAGGGATATGTAAATGCCAATCCCTGCCAGCTCGACTAGTTACCTTTGCGAGGATACTACGCAAAGTTTTATTGGACGCTTCAGCCTGACCATTAGCTTGAGGATAGTATGGAGAAGAAAAACTGAGTTTGATATTGAAAGCGTTGCAGAGATTCTGCAAATCAGCGTTCTTGAAAGACTTACCATTATCTGTGATTAGCTTATGTGGAACGCCAAAGCGACAAATGATGTGTTGATAGACGAAATCAACTATGGGTTTAGCCTTTGTTGAAGAAAGAGGGATAGCTTCTACCCACTTAGTAAAGTACTCAGTGGCAGTAATGATAGAATGATGACGCTGTGAAGAACGGGGATTGATGAGACCAATAAGATCAAGACCCCACTGCGAAAAAGGCCACAAATCCGCCGCAGGTTGCAAAGCCTGACTAGGGATGTGCGTGAGATTGGAATGTTGCTGACACTTGACGCACTTCTTAGTGTATTCACAACAATCTCGATTAAGAGAAGGCCAATAATACCCCAAACGTAAAATGCGCTTAGCTACAGCTAAACCACTAAAATGTCCACCACAGATACCGTCATGGACCTCCTGGATGGCTTTAGATGATTCATGGGTTTTGAGGCATCGAAGCAAAATACCATCAAAGCCGCGTTTGTAAAGAATCCCGCCTAGGATAGTATAGCGATTGGTGCGTTGGACAAAAGACCTTCTACCATTGGAAGTCAGATCTGGAGGAAGGATCGAATGAGATAGATAATCAACAATCTGTTGATACCACTCATCCTGGGTATGGGTTGTGACAGCATTGATTGAAGTTAGTTGCCCAAGATAAGATGGTTGATCTAATCGTTGCACAGCCACATAAAGACGCGAGTCTTCGGTAAAAGGCGGGATAAGTGAGGCTAATGAGGCCATGGTATCCGCGAATCGATTTGCAGTGCGAGGAATGGCTTGGATGGTGAACTTATCGAAAGATTGGAGTTGAGCAAGAACGATGTCACGATATTTTTGAAGGATATCATTCTTACATTGATAGACACCCGTGACCTGATTAACGATGAGTTCAGAATCACCGAAGATGTCAATATGACGAGCGCCGAGATTAATGGCATTTTGAAGACCTAAGACAAGAGCTTCGTACTCAGCCATATTATTGGTGCACTCAAAGTTTAATTTGTGTGCAACTGGGATAGGCGTACCCCAAGGAGGAATCATCACGAAACCCGCACCTCCCCCTTGCTGGCATTTGGATCCATCAAAGAAGAGCTTTACTTTAAATGGAGATAGACCAAAATCAATTTGTTGGATATATTCATCGGGGAATTGAGCAAGGGGATCACGAGTGTCTGGAAGAGGAGCATCAGCTAATTGATCTGCAATAACCTGACCCTTGATAGCCTTTTGCGGGATAAACTCGAGGTCAAATTCTGTCATGAGCATAAGCCAACGAGTGATACGATCATTGTGATAAGGCTTTGCATGAATTGTCTTGAGGGGATTGACACTTGTGACAATGTAAGTTTTATGATTAAGGAGATAATGACGAAGCTTAGAAGTTGCAAAGAAGAGAGCGCAACATAGTTTTTCAGCTTCGGAGTAACGTGTCTCATACTCATGGAGGGTGCGACTGATGTAATAGACAGCTTGTTCTTTACCACAAGTGTCCCGATGCGAAATCATGGCTCCCAGAGCATGGTCAGTCACAGAGATATAAAGATAGAAAGGCTCCCCCTCGCGTGGAGGTGTAAGCACGGGTGGAGAAAGAAGATAAGCTTTGAGATCATCAAAGGCCTTTTGGCAATGCTCATCCCATTCAAAATGAACATTCTTACGGAGGAGATGGTGAAAAGGTTGACAACGGTCCGACAATTGGGAGATAAAATGACGACAGCGATTGAAGACGTCCTGGAGACTACGGAGTTGCTTCAAGTTAGGGGGAGGCATCTCAAGGATGGCTTTTATTTTTCTGGGTCGACTTCAATACCCCTGATGGAAATGATAAAACCTAAAAGTTTACCAGTGAGAACGCCAAATACGCATTTAGATGGATTTAGACGAAGACAAAAGTGGATAAGCCTCTCAAAGAGAGGTGCAAGGATGAAAAGATGATCCTGACGACGTTTGGACTTGCCGAGGAGATCGTCAACATAATCTTCCACAGTTTTGTGCAAGAGATCATGGAAGATGTAGGTCATTGCTCGTTGATAGGTTGCTCCTGCGTTCTTAAGACCAAAAGGCATGACACGATAGCAAAAGGTCCCCCAAGGAGTTATGAAGGAAGTCTTATGTTGGTCTTCTGGTGCGATGAGGATTTGATTATACCCAGAGAAACCATCCATAAGAGAAAGCATCTCATGACCACGATTAAATCTACGAGTTGGTCGATATTAGGTAGAGGAAAATCATCTTTTGGACAGGCAAGATTAAGATCCCGTAAGTCGGTACAAATTCGAATTTTCCCAGTAGCCTTAGTTACTGGTACCACATTGGACACCCATTGTGGATAATCGATGGGTTGGATGAAGTTAGCCGAGAGCAAGCGCTGCAATTCTTCTTTAACAAGAAGGGCTACTCTAGGGTGCATTTTACGTAATTTTTGCTTAACTGGTTTGATATTGGGAAGAGTAACGATATTGTGGACCACAATATCGGGATCGAGCCCTGGCATATCTTCGTATGACCAAGCAAAGGCTTGACGATGTTTGGAAAGAAAAGTGGTAAAATCCCCTAACTCCTGTGGATTAAGGGATTGGCCGACCTTAATGATACGAGGGTCTTCAGAAGTTCCTATATTAAGGTCGATAGTGGCCTCGTTGAGAAGGGTAGACGTGTCAGAAGGAATAGTTTTGGGGAGATATGAATCCTCTGCCCCCAGATAGGTGAGGACAGAATCATCATCCGCACAGTGGATAGTGTTGATAGTGGGAGAATCGTCTCCAACTATTTCAGGGAAGATTAATGGTATAGAAGCGGACCGATTGTTAGTCTCATAGACTAACGGCCCTAAGGAAATGGTATTGATCAAAAAAAAAAGTTAGGTGGGATGGAAATGTCATCGTCCACATCAAGTGATGCTTCTGATTTAGTGGGGGAAGATGGTTCTTCCGTAGGAAGAGGCTCATCAAGAATAGTGACGGTGGCTTTTGAAAGGGGTTTAAACCCTAAACCAAATTTCTGATGTGGCATGAGAGTAGGAATGGACTTGAGGTCATGTATACCTTGTTCATATTTTCCCAGGCCAAAACCTTTCCACGCGCATCGATATAGATAAGTTTTTGCAAACGTGGGATTCTGTAGATAATCAAACCCTGTTAAGTAAGGTTTGGTCTTAGGAGGAGAATCTGGGCGATAGTGAGGCGTATCAAGACCACCGTAGATGAAATTAGTCTGTTGATTGGGCAGACCAATGGTGACGATGCGACCGAGACCTGGTTGATATTCAGGTTGTTTGTCTGGTCTACCATACTCATTAGGTTTGAGATGGGCATCGAAAGAAAAGAGAGGAAGCTCTCCTAGTGAGAAACGCTGCAATGTCTCTTCTAGATTTTGTAAATCCGGTAGTTTGGTTGCAGTATGGAAGAAGATGAGGCCCCGTCAGAGAACAGAATTTTCCTTTAGAGGGCAGAGACCTTGTGGTCATGTCGCATTGTGCGGAAGGAAAAGGATCTCCTGGATGAGTATATATTTTGCCCTCATATTGATATTTTAAGCATCGATGGAGGGTGGATGGGACACAATGCATTGCGCGAATCCAGGAGCGTCCGAGGATCATATTATAGTGGAATTTTCCTTCGACGATGTAGAAGAGTTCATGAAGCAGCTTCTTACCTACTCGAATGGGTAAGACCACAGTTCCTAGAGTGACTGCTAGCTGATCGTTAAATGATCGAAGGGCGAAAGGCGGGGATGACACCACATTCTTTGGTAACTTAAGTTGCTCAAACGTGTGCGAGGAGATGACGTTGAGTGCAGCTCCACTATCGATCATAACACGTTTTAAGGTAGTGTCATTGATTTGGACTGTGATAAAGAGGGGAGCCTCCAAGTCCTCTGAAGAAAGAGGAGGAATTTCCGAATCTTCAAAAGAAATGGTGGTTGATGGTCTATTCAATCCAACAACCCACTCGAAGGGCTGGGGCTCATCCGAATTCACTGCGATGCGACGCAGATTATCAATCAAAGCTTGGCGATGTTGTGGAGAGGATTGGATGAGGTCAAGAAGAGACATTTTGACCGGAGCCTGGGTAAGTTGTTTCATAACACTCTCCTCAACAGACACGGGAACTTGAGCCCGAGGTGCAGCACGAATAGAGACCCTGGGTCGTGGGGCTGATGAGGAAGGAGAAACGCCTTCAGGGGCTGCAGAAATGACAACCCGTGGTCGAGATGCTGAAGATGAAGATGGGTTATCATAGTGTTGGGTTCTAGTGGCGATATGGATTGTGTCAATTTGGGAAGGTGGAAGATCAAGTGGAGTGGGACCACCAGAGGTCTGAGTGGATTGTTGAGGCTCAGATGGGGCTAAGATGACAGGAGGTACCTGTTCCTCCTCCTCCAGCAAAAGGTCACTTTCTTCCAGAAGGTTCTTGACAACGGCTTGAAGAGCTTTACATCCCTCAGTATCATGACCCGGGGTACGGTGGTAAGCACAAATCAGATCAGAGTTAAACCAGGTAGGTTTAACTCCTTTAGGGTTATAAGGTTTAATCGGAGGAAGGGTTATGGATGAAGATTGGATAAGTTGATGAAGGATTTCGGTATAGAATCCGGTAGACGAAGAGGAGGATAAAGATGATGAAGGTGGTTCTTTTACATTAACCGACTGCCGAGGTAAAAGAACTTGCATGTTAGGTTTAACAGTCTTTTTAGGAATCCTCTTATTTGTTTGGACATTTGGAGGAGCACTCTTGGGCACTTGAGATGGGAGTAAGTGAGACATGATTGACTTTGGTGGAGGAGGAGCCCCTAAAATAGATTTTGAAGATGATGGAGATGTGACAAATTTTGCGGTCTTTGGAGACAAAGGGGGTTGCTTGGTCGAATTTACTGATGATTTAGATAATGTCGGTTTAGAAGAGGAAGAAGCTCCCAAAGTAGGTGTAATCGGAGGGACATAGGGTGCCTTGGTTTTTGGTAATGAAGATGATGATCCTGATAGAAGAGGTGACGTCTTTTTAGTAGGTAAGTCTATTTTTCGGGGTATTGGTGAAGAATGTGTTGTAGAAGAAGACGATGGCTTTGATAAGTGTGTAGAAGAAAACGCCTTCTCAGCGGGCAAATCCAATCGTTTATGAGGCGTAGAGAGAGATTTTTGTGGAAGAGCACCAAGAGTCTTGATGGTCCGAAATATGGGCTTTCCTTTTTCAGGGATGGTGACAACTTCAACGGCATAAGGTGATTGTAATCTTTTCGGAGGAAGCAGGTGGGGAGGTACTGATGGTGTAATGTTAGATTTTGGTTGTCTCGGTTTAGGTTCGGAACCAAGTGTATAGGTGTTGGTGCTACTTCTTTTGATTTTTCCTTAATAGGCGAAGTAACATTGGTGATGGAAGAAGGGGGTGATGAAGAAGCAGTTCCTTGCGAAGGGACTACTTCTGATGCAGTAATCATGGGTGAAACTACTGTAGGAAAAGAGATAGGAAGGGTCAAAATCGAAGACGCTTCCGTCGAAGTCGGCACAATTATAGGTACGTTTACCAAGGACATAGTTGCAGCGGGAATGGGAGCAACAGAAGTGGATGTGCCTGTAGTGGAAACTCGAAGGGATGTAATTGCCTCGAGTATTGAAAGAATGTCTGATGATGAGACAGATGAGGATGACACTGTCTCGGGTATGGATGGTAGGTCAGACAAAGGAGCGGAGAAAGAAGACTCCGTGCTTAGTAATGTAGGAATATTCAAAGACGGGCCATCTGAAGATAATGGAACTCCAGTGATAGATGAAGTGGAAGGAGGTTCTGATTCGATTGATGTGTTTGCAGATGGCTTGGTTTCGGAAGAAGATTCTTCGGTAGAGATGAAGTTGATGGTCTAAGTGTTTGGTTTTTGAGACTCTGAAGCATTATGGTTCGGGGCATGATTGGGAAAAGGTTGTTTAAAAACATCGAGCGCCTGATTTGGGGGAGCATTTGGGTTATCCAGAATGAGCTCGCCTTTATCAATGAATTTCTGGACAAGATTTTTGAAAGTCTGACATCGTTCGATGTCATGACCCTTGGTTCTATGATAAGGACAGAAATCATTTTCCCTATACCAGAATGGGCGTTCTCGGCTTTCATCAACATCCCTAATGGGGGGAAGTTCGATCATGCGAACTCCCAACATTTTTTCTAAGATAGAGGCATATGATTCCCCCAATGGAGCGAAGGATCGAGATGATGAAGTCCCTTTTCGAGAGGATGAGGGGTCTCTTCGTGGTGTTTGATTAGAAGTATTGTCGGCTCGTGATGCTTTTAGTACGATAGCGTTGGTGGATCCTTGATTTTTGTCTTTAGAAGGGGAAGAATTTGGTTTGGTAAACCGAGAAAAATCTGGTTTAGATTTAGAGCGAAGTTTTAGCTTCCCTTGCTCAATGGCGCGAGATTCAAGTTTGCGTGCCATCGTGAAGGCTTCTTCAAAGGTATGAAAAGTTTGGATCCTTAAAGTAGAAGAAATGTGATTAGCACAAGATCGAGTAAACAACTCGATTTGTTGGGATTGAGGAAGGGAGAAAGACAATTGGTTGATTATCCCTCTCCAACGAGCGACAAAGTCTGCAATAGACTCATCATCGAATTGGCGAATGTTATAAAGATCTGTGATCGAGATCTTATGCGCGATATTTATTGAAAAGTTTTCAACAAACATTTGGGCCAATTGAGAGAAAGAAAACAGGGAATGTTGAGGAATGTTATTGTACCAGTCTAAAGCAGGTCCTGCTAGAGACATAGGAAAGGTACGGAGCATAAGCTCCTGATCCTGGACTATGAGGTAGCAAGCATGTTTGAATGCTCGCAAATGTTGTTGAGGGTCTTCCCGACTATGAAATTTTGAAAATTTAGGAAGTTCCCATTGGGGAGGATAAGGCTTGAAAGCTACTGAGGGGTGAATGGGTTCATTACACACTTCTTCAAAGGAGTATGAAGGACGAGCCCCTTTTGTGGAGGCTTCCAAGTCTGCGATTTTCTTGAAGAGAATTTGAACCACGTCAGATTGAGGAGGAGGTACATTGGTATGTCCTACATAAGAAGTAAGTGGTGGATGTTGTTGGGGTGTCAATGGAGGATTCATCTGTTGATGGATAGGATGATAAGAGGAATAACCAGGTGTTCTGGGTGACACCGGGTGGGGTATTTGCTGTGAGGTGGCTTGCGTATAGGCAGGCTGTGAGATAATAAGTGATTGAGAAAATGAAGGTTGGATGACGGGTGGAGCCTGTGATTGGTGGACTCCTATGTTTGTTGATTGGATCGGGACAGATTGAGGAACATGGGTGTTGGTTGGATTGGACATGTTGGGGAACAAGACCTGAAAGGGGCCTTCTACTGCCGGATTAGGTATTAAGGGTGCCGATGTTAAAGGATGGGCGAAGGTCACAGTTGCTGGAATATTGGAAGAAAGACCCCCTAGAGGACGAGAAGTAGGAGCCAACTGACTATTCGGAGGGGGTTGGCTCATGAAGAGGTATTGACCTTGGGACACAATGGAGGGCATAGATGAATTAACAGCAATATGCGGGTGTGCAGGCGCATTCATTATAGCCAGGGCAGAAGACTTCTCAGAAGTAGGTTGTGGAATACTCGAGGTAACTGCGGTGTTAGGAATAGGTAAGACTATTTGAGAACTAGTCGATATGGTAGGTGGAAGAGAAAAGGGAGGCATAGGGGCCTCGCTCTTCTCCGTGACTCGAGGCAAGAGCGACGATGCAAACTGCTCTACAAAGGCTTGGGATGATCCACGAGGGTAATCGTACACTTGTTGGATTGGTGGTCCTTGATCAGATATTTGAATAGATTTGTGTACTAGGTAGTCCATGAGGGCTATCGGATTGCGGTCGAGGAATGCCTGGAATTCAGGATCCCCGCGGGGAACATACTCCGAGCCAGATGATATTTCCGAAGGACTAGGGGAAGCTGGACGTGATGGGATTGCCTTGGCTTGATAGAAAGGATTATATGACCAGGATGGGGAACCAACTAACAGCGGTCCCGAGGAAGATTGGGGGGGTGCCGAAACCTCCACACTAGTGGTGATCTCGGAGGAAGAAGGAACCAGTTGAGCCATTCTTCTAGATTGTGACCGAGTGATAACCGTCATAAACACGCAGAAAAGAAGATTGACCTAACTAATGCACAGACAATTCAAGCAGCGCAAGTGATTATCTCCTTTAAATTTTGATGCTTTTAAGAAAAGAAAATGTTAGGGAAGGCTTTTAGAACAGAACTACTCGATAACCAAACTAAGGATGGTTTGGGTAATGTTTGGTGAGGAGTCCCGAAGGCACTTCAGTAAAAGACCGGTAAGACGTGGCTTGATATAGGGGCCTACCCCCGCACTTCACACACCGCTGCGATAAGGGAGTCGGGTGCTTTGCCAATATATACCAAAATCTTCCGTGAATTTATAGCGCGGCCCGAGTACCGCGTAGGCTCTTCCTCTTGGATATCACTTCCAAGTAGGCGAGGCCAGGGAAGGAATTTTGTTTAAATGCTTTATACCTAGTGATTTTGGCTTTGTGTGCAAGGGTGAAAAATAAAAATCAAATAGTGTCACTACCGATTTTGATCAATTTTCCAGCCTAATTAAAACTAGATGAAAAACATGCAGCAATGACAAAGGAAAAGTTCTTTTTAAGCACTTAAAAACGAAGTGTTTGATTTCGATGAAGACAAGTCAAACAGATTCTTTCCCAAATGCGATTAAGTTCTTTTTAAGCACCAAAAATTGAAGTGTTTGGATGTGATAGGCAACCGACAAAGAAATCCTAAAAAGGAGAAAACACCGTAAAAGAGGAATACCTGTAGATTTAGCTCTCCAAGGTGTGTGGACTTCAAAAAGCGCGTTGTTGAGCTCTTCCCCTCGAACAATCCCACGAACAAGCAAAGTGCTCCGCAAGAAGAGGTTAAGCAAACACCAAAGAAAACCCAGAAAGATATATCCAGATAACGGTGAAACAGAAATCTCTATTTTTAAGGAACTAGAAAAATTTCGAAGATAACGATTTCGCCTAAAAAAAGCAAGATTGAAATGATGAAAAGAAATGCTCAAATAGGACTGATAGAAATCAGTGAAGAAAAGGAACAAAGTTCAAAACTAGGAAAGAAATGAACTTACCAATAAGGGACTTTGGTTGGGTCCCACCGGGCGTGCCAGAATGTAGATCAAGAATTTCGCGCTTGTTACCTGTCCAAGTTAATGCACCAAACTAAACACAAAAACCCTGAAAAACTCCAATAAAATCGATACCTGATGGATAAGATCCGAAGATGTAGACAAATGAGGAAGCCGATGTAGATAAGACGGGCGCACATGAGCAACTCGCACAATAGATCCATGTATCCTGCAAAACACCGATGCTTGACAGAAAAAGACCACGTTAAAAGATATTTAGGTGGACTACCCGAGAAGCGGGTCTGGGAAGTGATAAGCTTCCTCGGTGGATGTTAGTCCACGTTTTCAATTAAGAAAAGAAGCATACATGATAAAAGATGTAAGTAAAAATCTAGATTTTCCGATCGCAATAATAAGACATAATCTAAAAGCAAGACAGAAGTAAAGTACAAAAACAGGAACTATGAAATAATGCCGATTTGTGTTACCTGATCCTTTTACCTATCTGCAGGAAATCGGCGTCGATCGGGTAGAATTGGCGCCGATTGAGATGGATCGGCATTGATTGACTAAGATCGCGCGCGATTGAGACGGATCGGGTCGCCGACCGGGTAGAATCGGCGTCGACCGAGGCGATCGATCAATCGTGGATGTGCGATAAGATTCGGGAATGGAAGGTGAATGTGGCCTCTTTGGATGCCGAAGTTGGCGAGACACCGGAACAGAGTCACCAGATGATGATAGATGGTGGTGTGCGATGCTGATGTAACAGGGACAGAGTAACGGTGCTCCTCTCAGGGATTGATTCGGATAGGATCTGCCCTAATTTGATACAATTGATGCTAAGAAGATCTCTCTTTCTCACAACCTGTATCTCTCTCGCTCTCTGTTCATGCGTAAGTGCTTCCTTTTTTCGTCTGTTCGCTTTTCGCTCGTTCGTGGTCTCTTTTTCGGTCCCTAGAACTGAGTTCTGGACTCCTTTATAATCGGCGCCGCTCCTAGAAAATCGGCGCCGACCATATGGGTCGGCGCCGATCGCGGAATAGACTCCCGAGATGGCCAAAATGAGCGATTTCAAGAAAGATAAGATTTATCCCGAATACGGGAAATATCCCGCTTAGGGAAGAGGAAAAATAGATGTGATACATAGATAGAATAAATTTGGGGTAGATAAGTGATTAAGATGCATGGGAAGAAGCGTAATCAAATATTTAATATTTAATCACTCATGGGTAAGATGTGATGGGGTGAATTAAATTTGGAATAAGTGATTAAATCATTAATGGATAATATCCCAAGGGGATAATTGGTGACGTAAAACGTGCCCCTGAAAGTTACCTAAGCAAGTAAATGGATGAGAGGGACACTAAATTGAGTAACCAATTTTAAGTGTCTCATAAGAAGCAAACCAACTTCATTAATAAGGGTGGATCTAGATGATTCCCTAGTTGTTTGCAAGAATAATTGAGGAAAAAAATAAAGATGTTTTGTAGGACAAATTTTGATGTTTAAGGATGATGCATGCGATAAATGCTTCAAATTAAGGCATGATTTTACCAAAATTTGAAATTTTATAATTTTTTTGGATTTTTTCATGATTTAACAATTTTTTTGATTTTTTGAATTTTTAGGAAGAAAATGATGTAGAAGAATGACGATGTTGTGGTACATCACCAAAAATCGCTTGGGATGCAAAAACATGCCCCAAGTAGAAGACAAGGTCACTAGGAAGAAAAAATATGCCCCAACACAACGAAAAATGCTAGAAAAATGACTATTTAATAAAAATAATCATCACGATGGAACACCAACACGTGGCGAGAAGAATATAGAAGAATCATGTTAGTTATCTAGCCCCTAGAAGGAGAGAAAAATGACGAATTAGATTAAATCGAGTATCAATAGGAGGTCGGAGGGATAAAACCCATCGTGACCAGTTATTATTATTGAGATTTGGAGAGTTTTTTTATCCGACCTTGAGAGAGATGACACAAATTTAGAGACATAAACACCACCCGGATTGAGTTCGAGAGTTCAGGATGCCTCTTACGGATGCTACAACGTTATGCAAAAAAAAGATTTAATTTTTGAGTGCATTTATTACATTTTACAGCTAGGGAAAAGTGGCATGGTTGCACTAGTGCAAAACCTAGGGGTGGTCACGCGTTGGCATAAAGGGGTCACACACTAGTGCAAAAATAAGCGCGTGAGGGAAAAACTAGAATCTAAAGTAGGTTAGGCTTGTGCCAACGAAAAGGAGTGAGCAAGTGGTGAAAAGCATGTGCTAGCGTAGGTTGTGCTAGCTAGAAGCGAAGATGAATGAGAGAGCGCGAAAAGGAATGCGTTAGCAAAGGCTTGCGTGAGTGCAAAAGGGGTGTGTTAGTGAGGAATTTTTTCCTTAGAAAAATTTTAGAAGAAATTTGAAGATTTGTGGAAGAACATGGGATGAATAGAAGAATGTAGAATCAATTAGAACACCTTAGGAAGATGTTATAAGAAGAAATGATGTCAACTAAACTCTTTGTGTAATCTTATAGGAGAGATTACACAATTTGGAGGTGCACGAGCAGTATGGACATCTTTGAGCCTATAAGTAGAATTTTTCACGCCAATTGCATATTTTTATGAGTTTGAAATTGTAGGGTACAAGACTCTATTATATTGCAAAGATGCCCCACATTATGTTACATCATTACTTGTTGATTGCCTTAATAGAGAGGTGGCAGAGCGAGAGCTATAATTGTAGGTTCACGACCGGTGAGATGACATGATAATGACTCTAGAGGATGTATATCGGATCCTTAGAGTGTCAATTTAAGGAAGCTTGCTGATGTATGATGGATATCACCACCGGATCCTAGATTGCATTTAGGAGATGTTTCTATGATGGGACATGCCCGATAGGGTATGACAGGTGATTTTATACATATGTTTTGAGGATCGACGGATTGCACATATACCCGTATACTTTATGGCTCTTGTTAGCGGCTACTTACTTCTGACAAGATTGGAAGACAATTCTAACTTAGTTTGATAGGAGTAGTGCACATGCTTATGGATGCAGAGGTATTCAATTGGGGTTAGTGTATATTGGCCCAAAAGTATTGGGATTTTCATTTAATCGCATACAAAGGTATGAGGAGCTTGGGGCCTTCCACAATTACAAACTGGGCATGGAACCATATTACGATCGGGAGCCCACATAGAGTGTTAAGAGATAAGGATCTAGATGAACCATATTATATGGGAAAGGATCTAGAGGGCGAGGACATCAGATCACACTTGAGTGCTACCACATATTATAGACATTCCTTTGATGACCTATAACTTCATATGATTACTTGGCATCCCACCGGGTGGGCCAAATGTATGTATGCTAAACTTGCTATACTAATTGAAAGAAACTAACACCTAGTAGTCTCAAAGTAAAGCTAAATCTACCATTAACATCATGATAAGAGCTTAAAGGAAATAACTATTCTAATGCATAAACATGAATGAACATCTAATGCTAAACCATTCCTACTCTTGTAAATGTATGATTCTTTATCAAATTATGAACCTATTTAGATCATAAGCAATCAATTTGTTTGTTGTCTCTAGATGAGGAAAGGATCTCACTAAAATGGCTACAAGGCCATGTTTAGATCTTCCTTTACTACTCAAATATGAGAGAATGGATGCAAAGATGAAGTAGTTATTCCAACAATGGAGAAGGCTCTTATCATAAGCTTATATATTTCACTAGAAAAAGTGTGGCGTTTGTAAAGTCATAAGGTGTGAAGGAAGGGGTAGTTCCTTTATATAGCTTTCCAATTTGGGAGATGCTTGCAAACTAGTGCATGTGGGGTAAAGGATAAAATAGATTTAGAATAAATAAGCTTGATTAGAAGAATTACCAAGTGATTAACAACTCATGGGAGTTGGAGATGATTTAATTAATCAAATAGGATTAATTAATAGGCTAGAATAAGCTGAGAAAACTAATTAGAGATGATTTAGAGGGAAATAGGTATGATTTAGAGAATTTGAGAGGGGTTTTAACCAATAAGAGGGTTTATAGACTAAATATAAGGTTAAAAGGCTTAATTAACTAAAGATAGTTATTTAATTGATTGAAATAGGATTATAACTAACAAAGTATCGTTAATTGGCATTGAGAATGGGAGAAAGGATAGTTAATTAAAGAAGTGTCATTAATTAACCAAAATGGAGAGAAACATTAGTTAATTAGCATAAAATCACCAATTATAACAGAAATGATGGGAAAGAGTATAATTAGTGCAATGATATTATTAAAACTACGTAAGAGTATTTTAGGTGTCTACATTTTCCCCTCTTTGGGGTGGCGTAAGCGATGCCACTTGAAAGATAGTAGATAATTACAGACAAGTAAATTTTGAAGGAATAGAAGAAAAATTAGTAGAATGAAGGATGCCCTCGAGTGTCGATGGGGTGATGAAAGAGGTTAATTGATGATAATAAATAAGAAGATTTGACACAAGCTTAGGAGGCGAGTGTGCAATGTGAGTGAGGGGGAAAGAAAATTTGGTGTTTCAATAGATAGAAGAAACAAGGAGGGGGAGGGGGATAAATATAATCCCTATTACCCCAGGTGATATTGAAGAAAAATTTGGGATAGAAGAAAATGATATGAAGAAGAATGGAGATGAAGAGAATGGAAATAAATTTCATCCAACTTAGCTCAAGAGAAACTTTGTTTCATCATTTTGCTTTATGATCTATGTCATCAGCCCTTTATTATATATAAGCATACAACAAAAGTGTAAAATAACATGAAAAGCTATAATACTAACATTTGTTCATTTCTAAAACACTAACTAAATGCAACATACATAACATAATGCAATATGAGAAAGTAAAAAAACAACCTAACAAGGAAACAAGTATAAACACACATACTTAAACAAACAATGTTTAACACAATTGCACTAATATTTTTGTTACCGAGCTTGATTCGCAAATGTTTGAGTTAACTATAAGGGTTAAAAATGACACCCCAAGCAAGGATACATGTGAGGTGAATATCCGGAGGACACAAGGGTCCTATGGAAAAGAAATCATGCATGATGTAACAATACCACACAAATCGTGTGCAAGGGAGTACATACATAGTAACGAAACAAACATTTTTAATAGAGGTAGATCTAGATGATTCACGAGTCATTGCGAGAACAACTGAGGACCAAAGAAAGATGTTTTGTAGGACAAATTTTGATGTTTGGGGATGATGTGTCTAATAAATGCTTTAGTTGCATGTATGTTTTTAACCATTTTTTTAAAATTTTCAATTTTTTTGGATTTTTGGATTTTTTGGATTTTTAATGATATAATGTTTGTTCCGATTTTTTGAATTTTTAGGAATAAAATGATATATAAGAATGATGATGTTGTGGTAGATCACCAAAAATTTCTAGGAAGCAAAAACATGCCCTAGGTGTAGAAGATAAGGTCATCGAGAAGCAAACATATGCCATAACACAATGAAAATGCTAGCAAAAATGATTATTTTATAAAAATAATCATCACGATGGAATGCCAAAGACGTGGTGGGAAGGATATAGAAGAAACACATTAGTTATCTAGCCCCTAGAAGGTGATAAAAAATGATGAATTAGGTCAAATCATTTATAAATAGGAGGTTGGGAGGGCTAAAATCCATCGTGACCATTATTGTTATTAGACCCTTTTGAGATTTGGAGAGATTTTTGCTAGACCTTGAGAGAGATGATGCAAATTAAGATATGTAAAACAAGTGATCATGTTCGAGAGTTTGGAGGTCTCCTACAGATGCTAAACTGATACACAAAACAATTTTTTTAATTTTTGAGTGCATTATTTCATTTTACAGCTAGGGGAAAGTGGCGTGGTCGCACTAGCCCATGCCCTAGGACACGCTAGCATCTAGGGTCGCACGCTGGTGTAAAAGGGTCGATACTAGCACAAAAACAAGTGTGTGTATGCAAAACTAGATGCTAAGGTAGGCTAGGCTCATGACAGAAAAAAATGAGTGACCGAGTGGAGAAAAGCACGTGCTAGCATAGGTTTGCACTAGGGAAAATATGAGAGAGCGAGCGTGAAAAGACATGCACTATAGAAGGCTTGTGCGAGTGCCAAAAGGGGTGGACTAGTGCAAAATTCATGCTTTAGAAATTTTTATAAGAATTTTGAAGATTTGTAAAATAATTTAGGGATGAATAGAAGAATGTGGAATCAATTAGAACACATTAGGAATGTATTATGATAAGAAATGATGTCAACTAATGCTTTGTGTAATATTGTAGGCGTGATTACACAATTTGGAGGTGCACGAGTGGCATGGGCATCTTCAAGCCTAACGAGCAGACTTTTTTTTCATGCCGAGAGTAGATTTCTTTTGAGCTGTGACATTAGAGGCTACATGACTCTCTTATATTGCATAGATGCCCTACATTATGTTAGATCACGCCCCGACTACCTTAGCAAAGGTGCTGGAGTGAGAGCCAAGTTTTCATATTTCCAACCAACAAGATGACCGTGACTCTAGAGGGTGTATATCGTATCCTTAGAGTGCAAGATGGGGAGAGCTTGGTGATGTATGATGGAGATCACCGCTAGATCCTTGATTGTATTTGGGCATGTTTCTACGAGGGAAATACCTTGAAATGGTATGGTAGTGCTTCTATAAAGATGTTTTAAGATCAATGGATTGCATGTACACCCGTATACTTGATGGCTCTTGTCAAACAACTAGCTACTTTGGGCCTTGACAAGTATAGCACACACTTCCCACTTGGTTTGACAGGAGTAGTGCACAAGTTTATGGATGGAGAGGTATTCTATTGGGGTTAGTGTATATTGGCCCACATATATTGGGATTTTCATTTGATTGCATACAGAGGTATGAGGAGCTTGGGGCATGCCACACTACTACAGATATGGGCATGGGACCATATTGCGATCGGGTGCCCACATGGAGTGTTAAGAGCTAGGGATCCTTATGAGACCTCCTGAATGGGATGGGAGCTAGTGGGAGAGGACATCAAATCAAACATGGGTGATACCACATATTATAGATGTGCCTTCGATGACCTACAACTTCATATGAATACTTGGCATTTCATTGGGAGTGCTAAATGTATGTATGCTAAACTTGCTATGCTAATTGAAAGAAACTAACACCTAGTAGTCTCAAAGCAAAGATAAATCTACCATTAACATCATGATAATATCTTAAAGGAAATAACTATTCTAATGCATAAACATGAATGAACATCTAATGCTAAACCATTCCTACTCTTGTAAATGTATGATTGCTATCAAATTATGAACCTATTTATATCATAAGTAATCAATTTGTTTTTTAGATGAGGAAAGGATCTCACTAAAATTGCTCTAAGGCCATGTTTAGATCTTCCTTTAAGACTCAAATATGAGAGAATGGATGCAAAGATGAAGTAGTTATTCCAACAATGGAGAAGGATCGTATCATAAGTTTATAGATTTCAATAGCAAAAGTATGGTGTTTGTAAAGGTGTAAGGTGTGAAGGAAGGGGGTAGGTCCTTTATATAGGTTTTCAATTTGGGAACAACTTACAAACTAGTGCACGTGTGATAAATGATAAAGTAGATTTAGAAGAAATAAACTTAATTAGAAGAATTAACAAGTAATTAACAATTCAAAGGAGTTGGAGATGATTTAATTAATCAACTAGGATTAATTAATAGGCTAGAATAAGCTTAGAAAGATAATTAGAGATGATTTAGAGGGAAATAGGTATGATTTGTAGGATTTGAGAGGGGGATTTAACTAATTAGAGGGTTTATTGACTAAATACAAGGTTAAAAAGGATTAATTAACTAAAGATAATTTAATTAATTGATTGAAAGAGGATTATAACTAACAGAGTATCGTTAATTGGCATCCGAATGGGAGAAAGGCTAGTTAATTAATGAAGTGTTGTTAATTAACGAAAAATGGAGGGAAACATTAATTAATTAGTGGAAAATCAGCAATTATAATGGAAATGATGGGAAAGAGGATAATTAGTTCAATCTTAGTATTAAAACTGCGTAAGTGGATTTTAGGTGTCTTCATTTGCCCCTCTTTGGGGTGGCATAAGCAATGTCACTTCAAAGATAGTAAACAATTACAAACAAGTAATTTTTGAAGGAGTGGAAGAAAAATTAGTAGAATGAAGGATGCCCCCTCGAGTGTCGATGGGGTGATGAAAGAGGTCAATCAACGATTGAAAATAAGGACATGAGAAGAGTCGACACAATCCTAGGAGGTGAGTGTGCAATATGAGTGTGGGGGAAAGAAAAGCCGGTGTTTTGACAGATAGAAGAAAAAGGAAGGGGATGAATATAATCCCTATTGTCCCAGTGTGATATTGAGGAAAAATTTGGGATAAAAGAAACTTTTATGAAGAATAATGGAGATGAAGAAAATGGAAATAGCTTTCATCCAGCTTAGCTCAAGAGTAACTTTGTTTCATCATTTTGCTTTATGATCTACGTCATCGGCCCTTTATTATATATAAGCATACAAAAAAATTGTAAAATAACATGAAAAGCTATAATACTAACATTTGTTCATTACTAAAACACTAACTCAATGCAACATACATAACATAATGCAATATGAGAAAGTAAACAAGCTAACCTAACAAGGAAACAAGTACAAACACACATACTCAAACAAACAATGTTTAAGATAGTTGCACCAATGTTTTTATTATCGAGCTTTAGTTCCCAAATGTTCAAGTTAATGACAAGGGTAAAAATGACACCCCAAGCAAGGATACATGCGAGGTGAATATACAGAGGACATAAGGGTCTTATGAAAAAGCAATCGTGCACTATGAAACAATACCAAGCAACTTGTTATGCAAGGGAGTACAAACATAGTAAGCAAACCATATTTGTTAATAGAGGTAGATCTAGATGATTCACAAGTCATTTGTGAGAATAATTGAGGACCAAAGAAAGATGTTTTATAGGACAAATTTTGATGTTTGTGGATGATGTGTCTGATAAATGCTTCACCCGTGTGCACGTTTTTTACCAATTTTTGAAGTTTTACAATTTTTTTGGATTTTTTAATGATTTAACGATTTTTTTAATGTTTTCAATTTTAGGAAGAAAATGGTGTAGAAGAATGATGAAGTTGTGGTTTATCGTCAAAAATCATTGGGAAGAAAAAACATGCCCCAGGTAGAAGACAAGGTCGTCGGGAAGCAAAAATATGCCCTAAAGCAATGAAAATGCTAGAAAAATGACTATTTAATAAAAATAATCATCACAAAGGAATGCCAACATGTGGCGGGAAGAATATAGAAGAATCAAGTTAGTTATCTAGCCCCTAGAAGGTGAGAAAAGTGATGAATTAGGTCAAATCGAGTAAAAGTTGGAGGTCAGAGGTCTAAAATCCATCTCGACCAGTTATTGTTATTGGATCCTTATGAGATTGGGAGATATTTTTACTTTGACCTAGAGAGAGATGACATGAATTCGTAGATGTAAACACCTTGAGATAGAGTTCGAGAGGCCTCCTACGGACTCTACATCGATACACAAAACAATTTTATTATTTTTACGTGTATTTATTACATTTTATAGCTAAGGAAAAGGATGGGGTCACACTAACAAAATCCCTAGGGCACACTAGAATCTATTGGTTAAATTTAGTGGAAAGGGGTCATGCGCTAACACAAAAATAAGTGTGTGAATGCAAAACTAGATGCTAAGGTAGGTGGCGTCATTAATTTGCACTAACAAAAATGAGTGTGTGAGTGGAGATAAGCACATGCTAGCGCAAGATCACGATAGGGTGAAGATGAGCGAGCGAGTGTGAAAAGGCACGTAGCTAGCAAAGGCTTTCTCAAGTGCCAAAAAGGGTTATCTAGTGCAAAATGGCTTGTGTTAGTGTGGAATTCGTGCAAAAAAGTATATTTAGAAAAGTTTTAGAAGAAATTTGAAGATTTGTAGAAGAACTTAGGGATGAATAGAAGAATTAGAATCAATTAGAACACCTTAGGAATATGTTATGAGAATAAATGATGTTAATCAAATGCTTTGTGTAATCTTATAGGTGAGATTACAAAATTTGGAGGTGTACGAGTGACATGGGCGTCTTTGAGCCTATGAGAAGAATTTTTCATGCCGAGAGCATATTTTTATGACTACAACATTGGAAGCTACATGACTCTCTTATATTGAATAGATGTCACACATTATGTTGGATCACACCCTCCCGACTACGTTAGTAGAGGTTCAGAGAAAGAGCTAGACTTTCATATTTCCTACCGGCGAGATGACCATGACTCTAGAGGATGTATATCGGATCCTTAGAGTGTCGATTTAGGGTAGCTTGGTGACATATGATGGAGATCACCACCAGATCCTAGATTACATTTGGGACATGTTTCTATGATGGGACATACCTTGGCACAATGTAAAAATTATTTTATATAGATCTTTCAAGGATCAATGAAGTACACATATACCCGTATACTAGATGGATCTTGTCACAAGCTAATTGCTACTGACAAGACTGACACACACTTCTCACTTGGTTTGATAGGAGTAGTGCACATGCTTATGGATGGAGAGGTATTCTTCTGGGGTTAGTGTATACTGGCCCACATGTACTAGGATTTGCATTTGATCACATATATGAGTAGTATGAGGAGCTTGGGGCCTGCCACACTACTACAGATTTGGGCATGAGACCGTATTGCATGTTGAGCGCCCACATGGAGTGTTATGAAATAGGGATATAGATGAGCCCTCCTATATGGGATGGGATCCCATAATCGATAACGCGAGATAATAGATGGGTGATACCGCATATTATAGATGTGCCTTTGATGACCTACAACTTCGTATGATTACTTACCATCCCACTGCGCGTGCCAAATGTATGTATGATAAACTTTCTATGCTAATTAAAAGAAACTAACACCTACATCTCAAAGCGAAGCTAAATCTACCATTAACATCATGATAAGAGCTTAAAGGAAATAAATATTCTAATGTATAAATAGGAATGAACATCTAATGCTAAACCATTCCCACTCTTGTAAATGTATGATTGCTATCAAATTATGAACCTATTTAGATCATAAGAAATCAATTTGTTTGTTGTCTCTAGATGAGGAAAGGATCTCACTAAAATGGCTACAAAGCCATGTTTAGATCTTCTTTTACTACTCAAATATGAGAGAATGGATGCAAAGATGAAGTAGTTATTCCAATAATGGAGAAGGCTCTTATCAAAAGGTTATAGATTCACTACTAGCAAAAGTGTGGCATTTGTAAAGTTGTAAGGTGTAAAGCAAAGGGGTAGGTCCTTTATATAGCTTTCCAATTTGGGAGAATCTTGCAAACTAGTGCATGTGGGATAAAGGATAAAGTAGATTTAGAAGAAATAAGCTTGATTAGAGGAATTAACAAGTGATTAACAACTCATGGGAGTTGGAGATGATTTAATTAATCAACTAGGATTAATTAATAGGCTAGAATAAGCTTAGAAAGCTAATTAGAGATGATTTAGAGGAAAATAGGTATGATTTGGAGGATTTGAGAGGGGTATTTAACCAATAAGAGGGTTTATTAACTAAATACAAGGTTAAAAAGGATTAATTAACTAAAAATAGTTAATTAATTAATTGAAAGAGGATTATAACTAATGAAGTATCGTTAATTGGCATCTGGAATGGGAGAAAGGTTAGTTAATTAATGTAGTTTCGTTTATCAACCAAAATGGAGGGAGAAGTTAGTTAATTAGTGGAAAATAACCTATTATAATAGAAATGATGGGAAAGAGGATATTTAGTGCAATCTTAGTATTTAAACTGCGTAAGAGGATTTTAGGTGTGTACACTTGCTTTGGTGCGAGTGTAGTTATGTCATAATGTTGCATGGATGGATATAAATCATACATGAAACATGTGATTTATAATTTTTAGGAGTAGCGGTACTGTTAAATTAATAGCCATGTCGGAAAAGTAATTTGTGAGTGTGGATGTAGTAGAATTATTGTAGTGATATAAAGCGTACTATAATGATTGAGAGCTATGAAGTTGATCGCCCACTGTGTTTCACATGGAAAAGGGATAATCCCTAAAGAATATTGGGTCGTGTTGGTATCCAAATTGATTCTCCTTTGCAAGCTAAGCAACATCATAGATTTAACAAGAATCCTAGAGATAGATAAATCATCATGTATGTCATTTTGTAGTTGGGGAGGTGATTCAACTTGGCTCTTTATCACTTAGATGTTGGAGAAATGGATAGCACCTTCAAAAGGATTTGATCTATCCTCACTACTTTAGGTTGTTCCTTTCAACCAGGGTGAGAGGACCCATTTTGTAACCTCTGTTGGTGAAGGAGAATGAAGATATCCTTCTTTGCACAAATTTGAAAGGAAACCTTGAGAAAATATGATCAATGCACCAAAATTTAACTCTCTCAGTTTTCACTTCTAAAGAATGAAAAGGTTAAGGTTACTACAGACATTATGGAATCTTGATTGTTTATGCATATGTTGGCAGTATAATTTATTCATTTGTGGACATACAGGGAAAACAAGGGTAGTTCAGGTAGGATTCATTATTTTTGAATAATTTTTTGGTGGGAGATTAAGCAGGAAAAACTTGATTTTCCAGATCTTTGAGAACCTTCACAACAATTGGAAAAATAAATGACAGAATGCTTCAGAATAGCTAAAATATTCCTTCAACCAGAAGGTGTGCATCAATGGAGGCCCAAATTTGCATGGTTTCACATAATCTCCAAGAATTTAACATGAAATCTTGAGCTAAAGACTCAATTAAACATTAAATACCCCTGGTTCCTCATGCCTAAGATACACTCAAAGGCTTATAGACAATATTTATCAAAAAAATGATAGTAAAGTGATTTTAAATTGTTTATCTCATTATAGGATGAAGGCTCTTCTCGTAATGAAATTGCAAATGCCACTAAAATATCACAAGGATGAGATCATATGTGATTCAGAGGGATTTTAACACAAGATTGCAATAGGAACAAGAAATACTATTTGCAGACATTTTGAAATAAAGCGAAGACACAAATTTTCCCAAGATTAACATAGATTAATTTGAAGTTGATTAGATTCATCAGTAGGGAAGGTTTCTTGAACAATCTCAGAGCTTGCCAATGGATGTACACTTGACAACCAACTTGACATGATCAAATCTAAAACATAAGAGATTAGTAGGTTTCTCCGGAGATGGTCTCTCGGGAGGATAAGATTTCTCAAAATTTCTCGTAAGAATTCAACCCCCGACCATTTACATGACTAAAGCATGCTTTTATAACACTCAATTTACATATCCAAGATTTCCCCAAAGAAAAATATTCGAGGAACCTTTGTTTGTTACATGTTTGTTGATTTCAAAAATGACGTTTAATGACTTACAACAAAAAGTTGCAATTGCTCAAAAAGGTGAATCATTGCAAATATCTCATTCATTGTTTTAACAAGGGTACCCATCATCTCCTCTCGAAACACATTTTTAATCTTTGTGCCCTGCAAAATCTATCATTTAATCCTTTTCCCATTCTTTCCTATGTAACTTTCCTCTACATCCAACTTCTTTGGTAATTCACGTTTTTGTAAGTTCCTAAGCAATTCCAACTTCAAAATATCAACATTTACATTCCTTGGACTCACAAATTAAGCTCTAAATCCATTTAATTGCACTTTTCAGAAAAAAATGACAAGGAATTTCATCAAAGAACGATGAAAAACAATGTGTATTCACATCCCCAGGAGTCTTGGAGCAAAATGACAAAGAAAATCAAATGTAATGCACAACAACCGTTGATTCTACCCTTTCTCAACTTTAGATTAGAGTCGTCCACGTGGAAAAATCTGATTCAAAGTGGGCCTAGGGTTTCCTTTTGTATTTTATGACTTTTGGAGAAAATGTGCAATTTTCACATTTTTCCCTACCCCTCCACCTTTGAAAATCGGGCTTGACACGTGGCTTAATCTGGGCCTTTAATGGAGTCACGATTTATTTTGTAATTTTACCCTTTTTTAAAAAAGGAAAAATTTCCAATTTTCCTCCACCAACCCACCTTCCTTATTTTATCCTTTGATGTGGGCCCTAGTGGAGTTGCGGGTAAATTTATAACTTTGTTCCTTTTTAAAAAAGGAAAAAAACTTCAAAAAATGACTCAACAATGCCACGTGTCCTCTTTAGGGTCAAAGTAATACTTTTTAACTTTATATTTGTTGAATAACGAATCAAGTTGCTATTAGGGCCAATTTGGTATTTTTACAAAAGGCGAAATTGCAAATTTCATTTCAAAAAGGAAAACACGTTTCCAAAGATATTGGGACAAAAATTGACATGGAAAAAAAACAAATGGAAGGAAGGAAAAAAACCAAATTTATGCCTAAGTTACAAATTCTTTCACATGGACAGAGGAACGGAAAACAAATTTTGGACTTAATGTGATCCTCGACCAAAGGAAAGGACTGATCATGGCAACCAAATGAAGGAAAGTATTTCACGCCTCAATATGGGGAGATAGGAAATACGATAGAGCCCACAAATTGAAGAATTTCAAGGACAAATGGGGCGAGATCAAATTGAGCACCAAAATTGGCTCGACTCGGGGATGGGCACTCCCTGCGAGTGCCGCAAGAATAATAGAGCAGACCATGTGCCAAAAATCCATTGGGAAATAGAGTCAAGAACACACTTTCAGAGCAGAATAACCAAATCCCCTAAGACGAGTGAGAAACCAACAAAAACTGGTCATCAGGGACAAGGATGAACCAAAACAAAAAAAAATGAAAGTAGAATGAAACAAAAATACTATACACTATACAATGGTGTCCATGCCCTGATTATGAGAAAAAATCAATGAAAATTTTCAAGTGCCTTCGATTTTGGATATGACCATGCTAAGAAGTTCTGATATGTCTTTAAGAACTAGTCATATGATTGTTTCTCTTTTCCATCCAAGTTACTATTTGACCACATTTTTTCAGCTTATCCTTTGTGCCTATGTCAAGTTTTTCAACATCTCTCGAGGATGCATCAAACATCAAATTCCTAGGAAAATCAACCTTCTCAGGATATCTGCATTGATCAATTTCATACTCCTTGAAAACAACATAGCTCATAGAGTTATCAACATCAGTGTCTGCATGCAATACTTCATAAGAAACATTGTTGGGGTCCTCAATGAGATATAACATTTTATTTTCACCAGGTAACTTAAACATGCTTCCCTCAATTGGTATGGTGGCATAAGACATGTCCATTTGCACACTTCCACCCACACTAGTAGCCCATTTTCTTGATAACAACATTCCCCATTTGGCAGGGCAATCAACAATAACAACATCTAGTTTTAAGTTCTTGCCCTGGGTAGGCTACAAGTTTCACTATCAAACCCTTGAACATATCCAACCACTAGCACCTCTCTTGAATCCATGGCAGTACATTTCCCATAAGATGTTATTACTTTGATATCCAACTCATTCATGACCTCAAGAGGCATTACATTACATGAGGCTCCTGAATCAAACATATAGTTATGTAACAACTTATCCTTAATAATCAGAGTAGTGAAAAATGGATCCACCTTCAGCTGAGACTCAACTAGAGAAGTTCCCAAATAAACCTCAGGTGGTTCACCCAATTCCTCCAATGCTTGTGGTTTTTCTAATTCTGCAATGGTAGGAGGAACCTCTACATTGTTTAGGTGATTTTACCCAAATAGGTGACCTTTTCCTCTTTAAATCCCAAAAATACTCGACTGAATGCTCTGAACTCCTATGTTTGGGACAAAGGATTCTAATAAATTCAACAATAGGAACAAAAATCTTGATTTCGACTCAAGATTTGGGCTATGTCATAAGGAACATATTTGGGTAAGGTAGTATTGGGAGGAAGGTTTACAAATTCATCTGATGGCACAAGATTTTTCATTCCCGAGCATGGGGAGGAACACAAGCTTTATTTGGGGTGACAAAATCATCACAAACTTGTAAAAATGTATCCAACTTGATTCTCCTTTGCAAGTTGAGTAGTGTCATAGATTTAACAAGAAGCCTAGAGACATATAAATCATCATGTATATGTGGGGGGAGGTGATTCAGTTGGCTCTTTGTCACTCAAATGTTGGAGAAATGGATAACACCTTCAAAAGGATTTGATCTATCCTCACTACTTTAGGTTGTGCCTTTCAACTAGGGTGAGAGGACCCATTTTGTAACCTCTATTGGTGAAGGAGAATGAAGATATCCTTCTTTGCACAAATTTGAAAGGAAACCTTGAGAAAATATGATCAATGCACCACAATTTAACTCTCACGAGTTGTCACTTCTAAAGAATGGTGATATTTTCTAAACAAGGTTAAGGTTACTAAAGACATTATGGAATCTTGATTGCTTTTACATATTTTGGTAGTAGAATTTATTCATTTGTGGACATACAGGGAAAAGGGTAGTTCAAGTAGGATTAAAGAATGGTGATATTTTCTAAACAAGGTTAAGGTTACTATTGTTTTGTTTTTTTTTGGTGGGAGATTAAGTAGGATAAACTTGATTTTTCTAGATCTTTGAGAACCTTCACAACAATTGGAAAACTAAATGACAAAATGCTTCAGAATAGCTAAAATATTCCTTCAACTAGAAGGTGTGCATCAATGGAGGCCCATATTTGCATGGTTTCACACAATCTCAAGAATTTAACATGAAGGCTCGAGCTAAAGACTCAATTAAACATTAAAGACCCCTGGTTCCTCACGCCTAAGATACACTCAAAGGCTTACAAGACAATCTTTATCAACAAAATGATAGTAAAGTGATTTTAAATTGTTTATCTCATTATAGGATGAAGGCTCTTCTCGTAATGAAATTGCAAATGCCACTAAACTATCACATAGGATGAGATCTGTGTGATTCAGAGGATTTTAACACAAGATTGCAATAGGAACAAGAAATACTATTTAGACATTTTGAAATAAAGCAGACACAAATTTTCCCAAGATTAACATAGATTAATTCAAAGTTGATTAGATTCATCAATAGGGGAAGGTTTCTTGAACAATCTCAGAGCTTGTCAATGGTTGTACACTTGCAACCAACTTGACATGATCAAATCTAAAACATAAGAGATTAACAGGTTTCTCAGATGGTCTCTCAGGAAGATGGGATTTCTCAAATTTTCTCGTAAGAATTCAACCCTGACCATTTGCATGACTAAAGCATGCTTTTTTATAACACTCAATTTACATCCAAGCTTTCCCCAAGAAAATAATATTCGAGGAACCTTTGTTTGTTACATGTTTGATCATGATTTTCTAGAAAATGATGTTTAATAGGTTTGCAACAAAAAGTTTCCAGTTGTTCAAAAAGGTGAATCATTGCAAATATTTCCATCATTGTTTTAACTGGGGCACCCAGTCATCTCCTCTGGCAACACATTTTTTCATCCTTTACCTGCAACCTCCATCATTTCATCCTTTTCCCATTCTTTCCTCTGTAACTTTCTCTGCATCAGCTTCTCTGGTAATTCACATTTTTGCAAGTGCTCGAGCAATTCCAACTTCAAAATATCAACCTTTACATTCCTTGGACTCACAAATTAAGCTCTAAATCCATTCAATTGCACTTTGTAGACAAAAATGACAAGGAATTTCATCAAAAAATGATGAAAAATAATGTGTATTCACATCTCCAAGAGTCTTGGAGAAAAATGGTGGCAAAAAAGATGCAATGCACAACAACCATTGATTCTCCCTTTCTCAACTTTAGATTAGAGAGCCATCCACGTGGAAAAATATGATTTGAAGTGGGCCTGGGGTTGCCTTTTGCATTTTATGACTTTTGGAGAAAATGCAGCAATTTTCACATTTTCCCCGCCCCTCCACCTTTGAAAATGGGCTTGACACGTGGCTTAATCTGGGCCTTTGATGGAGTCGCGGCTCATTTATGCAATTTTACCCTTTTTAAAAAAAAGGCAAAATTTCCAATTTTCCTCCATGACCGACCCGCTTCCCATTTTATCTTTTGATGTGGGTTTCCAGTGGAGTCACGGGTCATTTTATAACTTTGCTCCTTTTGTACAAAAGGGAAAAAAACTTCAAAATGCCCTGGCAACCCGCCTTCCGCTTCTAACTTTTGAAATATTCCACGTGTCCTTCTTCGGGGTCAAAGTAAGAATTTTCCCCTGACTTTATTTTTTGTTAACCAATTAGATGCTATCGGGTCAATTGGGGCCAAATTTGAAATTTTTACAAATGAGAATAAAAATGAACCATGTAAAAGTGGAAACAAAGTAAACTTTTTGCTCCCCTTCATAAAATTGAAAAAACTCACAGTGACCCACATCCAATTGATATTTTTACAAATGAAAAAGGACCATGTTTAAAATAGACCCAGATGCCTCATTAATCAAAAAGAGATAAATTTTTTGAGAAAAATTTGATGGGGAAAACAAAAATAGTAAGAAATAAGATCTGGAACTTCACCATTTGCACCCAGAATTGAATCTTTCTTTAAGGAAAAAGAATTTGGAAATGATACAAGGCCCAAATGTGATCCACGACCATGGAGAAGGATCTTTCAACAACATACAAATGAAGAAAACCTTTCACGCATCCATTTGGGGAAATAGAAAATACGACAGAGCCCAGCAGATTGAAGAATTTTTTAGAGACAAATGGGGTGAGATCAAATTGAGCACCAACATTGGCTCGACTGAGGATGGGCACTCCCTGAGTGCCACAAGAACAATAGAGTAGACCATGTGCCAAAAATCCATTGGGAAATGGAGTCAAAGAACAAGCTTGCAGCATAGAAGAGAACAACAATAACCAACTCCCCCAAGATGAATTGAGAAACCAACAAAAATGGTCACTAGGGACTAGGATGAACCAAAATAGAAAAACATGAAAGCAAAATGAAACCAAAAGACTATACACTATATAATGGTGAGTACCTTGATTAGAGAAAACAATCAAGGAAAATTTTCAAGTGCCTTCCATTCTGGATATGACCATGCTAAGCAGTTTTGATATGTCTTTAACAACTAGTCATATGATTGTTTCTCTTTTCCATCCAAGTTGCTATCTGACCACATTTTTTAGGCTTATCCTTTGTGCCTATGTCAAGTTTTTCAACATCTCTCAAGGCTGCATCAAACATCAAAGTCAGGAAAATCAATCTTCTCAAGGATATTTGCATTGATCAATTTCATAATCCTTGAAAACAACATAGCTCACAGAGTTATCAATATCAATGTATCTGTGTGCAATACTTCATAAGAAGCATTGTTGGGGTCCTCAATGAGATATAACATTTTATTTTCACCATAGGTAACTTCACAAGGCTGCCCTCAATTGGTATGGTGGCATAAGACATGTCCATTTGCACACTTCCACCCACACTAGCTGCCCACTTTTTGGATAATAACATTCCCCATTTGGTAGGGCAATCAACAATAACAACATCTAGTTTTAAGTTCTTTGCTTGGGTAGGCTACAAGTTGCACTATCAAACCCTTGACACATCCAACCACTAGAACCTCTCTGGAATCCATGGTAGTACACTTCCCATAAGTTGTTGTTACTTTGAGATCCAACTCATTCATGACCTCAAGAGGCATTACATTACATGAGGCTCTGAATCAAACATACAATTATGTAACAACTTATCCTTAATAATCAGAGTAGTGAAAAATGGATCCACCTTCAGCTGAGACTCAACCAAGAGAAGTTCCCAAATAAACCTTAGGTGGTTCACCCAATTCCTCTAATGCTTGTGGTTTTCTAATTCTGCAATGGCAGGAGGAACCTCTACATTGTTTACATTTTTACCCTGGGTGACCTTTTCTTCTTTAAATCCCAAATACTCGAATGCTCTATTCCTATGCTCAGGGATTCTAAGCAATTCAACAATAGGAACAAAATCTTGATCTGACTCAAGATTTGGGCTATGTCACAAGGAACATATTTGGGTAAGGTAGTATTGGGAGGAAGGTTTACAAATTCATCTAGATGCACAAGAGATTTTCATAGTCGAGCATGGGGAGGAACACAAGTTTTATTTGGGGTGAAAAAGCCTTTTCTAGATGCATATTTATTAGGGGTTTCCTTAGGGATATTGGTAAGAACTGGAATTTTGGTTTGGCTGAGGCCCTACCCCTTTGACAACTTTGCTCTGGTATTATATTCTTTTTCATGGCCAACTACTGCATTCATTAACAATTGTTTATCCTCTTCTGAAGGAATTCCTCCATCATACTTCTTAATCATTAATGCCCTTAAGTACTCAAAATCATTATTAGGAAACTCAAAATCTTGTACCATATCAATTTCAGAAGTATGAGTGGGAGGAAGAGGTAATACCGGTGAATGCAATCCCAAAATCTTTAATAGTTTTGGCACTCATCAGCTCAGTTGAGGTTTCTCCCTATTGTGAACTTGTAGAGAAATCCATCATGCATGCATCATCATCATTTGTCTCATCATCATCAGCTTCTTCCTCAACTCCCTTTTCAACATCACATGGAGAATGTGGCAAGAAACAACTATCACACCACTCAATTTCATGAGCTTCTTCAACAACAACAACTCTTGGTAGCTAAAGGATCAGGCACCAATTTGTTTTCCTAGGGTTGGGGCTATCTATTTCTTGATCCCATGGGTCCTTTGCCTCTATCATCAGATCTATGATCACCCCTAGGATGATTTGCAAATATTTCTTGACCTTGTGCTTTATGCTGACCTTGGGAACCTTGTCCAATCCCCTCTCTCTCTGGCTAGTTTATAGGATATTTCCTTAACAGCTCGGCCAAAGTTTTTACAACCTCCTCTAGATCCACAAATTTACTTGATTGAGGCTTCTCTGGATTGATCAGCTTGATACCTTCCCTCTTAGGAGGTTTACCAATTGCCTTTGATGTTATTTTCAATCTGCAAAGCCATGGTGAAGGCCTGCCTCAATGTTGTTGGGTTCTTATCCCTCAAATAATAGGCAACCTTCTTATCAAAAGCATCGAGTATTTTATCAAACAAGGAAACATCACTTGGCCTCAGGATCACAGGTAGCCTATTCAGGGTCTTATTGAACCTTGTATTGAAGTCATGAACAGATTCATTAGGATTCTTTTAATATTTTCAAATTCTGATAAAAGAAACCTAGGGTTTGTTTTATCTCCATACTGCAATCTAAAAGCATTCTTCATTTATGTCCATGAATCAATGGAGTTGTCTGGAAAATATTTATACCAGTCACGTGCATCCTCCTCAAGAGTATGAATAAACAATTTTATATACACATCCTCAAATTCAATCTCAAAGTCTTCCATCATATTGAAAAAAAGCTTTAAGTGTTGATCACCAGTAATAGCATTATTTCCTTGAAATTTAGGTAGTCTATTTCTAACATCTTGGGGCACAACATTTGGATATCCATCCATACCTCTAAAATTTATAGGACCAAAAGTATTCACAAAAAAATGGAGGTCTAGGTGGGGGTTGGGCCATATTGTTTTGGGGAGGTGATCTTATAGGAGAAACAAAATGATGAGGAGTGAGAGGGTCATGGGGCACAAGAATGTAATTCTCAGAATGAATGTTCTCTAAAAACTCTGTTTCTTGGAAGATCCTATCAGCTTTGGAAAACACAGGGACAAAATGAGATGTAAACTTTTCAAATAAAAATGAAGGCCCCTCTCCAGATGGAGAATTTTGATCTACAAAAATACTACCTGATTCAGAAGCACTTGAGGAAGTATGGCAATATTCAATGACAAGATGATCAATTTCCACAATTGATAACTCTTTTCTTGATTTCTGATCTCCAATAACTTTCAGATTCTTCTTCCTTTAGAATTTGTCTTTCCCTAATTTATGGAAACAACTTTTGGTAGGGTCTTTAATGAAGAAAGATCTTCTTCCTTCCAGCTTTGCAAAGATTAGTGATAAATTTCAATTGACAGAGGTTAAGACATTGGCATTTATCAAAAATTAATTCAACATGGAGTCGCCACTAAGGATTTTCACCTTAGTTGTGCAAATGCACTAAAATTGATCTGTCAAATGTCTATCAACACTAAATTCATGCAAAATCTTCATAGATATGACCTTCCTTTACCCGTATTTAACATTGATGATGTAAACTTAGTGCAAAAACCAATAGAAACTAGAAATATTGCACACAGAACTTGTAACTTTGCACAATTCTTACAAATCTCAACACAGGATGACGTTTAAACAATGTATTTGCACTTAGAGCATGTAAGAAACATTACTAGGGCCAAATATAAGAATGCCTTTAAAGGTCCTTGTTAAAAATGTGCCAACCTACATGTCCCCTGTTAAAGTCAAATGTTGCACAAATCAAAGGTCTCAAAGTTCAAATAATCCCTGAGCTAATAAATCCCCGAAAATAAAATGTCCCCCAAAATGGTGTTTTTTCCACAAATAGGTCTGAAGTTCAAAAATGCAAAAGTGTTGTTGTCAAAAATAAATCTCAATCTGGAGTTCAAATAATCCCGACAAATAATCTGGAGACTCAAATAAGTTCCCGATAGAATTGACACCAATCTGGTGTTGGTATCAAATTGATTCTCCTTTGCAAGATGAGCAACATCACAGATTTAACAAGAAGCCTAGAGATAGATAAATCATCATGTATGTCATTTTGTAGTTGGGAGGTGATTCAAGCTTGGCTCTTTTCACTCAGATGTTGGAGAAATGGATAGCACCATATAAAAGGATTTGATCTATCCTCACTACTTTAGGTCGTGCCTTTTGACCAGGGTGAGAGGACCCATTTTGTAACCTCTGTTGGTGAAGGAGAATGAAGATATCCTTCTTTGCACAAATTTGAAAGGAAACCTTGAGAAAATATGATCAATGCACCACAATTTAACTCTCACGAGTTGTCACTTCTAAAGAATGGTGATATTTTCTAAACAAGGTTAAGGTTACTAAAGACATTATGGAATCCTGATTGCTTCTACATATTTTGGTAGTAGAATTTATTCATTTGTGGACATATAGAGGAAAACTAGGGGTAGTTAGGTAGGATTCATTATTTTTGAATAATTTTGGTGGGAGATTAAGTAGGATAAACTTGATTTTTCTAGATCTTTGAGAACCTTCACAACAATTGGAAAACTAAATGATAGAATGCTTCAGAATAGCTAAAATATTCCTTCAACAGAAGGTGTGCATCAATGGAGGCCCATATTTACACGGTTTCACACAATCTCCAAGAATTTAACACGAAGGCTCGAGCTAAAGACTCAATTAAACATTAAAGACCCCTGGTTCCTCACGCCTAAGATACACTCAAAGGCTTATCAGACAATATTTATCAACAAAATGACAAGTAAAGTGATTTTAAATTGTTTATCTCATTACATGATGAAGGCTCTTCTTGTAATGAAATTGCAAATGCCACTAAACTATCATAGGGATGAGATCTGTGTGATTCGAGAGGATTTTAACACAAGATTGCAATAGGAACAAGAAATACTATTTGCAGACATTCTGAAATAAATACAGACACAAATTTTCCCAAGATTAACATAGATTAATTTCAAAGTTGATTAGATTCATCAGTAGGGAAGGTTTCTTGAACAATCTCAGAGCTTGTCAATGGTTGTACACTTGCAACCAACTTGACATGATCAAATCTAAAACATAAGAGATTAACATGTTTCTCATATGGTCTCTCAGGAAGATGGGATTTCTCAAATTTTCTCGTAAGAATTCAACCCCGACCATTTGCATGACTAAAGCATGCTTTTTATAACACTCAATTTACATCCAAGATTTTCCCCAAGAAAAGAATATTCGAGGAACCTTTGTTTGTTACATGTTTGATCATGATTTCAGAAAATGATGTTTAATAGGTTTACAACAAAAATTTTTCTAGTTTTCAAAAAGGTGAATCATTGCAAATATCTCCATCATTGTTTTAACTAGGGCACCCAGTCATCTCCTCTGGAAACACGTTTTTCATCCTTTCATGCACTGCAACCTCCATCATTTCATCCTTTTCCCATTCTTTCCTCTGCATAACTTTCTCTGCATCCAACTTCTCTGGTAATTGCATTTTTGCAAGTGCCCAAGCAATTCCAACTTCAAAATATCAACCTTTACATTCCTTGGACTCACAAATTAAGCTCTAAATCCATTCAATTGCACTTTGTAGACAAAAATGACAAGGAATTTCATCAAAAAATGATGAAAAACAATGCGTATTCGCATCTCCAGGAGTCTTGGAGAAAATGGCAACAAAATCAGATGCAATGCACAACAACATGTTGATTATGCCCTTTCTCAACTTTAGATTAGAGCCATCCACGTGGAAAAATCTGATTCAAAGCGGGCCTGGGGTTGCCTTTTGTATTTTATGACTTTTGGAGAAAATGTGCAATTTTCACATTTTGCCCCGCCCCTCCGCCTTTGAAAATCGGGCTTGACACATGGCTTAATCTGGGCCTTTAATGGAGTCATGACTCATTTATGCAATTTTACCCTTTTCCAATTTTCCTCCGCCAACCCGCCTTCCCGATTTTATCCTTTGATGTGGGCCCAGGAGTTGCAGGTCAATTTATAACTTTTCTCCTTTTTTACAAAAGGGCAAAAAACTTCAAAACACCCCAGTGACCCGCCTTCCACTTCTAACTTTTGAAATATGCCACGTGTCCTTCTTTGGGGTCAAAGTAAGACTTTTTCCCTGCCACTTCATATTTGTTGAATAGCGAATCAGTGCTATATCGGGGCCACGGGGCCAATTTGATATTTTTACAAATGAGACAAAAGTGGCAAATTTCACCAAAAAGACCCGTTGGGCCACATCCAATCAGAAAGGACCACGTTTCCACTAGATATTGGGACAAAAATTGATAGGGAAAACAAAACATGATTGTGGAAAAATAGAAGGAAGGGAAAAACCCAAATTTATGCCCAAGTTACAAATTCTTTCACATGGACAGAGGAACGGAAAACAAATTCTGGACTTAATGTGATCCTTGACCAAAGGAAAGGACTGATCATGGCAACCAAATGAAGGAAAGAGCTTTCACGCCTCAATACAGGGGAGATAGAAAATACGATGAGCCTGCAGATTGAAGACTTTTAAGGACAAATGGGGCGAGATCAAATTGAGCACCAACAGGTCGAAAATCCTACAACATGGATGCTCGGTCAGCTCTAACTCTCATTCCATATAAAAATTATTTGCTGCAAACAAAATTTCTCTTACTCACCATCCCACCGTAAAATCAAGAAATTTTTATTGGGCCTTCAAATGTTCACTGTTATTCGAAAGTGGTTCGTTCTATAATTGATTGATTGGAAATTCAACGGAAATATAACGTCTGGTAGATTGGAGTCATTTCCAACAACTCGGCATGCAGAGAATGGTTGAGTTTGACATTTACAAAGCAGTCGAGGATCTCTACTGAGCCATCGTTGCCCCTTATTAATTTGGAGTCTGGATTGGTGAAGAGGTGATGCAAAAATAAGCTCCCATGGCTCCTGTTATATGGAACACCACTAACGGATTAAATACCAAACCTAGATTCCGAATCTGCCGTGTAACCTGAGAAGACTTCGCTTATGATGCATGCGGGTTTTTGTAAACTCTCAGCTATGACTTGCTCCAACCATTTCTCAAATGGAACAAAGAGTTTACGCGAAGAATAGAAGAACAACATTCTTTCAACCATGGGCACATCATTGACACTTTCACAGGTGAGAGAGAGGCCGCCGATATATGGAAAAGACAGAGGCACGAATCGAATATCCGATCTCACTTCCTGGGATTGTAATTTTGAGGAACTGTTAGTGGTGGTGACGAAGCTGAAGCTAAGACCTTCAAAAGTGAGTAGGTTAGTGAGTTTTAGGAAAGGAATGAAATGGCCCTCTGCCATAAAGGGAAACATTACCACGTGTTGCCTTTCTACCATTGAACAATTCCTACAGAGAAATCTTCTTCACAAAGGATTGACGAGATACAAGAACATTTCGTGACTATATAGATCGTGATTTGTGTATAATTACTTGCAGAAAGGAAATAAGTTAATAGTTTGTTTATTGTATTCTCAGAACCCTGAAAGTCGTGGCTTAATTCTAGAAAAAAATAATGGTACATACTCTCAATAGTCATGTTTGGTTGTTATTCCGAAATTCATTCTAATCTAAATGAGAACGATCCTTCCCTAGTTGACAGCAAAAAATTAGAAGGTGGAGATTGCGGCATAGACGACGTTGGTGCACGGACCGACGGAGGCCATCGATCGCCACTTTCAACACACATTATAGGTTATGCGGTTGGGTTCTTCTCACAAGGCATCACCCCTCTTTATTCAAGTGAAAGGCCAATTTTTATTTTAATGTGGTTCATTGTAGTGTGTATAGTTGGCATTAATAACGTCCTTTTTGCTCAGTTGTTCACTGCTATATGTGTCATTTATGGTAACTTTCAGATAACAACAGTTTTAAGCAGTCAAATAAAACTATGAATCCGTGTATGCAAGGAGGTTACAAATCACAAATGAGCTCAAGTATTGTGATTTATTAGGATCATTCATGTCGTCGATGCTTCAAATGATTTCTTGTCATCTATAGTGAATATATTAGACATCCAATTATAAAACCATTATTTTTCCCCCATAAACGTATGTTTCGAACCCTTCCTTGATGTGAGGCAGAAGGGTTTAAATGGTTGTTTTTCCATGAGGTAGAGGTGTTGTGGCCACCAATAATCCCACGTTGTTCGGTTGATAACTACGATGTAAATATCCATAGTCTTTAATTGTGTATGTTGTGAAATCCCTCTTTCCCTGCTTGATAAATTGTTGGTTTGATGCCAATTATGCAAGTGCACTGTCCTAATGGTAGTTCGTAATTTTCCTATTCACTTTTGCTTCTTTGTATTTTTGCAAGGATAAATTGGTTCATTATCATACATGTAAACTGTTTAGGTATATTTTTGCAAGGCATGTGTTGCTTCCTAGCTGGTCATGAGGTCGAAACCTAAGGGTATAATATTTGAAAATTAACTGTTTGCATCTCTAAACTCTATCATTGTAGATCCCTATCAGTAGGAGATAAAAGGGGGATGGAAGAACAATAGTGCTTTGACTAATCTTGGAACACAAATGAGAAAGTAGCTATGTGAATTGGATACTTCCAAACAAAGGAACAAAAATAGAGAAATTGCCAATATTACTATGCTTCCATATGATACTTAATGCATAAACTATATTACCCATGACAAAATTATTTATCATCTCTTGATGAATTAGCCTCATGCTTGAGTCAAAGTAAAAATCTTTATAACATAATGGAATCGATATATTTTTCTTTATCTCAAACATTGCAACAGAGTCCATTATATAGAGAGTGCAACTTTTTCGATTAACTTTAATTCCTATTGTATTAGATAGTAGTAGTTTCCATCCACCTTATAAGTGATGAATATAATTTCTCGTATCAGAGATAAATTACAGTAATGCTTATTCCAAACATGCACAAAAAAACCAAGCACCATTTCTACGCATTTGCAGGTGTGGAACTTGGTCACAGATAAGAATTACGAGGACATTTGGATTAAAGTGCATTAAAACCCCAATACTAGGTCCATGCAAAAAACCTCATGGCTTAGCTTTGTAGCAACAATTGTTAAAAATGTAAACACCACCACATGGCTTTGGCATGTAGCAACACCAAAATCAGTCTTGAATATAATCGAACTACATGTCAAATTATAAGGGAAAATAAAACTTTAATAATTTATCCAATCATATTTATGAAGGAGGTAGAGATGAGTTCAGAAATGGTTGTGAAGCATTTGTGCATCTTTTCCCTCACCACCTCCATGTAGCCCGTAACCCAATGTCGAAGAGGACTCAGGCTACCCTTTTCATGCCCCAACCCAAATTGTGGGTGCACCTTCCTCTACAGTTCCAAATTCTATCATAATTAGTGACCACGCGAATATTAGGGATAATTGTCCATTAAAAAAATCTACTCATTTTTTTGTGAAATTGAGTTTTAACAATGACCTTTGATGGAGAATTTCATTGTGAAATGAAATATATCATCCATGTGACAACTTAAAATAATTGAAAGACATACCATTAAGTTTCCAGGAAATGTCATTTTATTGTTAATGATCCAACTAAGCATATGGGAGGCTTGATAGGCACAAATATGACAAGTACACTATCATTAGTAATGTTTTAATGTCTCATCTAATTGTAGGAAAGCCGAGGATGAGCAAACAATCATTGATAATTGATCCCCTCTAATGGTTGGTTAAATGAGTAAAATGAGAATTCTATCTTCCAATAGAAGTTTTAGAGTAAGAATACATACAATTTCTCATCGACGGAAAAACATGCATTAAACCACAAGCAACGATGACAAACCATTTTTCCTTTGAACCCATTTTCTCTCTTTTGTTGATTTATCCCCACTTTTGGCTTCGAGGATAGGCTTCATGATAATGATGTGATCTATGTTATCTACATACAACACAACATATTTAATTATTTTCTTTCTAAATTTCTATTTTCACTTGTACTTTGTCAAGAATTAATTTATGTTCATAGCTACAAGAAAGAAGGTTCATGATGGTCTAGATACAATAGTATGCTAGGGTAACAAGCTTCCCTATCTATAGGGGCCACTGAAGGAGACTCTACGTATGCATCCACTTGGTCCCCTCTTATTGTGGACTCCAGTATGGTTAAGTGTGACGTACACGAGCATATGCAAGCTTCCTATCTACATTCAATGGTGTAGGGAAATCTAGAAAAGCATTTAAGGTGGAAAACATGTGGATACTAAGGTCGATTCCTTAATTCTTTCCCCCTTAGGCATGGGTCATCACAGTTCCTCAGTAGTCTATGAAAAGTTTGAATTTGGAACCATATACAAAATTTCATTGTGTTGCCTCATCTACTAGGCATGTGCATTATGTGAATGGTTATGTTTTTGTGGGTACATTGGCGACCCCATTCATAGCATCCCATGGATTTGTTTAGGTCCTCCATTTGTCTTGTGAGATAACATTCCTCTATTTTACATGAGATTGTTAGAATAGAGAATTGTTGTCAATATTCCCATATTTTCCATGCTAGCCACTATGCCAAAATAGTGGGGATGACAAATCCAGGATATCATTTTTGTACTTCCACATATCTTCTACGTATGCCAAATCCTCTACTATAATTACACCTCATATAACACTAATGTTATTCTATGAGAGTGTATACTTTGTTCCTCCCACTTTAACAAGGCTGCTTTGACATGATGTTTCCTCGTGAACTCCTGCAACAACACACGCCTTCTCATTTCTAATTTGTCAAGCAATTTAATTGTTTCTTCTATTTTAAAATAAATCCACATTATAACTTTTTGAATTATAGATCAAGAAAATTTACAACACTTGATCAGAAGGTTAAAAAAGATATTTGCAAGCTTCCCTATCTCATTTTATGGTTCCATTCATTTGTCCCTCCGCTTCACATTATCCTTTATAAAACTCCACTAAAAAAAAATTGCTTTTAATTTCAACCCTTTGCACCTCTTCCACTCTTCAATACTCTACTGATCCTTTTTGGCATTCACATCGCAAATGCGCTTTACGCATGCGATTGCTAGTTAATAGTGCACTTTACTAACTATACTACAAATAATTGGCCCACATATTTATTTGAGTTGAAATAATTTTTTTAATTTTTAAACCGATTTGACATGTAATTTAGGGAGCATGCGCTAAAAAAGGCGCATCTGGATCGAGGATAGCTAGTGCTAACCACCAATGAAACCAAAAATTTGGCTCCAAATGTATAAAGGGCAAGTATAGGGGGTTCACGGGGCACACTTTTAAATGTTCATTTAGAAAAATAAAATGATTCCGCTGAAAGTTCTTATAACGCCGCTAAAAGACGAACGACGACGATGGCGCGCCACAACCATGCAACCCGAAAATGCGACAATTTTTTTTTGTTAACTAAACAAGGTAGTGGTCCTTGTTTGGTTTATTTTATCTGCAAGTTTTGTGACCTTGATAATTATAAAGCTTCAATCTTTTACTGTGTATTCCAAACGCAATACTAGAACTGCATGATTTTCACAATTCCGCACACTCGAGATCTACTTCAATATTTGTTGTATTCGTCTCTTCCTTAGCGGATAATTTTGAGTTTCAAAAGCATGGTGATACTAGATTGCATAAGGGTATTTTGATTTGACCCGTTTTCACTTTAAGAACCATTTTATAGAAGGATAAAGGTGACCAGTGGTAGATGCATGTACTATAATTTTATCGATGTTTTTTTTTTTTTTTTGATATATTTTAATATATATATTTGCAGAGATATATTACCAGGATAACCCATATATTCTATTTATTTGACACTTAGAAAACTTTTAATATAGGTCCTTAGATATCTCTTTAAAGGGATTAGATACTTTTAATTTAAGTGGTATATATATAGATATATTAACAAATTTAAACACAAATCAGTCTATATGATTATACATACATTTTGAAATTTGAAATTAAATGATCAAGGGTCAAATCGGGGGGGAAGTATTTCAACCATGCTTAAATTTGTTTGGTTGGGGCGGTGGGTATCTCAACAACCACCTGTCCACCATTAAGACCCCCTCATTGCATGCAAGAAAACAACTGCCGCCACTTCCAATTAATCATTTAGATTTTGGAAATCTTGCCTGCTTTCGATGCTAGACACTTTTCTACCGCCCCGTCATGGGTAGGGGTGTGGAAGATAATAGATGAAAACACAAAGCCGGTATAACAGAGAAAACGCTTATTTCGGTACATTCACCGGGCCGCGTGGAAATAGGTGAGGAGGATTATAAGCAAGATACGGGCAAGATATCAGGAGTTTTTCCTTATTCTTCTTGCCACTGGCCGTGCGTGCTCTGAGGAGGCAAAGAAAAGGTCATAGGTGCGTGGATAGCTTGTGTAGTGGAGGTGCGCTCAAAGCGGAGGTCGTCCAACTATGTTGTTATCTACTCGGCTTGCCTGCATCCCCATATTCGGTTTTTTTTTCTTTTTCTTTAAGAGATTTTTATTCAAACGATTTGGGGACGAGAGATAGGCATTTAGGAACAACGACTTGTCATTGCCGTGTTATATCATTGCTCAAAGTATTGAATGCATCCTCAAATTCGAGGTTCTCCTTTGTGATAATGTTATCAAGTTGATGGGGAAAAATGGTGAAAGTGTTACCCGGACGACCGATGAAATTTATTGCGTTGATTCTTTATTGGACCTTACCAGCTTAATATATGTACCCGAGGAAAACAAGAAGGTCCGTAAAGGTGGTTCGGTTTCAAAAATAGATTTCTCACGGAGTAGGGAGAACCTCGCGGAGGTGGATCCGTTTCAATAGAATATTCATGAAATACGATCCTGGCAAGAAGAGGGACGCCTCAATCATGGAGGTGAGTCGATTCAGTCAGGTCTATCTAATGATATTGCTTGCAACATTAGTGCGAAGACTAGAAGACGCCTACACAGTTATGCGGAGATGCTAAAGGTTTGATTTCCATATTTCCAAACGTTTCTTCTTTACCAACAAATAAATTAATCATTTGGAGGTATAAGTGGCCAAAACTAGAGCATGCATATCCGTTAGATACTATTCCAAAGCTTTATTTCCCAAGTATTTAAGTTTGTATATTTGTTTTCTATTTTAATAGCATTGAATATTTTATTGCTTATAATTTATTCCAATAGTTTTTCCACTTCTCTATGTTTTCTTTCACGTGTAATAAGTAGGAATGGATCTACACTAAGTGTGCAAAGGAAAAGATTTTATACTATGTATGCAACCAATTATTTATAAACTACTTTTATTTATTTTACAAGAATAAAGATTGCACCAATATTCCCACCTTTCAATATATATCCTTCAAGTAATAAGACAAAATTTAATATGTATTTTTGTAAGATTTCCCCAACACCCTTCAAGAGGGTTCCAAAATTACTTCCATAAGTTTTAAAGCAAGAACTACGAACATGTTAACAAGATTAACATACTCATGAGAGGTTCCAAGTCAAGTAAGAAGGAGAATAGATAGATTGTCATCCTTTCAACTTTTGATTCCATCTATATTACATGCTTATTATTGGAATTCAAAAACAACTTTCATTCAACATTTGTTACAACACTTTCTATTTCATGTGGAAATAAATTTGCAATAATGTAAGCTAAAATACAAAGTAATATTACATTCTTCCTCCACTCAAGGTGGTAAATACATGGTGGTTTTACATTGTCAACAACAAGGTTCCAAAGCTCCAAGGTGTTCTTCATCCATGCTCCAAGTTCCAAGTATTTCAAATCACAACCAAGATAGGGGGAGAGGCAACACTCTCCTCCCAACCAAAAACTCAATGGAGAAGAGAAGCAATCTCCTCCATTGACCCCCGAGCCCCAAACACAACACAATGAAGGGTGGTCTCCAACTCAAGGCAACAACACTTGCTTCCACAATACAATTTTCTTCACAACATTCAAGGTTAAAAGAAGAAACAAAAAGGAAACACAAATAACACAATACTTTTCACAACAAGGCTTTCATCCAAGCCAACAAGAGAAGGAACTATGGGAAAGTTTTCCTTATGCCTCCCCATTGAGATGAGATGCCCATCCAAACCCTCCACAAAAAAAACTCAAGCCCCTATGACTCTTATGCCTCCCTCAAGTACCCCTTTTTCCTCCCATACTCTTATACCTCCCTCCTCTTATGGCTCCCTCAAGGACAAGGTAAGAATGTGAACATTCTTACCCAAGATGGGCATCCCTCTCAAACTCCCTCCACAATTTCCTATTCTACTCTTATGCCTCCCTCATGAGTTTTCCCATAGACCTCTCCTACACTACACATTAAGTATTCTATCCATTTTTCCACAATACACAAAAGTAACCATACATTTTATACAATTTTAAGCATAAAAACAACAATAATAAGAAAGCAAAAAGGGAGAAGGTTTCCTACCTCTCCATTGGAGAAGCCTAAACCAAGAAGCTTTGTCCAAGCTCCCTCCAAAACAATCCAAGCATGCAAGTTCAAGCTCCTCTTCCCTTTTCCCCAATTCTTTTCTCTCCAAAAGAAAAATAACAAAAAAAAACTCTTCAACAAAAAAAAAAACTCCAACCCCCTCAACAAGAGAGGAAATTTTCATAAATAGACAAAAGGGAAGAGTGAGGGTGATGTGGCTCCTTGTAGGATGCCACATCACACATCCTCAAGACCACCTCCCATAGTCAACTCAACTCCCAAAACACAATAAATGGGTGGTTGGGTTGAATGACATCTCTCATCGACATCCATCCCTTCCCATGTGTCATAAGGCACAATTAAAAGCAAAAATAAAGACAAGTGCACTCCAAAGTCACATTTCCTTCCCAAAACAATAAATAATCTCCTTTTTGGATTCCCAACCCCATAGATATGGTTGGTAAGGGTTTTGGGAAGTGTGGGACAAATTCAACTTGTCCCACAAGTCCCCAAAATTGCCCTAAATCTCAAATTCGAGATTCAAAGGATTTGGAGTGGTCAACACTCAAAACAAGCATTCAATACAAGAGGAAAACACAAGGCTCAAGGAGCCAACCATCAAAATTAATTACACCCACTAGACTTCCCTCCAAAACTTAAAAAATAAAACAAGATGTTACATTAATCTAAACATACTTAGCAAAAGTAATTTTAAAAAAACATCACAAATGAAATCACCTACTAAAGTAAGTTAAAACAAGTAATTAAAATTCTTACCCCTTGGTCACATTAGAAAATTTCCCCCTCATGGAAATTTTTTTCTTAACATATAAAGAACAAGGGTAACACAATACAATTCACTAGTTGCCTTGATGACCAAATGTTGTAACCACCCGACATCCCGTTGTGTTTGGTTCCCAATCCCCCTCATGGTTGTGATCATGTTGTGTTTCTGCAAAATACAAAATACCTCCTTCGGCTCTTGCTGGCTATGTCAAAATGTTTAAAATAACCATATGCATGAAATTTATTAACATCTATACGTAATTCAATTATCCATTATTTCAAGGTTTAAATCACAACTTAATTATGCATTCCATCATTATCTAAAGTTATAGCAAAGTAAATTCAACAACTACATTCTACTTATCAAATGAAGAAATCCAATGTTAGGACACATGCAATATATCCATATAAAAATAATATCGGTATCAATAGTCCGTCCATGAGCAGGTGTAGATCATACAAAAACAAAATCCAATCATAACCCAAATGCATCTACTCACAAAACATCATGCTAATCAACGTAAGTATAAGTCATGTCCATATCCAAAAGTCTGCATAACTCAAAATGATAATCAACTAAGTGTCATAGGAAGTGGGCATTACAGTTCTAGCTCCATTTTGTCACCGTCTTCTTCCAAACCATCTCTATATGTCACACACAGGCACACGACATAATAATACAGGAAATTCACAACACCAAGCCCAGCAGAAAAACAATAATAATATTCAAGATGGCCTTGATCCAGATCCTGAGGCAGCCAAGCCTGGTCACCATTCTCCCAGTGGCCTTGTGCACCACAGTGATCACAACGCTGCTCAGTAACAACCCAATTCCAATACTACACCAGAACAACGCAACAGCTGCACTTTTCATGCTCTTGGGAAACTGCACATAAAAGAATTCGATCAACCCAATGGCGTAAAATGTCTCTGCCAGGCCTATCAGACTGTACTGCGGCGCAAGCCAAAATGCAGAGATAACAACCCTGCTCTGTTTCCGCTTAACCTCTACAAGTGCCGCAATTGCCATGGCCAGTATGGAAATGATGAGCCCTGCTCCGATCCTTTCTATTAATGAAATTCCTTGGCTTCTCTTTGTCAACCGACGGAAGAATGGAAGAACAAATCTGTCGTAGAATGGAAGCCATAAGGATATGGTCAACAGGGTGAAGACGTTGTAGGAGGCTGGTGGTATCTTCAAGCTACCAATTTGAGAGTTCATGTGCTGTGCCTGATAGGTCATATAAGTGTGTGCAGGGCCTAATAAAATTAGGGCAGCCACAATTCCTGAGCTCCAAATAGGCAATACGCTTATCACTGACTTAAGTTCTTCAATCTTCTCAACTGTGGACAGTGTCCATGGATTGGGGATTGATGCACCCTCTTTGAAATTTTCTTTTCTTACTATTGCAGCCTTGTTCAAAAACCTGAAGAAAGAGGCATGGAAAGATTAGTATCAGAATTTTTGGGGTTTGAGATAAAACTGGGTAGAAATTTTAATTATCCTTAAAATAATCCATATTCAGGAATAGATATATGATTAGGATTATCATGTATTGTCAGTTTTGAAGTTGGTCTTCTTAGAGATTCATTTTGGTGGAGGTTTGTGGGTAAGAAAACCACTATCTTTCTATTAAATATCTTGTATATTTAGCACTTTTGATGTTGTTGTATGTTTATATATGGAAAATTAATAAGAATACGTTGTTTTATACTTGGACGTACTGATTACTTACACTCGGCATTAAGAATAGTTGCTTGTAATTTTTTTAGTTTCTGTCTCCAAAAACTATTCAAATTGGGGAATGATGAATCTAGTATCGTCTTCCTCCTTGATAATGGGTCTAATATTTTTATGGAAGTAATAATATCACTCAGTTGTATCCAAAACCTTTGCTACCATGTGCTACTCTACTCATCAGGGAAGAATAGAGTTTAGTCTTGGCTTCCTCCTTGATAACGAGTACTCTAGTATATCCTCAGAAAACTCCTCATTAAAAATGACTAGTCTAATTTTGCTTTCCTCTGTTATAACGAGTCTAGTATATCTTCAGAAATTATAATAGATCACAGCCGCTTGTATCCAGAAGCCTCCACTGTCATGTGTTATTCAACTCATCAGGGAATGACGAGTTTAATATAAGCTATATCCCTGATAATGAGTCTAATATATCAGCAAAAATAAAAATATCACATTTTTATCAAAAATCCTCCACCCTGATGTGCTATTTGTAAAGATTCTCTTACTTCAAAATATGGGTATTTTTGGGTTTTTATCTATATATATTTTAAAACATTAAAGTACAAAAGAAAGTTCATACTTGATCTTGTCTGTCAAACAGATTTTGGAACCCTTCTTTATCCAAGCTAGTGTCATAAAGTTCTATCGGATCACAAGGCATTGTAAGACTTCTCTTTCTAATGGATGCAACAATCACTTGAGCATATTTTGTCAATGCACTTCCCTCTGGATAGACTTTCACATAGTGGTTTGTTCCTAACAGGAATAAGCCTGTGGAGATAATCACCAGGAGAGTTGCCACACCAAATCCCAATTCCCAGCTGACAGTACTCTGTAGATAGACAAGGAAAGTCAAGCCCATCATGACAGACATGGTACCCACACAATAATACCAATTGAAGAAGCTCTGCTGCTGTTTCCTTCCCTCATCATCATCACTATCAAATTGCTCTGCACCAAAGGGTAAAGCAGATGACTTCATACCACTTGAACCCAAAACCATCAATCCCAAAAAGATACACAGTAACCCAAGTCCACCACTTGATTCCCTTAATGCATATATAATAATAGATATGAGTGTGAGAAGACTCAATGCCTGCATCAACCAAATTGCAGGATAAGTTTTATAATACTTGAACACAACAAATCTTCACACAAAAACTGAAAAAAAAAAAAAACAAATTTCAACTATTTACTATGCCTTTCCCAAAATGGGAAAAACTCTTTAAAATGATTGTAGGACAATTTTTAGTAAAATGGATGTAGCTGGCTCACTGTCCGGGTACCTCATCCATTTATGAGTATGGAGAAAAATTTTACCTTCAAGAAATAATTACACCCGTTCAAAATGTGGGTATGATTATAAAGCTAAAGGTCTGGTGCATTCCCGCCTATTCATATATCCTTGTACATATTTCGGAGTTACTTATAGACAGCCCTTTTCACGTTGTCCCATTTCTCAAATCCCTAAAATAGCAAGTTATCAACAGTAAGGAGAGCACAACACTTGCTTTATATATCTTGACTCTTCCTATAGGAGATGGCTTATAAATGAACGGTTAAAAGGGGTCCTAAAAAGGCTAGCTGAGAGGGTCTTAGGGCTTTCTTGTGAAGTAATTGGGGGTGAAAGGAGAGGGCTTCCTTTGATAAATTGAGACCTTCATAGTATTTGAGGAAATGAAAGAGGGCAGGGAAGCCACAATGTTACAGCATAAGTTGCAATTTTGGAAGGTTGTATCTAGTCGGTACGTTTGAAATTTGACTGATTTTGTATAAATTAAGGCGGGCCGAATATTTAACACTTGTTTATGTTCAGGTGAAGAAGTCAAAGCTATTCACTTGGATTTGGGAGGTGAGTGGGTTGAATCTTTTCGTTGCCAACTGTGGTGAACCTGCCGGGAGATACGTTCATTCTACAACTTTAACATGGGAATGGATAATAAGAATATTTTTGGATGAAAAAGTATTATGAAAAATCTTTATACAAACAAAAACCTTAATGTTTAACATACAATAATGTAAATTTGGCATTATAGAATCAATATTTTTAATTCCTTAATGCTTAACATACAATAACGTAAATTTGGCATTATTTTAAAAGTAAATTTGAATTTTTCAATGGAAAGAAAGTGAAGGAGTAAAATGGAAAAGCTTGTACAACTTCGCTAAAGCAACAGACATTATTTAAGTGCCCAGTGGATACTAAGTTAGAGTGTTTAAAGTATAATCTATCTAAAGATTAGGTACCTTTTCGTATTGGGCAGCCCATTGACTAACAGTTATAAGATGACCATACATGATACATTATAAGCTTTACACAAGTAATGCATCCTCTCCAACTTTCTTAATTTGTAATTATGTGTTTCTTTTTAAAAAATGATAACAAGCGATGTGATGGACTCATGATAACAATTTACATACCAGTATATATGCAATAGAGGCAAGGACAATGGCCAAAACCTTCCCAGATATGAATCTGCAATAAAAGCACCCACAAGAGGAGATAAAGAGTTGATTCCACTCCATATGGTATAAATTTTTGCAGCTCTGAGCCGATCCATGCGATATTCGCCGGTCAAGAACACCACCAGATTCACAGATAAACTTGCCAATGCCAGATTTGCACAGGTCTCATTTCCTGCAAGATTACATCAAAATCTTGTATTTATTACAAATAAAATCTATTTTTGTAAACAAGAAAATAAAAAAGGGAAAATCTGGTCTCTTGCCTATGATAAAAGGCATAATTTTCCATCCACCAATGGTTGCAGATTTTTGTTTTCCAGGCACGTCCTCACTTTTTCACAATTTTCATTTTCTAGAATGTTCAATGGTGAGGCGGCTACCTTCACACTCAGCTCCATGTCTACAGAATGTGCGTACGTTTGGGGTAACTCTTGAATGATAGAGGATGATCCGTTTAGGATAATCTTCTTAATGGATTAGAATCGAAAAATTATATAGAATGTGTGCACGTTTGGAGATGATAGAGGATAATCGGCTTCAGATAAACTTCTTAATGGCAGAGAATCGAAAAGCCGGCGAAGATGTCATCTCTGAACATCACCTGCTCAAATCAAGAAATCTCAAATAAATCATAAAACACATATGGGTATGTTTGGCACACATTTGGGACAACCCTTGAATGGTAGATGATGATCGACTTCAAATAATCTTCTTAATAGATGAAAATCGAAAACCTAACAAAAATGTTGTCCCTGAACATCACCTGCTCAAATCATAAAACACATGCAAATATGAAACTCGCAAAGAAAATATGAAACTGGCACACAGGGAAAGAACCTGAGATATAATGACAGGGTTGATATGATTTATAAGCATTCTCATCTGGATTGTCACGAGGACGGGTTATGTCATAATCAGCTTTAATTTAACGCATGTTCATGTTCTTTTTCGGTGGGTGTCAGATTCAATCAATGATATCGCCATTGTCCTTTACAGATGTGATACAAAAAAAGAACACGAATCACGATGATGTTACCATTGTGCTTACGATGCCAATCATTGAAATGATGCCCATCCGCATAGTTATTTCCAAAACCAAAACACAAAACAGTCTACAAATTTAAAAAGAACAACGATAATTCTATCAACAAAATAAGGAGTCATAACAAAGAATTTTGTCATTCAAATAGTTCCAATCAATATCACTGAGGTCTTTCTCCTTAGGTTATAAAGGCAAGGTGTCCATTTGATTAAAGTTCTGTTGTTAAGTAAACAAAATTAAGATGGACTTAAAAGACAAGTTGACACATTAACATTATTTAATATTTATATATATCTTGTTATGGCATGACCAATTGACGTTTCCAAATATTTTTATTAATTGCATTTGTTTGTAAAGGTCTCCACTTAACCATTTTTCATTTTTGTATTTTTTTGTAGAAGTATGGTTATTTATAATATCTAAAATTTTGGTAGTATGGTCATGTAATTTATATATAAATAACTAATTTAAGGTACTATTTTCTTTTATTCCACACCTTAGTCTACTAGATGACAATTGTTCTCCAATTCAATTTTTGAGAATCACTTCACATACTACAAAACATGTAATAAGACATTCACTTATCTTACGACTAATGCCCATAATACCATATGTCCATAGGATGAGTTCTTCTACAAACTTGTCAACCTCCATGAACATGTTCCTTACATTTCTAAATATTAACCATCATTTTAAAGATTTAAGCATGTGGTCTCAACCAATATTAACATTATTCAATGTCTTTGAATTTTGTTATTGCAAGAATAATTGACCTTTTCAAATATTTTTACTAATCACATATAAAATATACTATTAATTTTGTTTGCAAAGACCTCCACTTACCCAATTTTTTTTTGTCTTTTCATATAAATATGAATTAGAAGGTTTGTGAAGGGTATTTTATTGGGAAATTAGTGCTTCATGGCAGGATAAAATTAGGAGTGACATATATTAACAATAAGTTTGTTGTGAGAGTTGTTAAATAAAAAGTTGTTATATGATTTATGTGAATGGTGGTTGTTATAACCACACACGTAGAATGACCATGAAAGAAAATAGGTTTAGTTTTTTAGCTCCTTATTTATATGAGTACTATGACCTATATATTTTGTAAGTGATCTCGTATGAGAAATATGAATAAATTAGAGATTTTTTGTGTGTGTTTATTCTATACGAATCTAAACCGAAACTATCATTTGGTATCGAGCTTGTTACGATCAAGGGGGATTAAGCCTTAGGTAGACTAGGCAATCGCCTAGGGCGCCACATTGTAATGCCCGTTCGACGTTACTCCCGATTCTTGCTCCAACGATTGTTAGGTTATGGAGCCTATTTTCATGTGAGGAAGTGTTGAAGACTGTACACTAAGAGTACTATACACTTTCCACACTTGTCTCATCGGGGTTCGGGGGTGCAGCCCCAAATTTTTGGCCTTAAAACGTGCTTGATATTCCAGAAACGTGATTTTCTCATATGGGTGGGATTTTTGACCCATAGGTTTATGGGACGGTTTTGGCCCATGGTTTTGATACCCACAGTTTTGTAAAACTACTTAAGCAGTTGTCTATTTATATGGTTTTGTGCATATGGTAGGTATAATGTAACATTGCAGATGTGTTTTGAATTCGGGTGTGAATTCTATAGAGTTTGTTGAGCATAGCTCCAAACAAATCTAGGTATTGTATTGAGAGAGCGGTGGCTTGTAATAAAATCTGAGCAAGTGATTCTTGGTGGACATAGCCCAAATTGGGTGAACTACATTAAATACTATCTCTTTGCATTGTGTTATGTTATTCGCACTTTTATTTGAGATCCGTAATATTTTCGCATATTAGTTTCTACTGTTGTGATTTTGCGAGGGATTATTTCACATATTTTATCCCTTATTTCCTAACAATTGGTATCAGATCCTGGTTTGGTTTGCTAAAGTGTTGAATCACAGGAAATTTTTTATCTTGAGTGGGAGCTATGGTAGATGATGGAAGATCTAGGGTTGATAAATTCAATGGGTAAAATTTTAGTCTTTGGAAGATACAGATGGAAGATTACCTTTATCAGAAGGATCTTTATATTCCACTGTCTGAGAAGGTGAACAAACCCTCAAGCATGATAGATGCGGAATGGGATTTGTTGGATAGGAAGACACTTGGGACAATCTGGATGTGTCTTGCATCTTTAGTATTATTTAATGTTTCAAAGGAAAAGACTACAAAAGAACTGATGGATGCATTAGGGAAGTTGTATGAAAAACCTCTCCGCCTCAAATAAGATATTTTTAATGAAAAATTTGTTTAATATGAAGATGTCCGAGAATGGTTCAAGAATGTGAGATAATTTAAATGATTTTAATACGGTTGTAAATATGTTAGCTTTGGTTAATAGAATTTGATGACGAAGTTAGGGCTTTATTAGTTACGTGCTCTTTACCCAAGAGTTGGAATAGCCTCGGTAATGGTGGTAAGTAACTTGGTTCCAGCTAACTCAAGTTGAAGTTTGAGGATGTTGTAGGGGTGATTCTAAGCAAGGAAATGTGAAGAAAAAGCTCTAGGGAATCTTCTACTTCAGGGAATGCGTTGATAAAGTGGAAACTAGAGGGAGATAGAAGAATAGAGGAAGCCGTGGAAAATCAAAGGATCGGCAAGGTCAAAATCCAAAAGCAAGATAGTATGCTAGCACTTGTGGAAAGTTTGGGCATAAAAAGGATTGTTGGGAGCTTCGGGACAAGAAGAAACAATAGGAAGAAAACAAGGAGGTAAATGTGGCAACAGTAATGTATGTCAGGATGCTTTGATTATTTCTTTGCACAATATTACCGAATCTTGGGTTTTAGATTCGGGGGCTTCTTTCCATGCTACTCCACATAGGCATTATTTTGTTGATTATGTTCAAGGAGATTTTGGGCATGTTTTCCTTGGTGATGATGAGCATTGTAACATAGTTGGAAAATGTTATGTTCAGGTTAAGATGTAGAATAGGAATACTTGGCTATTGAAGGATGTCAGACATGTGCCTACATTAAGATGAAATTTGATATCGGTAGGGCAGTTGGGAAGTGATGGTTGTACTATGATATTTACAGTGGACTCTTGGAAGGTTACCAAGGGTGCTCTTGTGGTGGTAAGAGGAAAGAAGGTTGGAACCTTGTATTTAACCACTTATAGCACTAATGTTTGTAATCTTGTGGCTTTGAAGTAGATACAACATTGTGGAACTATAGGCTTAGTCATATGAGCCATAAGGGCATGAAGATCATAAAGAAGGATTTTCTCGGATATACAGAAACAAGTTTGGAGTTTTGTGAGGATTGCATATATGGGAAACAAAAGCGAGTAAGGTTTCTCAAGGTTGGACCTACAAAGAAAGAGAGTAAGTTAGAGATAGTGCATTCTAATGTGTGGGGGCCGGCTCAGGTATCATCTCTTGGGGGTTTAAGTTATTATGTTACTTTTATTGATGATGAAACAAGGAAAGTTTGGGTTTATTGTATTAGAAACAAATATGATGTATTTGACACTTTTGTTAAATGGAAAGCCTTGGTAGAGAATGAAACAGGTCTTAAGCTAAAATGTCTTAGGTCAGATAATGGAGGGGAGTAATGCAGAAATGAATTTGATGATTATTGTTCTAAGAATGGAATCCGCAGGCAAAAGATGGTTCCAAGAACTCTGCAGCATAATGGGGTGTCAAAAAGGATGAACAAAACAATAATGGAACGTGTTAAGAGCATGAGGTTACATGCAAGATTGCCTATTTATTTTTAGGTAGAAGCGATGAGCACAGGTGTGTAATTGATCAACAGAGGACCTTCAAGTGCCTTGGATGGAGGCATACCGAGGAGGCTTGGTATGGTAAGAAAGTTGATTATTCATTTCTTAGTCTTTGGATGTGAGGTGTTTGTCCATAAAAATGTACTTTCATTGGTTATGGTGGTGATGAATTTGGATATAAATGTTGAAGTATTAAGGAGAAGAAAATTATTCGATCTAGGGATGTGGTCTTTAATGAGAAAGTCATGTATAAGTAGCAGTTGTAGGAAAATAGGGAAGAATCTAAGAAAGAATATATAATGGTAGTGGATCTTCCAGATGGGAAAGTGACACATGAATCAGTTCAGGAACCTTCTCAACAGGAACCCCAAACTCCTATATTGAGGAGGTCTTCTAGGGTAAGAAGAGATACCTGAACGTTTTTATCCTTCTCTTTATTATTTATTACTCACTGATAGTGGAGAGCTAGAGAGATTTGATGAAGCAATGCAGGTAGATGCTAGGAAGAAGTGGGAGAAAGCCATGGATGAGGAGCATAAGGATCTCATGGAGAACCAAACATGGGATTTGGTAAAGCTACCCAAAGGTAAAAGAGCATTACAGAACAAGTGGGTGTTCAGAGTCAAAGAGGAAGAAGGAGGAAAAAAAAGATACAAGGCCCGGTTGGTGGTCAAGGGGTTTACACAGAAAAAAGGTATATATTTTGATGAGATTTTTTCTCCTGTAGTAAAAATGACTTCTATTAGAACTGTCCTAGGAATAGTTGAGGCGAGAAGACTTGCACTTAAAACAACTTGATGTAAATACTGCATTTCTCCATGGTGATTTGAAGGAGGAACTATATATGCAGCAACCAGAGGGCTATGAGGTCAAAGGTAAAGAGGAGATGGTGTGCAAACTGAAGAAGAGCTTGTATGGATTGAAACAAGCTCCACATCAATGATATAAGAAATTTGATACCTTCATGATGGAGCAAGGTTATATTAGATGTCATTCTGACCATTGCGTGTATACAAAGAAATTTGAGGATGGAAGTTATATCATCTTGTGTTTGTATGTGGATGACATGTTGGTTGTAAGTAAAAACATGCAAGAAATAAAAGTACTCAAGAAGCATGACTAAGTGAATCCTTTCTTTATGAAGGATTTAGGGGTAGCCAAAAAAATCCTTGTTATGAGGATATCTCAAGATAGGAAGGAACAGACATTGAATTTATCTCAGGAAGAGTACATTAAGAAAGTCTTGGAGAGGTTTAATATGCAGGATGCTAAACCGGTTGGGACTCCTTTGGCAAGCCATTTCAAGTTATCAAAGGAGCAGTGTCCCAAGATAGAGCAGGAGAGAAACCATATGTCCAAGGTACCTTACTCATCAGCGGTTGGTAGTTTGATGTATGCCATGGTGGTGTGCAGGCTTGATATTTCCCATGCAGTGGGAACGGTGAGTAGATTTATGAGTGATCCAGGTAGAGATCATTGGCAGGAAATAAAGTGGATCCTTCGGTATTTGAGAGGGACCATGGGGACATTTTTTCCTATAGTGGATCATACACCACTTTGTGTGGTTATGTAGATTCAGATATGATTGGAGATGTAGATAGCAGGAGGAGCACAACATGTTATTTTTACACTGTAGGTGGGACAACAGTGAGCTAGATTTCACGACTACAAAATTTGGTGGCTTTGTCAACCACAGAGGCTGAGTATGTTGCTGCCACATAGGCAAACAAAGAAATAATTTGACTACAAAAATTTCTTGAGGAGTTGGGACATAAGCGGGAGGAAGGAAAGTTGCATAGATAGGGATAGTCATAGTGTTATACACCTAGCTAAGAACTCGCTTTCTACTCTAGGACGAAACATATACAGTTAAGGTACTATTTCATCAAGACAACTTTGGAGGAAGAGAAGTCAAAGCTAGAGAAGATTCATACCAGTCAGAATCCTGCAGACATGATGACCAAGGTGGTCACAAGGGAAAAATTGAAGCTATGTTTAGCTTTGGTTGGTCTTCATGGAAACTAGTGAAGGGTTGAGAAGCTTGCTCAGAGGAAAACTAGTCTCTAAGTGGGAGATTGTTAGGTTGTGGAGCCTATTTTCATGTGAGGAAGTGTTGAAGACTGTACACTAAGAGTATTGTACACTTTCCACAGTTGTCTCACCGGTGTTCATGGGCGTAGCCCTCAAATTTTTTTTAGCCTTCAAATGTGCCCGATATACCAGGAAACGTGCTTTTCTCATATGGGCGGGATTTTTGACCCATAGGTTATGGGACAATTTTGGCCCATGATTTTGTAACACTGCTTAAGCAGTTATCTATTTATATGGTTTTGTGCATATGGTAGGTATAATGGAACATTGTAGATGTGTTTTGAATTTGGGTGTGAATTTTGTAGAGTTTGTTGAGCATAGCTCCAAACATCTCTGGGTATTGTATTGAGAGAGTGGTGGCCTGTAATAAAATCTGAGCAAGTGATTCTTGGTGGACGTAGCCCAAATCGGGTGAACCATGTTAAATAATGTCTCTTTTGCATTGTGTTATTTTATTCGCACTTTTATTTGAGATCTGTAATAATTTCGCATATTAATTTCTACTGTTGCGATTCTGTGAGGGTTTATTCCACATATTTTATCCCTTATTTCCTAACAACGACCATGTTGATAAACGGGGGTAGGTAGTGTGTGTGCTTCCGTTGACTGTTAGATGATCTCGACCATGTCACAGAGAAGGATTAGCATCCTTCCTCCCCATATGGTATCCTTATTCCTTGTCGATGCTCTTGCTAGTAGAAGGCCTCCGCAACGTCCTTGTATGATTACCCTATTAAGGTAGATTGTGTCCTCGAAGCCTAGTAGGCGGTTGGAATGGCATTTTGGTGTTGTTAGGGCATGTTCGGTTAAAAGGAATATCCATAATAATAATTATTTTTAAATTTTTCGATCTTGACTGCCGACCATTGTGATTATAATTGATAATTATTTTGTAAGCTGTAAAATAATTATAATAATAATAATAATGACATTATTATTTTATTATCGATCGACGATTATATTTTATTATTATTTTAATATCGATTGTTATCAATATCATCCTTAGTTATCGTTAAACTATTCTATTGTTTTGTTGGTCGCATCCACTGACCGAGATTTTTTTGTGCAAAAGAGGAGGAGCTTGTTTAGTTGGTGGTGCCATGGTTTGGGAGTGGTGTTCATGTTTAATATTTTATTTAAGACTTCAACCACCATTTTCCACCTTGGCCGACCAATCCTTCTTGCTTGGGATTGTTTTAAATTCCTAATTTCAAGTGTGGATTTAATGTGCTCCCCCCACCGACCTTGACTCTCTCTTTTGATCTTTTGTACCTTGCTTGGCATGGAGGGGGTGTGAATATTAACTATTGTTTTGGTTCCTTGTTTGGCTGAAGGTGGGTGGATTTGATTTGATGGCCACCGTCATTCCTTTAAACCTCCTTAATGCTAGACGTGTTGGACTCTTCCTTGTGGGTGGCCGCACTTTCCTTCATTTATTAATTTTTATTTGCAAATATTTTATGTCTTTTGTTGTCTTCCTTCACCAATCTCCTTTGGCCGTGTGAGCTTATCTTGTGAAGGATTTGCATTGGGAGTTGTTGAAAATTCTTTGAAATTGCAAATGTATGTTGGACGCCTTGTTGTTCCTCTTTGTTTCTTGCGCTTCCTTCAAGCTCTCCCATTTATTTACTTCTTCATTCTTTGAAGACCTCTAACCAAGATTCGAACCCTCATCTACCGCTTTGTTTTTTCAAGTTCGACACATGGCGGTGATCCCTATGAAACTAACATCGGGTGACTACGACTGCCACTAGGATTGCCATCGCCTTGGTCGTTGGGGCTATATATCTTGCGAGGTTGAAGCTTCGGATTCGGCGAAGGCGTCCCCTTAATATGGAGCAGTTTAAAGGCTTGCCAGATTGCCCAAATTTGGGGTTCCAAAGCGCTATGTCTTGGAATTGCGGCCTGACTTGGAGGCCTATAAATTTGACGGAAAATTGGCTGTTACATTGGATGATTGTTGAAAAAACTAAGTATCCCAAGGATAATGCTGCTGATTTGGTGATCAAGGATAAATTTGTCTCTTTACGTGGGACAACTTCAATAAAGGTCAAATTTCCATCCAATGTTGCTCTTGATGCAGAAGATGAGATTTTGGTGATAGAATTTGATGAAGCCTTACCTTAGGGTGAGGAAATTTTGGCTACTGAATTTCAGGGAACTTTAAATTATCAAATGAAATGTTTTTTTATAGGAGTACATATGTGAGTAATGGAGAGAAAAGGAACATGGTAGTTACACAGTTTGAGCCTGCAGATGCTCGGAGATGTTTTCCTTGTTGGGATGAGCCTACTTACAAGGGAGATAGTTGGGTTATGTGGGAAAAGCATTAAAAACTCTCAAAAAAATGTTTTCACAACTATTTTCTTATCCTTCTTCCGCTTTCTCCCTTCCTATGCCAAAACGTGGCCATGAACTTGGTCACCCAAGAAGCAACTCGGAGGAAGATTGTTAGATGTTTCAGTAGTAAGGGCCTGGTGGATGTCAATGCATTTTCGGAAGCTCCATTCAGGCATGTTAAGTCTATCCCTTGTAATGATTTGATATTTTTTAATCACATGAAATGAATGTTTCTTTTCCTGTGACGATGTCTAGAAATGGGTATTCTCCAGACTTTGGAATTACTTTCCTAGGAAGTTATGGAAGGTTTGTTCTTGTGTGACTTTTTATGATTTATGACTATTAAGGTAGATGGCGTACAATGTAAATAAATGGGTTCAATGGGTGAATCCATTCAAAGGATTGTGCATACGTTGTTTTGCTAAAATAGATCCCTGAAATCTAAAAGAAGGAAATGGTTGTTTGCAACTCGAGATAATAATGCCTTATGGGGATATAGGGTGTTGAAACTTGTTTTCTTCTGAGTATAAATATATTTTATTATTGGTTGTGTTTTCTCTTGTTGTGGATGTCATAGTTGAAGACTGTTAAGAATTGTAATCTCTCTTAAATACCGTTGAAGTGTAAAGAACTTATAGATGTAACTACCTTGTCAATAAGCTTATAGGTAAGCATGATTACCTTCTTCTTTACTGAACTTCTAGAAATTGATAACCTTGTGATCTTGAAAAGTTCTTCAATCTGTGAAATTTTCTCTGCATTACCAAGGATGAGAATCTATTTTACTAGTTGAGTGGTTGTATTATATATACTTAAATGTACCATGCCCATAGATGGGTGTAGTGAATGAATTTTGATAACACTATGTTGTTAAGCTCTCTCACAAAATAGAATTGGTTTGATGGCTCTGAATGTAGAGGTTTGGTTGCGTGATTGATTGTCCTTTCTTTGATGTGTACATGTGGAGCCATGAGCTTGTCAAACATGGTTAGGTGTTTCAAACAACTCAAAGGGGCTAGGAAGTAATGTTCCGTTTTATACTTTGTTGAAACCATTAAGTTGAATACTGAATCTTTCAGATTTAGGTATTGCACTTGGATTATTTTATAAGTATTGGGTTATTCAGATGAGTGTAGTTATTTTTCATTCATGATGGAATTGTGTTTATTTATGTGGATCGTTAGTGAATGTATTATTAAGGGTCATAAGTTTATGACCAAACCTTTGTGTTGGTTTTGGAATTGAAATGTGTTTGGGATGATTGTAGACATTATCGAAATAGGAATCTTGTTAACTCATGAATTTTGGTGATACGTTATGAGGATAGTCATGAGGTTACGAATTGAATTTATTTATTTAAATACATTGCTGGCCTATGTCAGAAAATTGTTAAAATTATTAATGACATTTGGGGATTACTTTTCCTTTATATTATTTAGATAAGTTGACGATTATGATGGAGTTTGTTGTTAAGATTAATGGCTTTTTGTGACTCTTTTAAATGCATTTGAAGAGTGGTTTCGATTATGTTAACAAGTACTAATTTTAAGAGATCCTGTAAGGAGGAGGTGGTAAACTCCTTGGTTAAAACTGAAACTATAGATTGTTTTTTTTGGGAGGGTACAAACCCATATTGCTATGAAACCTCCCTCTAGAAGGATTGAATAACCTTGTTTTGTTTCACGTCTATGATCATAACTAGTATGTTTTGACTTCTCAAGTTTTTCTTTTGAGATGGATGGATTGGGTATTAGATTTCAATCACGTAATCCATAGGATTACATGATTGAAATCTCAATACTGAGGCCTTTTTGTTTTAACCAATAAGGTCTTGCCTTGATTATTTGAAATATCATTCTTACTAGAATATTTGGCTTCCTCCTTGTTGGCTAGTGAAAATATTTTATCTCATGTGAAGAATTTTGATTAGTGGTTTGTGCTTTGATCCATTCTTGAAATAGAACATTCCTTTCATGATATTGTTAAATGTTAGCTTACTGTTGCAATGGGTAGTCTTAACATGCTCAATTCTCGCGAATTGACTCGAGTTAATACTTGTGTAGATGGATTATGTGAGTAGATAAAAGGAAAGATTTGTAAAGGTTTCATTGGTTTGATTTATGAAGTTCCTTGTACGAATGTCAAATGTGTTGTAAATCTTGCAATGGTGCTTGTAAAGGAGTTTGGAAGGCCTCTTGCCTTGGATTTTTCGGTATTTGTGAAATAAATTTGTCTTGTCCTTTTGTAGCAAAACTTGTAATTATTTTTGTGAGGAATAAAACTTGATCATCACCTTGTTATGTGTACTTTCTTTATGATATTATTTCAGTCATAAAAATGTTGTAGCATGGTTGACCAATTTTGTTACCTTCTTGTTCTCATCCAAATTCAATCGAATCTTTTGACACCTTTGGTTTGTGTGCCACGTTGAATAGAAATGTTATAACCGTGTTTAGTTCTCTCGATTCGTAATGGTAGTTTATTCTTTCAAGTCTTAAAACTTTCTGGTATATAACCCCCAATGGTCTTGGCATCAGTGCAATTCTATGTATATTTTAGTGGGTGGTAATATTTTTTCTAAAGTTAATAAAAAATACAATAAAATGAATACATAGATGAATAAGATAATAATGAAGTTGTGTTTTTATAGGCAAATTTAAGAGTCCTTAATTGGAAAGAAAGGAGTTTTCTACCAGTGTAAAACAATCCACCCTCACTAACCTTAAGCTACATATTAAACCTTATCCCCTTTGTTGAACCAAATCAAGCAAATGGTAAATGAGGCTATTACCCAAATCCTATTGAACTCTTATGTCTCTTTAAAAAACCAATTAATAACTAAGGAGATCATGATGATGAAATAACTTGACCTTTTCTCTCTAACCTTTGCCATGGTTCTTTGTAATGTTCTCTTAAGCGTGGTTAATTGTTGATCTTTGCACCAGGAGGTTGTATTTCCGAACCTTAATGGTATTCCACTCTAGTTGGATCTTGCGCTCATTGCCTTGTGCAATGAAGGTTTGGATCAAGATTTTGTAGCTTGGATATGATTAAGCAACCTTGTGAGAGATGGAAGGTGTCCATTTTGATCAAATGATTTTAGCCAGTTTTTCTAGCCTTTAAATGAACCTCATTCCGAAAACTTATTCTCAAGCTAATTAGTCAATAGTATAAAAGTAATAAGTTCACCTTTATAAGAAGAAATGCTCGATTCAAACCTGAATCTTCTAGTTCGTAAATTCAGGTCTTGAAAGATGTTTTTAGAAAAATGCATAACCTTAAAGGATTTTACACCATGGGGTGCACTTAACTGAGACTGTGTATTGTGGTTGGTCTTGTTTCGTGGTGCCTTGTCAAAGAGAAAAGTGAATTGTCCTTGATGGGTGTTGGATGTTCCATGTTCCCTATGTGGTCATAGTTGTGTCAGGTTGTTTGAAGAGTTAGTTGTAACCTTTGTGTCCTCCTGTAATGTCATTCTATACTTCAAACAAGTCAAAAAAATTATCTTGTATTTTTCTATGTTGTCTCATTGTGTTTGAAATAGTGGGCATTACACCAGCAATTAGGGGGTGCCTAAATATAAGGATTTTCATTATTTTTGTTATTATTAGAACTTAAAATTAGTATTTTTTAGATGAATTCAATATTAATTGACCCTTTTATTGATATTATTATAAAGTAACATAAATTTCATGCATACACATAAAAAGTATTATATTGTTTGTAAGTAAAAATAAATATACAATTTTCTTGGTATTTTTACCCATTATCTACAATGTAGCTCTAGATAATTCAGGTATGTTATTTTTCTTAGAAAAGGTTCATGTAATTTTTATAATTTCACTGTTATAACTAGTAGAGGCAAGTATAATTAAAGGAAATAATTATTTAATTCTTTATTCCTAATGTTTAATGGGAAATTTCTTTTTTTTATGGATGAATTAGTAGCCTTGGTACAAATACCACTCTTAACAAAACCATGTGAGCTACCTAAGAATTTTTATTGATTTGTGAAAAATGGTACTTTGTTTAGTTTTGAGTTCCATCACCTACTTGATATTGTTAAATAAGATAACCAACCTTGTATAAAATATTGTATTTGTTGCATTTTGAGCATCTCTTGTGATAATTCTCTCCATCTATGGATTATTGCTTGTCCTTATTTGAAAATTTTATAGGATATTTTAATTTCTTTTTATACCAATTTATCTAAATTAGTGATTTATTATGATTCTTATATAAAATATAAAATACGATAATGTATGTAGCTTTTATTTTATTTGATGTGAAAAATTATTAACTAAAATTATAAGAAGGGCATCCAAGTCACTTATTGCCTAGGGCGCTCCTAACCTTTAATTCGGCTTTGGTTACGATCCCGGGTTATTTTTCTTATTGCGATATGGAGAGTTAAATTGTAAAGGGGAAGTCCTTTGATCTATTATCATGATTTTATATGCTTTGAATATGATATGAATCTCTACATGTTAATTTTTATTACATTAGATATGTTTGTGAATAGATAACATTTATTTTCATTACATTTTGTTGTATTAAAGAGAGGCAAAATGTCCAAATTATAAGAAGATGTTGGAGCTATATATGTGAAAATATTGAGTTTTGTATTCCATCATCAAAAGAAGATCAAATTTTTCTCATATATCGTAACATCCATGATTAATAATCTTTAAAACATTATATTTTTTCCTAAAACATTATTATTATTTTATATATAAATATATTATGTTATTAAAATACTACAAATTATTATATACATTTATAGGAAGTTTTACATTTTAATAACTATTCTTTTTATATATATATATATAATGTGATATTTATGCTATTAAAATACTACAAATTATCATACACATTTATTGTAAGCCTTACATTTTGGTGACTATTCATTTTAGTGTAGAACATTGTTTATGGAATATATGATAATCTAATTTTTCAATATTTTTGTTTAAAGGATTATATTATGAAGTGAAACTAGCATTTAATATGAATTGCATTTTTATCAATCACGTATTTAAATTTAGTAATAAGCATTAGAGGAATCCATTTTATTAAATTCATGCGGGAAACTTGAATCCCTACTAATCCTCATCCTTTTTGGCATATTCTTTCATAATGAATATTTTTAGTCTTTCATAATTAATATTTATATTATTTCAAAAACATCTAGAAGAAGCAAACAACTTCACTTTGCAATCATACTCTGAAGCAAATATTTATGTTCTTTCATTATGTGTTGGAAATATGTTTGGATGATCCATACAAATAGTTAAAACAATCGCACTTTACCATCATCCTCGTGAATGAAAATTTAAATTCTTTCCACATGTGATATGATGGGACAAACACAAGTAGTGTTAGATATTGGCCAACAAAATTAAATTTTGGATTCCTTTGTGGCACATTTTGTACCTCACTTGTTAAAGGGGGTTTGGGGGACTTGCCCCCACTTTTGTCATAGGGGTTCTGGGGGCGCGATATGCTATGGAGCCCCCACTAGTAGAGGTTAGGGGGTGGAGTCCTCGAGAAGCAAAAATTAAGGAATCAATCCCTTGTTTTAGAAAGACGAATTCAATTGAATTCTATTTTTAGGAAGGAAAATCCTAATGGCATTTTTCCACTCTATTTTTAGGAGGAGGAATCCAAACTATACTTCACCAATTAGGTGTATATATTTTTGTGGAGATCTAAAGTTTCTCATAATGAGTTCACATGTAATTTGTTCATCTTGAGTTAATAAAGCTTGATATCTTACATCGTGGATGTTTCCCTAAGCACTCAACTAGGGTTTTACCACGTAAATTTGGTGTTCGTCTCTTGCATGTTTGGTATTTCATATATTTCATTATCTCTATCTTTGTAAATCTGTTACTTCGTTAATCACATTTATGCGTATTCATAAATGCATAGTCTGTTATTTCCTAACAAGCAATTTGCTTGTGTCAATTCTACAATTTTTAATACCACCATTTACAGCTCACAAAAGTGAAGGCATGCATTAGATTAAAATTTAAATTAAATTTGCATATCTCGTGCTATATAATCTAGAGAGTTATCCCGGTCCAATTTCCATATCGTGCTTGGAAAAATCATTTCTCGTTGGTAGCGGTTATCCCGCATTCCCTATCATCAATGAAATGAACATTATTGGTCATTAGATAAATAACACAAACAAGACAATATTCCTCATAATTGTGATGATTAATGGTCAAACAATATGAGGTATAAGAGGAGAGTTTGAAAAATTGAGAAAGAGAATTCATCAAACCCCAAAACTTTAAGCATGCCCAAAATACATGGCCATTGAATTCTATCACTAGTAATAATATCTTTGGTGTTATTATCGGGACGATAGGTATGTTCAAAGATATTTAATATATTTATTATTATTTGCATATTAATTAACTAACAATTGCACATGAGCAATGTAATGTGAATGCCGAAAGGGAAGTGAAGGATGAATGAATTTAGAAGAGAGAAGAAAAGAAAGAAGTGGAGTTGTGATCGGTATATGATTGGTCGTTAATGATAAGTACATGAAAGTGTAAATAAAAAATTTTCCTTGATCGGTGGCACGACAATGTATGTATTAAGATCTTAAATGGGAAACATGTGCATATAATAGATAATAATGAAGTATTGGAAATATAAGTGCAGATAATTGATAAAAAAAATTCTAGAAAGTTTAGTTGACATAAAAAAAATAGTATCGAAAAGGATGACATGTGATCTCAAAAATAACGAGGAATCCCTTGAGATAAAAAGAAAGAAAAACATGTATATAGTGTGGACATACCATTCGAGGAAATGAGGTAGGAGAATTTTTTTTATAGAGAAAGGAAAAATATAATCCCATAACAAACATGAGTAGTAGTTGTAAGCTATGGAGTATGCAAGAAATAATGCATGAGAGAAGAAGGGAAAGGTGGAAGGGATACATCCTTATTGGAATGATGTTTGGGAATTGAAGTATTGAGCATTCAGACCGTATTGTTACAAGGGGGAGGAAGTGGAAAAAAATATTTAAAAGGGTGGGAAATGGATGAGAGAACTTAGGAGTGTTTTTCATTTTTGAACTTGAAACAAACAATCATGTGCCATTTTGGAGTACTGCTCGAGAAATAAATGAAGTGAAATGCAAACATCTATTTAAGGTCTAGGAGACTTTGGAGATAACATTGAACACAAGACCTTGTCTCTTAGTGTTACTAATATCGAAAGTGATCTTTTACAAAGTACAACTTTGAGACTTGTGGATAGTTAAAGCCCAAGCCATTTGAATTAGTAGTTATCTATGATTCCATCTTGAAATTGGTTGTAGAGGAGTATATAATGGGTTGATGGGAACCTAACACATGGCTTGATAAATATGTTTAATTAGATGACAACAAAAAGAGGTAGATTAGGTAGAGCCATGAAAATGTCGTAGATAATGTCAACGATTAATCCTATTGCATCATTTACAAGGCTAATATCAACCCCCAAATTAGATATCAACATGAATTTCTAGTTTTTGCAAAGAATATTTTTTTTGCAATTGATTATTATCAGGATCCCCTGGATCAAACCACCTCGTTATTTGTGAAATAGAATGTGTGACCATAAGGTTCATTGCTTTCAACATATTGAGGTTGTGGAGGTCAAGCTGGTTGTTCTTTACAAACAAATGGGGTGATTTGTTGAAGCTCTAAAATTCCTATTGAGAAAGAGGCATGAATTAGCGTAAGAAATAAGGATTTCCTAGTTCTCAAATTGAGGAATTGCATCATAAATGTTGAGGAATAATTAGAGAGAGGAAGCCTATGCTTGGGTGCAATCCTATTGTCATAATACTATCTACAAGGATATGGATGTATGAAATCCTCTCCAAATGATGACACCATATGCTTGACTCACATAGAATGGAATGTCTATGGCAAGTGGAAAGCTGGCCAAGGTCACATATGAGGATGACAAATATGGTATGAAATTTGGATGTCTTTACGTTTCGGTGACTTTGAATTCAATAATGATGAGTAATTTGCATCCAATGAAGCTCATTTCATCAATAAGAATATACTCAACATGCTTTATGGAGTCTTGACAAGTTGAAAATTCTTTTCCTTCTAATGGTTTAAGTTCTTTGAGAGGTATGCAGAGGAAAGCATGTATCATGGATGCATAAATGTTGAATTTTGTAACACCAATAGGGAAAATAAAAGGAGAGGTGGTTTATTTGTAGTGGCTACGATTGTGATTCTTGACCTAATAGTATTTATGAGATATTATTTCCATGTCCTTGCAATAGCTTGATTTATTAATTTCAATGGAGATATAAAGTTTTGTGCACATGGTGAAGAAATAATCAAAACCAATTATTACTCCCATGAAAAAGGAAAAGCATAATATATACATGAGAATGGGCACAAAATTTGCACTTAAAGGGGTCAAAATAAAAAATAGCAAAAATTCAAGATTTTGTTCTAGTACTTTGCAACCCCACTTTCAAGTTATAAGCTTGACTAACTGCATGAAAATAGGGGATATATGAACAATCAAGAATACTTTCACTTGCCTTATATACTCGAAAAACATCACAAAACCAGAAACATTGTGACATTTATATATTGCAATAATTATTTAATGCCTCCGTATCAACAACTCCAATACATCGACCAATTGTGATTGTTGGCTATAATAAATGATTGGAATTACCTTTTCCATCATGATTCATTGGAGTAGATCATCTTTTCTTGCCATGGATTACTTTACTAAATAAACTTAGGATATCATTAACCATCATATTCTTAATTGAAAAAGGATACCCAAAACTAGGAAAATTTATTTTTATATTCTTCAAAGGACTTTTGATGTATTGGTCAACATCGACAATAATACACTATAATGGTGCCATTCATTGGAATATTTATGTGAGAGCAATTGACACTTAAAGTGACCAAATTTAAACAGGAAAATCCAACGTGTTCTAGGTTTGAAACCCAACTGCAATGTTGGCTTCATCTAGCGCTTTGTAGGCCCCCATTTCAATTATAAGAATGAAAAAATGCATGAAATTAAGGGATGTATGAAAATTCAACGATACTTATTCTTGCCTTATATACTTGAGAAACATCTATAAACCAACAACATTGAAACATTTATATATTACAGTAGTCCCTATATTACACAATCCAATCCCCTAAATAACACCAATTATCATCTCTTCATAATTTTGTGACTTAATAGAGATGTTCAATTTTCATGGTGAAAATGACAATAAAACAATTAATGTCCCTACTGAAAAATTTACTACTTCAAACTATGTTTGATTAGGTTGCAACATGTATCGTGTTACCCTCATGTGAGGCTCAATATTTCCCGAGCTCACTTTGGTCCTCCTAGAGAGGACCAAATAAGAATTTTTCACATAACCAAGAAATTGGTCAGCATAGGGTGCCGGGTCGATGAACCCCAATGTTTGTTTACAAGAAGGAAATTTTCAAGTATCCTTTAACCTACAATGTTTTCCTATGTAAACCCAAAACACCATGTTGATCGCCACAAATAAATTCGACACTATTTATTACCCTAGTGTGTGTCAGATGAAGTGAATTTCAATCTAACTTATAACACATACATAATATCACCTATATTCTTTATGGTTTTCTAAAGTTTAACCAAATCTATAAATAGAAATTTGTCATTGAAAAAATTGAAATTAACTATTAAATATATAAAATCTATTTAGATACTTTTTTGATCAAATCAATATACCCTAACTTTATTTGTTTTATTAAAATAATTATAATTGTAAATTACTCATTGTGAGGACATATTGGCATATTAACGTGTACAAGGAACATTAGAATCTCTTGATTCTTATACTTTAATTACTTAATAGATGCTACATTTTTTCAAAAATAAAAAATGTTATTGGAAATTTATTTTAATGGTAAAACTGGTTTACAGTTTAACATTGAATGCTAGAGTCATACATTTTTGTTGTTGATACTATGTGGCATAAAATTGTCATAACAGGTTCCAAATTAAATCATCAATACAGGAAAATGCATACGTAGATGGATTTGATCATTTGGAGATTTTAATACGGGTTAGGGCATGGATGGTCAAGATCAGATGGACCATTGACACACTATCATAATTTAGTCCATCTTTCTAATTGGGAAAACACCATTCAACATAACAAATATACAAATAAAAAATTCAGTATTCCAACCATTACAATGCCATTCAACTGGATGCAAAGATGTTGGCTATCCAATCATGTTAAATGAGTATGTTATGAAATAAATGAAGCCCTAAATTTCATTTATCTTTCTAACACATACTTTGTATAAAACTACTTCCACAATTACATCCAAAAACAATAAAAACATTGAAGTCTATGTGAGTATTTATATACAATAATGAGGAATAAATATTTAATAAGGCTTTTCATCTCACTCATCACAATATTCATACAACCAAAGAGGCTAGACGTTTTGCTTTATGGGTTAACTTTACAATACATTTTTTTGGTCTTAGAAAATGTATTTTAGTGGATATTAATTGCTCTAGAATAGACGATCAAAGAAGGAAACTTAATGAAATCTATGCCATGCCACAAACATAGGCATGTAAACACAAATGTAACGCCCACAAATTTAATCCAAGACAACCAAATAGTTAGATTTGAGAATTTACGGAATTATTTTTTTTGTTGAACCCAGTTGCAACGGGGTAACCTTTAACTAGGTTTAGTTTATTTCTCGGTTAAAATTTTATTCGTTTTAATTAATATTATTTAATTCCCCATTTTGGGCTTAAAATCCCCTTGTTACAATCTTTATTTAATTTAGTAACATAGTTCTAATGTCATTTATTAATTTATTATTCTAGGGCTAAGTCTAAACTTACCCTCCCATTAAGTTAAATACAAATAAATTTAATCCCTAATTTAAATGTTGTCTAGTTACCCTTGAGTAAATTTGATTTAATTAATTACAAGAGTCAAGGATTTTTTTAAAATTCACCAACTAAACATTAAGGTCACAAATTAACTTACCTCCTAACACCCCTTAAGAGGCCCCATTCAAAAGTTATACATGCATTTCATTTAAAACATTATATTCCCACCTAATTTCCACCTAACTTTTGTAGGGTTGAATCACAACCCTTAGATGGATTCAATATGGGCCCTTGGATCTTAGGGATTTTAAACTAACCCTAATCATCTTTATGGAGTGTTCTTATTCTTTTCCTTTGGCTTATTTTCTCATTTTTGTTTTGCAGGTTTTGGGAGGAGGAGGAGCCATGAGAGCAAGAAGTGCAACCATGGAAAATTTTTCTTTGTTTTAGCTAAAAATATTTTCATATTGATCATTTGTTTAATGTAGAGATCCTACAATGGATATGTTTTATTATTTAATGGAAACATTTTCTTATTTATTATTTTTGTTCAACAATTGGGGAAAACTCCATTTCATTAAATATATAAATTTTACACATGTGGGCACCATAAAGAGATTGGAGAGCTTAAACACTTAAATTCAATTCATTTCTAGTTCTGGAAGTTTCCTTTTAATGGTCTTAAGCTTATATTTCATTTAATTTTAAATCTAATATTTTTACAGATGGATTTTATTTTTCCGTCGAAAGTGACGAAACCACCCTTGGCCTGCACGTACAGCCGATGGTCCTTTGACTGCGCCATACGGGGTGGTCATTGACTCGCTGATCTCGTGATGGGCGGTGGTTTTGAAACCAACTCTACGCAGGAGGTGGTTCTGCTTCTCGAAAATAGAACCTTCAAACAATGCATTTTTAATAGTTTTCAACTTAAGTTGGTTTTTAAAGCAATAATAAATTGAACTAAGGTGTCTTCCATTCATTGGTTTCTAGATTGATAACATTTCTAGTTTCATACTCAAATTACATAACATCAACTCATTCTCTATTCTTTCCTTCAATATAACAAGAAATGTAACAAAAACTTCCATATTTCCCAATATACTTTCTTTTCAATAAGGAATAAGAAACTATTTCCTTTCTTCAACATAATAAGTAAATGACAACCATTTTCAATACAAGTGTATTTTCAACAAGACTACCAATCCTCTTAGAATGATTTTATCATACTTTTAAGGCAAATATTTAAGTTGTATGCAAGCTTGGATGGAGAAAACTTCATTTGCATTTCCAAGCCATTTCAAAGTTCTTATTTCATCTTACTAATACAAGCCTTTCATTTTACAAGAAACAACATATTTAAAATACAAGTTTTCATTCAATACATTCTTAGTAAAGTTTACAAAATGAAGTAATATTCATAGTAGAAAATACAAATTCTTTTGCTTACTTTCCAACACACATACATTTTGAGATCTCAATACAAATCAACTATTTCTCAACATATTTACAAGAGATTGAAATTCTTAAAAATGCAAGTTACAAGCCCTCCATTCAAATGGAGACAACATTGTAAATTGTTTTTTTAAAGAGGGATATTTTTTTTTTCTCTAAGTGCTACTAAGACCATTCTTCAATTGAGCTCCACCTTTTTCCCAAAGTTCAAACACAACAACCAAAATAGGGGAGTAGGCAACACTCTCCACCCAACCAATAATCCAATGAGGAAGAGAAGCCTTCTTCCTCATTGGCCCTCAGCCCCAACAATGAAGCAATGAGGGGTATAAGACAACCATTGAAACTTAACAAGGCTTCCACAATTACACTCAATCAAGACATTCACACAATAAACACAAAACCAAGATAACAACAAAACAAGAAAATTCCCAAGCACAAAGGCTCCATACTAAAGCCAAGAAAGAGAAAGGAACATGGGGAATCTACTTATGCCTCCTAAGGGTTTGGGTTCCCACTTTAAAACCTCCAAGAACCCAATTATAACCGACAAAACTCTTATGTTTGTTAGGATATAAGGGATACAATATGCGAAATAATCCCTCATAGAGTCGTAAAAATAGAAACTAATATGCAAAAAATATTACAAATCTCAAATAAAAGTGTAAAATAAAATAACACAACACAAAGAGACGAGTATTTAATGTGGTTCACCTAATTTGGGCTATGTCCACCAAGAATCACTTGCTCATATTTTATTATAAGCCACAACTCTCTCAATATAATACCCAGATCGGTTTGGAGCTATGCTCAACAAACTCTTGAGAATTCACTATAAAAGTAGCTACTGATTTGCATTTGAATAAACACACGAATAATCTTCTTCACACCGTATATTATCTTCTCTATCTGTTTGTTGTACAATAGATTACAAATATATAGGAAAATAATTTCCTATAAACAAGGTGATGGTTGTTAACAACCTCAACCATCTGAAAACTCACGTACAACAATAATCTCATAATATATACAATGTTATATATTTGTTATAACAATATATATGTATAATAAACTAACAACCATGTGAATACTAATTCCTAACATTCCCCCTTAGTGTTTACAACTGCAGTATGCTCACTCCCGTGGCATGTCCAACTTTGTGACTCATGACCTTGATCCAAAAGAAAGGCTCGCTCCTTCCATGGTTTTAAACAAGCTTACCAAAAACCTTGACGTGATAGGTACCTCATCAACTATCCACATCGTGTGGTTTTCTGGATCCTCCCACAAACCCTTTCAAGATCCATGAACCGAGTTACTGCGGTGCTACTTATTCACCACTATGCTTATATATCAAGGAATTATGTAGGAAACACAACATGCATATCACAAAAGCGCACAATAGAAGATATATTGAAAAAATATCACATTACTTCCTATAAGAATCGTAATGTTCTTAATCATAGTCTATGTCATTGATCAATGCGCCACTCGATCTCGAACAACATAGAAAACTACCACCGCCTTGCATGGAAGCTTTCCTTGACTAAGTCATTTTGGGTACAGAATGAGAATGGAACATTGGTATGTATTCCCCCACAATGTGAAATTCCACTCATATAGATCTTTTGAGAAGAAAAATGCATCGAAGAACAAACTCTGAATGGATTTTGCTAGTTAGGTCTTCTTGCTGCACATGGTCACTAATGCTAGTGAACGTATTCTTCTAGTGACCATCTTCCAAAGAAGTACAAAATCGAGGACCAAGTCGGTCAGGAGGATCACAGGTCATCTGTGCTCCAACACAACTCTCTTTCCAACATCCATCAAATACCACACAAAACAGGAACACTGCAAACTGAAGCACACTGAGAAAATGGAAACCACACTGAAAATCATATACTCACACCATACATATGCCACCACAAACCATGCGGCCCCATCATTGGTGGATGACGAAAGGTCGTTGTTCGACCTCCTTCTTCCAATGCCTCCTTCCTCCATTTTTGTGGCTTTTAACTAATGAAATGAAAAATTTAAGCTCATTTGTTTCCACATTGAAGTTATTCTCCCCCCGCAATGTGAAACATTTTATTTTTAGGACATCGGTACAACCGATAATGCGTCCCACAAAATAGCTAAAAATATGATATTTTTCAAAGTGGGTATTTTATCCCAAAATTAGAACCACTATAATGAGAATTAAAAAAACACTTTTGCAAACGACATTAAGGTGCTCAATTTTGATTTACCGTGTAAAAGTTATTGAGGTTACAATTTCCCGTAAATTGGTCCAATTAAAATAAAATTGAATTGCCCTCAAAATTCAATTAGTAAGCAAAAACTATAGAAATATATATATTTTAAACTATAGTTTTGCTAAATAATTAAAAAAAATTGACCAATAAGAAAAAACTTGTGTGTTGCATTTCTTTTACCGGATGTGCATTTCCAGCCACAAAAACGTCTGTTTGACAACAATTTCATCATATCTGCATGCTGAATCTGACCCTAATGTAAACTACAAATTTGTGCTTCTTTTTCTCAGCTTTTCAACCCAAAAAGAATCGCCTCAATCTGATGTTTTATGAGGAATATATGTTCATTTTACTGAACACTACTTGCTGTATTTTTTTGGACGGATTTTTGAATATTCTCTTTGGCCTCTTAAATCTTCTTGGCTCTCATAGGAATAACCTGCTCTGATACCAAATATAAGAGCAGCTACAGATTTACACTGAATAAACACACAGAATAATCTTCTTCACACCGTATATTATCTTCTCTATCTATTTGTTGCACAATAGATTACAAATATATAGGAAAATACTTTCCTATAAACAAGGTGATGGTTGTTAACAACCTCAACCATCTGAAAACTCACGTACAACAATAATCCCATAATATATATTGTTATAACAATATATATGTATAATAAACTAACAACCATGTGAATACTAATTCCTAACATTCACACCGAATTCAAAACACATTTGCAATGTTACATTATCTTACCATATGCATAAAACTATATAGGTAGACAATTCGCTTAAGCAATTTTACAAAACCATGGGCAAAAACCTCTCATAAAACCATGGGTCAAAATCCCTTCCATATGATAAAATCATGTTTCCTTGTATATCGGGCACATTTACGACCCATTTTTTTCTCTCGGGGTCGCACTTCGAACCCCGATGAGACAACTATGGAAAATGTACAATACTCTTAGTGTACAGTCTTTCAACACTTTCACACATGAGAATAGGCTCTACAACCTAACTATGTCTCCCTTCAAGAAAACAACTCTTATGACTCCATCACTCTTATGCCTCCTACAATAAGACAATAAGATAATAAATTTTTTTACTTATCACAAGATGGGACACCCCAACCCAACTCCCTCCTAAAATGCCCAATAAAAATTCTTATGCCTCCATCTAAATATTCCCATTTCCATTTTCTCCTACACAACCTAAGGGCCATTCTACTTCCTAAAATCACACATGCAAAAACCATTCATTCACAAAAATATGCACAACAAAATAGAAAAAGAAATCATGGGTAAATGCCCTACCTTTCCATATCCAATCCACAAGCAAGATCCAAGCCTTTTTACAAGTCCAAGAAAGAAAAATCCAATCTCAAGCTCCAAACAACCCTCTAAAATCGAGCTCCTCCAAAATAAAAATCCCAAAATAAAAACAAGTAACCCCCAAATCCTTAAATAATTTAGAATAAATAGCAAAGAGAGGAGAGAGAGGTTATGTGGCTCCATGTATGATGCCAAATAATTTCTCCTCCATTCCACATCACAAGGTCAAAACCAATAACCAAAGCACAATAAATTGGTGGTTGAGGGAATGACAACCCTCTTACACACTCAAACTCAAACCCACACCCCTAAAGGACACAATTAAAGACTCTTGTAAGAAAAGTGCAATTAATTTCTCTTTTTCTCCATTAAAACACACAAAAAGGCCCAAAGTAATCCCCTCATATCATAGGCATAGTGGGTGGGTGATTTAAGAGGTGTGGGATAAGCTTAACTTGGACCACAAGCCTCTAAAATTGTCTTGAAAGTGAAAATATGAAATTTACATGCAAGGTTGAGTGCACAACACTCAAAAGTAATTAAATTATTTCAAATCCAACACAAACCAAAAACTACCTACTCACATTAATTACCCCTTTTGTCACATCCTAAATTACACTAATTAATCAAGTCTAATTAACTTAAATGGAGTACTTAACAACAATAATAAAAGTGACTCACAATACTAACAAAAATACAATTACTCACAAATAAATAAAACTAAAAAGGAAAACCACAATTTACCCAAGGTCACATTTGAGGCCACCCCTAATGGGGACCTCCTAAAAATATAAAAATAATAACATCATACATTTACACTAGTTGTAAAGGTGACATGTTGCGATACCCCAAATTCCTTCACTATTGGTCTCCTATCCCCTTTTTTTTGTTGTGTTACAAATGCTTGAAAAAATCAAAACAATACCTTTCTGGCCTTGTGGTCATATTAACGACATTGAGATAATAAAATGCACACATATACATATCAATTCACATAATCAATATCATAACTAAACCATCGCTAAAATTAAGTAATTCACCAATTGTTCACAATTCTAAATATTTTGATTTTATCAATTAGCAATAAGATCACAAAACCAACTAAATCATCTAGAAACATCTATATAAGGTCTATAGCAGCTCAAGATCATTAAATACTAATATGTCAATCCATTCATATAATCCATCCTATAAATCACATCATGTCATAAATCTAAAAAATCCATCTTTGTCTCTCAAATAAGCTAATAAAATATAACAATGTCCATCTATCAATGTCTAAATATCAATATGATAATAATGTCTATGGATCTAATCCAAAATAAGAAAAATCAGAGTAATATCAATGTCAAAGAGGAGTGGGCACTACATCCCCTCCCCTTAGACTCGACTTCCTCCCTGGTAGTCATTGGAAAAAATGTGGGAGCGTGGTCTCAAGGGTGTGGTGTCCTCCCATGTAGTTGCTATCTCATCATATCAATCCCACTAGACACGAAGCTTATCAATCTCTCTACCTTGAAGGTGCAAGGTCCTACACTCTAAAATACGAGATGGGATCTACCATCACCTACCCCTAATCCTGCACCTGCAATGTGGTCCAATCCAATACATGAGAAGGATTTGGAATGTACCTCTTAAGCACAAAAACATGAAATACATTGTGGATGTGAGACAAGTTGGGTGACAATGCTAGACGATAGGCCAAAGGACCAATATGCTCCAAGATCTTCAAAGGGACCCAAAAACCTAGGAGCAAGCTTAGAGCCTTTTCCATAGCAAATATGACTCTTATGTGGCACGACATAAAGAAAAAACTTCGTGCCTACCTCAAAGCTATGATTTTTCCTCCATCGATCTCCATATATTCTTCTATCTAACATGAGCTTCGTGTAATATTTTTCTAATCATGACAACTTGCTCTATATCCTATGATAAAGATGGCCTAAGAGAAATGCTATCCTCCAACATGTCCCAATTCAACGGTGTCCTACACTCCTTGCCATACAGTGCCTGAAATGGAGCCATACCAATCGAACTCTAGAAACTTTTGTTGTAGGAAAACTCCACTAAGTACAAGTACTCCTCCCACCTCAACTTATGGTCCATGACGTACATCTAAAGCATGTCCTCTAAAATCGATTCACCCACTCCGTCATCCATCTATCTCTGGATGATATGTTGTATTGAATTTGATACTCATCCCAAGGGCATGCTGCATGGTAGTCCAGAAATGAGAGGTGTATAAGGGATCGCGGTCACAAATAATCTTCCACGAAATCCCATGTAGTTTGACAATCTCATCTAAGTATACTCGCACCACTGCACTAGTTGTATAGGTGGTCTTCATCGAAGAAAAATGAGCCACTTTCATCAATCTATCCACCGTGACCATGATGGAATCATGGTGGTATCTCAACATTGGTAGCCCTACTATGAAATCCATGGAAATGGTGTCCCATTTCCACTCACTGGTATATCATGCGGGTAGAGAAGGCCAGCTGGATGTTGATGCTGGACTTCACCATGTAGCACTCTAAACATCATGACACAAACTGAGCTACATCTCTTCGAAGACCTCTCTGATGGTACAACTACCTTAATGTGTCATGCATTCTTCACCCCTAGATGGGCTGAATAAGGTATACATTAAGCCTTTTCCAAGATATCCTATCTCAAACCTCCATCCCTAGGTACATAGATCCGACCTTTGTGTCTGAGAAGTCCATATGACTCTAATGAAAATCCATCAAACTTCCCTCAAGGGGTCTTTAAGACTCAATGTCTACTTTAGCTGAAAGGTAGAAGCTATTATGTGGAAGCTGTTAGTGAAGAATCACAACACCCTTGAATGGCCTTGTATTTGAGATGGGGCATTCGGTGCGATTGCACAACATTGGACCATCTCTCAAGTTGTGGGACTTGAAAAACTTTAGATGGACCTCTGAAGAAGGATGGTTACTACTTCCTAATCTACCTGCCACAAGCTATTTGAGTGCAGGAAAAATCTAACTAATCCTAATCTAACCTTTCCAATGAGACAGGGAGAGGGAGAGAGGGTGAAAGAGCCTACACTAAGCGGTGATACACTAGAAAAGGAAGTGGCGAGATACTCTGTTGAGGGAGAATGAAACAGGGAAAAGGGGACTGAGGGAGGTCAGACAGAAGTGACATAGACCTAGATCCAAATCCGCCATCAAAACTCCACGAAGCATGACATCTTACACTGTAAACGTGAATACATGCACAGGGAGAAAACACGAGATAGAGAGGCACAAAGAAACAATAAAACAATGCCAAGGGTTGAAAGATACCACAAAACAAGATTTTATTGCTCTATAAGGTGCACAGACTATTACATGGGTGCTCAGAGGCACAAATACACTTGCTAGGCATAGGAGAAGGCTTACAACTCAAATGGAGTCGGGAAACAACTTTGACAAAGTTTCCCACATCCCAGAATGTCTCTTTCTTCTCAAATGAGAAGTGTTACAATATATAAACGATGAAAATTGGAGGGAAAGAAAAGAAAATCGACTCTTATTTTAAAGCTCAACCACCAACCATCAATACTGCTGCATATCCACCCACAATCTGTCAAGTTTTCTCTGAAGTAGTGAAGCAATTAGATTCTACATTAATGGCCTGAAAGATGTTTTCCCATTTTTCACCCACCTAACCTCATAAAAATTAAAGTTTTAGGTTTCCATGGTGTAGACAAGGTCGAGACCTTTCCAATGGTGCCAAATTTGTTGGATTTTGGGAATTGGATCGAAAGATATGTCCATTTGAATGTTTGAGTTGGGTCCATACAAAAATGGAAAAAACCAATTAGCGTAATGCAATGTCGAGTGGGAGAAAAATTCACTTTGCACCTTTTGGCACAAAAAAACAAAATGCAAAAAATGCCCCGCATCCTGCAAATTCATTTTTGTCAAAAAACCATCTTCGGGCCCGCCGGTCCACATTTTCCATTTGGGCGAAAAGTCCTCCCCAGGCCCGCCAAATTAAGTGTAATTTAGGCTTGACACGTGGCTCCTTGGGGTGTCAGCGGAGGTGCGGCTCACTTTTATACTTTACGCCTTTTCGAGCCAAAAAGTTCAAATTTCCCCCGATGACTTGCCTTCCCGCCTTGACTTGAAGCATGACCACATGTAGAGATGGCACACATTTGGGGACCGCTTTTGGATTTTGTCTTTGGAGTTGCATTGAAGAGACACGTGGCACCCTCCATGGCTTTTCTCTGTTTCTTTATGTTTTGGCTAAGTCTTTTTGTTTGGTGGGGCCATATGTCTGACCCGGGACACGTGGAGACTTGGCACTTATCTGAGTCTGGCCCTTGAGCTGCCCCTTTTGAAGTTTCACGGAGGTGACATGTGGCATCCTCTGGTAACTCTACCACATCTTGCATTTTCAAATGTCCACTCTGGCCCTTCTCAGACCTGGTATGCGTGAAATCTTTACGCTTATCACGGGAGACCCAATTTTAGATTTACCTTTGAAGATGTGCCGAGATGACACATGGTGCCTTCCACCGCTTCTTTATACTTAAACGCTTTGGGCCCATTGCCATTTGAATTCTATTGGACCCTGACCACATGGAGGGTTGATGCTAATTTGGGTCTCCACCTTGGGCTCTTACTTTTGAAATTGCACCCAGCCTGACACATGGAAGCTTCCACTGTCTCCTCCATACTTAGCCAATTTAATCCTGCTCTGAATCATTTGTGAAGCCCAAGCCTTTGAGCCTTTCCCCATTTTCCTCCTTTGAGCCTCTGGTTTCTTTGACATTGTTTTCCTCCTTAGCTGACCCTGCTCCTCCATTTTCAAGTCCATCTCGTCCTTTGATTGTTAGATTTGAAACGTGGGCTCATGTAATGGAAGTGACCCTTAGATTTCTTCCTATGCAGGGTCGTGTTTGCTCAATTTTCATGGGGCAAAATTGAGATAACAATTTGGCGACTCACGAGGACATCTTCCTACTAGATCAAGAGATTTGCCTTGAAGCATCCATTGGGCATGTAGTCATAATTGATAGCCTGATATTGATATTTTTTTCTTTGAAACTTCTCCTTGATTTCCTGCATCCCGTTGACTGAACCGAACTCACCCCGCTGGGATTTACATGTTCTTGAGAATGGAATGTCTTGATTCCAATTTTAGTTGCTCTGTATTTGTGTTTTATTTGAAACTAGCAACTATTACAGGTAACTATGGGTCTCTCTGTCATGAATACTGAAGGGCTTGGCCTCTGCACCTCCGGAGAAATACAAACAAAACTTATGTACAAAGACAAAAAACATACATGCCTCAAATGAGACATGTAGAGTGTGCACAATCATTTCTTCTACTGAAAACAAATCTAAAGCTACTCCTACACTAATTAGAGAGAAAAGGGACTCAAACAAATCCTACAACTGGCAGGGAGAAGTAGCTTCCTTTCTTAAAAAGGGCAGCCATGCAAATGATTTGACACTGAATATGGATGCTTGTATGAGTGAAAAACTAACTATAAGCCGGTCCTCCACCCAAATCATCAAGGTATCAACATCAACCAAAAATACCTCCTCAAGTTGATTGGTATTGGACTCTTGGAGGTATTGATGGTGACCCTTGGTACTTTGATACTCACCCTCATGCTGAAGTAGGCATGACTAGTTTTGGCTTCTCCCTTGGCTCCAATGAAGCCAAGTACCTGATAGGGCATGGTCTGGTCCTTTGAATTTTCCCCTTGCTTTGATTTTTAACTCCAAAATGGAGTCTTCTTGTAGATTTTCTTGGATGGGTGATGTGAGAGGGATGATAGCCTCATACTCTTTCCCTTCCTCTGCAACAGGTGTGATTTTGGAAGATCAAAATATTCCAACTTTGATTCAGGAGGCATGTTGCAAACTGCAGGTTGTGCTTGCACATTCTCTTCCATGGCAAGTAAGTTCTTGTGGTTGAAGAATGAATGATGGGGAAGAAAATATTACAATTTCAACTAGATCCTTCTTATCAAAACATTATTTTGAGTCTGATAGGAAATCAAACTCTTTATTATCCTGCTATAGCAAGGTCTCTCCCTCTTGCATGGTGATCTTAAAATCTTCATTATTTTCACCATATGAAGCTTCATCTTCAAACATGAAGCTAGTGAGTTCAGGATCTTCCAAAAAATTAGAATTTTGGAGAGGTTAAATGGGAGAGGGGTTTGTAATTTCTTGTGCAACCGGCTCATGATTCAGTGCCTCTGAATCTATCTTGGTCACCTCCATATGCTCCTCTTTAACTGGACTTGGAGCTGATTGTTCTTCTTCCTTCTTGATTGATTGTGCAACTTGGATTAGATCAACATCCTCTTCAGACAAAGTGTCATTATGGACACTACATTTAGAGCAAACAAATTGTTGATCTTCTCCTTTGTGTTCTTGTTCTTCTTCTACCGCAAAATCAGCCTCATCCGCCACTTTGGCTCTTCAACCTTGACCTCCTTTGTTGGCTTAACCATCAAAGGGATCTTTGTAAACCCAAATCGCAGCCCAACTCTTTAGATCTTCTATCGTTTCTTTCTTTTGGGTTCCTCCTCTTGCTATTCTCCTTGACTGGTCTTTGGAATCTCTTCCCCACATGGAATTGGGAAGGTAAGAGGAGGGGTGGATGGGGTTTTAACCAGCTTTGCAATTGTTTTTGGTGGTGAGGGAAGTGGAACTTCTTGTTTATTTGGAGGGAATGATTTCTTGGAAGGGAAAAGGGTAGAATAACTGAGATAGGATGGAAGATCAAGAGATGAAGAAGATAAATTAACACTTGGGGCAGCAACCGAGGGATTGACTCTTAACACTCGCTGAAATGATAAATTTTGAGAAAGAGAAAATGAAGGACAGGGAGCTGGTGATTGACTTACCCATTGACAAGGTTGTCTCACACTTTTCTCATATGCCTCAATATCCTCAATCCACTATGTAAGTTGAGGAAACACTTCAACCATGAAGTCAAGCTTCTCCTGAGGGCTGTAATGTCTTGGAAAAGGGCCTTCCCATGGATAAGGTTCCCTGAAACTAGTCCTTAATGCCTTCATTTGTGTTGTAGCCCTAGACTGCACCATGCTATCCTCCATCCCTTGAATCTTCTCCAGCAGATCAACACTTTCCATGTAGCTGTTATCATCATATGCATCCCCTTGTTCTTGATAAGCTCCATAGCCAAATTGGTTTTGACCCTACTCATATAGGTAGGCATAATGGTCTTGGATCTAGTCATAATGCTGATCTGGAGGAGTCGTGATATACATTAGAGGAAGACTGCATTGCTGTAGGTGTGAATTCCATGAGGGGAATGAAGTCATGATTACACAACTACATGAAATGGAAGAAAATTAAAGATGTGGAAAGAAAGATCAATGAAGATGGGTGGAAATGTATGGAAAAGGTCTACAAATTCAGAGATGGGGTTGTTGACTAGATGGAGTTGCTAGATGTGCTTTGCATGTGCCTCAGAAGGATGAATCTTAATAGGAACACACCAACTTGCTAAGATGAAGTGGTAAGGTGCTTCAGACCCATCCCACCAGGTGTGCCAAAACTATTAGTGCGTAATCACAACATCCCTGAATGGCCTTGTATCTGAGATGGGGAATTTAGTGTGATTACACAAAATTGGACCATATCTCAATCTATGGGACTTGCAAAACTTGAGATGGACCTCCGAGAGAAGGGGCAAAGAGAATGCAAACAAACACAACAAGGAAAGATACATCCACAAACTCGTATTTATTGCTTCATTGATATGCACAATTCAATATATTACAAAATAAGGGCCTGGATCACCATGCAAGGAGTCCACTACAAGGGCCTGCAACACATTGGCTTCAAAAACAAATTTGATAGAGTTTTCTATCTAAAACTATCTCCCCCTTTACAATGAGCCTAACACTCCAATTTATAGAATTTTGAGAGGAGAGAGAGAGAGAGGGAAATGAAAATCTCAAAATTTGTCTTCCCACCACTTGCAAGAGGTAATAAATGAAGTTAAATGATGTTTTGTTGCTTGCAAAAGGGTCCCCGATAGTGTCCCATAACTTACAACAGTGAGAAATGTCCACCCATGCTTCATTGAATGCATCCCAACTACCAAATAAAACATTGTTCGAACTGGACATGTTTTCTACAAAATCACCATCAATTCCTTATCAAATTATTAATTTCTTGATTTTTGTGCTTCGGGATCAGAATCAAAATTCCAATGGTACTAATTTTGTGCATTTTCATTGAGAAATGCAAAATATATCGCAATGATCGCAGTATAGACAGTTATTTTGGGTTTACTGCATTGGCGTCATTTAACGGGACTAGGCATTTAATTTACTGAAGATGAATATGTTTCATTTATTTTCATATAACTACCCTCATTAAAAATAATAAATCTTGTTTTTGTGGCGTAGAGGATGACGTGCTCGTTCTAGAAAGTCAAATTTTGTGAAAAACAGAGCTTTGGGTCAAAAGTTATGACTATTTGAAGTTCGGAGGGAGGTCGAGGGCATTGAGTTTTCCTTTGTATTGCAGTAATTTTGGTGATTCTGGGTTCACATGTCCCAGATGTCGCAGAAAAATTTCTCCGTGCCACTCATAAGTCTCTTTACTATGGACATTTTGGCGTTATGGGGAACTCGTGTCCTATGTGCACTCAGACGGTCAGGGCCTACTTTCTCTTCATTGCTCGATTCGAGCTTTCTGTTCTAGCTATCCTCTCATTGACTGGGTCATTGGGGCCATTGACCTCCACTTTTTCCACATCCCACTTTGCGGTGGTGATTTCACCTTTTCACATCTCGTGCATCCCGAACCAATTTCTCAGGTCCACCCGCAATGCATCGATTCGCAATGATTTCAGTTTTCGAGTCTGTGCGTCCCGACGCCCTAACTATCCCGTAGACCACCTAGACAAAAATTATGCATTACCAATTCCTTTGTTATGCGCCGATTTTTCCCTTTCACGTCCCAATTGTCCCACTATCCCACGGACCACCCGGTATGAAAAATTCCACATTTTCGACTCCTTTACTTTCACCCCGAACTAGGTACGAGAAACCTTAGACGATCCGCACTAGTACCATCCATAGCCTCCAGACCTGCAATGCATTAAAATAAGCCCTTGACTTCATTTGTTTTGGATTTCTTCAAATTTAACTAATTCCTTGGATTTTTTTTTGGACAGGGAAGTTAGAGGAAAGCAAAGGGTACCTAAAAATCCAAAATTTAGCCCTTCACCATTTTTTCTTGTTTAAGCCTTGAAGAAATTGTACAAGTTATCAAAATTACCTTGGGGGTGAATTTTGGATAACAATAACTCCATAAGAACCCAAAGGAAGGATACAAAGATCCAAGGTAGTGGTGAAGGGTCCTAGGTCCACTACGCACTCCTTAACTAAGGAGTCTACTAAGAGCTTGGCTCCAAAAGCCATCTCAACATCCCAACTAAGGCCCTTCCTAACTACCACTAGCCTGCATCGATCTACTAAAGATGGTGCAATAAAATAATAAGAGAAGCAAGAATCAAATAGAACAATAGAGGTAGGGATATCACCAATGCTACCTGTAGTCTCGATCACTGTGCCCGATGCTCACTGATGGTTCTCGATTGCTGCATAGATCCGATGGCTACATCCCATGTCACCAACTGTAGGCTCTAAAATTGGTGCCTTACCCTTGTTATTAGGGTTTTTGGGCACTCTCTCTCAATGATGTCCAAGTATACCACATCCATAGTAACTACCTGGTCCCCTCTAATGAGATGTGGCTCCAACATGTACTCTAGTGGTCTGTGTTGTGGATCCTGATGATCCTACTATGGAATATTGTGGTCATTGTTGACCAAGCTCTAGGTGCTCCCCATGTCCTGATGTGAACCCTAGGGGGAGGCCCCATACTCTATCCCCTCTGAGTGTTAAATCTCGAGGAGGTCTAAATGGTGGACGAGTTTGATGTTACCGCTACTAAGGGGGCTGCTATGGTGTCCTAAGTAAATATTGTGTAGAACCATGTCTACCACAAGGAGGAGGACCCGATCCTCGACCTGCTATCTGCTTCTACTGAATATGGCTCCTCACTCTATCTTTGTCCTGTTACATCTTCCCCTAGTCTCCTTTGCAATGTAGGCCTTCTCAATGGCCTCAGCTAAGGTCTATGGATAATGAATGTTTATTGCACATCCCAAATCCAAGTTCAGGCCCATGATGAACCTGTGAATCCTGACCTTCTCATCTTGCATGTAGTTAACATATTAAATAAAATCGAAACCGACTCTCATACTGCTCATCATTCTTGTCATGAATTCTTGACGCAGTCATGGAAACTCATCTATCCTCTATGAATAAACCTCCCGGCTATGTATCTCCTCCTGAATTATTCCTCAAGAGCTCTCAAGTGTATGTCTTTGAGTCTATGTGGAGATTTTTCTCCTCGATCCTCTATAAGACATCCTCCATCCTCGAAGATGAATCGCAACATGAGCCTTTGTGTTACTAGTACATGAACAATTCTTGAAGTATTGCTCAAGCTCACTAACTAAGCCTCTTCCTAAAACCTCTTGTATTTCTATAATAGTGAGACAATTTGTAGCTTCATGATCTCCCTGATATGATCTACAACTAATGACCTGTCGACCCCTAGGTATCTCTACATGCTCATCCCTCGGTCTAGGGCTCCTTGATCTATCTCGTGTCCCGAAATCCTATATCTATATCAACTCGAGGTGAGTTTTCTCTAGTGACTCCACGTGGGAGTTCTTTTCCCTATGCTCATCGTTGTGCCTTGAAGGGTGTTGAGCCTCATGTGATGGCTCCTTATCATGTTGGCTAGGTTGTGCCCTAACTACTCCACCTCGTATAGCTGCATTGACATCTTTTAATGTTTTTAATATCTACGTCAAGTATAGAATCCACTACCTTCTCATGAGGTGGTATATCTAACTCCATGTGGAAAATCCCCTCGTCTAATTCGCGCCTCCTACACAAATCAAGATGGGAGTTAGTTTACCATTCTAGGTTTTGTTTCAGTTTTCTAGGTTTTCTACGTTTAAAAATATCATGCAAAGTTGTGTGATCTAGTTGTAGGTTGTACTAGGTTAACTATTTGAGTTTCCTAGTCCCCGACTCCGCCGACCCGTTACTAATCCGGGATACTTGTGTGCATGGGCTCTCATTGACCATTGCGACCTTGTTCTTGTCTCAGTGATGTGTTAGCACCTTTCCTCTCCTTGCTCTCTCAAGTCGTTATCAACACCTTTGTGTGGGGACTGTGTAATGTCCTGTTCGTTGACCTAATTGAAGGAGGACCTTGTTGTCGCCTGGTAAAGCTGGGCCGATAGTCATTATCAATGTGAATAGTAATTATATTTATATATTTATAATATATAATGATAATAATGTTATTTTAATTTAATTGATGATTGGCCTCTATTTGATAGTATTATTGTTTTACCTTTTTGTCGAGCGGGTATGTCAGTCTTTGTAGTATGATTAATAATTATTTTAAGTGGTAATAATAATAATGATAATAATGATAACAATATTAGTATTTTAATTATCGATGGACGATAACTTCTTCAGTTGATCGTCGATGTGTTACCAATTTTATTGTTGATTATCGATAAGTGATTTTATTTATTTGGTTTGGTCGCCTTGTTCGCACATGCGAGAAGACAGTCTCTTGTTGTGACACCGCGGTCGTTCCATGTCTTGCGTTCAGTTTCGAACACCTCTGGGACATAAGAGGAGTCTTGTTCATCTCGCTGTGTTGGTTGTTGTACGTAAAGGAATATTATTAATTATATTTGTAAAAAGGAAAATTTTAAAAAATAAAAATAAAATAAAAGAACTAAAATTTAAAAAAACCCGTGATTCTTGTGGGGGCAGATTAGGGAAAAGTGGAGAAGGGCGGGTAAACTCAAGTGTGGCGTTAGGGTTTCATCCTTTTAGATTTTGGAAGGGGTGAAATTGGGGAGGGCGGCGGCATGACAAATCCACAACCTGTTCAACATTCCCAGCCACGCCAGACTACCAATGCATGGGCGTTTTTTGTTTCAATGCATAAGGGACAGGGTAAATTTCATCAGATGTTGCTGTTATGAATTTCTTGGAGGTGCCGCTTCATTGTTTGACCAAATGAAAAATAAGAAAATGCTCATGGTGCGTGATTTTTGCTGCATCCAGATGGCATGGGTTTCCTCAAGAGATAGTCACACTATTTCACCACGCAGCAAATGGGTCTCCAACTTGTTCAGTTCTCATTTGCCAACAAATTCTCAGCCTGTGTAAAAAAACCGCGCCTAGACTGGTGTGAATCCTTTCAGCGCATGGAAGATAAATATTTTTGTCAGATGTGTTAGTTACAAGTGCCTTGGTAGATACATATGCCAAAATGTGGAAGCTATGCGAACTGTTCGATTAAATGCACGGAAGAAATGAGGGACTGCAATGATAGCGGGATATGCAAAAAATGGGTCTGTTAAAAAGGCACATAAACTGTTTGATAGAATGCCTCAAAGAAATGTTGTCTCATGGAATGCCATGATGGCAACATATGCACAAGATGGATGTGTAAAATGGCCTGTGATCTGTTTGACAGAATGCCTCAAAGAGATGTGGTCTTATGGAACATACCCTGACCATGTAAGCTTCATTTTTGTTTAATTGGCTTTTAGCCATGCATGTTTCAGTGCATGAGGGCTGTAAATACTTCGATGGCATGAGTGCCTCTTGTAGAATCATGCCTAGAATTAATCATTATGTTTGCTTGGTGTCTAATGAGCACATGAGAATGTGCAAAAATGTGGAAGCATGCAAACGGTTCGACAATGCCTGAAAGGAATGTGGTTTATGGGCAGCAATGATTGTAGGAGGTGTAAAAATAAAAATGAGTTGGTTAAAAAGGCCTTGGAAACCTTCAAGCAAATGCAATGGGTACGTGTAAAGCCAGATTCCACAACCTCTGTCAGCATCCTCCCGCATGTGCAAAAATAAGAGCTTTAGAATTGAGCATGGAAAACCATCAAGGCATAGAAAACAAGATGTTTTTGTTTGCAATGCAACTTCCCTGGTAGATGTGTATGTAAAATGGTGGAGTTGAGGATGCTCATGGACTGGTTGATGAAGTGCCCAAGCAAGAGACTGAACCCAAGCCTATGGCTTCGACCAACTTCGTTCTCCAGGCATGGTTCTTCTTTCCTTACCTCTCATAATTCTCGTGTTTTAGTTCTCTTTTGCAACTAAATAGCATATTAAGTTCTTATATTTTTAATACAATTTAATGTCCCTTCAACTCATTGCAAAACAATAAAGTGTCGTGTCGCAACTCTTGAAGCCATTATAACTCACCTACTTTAAACCATGAACTATCACCCTCACTTCGAGATGATCTAGAAAACTCTTACCCTTTTGATCGCTCCAATATCATTTTATCGACCAAACAAATTTGACTCTCCATTGATTAAGTTGACCTTCTTCCTACTTAAAATAGTTAAATTTTGCATTTTTGGAGACTCACTAAGTACCCTTCACAACTCTGGAAACGAGATGTGAAGTTTCATTCGCATACCTTGGTATATGAGGAGTCGCCTTGATTTTTGGTTTGACTTGAAACGATCATATGACATCCTTTTGACGCTCTTATAGGAGCCTTGTTACACCGGTTTACAACAGTAGAGAATTGTGAAAACTAGAAAGTTGGCTTTCATTTGGGAGCACCATTTGAAACCCGAAAAGAGAAATCACGTTCCGTTTTCGCAAACCTCTAGCGTTTATACTAGAAAAATGCATGGAATATTTAGTATAGGAAAGATCACTTTTCGGGATAGTTTGGCGAAGCCGTTTTGTAGGCCTCCGGTCACGCAGTTTGACGAGGTCAAACTGGTCTAATTTCGTCTTGTCGCTCTAGAAAACTTGTCATCGTTTGAACATGGTTTTCTAGTTCTCAGTCCCGTTGACTCTGATGAATTCTCTTTATATAGGGGAACTAGTAGGATATGTCTCGTTGCATGCTTCTCCATCAAACGTCAGTTATGGACGTGGTTTTTTGGGCGCTCGAGCTAACTTTTGTCATTTTACAACTGGGTGAACTACGACCAGTGGCCCGGAGAACTAACCGCCAAATGCAAACCGTTCGCTCTTTTTCAATTCCGTCAGTTGCTATGAATTCTTGGTATATCTGGGGACACATAGAAAGTTAATCGTGGTGTGCATGCTCATCGGAAGATAACCTTTGGAAGTAGTTTCTTAGCCTCCGAGCCCGTTTTGAACATTTTGCAGCTAGTGAGAAAATGTAAGAATAGAAAGTTGCGGGACCTCGTAGGGTTGCCAAATCACCCTGAAAATGTTTAAACACATGTAAATAACTATTTAAAACACTATAATGAAACTTGTTGTGTGTATTAGAACTTTTGACCAAGTGGTGTTTTCTCTCTCTTCCCTTCTCTTTCTCTCTCCTGGGTTACAAAAGAAGCAAAATGAAATGTAATGAATACATGTCTCTAAACCTTTTTGTTTCGATTGCTAATTGTAATTTTTTTATCTTATGTAAATGGGAAACTGAAAAATGACAATTATGATTGATTAGGGTGGATGCCATGCGAATTATCGTTGATATCATGCTCACATGGGTTTTGTAGGATGGAAGAATGACGACGAAAAAGGCGATGTGTAATTTATTTATTATTATTGTAACTTTTATAGGTCATTGTAAAATGAATAATTGCCTAATGTAGTCTCTTGTTACAGAAAAGTTATAATTGAAATTTGTTAATACGCATGATATGCTAGTTTTAGGGATATTTAGGAAATGTGCATCTAATCACTGGTTCAATTTGTTTCTTAGTTGTGTATGGAAAAAAAGGGGTTTGATTTATATAAAGTAAATTTGGAATTGAAGTTAAGATATTGTGGTACCTTCTCAGTATTCCATAAACGATTAAATTAATTTATGGGTTATCTTCTTACCTTGCAAACATAATAAAGAGTTTTAATGGAAACACTCAACTTAAATAAAATATTCGTGCATAACTTGCCTGCATGTGTGATTTTTTTACCATACAAGAAATTTAAGACCGAAGAACGAACTTAAGCTTTGCACTCGATGGAACACTTTAGGTTAGGTAAATAAAACCCTAGTTGGAGTTACTGTCATAGTCATTAGGTTTAGTGACATTGTCGTGAACCCATATTTTAGGAATGACATGGTCCAACCTACCTAGAGTATGCGGTTTCCTTCTAGTTTTGGTAATCGTGAGAAGAATGTCCTCTCTTCAGGTCCGACACCAGGTTGAGTGTTGAAGACCGCCTTAGAAGTCACCTTATGAGTCATTGTTCGAAGGAATGATTCAGCGGTGCTACCTTGGTTTCTATCAAAATAACATCTTGGTATTTTCTTGAACGTGGTTCATGTATAGTTACAATTCTTCGGTCATGTACCCCTTCAAGATGTTAGTCAAATGCTTATGTAACTCCTATTTTCAAAACAACGCTAAGAACGAGATCTTAGTGCGATGTAAGAGCATATTATATAAATGTTGCACACGAGATTGGAGATTAGGATTAAGGTCAATCTTGGAGTCCTTATAACTTAATTAAACTTTATCATGCGTTGCAAAGAATATAAGTTACCTTGGTGCGACCAAACTTTGAGAAAACAAAAGATATGTGTGTATATATATATATATATATCTTATAGGAATTCAATAAGTTTTCAAATTATAATAACAATGGTAGGGAAATAAATATAGTGTGAATCGAGAAATATTTTTGTGAAAAGCTGCCCTATATCTAAATCTCCATCAAATCCTTTGATTGCGTTTTGGACATCAAGTCTCTTTCGCTTGAGTTGTAAGGGTAAAACTGTAGACATCAAATAAATGTTGGAGAAGAATATTTTTACATAATAGAAGATGATTAAGTATTTTGTATGCAATTTGATTTATGCCAAATATGTATGTATGTTATGGAAATTTATATAAAGTATAAGAAGCCAACTTGAGAAGGTCGAATTGTATTTTCAACCACGGAATAAGCTTAAGAAATCGTAGGTGGAAAACGAGAAAGTTTATCCTTGCTCGTAATGTCCTTGGAATGTTAACTTTAACCAAAAATACATTTAAGGAAATGATGTGTTGTGGGTTTTCCGTTCGAAGCCATGTTCTTGTGGTTGGGTATTTACTAGTAACCTTCCATTAGGAAAAGTGTAGCGTCAGCATGCCTACGTTGTTTTTGTGTGTCTATGTGAGTCGATGATTTTTGTGATTGTCGTATGCGAGTCGAGTTCTGTACTTGAAGCCCATGTTGTGTTGTGTGTAGTGAGCAATGTAAGTAAAAAAAAATTATCTTGGTATTTTACTGTTGTATTTGTGTGTGTAAAGTGTGGGCACTACAGTGCCCAAGGGTCCAAACATTGAACCCACGGATCTAATACCAAGTGTAACAACCACAAATTTCCCGCACAAAACCCAAGATAACCCAATAGTTAGATTTGAAAATTTACGGAATTTTTTTTTGTTGAACCCATTGCAACGAGGTAACCTTCACTAGGTTTAGTTTATTTCTCGGGTAAAATTTTATTCATTTTAATTAATATTATTTAATTCCTAGTTCGGGCTTAAAATCTCATTACAATATTTATTTAATTTAGTAACATAGTTCTAATGTCATTTAATAATTTATTATCCTAGGGCTAAGTCTAAACATTTCCTCCCACAACAAGTTAAATACAAATAAATTTAATCCCTAATTTAAATGTTGTCTAGTTACCCTTGAGTACATTTGATTTAATTAATTACAAGAGTGAAGGGTTTTTTTTTAAATTCGCCAACTAAACATTAAGGTCACAAATTAACTTACCTTATAAAACCCTTAAGAGGCCCCATTCACAAGTTATACATGCATTTCATTTAAAACATTATATTCACACCTAATTTCCACCTAACTTTTTAAGGGATGAATCACAAACCTTAGATGGATTCAATGTGGGCCCTTGGATCTTAGGGATTTCAAACTAACCCTAATCATCTTTATGGAGTTTTCTTATTCTTTTCCTTTGACTTATTTGCTCATTTTTGTTTTGCAGGTTTTGGGAGGAGAAGGAGGAGAAGCCATGAGAGCAAGAAGTGCAACCATGGAAATTTTTTCTTTGTTTTAGTTGAAAATATTTTACTATTGTAATATTGCTCATTTGTTTAATGTAGAGATCCTACAATGGATCTGTTTTGTTATTTAATGGAAACATTTTCTTGTTTTTTTGGTTCAACAATTAGGGAAAAATCCATTTCATTAAATCTACAAATTTTACACATGTGGGTGCCATAAAAGATTGAAGAGCTTAAACACTAAAATTAAATTAATTTCTAGTTCTTTGGAGGTTTCCTTTTAATAGTCTTAAGCTTTGATTTCATTTAATTTTAATCTATTTTTTAATAGACGGATTTTATTTTTCGTCAAGAAAGTGACGAAACTGCCACCCTATACGGGCCGACGGTCCTTTGAACACCGCCCTACCTAGGGCGGTTCATTGGCCGCCACTCTGTGTTGGATAGAGGTTCAAACCGCCGCTCTGCATGGTGGTGGTGGTTATGTTCCTCGAAAATAGAACCTTCAAACATTGCATTTTTTAAGAGTTTTTATCATAAGTTGGTTTTTAAAGCAATAATAAATTGAACTAAGGTGTCTTCCATTCATTGGTTTCTAGATTGATAACATTTCTAGTTTCATACTCAAATTACATAATATCAATTCATTCTCTATTCTTTCCTTCAATATAACAAGAAATGTAACAAAAACTTCCATATTTCTCAATATAGTTTCTTTTTAATAAGGAATAAGAAACTATTTCCTTTCTTCAACATAATAAGTAAATGACAACCATTTTCAATACAAGTGTATTTTCAACAAGACTACCAATCCTCTTAGAATGATTTTATCACACTTTTAAGGAAAATATTTAAGTTGTATGCAAGCTTGGATGGAGAAAACTTCATTTTCATTTCCAAGCCATTTCAAAGTTTTTATTTCATCTTACTAATACAAGCCTTTCATTTTACAAGAAACAACATATTTAAAATACAAGTATTCATTCAATACATTCTGAGTAAAGTTAACAAAATGAAGTAATATTCATAGTAGTAAATACAAAAACTTTTGCTTACTTTCCAACACACATACATTTTGACATTTCAATACAAATCAACTATTTCTCAACATATTTACAAGAGATTGAAATTATTAAAAATGCAAGTTACAAGCCCTCCATTCAAATGGAGACAACATGGTAAAATTTTTACAAAGAGGGATCTTGCTTCTTTTCTCCAAGTTCTACTAAGACCATTCTTCACTTGAGCTCCACCTTCTTCCCAAAGTTCAAACACAACAACCAAAATAGGGAGTAGGCAACACTCTCCACCCAACCAATAATCCAATGAGGAAGAGAAGCCTTCTTCCTCATTGGCCCCCGAGCCCCAACAATGAAGCAATGAGGGGTATAAGACAACCATTGGAAACTTAACAAGGCTTCCACAATTACACTCAATCAAGACATTCACACAATAAACACAAAACCAAGATAACAACAAAACAAGCAAATTCCCAAGCACAAAGGCTCCATACTAAAGCCAAGAAAGAGAAAGGAACATGGGGAATCTACTTATGCCTCCTAAGGTTTTGGGTTCCCACCTTAAAACCTCCAAGAACTCAATCACAACCCACAAAAATCTTATGCCTCCCTCCATGAAAACAACTCTTATGACTTCCTCACTCTTATGCCTCCTACAACAAGACAACAAGATAATCACAAATTTTACTCATCACAAGATGGGAACCCCAACCCAACTCCCTCCTAAAATGACCAATAAAAACTCTTGTGCCTCCCTCTAAATTATCCCCATTTCCATTTTCTCCTACAAAACCTAAGGGCCATTCTACTTCCCAAAATCACACATGCAACAACCATTCATTCACAAACATATGCACAAAAAAATAGCAAAAGAAATCATGGGTGAAGGCCCTACCTTTCCATATAAGGAGTATCCAGTCCACAAGCAAACTTCAAGCATTTTTCTAAGTCCAAGAAAGCACAATCCAACTCCAAGCTCCAAAAACACTCTAAAATATAGCTCCTCTAAAAGTAAAAGTCCCAAAATAAAAACAAGTAACCCCCAAATCCTCAAACAATTTAGATAAATAGAAAAGGGAAGAGAGAAGTGATGTGACTTCATTTAGGATGCCACATCATTTCTCCTCCATTCCATGTCACAAGGTCAAACCCAATCACCAAAGCAAAATAAATTGGTGGTTGAGAGAATGAAAACCCTCTTACACACTCAAACTCAAACCCACACCCCTAAAGGACACAAGTAAAGGCTCTTGTAAGAAAAGTACAATCAATTGCTCTTTTTTCCATTAAAACACACAAAAAGGCCTAAAATAAGCCCCTAAAATATTAGGCATAGTGGGTGGGTGAATTTAAGAGATGTGTGATAAGCTTAACTTTTCATACAAGCCTCCAATATTGGCTTGAAAGTCAAAATCCGAAATTTACATGCAAGGTTGAGTGCACAACACTCAAAAGTAATTAAATTCTTTCAAATCCAACACAAACAAAAAAACTACTCACATTTATTACCCCCTTTTGTCACATCCTAAATTACACTAATTAATCAAGTCTAATTAACTTAAATGGAGTACTTAACAACAATAATAAAATTGACTCACAATACTAACAAAAATACAATTAATCACAAATAAATAAAACCAAAAAGGGAAAACCACAATTTACCCAAGGTCACATTTGAGGCCACCCCCAATGGGGACCTCCTAACAATCTAACAATAATAACATCATACATTTACACTAGTTTCCAAGGTGACTGTTGCCAATACCCCAAATTCCTTCACTATTGGTCTCCTATCCCCTTTTGTTTGTTGTGTTGTAAATGCTTGTAAAAAATCAAAACAATACCTTTCTAGCCTTGTGGCCATATTAACGACATTGAGATAATAAAATGCACACATATACATATCAATTCACATCATAAATATCATAACTAAACCATCACTAAAATTAAGTAATTCACCAATTGTTCACAATTCTAAATATTTCGATTTTATCAATTTATCAATTAACAATAAGATCACAAAACCAACTAAATCATCTAGCAACATCTATATATCAAATCCAATGTGTCAGTACAGTAGTAGCTCAAGATCATCAAATACTAATATGTCAATCCATGCATATAATCCATCCTGTAAATCACATCATGTCATAAATCTAAAACATCCATATTGTCTATCAAATAAGCTAATAAAATATAACAATGTCCATCTATCAATGTCTAAAGATCAATATGATAATAATGTCTATGGCTCCAATCCAAAATAAGAAAAATCAGAGTAATATCAATGTCGAAGAGGAGTGGGCACTACAACAAACATCTAATTTGTTTCCACCAAATAATGAACTCAACATATTCTTCCTCCCAAGGCCACTGGAACCAAAAAAAAATATTACATGGCTTTTTCATTTTTTTCCAAAACACAAGAAAAATTGGAGTTAGGGGCGAAAAATATGTAAGCTTGTTCCTCATTCTCTTTTTGTTCCTTTTGCCTCCTCAATGCATAATATTGTCCTTTGTTGTTCCCACCACATATGTTGCTCGAATCCCATACCAACCAAAACAAAACAAATAATTTTTGAGCATTGATATTTGTTTTATCGGGCACACAACCCGGTATGATTTTTTAGCGTTAATGTATGTGGATGAATCTTATTATTTGGAGGTCATGATATGGTCTAGGGTATGGATGGTTAAGAAATATTGTGTAAAAATGAATTTTTTTCAATTTTTTTCAACCTTTCTAATTGGTAAAACACCTGACGGACGTAATGAATTTTATTAAAAAAATTAAACAAAGAGAACATTTTGTTCGTGGTAAAGCAAAGTGTACTCGTTGTATTTGTCTTGGGAGATGTGGACAAAAATCACAAACATATTACTATTTTAATATGTTGATCAATATGTCGTTATATGCATGAATATTAAGTAAGAAAAGTATTCATTCACGACACTATCTCTTATCATTTGATTTATTTGTACTGTAACTCACTTCTACATTTGTCATTTCGTATCCACTGTTTAGGTAACATGAATCCCTTTCTATCTGTCTCTTTTCAGATCTACCATTATTTGTCCTAGGACACTAGCTCCCACCTTTGACACTAACACCTGGTGCTTGTGTCCATTTTGGGCGCTTCTGTCCTATTTATTCTTTTTACACATTTTGACAATTTGGTCGGCCTTTTCACTTTTCTTATCCTTATCCCATATTCATAGTCGGCATTTTGTGTCACTAGTGTTGAAATTCAAACAAGATACTCATATATATACACAACATACACACTATTATTTTGGCTAGAAATTTAAGGGCTATCATATCTACATATTATCACTACTATCAAAAGGACTACATTTTGGGTTGCATACACTACATAGGAAGGGGAAGTGCTGAATTACATACCACACATTTGCATCAAAGCTACATATATTTTTCTATCTTGGTGTCATTGGCATGATGGAAAACATTAGGACTCTATTTCACACACAAGAACACATAACTATATGGAGGCTGAAATGTCATGCACCGCTCGATACTAAGTTCACTCATTGCATGGCTATCGTGTGGTCAGTCCCGACTTCACATATTACATATTTTATTTAGATCTAATATGTTTGTGAGCTTCAGGCAGATAGTTTGGATTTTTTTGTAGGTTACAAGTGTGATTGAAACCCTAATAACAAAGTCAAAGTGATAAATAAGATATTGAAGTGAAGACCCTTAGACACATAAAAAAATCAGATCCTAAATATTCACACAGACACTAGTGCCCGGAATGTACACTAGCACCCAAAACGGACACTCAAGCACTCGAACACTCCTTTCCTCCTATGGGCGATTCTATCTTACATAGTATAAAGTCTCGAACTCTCTTCTAACTAATGAGACATCATTACTATCTAGATCTAGTACATACATAGTCTCGAATACTTCTAGGTTGTACAAAAATCAACTAAGTTATCTATCCCTCTTATTTACTAATAGTTTTAAATTGTTTGAGTTCTTAACATTTGTATATTGTTGTATATTATCATTTATATAACAATTGTTACATTAGTTACTCTGAAATTAGATTTAATTTAATTTATATTAAATCATTTGGTGAACCCATATCTTATTCAAACTCCTTTCCTTAGATATCAAACCCTTATGACCAAAATAAGGTATCCATCTCCAAATCACAATATGACCTATATGTGCATGCAACCATTTTTTTCCAATGCCTCTAAAGAATATAATTATTTTAACCTCTTGCATAATCCTTATTATGATCCAAAATTCCTCCAACTCCTTGACTTCCAAAAATTTCTTCATGTTGGTTTCCAAAGCCTTGATTTTTGCATAGTTTCCCCTGACCAAAACTTTTCCACATGTTCTCCCTCATCTACCATATCCATAAATGACACTCCATCCACATTTCCTTGTACTATGGAAAAATATAGCATTAATATATATTCTTTGCATGATGAAATTATTGCTTGTGAAAACATGGATACTAATGACTCTGATTATGATAATGAAAATGTAAATATAAATAACGATGTTTCTAGTAAAGTTAAATGTGAATCTATGCCTCCTACCATTCCTACTTTTGAAATTGTTTCCAATGATTTCCATGATAAATCCAATGCTAGCACTACTACAAATTCTTTGTATGTTGATGATAATCTTGATGAAATCCTTTCTTATGAAAATATGGCTGATAGTGACTTTGATTATGCTTATGATAATGCACATGTTATCCATGATGTTTCTTCCTTAAGGTTGTTGAATGTGAATCTACACCTTCTATTTATTATAATTCAGAAGTTATTTCTAATGATGGCCATGTTGACACCAATCCTACTCCTAATACACCTCTTACTATGTCTCATGATCCTACCCCTAGTACATCCGTAGAAATTCCACATTCATCTCCTCCCCTCACACCTCCATCCCCTCCTTCCACATCCACTCCCCCTTCTCAAGTTCCCATGATCACTCACAATGGAAATATTTAACCCCTTAATGTTCCTCTCACTTCCCAAACCATCCCTTCACAAATCATCCTCTCTCTAGGGCATGATTTTGGTGATTATAAAACTAAATTTCATACCCTTACCCTCGAGAGTAAAGCCTATTATGCCTTCATTGACAATAATTCCCTTCCTCAATCCCATTCCTAAGAAGATTCAAAATTCTACTTTCCCCAAGGGTTTCATCATGCCTACTTTCTCATGTTTCGATGACACAGAAATCCTATTTACATCTAAAATATTATCGATTAGCCATGGCTTCTTATTCCAATGATCGATTGTTACTCAAATCCTTGTTATGTTTGTGGAGCTTGTTTTCATGTTAGAGTGTGGTACACCTTCTATGTGTTATACTCGGGTATTTTTACGGTGGTCCCGCTCATCGGTGAGCGGGTCGGGGGTTGGGGTGAAGCCCCCAAGCAAATTTTCATGGGTGGTTTATTAACCCATGGGTAATGGGTAACCGTTATGGGCTGTTTTTGGGCCCATGGTTTTTCGGTACCCATTGTTTTGATACCCACGGTTTTTGCCCATGGTTTTGATACCCACGGTTTTGTATCAAACTGCTTAAGAAATTTTCTATTTATATGGTCTTATGCATATGATAGATAGATAAGCAAATGTATTGCATATGTGTTTTGAATTCGGGTGTGAATTCTATAGAGTTTTTTGAGCATAGCTCCAAACGGATCTAGGTATTGTATTGAGAGAGTGGAGGCTTGTAATAAAATCTGAGCAAGTGATTCTTGGTGGACGTAGCCCAAATTGGGTGAACCATGTTAAATCTTGTCTCTCTGTGTTGTGTTATTTATTCTGCACTTTTATTTGAGATCTGTAATATTTTCTGCATATTAGTTTCTACTATTGCGATTTTGTAAGGGATTATTCCACATATTTTATCCCTTATTTCCTAACAATTGGTATCAGAGCCTGGTTTGGTTTGCTGAAGTGTTGAATCGTAGGGAAAGTTTTAGCTTGAGTGGGAGCTATGGCAGATGATGGAAGATCTAGGGTTGATAAATTCAATGGGAAGAATTTTAGTCTTTGGAAGATGCAGATGGAAGATTACCTTTATCAGAAGGATCTTTATACTCCGCTATCTGAGAAGGTGAACAAACCTCAAGTATGATGATGCGAATGGGATTTGTTGGATTGGAAGGCACTTGGAATGATCCGCTTATGTGTCTTGCATCTTCGGTATTATTTAATGTTTCAAAGGAAAAGACTACAAAAGATCTAATGGATGCATTAGGGAAGTTGTATGAAAAACCCTCTACCTCTAACAAGATATTTTTAATGAAAAAGTTGTTTAATATGAAGATGTTTGAGAATAGTTTAGTAGCAGATCATTTAAATGATTTCAATATGGTTGTGAATATGCTAGCTTCGGTTATAATAGAATTTGATGAAGAAGTTAGGGCTTTATTAATTCTGTGCTCTTTACCTGAAAGTTGGAATAGCCTGGTAATGGCGGTAAGCAACTCGGTTCCAGCTAACTCAAGTCAAGTTTGAGGATGTCAGAGGGGTGATTCTAAGTGAGGAAATGTGAAGAAAAATATCCGGGAATCTTCTACTTTAGGGAATGATTTGATAGTAAAGGAAACTAGAGGGAGACAAGAATAGAGGAAACCGTGGAAAATTAAAAGATCGGGCAAGGTCAAAATCCAAGAGCAAGATTGTATGTTGGAACTGTGGAAAGTCTGGGCATGCAAAGAAGGATCATTGGGAGCTTTGAGACAAGAAGAAACAACAGGAAGAAAACAAGGAGGCAAATGTGGCATTGGGTAATGTATGTCAGGATGCTTTGATTCTTTCTTTGCATAATATTACCGAATCTTGGGTTTTAGATTCGGGGCTTCTTTTCATGCTACTCCACATAGGCATTATTTTGTTGATTATGTTCAAGGGATTTTGGGCATGTTTTTCTGGTGGTGATGATGAGCCTTGCAGTATATAGTTGGAAAAGGTTCTATTGTGTTAAGATGCAGAATGGGAATACATGGCTATCAAGGATGTAGACATGTGCCTACATTAAGGAGAAATTTGATATCAGCGGGGCAATTGGGAAGTGATGGTTATACTGTGATATTTACAATAGACTCTTGGAAGGTTACCAAGGGTGCTCTTGTGGTGGCAAGAGGTAAGAAGGTTGGAACCTTGTATTTAACCACTTGTAGTACTAATGCTTGTAATCTTGTGGCTTTAGATGTAGATACAACATTATGGCACTATAGGCTTGGTCATATGAGCCATAAGGGCATGGACATCATAAAGAAGAATTTTCCCTGGATATACAAAAATAGGTTTGGATTTCGTGAGAACTACATATATGGGAAACAAAAGCGAGTAAGGTTTCTCAAGGTTGGACCTATGAAGAAAGAGAGTAAGTTAGAGCTGGCACATTCTGATGTGTGGGGCCTAGCTCTGTATCATCTCTGGGGTTCAAGTTATTATGTTACTTTTATTGATGATGCAACAAGGAAAGTTTGGGTTTATTGTATTAGAATTAAATCTGATGTATTTGATACTTTTGTTAAATGGAAAGCCTTGGTAGAGAATGAAACAGGTCTTAAGTTAAAATGTCTCAGTCAGATAATGGAGGGGAGTATTGCAACAATGAATTTGATGATTATTGTTCTAAGAATGGAATCCGCAGAAAAAGATGGTTCCAGGAACTCCACAGTAGAATGGGGTATCAGAAAGGATGAACATAACAATAATGGAATGTGCTAGGAGCATGAGGATACATGCAGGATCCTCTTTTTTTTGGGCGAAGCGGTGAGCATGTTGTGTACTTGATAAACAAAGGACCCTCAAGTGCCTTAGATGGAGGCATACCTGAGGAGGCTTGGTATGGTAAGAAAGTTGATTATTCATTTCTTAGAGTCTTTGGATGTGAGGTGTTTGTTCATATAGACAAGGATGATAGGACCAAGCTAGAGGCTAAATAAAAAAATGTACTTTCATTGGTTATGGTGGTGATGACTTTGGATATAAATGTTGGAGTATTAAGGACAAGAAAATCATTCGATCTAGGGATGTGGTCTTTAATGAGAAAGTCATGTATAAGCAAGCAGTGCATAAGAAAACAGGAAGAATCCAAGAAAGAATATGTAGTGGTAGAGGATCTTCTGGATGGGAAAGTGACACATGAATCAGTTCAGAACCTACTCAACAGAACCCCAAACTCCTATATTGAGGAGGTCTTCTAGGGTAAGAAGAGAACCTGAATGTTTTTCTCCTTCTCTTTATTATTTATTACTCACTGATAGTGGAGAGCCAGAGAGCTTTGATGAAGCAATGCAGGTAGATGCTAGGAAGAAGTGGGAGCAAGCCATGGATGAGGAGCATAAGTCTCTCATGGAGAACCAAACTTGGGATTTGGTGAAGCTACTGGAAGGCAAAAGAGCATTGCAGAACAAGTGGGTGTACATAGTTAAAGATGAAGAAGGAGGAAAGAAAAGATATAAGGCCCAATTGGTGGTCAAGGGGTTTACATAGAAACAAGGTATAGATTTTGATGAGATTTTTTCTCCTGTAGTAAAAATGACTTCTATTAGAATCTGTTCTTGGAATAGTGGCAGCAAAAGACTTGCACTTAGAACAGTTAGATGTAAAGACTACATTTCTCCATGGTGATTTGGAGGAGGAGCTATATATGCAAAGCAGCCATAAGGATATGAAGTCAAAGGTAAAGAGGAGATGGTGTGCAAACTGAAGAAGAGCTTGTATGGCTTGAAACAAGCTCCACGTCAATGGTATAAGAAGTTTGATAGCTTCATGATGGAGCAAGGTTATATTAGATGTCATTCTAACCATTGCGTGTATACAAAGAAATTTGAGGATGGAAGTTATATTATCCTGTGTTTGTATGTTGATGACATGTTGGTTGTAGGTAAAAACATGCAGGAAATAAAAGTACTCAAGAAACAACTAAGTGAATCCTTTGATATGAAGGATTTGGGGGTTAGAAAAATCCTTGGTATGAGGATAACTTGGGATAGGAAGGAACGGAAGATGACTTTATCTCAGGAAGAGTACATTAAGAAGGTATTGGATAGGTTTAACATGCAGGATGCTAAACCGGTTGGGACTCCTTTGGCAGGCCATTTTAAGTTATCAAAGGAGCAAGTGTCCCAAGATAGAGCAAGAAAGAAACTAGATGTCCATGGTACCTTACTCATTAGCGGTTGATAGTTTGATGTATGCTATGGTGTGCACTAGGCCGATATTTCCCATGCCAAGTGGGAGCTGTGAGTAGATTTATGAGTGATCCAGTAAAGAGCATTGGCAAGTAGTAAAGTGGATCCTTCGGTATTTGAGAGGGACCATGGGGACAATTTTTGTGCTACAATGGATCAGACACCACTTTACGTGGTTATGTAGATTCAGACATGGCTGGAGATGTTGACAACATGAGGAGCAGCATGACAGTTATATTTACACTATAGGTGGGACAATAGTGAGCTGGATTTCATGACTACAAAAGTTGGTGGCTTTGTCAACCATGGAGGCTGAGTATGTTGCTGCCACAGAGGCAAGCAAAGAGATGATTTGGTTACAACAATTGCTTGAGGAGTTGGGGCATAAGCAGGAGGAATGTAAGCTGCATAGTGATAGTCAGAGTGCTATACACCTAGCTAAGAACTCTACTTTCCACTCCAGGATAAAGCATATACAGTTGAGATATCACTTCATCAGACAACTTTGGAGGAAGATAAGTTGAAGTTGGAGAAGATTCATACCAGTTAGAATCCTGCAAACATGATGACCAAGGTGGTCACAAGGGATAAACTAAAGCTATGTTCTTTGGTTGGCCTTCACGGATGACAGTGAAGGGTTAAGAAGCTTGCTCAATGGAAATCAGTCTCCAAGTGGGAGATTGTTATGTTTGTGGAGTCTATTTTCATGTTAGAGTGTGGTACACCTTCTATGTGTTACACTTGGGTATTTTTATGGTGGTCCCGCCACTTTCTGGTGAGCGGGTCATGGGGGTTCGGGGTGAAGCCCCCGAAGTAAATTTTCATGGGTGGTTTATTAACCCATGGGTAATGGGTAACTATTATGGGCTATTTTTGGGCCCATGGTTTTTCGGTACCCATTGTTTTGATACCATGGTTTTTGCCCATGGTTTTTGCCCATGGTTTTGATACCCACGGTTTTGTATCAAATTGCTTAAGCAATTGTCTATTTATATGGTCTTATGCATATGATAGATAGACAAGAAAATGTATTGCAGATGTGTTTTGAATTCGGGTGTGAATTCTGTAGAGTTTGTTGAGCATAGCTCCAAATGGATCTAGGTATTGTATTGAGAGAGTGGAGGCTTGTAATAAAATCTGAGCAAGTGATTCTTGGTGGACGTAGCCCAAATTGGGTGAACCCTGTTAAATCTTGTCTCTCGTGTTGTGTTATTTATTCGCACTTTTATTTGAGATTTGTAATATTTTCGCATATTAGTTTCTAATGTTGTGATTCGTAAGAATGGATTATTTCACATATTTTATCACTTATTTCTTAACAAGCCTTTTGATCATGCTCTCCAATGGTATACTCGGTGTTAATTATTATCATTGCTTCAATGGTATACATGTAAGGATTATTTCACATACCTAATGGATCTATTAGTACTTATTATAATATAGAGGATGATTTTCTTAGAAATTTTATTTCTAACAATGGTCCTAAAGTTACATATGAATGTTTTCCTTCTTTTCATCAAGGAAAGAAAGAACCAATCTTAGATTACATTTTACGCTTTAATTCTTATATGCATTAGTTATTGTTTCAGCCTATTGATCTAGAAATGCAATTTATATTTTTTCATGGCTTAATTCCCCCATTAAAATAAAATATATTATATGATACATGTGATTCATTTACTCTTCTGTTTCTATAAGAGTTATTGATTTAGAGAAGGACCTAATTACGGATCATGTTATAACACCTCTTTTACTTATTCTATTCCTCACTTGCCTACTTAGGTCTTCTTTTCTCCCACCTATTGAACCCCATCCAAGGTCACCATCTCCTCCTTCTTGTAAGCATATTCCTACCCTATAATTGCATCAACATTCACCTAAGTCTTCTCCATCTCCCACCTGTGAACCATTACACTTTTCACATACTGCTAAACCACATGATGTCTTGTATACCTTACTTGATAAGTGACTAATCCATTTACCTTCCAAGAAGCATCATCCCCCTCACCGGTTGCACCACCATCGTGACCAACCTTTTTACAATTTACACCACATCAATGGCCACCATGATAATGAATTCTATGCTCTTCATGATAGACTACAACAATTAGAAGATAAGGGTGTCATTTTCTTCCTCTCTCGATCTCGTGAGTGCTCTCTCTCTCTCTCTTATTCCACATAAGCGAGCCTATTCCATTGTTAGCTTGTATCATTAACCTCATCTAAAGGTTATTATCCATCCACCTCTAAAGGTCATCATTCATCCATCTCCTCCATTTTTCCTGCCTCTAGCCACATCATCTCACCCTAACCAAATTGCCACTACATCTCATTTGCTTCCTAAAAATCCTATTTCTACAATTCCCACCATCACACCACCCATTATTGGAACATTTTTTCTTTGATATGAAATTCGTAACCTATATTCACAGTCTTGCTAAATTCCAAAGAATCCTACCATGCATTGCATATCTCTTCACCTCTATTAGATGATATCCATTTCCATCTCATTACCCGATGACACACTTGTATTCTTAAGGTCTTGACATGAATGTTGAGGTATTTTTTACTTAAATGAACCTCATTCTCACATTGGGGGGAAATCACTCTTCTCCCCCCTTTATCCTCATCACACACAATTACAAAATTTGTCCTTCATTCCATTATTATATAATTCTTAACGCATTATTGTTTTATTCTCTTATCATATATCATCACATTACCATTTCTAATTACTTGCCACATTACATCACATATATTTATATCTATTTACCATATGCTATACTATTCACTATTATTTAATCCATTACTTAGAAATTATTTCCACATCGTAAAAAATTTAATAATCAACAATATATATTAAATCAACCATTCCAAAAATGCACATAGAATCTAACAAACTAAACAATCACTACCAAGTACAAATCATAATCATCACATCATATACAATGCACATCAACAACCAATATGACATCAAAACGTATATATATATATATATATATATATCATAATGATAGTTACAAAATAAAATTGCAAGGGGGAAAGCCAAAAAGCCAAACATCATATCAACACATCATATATAATCCTCTTTATCAATATATACAATCGGGAGCTCTAGAACTCAAAGCTTCATCGCTAAATCTATGTTGCTGATCTTGGCCTCTATATCTCTCAAGATGGCTCTGTAATATGGAAATATCCACCTTCCGATCTGCATATCTTCCCCGGAGCTCCACATACCATGAAAATACATCTTAAGATAGGAATCATCCTCCTACAACTTGTCTCTCTCGCTCAACAAAAATTGTGCACATGGCTGCCACTATATCCACCGACTCAAACAAATGGGCATGCTCACTGTAATCGCATCCACCCGTTCTAGCATACCTCTTAATATAAGCACATCTAAGGGCACGTTCCATTTCAACATATGCATGGATGTATCTACAATCATTATCGAATAGGCATCGCTATAATCACACAACAAACATTAGCTAATACACAACTTCATATCCATCAACTATATCAATCAATCAATAAATAAAAATAAACATTAACAATGAACAATACTTACACTTTTCTCACGTTGCTACTATATCATCTACCTTGAGGGTAGGTATGTAGTCCTCAACTTCTCCAATGCTTGGCTTTCTTGCCACATCTACCACTCTAGAAATACAAAACCCATCGGTGTGTTCCCACTCATCCATCTTTCAACTCACCCGCCACATCTACTAGCACTAGAAATAGAACCACACATTGGTGTGTTTCCCACCATTGACTATATGCCTGAGTGAATGCCATGATATTGACCTGTATAGGACTTATAGCCATATTTTCCTCATTTGGACACGAGGGCACTATCCAAGAGCTTCTATAGAGATTGTCCTCGACCCTAGTTGCCTCGAGAGCCTTGTAGACCGAAAACATATATATGGCTATGGGGCACATCTTGGGCCATGCCAAGCTGTCTGACACTCGATCACCCTAAAACAAATTTTCTACCCCGGGAAATGATCCTTTAACCACATGGTGCATCATATGCACTACAACTCAACACCGTCGTCGACCACCCTCTATAGTCTTTATACTGACCTCCATATAATAGCCCTATGATCCATCTAATATATCATTAACCCATATGTGGTCGTATCCATCCTCCTACTATAGATGCCCACCCACCTCACTAAAAATATCTTTAACCTAGTGTAGACACCTGTAGTTTGATCATAGCACCATTATCCCTAATATTTCCCTAACTATTCCTCTTCCTACAAGTTGGCAACACCACATCAGTTAGATCTATCTAACTCCCCTTGTTTGATAGTTTTATGGTATTTTTCCTCTCATAAGTCAATTAAATAGGTTATAATAGCCTCTTCTTAGCTAATATCCTCTTCTTTACCACCTCTATTAGCTCCAGGAATATCAATCCACTTCATTGGATTGATTAGGTCTTTCAGAACCCTCCCAGAACCCTAATTTCTCTCTAAATAGGATTAATTAGCCTAACCTAGGTTAACTAGTCCTAACCATGGTCAACCTCTCCTAAACCACTTGTGGACTCCTTTTGATCCCACATGCACCAAAAATCCTCCCATTTCCCAAATGAAAACTATAAATAGCCCACTACCCCCCTCTCATTTCTAGAACACTTCTCCCTCTAAACCAAATTATAGTATTATTGCTAGGGTTTAGAGTCTTTATTTCATCCATGCATTGAGCTATTTGCTTTATCATTGTCACACACACAAGCATAGAGTAAATGGGAAGAACCATTGGCCTTGAAGCCATTAATGGTGAGCTCCCATTCTCTAAAAATGCAAACTGATTGCTTAAGTCCTTATTAGGCACATTTTATTAAGCTTTCAAGAATAGAGGTTAATGATATTTTCTATATTTCTTGTTTAATTCAAGTTTAAATACATGCAAATAGGATTCCTTTCTCATTTCTTATCATATGATCCATTGAGGGGCTTTTGCAAAAAGATTTGGGATTCTTGAGTGTTCTTACCCCATTTCAATAGCTCTTGCAAAACCTTTCATTAAACACATTTGGCACGCCCGATGGGACATGAAGTCCATCATGCATTAATGGAGGCTTATTTCAAGCTTTTAAAACCCATTTTCAGCTTTTTAGAAAAAATAGTTGTTATTTGCTTGTTTCCAATTTTTAAAGAGGTTAAACAAGCTTGGTTCATATTTAATTTGTGGGTTAAAGTTAGAAATAATTTTCTTTAACTGAAAAATAACTTGTTGGCTTTCTAAAAATTCCATTTCCATGTTTTTTTAGGTTTTTCAAGGGGTATGCATAGGTGTCTTCAAGGGGCATGTCTCCATCGAAAACCTAGTGTTGGTGTTGAGTTAGGTGCGCATATGTATGGGTATACTACATAGTTGACAACTTATTTATATGAGGCCGATTCTCTGTCACAAGGTGGGTGTTTGCGTCGGCTAGCAAGCGCACCTGTCTCTCTGGAAGCGCTGGTGTATATTAGCTTACTATGTAAAACTATGTCATATTTTTACCATGGTCGCGTCTTTAGTTGAACCATTGGTGTCTCACAAACTTTCGGCATCTCCGTTGAACTCTCATAACTAAATATATTGTGTTTTTCGACATTTTTTTCCTACGCAGCGTACATGTCGAACAGGCGCGCATGCGTCGAAACCCTAGCGTACATGTATGCCAGCTGTGTAGGTGTCATACCCCTCAGTAGATTTTTCTTGCCTTGCATTTATGCTGGTAAGGGCACGTATCCGTCGGTGGGTGCGCTAGTATCATTTTGAGCACATAGACGTCTGGGTTAAAATTTGAAACTTTTCTATAGGATGTGAAATCATTTTTTCTAAACTTTTCGATATTTTTTAAAATACTAACAAGGTGGTTATAGGGTTTTGTTTGGTTATTTCAAATTACACAGACTTAAGTGTTTTCATTCCTTAGCTTGAATAAAGCTTGTAAAGTGTTTATGGTCTCTCCTCGCGCCTTTTAGGTGATCTCGGGAGATCAAAACACTTATACAAACTTTTGTCATACTTTAAAAATACTTGTTCTATGATGCTAAAAGGGTAAAATAGATTTCCATATGATTTGTATTAGTGGAATTTTCACATTGTGTATGATCTTCCTTCGTGCCTTTTGGAGATCTTAGGGATAAAAATAAAAGTATAAATTATCTTTCTTAAGTTTGCAAATGGAAAAATACTAAAATTGTTATCGTAGGACCTAACGCTTACTAAAGAAAAGCATTGAAATAAAATACAAAACTTCTAATACACATGTTTTATGTAGGTTGCCAAACAAAGTGTGCTACTTAAAACCACATTAAGCTAAGCAACATATAAAAACACACCACTTTCATCACCCTATATTGCGGGTTTTGAAAAGGGTACATCACGATCGCTCAACTGGAACATAACCCCTTTGGAATAATTCCTTAAGATACAACAATGGGGATGGTTCTAAGAATCCTAAAGTAATCCACCGCTGAGTAACCTTTCGGATGAAATAGGAAGCACTCCACTTACCCACTTGAATAGTTTTTCCTTGTGAGTTAGTGTTACCGGTTATCCCTATGGTGACCCCAGTGAGAGTACACATGAATGAATTTATTGCCCATTGTGCTTGAAGGGGGTAAAGTAAAGCCAAGATACTCCCAATTTAGTCATTGCAACTTTTTGGGTAAATCGCGCTCGCTTAAGATAAATTTGTAACACCTAGTTGAGATAACTTATTAAGGAGGCCATTCTATCTTGGAGCCCACTTTGCTAGTCCGTTAGTCGCGTCAAGCCATCATGAAGTGATGACTTATTTCGAGTCTAAACCTTACTTTTCGAACAAGGAAAAGAAACCACGTAAGTTTGATCTAAGTTTCTTTCATCATGGAATTAAACTACGTCCCACTTTGGCTCGGGATTTTTATTCTTTATTCTTGTTTTAAAAGGCGAAACTCTTCCCAAGATGTGCTTAGTTTATTTTCATATTTTTGATCTATATCATTGCATTCTCACCACCCATTTTTTGGGGTGAGAAAGGAGCATACCTTGCACGCTTTTATCAGAAATAGTGCTCACCACGTTTTTGTCCATTTACGCCCATCCATGTTTGTGGATGGGTTGTTAAATGTCTAAAGTGCGTAGGTACATCTTTTGTATCTTTGATAAAGTCCTTCGATCTTGATTTCAAGATCATCTTGATGCATGTGAGTTTAGTTCATCATTTGTCTCTTCTTGAGTTGATAGTTTTACTCACATCCTTGTTGCACAATCTTGGTACTTTTTCGTGTTCTCATTTTATTTTTTTGAGAACGGGATATAAGTCCCTTTATTATGCGGTTATGCTGCTCGCACAATTAATAACTCCTTGTTATACTTATCACTTGGTTTCAGTTTCGATGTCATCTGAGTCTTTTTAAAAGTGTCGATATCGCCTTATATATATCGTAATAAAGTTGTCATGATACTAACACCTTGCTTGCTTGGTTAATGTATCATGATAGCCTTGTTACGCTATATCTAGTCGCGACATCCATTTTTTAGAGGACTTAGATTTCATCGGCATCCAAACTAATTTTAAGTATACCTCATTAGGAGACTGTGTCAATACCGCTTTGATATTTAGGTCTTGTTAGGGAATCTAACTTGACCTACGCATTGATACGATATTGTCACTATCTGTTTTAGGGTATAGGCTTGGTAGCAAAAAAATTGAGTGATTATTACATTTTAAGTGTGCATATGAGTGTTCTTTGATAAAAACAACTGCATAACATTGCATCTAGGACACACTGTGGCATATTTCAAACATCACCTTAAATGGCTTGCAAAACACACATTTAGGGGTCATGCTAGCTTCATATGAAATTCAGATAGTGTTGGACATCAAATAGGACTTTTAAGAAGAGCAACAGTTAGGGGACAAGAAGTCCCTCCTCTTTAATGGGAGAGGTTCCTTATTAGAAATGAACTTATTTACAAATGTACAAAACATTATTTGTTGGTCAAACTTGGATATTACGAAAGTGTTTTCTATGAAGATCATCAATTACAAAAGGACTGAGGAAAAAGAGTACGGGAAAGAGCAGAAAGGCAACATGCAGAATTATAGATATCAGAGTAATTCTTTATGTATGCGAAGTCACAGTAATTTGAAACGAGATCATTTGTATCGGAGAAATAAGATGGAATTCAAAGACACAAAGTTCTGTAAATAACATCTGCTAGAACACAAAGTTTCTTAACATAACACAGATTCATTAATCAAGGACACAAAGTTCCTTCTTGGTTATACAAGATCACCAGGCTTGCAAAGTTGAAGAGTATGCAATCGGTAAGACTAACAAACTTGAGACAAATGATCTTCACAAAGAAAATAAATGAAAGCTTAGGAATAATGAGAGATCAGATAGACAAAGAATGGAAAGTCCTTCTGTATTGATTTCTTTATGATATATTTACACTTTTCAGAAAATAAGCCAAGTTCTTCCTCCTTTAGAATGGCATAGAAAGGCCATTATATAACTTACAAATTAGTTACTCTTCGTAACCGCTTCTTTTAACCAAGAATAGTTAAGGACCGCCATGCACGATACCTCAACTTCTTACAAAGAAAACGGAAAAAGAAAGGGAAGAAGAGAAAAGAATAAGGAGAAGAAGACAGGTGGCCGGTCACTGAGAGGGACCCACTGACTTCAGAATCCTTGCTGAATTTCTTTAACGCCTCAGCTATATCTCTGCCACGAGGGACTGACGTGTTAGTCGTAGGTGAGTCAAAATCCCAGACACTTCTCCATCTCTTTATCAAACTCGACATGAGTATGATAATCTTTGTTTGCTTCTTCAATGGCAGATTGAAGAGAGAAAATCTCCTTCATTTTCTCCTTGGAGATGGAACTTTCCTTGAATAAGTTATCTTTGACAAAAGCTCTGAATTGAGCTTTGATTTCTTGCAAGGAAAGGGAAGTACCAGAAGTCTCATCCTGAAGATGACAGTGTATGTCTTTGAAAGCAGAGATAACCAGTGTCTTGAAAGCTTCGCCCTTCTGCCAACTGTTCTTCAGTTCTCCCAAAGCCTCCTCCAGGACTCTGATCTTCCACTCCACGCTGTAGACCCAGGACTTCGACAGATTATCCTTTGCATCATCAAAGACTTTACTCGCCAACAAAACGTTCTCATCTGCCTGTCCCATGAGTCGGAGGTCTACTATGCAACTGCTCCAGAGTTTGAGCTCTTTATCCATGATATTGATAGTGGAGGAGAGCTTCAGTTGCACATTGCTCACCTTTTCGTGGAGTTTGAAAGCTTCATCGATGAAGTTTAATCCAGCAACAAGCATGTCATCCACCAGGGCTTCAATAGCTCTGCCATAGATAGAATACTTGTGCATATCTTTGATACTCTGCACTTCATCTTGGCTTAGAATTACAGGAGGTGGGAGAGTAGTCAATGGGGTAGGGTCCAAAACTTTGTCCTTAGACAAAAGAGACTTGATGAAACCTGTGAGAACTTGGGCCTGTTCTTCCAACTGTTCAATAGTTTGTTGCCCTTTCTCTACCCTCCCAATGACTCTTGTGACTATTTCCTGGAGGTTGTGAATTTCACCTTCAGGGGTAGACTCTCCCATTGGGATTCTCGAGAGCTCTAAGTCAGATACCTGCAAGTCCTGCTCTGATTTATCCGTTGAAGGCTTGGCAATCTCCAGGAATTGCTGACCTTGAGCATCAGACACTATTCTGGAGGTAGTTTGGCTTTCTTGGCACGAGAAGGAGTGGTGCCCAACAAGGCTGCGACAACATCAAAATTTGACCCTGAACTCCGAGAGGAAAATTTCCTCTTCCTTTTGTCAACCAAAGGTTGCACCCACGCAAAAGAGGAAGAGGAATCAGCAGGAGGAGCAAGGGGACCAAGAGACAGAGAGCTCATGACGCTCAAGGTCTGCGCAGCTGTTGACTCGAGTTGAGAGGTGAGTGGGGCACTTGGGGCAATTGCGGCAGAAGAGTCAACATCACCTGAAAGCTCAGTGCTCTGGATTTCTTTATCTTTATCAGCTGGATCTTCAGGAGCACTTGCAAGAGTTGGTACTTCACTTTCTTCACTTTCACTGAGAACAATGATGTTCTCTGGTCCCATAGGCAACTCTGCCTGCTTTCTTTGAGGGTCACTTTCCACAGGCTCCTTCTTAACCTCCTTGAGCTTCTTCTGGTACACTTGAGTGGATGAAGAAGGAGTGGAAGCTGCAGGTCCTTGTATTGATGAGGCAGGTGGGGTTTGCTGGTGTTTCTGACCTTGGAATAGATGCTTCTCTTCTTGGTGTTGAAGCATCCTTAGAAGAGGATTCTCCTGAGTGCCTTCTGAGCTCTCGAACTTTCTTGTCAAACCAGACCTTAGTCCTGACTAAGACTGGAGCAAGGATCTCAGCCAGATCATCTTTTTCTTTCCTGTTCCAATCCAAGTCCTCCAAAGGGTGTGCTTAATCACATTTGTCATACTCATATGAGTATAGATCAGAATTGTCATCCTGGAGTCCTTGGGAACTTGAGTACAAGCCGAGTTCTTGGATCGGTGCGAGGAGAAACTGCCACAATGCCTTCTCTGGCCTCAAAATCATGCACGCAGTCGGCCCGGTAGTCTTTACGTATCTACGCCCTATGATGGTAGATTATCTTGATGTTCTGTTCAATAAACTTCTTCAAGTCAAAGCAGGTTCTTGGCTTGAAGAAATGAACAGTGATAGGAACCAGGGCTCTCTCTATGTTCTGTGCAGGCGTCAGGGCTGTTTTACAAGTGTAATTTCCCAAAGAGATGGGAAAGTGCAAACCAGAAATCTTCTTGTCCCTGCAGGTTCTGTGTAGTTTGTCTAACTACCTGCATACTTCAATCAAAGCCATCTTATCATTGCAGAACATGGGAAGCCGCAGAGGGGTGCTCTCATAGCCAGCAAGCCTGATATAAGAAAATTTCCTGAATTGGATGAAATAAGCACCATATTGCGATATCAGGTTCATGGCTTCATCTGAAAACCTTCTAGCAGTATCACCTTCGATCGACCACGTACATGGTGAAAGCATCATTGACCCTTCTGAAATTACGATTGCTGGTCTCCAGGGTGAACTGCGGGTAGTAAGCATATACTGGATCATCTTTGTGAGCATCAATGTAAGAAAAGCCAAACCATTGCCGTGACGCTGCCAGGGTATACATCAGTACGAAGTCATGTAGAACTTCTTCGTTTGCTGCACATTGGACAGCTGCTCCGTCAAATTCATGCTTATGATTTCCACCCAATTGATATTTTGCGTTCCTTCGCACACCATGCTGATGAGCGGGCACATCCAGAAGTGAAATTCGTTGGTAGAGGGCAAACCCATAACCCGAGCCAGCAAGATTATGAAGTCTGACAACTCTTCATTGAAATCTACTCGGAAGAGGGTTTTGGTCAGACGAGAAGCTCCTTTCTTAGGGTTCTTCAGCCAGGACTTCGCCACTCGTGCCTTATATTTGTCACTGTCTTGGTCGAACAGGGCCTGTGCTTGATCTCGGGAAACGACTATGGCATTATCCATCTCTGGAATCCTCAGAGCAGTGCTAATGGCGGCAGCATCCAGTTTGGCGATGAGTTCCCCATGTATATTGGTCAATTCGCTCGAAGCGGGGTCGAAGTGAGCTCCGCATGAAAGCACGGTGTCGGCTGCTTTATCTTGAGATCGGAAACCGCCAGCAAAAGCCAAACCGCTATCGTGAATCATTTGTGCCATTGGTGTAGGGTTTGCATCTGCCATCTCTCGCCCAAAAATCACCGAAGTCAAGATGTCGAGCTTATTTGTCCCAATATTGAGAGCGGCGAGACTCAAGTGGTGAAACTTGTTCTGTCCTGGAATTTGATCTTCATATTGATAGTAGAGATGCAACCTAAACTCGGGGAAAGGAATTACGAGAGAAAAGGGGATACACGCGCGGGAATTAGGTTGCGAGGGTTCGAGCAAAGGGATAGCATGGAACAATGTGGAAAATGCAAAAGGGAAATGCTCGTTATATAGCCGTTTAGGAGAGAGAAAGGTCATAAATGCGCATTTAATACATACCCACCAATTTGAATAAGCATGATATTCGGGTAGAGCGGGAAAAATAAGCACGAATGACACTTGGTTCACTTGGGACATGTGAGACGTGAATGCGTGAAACACGTGGCTCGGCCGGTCGGGCGAAACGGGGAGAAGACGCACAAATGCATTTTGGGACATTTGGGATGAAAACGCGTGAAGTACGCGGTTCGGGTGTTTCGGCTGAAAATGGAACAAAAGGCCCGTTTGAACTTGGGACATTTGGGGGACAAAAGTTCGGAGTGACGCGACTTCGGGGTTCGGGTGAAAATGTTACAATAGGTGGAGAAGTTTGGGACATTGGAAAACGCGCGAAACGTGGTTCGGGTGTTTCGGCCGAAAATGGAACAACTTGCACTTTTGACTTGGGACAAAAGCTCTGAAGTACGCGGTTTGGGTGTTTGAAAATGGAACAAACACTTTTGATAAGTTTTGGGACATTGGGACGAAAAGTTCGGGGCCCGAAAATGGAACAACCGGGGATTTGGCCGATCGGGAACAAAACGCACTTTTGAACTTGGGACACGGTTGGGACAAAATGTGTCAAGCAGGCCCGAAAAACACACAAAAAGACCCAAAATGTAGATTTTCTCAATTTCACGACTTAGGTACATTCGAGAAAAAACACTTAAACTCAAAATTTTGAAATTTTTACTTTCATAAGAGTAGGAATTTTGAGTGGACAACAGCTGGCTCCTTCTGGGGATGACTTGGCATAAATTCAAAGAATGAGACAAGGCAAGAACTTAGACAAACTCGGGAAGCAGACCAGTACCTTATCCATTGGGCACGGAGTCAAAAAGTAGATCAATACAGAGGACAACACACCAAAACAAAAAGGAAAGAAAAAGCAAAAAACGTTGTACAGAATATACAAAGGACTCCCTAATCACCTAGGACTTGAACAACTTGAGATACTGCCCACTATAAGGAAGTGGGAGAGGAGAACCATCCATGTAATCAAGATAAAAGGAATTCTTACCAGCAAAGTGTCTGATCTTGAAAGGTCCGAGCCACAGGGAATCAAACTTTCCATGGCTGCCACGAGGTTCATGCCTTTTATCCCATAACAACACAGTGTCTCCAACTTGGAAATCTCTGAACCTAGCTTTCTTGTCAAACAGGACCTTTACCTTCTGCTGGTGAACAGATATCCTATCAGCAACCTCAATCTGTCCTCATTCAGTTTGTGAAGGTACATAATTCTCTTGTCCAAAGCATCTCTGAAACTAGTATCTTCAATGGCCTTCATTAGGTGCAAGGCTGGCAGTTCCATTATTACTGGCAATTGAGCTTCTACTCCATATACCACTTGAAAAGGAGACATTCCAATAGCTCTCTTTGGTGTAATCCTGTCTGCCCAAAGAGCATCGTAGAGCTTCTTGTGCCAGTTTCGTTGAGACTCATTTACTAACTTTCTTATAATAGTCACCAGATTTTTGTTAGTGGATTCTACTTGCCCATTTCCCTGAGGGTAGTAATCTGAAGAATGAGCCAGGGAGATGCCATATCCATAGCAGAAGTCCATTATCTCAGCTGAAGAGAAATTTGAAGCATTATCTGTTACAATCTTATTAGGTACACCATACCTTACCAAGATGTTCTCTTTGATGAAGCTGCATACCACTTCAGAAGTAGTGCTCTTAACTGGAATAGCTTCCACCCATTTGGTGAAGTAGTCAGTGGCAGTTAGTACATGAGTGTGACCAGCACTAGAAGCAGGATTAAGTGTACCAATGAAGTCCAAACCCCATTGTTGAAATGGTTCTTCAATCACAATTGGCTTGAGAGGTAAAGAAGCCAATTTAGGTCTTCCCACAAAGGTCTGACAAGCCTCACATTTATCCACCCACTTGGATGCATCTCTGAACAAGGAAGGCCAGTAGTATCCTCCACGGAGTATCTTATGAGCTGTAACCGTTGATGAATAGTGCCCTCCACATGCCTGATCGTGAAAAGCTGAGAGCAACTTTCTCTGTTGTTCCTTGTCCACACACTTCAAAAATCTCCCATCTAAGCCACGCTTGAACAAAGCATTTTCCCATAATACATATTGTGCTGACCTCAATTTAACAGTCCTCTTTTCTTTGGCAGTTAAATGAGAGGGGCATTCCCCATAGGTGAGAAAATGGGTGATGTCAGCATACCATTCGTCAACTGAACTAAGGAACAGAACGGTAGGAAGGTCAACTTTGTTCTCCAATAATTCATGCTTAGCTCCTTCAGCAATGAGCTCACAAAGACCTTTTCCACGAACCAGCTTGGTCGGCTTGATGTCAATGTCATACTCTTGGACCTTAGCGTGCTTGAGTTCCCTCTCTTGGATCCAAATTCTTGTTGTGTGAGGATTGACTTTGATTGTATCTGGAACCAACACCATGGAATGAGAGTTGAGGATGTAAAAGAGGCGCTTGCAGCTTTAACCACCGCAAAAGCATGTTTCTCCATCATAGTATATTTCAACTCATGATCTTTCAGAATATAGCTCATGAATGCGATTGGTAGCTCATGCTCATTAGAGTCTTCTTGAGTTAACACAGCAGCCAAGGTATTATCCGTAGCATAGCAATAGATGATGAAATCTCTATTGAAATCAGGACAGGCTAAAACAGGAGTTTTAGCGATAGCTCTCTTGATACCTTCAAAGGATTCCTTTCCTTCAGAAGACCAACCAAATGTTTGCTTCCTTTCATCATCTGAGAAATATTCAAAGTTAATTCTGCAAAATCAGGGATGAATCTTCTCAAGAAATTGATCTTACCAAAGAAGGAGTGCACGCCCTTTTTACTGGTTGGGAGAGGAATTTGCTGGATGGCTTGAACTCGTTCAGGATCAATCTTAATACCATCCTTGGAAATGATGTGCCCTAATAACTTTCCCTCAGTGACACAAAAGACAGATTTTTAGGTTCGAGAGAGATCCATGCTCTGCATCTTAGCGAAGCTGTCTCTAGGTGATCAAAATGATCCGCTCTTGTCTTGGAAAACACTGTCAGGTCATCAAGATATATGACAATACACTTCCCTTTCAAACTTCCAAAAGCAGATCCATAGCTCTCTGGAAAGTGGCACCAGCATTAATAAGCCCAAAAGGCATTCTCTTGTAGGAAAAGGTACCCCAAGGAGTAGTGAAAGCTGTTTTGTGTTGATCTACAGTATCAACCTCTACTTGATTATAGTCCGAGAATCCATGAAGCATAGATAACATTTCAGATCCTGTTACTGCTTGCAAGACCTAATCCATCATAGGAAAAGGATAATTATCTTTCAAAGAAGCCTGATTCAGGTTCCTGAAATCAACACAGATGCGGATCTCACCATTTTTCTTCCTAACAGGCACAATATTTGCAATCCATGTTGAATGGTGAATGGGAAAAATAATTTTAGCCTTCAACAACTTCTGTATCTCCTGAAAGATGGTGTCAGCTATTTTGGGGTTGTATTGCCTCTATTTCTGCTTGAAAGGTTTAATTCGGGCTTTGAGAGGAATAGAGTGCTTTGCATATCTTTTGGTTTGAAAGCTTTCAAATCTTCATAAGAATAAGCAAGAACATCCTTATACCTTTTTAAAAGATCAATTGCTTTCTTCCTCTCATCTGCTGTGCAACATTTTCCAATGTTCACGAGCTTAGGGTCAGTAGAACTCCCAATATCAATCTTATCATACTCAGCTGATTGCGTTGAGGTCCAATAAGCTCTAGATTTCACATACCTGTCATGTTTATCAAATAGTTCCTCCAAACTCACCAAACCTTTAGGAATCTTGTTTCCTTTGAGATTGATGCATCCATCTTGATCTGTTTCTTCCCCTTGGGCGACTGCTTGGTCAAAGGGCACACTCTCACGAGGTAGGTTGTCACTTCCCTCAAAATACAGTTGTTCGAAATTACCCTTGAGTTCCAGGAAGGAAAGAAAATGTTGATCATCATTGAAAACTTGCCAGTTATTGGTATTGTCAGGTACACTAGGCCGATGGACCATCTCAATGGTGAACTTATCCTGAGAGAAGTCAGGATGAGGAATCAGTAGTGACCCTGAGACTGCTAGTGAATCAGCCCTGTTGTTCTTCTCCCTAGGTATTGCCTCAATGGAGAAAGCATCAAGGAATTCAATGGAATCCCAAACCTGATTCCGGTAATGTTTCAGCCTCCCATTTTTTACTTGAAAAAGGCTTCTGACTTGCTTTACAATCAATTCTGCATCACCACGAGCCAGAAGATTCTTCACACCTTGTTCTTTGGCCACTTGCAGTCCAAGAATGAGAGCCTCATACTCTGTTGTATTATTAGTGTTTTCGAACTGCAACTTAAATGAAAAAGGATGAAGGCCACCTTCCGGTGACACCAGTAGGACACCAGCTCCAGAACCAGCTGAGGAACAACTTCCATCAAACTCTAAAATCCAAATACCATTAGGATCTTTAGGTGACATTCTGGGAAGTTGGATTTCATCAGGGGACATAATCATGTAATTGCCATGACCCATATCCTCATAGAGTATTTGTGCTTTAGGATCATCCGTTTTTTGCACAATATACTCAGATTGCTTCTCAGGCATCAACTTCTTCATTTGTCCATTAACAGGTATGAGTGCATGCGACCAGTCCATTTGGATTTCCCCACCCACATCTTTGCAGAAGTTCCTACTTAGCAACATCCCGTATGAAGGAGGGATATCTGCTACTAAGATGGTAGCCAACACTTTCTTTTCAGGCAAGGCAGCAAAAGCCACTTGTGCATCTTTAATTCTTCGACCAGGGGCACTTCTTTACTCTCCATGGAGTAACAAGATCCATAAGTGCGTGTGAGGGTCAGGCCTAAAGCATGAGCTACTTTAGCAGGCATCACATTATCTGAGGCTCCTGAGTCAATGACACAATTACTGAGCCTATGACCAGCTATAAGAAGTGTTACATAAAATGGTTTAATTTTGTCATTAGGCGAGGTGACAGCAGCTACCAGACTAGGCTGTGGTGCAGAAGAAGGAGTAGGTAAAAGGCCTTTAGAGGTGGTTTTGGAGTGGGAATTAACAAATTGAATCATTTTGGCAAAAGCTTTGGGATGAGTTTGATAATACTCGGCCTCTGAGATTTGAACCTTAGTCTTTTTCAGATGATCAATAATATCAAAAGACCCAGAAGTGGACGGGCCATCATCATTTGAAATTCTAGGCTTATCAACTTTAGGAGAAAAAGAAGGAACTTTGCTAGTAGGATTGACAGGACTCACCTTTGGTGTAGATGAAGTGGGGATAGGAGATCCTCTTTTTGCAATTACGGGAATAGTTGCCGACTGCTCCTTAGATTTCTTTATGGGCTGCGTCACCTTCTCCCTCTGATTTGTCTGCTCTCGAGTCATGACAGCAAATGATTCGCTATTCATGTCTGCTACCACTTCATCATAATCATCTCCATCATCAATGCCCTCAGTGGTGAAGAAATTAACCCGAGATCCCTCAAGTTCCTCTGCCTCATCATCAAATTCCTCCACAAACTCCTCGCAAGCTTCATTATCCTCATCATCATCTGGCTCTTCAACTCACAGGTTGCATTCACAGGAACTTTAACAGGAGGTCCTTCAAGTGCTAGTCTTGTTTGAGAAGAAGGCAAACGATTTCTGGGCTGAAAATTCCTTCTTGGAACATCTGCATAAGGGGCATGCTGAGCCAATTGTTTCTTTATAGCAATGAGATCATTCGCAAGCTTTTGGACTAACGGATCAGTATTAGGTCCAGGAGTGGAGGAGGAGGAAGCAACAGACTTAGATTTGGAAGGGTCTCTCCTCAACTTCCCTGACATGATCAGATCATCCTCGACACTAATAGCAAGAGTTTGATCCTCCACCAATGTTGCGAGATTAGCCCTTCTCAGCGCATAACTGACTTCAGACGATTGGGCATTTAAGAAGAAACATTTTCGGATTTGATCAACAGGTCGAGTATTTACAGGAATTTTGTTGATCAGTCTGTTGAATCGGGCCACAAATTCTCTCATGGGTTCTGATGAATCTTTCTTTATCTGAGAAATTTGGGCAAGCAAGGCATGCACATCTTCTGCTGGCTTGAAACGGTTTTATTGCCCGAGTTCTCATTGTGTCCCGATCGGTGATAGCGCCCGGGAAGGTGGTAGAACCAATCAGCAACATTATCTTGTAAAGTCTCGAAGCAGCCTCACGAGGCGTCTTCGTGCTCAACTCCCAGGACTCCACATGCAACAATGAAGGCTGCGATGTGTTCATCAGGATGCACTTTGCCATCACCTTTGAACTTAGGAAAGTTCTTCCGGTTACCTCTGGGTAACTCATGCAAAGGCTGAGGAAGAGCAAGGGGCCCGACACGATGACCCCATGGTAATGGTGCCGCCATTCTTGGAAAAACGGCTTGGAGAGGAACTACAACACCAGCAAGAATCAAAGCTCGAAGATTAGGGCTAGCTGGCTCTGAAGGAATACCACCCGTAGGACTTCTATCTTGAGCAGGTGGAGTGCTTGTCGAACGAGTCCTTCTATTTCTTGTTGAAGGAAAAGGAAAACCCTGCTGCTCCAAAATCTGGAACTGAGAATCTTCAATACCAAGGGTCCTTCTCCCTCGAGTAAAACGCGGAGTCACCAGATCAAAAGATGATCAAAAATAACAGAACTGGAATATGATTTTCCCCAGTGGAGTCGCCAAAAACTGTTGGTCATCAAATAGGACTTTTAAGAAGAGCAACAGTCAGGGGACAAGAAGTCCCTCCTCTTTAATGGGAGAGGTTCCCTTATTTAGAAACGAACCTATTTACAAATGTACAAGACATGATTTGTTGGTTAAACTTGGATATTACGAAAGTGTTTTCTATGAAGATCATCAATTACAAAAAGGTTTGAGGAAAAGAGTACGGGAAAGAGCAGAAAGGCAACATGCAGAATTATAGATATCAGAGTAATTCTTTATGTATGCGAAGTCACAGTGAATTGAAACAAGATCATTTGTATCGGATAAATAAGATGGAATTCAAAGACACAAAGTTCTGTAAATAACATCTGCTAGAACACAAAGTTTCTTAACATAACACAGATTCATTAATCAAGGACACAAAGTTCCTTCTTGGTTATACAAGATCACCATGCTTGCAAAGTTGAAGAGTATGCAATCGGTAAGACTAACAAACTTGAGACAAATGATCTTCACAAAGAAAATAAATGAAAGCTTAGGAATAACAGAGATCAGATAGACAAAGAATGGAAAGTCCTTCTGTATTGATTTCTTTATAATCTATTTACACTTTTAGAAAATAAGCCAAGTTCTTCCTCCTTCTTTTAGAATGGCGTAGAAATGCCATTATATAACTTACAAATCAGTTACTCTTCGTAACCGCTTCTTTTAACCAAGAATAGTTAAGGACTGCCAACCGCAATACCTCAACTTCTTACAAAGAAAACGGAAAAAGAAAGGGAAGAAGAGAAAAGAATAAGGAGAAGAAGACAGGTGGCCGGTCACTGAGAGGGACCCACTGACTTCAGAATCGCTGCCTGAATTTCTTTAACGCCTCGGCTATATCTCTGCCACGAGGGACTGACGTGTTAGTCGTAGACTGAGTCCAAAATCCCAGACACTTCTCCATCTCTTTATCAAACTCGACATGAGTATGATAATCTTTGTTTGCTTCTTCAATGGCAGATTGAAGAGAGCAAATCTCCTTCATTTTCTCCTTGGAGATGGAACTTTCCTTGAATAAGTTATCTTTGACAAAAGCTCTGAATTGAGCTTTGATTTCTTGCAAGGAAAGGGAAGTACCAGAAGTCTCATCCTGAAGATGACAGTGTATGTCTTTGAAAGCAGAGATAACCAGTGTCTTGAAAGCTTCGCCCTTACACTTGGTTTGTTCTTGATTCTCCCAAAGCCTCCTCCAGGACTCTGATCTTCCACTCCACGCTGTAGACCCAGGACTTCGACAGATTATCCTTTGCATCATCAAAGACTTTACTCGCCAACAAAACGTTCTCATCTGACTGTCCCATGAGTCGGAGGTCTACTATGCAACTACTCGAGTTTGAGCTCTTTATCCATGATATTGATAGTGGAGGAGAGCTTCAGTTGCACATTGCTCACCTTTTCGTGGAGTTTGAAAGCTTCATCGATGAAGTTTAATCCAGCAACAAGCATGTCATCCACCAGGGCTTCAATAGCTCTGCCATAGACAGAATACTTGTGCATATCTTTGATACTCTGCACTTCATCTTGGCTTAGAATTACAGGAGGTGGGAGAGTAGTCAATGGGGTAGGGTCCAAAACTTTGTCCTTAGACAAAAGAGACTTGATGAAACCTGTGAGAACTTGGGCCTGTTCTTCCAACTGTTCAATAGTTTGTTGCCCTTTCTCTACCCTCCCAATGACTCTTGTGACTGTTTCCTGGAGGTTGTGAATTTCACCTTCAGGGGTAGACTCTCCCATTGGGATTCTCGAGAGCTCTAAGTCAGATACCTGCAAGTCCTGCTCTGATTTATCCATTGAAGGCCTAGCAATCTCCAGGAATTGCTGACCTTGAGCATCAGACACTATTCTGGAGGTAGTTCTGGCTTTCTTGGCACGAGAAGGAGTGGTGCCCAACAAGGCTGCGACAGCATCAAAATTTGATCCGAACTCGAGAGGAAATTTCCTCTTCCTTTTGTCAACCAAAGGTTGCACCCATGCAAAAGAGGAAGAGGAATCAGCAGGAGGAGCAAGGGGACCAAGAGACAGAGAGCTCATGACGCTCAAGGTCTGCGCAGCTGTTGACTCGAGTTGAGAGGTGAGTGGGGCACTTGGGGAAATTGCGGCAGAAGAGTCAACATCACCTGAAAGCTCAGTGCTCTGGATTTCTTTATCTTTATCAGCTGGATCTTCAGGAGCACTTGCAAGAGTTGGTACTTCACTTTCTTCACTTTCACTGAGAACAATGATGTTCTCTGGTCCCATAGGCAACTCTGCCTGCTTTCTTTGAGGGTCACTTTCCACAGGCTCCTTCTTAACCTCCTTGAGCTTCTTCTGGTACACTTGAGTGGATGAAGAAGGAGTAGAAGCTGCAGGTCCTTGTATTGATGAGGCAGGTGGGGTTTGCACTGGTGTTTCTGACCTTGGAGCCGATGCTTCTCTTCTTGGCGTTGAAACATCCTTGGAAGAGGATTCTCCTGAGTGCCTTCTGAGCTCTCGAACTTTCTTGTCAAACCAGACCTTAGTCCTGACTAAGACTGGAGCAAGGATCTCAGCCAGATCATCTTTTTCTTTCTGTTCCAATCCAAGTCCTCAGGGGGTGTGCTTAATCACACTGTCATACTCATATGAGTATAGATCAGAATTGTCATCCTGGAGTCCTTCGGGAACTTGGTACAAGCCGAGTTCTTGGATCAATTGCAGGGAGAACCTGCCACAATGCCTTCTCCTGGCCTCAAAATCATCTGCACAGTCAGCCCAGTAGTCTTCTGTATCTGCCCTATGATGGTAGATTATCTTGATGTTCCATTCAATAAACTTCTTCAAGTCAAAGCAGGTTCTTGGCTTGAAGAAATGAACGGTGATAGGTACCAGGGCTCTCTCTATGTTCTGTGCGTCCAGGGCTGTTTTACAAGTGTAATTTCCCAAAGAAATGGGAAAGTGCAAACCAGAAATCTTCTTGTCCCTGCAGGTTCTGTGCAGTTTGTCTAACTGCCTGCATACTTCGATCAAAGCCATCTTATCATTGCAGAACATGGGAAGCCGCAGAGGGGTGCTCTCATAGCCAGCAAGCCTGATATAAGAAAATTTCCTGAATTGGATGAAATAAGCACCATATTGCGATATCAGGTTCATGGCTTCATCTGAAAACCTTCTAGCAGTATCACCTTCGAGCAGCCTGACCACGTACATGGTGAAAGCATCATTGACCCTTCTGAAATTATGATTGCGGTCTCGGGGTGAAGCTGCGGGCGAAGCATATCTTGGATCATCTTTGTGAGCGTCGATGTAAGAAAAGCCAAACCATTGCCGTGACGCTGCCAGGGTATACATCAGGTATGAAGTCATGTAGAAATTCTTCATTTCTTTGCACATTGGGATAGCTGCTCCGTCAAATTCATGCTTATGATTTCCGCCAAATTGATATTTTGCGTTCCTTCGCACACCATGCTGATGAGCGGGCACATCCAGAAGTGAAATTCGTTGGTAGAGGGCAAACCCATAACCCGAGCCAACAAGATTATGAAGTCTGACAACTCTTCATTGAAATCTGCTCGGAAGAGGGTTTTGGTCAGACGAGAAGCTCCTTTCTTAGGGTTCTTAAGCCAGGACTTCGCCACTCGTGCCTTATATTTGTCATTGTCTTGGTCGAACAGGGCCTGTGCTTGATCCCGGGAAATGACTATGGCATTATCCATCTCTGGAATCCTCAGAGCAGTGCTAATGGCGGCAGCATCAGTTTGGTGATGAGTTCCCCGTGTATATTGGTCAATTCACTCGAAGCGGGGTCGAAGTGAGCTCCGCATGAAAGCACGGTGTCAGCACACTGTACCCTGAGATCGGGAAACCGCCAGCAAAGGCCAAACCACTATCGTGAATCATTTGTGCCATTGGTGTAGGGTTTGCATCTGCCATCCTCGCCCAAAAATCGCCAAAGTCAAGATGTCGGGCTTCACTGTCCCCAATATTGAGAACGGCAGACTCTAGTGGTGAAACTTGTTCCTGTCCCTGGAATTTGATCTTCATATTGATAGTCTCAGAGCCGCAACCTAAACTCGGGGAGGAATTACAGAGAAAAGGGATACACGCGCAGGGAATTAGGTTGCAAGGGTTCGAGCAAGGGTAGCATGGGAACAATGTGGAAAATGCAAAAGGGGGTGCCCGTTATATAGCCGTTGAGGAGAGAGAAGGGTGATCAATGCGCATTTAATGCATACCCACCAATTTGAATAAGCAGGATATTCGGGTAGAGCGGGAAAAACTAAGTACGAATGATACTTGGTTCACTTGGGACATGTGAGAGATGTGAATGCAAAACACGGCTCGGCGATTCGGGCGAAACAGGAGAAGACGCACAAATGCATTTTGGGACATTTGGGACGAAAACGCGCGAAGTACGCGGTTCGGGTGTTTCGGCTGAAAATGGAACAAAAGGCCCGTTTGAACTTGGGACATTTGGGACAAAAAGTTCCGGAGGACGCGACTCGGTTGGTTGGGCGAAAATGTTACAATAGGTCCGGAGAAGTTTGGGACATTCGGGACGAAAACGCGCGAAGTACGCGGTTCGGGTGTTTCGGCCGAAAATGGAACAACTTGCACTTTTGACTTGGGACAAAAAGCTCTGAAGTACGCGGTTCGGGTGTTTCGGCCGAAAATGGAACAGCTTGCACTTTTGACTTGGGACATTTGGGACGAAAAGTTCCGACGGGCCCGAAAATGGAACAACTTCGGGGATTTCGGCCGATCGGGGAACAAAACGCACTTTTGAATTTGGGACAGTTGGGACAAAATTGTTCGACAGTCCGAAAAACACACAAAAGGACCCAAAATGCAGATTTTTTCCAATTTCACGACTTAGGTACATTCGAGAAAAAACACTTAAACTCAAAATGATGAAATTTTTACTTTCATCAGAGTAGGGAATTTTGAGTGGACAATGATAGTAATGCCTAAAATCACAAAGATGGAAACCAAATCAATCAAACATGAATTAGGAGAAAGACTTTTGAGACCTTCCCATTTAGTGGCAAAAATTTAGCACCTCTCTTTTCTCAAGTCAAAGATGCAGAGCTATTAATTGACCATAGTGGAGAAGATTTAGACTCTTCTAGAGAACAATAGAGATTAGACCTAGGTAGATTTGATGAACTCCTATATTATAATAAAGATCAAGTACTCACAAGAGTCTTGGAATTAGGAGCTAAACTTCCACAAGAGCGGCGTAGCGAAACTAAGGTCATTAACCCTAAACCAGGAGAACGAAGGTTCCTCTTAGACATAGATAACCCTTTTGATGTGGGATACACTTCCACTTCTAGGAAACATCATGCCACTGTCGAAGGGGACCCATTGCAAAGACCTCACTACAAAGCTTCATGTAAAGTGAAAATTGAGTGTAAAGCTTTACCTCCTCCCAAATTTGATGAAGAAGAGGACCCTCTAGTTGAAGAGGAGATCCTTCAAAAATAGATCTTGAAATTGAGCTAGAAACTAGCAAACCTAGGCTCTTCAAGAAGAAACATATACAAAGACAAAGACAAAACTAAACCTAGCAAGTTTCACTTTGAGCCATACACTGACACTACCTTTAAGGTGACTCAAGTACAAAGACCAATGTCACCTACTAAAGAAAAAATCATTCAGAAAGAGTTATAATCAATGAAAGATATGCTTACTACATTACAAGAGGGAAATGTAGGCCAGAATAGGAAATATTCATATGAAGAACTATGCCCTTACCCATTTGATAAGGACATGTTACGAGAACCCTTCCCAAAACACTTTACCGTTCCCAAGTTTGATAAGTATAAATGCAAAATTGATCCTCGTGATCACATAAAATACTTTTATATGGCTTGTCAGAGGTCATACAATGATAAATTATTAATATGACTTTTCCCTGCAGCCTAGGAGCCATGGGATTGGAATGGTTCTATAGCATGCCCAAGGGCTCCATTACAACGTGGCCCACGTTAGCGGAAAAATTTGTACGTCATTACTCCTATAACATGGAAAGTGACATCACATCGAATGATCTATGAAATACAAAACAAAAACCAAATGATACCTTTGCAAGATTTTTACAATGATGGTGAAGGTTAGAAAGTCATTTCCCTTGTGCATTACTAGAAAAACAACTAGTGAGAATATTTGTTCCTAACTTAAACCCAGAAATAGCCTTTCATTTATAGATGCACTGTGGCTCAAACTTCAAAGAGGTCATAGAGAAAGGCGGTCAAATCGAGAAATCCCTCATCGTGAAGGGAACACTTAAGTCTTTTGTTAAAGAAAAACATGAAGCCAAATCCATAGACAAACCAACATTCTTCAATAAGAATAAACATCTCGTTAGTGATGGCATTACAGACTCCAAGAGAGTCCAAGTTGTCTGAGACATGACATGTTTTTAAAGCTTTCATAAGGACCTCATCCCAAAGCACCTACTAAACATATGTTTACATCATTAACGAGTCCTTATCTACCATACTAAAACAATTAGATGATGTAAAAATGGTGGAATATCCAACTACATGTGAGCACCATACCTAGAGGATGTGCCAAAACCTGTTTGGTTCAAAGAACATGAATACTAGGAATTCTACTTGTGCTAAAGGACATAAGAAAGATAGGTGTTTGAGACTGCGTCATTACATACAAGACCTCATTGAAGAGGGTAAGATCGCCGTAGATTCTCCCCCGAATCAGGACAAGGTCAAAATGAGAAAATGGGTATCTACAAAGAGCCTTTTCCTAATCATGCGAGATAAAAAGAAAAGGAAGCTAGATCACGGGAAAACCTCCAATGACTATAGAACTACCACTTATGTTTACCCTACTAATGATAGTCCCTTTGATTCTCTCATAGGATGTATTCACTCATCTGATGAACATGTCAACACTATCAGGATTTTAGAAAAGAATTGTGTAGTAGGGACGAGACGTGCTTGTTTAATCATACCAGATCCTATGCATATCCCTTAAGAGGGTCAATATAATTTGATAGATCAGTTAGAGAAAACACCTACTAGGATATCTATTCTCGATCTCCTCAAAATCTCTACTGCCCACAAGAACATACTATATAAAACATTGTAAAATTTAGGAGTTTCTACAGATGTAGATCCCACAAACCTCCAAGCCATGATTGCACACCTAGACTCCAATGATCATATTAATTTTGATCGCACCACAATCCCACATAACAACCTAGAACACAACTTACCCTTATACTTAGAAGTGGTGGTTACCCATCGTAAAATCAAGAGGGTACTTGTGGATGGTGGATCTGGTCTAAATATTTTCACTTTAAACTGGTTAAGCAACTAGGCCATTCAGAAATAGATCTAGGAGCTAAGACTATCATGATCACGGCTTACGAAAATGAAGAATGAGAATCACAGTACTATAGTAGTTCCCATGGAAGTAGGCCCTACTTGTCATGACATGAAATTTCATGTCCTTGACTTAGACCTTCCATATAACATGCTCTTGGGGCACCCATGGATTCCTACCATGCGGGGACGTTCCATCAACTTTCAATCGAGTGTATTAAGCTCTTTCATAAAAGACAAGTCGTTACCATTATGGGTGACTTGGAACCATTCACACATTGTAGGGCATTGCATAGTTTTCCGTGTGGATTATGAGTGTCCTTCAGGCGGATGTTGTTTCTCCACCTACAAATAGAAGCTATTAAGAAATGGGTAGATTAAGAGTTTCTAACGCCTTATAATCAAGATTTTCCTTTGTTATTCAACCCATTTTCTTCATGGGAGGCAACGCTTGTAAAAATATGGCCTGTGTGAGCCACCTTGTAATTGATAAATCCCCATCACCTCACCTGCCACCTCCTGTGACCCGCATCCCATTTCGCAACCTAACCTCATTACCTAAACTTTACACAATTATTTATTAATTATTTGATAAATCCCCATCACCTCACCTGCCACCTCATTTTCCTCATCATGACCTAGCCCTAATCCTAAACTAACCTAATTAAAACCTAAAACTTGGTCTACACCTACACCCATAACTAATGACCCCTTCTCGCACCCAAAACCGACCTTCTAGTCACTTGACCAAGCCCATGGACTGATCTCTCGGGAGAAAGCGAGGGGAAGGTGGGTGATTTTACTAAAAATAGCCTACTTTTTCCTTACCGATGCGGTTCTACTCGGACCGCCGTCGGTTACGCAACCGCCATCGGTTCCCTGTAAATGGGCTCCCCAAACCAAAACAACGGATCGGAATTTCATTTTGGAGATCAGTCGAAGGATTTCTGGATCAATAGAGATTATTGGGAGCGAGGAGCGAGTCAGGATCTTCACTTGACCAAGCGAGAGAGGAGTGGAAATACCAGAAGTGTTTACACGTGAAAGGAGATCAGCTTGCATCTTGGTCAAAACCGAGTAAGTCACATCTTGCATGTCCTCTGTTATAACATTTCTTATGTTTCTTGAATCTCGGAGTCCTCTAAATCCGTTTGAGTCCACTACCCAACGTGCCATTGCATCTAATTTGTTATTCTTTTACCTCTCATCATCTCATTTCCTAATATCATCCATAAACCAGACCTTACAAACACCATAGCTACCAAGAAGATCCTATAACCCACGGTATCGGTTATCGATAACGGCATCGGTTATCGATAACCGCATCGGTTCCTACGATCAAAACCAGAAAAACACCTTTTCCCTACCCGGTTCAGCGAAACAACTTAATTGATATTTACGAGTCTTTTGTGTTAATTCATATTAGCAGGAAGCTGACCACCTTGAAAGGAAGTTTTATATTTCAGGCCCAGGCGAGTTTCCTCATTTATTGTTTAATCAAAATCTTGTGGTCTTGTGTTCTTATTTGCGAGGTAGTCCTTCAGAGACAAAAGGAGTTCTTCGCAGTCAGTCTGATCTTTCTCTACGGTACGCGCACACCATCTCGACATTCTACAGGTATTCCTCCTAACCCTAACCTTATCTGTTTCTAAAAGGAACGAAACATTTCCGAGTGAAACATTTTGGCACGCCCGGTGGGACCCATTTTGGGTTTTTCTTTATTTCTCGCTTGCTTTCATATAGGGAGCATACTTGTTGTTTTCTTCTTCTAAAGATATTCACAAGGTATTTTATTATTCTGGTAAAAGAACTTGCTTTGTTTTTGCATCTTGCATTAGTGAAAGTCATCTCTTTTGCTTCATCGAATATCACTTTCGATTTGGGTTTAAAACACATGCATTGCATTCCTGCCTGTTGTTTTTCAATTCTAGTGAACATAGATTAAGTAACAGGTCGTACACGTGGGGGTGATATCCACGGTATTGACAAGAAATTAATCTTACATTCACTGCACAACACATACCGAATCACTTCACAATTAACACAACAGCTCAAACATCCCCCTTTTCGCGGTATTCCTCTTGGATTGAGAGTAACCTTATAAGCCAAAACAACTTGACATTTCCCTAAGTCTCTTGTTTAGGATTGACATCTTCTACGTCTAAAGGCATAAGCCCACGATAATTAAAATTAACCCTAGGGTTAATCTCGGATTTGCGTGTGCATCTTGCTTGTTTTTAGTTCATTTTCTTTCTCATACTCTAAATCTTACGTGATCAATAATTGGACAAGTATACTAAAGCGTTGTTAAAAATCAAATTAGCAGCCTTTTTATATCTTGTTAGCCGGACTTCTTACGACGACGCCGGTTACGACGGCGTCGGCTATAGTATAACCGACATCGGTTCTAGGCCGATATCGATTCTTGTCTTTTCAATTCGACAAACCAGTGACCTACCAATTTTACGATCGAGTTTGTTTCTATTCTGACAGATTAAAACCCTTGTGAACTCTGTCCATGGTTGTTATCACTCGAAAGCAAGCCGCCATGGTTTCACATGCTTGCTCTGTTTCTTTGCTGAATCACCCCCTTCACCTTACGTGGGAATCCTACGATACGGCGAGGTTCTAAAATTCTGTGGGAGATAAGGACTTTGCCAAGTTTACGGATGCTAATTCCAGCCTTTGTCTGATACTATTTGTCTCATACCCTGACCGTAGTACACGATGGTCGAGCTCCTTTGTAGGTATGCCTATTAGTATAGCTGCTCATTTAGCTCCCACTCCACTTTGATAATACCGCCTTGCTTCTGCATCTCTAGCCCCGTCTCCCAATCCGGCGGGCTTGAGAGGTTCATACGACCCGATTAGCTTTCCTTTTGTTAATCTTGGACCCCACATATCATTACCACCACCGCCCCTACCTCATCTCTCTTGCAGTTGCTCCGTTCATGACTTGCTCTCTGCCACCTATCCACGAGCTTTCCTTCTCAAGCTCCGCCTACCTTTTCATTCCCATACACGTATCCAGTGACCTCAACATCCTATATAGGACACCCCTATTCAGTCGCCTCAACATATTCATCCTCCACACCTTATCAACACTTAACCCCACCAGTGTCTAGCGGTGGTCCTTGGTCCAATCTGCCTCCATTCACCACAACCACACCATCATCTCATCCAACCACTGACTTAATTAAACAAATGATGGACAAAATGCAAAACCTGGAGGCTTCTGTTTCAGGAAGTCGTAGCGCCTTGACATACGAGCAAGTTTTTGGGAGCCCATTCACCCTTCTGTCCCCCTTCATTCATATCCTCCTCGATGGGAGTTGCTTAGAAATTTACTCGTTTTAATAGTAAAGAGGATCCTCAACAACACTTGCGATCATTTAGACACGCTTGTTATTTGATTGCTCATGATGATGCCTTGTTACTCCGCACCTTTCCCATGTCCTTATCAGGACCTGCCTTGGAGTGGTACGGTGCTTTAACTTGACACTCAATCTTCTCTTTTAACAACTAGCCCAATCTTTCTTGGATCATTTCTCCATTAACATTGCCAAGAAAGTATCTATCACGGACCTCTATGCCATCCGACATTTGAGGCGAATCTATCGCATGATTTCGTTGGACGATGGCGGGGCCTTATCAACCAACTTACGTATGCCTTGCCTCAAACCGAACTTATCAGAACTATTTACGCGGGCTGCTTAAGCTTCATCTCCCCTACCCTCCAATTCAAACTTTCGTACATTCGGCGAGGCCTTTACTATGGCTCGAAAATTAGAAATTCGAGCCTTAGAGGAAGAGAAATTGCGGTTGCGCAACAAAAACTCCACTTTCCGAACTCCTGATTCTACCAATAAACCAAATACCACCACTCCTCACGCGTCCACCTCTTCTAAATCAAAAGGAGCTGTCCACGCGGTGATGGTCAAATCCCGACCACCGTCGATACTCCACCAAAAACCACTTATAAGTATAAAGCAGAGCCCATCAACTACACTCCCTTGGGAGAAACATATGGTGTGATATTGGAAAAATTGCTCAAAGCAGGAGCCATTACCTTACCTCCTGTTAAACCTCATTCTGGGTTTGATTCCACTCGCGCCATACCTTCCTGGTACAAAGAAAATGACTTTTGTAACTTCCACCGCGTGAAGGGACACAGTCATGAAAACTGCAAGATGTTGAAAAACATAGTGCAGGAAATGGTTGATGTGAGGGGATATAGCTCTCGATAATCCTAACGCCCTGCTTAGCGAAATTTGAAAATATTCAACAAGCCATTCCCGAATCACTCGTCAAGCGATGCGTAAACCGGGATATCTTAGCGAGGAGAGTGTTCATGAGATCCATGCGGTCTTCGATACCCGGCCAAAAGCCTCTATCGAGAAAATTTTGAATCAAGCCTCTTCACTAACACGGGGCCGAACCTCCTTTACCACCATCAAGCCAAAGCGAAATCGTTCCTTTACCCATAAAAGAGTTAAGCGCCCGAGACTTCTCTTCCCATCAATAGAGTCTTCTTATACCACATCCTCTGAGGCTGAGACGGATGTTATCTAATTTATCTATTTCCCAAGCGTCCCTTCTACCGCTCTTGCTTTACACAAGAGGAAGGCTCGCCACTCCTTTTTACATCCTTAGAGAGAAATCTCCTACACCAACATCACCAAATTCTTTAACCATAACAGATCCTCTCAAACACGCCCTCCTACCTATTAGTCCCTCATCACCTAAATCTTTTCAACGACCAGTCGACCTCTTAACATCTATGGATACAATGCCTCATCTACCCCCTGTATCACACCTACAGTGGACTGGAATCACAACCCGTCTTTCTTCCGTACAAAGTTCATATTCACACGAGAATTTGTCATTCCACGAGAAGATAGAGCGAGGCCCTATGGGAGCGTTTGAGTAGGCCATATTCTACTCAAATGCAAATGACCGATCTGATGCCTCCACCATATACCCGAAGTGCTTACAGAAGCTTAAAATGCCCATGTTCTCACCTTCACCCCCCTCACCTCTACCAAATGCCCCGTCCACTTCTATTAACTTAGCCAAATCTTCCCCTACGCTTGGGACCTCACGATGCCCGAGTCTAACACACCCGCCTAAGCGACTCGATTTATCAAAAATAACCCGCCCCGCCACCTAGGAGACAAACTCAATCCGTGCCTCTATCACAATCAAAACCCTCATCGTCACACCCACCTTCCATATTGGGACCTCATCCCTCCACCTTACATCAATATATCATACCTCTGCGTTTTCTTCAAAAGCGACCTCGCCTTACTACACCTATCTGAGAGATCAAAGGGTATAACAACATCGTTACCCGCGTATCTGTCCACCTATCAACCCTAAACCAATCCCATCATCAAAGGATTTATTTTACTGTCACTCCCCTTTCTCGTGGTTGTTTCCCGCTACCCGTCATCATCATAACCTCATCATCATCTAACCAGACCCGAGCGTAACCTGTGCCCGAAGAAACCACGTTTAGTGAAAAACACGTGTCGACACCCCTCGGCTAAACCACCACCCGTCACAGAACCAACCACGCCCAAACATTACCAAAACCCGCACTGACAATACCCTCATCCTCCGATTTTGACCCCCTCAAAGGATCTTACGCCAAAATCCTTGCTATGTTGGTGGAGAATGCGACCATTTCCCTACCCCCACTTAGACCTTATGACCCGTCTAAACCTCGACCCGCAGGTTATGATGAGTCTAAAATCTGCGCTTATCATCGCACACCAGGACATGATGTGGAGGGATGCAAAGCTTTAAAAACCATCCTTCGTCAGTCACCTCTCCCGGATAGAAAGGTTAAGAAAGACAACTTACGAAGGGAGAGACCTTTAGCTTCAATTCCCTCTCTATATCATCTGTCCCCGCCTCACCAAGATCTATCATTATTCTGACCCCACCTCTTGAAGACCATGAATTATCCCGACCATCTTCCTCATCTCGGGTCTACGAGATTAATATGATTAGTGTCATTGCTAGAGACGAGAAAAACAATGGGAAAGCGAAAGAAAACACACTGCGGCATCTCTTTCTCCTTGACCATCCGATTGCACCACCACCTAAAGTGGTTATTCGCGGACCCGCCTATCCAGTCTCTAATGGAGTTGCCCCCGAACTATGATCAAAACGACTTCATCGATCGCAGTAAAAATGACACTATATGATCTCATTCGGACTTGAATCTCATCGACAAGCTCTCGTTGAAATTCTTGAGGATCGAGGTCTTACCTAATGAAACCCACCGTTGCCTCCATTCTAACACCCAATCACGTTGCCTCTCTCACCAAACAATCCATCTCCCCCACCACTTGTCTCTCTGTCATGCAATGCGCAAGGCTGCTGCTTTGTCAGTTTCTCCGAAGATGAAATTATCGACTTTGGTGTAGAAGATCCTGACCCTGCCCTTTTCATCTCAGCTTACGTCCGGGACATTCGGGTACGTCGTGTTATGATTGACGGGGGCGCCAGCCTAAACATCATCTCTTGAAAGCCTTCCAACAAATGAATATCCCTTACAGTTGCATGTGTGCCAGACCCCATCATGTTGCGGTCATTTGATGGCGTTATTACCTCTACCTTAGGCACCGTGATCCTCAACATTCGTGTAGGACCACGTACTTTACCCGAACTCTTCTATGTCCTTGAGGAGAGTTCGATATAATATATTCTTTGGGTCGTCCTTGGATCGGGCCATGGGATGCGTTCCCTCAACATTACATAGATGCATAAAATTTGAGTACGAGGGAAGTCCTACACAGTAAAAGCTGATCCTCCTCCCTTTAAAACCTGTGATATGTTATACCGCCCTAACGATGTGCTTATACCAATCAAGACACCCATACATTCAACCTGACCATCCTCTTGAATGTACCTCAACCATCCACCTCATGCACCTACGCCTTGGTGATGAAACCACCGTCGCAAAAACCACTTCCCTTCCCATGGCTAACATCCCAACCTCAGGCCCCTTAGTAGATGTTTTCAACGCCCTGCTGTTTGGGGGAGTACACGCCTATGCGTTAGTTCTTTCCCTACCCCGCAGGAGTACGGACAATTACATGCACATCCCACCTACGACCGTCGCGTGGGGGAAGTAATCTCTTACGGACCACCCCATTGCCGCACCAACCTAACATATGGGGGTGTTGACGCATCTTCCATTACCCCTGAACCTCCTCTTGGTGTGGTCCCCTTCCAATCCGATTTTCAATACCTGACAAATCGTCGCTTCGCCCTCACCTTCTTGACTCGCTGTGCTTGGAAAGGCTTTGGTTTTGGTCTTTATGAACAAGGCCGACATACGCTCATCCCCATCACCACACGCAAACATAATGATCGCAGTGGTCTCGGTTTTCCTGAAACACCTACACAGGAGACACCTCGTGTCAGCTGTATTCTGGAAGAAGACAACGTCACCCCTACCGAACCATCATCACCCACTTTGCCATCATCACCCACAGAATCGATGGACCCTGAATCTATCCCTCCTAACTTTTTTTTTTCATAAATGCCATCTTCATAGGTCCTCTCACTTATCAACGCGATAATGAGGACCCATCTTCTCTTCCCCTTCTGTATCCGGACATGATCGAAGAGGATTAGCCTTCGATTAATGTTGTTGAGTGCGGGATGCGACTCCATCCTCACTTACCTTGGCGGGACGACTCCTATCTTGGCGCGCCTTACCATCGAAACTCAAACCATGTTGAGCAGTCTACTATTGAAATCAACATCCACACGGAGGAGGATCCTCACATTGTGAAGATTGGACAATCCCTTAACACATCGAGAACAAGCTGCCTTTACTACCTTTCTCGTACCCCTGACCAAGCTTTCGCTTGGTCTCTGTGACATGCGGGAATTGATCCTACCATTGCCGTCCATAACATCACCTAAACCCGATTCCAAACCGGTCAAACAGAAATTGAGAAAAATGCATCCACGCATTGCCCTCTTGGTGAAAGGAGCTCAGCGACTCCTTTCTGTTTCCTTCATTTGCCTATTGACTATCCTCGATGGATTTCTAACATCGTACACATCACGAAAGCGACAGGGGACTTCGGATATGCATGCAGTTTACGGGATCTTAACCTTGCTTGCCCTAAGGATGACTTTCCCCTACCCAGTATTGATCAACTTGTTGATCTCACTGCTGAGCCATGAAATGCTTTCTCTCATGGATGGCTTTTCGAGGATCTGACCAAATTTTTAGTCGCACTTTGCCGATCAACATAAGACCGCTTTCATAACTCCTTGGGAACCTTACATTATCGTGTCATGCCGTTTGGCCTTAAGAATCTTTGGTGCTGACCTATCGGTGAGCTATGACCTACATTTTCATGACATTATGCACACTATCCTTGAAGATTACGTCGATGATCTTCTTGGGCAAGTCTAAACATCGCGCGGTGAACATCTCGATGTTTTAACCATTATTTTCGATGCTTTGTTGCAATATATTGTCCGTCTTGACCAAAGAAATGTGTCTTTGGTGTCCTTTCGGGAAAACTTCTTGGTTTTATCGTCTCTTTGCGTGGCATTGAGGTCGATCCATCTAAAGTAAAAGCTATCCTAGAAATGCCCCCACCCAAGAACCTCAAACAATTGCGTAGTTTGCAGGGTAAACTTCGATCCATCCGGCGTTTCATCTCCCGACTCTCGGATCGATGTCACCCTTTTCATCACCTTCTAAAAAAGGGCGTTGCCTTTGATGGGTGAGGAGTGTCACCAAGCCTTGAAGCTCTAAAAACTTATCTCTTGCATGACCACCGTGCTTATCCCACCCCGGGGGACTGACCGCCCTTTCTACCTTTATCTTTCCTTGCCTGACCATCTTTATAGGAGCTATGCTCGCACATCGGGACTCGGCACGCCGAGAACAGGCCGTTTATTATATAAGTCGTACCCTCGTGGAGTACGAGACTAGGTATACACATGTAGAAAAATTGTGCCTAGCCCTATCATTCGTAGCCACCAAACTCGACATTACCTCCTGAATCACAAAACTTTTGTCATCACCAACACGGACCCCATTCATTATATATATGCGCCAAACCACATCTAAACCAACGCATCGCTCGATGGCTCATGCTCCTCGCTGACCTTGACCTTGAGTTTATACAACAGAAGTCAATCAAAGGACAAACTCTTGCAGACCAACTTGCGGAGGCCCCTTTACCTAGGGAACAATTTACCAATTTTACATTCCCAGAAGCGAACTCATCGCCACTCTTTCACTCGGGGAAGAGTCGTATCAAATGACCCTCTTCTTGATGGATCTAAATGCAGTAGCGGTGGAGGAGCCGGCGTTGTTCTCATCCCTCTTGGCCCTTTGAACCTATGCCTCTTTCATTCGGCTTGATTTCCCTGCACTAATAATACAGCGGAATACGAGGCCCTTGTTGCAGGTCTCAGTTGCGATACACTTAGGCATCAAATCTATCAATATCTTTGGTGACTCTCGATTGGTAGTCAATCAAGTTATGGGCATCTACCAATGTAAAAATGAGGAACTTCAGAAGTACAAACACCACGTGGAGTCACTTCTAGCCTTATTTACTCACTATTCTATCCAAACCATTCCCCGCTCCACTAACAAATTTGCGGATACTATGGCTTGCTTAGCCTCGCAAATTCCTTGCACTGTTGACTACTGAATTATTCGTTGTGGTCAGCAACTTTTTGCACCATCCTATTCAACCCGGTAGTTTGCATGATAAATACTGTGTCTACTAATTCGCAGGATGCCTGGTACCACCAATTTCACGACTACCTTACGATCTCTGTTCTCCCACCTGACCTTACTAGTAACGGCAAACGTGCTTTTCTTAAAAGTGTTTCGCGTTATGTTGTCATGGGAGGACTCCTCTATAAACGTGGCTTTGATGGCATCCTCCTTCGCTGTCTAACCGGCGCGGAGGTCACCTATACCATCCAACAAGTCCATGATGGGATTTGTGGTGGACATTTTAGTGGCCTTGCCGTGGCTAAACGAATCCTTCGCCTAGGTTATTATTGGCCTACTCTCAATAACGACTGCTACGAATATGTTAAGCGTTGTGTTATGTGTCAACAACATGCCAACCTTCAACATACTCCTAGCCATCATTGCAGTCGCGCGAGATCTTTGGCCTTTCTCACTGATGGGGTTTAGACCTTATTGGTGAGATTCACCCAACCTCTTCACAAGCGTCACCGTTGGATAATCACATGACCGAATATTACACAAAATGGGTAGAGGCCATTCCACTCATTTCAATCAAAAAAGAAAAAAATTGTCGAATTCATTAACCATCACATTATACATCGTTTTGGTATTCCTCATCGCTAATAACGAGATAATGGTAAATCTTTCAAAAACAAGTTGTTCTGAAGACCTTTGTGACAACTTTGGTATCAAACTTAGTTTCTCATCGCCTTACTATCCATGAGGCCAATGGTGGTGAATCTTCTAATAAAACCCTAACCAAAATCCTCATGAAAGTTGTCAATGAATCTGGAAGAAATTGGCACGATCACATTCCCTTTGCCCTTTGGGCTTATCGTACTAGCATTCGTACCTCTACTAATGCCACACCTTTTTCTTTGGTATACGGTACCGAGGCTGTTTTGCCTCTCGAAATACAAATACCCTCCCTTAGAATATCTCTTGGGATATTCTCACCAGCGATGATTTCCGCAAGAGCGGTTAGCCCAATTAGAGCTTCTTGACGAACGACGTCTTACAGCTCTCGATCACCTTCAAATCTATCAAAAACGCATCAAGCGTGCTTATGATAAGCGACTTCATGAGCGTACCTTTAAGGTTGGTGATCTTGTCCTCAAAGAGAATCAACATGTAACCAAACTAGAAAAGAGCAAAGCGTGGAAAATTTGCTCCCGATTGGATTGGGCCTTATATAATCACTCACACTTATGGATCGGGCACTTATCGTTTAGCTTAAGCAATGGTAAGCTTTGAGCTGAACCCATAATGCCACTGCATCTTCGACCATTCTCTTTGTTGAATCTAGTGTTATATCACTTTTTATCTACCTCTTGCTCGTCCCTTGAGCTCATTTACCACTACATACACTTGTTTTCTATATCTCAAAATAAAATCAAGATCACATTCTCACCTCCCTTGTGATGCCTTCCCTTTTTAGTCTAGTCCATGACTTCAAAGTATTAAAATAAGCCGTATTCTTATGGGATTTTCTTGAGTCAAACTTCCTACCAAACTAGATGCTTCATGAAAAAGAACATCTAGCTATCTAAATTATATATATTTGCTCCCTCGAAGGACGACTATATGCCAATTATTGCTGCTTTTATTATATATAGATTGCTCCCCAGAAGGACTGACTATGCTTTGAAATCATCTCTGCTACTATAAATAGACTGCTCCCTCGAAGGACAGCTATACACAGTCAGCCTTTTATCAGAAGCTTCTCGCATTGATCAGCTTTGTGAAGACCTCAAGAATAAAACAATCCATATCCCTGGTAGACTTCCCGCATTGATCAGTCTATATTCAGTCAAATAAAAGCCTCATTCACAAGAACTTTTTGGGTCATGGACTTGTCTATTTAGGGTAGGTTCTCTTTCGTCAGAACACTCACTTTGTAACAAGTTCTCTGTATCTCAGCTATATCATTCACCTCACCTCACCATTTGTTTCAACTCAAGGGACGTAACGTACGCTCAATATATTGTGATCATACAACTCTTTTCACCTATTGACTTCTCGTCTATGCACGGTACCTAGGGTTTCAAGCTCGTTCTACGTTGTGTGGTTTGTTTAGCTCTTTTCACCTACGGAGCGCTCTTTCCGCTTTGCCTCGCATCTAGGATTGTGTGTTGATCTTAATCAGGACATGGTTCCCTTCTACTTGGGTAGGCTAACTTTCGCTTCCCTTATACCTTTTACAACATCACCAATTCATTTACCTTACCAATATTAATATCAATATTTTTACCAACTAAACCCAATTGCTGAATTCACCTCTCCACTGGTCTAAGGGAGAACTACATCAGTCTGAGGCCCTTCCTTGCTTTGTGCAATGGGCTATGTAGGCAGCACTTAGGAGACATGGGGTCTCCCAAGGTTAGCTCGACCATCCCCTACCATAACCTATCATGTATGGTAAATATAAATATTTTGTGTTTTTATTTCATCACATTCCTCTTTATCCTTTTTTCAAAACACCGAAAGTCAAAACGAAAACATTCTTAGTATTATAACTCAAATCAGCATACATATCTCGTTTTATTTAGATGTTAAACAAATACATCTTCTCTATCATCGACACGCAGGTCGGTACTCTTATTTATTCTTATACCTTGCTAACATTTATTTAGACCCTCACGCCTCATCCCGAACTAGGTGATGATCGTGATCGTCGACCCCTCTCGCCAGGCCTCTCTGTCCTCAAAGGTACCACGGATATTGGTACCGCCCACTGATCTGCCAATCTCTCCTGTAACATATGAATACGCCCTCTCGCATGGAGGACTCCAGCCTCTAGTCTCGCTGCTCGTGACTCATGACCGCTAACAATCCTCTTGTCTCATTCACCTGCGTTTGGAGCTGCTGAACCAAATGCTGCAGCCGATCCCTCTCTGCTGTAATCACAGATATGTCAGGGCGATCGCGTACACCTCGCAGCTCTGCTACCCACCATAACCTATAGGCCTCTGTCATTCCGGCATCTATTACACTGCGATCGGCTGCTATCTCCTCGGGCCCTTCTGGAGGTGTTGGCCGGGGAGGTGAGAATGCTGCCTCGGCATCGATCCTCATATATGGTCTATAAGCCTGCGGTATGTCCTGCACAAATCCAAATTGTCGCGCACGCGATCTATAGGAATCCTCTCATATTCACCTGGCCTGTGCCCCGCGATCCACCTCAATCGCTCTACACCCCTCAACTCCTCAGCTATGTTCTCGGTTACCATATAGTTCCCGTAAGGCCTCAACGAGATATCATGGCTGTCACCCTCTCCCATACCTGCCTGTAATACTCAATGTCACCCGTCACGGCCTGGGATCTTGCCTCTTGTTCGTCTAGACCCAGCGTCTGAATCCCAACCTCTGTACTCCGGTCTCTCTGCTGGATGGATCGGCCTATTGGTCGCACACAAACAATGTGCTCATAGGCCCAACAAGTGTAATAATTAGGACGAACCCGGTTTCGTCTGTGATTTCTCCTCTACAAGCCCATAAACCCCTGTATAACTCGCCAAATATGCGGTGCCCATGCAAAAGTCACGTTCCTTTCTATCATCTCCCAGATAACACACATCAATGCCTTTGGAAATCTTCCCCCTTCAGCCCTCGGTAATGCATAATACCCTACCGCTATCATTAATATTACTGCTAACCTTGTCTCCTCGGGATGTCTTTGCATACATTACCCCATACGTAAATGATAAACCTGTTGTGTCGAATCTCTCGTGCGTATGGACCAAATCTGCGGTTATCGCTCCCAGTGCTTGTATTTAGGTAGTGCACGATATCTTGGTTCTCTGTAATAGGGAGTCTCGAAATACGGAACACATCTTCGATATTCTTGTCATCTCCCTGTTGGCGGATAAAGGTATTTGTCTCAAGGATTCCATCTCTCGATCAGCGCACCTGTAACATACCATGGTTACGTGCGATTCGTGAATAATACAGATTCCACTTAACCCCAAACGATTTATCAATGTCCATTCATTTGGTGTTACATCCGCTCGGATTCGTGACAATGCGGCCCGGCACACTATCATTCATCCTCGACCCTACCTCTGCTGCGTACACCAAAACAACAAACAACCATTCAATCGTCAGGGTTTTCAAACATACGGAAATTCCTCCGATGCTTAACCGGTATCGGTTATACATAACGAGTATCGGTTCGATGGTAACGATACCGGTTCTCCCTAAATTCCGGTCCTTTATCGATTACATACACCTTCCCTAAAAACAACCACCTACGACAATAATTTGCTCGTTTATTCCTTTTATACATACAAACATACAAAACCCACGATTGCCTACCCCGTAACACTTACCTCACCTACTGACCCTTGTTATCATGTTTTCTTTCTCATATCTACCCACCTACTCTCCCCATCTTATTCACAAAACATGTAGTAGTCAAATCACAAACAAAGCGTTACCTCTTGGTTTTGCGGTAGCTTGAGGTGGCCCTTGTCTTCCCTCTTGTCCACCACTCTTTGGATGTTTCTCCTCGTCTGCCATTATTACCACCTTTTTCAAACTGCCTTTGTCTTGAATCTCGGATCACAATCACCTTCCTGTCTCTTTTCTCCTTATCACTCAAATTTCTCATGCGATTACTGTCTCGGTCGTCAAAAAGCGTCGCGTTCGCGTATTTAACTTCTTGCATGGCTCTCAAAATTAGAACTTAAGTTGCCACCTAGCTTTTTATTTTTAGAAAAGCTCATACCTAAATAACCGGTATCGGTTATATGGCGATATATCTCTACTACTACGCATGTCGGTTACCTAACGATATCGGTTACACACACTGGCCTTTTGAAACATCGTCTTTTCTTCATTTTTACCAAATTTTTGTCGCGCCGCCTCTTTTCTGCATCACAACACCATTATCCATATTTCTCCATCCACCACACATATCATTACAATTTCATTAACATCATCTATTTTACAAAAACAAACAAACCATCAACTAAGGATACCACAACAAAACAAAAAACTATCTATCTATACATCATCATTTGGATCGACTCATCGGATACATATATAACAATGTCACAAAACCAGCCCAAAACGTGCAACATTTCATCACATAACACATCATCCATATATCAACATGTCAATTAAACTCATCATACATTCTATATCACAAACCATCGACAAAATACTTAAACACATTTTTGAACACTGCATGTGGATCAAAACATCATCTCTATATATATATACAAATTTGCAAATATCTGATGTGCCTGCATCGGGGCCTCTGTGATCTCATCATACTGACTAAGCGGCACGCAGGCGCGATAACTATCAAAATCTCGGCTCGGCTCGAGGCGGTCCCTCATATCAAAAATATACTCGGCTCATGAGCCGGTATCAAATATCTGACCCATACTCGACTCGCAGGCGGTCATAATGAATCAATAAATGAATAAATGTAGGCACGCGAGGCCTCTATCAACACAACCGGTTCGTGAGACCGGTGCCCATGTCCCTATACAAATAAAAAACTATGTGGGGATCCCTCGGCTCTCCCCACCACCTCGGCACCTCTCTCCTGCTTGGTCACTGCGGTGCCTCTCGCCTCCTCCACCTTAACGGACACGCCGGTGTGGCTGCGCCTCCTGTGACTCTCGGTATATGCGAGGTCTCGCTCGGTGTGCCGCATCGGTGATACTCGGCTCCGGTATTATCGAGGACATCCACCTGATATGTCCGGGCCTCTGCCCTCGCCTCCATATATCGTCCGTGCCCTAGTAGGTATTGGGGCTGGTCCCCGGACTCCTACTACCAGTGCCCCCTGTGCCTGTGATGGTGCCGCGGTGGTGCCTGTGGCCGTGGTGGTATACGGGCTGTGCACAGGGCAATTTGTGGCTCACATGTTCTTCTTGCTGCAGTGGTGGTGCTACTGTACATGCTATCTTTTTCTTTCTTTGATCTCTTGCACTGCTACTGTACTGCACTGTGGCATCTTTTTGGTGGTGGTCTTTGCTGTGCACATACACTGAGCTGGGCTAAATTTGCCCTGTAAGACCCTATACGTGCTGTGTGTAAAGCTACCCCTATAAGAAGCTGCACTTTGACCCCTAAGCTGATCTCTCTCTGCCGTCACGCTTTGCCAAGTCATTTGTGCGGGTGTCTTACCCTCGTTGCTCTCGACCAGCCCACCCAAACCCTGTATGCTCCGTGCACCCGGCATCATCTATGCCATCATCTCTTTGCTCTCTCGCTGACCCAATCGGATCAAGAGGGCTGTGGTGCGGGCGGTGGGGCCTCTACATCATCCCCCTCTGTCTTGAGGGAAGGGAGGTGGCTCGTCTGTCGCGGCCCCATCTGCTGGCGTGCCCTCTCTGGGGTATCCTCTCGTACTCTCCGGCCTCCGTCTGCTTTATCGAGAATGTATCTTGGATCGGGCCTTGTTGTAGCGGGCTCTCTCGTGAGGGTGATGACCTCTGTAAGGTCTCCATACAATATCTACTGTTGTCAGGCCCTCTAATACATGCCTGTAATAGGTGACATCCCGCCCTGCAAGCACTGCTCGTGGCTGCCCCACGACCCCCAACCACCTCTGAAAGCCGTACCTGTATATGACCTGTGGCCCTGGCTGCTGCGGTAACCCTACTGGCCTGATGCATATGATGTGCTCATATGCCCAACAGTGAAGTAAAAATGTCGAACAGATACCGAATCGCCTCATCCGTGATAACTTGAGCTCTCTGTATAAGCTGCACGAGATATCTTTGGTGCCCAAGTATAATAGGTATGCTCCTCCACCATCTCATGAAGCACCCCCATCGATGCCAGTGAAGCGGCCTCCCTCACGAGTCGGGAGGCGAAGCGGTGATCCCGATCATCATCGGCCTGGCCAGTAGGTGTCTCGTGTCGATGCGCGCATGGTACATGTCACCATACCCAATGCTCATGCTATGATAGGTAAGTAGCGCAGCTGCATCTCCAAAAACTTGTAATATGTTGTCCATGGCGGTCTGAATCTACGGAAGCTTGCCTCTCCCTCGATAGGTAGTCGAAGGATGCGATACACATCCTCCAACGTGATAGTCATCTCCCCAGTCGGGAGATGGAACACATTGGTCGCCGGATCCCATCTCTCGATGAGGGCGACCATCAGGCTGTGATCTCTCTCTATCGCTCTGTACCTCTGGACTCCACTAAGTCCCACCTCACGCATGATCGCCCAGTGAGCTGCGGATATGTGTGGCCGCATCCGCACCAACAGTGGGGGCATCTATCCCGCATCGTCAGCTGGCGCGTGCTGCAAAACCAACCCACATCTTTAGACCTACTTTTATCACAACATCTACTTTATCCTCTAAACCCCCTTTTATCCCCTGACCACACCCCGACTCTCTACCACCCCACCCCCAAAACCCAAACCCACACCCCAACCAAACCCAACCCAACTCCCAAACCCACCCACCCCCAAAACCCACCCCAACCCCACTCACCAAAACCCAAAACCCAACACCCAAACCCACTCACCCAAACCCAAACCCCACTCCCAAAACCCAAAACCCAAACCCACCCAAAACCCAAACCCAAACCACCCAAAACCCAAACCCAACCCACCCGACCCCAAACCCAATGACCCCCTGAAAACCCAACCCCACCCACCCACCCCACACCCACCCAAGCCCACCCAACCCCACCCCCACCCATGACCACCGACCCGGTCGGTCCTCTGGCCAGCGACCAGCCGGCATCGGTAAACAGAACCCACCACGCCCCTAAAAATTCGCGGCCGATGTGAAATTTAGTGAACCGACATCGGTCAAAAATTGAAAAGCCGCGCCGAACCCGACGCGGCCTACCCCTTTCTTCTTTTTCCCTATTTCTACCTCTCTACCCACCCAAACACCCTAAAAACCTACCCACCATGCCGCCTTGGCCTCTTTCACCTATCTACCCTCTCCCTTTTTCAAATCATTTCCATTTATTCATTATTTTCTACAAAACATTATATTCCTACCCAAATCCCAAAAACAACATAATGCAATAAAATGCACAAAATAAAGAGTTCTGAGCCTACCCGTACGACGACACGTCGTCGTGGTGGGATAGGTGGTGGTGGTCCAGCTGGTCCAGCCCCTCCTGCTCCTCTGCCTGTGCCATAGCTCGATTCGATCTGCTTTGGGTCCCGGCCAATCAGCTGCTTGCCTCCTCCTCACACGGGCCCATGAAGCAACTCACTCCTCCAGCAAAATAGCTCCACCTCACTCAATAAACCTCCAATCTCAACTCTCCACGTCAGACAAGTCAATTTGGTTTTCAAAATAACAAAGTGACAATGACAAGCCGTATTTTTCTTTTTATAGGTTTTTCGCCCTTAACCGATATCGGTTTTATTTTGCCCTAATGAACCGGTATCGGTCCCTTTGCCGATATCGGTCATGTGGAATCGACATCGGTTTGTCTTCGACTTTCCCCCAATTTTATTTTTGCCCCTATTTACCATTTGCCCCTTTTTAACCACATATCGCCTATATCCACCCTTCTTTGAAACACCATTTGTTTACCTATTTGGCCCGGCCAAGGCCTCGCCCTACTATTTGGCCCGCCCGAGGCCTCGCCTACCAGGCCTCCGAGGCCTACCTATTTGGCCCGACCCGAGGCCTCGACCTACCTATTTGGCGGAGCCAGGCCTCGGCCTACTACTGTTGGCCCGACCCAGGCCCACTGTTGGCCCGACCCAGGCCTCGACCTACCTGTTGGCCCGACCCAGGCCTCGGCCTACCTATTTGCCCGGCCAGGCCTCGGCCCCTATTTGGCCCGAAGGCCTCGGCCTACCTGTTGGCCAGGCCAAGGCCTCGCCTACTGTTTGGCCCGGCCAGGCCTAACCTACCCTATTTGGCCCGACCCAAGGCCTCGCCCTACCTATTTGGCCCGAGGCCAGGCCTAACCTACCCATTTGGCCCGACCCGAGGCCTCCCCCAACAACTTGGCCCGACCAAAGGCCTCACCCTACCCATCCGGCCCGACCAGAGGCGCGCCCCCAACTTGGCCCGACCCACGACCGTATCACTTGATACCATACCCACAATCAACATTTTATTTTTATCCATCCATCATGTACCTTTTGTTGATCGAGCTCACTGTTCGTGTTTTAGCATGATTAGGGTCCTTGACTTGATCTGTCGACCAACTTTGCCTAGACCTAGGCCGTGACGTTTATCTCAACCAAACCAACCATTTGAGTGCTTGCCGAACATGCCTAAGCGTTCTGTACCTTACTGTTATATACCTTGGAGCTACTTCTATGCCTTGGATACGGGATTATATCACCCTTGTTTGGATAAACTATCGACCTTTGCCTATACATCATTTGGTTTGCTCGTCGAATCATGTACCCTAGTCGTCTATTGCATTTCAACATGCGTCTGCTTCCTTGGACCTACCCCACCACCTTACCATCCTCTCTGACATGTACCCTTTATCGACCCTATCACGATTTCCCGTTCACTCAATCGTGATAGATTTGAGGGGGATTACCTATATCCTTAACATGAGAAACCACTTCATATTATTGTCATGTGACTTTACTGAGAACAAGCTACACGATAATAAGGGGCTAATGTAGACACCAAATTCGTGTCTTACGACCCCTTGTGACCCGCATCCCATTTTGCAACCTAACCTCATTACCTAAACTTTACACAATTATTTATTAATTACCTTGTAATTGATAAATCCCCATCACCTCACCTGCCACCTCATTTTGCCACCTCATCATGACCTAGCCCTAATCCTAAACTAACCTAATTAAAACCTAAAACTTGGTCTACACCTACACCCATAACTAATGACCCCTTTCTCGCACCCAAAACCGACCTTCTAGTCACTTGACCAAGCCCAGCTGATCTCTCGGGAGAAAAGCAGGGAAGGTGGGTGATTTTACTAAAAATAGCCTACTTTTTCCTTACCGATGCCGGTTCCTACTCGACCGCCGTCGGTTACGCAACCGCCATCGGTTCCCTGTAAATGGGCTCCCCAAACCAAAACAACGGATCGGAATTTCATTTTGGAGATCAGTCGAAGGATTTCTGGATCAACAGAGATTATTGGGAGCGAGAGCGAGTCAGATCTTCACTTGACCAAGCGAGAGGCAGTGGAAATACAGAAGTGTTTCTGACAAAGGAGATCAGCTTGCATCTTGGTCAAAACCAGTAAGTCACATCTTGCATGTCCTCTGTTATAACATTTCTTATGTTTCTTGAATCTCAGTCCTCCTAAATCCGTTTCTGAGTCCACTACCCAACGTGCCATTGCATCTAACTGTTATTCTTTTACCTCTCATCATCTCATTTCCTAATATCATCCATAAACCAGCCTTACAAACACCATAGCTACCAAGAAGATCCTATAACCCACCGGTATCGGTTATCAGTAACCGGCATCGGTTATCAGTAACCGGCATCGGTTCCTCTGATCAAAACCAGAAAAACAGCCTTTTCCCTACCCAGTTCAACGAAACAACTTAATTGATATTTTAGAGTCTTTTGTGTTAATTCATATTAGCGAAGCTGACCACCTTCGAAAGGAAGTTTTATATTTCTAGGCCCAAGCGAGTTTCCTCATTTATTGTTTAATCAAAATCTTGTGGTCTTGTGTTCTTATTTGTAGGTAGTCCTTCCAGAGACAAAAAGGAGTTCTTCGCAGATCGGTCGATCTTTCTCTGGTACGCGCACACCATCTCGACATTCTACGGGTATTCCTCCTAACCCTAACCTTATCTGTTTCTAAAAGGAACGAAACATTTCCGAGGGAAACATGTACCATGGCTTCATGTCATCAAGCACCCTAGTATATCAAAGGTCATTGCATGATGTTTGTCATGGGCTATAGTGGATTTGGATGTGGAATCAATGCACAAGGCTGGCTAGAGCCTATTCCCATCCCCGTTTCAAGTCTGATAAACATATCCTGGAGATAAGGCCTCATAACGCTACCCTCGAGATTGACGCCACCTCTTAGAATACGAGGACGTTTCATCTCATTCGATAGCAAATTACCAATGTAGCCTCTACGAGGATCTTGCTTCCACTAACCTATTCCCAGATACAATTGTCCTTACCTTATCTGAATCCAACCCCCTAACCCATTATCAAATAAACCTAGTGTATCTTGAACTTATAGATTGGGATCAACAACTTCACATGCCACTAAATTTTTTTGAAAATAGTGAGGCAGAGTTCATGGGACTCAGGGATTCTATTCAGCTGGAGACCACAAGAAGGGGTTTGTAATTCACCTAGACACATGTGCATACTTCAGAGAAGAGGTAGAGATGTGTGGATGTTTGAATAAGAATGTGTTAAACAAGGGTAAAAACACTTTAGAGAACCCTTGCAAAAAAGATAAACGGAAGTCTCACAGTGACAAACTCTTTGAAGCACTCATAGATAAACAGAACAAAGAGTCTGTGGATGAAGTGGTTTACCCATTTAAAGATGATAAGGAGCTACCACAGGAAGTTGATCTTACTCTTCCCCTTGATCCTACATGGATGGAAGATGCTTCCAAGATGCTTGTTGAAGAAACAATTAATGTCAACATTGGTTTAGAAGAGCAACCAAGACTGGTAAAGTTGGGAGCTTCACTCTCAGCTCAAGAACAGAAGGTCTTTGTAGAACTCTTAAGGGAATATGTGGATATATTTACATGGACATACATAGATATGCCTGGTTTAGACCTAGAGTTAGTTGTGCACAACCTCATTGTGCACCTAAATGCCAAACCCATCAAGAAAAAATTGAGAAAGATGCACCCTAAGGTGGCGCTCCTTGTCAAAGAAGAATTGGAAAAACTACTAGTTGTAGATTTCATTAAACCCATCGACTATTCAAAATGGATCTCTAACATAGTCCCTGTGTAGAAGAAACCTGTCGGCATAAGAATTTGTATTGATTTCCGTGACATCAATAAGGCATGCCCTAAGGATGACTTCCCTTTTCCTAACATCGACATGATAGTTGATTCCACCGCTGGTTATGAGATGTTGTCATTAATGGATGGGTTTTCAGGCTATAACCAGATACGGATTGCAAAAGAAGATCAACATAAAACAACCTTCATCACCCCTTGGGGGACATTTTTCTACAAATTCATGCCTTTCGGACTCAAGAATTCGTGACTACTTATTAGCAAAGAGGCCATGACTGCTATCTTCCATGATATGATGAATGACATCATGGAAGATTATGTTGATGACATCCTAGAAAAATCCAAGAGTAGGAAGAGCACCTTGAAGTCGAGGCGTATGTTTCAAAGCGTCATGAGACTATAAGGTTTTCCCTGAACCCTAAGAAATGTGTCTTTGGTGTTTTATCAGGAAAGCTCCTAGGGTTCATTATTTCACAAAGAGGGATTGAAGTGGACCCTGCAAAGGTTACAACTATCACAAAAATTCCACCACCTACCACTCTTAAACAACTAAGGAGTCTACAAGGGAAAATTTAGGCAATCCGTCGCTTTATTTCACAACTTGCAGATAAGTGCCACCCCTTTACCCATTTACTAAAGAAAGATGTTGCATTCAATTGGGGACCAGATTGCCAAAAGGCCTTTGCACTACTAAAATAATACTTGGTTAGCCCACCGGTACTCATGCCTCCTACTCCATGCGAACCTCTTCTCTTGTACATTTCCACTACCTAGTTTGCTATTGGTGTATTGCTTGCCCAATATGACGTAGACCATAAAGAGAGAGAAGTTTACTATCTCAGTCGTACCTTGATTGCGTACGAATTGAATTACCCCCAGATAGAAAAGGCCTACTTGCTTGGAGGTTGTCTTTACCTTCCAAAATATTTTCCATTATCTCCTAAATAATAAAACCAAACTCATATCCAAATTTGACCCTCTCAAATACATTTTATCCAAACCCACCCTCATAGGTCAAATGGCTAATTGGATCATTCTCTTGAGTGAATTTGATATTGAGTTCATGAATCAGAAGTCCTTGAAAGGACAGGTATTGGCTGATCAATTAGCAGAAGCTCCTCTCCTAGGAATGGAACCTTTGTGCCTGGATCTGCCAGATGCATCTATGATGTATATTGAAGAGTCTGTAGAATGGCAGGTCCATTTTGATGGATCTTTCACCTTCCACGGATCTAGAGAAGGAGTGGTGCTCATCACTCCCATAGCGAAGTCATTCCGAGAGCATTTCGGTTGGGATTTCCATGCACTAATAACATTGCGGAGTATGAGGCACTCATTGTTGGTCTCAAGATAGCTATTACTTGGAATATTAGATATCTACGAGTCATTGGAGTCACCTAACTTATCATTAAACAAGTTAATGATGAGTATAAAGTTAATGATGAGAAGCTCATTCCATATAAGAAGATGGTCAAAACCCTGAAGGAGTACTTTACACAGATCATATTTGAGCAAAAGCCAAGGTCGCACAATAGATCTGCGGATGCTATGGCTATAATTGGGTCTTTGTTACGTATTCCCCCTCAGGAAAGTAAGATTCCTTTCTTTGTAGAGAATTTACAAGTGCCTGCATATGATATGCTAGAGTCATGTTTGGCATGTGAAGTTGTTGGTCCATTCTCTCACTGGTATGACCCTATCTTTTGATACCTACAAGATTGCACTTTTCCACCAGACATCACCCATTCTAAGAAGAAATCCCTTATCCACGTATAGCCCATTATACCCTCCCAGGAGGCACCCTTTATCGTTGTGGCCACATCAAGAATTTGATTCATTGTTTGGATGTTCTTTGACTCAATTCATGCTATTAAGGAAGTACATGGTGGTATTTGTGGAGCCCACACTAGCAGCATGGTCTTAGCTAAAAAACTATTAAGAGTAGGCTATTATTGGCCTACCATGGAATCAGAGTGTTGCAATTTTGTAAAGAAATGTGAGCTATGTTAGAATTATGGAAACTTAATACATACACCAGCCCAGGATTTATACCCTATCGCAATGCCCTGGCTATTTTCTAAATGGGGTCTAGATCTCATAGGGAAGCTCCATCCTTCTTCTTCGATGGTCTTACTCACATCATCACTACCACTTTGAGTATTTTACCAAATGGGTAGAGGTTTTTCCTCTTACTTATGTTACTGGTGCACAAATTTCTAAATTCATTATGAACCATCTCATTTGCCATTATGGTATCCCCTCCGCCATTGTCACAGATAATGGTAAATCCTTCAAAAATAAAATGGTAAAGACATTGTGTCAACGTTTCCATATCCAACTCAAATGGTCTACCCCTATTACCCCCAAGGTAATGGACAAGCAAAGGCTACTAATAAAACCCTTGTACGGATTATGGAGAAAATGGTTAGTAAAACCAGTCGTAATTGGCACTTATAGATACATCCCGCCCTCTGGGCCTATCAAACTTCCATCCACACTCCTACTGGTGTGACCCCATATTCACTTGTCTATGGCACTGAAGCCATCATACCTCTGGAAGTGGAGCTTCCTTCCTTGAGAATATATCTCAGGGACTATCTGGATAAAGATGAAGACTACAGAGTTGCTCGACTGGTAGAGTTAGAACTATTAGATGAAAAGCATATCAGAGTGCTCAATCACCTAAAGGTCTATCAGAACAGGGTGTCCAAGGGATACAATAAACACATCATTCATCAAGAATTTGATGTAGGAGATCTAGTCCTAAAAGAAAATCATAAGAACACCACCAAAGACAAAGAAAAGAAAGGTAAGTTTGAAGCTAACTGGCTAGGCCCTTATGTGGTAGTTGTTAAGTATGGATCAGGAGCTTATAAACTTGCATACTCAGATGGTGAAGAGCTTCCAGAACCTATGAATGCCATGCACCTCAAGCGGTTCTATGCTTAAGCATGACGAGAATATCAGATAAGAACTAAAAAAATAAAAAAACAAAGAAAAACAAGAAAACAATGGAAAATTGAGAAACAGAGAAAGAAAAAGCGGTCGTCCACTTTTGAAACCATGCAATTATGGTGGAATGGGTAGGTGTTTGGGTGAAAACCTATTTTTGGCTCTCAAAGAATATTCTCCGGACGCAAGTCACTCTTAAAACAAGATGGGTAACCCTCATTGTTTTCTAGATATTTCTTCCTTTGCTAGGTCTAGTAACCCTATCTTTGAAGCTACCTTTGCCGAACCGTGATCTAAATTATTTGCTCTTATATCTTCTTGAAGGACATTGCCTTTGTATATTCCCATCCAACGCTAGGGGCACCTTCACATTTAAAACTTTCTCATACATATACACGTGGTATTTTTCCTTTTATATATTCCCACATCACGTTGGGGGCATCCACGCTTCTTTGACCTTGTACATTTCTTTCAGAACATGACCTTAGAAAATGCAAAAACACTTAAAAGAATACACAAAAAATAAACATTCAGAAAATATCCCTTCTAGGGATGAAGCTACAACAACCGCACAACGTTGTCTTAGAAAACAATGTGAACAGTAGCCTTGGAAACTTATCTTTCTAGATAAACCCAAAAACATTAGAAAAACATATATCAATGTTGTCTCACAAAAAACAAATTAATATTCCAAATATTGCCTTTGGTTGTGTTGGTGTGTGTATTTTCCACATCATCAGGTGAGTCATCTCACTTAGGTGAGATCGTAGGTCCATGTGTCATTTAGGGGTCATTATGAGATTCCCTTACGCGTCAGTGCGTCATATGCGTCATTGGGAGTTACACTTCTATTATGGGAATGTAACTCCCCCTCTCTACTCGAGTTGTCATGATTGCAACACTGGGGGTTACTCAGCACCTCCTATATGTACACCCCATTTGATCTATGAGATAGAGGAGAGTTTTATGGCTTAACCAGGTTCTGCCCATGTTTCAAATCTTTGCATGCACATTCGGTTGATGCTCGCTCCTCTCGAGATCTCTTCACGCTGCCGTTCGCATGTCCGTTGATGTGCACGTCGTCCCTCATGATCCTCACTTGTGGGTTTTCAAACCCTCTTTCATGGTATCAGAGCGGATCTTGTGGATCCGTGCACTCATCGTGTTTCTGTGCGTGTTTTCCGGCTTCCGGCGTGATATTCAGATCTCTTTCAGCGTGTGTTGTAATGGATATTCCATTGTGTGCTTCAGTGCATTGATTCGGGCTTTTATACCTCTATTCGTTGTTCGTGTGATCATGGTTGTTTTTAGTGGTGTTCGTGGTTTTCCGAGGTTTGCATGCAATTTTTGGAGCAGCTTCAGTGCATTTTCAAGGGTTCTTGGTTTTATGTCGGGTTAGAAGAGCCAATCTGGGGCTGGTTGGGAACTGAGCTGTCCCTAGCTCATTATACTTCCCACGAGTTTTTTCTTAGCCATTGTTTCAACTCGCCGGTCGGTTTTGCATTGGTTGTTCGTTAGCTCGACCTGGTGCATAGTTCGGACTCCCTTTGCACTGAGTTTTTTTGTGCTTTGTGTACTTTAATGGTGTGACTCATATTGGAGCTTGCTCGCACTTGGGTTCCTTTGCTCAACGGATCTCCTCAACGCCGAACTGGTGCGGCTTTGTTCACATCCCCGACTCCATTTTCCTACCCCGAGATCTGCACTCCAACCTTTTTTTTGGCACGTCTCTTTGTTTCAGACCTCCTGCCATCTCGTGGAATCTCTGCAACTTCCTCCATGTGACTCGTAGCTGCCTTGGACTGTCCTCTCCTGGTTCGACATTTCATTGCATTGCTCAAAAATGTTTTGAATTCTGTGTTTAACCTGACTGAGTTTAAACGTTTTGGTTGCATTGGAAAATGTCTTGGTTGCTGAGGAAAACGTTTTGGTTGCTGAAGAAAATGTTTTGTTCTTTGAGGTGAATTGAAAAACGTTTTGGTTGCTTTGAAAAACATTTTGGATTCTTGCGCCACGTCCTCCCTGGCATTCAGCTTGCTCAGCACCACCTCCCAAATGTTTCATTTATGCTGCTACGTGGCAATAGGCTCAACACTCCAGCAACCTACGTTTTTATGTCCTATGTCTAGCCGTTTCTCCTCCTGCTACATATTCTGTGCACTCAACATTCTCGCCAACATTCGTTTCACCCGTGCTTTCACCTTTTTTGAGCTTTTTTGGCATTTTTTTTTGCGTTTGGGGTCTTCCTGCAACCTGCAGCACCTCCCTCCCAGCTCCACGCATCTGCTCAACGTCCCTGCAGCACCTGGCACACTCAGACTTGGTCTCCACATGGCCTCTAGCGCCTGTGCGACCTGCATGCATAGCCCAACACGTGGGCTCTCCTCCAGCTGCTCCACGTGGGCTCCAAACAACCCAACACACTCAGCTCTCTTCCAACGTGGGCCCCTCCTCTCCATCAGCCCTTTTTTTAATGTTTTATGGCTTAAAACAAAACATTCATTCATTGGCATGTAAAAAAAAATTTGGGTTTTTGGCTGTATTTTGCTTGTAATTTGGCCTTCCTACGCTTGTCGAAGATGGAGGGCGAGGTCCGGGGTTGGCAGGAGGCTAACCCCCTCACAGTCAAAACAAACCCCTACTAAAATTTGATGCCATTTCCAATGAGTACCCACACAATACCCTTTGCACCCGTTTTGTGCACTTTTTTAATGCGTTTGCAGTATCTAGTGTATTTTTCCATCAGTTGCGGGAATCGTTTTAATGCTATAACTTTTGACTCGTTGCTCGTTTTTGAGCACTTCCTTGGTCAAAGTTGCATGATTTTTGCACACTACATGATGGAATTGCCAATTTTGTAAATGCACTACTTTTATAAAGTGCCACATTCTGGGGGGTTGATTGTACTCTTGGGCCTACACACGCAGACGCATTATCGGCCGAGTCCGACATCTTGCTTTTGTGCATCTTGCATTTTCATCATGGAGAGTGCTCTTTCCAGACGTGAGTGTCGTAGGATCACCTTACAGCCTCCGCCACTTCTCACCAGAGAGAGACCTATTCAGCTTGGCGTGCTTCCATGGAACGTTACTTCGCCCACGAGGGTCTTTTACCCTTCTTGCTTGGGCCAGTTCCTGCACCCGCTGATCATCGTCATCTAGAGGACTTCCTCGACACTTGTGACCATGTCTTTGGTCACATGATGATGCATGTCTCTCGTTCTCTCTGGTTTCACGTGGCAGACTCAAATCCACCTCATCGTGTCTGGAGCATTCTTCAGTCCTTGTATGGAGACCCTTCACATACTGCTGCCATTGTTGTTGCTACTGATTCAGTTGTCTCCTCCATTTCTTCATGTGATGACAATTCCACTGACACAGGCTCACTTGGTTCTACTTCTGATGACGAGGATTGTGCATCCAGTTCTGATGTCGAGAGTACTACAAAGGACTCTTCTCCTCTTTCTCTCACTATTCCAGACATTGTTGTCACCCCCCACATCTCATCAGATATCGAGCAGTCTCCTACTTAGTCTCACACCACTGTCATTACACCCGCCTCTTTTCCACCTTCAGTGTGCGAGGCCCCTTTCACTCCTTTACCTTCATTAGATGACTCATACCTATCTGACATCGCTCTTCTGTTTGTTGAGCCCCCTCATTGGGACGAGTATCTACCTAACCTTAGTTGTCTTTTCGTAGAGTCTACTTGTGATGCACTACAGGTTCCTCATCCATCTACAAGTGTTTCAGAGGAGTTCATTATCTCCGTTGTTGGGAGTGCCCCTTCTGGGACTCTTACCACTTCCACTTTTAGGAGACCTTCATTGATCCACCCTTGCTTGTGGATCCATTTTCTGTTGTGGGGATGTTTTGTTCCCTTCACATCACTTGGACATCCTTTCTGCGGGTGTTCCTCTTCACTCTGACAGTTCTACACACGTGGCATTACCTTCGGTTCCTTGGCACTCACTCGCTAGACCTATGTCACACTTCAGTGCACCAGACTCAGAGTTCTTCATGTTGCTTGCCTTCAGTTTCCTTTGTGGAGTGGGCGGACTTCCAGCATCATTTTTGTCCTTCCTAAGGGCAGGCACACAGTTCGTTGTGGGTGGCTCTTCTTCAGTCCAGAGGCAGAGGATCTCGTCATCGACATTCTTCTAGGAGACCTCCTAGAGCTGTAAGAGTTCAGATCCGTCCATGGCATCTTCTGCATTCCTCTCGTCTCCCTCTTCTTCTCTCTTCTTCTTCTTCTGAGAGATTGCCTCTTTGTACATGGGTACCCTTTCAAGCTTGTCTATGGTGGGACCCATATTTGGCATCTTTCTTAGATTAGAGAGTGTTTTGTTCTCTTGTGGTGGATGTTTTTCCCACTGGGTTTTCCTTCACTTATTGGGACTTCTTCTTGTACGTGGGTACCTCATCAGGCTTTGTGCCGGGACCCATTTCTCGTTTCTGACTTTCGCCTCATCCTAAGTTACGATGAAGGGGGGGTGTTGGTGTGTGTATTTTTCACATCATCATGTGAGTCATCTCACTTAGGTGAGATCGTAGGTCCATGTGTCATTTAGGGGTCATTATGAGATTCCCTTATGCGTCAGTGCGTCGTCAGTGCGTTAGTGTGTCATATGCGTCATTGGGAGTTACACTTCTATTCTTGGAAATGTAACTCTCCCTCTCTACTGAGTTGTCATGATTGTAGCACTGGGGGTTACTCAACACCTCCTATATGTACACCCCATTTGATCTATGAGATAGAGGAGAGTTTTCGGCTTAACCAGGTTCTTCCTGTGTTTCAAATCTTTACATGCACATTCGGTTGATGCTCGCTCCTCTTGAGATCTCTTCATGCTGTCATTCACACATCCGTTGATGTGCACGTCGTCCCTCGTGATCCTCACTTGTGGGTTTTAAACCCTCTTTCGGAGTTGTTGGTTTGTATAGTATTAATATGCTGAAATTTTCATATTGTATATCTTTAGGAGTAGTTTGTTGCTTACTTTAGATTAAGTCTTGTTTAGTTTAAATTATGTATTGCATTAAATTCATTTTCTTGTACAAATGTTTAAATTCTTGCATCATTTGTTAAATGCATCTATTGGGATTCATTTTACTTAGATTAAAATGTCAATTTGATCTCTTTAGTATGTTTTATCAATTCGTGTGTTTGCATCATAAGTTGTGTTGTGTTGTATAGGTACAATTGTTTAGCTTTGTTAACTTTTGCTTGTGTGTTTGTCTCTTGCACAGTTGTTTGTTATCACATCTATCATCTACCATTCATCACATATAAACATCATCTACTACATCATATATACAAAAATGCTAAGTATTACATCATGCATGTATGCTAAGCTAATCATCACATATCATATCATCAATGGGGGTAAGAGGGGTTACGTATAATCACAAATCTATCCCCCCCACACCAATATCATCTAGTATCATCCCAAGTGCTAGAATAAGAAATTAGAAACATCTCATAAATCCAAAACATGTGATACTATCTACAGATATATCATCAATATGAAAGCATGAAACATACACATCTCTAAATCTAAAGTATGTCACATACATAGAGGAAAGGGAAATCATACATCATGATACAATGATTACAAAGCAATAATCACTAATCATACAAAGCATAATCATAGTATAACATGACAAAATCATCATCAAATGTCCATATGATACATGTATAACTGTCCATGTCAATACTCAAGTGTACATCATTGATACAATATGCCATCTAAAAGGGGCATGCATCAAAATAATCAAGCCTTCATCAAGAGGCGTCATCAAAACAATGGTACATGAATCTATACATAAAAATCAGCCTTCATAAGAGGCATATATACAATACATCTGTACAAATGGGAAAAATGAAGAACTCAACCGCAGCTCTTGCCCTCATTGGGGCTCCTAGGACCATGGCCTGGAGGACAAGAGTGGTGGTTGTGATGGACTAGCACTGGGTGTATCACCTTGCTGTCTGGATGGCTAATGTCCGGTGACCGATCTGTAATGGGTTTCGAACTGATCTAACCGAACGATTCCGATCATCGTGACTCCAGAGCTTGTTGTGCTCACACCTGACTACTCAAAAGGTACCACTCCTTGCCTTGCTAGGACTGCCCTAAAATAGGAAGTTCTATAGTATAAATCCTCACTTGGCCCTTATAGCATCATGTATTAGATTAGCATCTCCAAAAGCAATAGCTACCTACGGGAGGCATCTCGCTCACCTATCAATCTGCAACTATTAGCCTAAGCCTGTCTAGAAGTAGCGACCTCTCGGTATTTATCTATAGTAATAGTCTACACCTGAGTTCATGCCACGATCTCTCTCGCATGATATAGCCGTATGAATGTTCCTAGGTGTGGTCCTTTGAGCAACAAAACCATCTCGCACTGGGTTTAAGATCGATGTAAAAGTCTCGATTCGAGCTCCTTGTATAACCATCTCACTAACTCGACCTTTCCATGAGACACTATCACTACCCCGAGTGGCACTGTACTCGGCTTGATCCTCTCCACTATCAAAATATGTACCTAAGTATGTGCTCGATCTCGTTCTATTATAAGGGCTGTACTATGCGTTGGCTGCATCCCTCTCTCCAACCACCTGTAATTGAACAAAAATCACCACTCAGAATCGCGTGAAGGGCAACCAGTTGTCCACCATCACCACCACCCCCTAGAACATGAGGTGGCGGGCCCTGCTCTAGAAGTACATCTTTGAAAGAGGGGTGTATATACCCAATGGAATGCCTACTTGGGGTAACTCTATGTTAGGTTCCCTAAAATCCTATCTTAATCTAGACACGGGACCTTGTCCCTATGGCTATTGTAATGTTGGACCCTGTCCCCTACCCCTAACATAATGGTGTGAGTCGGGACCACCACCACCATCATCATCACTGTCATCACCACCGATGGATCCACCCTCATCACCATTAAGAGGCCCCACTAGAGGAGCTCTCTCATTGGTGTGATAGAATGCCATGGAAATAGTCAAATGACATGGAAACACACCATGGTACCATGGCGCATACTCAGGTGTGGTGCCCGGATCTCTAATCTGTCTTAGTGGCACCCACATAGCAGGTACCACCTATAGGAAACTAGCTAGTGCTCTATCTCGGGTGATCTATGGACCCATATCAATATACTCTCGGGCCCTACGAGCATACCACCTATTTGGCCCAAGAACATCCTAGGTAATCCCAAACTACCTCTGACACCGATCCACCCTATACAACTCCCACATATAGTTGTGGTGGTGCCTAATATAAAGTGCTCCATCAGTAGCAAGATTACTAAGCTCTAAACTATCCTCAAAGCCTCTGGAAATGTCTGTAGGGCCTCCATACCATAGAGACCTACTTTAGCTCATCAAGCTCACAACGATAGTGATATGCATCCCCCATATATGCTCGCACATCATCCTCCATTGAGACTCAACCCATCGTAGAAGGCTCCTCAGGTACCTAAACTCTCAAAACACTTAAGGGGCAACCAATGGCAATATGGTCCCACGCCCAAATCTAAAGCAAATGGGCTGGTCCTACCATCTTCTGATGGTAGTAGGTAATCAAATGAAGGTCCCAATATAGATGTGCTAGAATGCATTGACCCTAGTAGTAGGTCTCTCCCTCTACCAAATCTGCGTATCACTCCAAGGAGGTTGAGTGGAAATGAAGCACCTTGGTCTTTTTATGGAGTAAAATCCCTTTGAAAAACACCATCATATAAACCACCACTCAGTCTAGCTCTAAGTCCTCAATACACCGCAATAGCCTAATGGTCATCCCACGCCGTGGTATCGTTGGGACACCAAACAACTCTATGATGTACTGCTGAATATCAGGCCAATGGCTCATAGAATGGATAAGCTGACCCTGGATCGGGACCTGCATAATATGCCACACATCCTCAAGAGTAATCGTGATATCCCTAGTTGAGAGCTGAAAGAAATGACTATCATTGTGCCATTGCTTTGCTACAACTATTAAAAGGCCGTGATCTAATGTGATCTGGGGCATATCAACCACATGAGCCAATCTCGTAACATATAGGAGGTTGTCCAATATCACCCTATCATCATCATCGAACTGGGCCTCTATCATTGCTAGCCAACCATATCGCTCACGGGTATGCAAGACGGGTAGTATAAGCTACAAAAAGGAAAACACACATGTATTAGTTGACATTTCTATCTACTTCTATCTAAAATTACTAGTAAATCCTACATTCTTCCATCTTATTTCTAAAAAAATCACTTTCTTCTAGTTTGCCTTCTTTTCTCCTTGGCCATTTGGCTAGAAGGGTGTTTTTCTCCCTTCTCTGATGTGTGCATGCCTACTTCGACGCCTATGCACCCGTCCCGATGCATACATGCATATATCCACGCGTACGTGCCCCTTCTATTTTTCCTCGTGTACATAGGACACATACGCGCCTAGTATGACATTGATGTCCCCTGTCTCCACACATGCATGTAAACATCCTGTTACCCCCACCCGTGATGCATACATGGCCCTTTCGACTTAACGCGTGTTCATACCCTTGTCGTTTCCCTCCAACGAATACACGTGCACGTATCCATTCTTTTCGAACGGATACGTGTGCGCATACCCATCGGGTTTTGAGGCATGCTCGCATGCGTATATGTCACCAATGCATACGCATACGCTCATATGTCAAAGTGTTCCTACCCTAGCCTAAAAGCCCTAAAAAGTGCATTAAATGCATAATTCACAAGGAAGGATAGGCCACTCACGTAGGGTCCATCCACTGGGTCTCACATGAACTCTTGGATGTGATCTTCTCATCTCCTCCTGCTCAGTAGCCTTGCCATCTCACTCTAGGGCTATCGCTCTCACTCGCGGTAAAAATTTGCAAGAACTCTGGTACAAATGAACTGATTATGATTGATTTACCCCCTTGGGTGGGTATATTAGGCTACCGTGATGCCCCGGGGCATGTTTTCTCTACCGCAATTGTTCTATCCCTTCTTCTATCTGCCGAGATGATTATTTTTCTATTAAAATAATTATTTTTACTCATTTTCGCATGCTGGGGCACTTAGTGTCACCCTGCAGTCACTTCTTCATTGCACTGGAATGATTTATGCATATTCTAGGTGTCATTTCTTATCATTTTTCTTCTATTTTTTCCTCTCTTTCACTTGTCATGATGATTATTTTTAAATAATTATTTTTGTCTTATAATTCTTCTCGTTGGGCCACTTTCTATGCTACCTGACGCCTTTGCCTTTGCCTTTAGGCAAGTTGCACATATTTTTAGGATATCTTTGATCTCTTATACAAATTCTTCCAACCAATAAAAAAATTTAAAAATTGTAAAACCATTTAAAAAACCAAAAACATTGAAATACTTCGAAAATGGACTAAAAATTGGTAAAATGCTCATTTACAGCTGAAATATGTGTCTCTCGCATGGCACTCATCCCATATCTTGCTGAAGTTTTCAAATATTTTGAAACAACGACTCATGGATCATCTGAATCTTCAATCACCTACAAAAGCTACACTTCTTACTTCATCTGTACTTTGGGGCACTATCAGTTTCCTGGTACTATTTTCGTCATGCACATTGCTTTTTCATTGGACCCAAGTGTCCTCCATATTTTCTCTTGATACATACACATTTCTTGGGGAATCATCCTTCACCCTTGTCATTTATCATAACATTTAGGACTACACCTCGATAACAAAGTATTTGTGCAACAAGCTTGAACATTGTTGGTTTAAGTGTGTGTGATTGTACTTATTTTTCGTTAAGTGAGATTGTTTATTTCTCGTATTGCATTGCATTCATGTATGTTGCATGGAGTCGGTGGTTTTTAGCAATGGACGGTTGTTTGTATCTTGTATTTTCATGTCATTTTACACCTCCGTCGTATGCTTACATTTTAATAAGGACCGATGATGAGGATTCTAAGAAAAATGATGATTATGCATTGTTTCTATAAAGCATTGGTTTGTGGATAGCTCAATATCCCTTTTCCTTGTTATTTTCTCATTTCCTTTCTTCTTGATTTCTCTCCTATTTTATTTTTGATCATCGATCGAGTTCCTCCATCACCCCATCAACACTCGAGGGGGCATCCTTCATCTTATTAATTTTTCTTCTACCCCTTTAAAATTTTTCTACTCATTTGTACTTGTCTACTTTCTTTGAAGTGACGTAGCTTACGTCACCCCAAAGAGGGGAAAATGTAGACACCTGTAGTTTGATCAAAGCACCATTATCCCTAATATTTCTCTAACTAGTCCTCTCCCGTAAGTTGGTAACACCTCGTCAGTTAGATCTATCTAACTCCCCTTGTTTGACAGTTTATGGTCCCTTTCCTCTCATAAGTCAATTAAATAGGTTATAATATCCTCTTCTTTGCTAATATCCTCTTCTTTACCACCTCTATTAGCTCCTTGGAATATCAATCCACTTCATTGGATTGATCAGGTCTTTTAAAACCCTCCTAGAACCCTAATTTCTCTCTAAATAGGATTAATTAGCCTAACCTAGGTTAACTAGTCTTAACCATGGTCAACCTCTCCTAAACCACTTGTGGATTCCTTTTGATCCCACATGCACAAAAATCCTCCCATTTCCCAAATGAAAACTATAAATAGCCCACTACCCCCTCTCATTTCTAAGAACACTTCTCCCTCTAAACCAAATTATAGTATTATTGCTAGGGTTTAGAGTCTTTATTTCATCCATGCTTATCTATTTGCTTTATCATTGTCACACACACAATCATAGAGTAAATGGGATGAAACATTGTCCTTGAAGCCATTAATGGTGAGCTCCCATTCTCTAAAAATGCAAACTGATTGCTTAAGTCCTTATTAGGCACATTTTATTAAGCTTTAGGTTAATGATATTTGCTATAATTATTGTTTAATTCAAGTTTAAATACATGAAAATAGGATTCCTTGCTCATTTCTTGTCATATGGTCCATTGAGGGGATTTTGCAGAAAGCTTTGGGGTTCTTGCGTGTTCTTACCCCATTTCAATTGCTCTTGTAAAACCTTTCATTGAACAAACCTAGCTTAATTGACTCGTGCCCCACTACATGGCCTCAATATAGCTATATGCTGATATGCCCACATGTGAAGTAAAGTAGTAGCTCCTAATTCAACTTTTTGATCGTCATGAGTAAATTTTTACAAGTCCTTGTACAAATGGGCCACCACACACTATGACCATGCATATCTATTATTATGCTACCTGTATACTAAAAACATATCATGCATCCTACACAAAATCCCAACTCCTCTTCCCTCCACGACCATCAAAAATCTAATACCACTACCATAAATTTGTGTAATTATGGAACCCCAAATATCACAATCACATCCAAGTTAATATATGTCTCAAAATGTAATCAAGACTCTCGTGAAATATCATTACACCGATCTCATCTAACTATGGGCATCCAATACGGAAATGATCGACTATACCTCTAACAATTAGCAACCACAATATCCTATATACATCCTCCAAAGTTATTGTCATCTCGCTCCGATGACAACCAAAATGTACAAGTAGTTTTGCACCATCTCTCAAACAAAGTTTTCAATAAAGGCATATTATGGGGTATCTCCCCAAATCTCGTAATGTACTCATAGCAGCCGACATAGTTCAATATATCTCACTCATCATCTTTCAACACCGAACCAAGTAACGTACTCAAGTGTCACCGCTCGAAACTCCCTAGAGTTTATATCTCTCAACACAACAAAAAAACCAACAAAAAAACAATATTAACATGCCAAACATTCATCAAACAACCTCAAATTAATAAAAATACATGCATTTCACCAAATAGTGCAAAACCCTACCCTTGGACACTAGCACCCAAACGCAGTCACTAAGACCCGTAAGGAGTCACTAGTACCACGAACTGCACGTTAGTGTCCCAAAGGACATAAACACCCTATCTCGCTTCTATCTTGGTCGAAACACCTAATTGTACAAAATCTCAAAATTTACTAAAACTGATAAAAACAAACATATTTGACAAAAATTCCATTTTTTTGGTATACTTATACTACAATTGCATAGTTAGATAAGTGCCTCATGATTGATATTTCTTGGTGTAATTTAGATAGATGTATTCAAGATATCTATACTAGTATCTATATTATTTATTGTTTGAAATGGAAAGATTAACCAGCTATTCTATATCATAATTTTTTTCCATCCCTTAAGATATTCCCCAATTGTAGTTATAATAATAGGAAGGATAACAACAAAAATACCTTCTTTAAAGAAAATATACCTTCGAACAATGATGCATTTGATATCTAATTAACATGCATGCAAATATAAGTTTCACCTTCCTTTCCTAACCATGATTTTATTCTTGAAAATATCATAGGGTTTGAGTTTTTATTGAAAAAATTACTCTGGATGAGGGTGAGATGAATCCCTTACTACTTTTCAACCATGTAAAACCAAGCATATTTGTAAAATTCCCTTTCCTTGTTAAATTCTGTAAGATTCCATGACTGCAAAGTGCACTTATGAAGTTGCCTTCCAAGTTTCATATCATTCAACCTTTTTCCTTATTTTGATATACATATTAGTAATTCTTGGGGTTTTAAGAAATCTTGGAGGAACATCATAGAGCAACACAAGTGTTTCCATATTCAAACCGATGAATCTCAATAACATTTCTCAATGATCCAAATGTGTGGGTGGAATAGAATAAATTTTCCCTTCCTATGTTGTGTATGCAGAGTATATGCAACCCTTGTCCCTTGAATGGATGCTAAAGGAATGCTTTTGGAGTTCTTTTGTGTCTTTGAAATACAAACTTAGGTGATAATATTAATTTTTATTTCTTAGTCCCCTGATTTTGAACATGATTAAACTAAAATGTGAATCTATATGCCTAATATGATTACTATTGTAGTAGTAAATAAATGAATAATTAAGTACATAAATTAACCCAAACAAACTAAGAAATAAAATGTAAAACCCTAGTTGCAAAGAGGGTAAGAAGAGCCTTAGCTGATTCATAGTGATCCCAGGATTGTGCCCAAGTGTTGATCGGATGAACAAAGATGGAGAAGTGTCACAAAGAGCCTTAGAAAAGTGTGAGAGTTGATGATCTTCCTAGACTAGGGCACCTGAAGAGGGATAGGGGTGCGTGTGGGTGCCCTAGACTTGTTTTTGGGTGCCTATGTATGTGAAAATGTTTAGGAAACCTCCTATGAGTGGTTGTGAGGGATTCACTATTTTTTTCTTTGGTCACCATGAGGTTCTAAAATGATCTACAAAGTTACTTGGAAATCTGAAATGAAGTAATGACCTACAACACCCTCAAAGAGACATCAAATCCTAAAAAGAAAGATGCATAATGAGGGGTCGACTGTCTCTCGGTTATTCTGATGGTGAATGTAGTTATATGTGTATGTATCGAATCGTGCCTTAGGTGGATCTTGTGCGTGTCACACTTGATAGTGAGAAAATAAACTAGATGTAAAGAAATGTAATAGATGTGTGAATGGAATAAAATGAACTTCCTTCCAATGAAGTGTGTATTTAGAATAACTAGATCTTGTGTCCCTTGGATGGTGCTAGATGGATGTAATAAAGCTCTTAGATGTTTGATGGATTTAACCTTAGGTGAAGATAGCTAATGCTTAGTGCTTGGTCCTTTATTATGATCACATAACTTTATATTTATATGATTCCCTTGCTTTAATTTTGTAATTAACCCCTAAAAGGTCAATTACCAAAAATATAAGATGATCATATGGCTATAAAGGACCCAAAATATGTGAACAAAGTATACCGAGGTCAGGGGCACCTAGAGGGGATGAGGGCACTGTAGAAGGATAGGGATGTCTGCGGGTGCCCTAGACTGTTTCGGGTGCCTATGTCTATGGAAATGTTTAGGAAACCTCCTTTGAGTGGTTGCGAGGTTTTGTTTGTTCTTCACCGTAGTGCCCCATATTTGACGTGATCCAAACTATACACAATTATTAAAAATTATGGCAATTTATTTTGAAACACATTTATTATTATAATTTCTTAACTATGGTCATAACTATAGCCGTTAAATAATCTTATTAGTACTTTGTTTATTTATTTATTTTTATTCATAATTGTCTTTGATAAGGTTTCTTTATAGGTCTAATCCCAAACTTACAAGGTTAAATACCCCCTTTTGACTATAATAAATTAAATTAAGTTTGGATAAGGATTCCATTGGGCCAACCATACAAACCCATGCCTAAAGATTATTTATTTATTTAAATATTTTCTTAAATTTTGATTTCATATTTTACATTCACCATGTCCCATAAATAACCCAAATGGACCCATGCCAACTATTTGTTTATTTAAACATTTTCTCACACTTCTTAAGTTGTGAGGATTAAATTAGAGCCACAAGATTATTTTAATCTACACCCTAGATTTTAGGTATCCCTAGAAACCCTAATCCTCCATTATATTTCTCTTTATAACTTTTATTTTGTTTTATTTTCCTCCATTTGCATAGGTTGTTTTGCAGGGAGAAGATGGAGGCAAGGGAAGTTCATTGAGACAACTTGAGCTCTATCTCATTTTTGTTCTAAATTGGTGGAGGAAAGAAATTTCCCCTTATTATTTTTGGGTTTGTTTTCCTATCTAGGGTTTCAAGTTTACATTGTAAATTTATAGTTATATATATATATATATATATATATATATATATATATATATATATATATTTATATATATATATTATATATTTGGTAGGGGTTAAATAAGGAGGCGACAGGACTTTGGAAAGGGACGTGACAAAGGGTTATAGGGGGTCGTGGTAGGGGTTGAATGCGGACGTGGCCACTATGTATGTGACACAAGGGACATGAGGAAAGTGTGGAGTGGCCATGCTACACCACACCCACAAAATTAAATGGGAGGGGTTTGGGTAGGCCGCGACATGTCTCCCCCAAATTTGTTTTTTTATGTACTTCCTTTCTGACCAAAACAACAATCCGATTTCCATTAGTTTTTTTTAATAGAAAAACACTTATCTATATGTGCATTTTAATATAATATAGAAACACACACACACACACACACACACACACACACACACACACACACACACACACACACACACACACACACACACACACACACACACACACACATTTGACATACATTTTTCAAATATAACACTATAATGCAAATCTGATTATAAGAAATAAAAAATTTAAATTTTCATTTCTTTTGTATAAAATAAACAAATTTTCCCACTCCTTCAACCCATAATTAAAGAATCATATTTCACCTATAACATACACATTCATGAGAAAATAACAAAATAATTCTTCCCTTTAGTAATCAAAATATTAAGAACAATTTCATGTAAAGGAGAATGTATATTTGCATTTAAATCTCAAGTGGAAAACAACTATTTTAGTTTATTATCTAAGTATTCAAAACCAGATTTTTAAAGGAGACTTCCTTTATCAAATATTTTCAAAATACATTTAATTGAAAAACACAAGTTAATAGTTCAATCAAATATTCCATTTTCCTTTCTTATCCATAATAAATCAAAATAAAGGAAGGTAAACTTCTCATTTAAAGTAAAGGCCAACAAAGCAACCGGATTTATTTTTCTTTACAATAATACTTACATACAATGCATTTCAACCCAATAATAATACAATGATTATATACATTTCGAAATTCCAAAAAAATTCCTTACATTATTTTAAGGAAACAAAGAAAGGCTCATTACAACTTTGCAACACTCTTACAAGAGTAGAGCACATAATAAGACTTCACCTAAAAACAAGGATTACAAGAATATTACAATACAAGATTACAAATCTTCTTCTCAAGAGAGAAGGAAAGATACCAAGATATTACATAATCATTACAACAACACTCTAAAATGCAAGTGTATAAGCCTCCCCAAAATGGGGAACAACATGCCAAAATTTTAAACTTTTTCCTCCATGATCCAAACATATTTTCCAAGCTTCCACTCCATATGAAAGTATTTAATGCACAAGAGAAAGTGTCCTAGTTTCCACCCAACCAAATGGAATCATCACATTCCATCTCTAAAAATGGAGGATATTCTAGCCTCCCTCCAAGCCCATGGGAGAGAGAGAATTCATGCCTCAAGATTGCACAAGTATGGGGAAGAAAAAGGGTGACAACACACACATAATCCAATACAAATCAACCATAAGAAACAAAAAAATGAGAACTCCATGTTTCCTCAATGGGGAAGAGTGGCAAGGAGCCCATTATAAACCATATTGTGATCCAACCATAGGAACACTAAAATAATCTCCATACCCCAAAAATCCTTATCACTCCATCCCAAACACCAAGCCTCCTCCTTGTAAGGATTTTCAAACCAAGCATGGTTTCCTTATCATGGAAGATGAGGTTCAAACCATATGAACAATCATCTTCCACATCAAACCATATGAGGGGAGGAAATAATAGAAAGACCATCATGGCTTGCCCATCAAGCCATGTGGTGTAAGAGGGGTTTTCTCCCTCTTCCCCTACAATTCAAAAATCCACCTCAAATAGGATGGATGGAAAAAATGAAAGAAAACAAGATTTACTAAATACCCACAACAAACATGCAAGCATACAAGAATCCAAACAATTTTTTTATTTTTCACATTATACCATAGAAAAAAACAAGAGGTATGAAATCCTACCTCAAAATTAAGCTATCCAACTCCAATAACAAGCCAAGCTCTCCCAAGCTCCAAGCTCCTAGCTCCAAGCTCTCTCCAATTGTAATAATAAAAATGAGAAGCAAAAGTCCATACCCCTCTCCAAGAGGAGGTATAAAAAGAAGAATAAATGAAAAATCCTCACAAATGAGAGGGTGACATGTGTCACCCATATCATTCTCCAACACAAGATTCCCAAAATCCCATTAAACATAAAACAAAACACATTTGAGAAGAAAAATCCCAAATTTCCTAAAATGCCAATAATCCAACTTACTTCAACTTTTGAGATAACACAAAAATCAAACACACTTACAAGATGGTGACAAGAGAGGGGTAAAATGGGAGGGAAAATCCCATTTGACCTTGAAAAGAGACCCCCTACCCATAGGTAGGGTCCAAGGGGTCCATTTTAGTGTAAGGGAGACCCCCAATGTGAAAAGAGACCCTTACAAATGCCACATTTAGCCCAAATTCGAGATTGGGTAAAGTGGCTCAAAGGAAGAGGTGGTGGGGCCCACCCAAATGATGATTAGGTGGTCCCAAACCACTAACAACAAGCTTAATAACATAATAACATCACTAATGCATGTGGGGACCATTAGGTCCTTAAACTAGTTTAGTACAAGGTTTAAAAAATTAAAATAACATAGGTAAATTAGGAAATCACTAAGGATGTCCAAACATGAATATGCCACATGCACAAGGTCAAACAAGGGTCATGCATGGCTAAAGGACTCGACCTAGTCATCTGCTTGTGCAACTTGAGGTGCAACTCTGAAACCCACGTTCTCTTGTGTGACCTAAAATCTGCACACTCAATTCACACATTAAACATACATGCTCAATACAATAAATCAAAGAAATAATAACAATATATCGATAACTAAACCAATCATGGATATTCATTCTAACTATACAACAATCGATATCAAAATGAGATAACTATACTCTAACAACATGCATCCACAATAAATCAAGATATAAGATTCATCTAGGTTATTACATGATAACATCCAATTTACCATTATCAACCAATGATATCAAAGTACACAACAACATTAACATCCATCCATCATATATCAGATAAAGCTAATATCACATCCTGCTAGTATCCATAACCATATAAGTGTAAGAAACTAAGATGAAATTCATAATGCTAGATTGGCATCACATGCCCTAATCAACACATGTATCACGTTAGATAATCCATAATGATATCGCATAACATCAATATAGTGCTAGATCAATTTCTATAAATCTAGTACATGAAATCAGTCAGAAAATGAAATGATCCAAGAAAGATGTGGTCACTACATTTTCCTTTGGTCACTATAAGGTCGTATAATGATCGCTGAAGTTGCTCGAAACCTACAATAAAATAATGACCTGCAAAACTCTCAAACAAACATCAAATCTTAATAACGAAAGATGCATAATGAGGGGTCATAATTTCCTCAACTGTCACAATGGTGAACTTAAAATAAGTTTTTCACTACATCTCAAAATCATTGTAGTTCTATGTGTTTTTGTGTGGAATCGTGCCCTAGGTGGCTCTTGTGTGTGTCACACTTGATAGCGAGAAAATAAGCTAGATGTAAATAAATGTAATAGATGTGTGCATGGAATAGAATGAACTTCCCTCCTATGAAGTGTGTATGCAGAATAACTATCCCTTGTGTCCCTTGGATGGTGCTAGATAGATGTAATGGAGCTCTTAGATGCTTGATGGATGTAACCTTAGGTGGTGATAGCTAATTCTTAGTGCTTGGTCCTTTATTATGATCACATAACTTTATATTTATATGATTCCCTTGCTTGAATTTTTTAATTAACCCCGAAAAGTCCGACTACCAAAAAGATAAGATGCTCAAATGGATAGAAAGGACCTAAAATATGTGAACAAAGTATACTGAGGTCAGGGGCACCTAGAGGGGATGAGGGCACATAACGCAGGCATCTGTCTTAGCGCTTGTGTCTAGGATGATAAATGTTGAGGTATAACAAGGAAGACTAAGAAAGTAAGGGTGCAAGATCAAAAGTTGCAACAAAAGTAAAGAAATATGTCCAAAGACATGGGTTAATTAGTAATTTTATTCCTTAGGAATCATATGAATAGTAGTATGCAATGAGGACTGAATAGTTTCCCAATGTACGTGAATTTGTGTCTACTGAGACACATAACTATGTATTTATATGATTCACTTATTTGAATTTTGTGATTGACAACAGAAGGCCGACCCATAAGTGAAAAAGATGCCCAAAAGATAAATGAGACCCAAAAAGAGCGAGTAAAGATAAGAAAGGGCGGGGGCATCCAAGAGGGACAAGAGTGCCGGGCGCTCTGTCTTGAATAGGAACTAGTGTCGAAGCCATAAAATACAAATAATTTAAGTTCGATTGAGCTATAGGGTGTGGAAGACCAAAGAGAAAACAAGAGACAAATAATAGAGGCCAAAGATAGTTGTCAATTACTAGTTTTCTTGCTTAGGAATCTTGTAAATGTTAACATGATTTTAGGACCTAGGAATATAACCAAGTATGTGATTTTGTGTCTATATAAATAAATTTAACAATATATAAATCCAATCATGATTGGCCCATTCTCATTAATGTGGTATGAGAAGATTTTATAAGCAATACAATTTTTATATAAACAAAACATTTGTCAGTTTTGGAGACATCACACCACACTAATCTTACAAGGAAATATCAATTTATAGAAAATAGTAATTTTTTTATTAAAAATGAAAAAGGAAATTTGATACTTCAAGAACAAGCATACGGGTCATGTTCTTATAATATGAACAACTTATTGCTATTGAAAGTTGAAAATTGACTAGAGGAAGAATTAATGCATCTACGAGAAGGAACTACTAATTCATTTGCATGTTATAAAAAATTCAAGCCATGTGTATTGAGCTTGGGTTATCACATTGTATCCAAAGAACATAATGAAATTTTGAAATATTTATTATTATGTAAATGCAACTTTAGCAGATGATGATCAAAGTGGGTAAGCAAGTTAGAATAAGTTGGAATTTTTTTATTATGAATTTATCTATATAGTAGCAAAATTTGTTTTGTTAAATATTCCTTATTTATAATACTTGAGTAACATGCAATATTTGTAGTAAATCATAGATGAAAAGAAGTAAGTTTTGAACATGTTAAACATTAGAGCTATTTATGCTATCTAGAAAGGACCAAAGAGGAGGACAACAACATGAGGAAGACATTAGGTTTACCTTTATAGGTGATTCTATATTCCATAAGAATCATATACCTTAATACCTAATCATAAATTAAGAATGTGTCTTTAAAATGTCTATATGTCACAGTGATTTCCAAGAACATTTTTCGTCAATCGAGAAATTATATGTAAAAAACAAACCAAATAAACCCAAGTACAAACTATTACACTTAAACAATGGATAAACTGACATTATTAACAAATGTTTAAAAGGGTATTTTGAAACATTATGTTATAGAGCATTAAAATTCAAATCCAAAATGGTTTATTGTCCAAGAAAAGATATATAAGTATTGGGATGCTATTCTTTGAGGTTTGCATGAATATGATCCTACACTCGCTTATAAATTAGATATCCAAGCACCATCTACTCATGGTTTCCTTGTGTAGACACTAAATCACACACTTTGGGTACATTACTAGGTCCTAATCACATACTACTATTCATATGCTTCTTATGAGAAAAAAATACTAATTGATCATTATACTTGGCCTTTTAGTTTCCTTTCCAGCCTCCCTCTTAGCCTTACAGACCTCACTTCCCAATCCGACCCTTCATACTTCACCTTTCCCGGCCCTGGACACCAATTCCTAGAAGGGACACCAATGCCTAGGTGCCCTCATCTCCTCTAAGCTCCTATACCTCTTTATACTTTTCTCACTCCCTTTTAGGTCCTTTCTAGCCATTGGGTATCCTTATCTCTTAGGGGTCGGTCTTTTAGTGATCAACTATGAAATTTGAACAAGAGATGCATATAAATCTAAAGTTATGTGACCAAACTAAAAGATGAAACTCTAAGAATCTATACTATCATCTAAGGTTGCATCTCAAAAGCATTCAAGAGCATATTTGCATTCATCTAGCACCTTTGTAGGGGAAAATGGCTGGTTTTTTACATCACACGCATAGGAGGGAAGTTCATTTTATTCCATGTACACATCTATTACATATTTTTACATCTAGATACTTTGTTCGCTATCAAGTGCAACATGAACAAGAGCCACCTAGGGCATGATTCCGTACACACACATAGAACTATAGTGCGTCGAATATGTAGTGCAACACTTAGTTGTAAGATCATTTTTTTGACAATTAAGGATAGTCTGACCCCTCATTTTGCATATTTATTTTGTAGGATTTGATGTTCTTTTGAGGTGATATATTTATTGCATGTTATCAACGATATCGAAGGAGTTGTGCAAAAACTTGTGATAGATAATGAGGGTTTCAAATCAAGTAACAACCCTTTGAAAACCATCTTTCGAGATTCTCGTACAGATCTTGGCGCTTAGGAAGGGACCCTCGCGCTTAAGGGCCCCAATACTAGTCCATGCACCCTGGTCCCTACACCTCCCGCACTTCTACATTTTTCGGGCTCGGTCCGACCTCATGTGTTCCTCTTATGCCAATCTTCCACCTTCACAAATCATCTAGATTATTGCAAAATCAGTTAAGTATTATAAATCCTTATTAAAATTAGGGTTTTACTTTCATTATTTGTGCTTGAGTCATCTAGCGTACTTTCTTGCCATATCTTCTTATTGTAACATATCTTAGTATATAACAAAGTAATCTATACACTTTAGTTTATTTTTGTTAAATAATTTGGTGAACCTGTCTTCTTCGTGCACCTTTAGGATATTTCTTTCCTTGTTTCTTGCATCTCCATTCATCATCATGGATTTTTCCATTCATGATTTCTTTCTTCGTATCTTGAATTAAGGGCTAAAATCATCACTCTTTGCTACTACTCACGTGGTGCTATTGATAGTCATCCATACATAGTTTACAACACATTTGTAGATGCATTTTCTCAAAGCACATCAATTTTGAGATAATCCTCATGTTGACATTTCTCCTTTTGACAATGATCCCCTTTTATACATTGAAATGTGCATCTATAATATATGTTTCAAGTGAGTTATAGTTGATAATGGCTATGAGCTTAACTTATGCACTTTATCTTTCATTAAGGCTATAGGTCTTTCAACTACTAATGTCAATCCTTCATCTATTTCTCTTCGCGTGTATGATGGTTCCATTTGTCCATGCATATGCCATATCACTTTACCTATCACTACTGGGCCAAAAACCCTTCATATAATTTTATTTGTCATGCATATGCCATATAAATTTACTCGTCACTCTTGGGTGAAAAACCCTTCATACAATTTTATTTGTCATTGACTACACAGTTTAGTATAATTTTTACTTAGTTGACCATGGCTTAATGTCATGCAAGCAATACCTTCCATAGTTCATTGATTTGTAAAATTCTTACATGAAGGTGTTGAATACACTATTGCTAGTGATCGTGAACCATTCAAATATTGCAACCATGATCCCACCACTACAATTCCCACTCCCATGATCTGTTACTACTAACAAACCAAAACCTATAGATTCTCCACCTCACTTAGAAGGAATTGTTTGCATGTTAGATGTTGTTCCATCCACATATTTTCCCCCTCTTGTTACTAAAAATGTTATGGTACTTTATCTCGGCCTATCCAACAATCAAACATCGTTCGATCGCTTCACTCTCTCACTTTCACCCACAATTAGCATGTCCTCATTTTATATGCACACTTTTCATGAATGATTCTTATTGGGAGTGTATTCTATTTGATCCTACTTGCATTGAAACTATATGTACACATGATGGATTGAATTGACTAGGCTTCATTTTGAGGATATTTATCCTCCACCTCATGATCCTCATCTATATCATGGATTTATCACCATCACTACTGCTTATGGACTTCAAGTTTTTCATCTCACAATATTTCTTGCAAAAGCTCCTTGCTCTTCTCCACTTATACTTGGGAAATCTTGGCTTGATTACATTGGGGGCACATTAGACCCTGATCATACTGATATCTCATTTCCTATGCCCATTGGTTATGTATCCATCTGTAATGAATCATTTCTTAGATACACACAAAATATTAATCAATGGTATGCAAATGGATGTCCATTACCTCCTTTCACTGATGAGGAATATACTACGATCATGTACAATTTATGCATCAATGGCTCTTTATGTGATCATCCTAAAACTATTGCTTATCAGGTCTTTGATGCCTCTCCATATGGCTTCGACCATGACACCGATGATATTCTAGACGATATTACATGATCCTACTCTTTATTACACACTCGGGGGCACCATGCTTTCCCCCTCTGCTAGTATCATTATGAGTCCTTCATTTCTATTGTCACACATCCTATTTCACATCTATAGGAATTCATCACATACACATCTTGATACATTAGTATTGTCATTACCCTATGACACACTCTTGTGCTAAGGTTTATACTTGGTATTCAGGGAATATTATACACATGAAACTCACACACTACACATTTCACATGAATAACATCTTCCTTTTCCTACACATCACACATATTATGCACTTCCTACATACTTTTCTTACATCTATTGCACATCATATGAAATTTGTGCTTTCTATTCATTCTACAAATCTCACACTCTACACATTTGTGACATCATCTTCTTACTTATATTACACATCATATGCACTTTGTGATTTCTACACCTACACATTCTACACACTTTACTACTACAAATTTTACATATTTTACACTATCCACATCTTTGACATCATCTTCCTAATTCTACTATGCATCATACGCACTTTATGCTTCCCAAAATTACCCAATCTACACATATTACGATGCACATTACAAATCATTAGAATTTTCCAATTTCACATGCATCTTCCTCATGTTGCACCCTTCTTTAACTTATTTACATATTTCTAGCATATTCTACTTACGCATCATGTTATTCTATTCTACACTCTACACATCATGATCAAACCTTTGCAACACAAACTACCCAATGAAACACTCTAGTCTCATGGTTCATATTCAACTGTTGAGGGTCTAAATCTGAATTGAACCCCACGTCATCACATTTACATCATTCTATGTTTATTCTTCATAATCAATCAATATTTCCGGATATCCCATCATGTGATGCTATTCTACAATTTAATCTCGCGCTTAACAAACAATACTTTTTAGCCTCTTATTCACTCATTTTATTATCTACACACTATGCTACATCATCAATCCTTCTAGCATTCTACTCATCTTCCACATCACACGACATTATCCTACAATCTATGCTCTGCATTCTTTTGGTCACATCAACACATCATTCAAATAATTTCCGATGACGCACTCTTTTTATACGGTTCATTCTTAACTGCCAAGGGTATTTTATAAATGAACCAAAATTCACTCATGCATACATCCATACTTAGGGGCATGCTGCCCCTATCACACTCATATTGCATTCCATTCATTCTCATCCACAACATGTTACATATCTTGGTTGCACATAGTTCTTACTCACTTATGCTTACATGTTCACTTTATTACACATGCTAGATAGATATCTTGTATGTCATTATCTTTATCATACACACATGCATGTTCACTTGCTTTCTAGTTGTGATCACAAAATTTACAGAAATCATTACATGTAGCACATATGCTTGCAGTACAAAGTACCTTATACCATTCCCACAGTGGCTCCTAGGGGCATCCAAATTCGTACATATTTCAGGTGCTATTGATTCATTATTGTACATAACACATTACTATATTAAATTATACATGATTTGACAAAATTTATATCTTTCTAACATGCTAACAAGTGATTTATGTGTAAATTTTACCTTACAAGACATATTTTCCACCATGGCTATCCGATGTTTTCTTACTCTTGTTTTCCATTGTTTGCGGGATTTTCCCTATGCTTTGTCTTGTGTGCACATTGTATGCTTTTGGCCATTGTGGCCTCGATTGTCTTGCAACATCATGAGTAATGTCCCATGTTTGTAACCCATTTTTCATGGTCATCTTTGTTTTCTTTCTTGGTAGCTTACATTGTTTTCTATATACATGCTTGTTTACACTAACACTTATCTTCTAGCCATTGTTTTCATGTGCCTTAGTTTCTACCAAGAACATTCCCTCCTACATACCGGTATCACTTCAACATGGGGTCCTCTTTTGGGCTGCATCCTCCTAATGATGTCGCATGCACCCCAAATGAGGGGGGCATCTATTGGGTGAATCAGTCACCTCATTCAACAATTATAGTCATAGTACAACAAGCATTACTGACCGTTTGACACAAAGTCAACATAGTTTCTGAGACTTAGCCGAGGATCGAGAATCATACTTGGGTCCTTACTTCAACACAGACACTAGCACCCATAATTAGACTTGGGAACCTAGGCACTTCTGTCCCTTCTTGGGCACTTGAGACTAGGGGGAAGATACACAACATTTTTTAGTTTAGTGTAGTTTTCAACATTTTCCCGAGAGGCTTTTCACAGGGAAGCGCAAAGTCCTTGAGCACTTAGAAATCAAGTTTGATTGCGCAATTGTTCACATTGGATCATATTTGTACACACCATTTGCAAAGTGGTTTTTAATCTGGGAAGCGAGTCAAAGGTTGGAGAATGACACTAACCCTTTCTCCCTACACTACTTATGCCATGGCATGAGATCGACTAAAAAAATCACTCTTCATCAACATTTTCATGATCCTTTCTACACACTTTTACTCATCACGAGATCACGTGTATATGTTCTTGTTTCTACTATTTACACATTTTTACACCCACACACACACACACACACACACACATATTTGACTATTTTTTTGTTCTTTTCTTTCACAGGTATATCCTTATGGGAAGCGGTAGTCAACATCAGCACATGACCATCACGCTCCAAGAACATAATCAACAAGAAGTTAAAAATCACATCTACATGTTCATTTTCACCCTAGGGTCATTATTCATCTTTGTTCTTTTACTTCCTCTTCTTTAGCATCAACGCTTCACACTTTTTATCACTTCACACTTTTCTTGTCTCGAAATTTTCTTCTACATCAATCTACATGGTTATTAGGTACACATCTCTATCTACTTTATTCTTTGAGATTTGCTAACCAACATAAAGATTTAATCTTTGTGCTAACCAACATGACCAAACTGCATTTTTAAGGGCAAATGTAGACGATTTTTTAAATTTTTATAGTATTTTTAATTATTTATTTACTAGTTGATTTTAAAAAATCAAGAACACTTTGGGTACATTGTTAGGTCTAATCACATAATACTCTTCATACACTTCTTATGGGAAAAATTAATAATTTATCATAATACTTGGCATTTTAGTTTCCTTTCCACCTCTATCTTAGCCTTACAAAACTCTCTACCTAGTTTGACCCTTCATACTTAAAATTTTCTTGATTTGAACACTAGTGCTAAACTAGGATGCCACCACCCGGGCGCCCTCATCCACTCTGGGCACCCTAGACCTCTTTGTATTTTGCTCACTCCTTTTTGGGTCATTTCTAGCCATTGGGCATCCCTATCTCTTAGGGGTTGGTATTTAGTGATCGATTACATAAAATTCAAACAAGATAATTATATAAATATAAAGTTATGTGAACAAATTAAAGGAAAAATATCTAAGTATCTATACTATCACCTAAGATTTCATATCACAAGAATTCAAGAGCATATTTGCATTCATCTAGCACCATTACAAGGGACAAGGGATGATTTTCTGCATCACACGCATAAGAGGGAAGTTCATTTTATTCCATGCACACATCTATTGCATATTTTTACATCTAGCTACATTACTCGCTATCAAGTTTTACACGCACAAGAGCCACCTAGGGCATGATTACGCATACACACAAAAATACATTGGGTTTGAGATGTAGTAAAATGATTAGTCATAAGATCACTTATTTACTAGTTGAGGATATTATGACACCTCATTTTGCATCTTTATTTTTTAGGATTTGATTTTATTTTGATGATTTTATAGGTGATCTCTTTATTGCAAGTTATCGGATACATCTGCGGGAGTTGTCAATAACCTAGAGATAGATATTTAGGGTTCAAATCAAGTAGCGACCCTGTAAAAATCATCTTGATTCTGTGCATACCTTGGCACCTAAGAAGGGATCCTAATGGCCATGCTCCCCACTACCACTTCAAGAACCCTAATCCCTACTCCTCTTGCACTTCTACTTCTTTTAAGCTCAAACACAACCTCTTGTGTTCTGTTCTAGCAATCGTCCACCTTTGCACATTTCTAGGATTATTGTGAAATCAACTAAGTGTTCTAACTCCTCATTGCACTTAGGGTTTAACTTTCATTACTTGTTTCTTGATTCATCTAGTGTACTATACTGCCATATCTTCTTATTGTAACAAATCTTAGTATTTAACAAAGTAATCTATACACTTTCATTTATTTTTGTTAAATCACCTTAAAAAGACAATATAACTTAACATTATTAAAAGTATTCCAATATGGCACAAAATATAATGAAATATCAACAACACCTACATCAAAGTGAGAAAGAACTTGAGGTAAGTGATTGGATCTTCTAAAAGTTACAACCTTATAAATATAAACCTCTTCAAAGGGAAGGAGAAAAGAAATTTATACCTTCATACTTGTGTTCCTAACAATATATATTGGGGTGAGTGTAATAGGTTGCACACACTCTTGGGTGACATAAAGAATGTTAGGCATAAGTTAATGGAAAACATAACAAAATGTCTACAATGTATGATACCAAGGCTTCAATATCTGACACCAACCCTATAAAATATGATGACATATGATGAGTTAATAATTTTTTTATGTCATGATAGAATTTCCAATCCATTTCAATCCCTTTTGAACAATGTCTTCAATGGCGAGTGCTAAATAATCAAAGCGAGAAAAATAATTTGGTGAGAAAGGGTGAAGGGAATAACCAAAGCAGGAAAATAAATTTTTTTGCAGTCACTATATTCTAGGAAACCATATTCAAAACTCATATTTCAAGCTAGACTGACTAACTATAAGATGAAATAATAGACTCATTTTACATTGAAAATCCTTGCAAAATTTTTAAACAAACGACATATATGTGGAGGAAACTTGAGATGCTTCAATAATGAAGATAAAAACAATAAACATTGTAAAGCCTAAAAAATTGCCACTATAAACTAGTGATGAAAAAGATACAATTTAATATAGGAAGAAAATAAAGGAATATTACATTGTGAAAATAATCTGGTAACTGTGTAGGATTTCTCCCCACCTCAACCTCATTATTTAAATATACACTTATCCCCACACAATTGAACTAATAACAAAATATACACACATATTTAATGGTTGTTGGCCTTATTTTTAGGTCTATAATCTATGGCTATCCATGGTAAGGCTTATGCTTACATCCGTCAACATTCCTTGAAATAATTTCCCCATCTCGATCAATGGAGCTTAAGCTCTCATTTGAAAAATGTGATGGATTATGAATGCCTCCATCCATGGTATATACATAATTTTCCTAGGTGTTATGCATATTCGGAAAAGAAGAAAATAACATTATCCCCATCATGATAGGGCTTTGCATTTATGTGCTTATCATACAATGTATTTTTAACCCATTTAAGCACAATGAGCCTGCCCTTGGTTTTGACATCAATTAAGCCTAGACCACTAACTTCTTTAGGCATACAACAAATTTCCCAAGCAACCCTATGGAACCCCTTGTGCCCTTTAGTGTTGGCCCAAAGGAAATCATGAAGAAGCTTCTCAAGTTTGGCATAAGTAACATTGGATGGATCCCAACATGAGGAGTAATACACATGTGTGGTCATCAAAACCTTAGAGCATATTTGAAATTTCCTTGCAAGAGAAAGAGGTTTGGTGATCCAATAAGATATCTTGTATTCAACTGTTGGACCATGTAAGACCAAATCGAGCTGAAGTAGCTTGAAAGTGAAAGGGATCCCAAGAAATTTTAACTGCACTCCATTCTAAATCTATCTCCATTGCATATCATCAGCCAAGTAGAAATGAGAGTATGAAATCTGTGGATAATATTGATTTTTATCCCATTGAATAATAGACCGAAGCAAGAAAAAAGTGTCAAGAAAATACAAAGCATGATGAATAGATTTCTCTTACTCTAATAGTGTGAGAAAATAATAATAAAAAAATGACCATTAATAAGTTGTTGAGTAGTAGAAGGAAAAGAAATACCGAGTTATGGTGAAATCACAACACCCTAATTGTTGCAACTTGAATGATTGAAACTTTTAGTGCAATTGCATTAAATGGAAAATTTCCCAAAGTGTGAGAATTTTCAATCAAGAAAGCTCTCTGGATGAAGGTTAGTTCCTATTCCTCTATTCTAATACACACACTCAAATTGTAGAGGATCTATCCTAAAATCTACTCTAACTTGCCAAGGAGACAAGGTTGAAAATATTGCAAGAAATTAAACCTAATCTACATGAGGTGATGCACCAAAAGGAATGTTGAATAAATTACCTTGCATGGAAATGAAATTGAAACAGGATTAAAAAGGATGAACATAAACAAAATAAAGCTTTTATAAAAAAATCATTCACCATTAAACACAAACTATCAAAACATGTAACACAACCTAAATTGCACAGTTAACCAAAGTTGTAATGAGAGATCAGAAAGATGCAATGAACACAAGAGAGGGTTAAAATTCATCCACAAACTTATATTATTGCTCCACATATTTGATACAGTGCATTACAATGGCCAAGAGGCAAAAATTACATTTATAGTTTGAATGGGAGGTTTGAACTCCACAAGATCACTTACAGAAAAGAGAAGAAGGGAGGGTGCAAAGAAATATTATCCAACCTTTTAAAATGAGCCCCTCCTTACAATATATAGGAAGAATGAGAGAATGAAGAGAGAAAGAACTCTAAATATTGCTTCAACCACCCAAAAATGCATTAAAATCACCTGTAACAATGATGGGTGCCACTGCAAAACCCATGCCTCCATGTACTTTGCCTTGTTGGGGAAGAAAGGAAGCCCATATCTCATCATTTTGGTAGGTGAGAAATTTGAAAACACCCTCTTAAATGGAAGACTTTATTTCCTCATTTTGAATACTTAGTCTTACTAAAATTAGAAAAACTAGTCGTTGTGTAGAGGAAACTGAGAGCTTTCTAAAAATTCCTATTTTGCACAAATTTGAGCTCCTAGTCAAAAGTTATGGCCATATGAAGATGAGGGTACAATACTGTAATAAATGCTAGTGGTTATCTACTTTTTTTGGACTTCGAAAATTTGTCGCAACCTTCGAAATCCAAAATTTTGAACTTTCGGGATTCAGAGCTTTGAGAATTTGTGCTTTGGAGATTTTCATTAGTGTTCATCCCTCTGAGCTCGTGAAACCTTTGAAATTTCAAAAACCTAAAGTCCAAAATTTAAACTTTTGGTTTTAGACTCAAAAATTGTATTGTGTGGCACTATTCACCATGAGCTCGTGAAAGCTCCGAATCTTCAAAACCCCGAAGTCTGAAATTCAAACTTCAGGGTTTCAAAACTTTAGCTTTTTGAGGTTTTTGGGACTTTGAGTTTCATGGTTTTGGGACATTTGGGTTTTGGGGTTTTGATACTTCGGGTTTTGGGGTTTCAGGACTTCCATTATTCGTCTAGCACATGAAACCTTTGAAATACCAAAATCCTGAAGTCTGAATTTTGGAATTTGGGTTTTTGGACCTTCACATTTCCTTGTGTGGAACTATTCACTTGATCAACCCTACTACCATCTCGAAATCCCGAATGTACGAAGTCTAAATTTTGGACTTCGGACTTTGATGTCCAATGGACCATTTGTACTGTCGATTCAAAAAAATTTCCCATTAAATATGAATGCTTCCATGTCTAAAATTTTATTTCCTTCAGACTCGAAATGTCTCTTCAAACATGCATCCTTCCAATTCTCAATGTCTCGCCACTTCAACTCGCTTCGAATTCATCCTGAAATGTGAGCTCCCAAGACTGAATCAATCCCTCAATCCCTCAATTTTCTCTCAGTGCAAGGTCATGTTTACTCAATTTTTCCTGAGGGGTGAAATTGGTTAATAATACCTTCTACGAGTCCTTGAGAAGAACTGTGAGCAAGAAGATAGCTAAATCCTTCAACAACCAACACATAAAGGGAAGGGGCTAGGAGGAAAACCTTGCTTAATATATATGAACAAACTAAATTTTAAATACTGAGTACCATTGATTCTAACATTTTGAAAGAGCATTCGCACAATCGAACAAAGCGTAAACCAAACCCTAAGGCTTGGAGCATAGCTAAGATGAAATACCATTTGATTCTTTCATAAACTTTAGAAAAATCAATCTTAATAAACAAAGACTACTGAGAGGAAAGTCAAGCCCATTACACACTTTCCCATACAACTATAATATTATCAATAATACACCAATTTTTAATAAATACATTTTTCTGACTTCTAAGAATTAAGGAAAGAAGATTAGAAATCTTTTTATTCAAAGATTTAGAAATAATCTTGTATGACATGTTAAACAAAGTAACGGGGCACCAATTGGATTTTTTTTGGGATCACCTGATTTAAGAATGAATTTTATATTACCTTGATTGATTAGGTCACCCAAAGAGTTAGTTTCCAAATATTCCATGTAGAAATTGTGGAGAATAAAACCAACGAGTGTCCCTAAAGAGTTAGATAAAATTTAGCAGGGAAACCATCAACTCTGGGAGATTTGTCTGAAGCCATTTGAAAGGTAGCCTATTTAAGATCAAAAAGAGATAAGGGCTTATAATAGGCCATTCGCTAGGTTTGAGAAACTTTGCAAGGCACCACTTGGAGACATTTTAAAAGGGCCACTTCCCGAGTTGGAGTGGCAGGTTGAGCAACAAATACCCCATGATAATGATGAACAAAAGCTTGGAGAATATCAGGTAAGGTGGTAAGCCTAATATTGCTTTGATCTTATCAAAAGATTGTTTAGAATGAAGCATGGAAAAGAACTCCTTGGAAGCTTGGTCCCCAATTCTAAGCCAATGCAGGTGAGCTTGAAGCTGATCTCTCTGGACTTGATAGGGTTTGTGAACTTTAATAGTATGCCTCCAATAGGCAACCTGGGTTTGCAAAGAATGATTGAAAGGAGAGGTGTTTAGCTCTTGTAAGATTATAGAGAACTCATGATATGAGGCTTCATGTGCATGTTGCCTAAAAATGGAAACTTGCTTCCTATATATGTGGAGAAAGGTGGTGGCATGTTTGATGACATCATTCCACCAAGTGATCCAGCTAGAACCATCAGAAGGTTGATAAAAAAAGTTCATACTCGTTATATGTGTGACACAGTCCAAGCATGCTTAAGGTGAGTGGTGTTAAGGAAGAATTGAGGATTGACCGAATGATTTTTGTAGGAACATACCATTTAATGTTCACAAAAATTGGAGAATGGTATGAAAGCAAAGCGGTGTCAGTGACAACAACATGATGACCTAGAATAGAGGAAAGATAGACAAAATTCTAACAAGTCATGAGGGAGCGGTCCAACCACTGAACAACTCGATCTTTTCCTTGTCTAAAGTTAGACAAGGTGAACCAAGAAGAAGGGGATTTATGGAAAAAGGGAATATTGGGATCAACAAGTCTCGAGATTGTTCTGAAATAAAACCAAAGCTCCCACTCACCTGCACACCAACACATAGGAAGACTCCTTATTTATCTTTAGGGATTTCAACCATGTTAAGTTCACTATAAACAATGCAGAGGGCCTCTGGTAAGGAATTGGCATGCCAATGCCAAAAAAGAGCCTGCTTGCCCGCATCATTAGAAGCATAAATGTTGGCTAACCCAAAAATACGGTTGTCAAAATTGAAAAGGGACCACACCACTCAATGCTCCCAAACCCCAAGGCTTGGAGTGTAGGTAAGATGAAATACCATTTGATTCTTTCATAATATTTAGAAAAATAAATCTTGATAAATAAATCCTTTTGAGAGGAAATTCGAGCCCATTCCATACCTTCCTAGACAACTATAATATTATCAAGAATATACCTATTTTTAATAAATCCAATTTTTTCACTTCTAATAATTAAGGGAAGAAGATTAGAAATCATGTTAGCCAAAGCTTTAACAATAATCTTGTATGACATGTTAAGAAAAGTAATGGGGTGCCAATTGGAATTTTTTTGGGATCACCTGATTTGGGAATGAATTTGATATTGCCTTGATTGATCAAGTCACCCAAAGAATTAGTTTCCAAAGCTTCCAAGTAGACATTGTGGAGATCAGAACCAACAATGTCCCATAGAGTTTGATAAAATTCAGTAGGGAAACCATCAACTCCGGGAGCTTTGTCTAAAGCCATTTGAAAGGCAGCCTCTTTAAGATCAGAAAGAGATAAAGGCCTATCACAAGTCACTCTGTTGGGTTTGAGAAACTTTTCAAGGAACCACCTAGAGAAATTTTAAAAGGGTTGTTTCCCGAGCTCGAGTGGCAAGTTGAGCAAAAATACTCCATGATAATGATGAACAAACGATTGAGTAATCTCGGGTAAGGTGGTAAGCTTAGTATTGCCTTGATCTTGTCGAATACTTTTTAGAATACAACATGGCAAAGAAATCCTTATAAGCTTGGTCCCCAATTCTAAGAAAATTATAGTCACAAAATCATGCACTTTAGACATTTATTTATCCTTGTCTTATACTACTATTTAGAAGTTTCTTAAGTGAAGAAATAAATAATCAACCCCATCCCTTTGGCCATCTTGTTTATTTTATTTCATAATTTTTGATCTATTACACCCACATGCCGAATATTTTTCACACTTACGGTGTTATTTTATCCATAATGGGGGCGATCAAATTTAGTACTAGGGCACCCATGGGTGCCCTGGTCCCACCTGGAGGTGCCCTGATCCTTTTAGCTCTTTCCCACCACTTTTTGGGCCTCTTATTTCTATTTTTCATCCTTATCTTTCTTGTGGTCATCCTTTTCGAGGTTAGTTACAAAATTAGAGTAAGCGAACCCTATAAATATAAATTTATGTGACCATAATAAGGGACCTAACAACATACACTACTATCACTCCATCTAGAGTTGCATCCATCTATTGCATTGGCATTCACACAACTCCATCATTAAGGCACAAGCTAGGACATATACATCACACATCATAGGGGAGGAATTCTATTGTATTTCATGCACACATACTATTAAATTTTCTACATTTAGCTATTACTCGTTATTTCACAAAGTGCAACCTGACACAAGAGCACCTAGGGAACGACATGCACATGCACACTAGAACTATATCGAGGTCCAAAATGTAGTGCAACACTAATTTTAGTAAGCCCAATGTTGTGGTAAATGATGTTAGTTTGACCCATTCATTCTGCATCTTTTTTTAGGGGTTTGATACTTCCTTTTGTCTTATTATAGCTCATTTCCTCCTCTTGGAATATTTTAGAGCATTCAATGCAGTACAAAATAATTGATGCAACAGAAGGAAGAAGTTTTAGATCACCTTCCAACCCTTTGAAGACCAAATTCTAAGATTTTTCATGAGACAAGTCACCTAAATTCATTACTAGAGCATCCATAGGCACCCCAGTCCTATTCTAAGTACCCTAGTCCACTTAGATCCTCCAGATCCAGTCTTTTACGGAATCTCGCAGATTTGATCGTGTTCTTGGAATTTCTAGTTAGACTGTGACACTCTGTGACATCATCGATTATCGAGATGGGTTCTTTCCTTACCTCATTCTTGCATATTAGGGTTTTATTTTATTAGTTTACTTCATTTATTTCATTTACATGCTATCATAGTATATTTATTTACTGCGTTATATGTCCTCCTAGATTAGATTAACTAGTCCTTAGCTAACATAGATTTAGTTAATTTTTAGTTAATCATTTTGGTGAACTCAACTCTTATCATGGATAAAAATCATCCTTCTGAATCTCCTAGTAATTTTGCAATTTGATAGCTTTGGTCATGCCTTTGTCAATACTCCTATTGGCCCATCTAGTTATAAACCTTGTCCTTCATTTATTTAGCTCTCATATTTTGATATGGATGATAAATCTTTATATGACACCATTGTTGTTTATTTGTACACCATTGATCCTTATATCCTAGCATATATTCTCGAAGAAGTGAAATCTCCTTCATCTGACCATATAGTGTAAGGTCTTCTCATTGCTGATTCACAAGACGTTAGTCATTTGCATTCTACCATTCATATCGTAGACTCTCTACTACAATGTTTGTTCCTACCTCTCCATTTACTGTCCTTGGACTAAAACCTCTCAACCCTCCACATGACTTTGATGCCATAATTCATATGGTCGATATAGTTCCTAATGTTCCATCACCATCTCCCCATCTCACGAACGTTATGCTACCTTATACAAGGTCTACTCTAGAATATTCCTTGGCTTTACCTACCCCTCCACCATTCCACTTATTACCATTTGAGAATGCCATTTTTATGATAGATGGAGTTCCCTCTACATTGCGTGTGACTAATACTCCTATTATTCCATATTAGGATCCCATCTAGTCCATCGGCATCATGTTTTCATCCACATTTTTTCCCCTATCACCACCGGTAAACCACGATTCAATTGTACCCTCTTTATGAATGGATTTTATTGGGACCATACACCACTTGATACTTCTTGCGAATCCACTGTATGCTCACATGACGGTATCCTTTGGCTTGTATTCACCTTCAAAGACCTCCATTTCCTTTATATGACTCACATTTATATCATGGATCTATTCTTCTCACTTCCGCATATGGAATGCACATTTTTCATATTGTTGTTCACCTTACACATTATCATACCTCCTCCCCGCTTACTCTTGACCAATATTGGTTATATTATATTGGAGGCATGCTTGATCCTGGTCATGTTGATATAGATTTTCTCATGCCATTTGGTATTGTGCACATTTGTAATATCTCCTTTCTTTGTTACTCACATAATTTTACTATTTGGTATACTCATGGGTGTTCATTGCTTCCCTTTATCGATGAACAATACACCACGACAATGTATCGCTTGCTGGTTCATGGTTATCTACATGACCAACATGACACCATTTCTTATCAAGTTTCATGTGTTGTTCAATATGATTTCGAAAATGATAATGCTAATATTTTAGAATATTTTACTTGTCCATTTCTTCCTCCTATTGATGAAAATATTCCACCACACAAAATAAGTCCTATATTCAAAAGTTTAGTAATGACAACTTTGACCCTCCTGATCATCTATTTAACAACTCTCTATTGGATGCAATCCACGCCCGAATACTTTATCTCAAGATAAGTTTCAAGCTATGGAATCTACTATTACCTCTCTTCGATATGAAATTCAACAACTTAAGGATGCTTCTCCATCGCATGTTTGCACTCTTTCTACATCTCATACGTAGTCCGTATCCACTACCTGCCATATAACCAAACCTCAAGGCATGTAATTTCTGAACCTCTCATATTTGAACATAATACCACACCACATGACATCTTTATTCAGCTCCTTAGTCATCACCTGGTCACCCTACAGTCTACTCATCATTATCCTCCTTATCAACTAACAAAATTCCATGGTCGTCAATATTTCCATTATCACTTTGAATACATGGGCATCATGATAATGCTTGTCGTGCTTTGTCACGAATGATCAAACACCTTGAGCATCTAGGAATTATTTCATTTTCTGCACAACATTCTCATAATCATATCACCAACACATTTTTTACCACCACGATCTGCTTCACACATCCGTCCCTTGCATATGTATAGGATTCATTCCCCACTACTATGTTTGTCTACTATACCTCCTCTATTACAACAAGATCATATGCTTTCACCTCCTACACCAGATGAAGGATCTTTTTCCTTCACCATCATTGGATAGTTCACTTATTCACATATACTTCGGGGGCATAACACTTAATTTCCCCCTCATTCTAGCATAGTTCTACATCACACTCCTAGCATTCATGCATAATTCATAATCACACTCTTCACATTCTCATACTCTCATTTTTCTTGCCTTAGACATATTCATCCTACATTCTCATGTCATTACCCAATGACACACTCTTGTGATTCGGTTCACAATGGAATGTTGAGGTATTATTGCTCCATCGAACCCCACACACTGCACCTTAGGCATTACACATTACACTTCATCACACATTATGCATTATACATTCTACCACATTTGGTCACTTGTATCTCTTCATCTCATACATCATGTTAATTACATACATCTACATACCATACATACTACGCCATGTATATTCACACATATTCTAATAGTCTTCATCATATAAGAAGACTAGCATTACATTCTTATTTTTCTACATACATTACAAGTCGCTTTATAAATTACGGTTTACACATCCTACACATATGGATTTTGCATTTTTACGCATAACATGTCTACACATTCTACATATTACATCCTTACATCTACTAGTCATCACAAGGTCAATTTTTATCCTTACATATACTATATTGTCTTATACGTGTTGCACTCACCACCCGATAAAATAATTTAGTTCATCGGTCCATACTTGATTTGCTTTGAGGGTTTACAAATCGAATGGACCTTACAATAATCACACATTTACTATTCCACCTTTCATCACGTGACATTACTAGCTTAGTGACATATGATTTAGGCTGAATCATCACCTATTCTATCATCTTGTAGTGGCATACACCTTGAGTTACATCAACAATACCTATTATTTATCTTATAGTGATATACGATTAAGAATAAATACTCACTCCAAGTTTCATGTCATAGTGGTATACACTTAGGCTATAAGGTCCACGAACATCTCTTTCACATATTGCATAACTTCACCACTACACATATACACATTAATTACAACACACTAGACATGATATACACACTACTCGACCATTTATTGATGATGCACTCTCGTTTACGGTTCATTCATGACTTCGAGGGAGAAAACAAAATGAACCTCACTACATACACTTCCATTCACTCAAGGGGCACGCGGATCCTATCATTCCATCATGCATTCCAATCCACCCATCCACAACATATTACATATATGGCTTCTTTTCTTCTTGCTTACGCTTTCTTGTTCATGATCCCTTTATTAAACATGCTATTTTTATTACTTGTATTTAATTTATCTATATCATCTACAAATGCGTGTTCACACCTTATTCTAGTTGTGATATTAGAAACATGACTCTTACATGTGGCATGGATGCTTGCCTTCTACCCTTTATACACTAGTCCCCAGGGGTATCCACACACTCATGTCTTCCCGGGTTCTATTATTTCATATTAGTACTTAGTACTTTATATTACTTTCTTATACACACTTTTGACATACTAGCTATCTTTTTAACATGTTAAGCGGTGCTTCATGTGTAGCATTTGTTATGTAGGGATATTGGTTTCCATATTTGTTTATTACATTGTCTGTTGTTTTTAGATAATGTTAAAAAATTGGTTTTGAGGGGACAAAAAACCCCGTGTATAAAAAGGAGAGAAAAATATGACATTGAAGACCAAATGGCGCTACCTCTACTAGTGGTTAAAAGAAACCCCTACAAAACAATAAAACAAGACTAATCTAGATTATCCTTGAGACCCATGCCCATGGGATATTAACTACATTTTAAGTGGGTTTACAAAATTTTACTTTTTACCTCTCACTACCCTTCAATCCCCTCCCTTATGGTCTATATTTTCATTATTTTAAGTGGGTTTACACATATACACATTAATTACAACACACTAGACATGATATACACACTACTCGACCATTTATTGATGATGCACTCTCGTTTACGGTTCATTCATGACTTCGAGGAGAAAACAAAATGAACCTCACTACATACACTTCCATTCACTCAAGGGGCACGCGGATCCTATCATTCCATCATGCATTCCAATCCACCCATCCACAACATATTACATATATGGCTTCTTTTCTTCTTGCTTACACTTTCTTGTTCATGATCCCTTTATTAAACATGCTATTTTTATTACTTGTATTTAATTTATCTATATCATCTACACATGCGTGTTCACACCTTATTCTAGTTGTGATATTAGAAACATGACTCTTACATGTGGCATGGATGCTTGCCTTCTACCCTTTATACACTAGTCCTGGGGTATCCACACACTCATGTCTTCCGGGTTCTATTATTTCATATTAGTACTTAGTACTTTATATTACTTTCTTATACACACTTTTGACATACTAGCTATCTTTTTAACATGTTAACTGGTGCTTCATGTGTAGCATTTGTTATGCAGGGATATTGGTTTCCATATTTGTTTATTACATTGTCTGTTGTTTTTAGATAATGTTAAAAAAATTGGTTTTGAGGGGACCAAAAAAACCCCGTGTATAAAAAGGAGAGAAAAATATGACATTGAAGACCAAATGGCGCTACCTCTACTAGTGGCTAAAAGAAACCCCCTACAAAACAATAAAACAAGACTAATCTAGATTATCCCTGAGACCCATGCCCATGGGATATTAACTACATTTTAAGTGGGTTTACAAAATTTTACTTTTTACCTCTCACTACCCTCCAATCCCCTCCCCTATTCAGGTCTATATTTTCATTATTGTGGATTGGTATCACAATTTCAAGAGTTTCATTGTTGCAATAAGAATCCTTCTTCACATTGCTATTTTTAGTGCCCGATGCCAGAACCGAGAGGTGTGGAAAGCCTCCGAAACACTCGTAGAGTATCTTCTCTCGAAGCCCCCAGAAAGGGGGAAGAAAGGAGATCATCCATCTAGTGTAACTCATCTTCATCTCGGCCTTGAAGCCTCGAAGAAACATCTGAAGCATCTCCCACAACTAACATACTAGGATGGGAGTCTTTCCACCAAGAAGCCTTATTATTCTCTCTATGTTTCACAGTAGTACAACCTGAGGCTAAGTGATCCACAAAAAAGCATTTCCTGCATCTGAATGGTACACCTTCATAATCTAACTATTGAGTCCAAGTTATTTCCAAAATATTAAGTTCCATGGAGGTTAGTAGGTCAACCGAGGTGTCAATATCTACCAGGATATGAGCATAGTTCGTATGAGAGTACAACTCCATTTTAGTATCTACCAGGATACCATGATAAGAGCATAGGTAATGTTACATTGACACGTCATTTTTGCTATTGTTTGTGGGACTTTCCCTATGTTTGGTGTGTAAACTTGTCTATTGTTTGTGGCCATGATGGCCTTGCATATCTTCCGACATCATGAGTAATGTCCCATGTTTGCAACCCACTTTGTGTGGCTGACTTGTCTTCTTGTGTGTCTACATTACCTTTCTTCGTATCTTTTCCACTCTTTGCGTAGCTTATACACTATTTTCTACATGCATGTGTATTTACACTTGTATTTATCTACCCTTCTTGTTTGAGTATGCTTTGGTTTCTACAAAGTAATTTTCAACGTACATGCGGTTGGCCTTCTTTTGGGGCCGCATGTCTCCTATATGTGACATCACATGCGCCCCTAAAGGGGGCATATTTTGGGGTTTCTACATACTAACATAATGTATTTACATTAGTTCGATTAGTGCACTTTCCTCCCTTGGAATTGAGCATTACATACAATGAGTGGGTTTAGAGCAGGTCTACGAACCCCATACACAAATACTTTTACATGACATGGTGTCCTTAGAATTTTTACAGAGTATTTATAGGCCTAGAGGTTACAATGGGTGTTCCTCTCTACACTACTTCATCTAGTGGCATCGGATTGCCAAAAAACCTAGACAATACAAAGATCTATACACATATTTCTTCAAGTAGTTTCTTGGCTTAGAGGTTACAATGGGTGTTCCTCTCTACACTACTTTTTCTAGTGGCGTGGGATCACCCAAGAAACCTAGGAAGTACAGGATATCCTTCTACACTTTTTCTCAACATGGATCAGGTGCACATGCTCCATTTAATTTTACATTTATATTTTCTATTTATGGATTTTACATACTTTCATATACATGCATCTTTCACATAGTGTTTTTACACTTACAAACATACATATTTGACTACTTGATCATTTTCTCCTTGCAGGTACGCCTGTATGAGAAACAAATAGTCAAATTGGGGCAACAACAAGAAACAACAACAACAACAACATTTCGCGATAGCACACATGCTTTACTAACCATGCAGGTATACTACACATTGTGGAAACTACACACACGCGTTCCACCCTAGGTTCACTCTCATCACTTTTTCTTTGAAAATTTTTCATCTATAGTTTCCATGCTCCATATTTTTATCATTACATTCTTTGTCTAGTCCTTTGGCACATTTCTACTACACTTGTCATGGACATAAGATATGCATCTCTACCTACTTTATTTTATCGAGATTTCTACTCACTAACATAAAGTGGGGGGAAAATGTAGTCACAAAATCATGCACTTTAAAAATTTATTTATCCCGGTCTCATACTACTATTTAGAAGGTTCTTGAGTGAAGAAATTACTAATTAACCCCCATCCCTTTGGCCATCTTATTTATTTTATTTCATAATTTGTGACCTATTGCACCCACATGAACAACCATTTTCACACTTCCTACATGTAATTTTAGTCGTAACTTGGGTGTCATGGGCACTCGGTCCCACCCGGGGTCTCCCTAATCCTTCTATCTCTTTCCCCCCACTTTTTGGGCCTATTCCATCCATTATTAGTCCTTATATTTCTTGTGGTCTCCCTTTTCGGGGTTAATTATGAAATTACAAGAAGAGAACCCTTTAAATATAAAGTTATGAGACCATAATGAGGGACCTAACATCATACACTACTATCACTCTATCTATAGTTGCATCCATCTATTGCATTGACATCCACATAAATCTATCATAAAGGCACAATCTAGGACATCTGCATTAGACTTCATAGGGGAGGGATTCTACTATATTCTATGCACACATACTATTACATTTTCTACATTTAGCTATTACTCGTTATTTCACAAAGTGCGATTGGCCTTAAAAACACCTAGGGCACAACATGCACACACACACCAAAAATACATCTAGGTTTGAAATGTAGTGCAATACTCACTTTAGTAACCCCACTTTGTTGTGGCAGGTTGAGGTCATTCGACCCATTCATTTAGCATCCTTTTTTAGGGTTTTGATACTTCCTTTGTCTTGTTGCAAGTCATTTCTTGCTCTAGGAATATTTTGGAGCATTCGACGCGATACCGAATAATTGACATGACAAGAAGTCATAGTTTCATATCACCTTCTAACCCTACAAAGACTAACTTCAAAGCTTTTTTGTAGACCAAGGCACCAAAATTCCTTACCAAAGTGCTCGTAGGTTTCCTATTCCTATACTTAGGCGCCCCTGCATTTTTCAAGACTTCTACATATTCGCTCCTATTCCCAAAATTTATAGTCGGACCTACGACACTCTCTACGAGAGTCATCCGTTATTAGTGAGTTCTTTCCTTACCTCTTTCTTACATATTAGGGTTTGATTTTATTAGTTTACCTCATTTATTCCATTTACATGCTACCATAGTATATTTATTTACTACATTATATGTCCTCCTAGATTAGATTAACTAGTTCTTAGCTAACATAGATTTAGTTAATTTTTAGTTAATCACTAATGTAGGTGAGCTTGAAGATGATTTCCCTTGGCATGATAGGATTTATGAACTTTAATAGTATTCTTGTAATAGGAAACCTCGGTTTGCAAAGCATAATTAAAAGGAGATGTGTTTAGCTCTTGCGACATTCTAAAGAACTCATGATATGAGGTTTCATGCGCATGTTGCCTAAAAATGGAAGATTGTTTCCCATATATGTGGAGGAAGGTGGTGGCACATTTGATGACATCATTCTACCAAGTGATCCAGCTAGACCCATCAAAAGGTTAATTAACCAAATTCCATACTCGTTGTATGTGTGACACATTCTGAGCATGCTTAAGGTGAGTGGTGTTAAGGAAGAATTGGGAATTAAATGAATGATTTTTGTAGTAATAGACCACTTAATGCTAGAAAAATAGGAGAATGGTCTAAGAAAGCAAAACAATGTCAGTGAAAACAACACGATGACCTAGAATAGGGGAAAGATAGACAAAATCCCGATAGTCATGAGGAGCGGTCCAACCATTGAACAACACAATCTTTTCCTTATCTAAAATTAGACCAAATGAACAAGGAAGAAGGGGATTTCTGGAAAGAGGGAATATTGGGATCAACAAGTCGAGATTGTTCCTAAAATAAAATCAAGCCTCCCAATCACTGTAAACCACACATAGGAAGACTTTGTTGGTGCTCGAAGTAGTCTCTCCCCATTTGTGCCTTTGAAAATTTATTGATTTACGGCCTCTGTCATTTTCTCCTTCCCGTGTTGTGCTTGGTCAGTCTTTGTTGACATTTTAATTTTCTACTAGGTCAAAGATCATGTATGGATCCATATTTGTCTCCTCGTTTCTTTGTTCCTCTAAAAGAAGTCCGTATTTTGAGTCTCCCGTTCTCTGTCCTTTCGAAAACTCACGTTTTCCATTCTTTCCATTTTCCACAGTCAGGATTTGTCATCCTTGTCATTTTTTCCTAGATACTTGAAGAAAAATGAATTGATGTGTCCTGAGGAACATATTTGAGCCTTGTAACATTTCTAAACTCTCTATCCTTGAAGAAAATTTCATTTTCAGGCTTAAATGGTCATTTTACGTATTTTTACGGTTTGATGGGCATTTCTCCCAGTCAAATTTGCATCCTTGCATCAATAGGGAATGTGGCATCCTTTGGTTAGATGCAGCTTGGTGGGCACTTCAGAAATTCTATGAAAAAATTGACTTAAAAATGTGTTCACCTTTGGAGGAACAACGCTCATTTGAAGATCTACTTTTTGGTTTGGCTCTGGAGTAGCGCCGAGAGGACACGTGGAGGCTTGGCGAGATAGAGACACGTGGAGGCTTCTACTGGGTTTCCCATACTTAGTCTCTTTTCAAATTTTTTTGGGAAGTCCGGGACACGTGGAGGAGCGACACTCATTTGAAGATTTACTTTTTGGTTTGGCCTTGGAGCAGTGCCAGGAAGACACGTGGAGGTTTCCGCTGCTTTCCCTAAACTTAGACAAATTTTGTGTAGCTGGATGTAGTTTGGCGGGAAAGGGACACGTGGTGGGCCTGCGCTCGTTTAGGGTCTTAAAATTGGGCACCATTTTGAAGCTCCATGAGGACACTTGGAGGACTCCGCTCACTTTGCATTTTTGCTTAGACTTTTCAACGGCTAAGGGAGATTGCCTCAGATCTTGACACATGGTGCCTTCGCTGAGATTTAAGCCTTCAAACAATTTTTATGGGGCAAGACACATGGTGAGCCCATGCTCATTCAAGGTTTCAAATTTTAGGGACCGTCTCAAGGTGTGCCATCGTGACACGTGGCAATTTGAAAAGTCATAAGGGGTGGGGAAGCGGACCATCGAGGGAAACTTAAAATTTTTACCTCTTGCATACAAATGACTAAAATTATCAAAATGACCCGCGAGCCCGATGGAAAAGGGTCAAAGCTTGCTCAATCAATGACAGAGGTGCGGGCTTTCGAAGGAAAAGTGAGAAATTTTCCCTTTGAGGGAAAAGGAGTTAAAGGCATAAAAGGACCCGAGGTTCCGCTGGGACCCACATTAGAAACTTGAAGTGGAAGGGTGGAGCTACGGGGAAACTTGGAAAATTTTCCTTTTTCCAAAAGAGGGTCAAATGAGAATTTTTCCGCGTTTCCTTTGGGACCCACCTTATGATCTCGAAAATAATCAAGTTATTACTACGATCTTGGACCTTGTAGGCTTTAATTAATTGCTGACAATTTGCTTCTTTTAAGTAATCAATTTAAAATAATGCAAGACAATAATGACAATTGCCCTGATTGATTACGGAGTTGGCAATTACCTACATCTCCATGTTACGATCGAACCATTCCACTAGTCAAAACTTGTAAGTTACAATAGTACTTTCACAAGAAAACCTAATGGAAACTATTTAAACTTGCTTAGAAGAATATCCAGACCTTCGGATGACAAGGGTGAAAGATAGCACGTGACTTCCACTTTCTGGTGTATTTGGAGAGCTCAATGGCTCTAGCTCCACTATTCGAAAACCTCCGGTTCTCAATCGGCCTTCCAGACGCTAATACAACGCTCTATGGCTCTCCGGTCGATATTCCAAGCTTCACAATAATTTAGTGTGGCGCTATGGGCCGACTAGGTAGTATTAATAACTCCTAGCCACAAATATTCCATCTAATATTGCCTAAAATAATAGGCCAATAGACAATATTTGTTGACACATCTCACAAATAAGCTTAAAAAATAATAAGCTTCTCAGACTAATGTGTGTCCTTTACAATAGAATGGGTTCCCTATTTATACAATTTTAGGGCCCTTAAAAAATGTAATTACCATTTATCCTAAGGCTAAAAATATCATAGCCCGTAGCATAGTTGATGGGATAGGCTTATCTCCATTTTTGGCGGATTGCATTGTTAATGGGATAAACAATCCCAATTTGGCGCATTTGCATATGAAATGGGATTAACATCCCCATGTTAGTGGCTAAAGGTGAAGTGGGGCGGTTTGCATATTGAAGTGGGTGTAATATCCCACATTTGGTGGCATTTTTATTTGGGTAAGGTTTAATAACCCTTATCCCCTCCATTCTTCACGTGGATAATACCACGCATGGCTTTAAGCCCCAACAACCGCTTCATCACCTCCCTTCCATGTGGACACTTCCACCGCTTACCACTACGTGGTCATATCTTAAGCATTGGGTTTGGTAGTTTAATACTAATGTATGAACATTAATATACCGGTTGACATATACATATGCGTGGCATAGGAAATTGGTATGTAGTGGACTTACCAAGTAAATATAAATTCGACCCATACCATGGGGTATAGAAAATAATTAACTTAGTCATCATGTAGTCCACTTTTCGTCTCCCGATAGGCAAATCGATTGTATTCAATTCATGGTGGAAAGCCACGTGGTGGCTTGTGGACCCACCACGTCGGCGATAATACCATAGTCCACATGGCGGCGGGCTCCCCTCCGTAATAAAAGTTGAGCCTCTTGTTCCGATGTGCCATTCCATTTTACAATTGTCAATGACTGGTAGTTAAAACCCCTCCAATTTTTCCAACGCCTTTTTGCCACGTGTCGTAGTGCGATTGGTCCAATATTGACCAGTTGACTAGAGTTGACTTTCCTGTTGACTGAACTTTGACCGGACATAACTAGAGCTCCCGATGTCCGTTTGCCACGTTCTCATAGTCATTGGAAATATCTCGAGATGATCTTCTATACTGATACCATTTAGGGATGTTTAGGGAACTTTAAAAATAATCCCCTAATCACCTTGAGACACGTGTAGGCCCATTTTTTGAAGCGAGAGTGTGGAGCAAAATGTAAAATTTTTACATTTTTTCAAAGGGTCGAAAAAATCAAAAAGAAGCCCCTGAGCCGTTTTTGAATCTTCCATGTGGACGGCCCACATTCAAATCAAAGATCAATGGCAATTGTGTGTCTAAATCTAATTTTCCCCCATTTTTACTGTAAAGCTCCTGGAAGTGTGAGTCTTCATGATTTCTTGTTATTTTCTACACACCAAACAGAGAGGTGAGTTAATTTTGATATCTAGAGTTTGGTGGGAGAGATCTGGAGACGTCTTTCACCATTAAAATGGTTTGACTATCGGGCTCGATCTAGTTTTTTTTTTCTTCTCTCGAGCACACAATGAGACAGATTTGTGATTAGGTGCAGAAGTGGTTGGCGAAAGGATGGAAGCATGATTTTCAATAAGAAGGAGTTGAATGCGGGAGATACTTAAAGATATTTTCCCCTGAGCACTGATGACTTTTTGCAGATCTAATTCTAGGAATTGTGATCGTGATCATGGCTGAGCATTGGTAACACTCAATGTCTAGATTTTTGGGGAAAAGGGTCTGTTATAAATGCTATAAATGGCAAAAATTATCATGAAAAGGGTTGGGAGTTTTTGGAGAGGTCAAGGACTGATTTTTCTAGCAGAAAAAGCTTGATAGAGCCCATCCTTTTTTGAGAAGCCATCTAAGAAGCCTATATATCTCTCTTTGTGTCAAATTTAATTGTGTCAAGGTGGTTGCAAGTGTACAACCATTGAAAAGCTTTGAGATTGTTCTAGAAACTTTCCCTTGCTGATAAATTTGATCAAACTTGAGTTATTATGTGTTAATATTGAGTAAAGTGTATTTATTTCATCTCTAAATGCATGTGAGTAGTTTTTCTTGTTTCTGTTGCAATCTTGTAAAAAAATCTAGTCCAATCACACAGTTTCAATCCTTGTGATAGTTTAGTGGCATCTACAATTTCATTTCTCAGAAGAGCCTTCATCTGGGAGTGAGATAAACGGTTTAAAATCACTTTTCTTTCATTTTGTTGATAGAGATTATCTGTAAGCCTCTGGGTGTACCTCAAGCATGATTTGGTTTGAATCTTGGTGCTTTATTGGGTTCTCTGACTCGATCCTTCGTGATAAAATCCCATAGGTTGTATGAAAGAGTGCTAATTTGGGCCTCCATTGAAGCACATATTCTAGTTGAAGAAATATTTTAACTCTTTTTGGCATTTTGTTGGTTGAATCTTTCCATTTTACATAAGCTCTCAAGGATTTGGTGAGTCAAGTTCATCCTATCTCCCCTCCCACCAAAAATATTTTAAAAAAAACAACTAATCCTACCCATACTACCCCTGTTTTTCTCTATATACCCACATAAGACCAAAATCCATTTGCTAAAGTATGCAGAACAGATCAGGATTCCAAATGTCTTTAGTAACCTTAGCCTTGTGTTGAAAATATCTCCATAATCTGGAAGTGAAAACTCGTGAGAGTCAGATTTGGTATGTTGATCATATTTTCCCAAGTTCTTCTTTATAAAATTTGTGCAAAAGAAAGGTATCTTGTATCTCCTTCAAATAACAGAGGTTACAAAATAGGTTCTCTTACCTTGGTTGAAAGGCACAACCTAAAATAGTTAGGACAAGATCACATCCTTTTAAGGTGCTATCCATCTCTCCACAAACCCAAGTAACAAAGGGACAGTTAGATTTCCTCCCGGCTACAAAATGACATACATTCATGATCTATCTACCTCTAAGCTCCCCGTTGAATCTGTGTTGTTTCTTGGCTTGAAAAGGAGAACAAATTTAGATACCTACAGAATCTATTGTTTATCTTTAGGGATTTAACCATGTTAAGGTCACTATAAATGATGGAGAGGGCCTCGGTAAGGAATCAAAATGCCAATGCCAAAAAGTGTCGATTTCCCACATAATTCAAAGAGTAGATGTTGTCTAACCCAAAAATACGCTCGTCAAAATAAAAAAGGAACCACATCACTCGATCCATGGGGTGTGAGCCAGAGGAAATCACATGCCAAGAAATTTTAGGAGAAATCGGGTGGTCATGAATCCACCACACCCAAGATCATGATTAGATGTATGAAAAATGGCATGGGGCTAGATAGTATGAGCTATGACATGTATCAAAAATCTAGTCAGCTTGACTTCTTATAAACAAAAAAATTTCATGTGATGAAAATGAAGACAAGCGCCCCGACTAGATATCATTGGGTCGATTTAGTAAGCCCACGTATACTCCAAGAGTACACAATCATTGAGAAGGGTTTAGGTACATGTTCCTTTAATCGTCCATTTCAAAAATGGAAAAAAACTTCTTATGCGAAGAAGAAATCTAGGTAAGAACATGAGCTAAATCTCATAATTTCCAAGGGTAGAGTTTAACTTGCAAATACTCACCATCCTCTTAGGAGAAGTGATATAAGAGTGGGATAACCGAGTCTTTCATGAATGATACGAGTTAACCAAAAAAGGAGACCTAGGTAAGGCCAATAAAACCATGGATGAAAGCCACAAAAGAAACAAGGGAAACAATTGAGACAACCAAAGGTGTGTGGGAAAAATGAGGTTCAAGTTTGAAGAGCTCAACTTATTTGACATGAGCCATGGAAGCAAAAGAACAAAATTGTTAACAACAGAAACTAAGTGGAAGTCGGGGTTTATGAGGACCCCATGCAAAGCACTATTATTCTTAGTGACAATGGTCCAACCATTATAACTTGAAGTGGCTTTAGGGCTTGTTAGAGGTTTATCAAGGAGATTAGGATGAGAGTCACCATAAGAGGAAACTCAAAAATCATGTGCTCATCAATTGAAAATGAAAATAAGTATTTTTCAAGTTAATGTAAAACACCCTTTGGGAGAAACGGGTGTCCCCAATCTGAATATCGATGGTTTCTTTTAAATATTTTGAAAAATATATTTCAACGAAAACATGACGTTGAGGACGAACATGAAATTTTTGGGTTACTCATTGAAATGACCCTTCATAAGGGTTTGAATAAATCCCCAATAAAACCCCAAAGGGGTAAAGGAAGTCCTAGAAATTCAATCCAAATAAGGACTTTGAGCTTGGCTTGCTTAGAAACCTGAAAGTCCCGAGTCCAGTGTGAAAAAACAACCAAGGAGTTGTGAATGAACCAAGGACCATGGTTAACAATGGCCTTACAAGTGTTAGGGTTAGTAAAATGTCACATAAAAAAACCTTTTTGAGGTTTAGAACTCCTTTGAATTTAGTCCCTTGACTCTACCAGTGGTTGTGAACCCATTGTTTCAAAATGCTTTCAGGGGGGACTCAACCAAAAAAATACCTAACTAGGGTATAGTTTTCAAACCAATTGCATGCATTATCAAAAGTAGGAAAATAAAGAACAACATCGGGTAAAGGATTATCACACTTATTACCTCGTCAAAAAACTTCAAGACAAACTTTCGTGTTTTCTTTCGAGTCATTATTATTAGTCACTCCATCGGTGAGCCCTACATCCATATATGAAGGAGTTTAATTGAAGGCCATTAAAAGGGGGTTTGCTGCTTTACCCAAATGGCAGAGTAAAATACCCACACACTAGAATTAATGTGTAAAAATATTGCTTGAAAACCCAAAGGGACATCAATTTGATGACTGTCACGAATGATGGTGAGCATGGACAGACAGATAGGTAATACCTAAACCCTAGAAGAGAAAACCTCAAGAACCTAAAATTTGAATTCTTCTTTCTCTATTTTTCTAAAACTTGTAATGCGTAGAAAATCTCACTGGAAAAAGAACGGAAATATAACGGAATTTGTTTCCTTTGATTTTGAATACAAGAATGTTACTTCAATAAACTAAGAATAATAATTTTAGTACACTTCTAATGAACTTATCTTTTACATTTTCTCCATGGTTCAAAAAAGGAAGAAACATTCTTAAACAATACTATAAGATAATGGAGAGAAAACAATTTAAGTCTCCTATACAATACAAAGGAGAAACAACTCCAAAACCCCTAGTTTACAAGATTACAACCTTCCTCTCAAGAGAGAGTGTTACATAACCATAATATCCACTTATCAATAAAAATCAATAAATAAAATGCAAGTATAACAAGCCTCCCAAATAAGGGAACAACATGCCCAAATTTTTGAGTAACTTTCCAACTAGACAACCCTCCAAAGAAGTCCACAAATAGCTCCAATCTTCACATTCATCATGCTCCAAGCACCAAAAAAATAAAGGCCTAATATGCCTCCCAACCTACATGCATCATCACATGCCTTCTTCCCAAAGGAAGAGCATGCTAGCCTCCCCCAAGCCCATGGGAAAGAGGTGTAGAATGATAGAAAAGATGCCAAGGGAAAAGATGGTTTCTAATTACTAAAGCAAGGATAGCCAAGAGAAAACAAAAGGAAACTTAACTAAAATCAAAAACACCAAAAACACCAAGAATAAAATGGGAAAGAGAAGAGGTGAAAAGGTTCACTTAATGCAAAAACATATGAAAACATTAGTGTCTAAGTTTCCACCAAGAGTATATCCAAAATCATCAACAATTCCAAAATCCTTATACCTCCTTTGTCTCCTCCTTTCCAAGGCTTTTCAAGCCTTGCAAGCTTCCTTGACAAGGATAGGAGGGGATTCCCAAACCAAATGGGAATCCCTCCTACTTCCACCAAGGAAGGGAGTGATAAGAAAACATCCATGGATTCCCCAAGAATCCATGAAGATGAGAGACCCCTCCCATTCCCAATTCCCACTCCAAATCCACATCCAAATGGAGTGGAGGATTAATGAAATTTACAACACAAAGCAAGAACTCAAAACACACAATAATCCCGAAACCAACCAAAAATCAAACCATAGCAATTCATACATTACACACATATAAAAACAAGTTATTCAAATCAAAATACAAAGAGGTGTGAGACCTACCTCACACTCCAAGCTCAAATCCACAAGCTCCTAGCTCTTTGTCTCCTCAAGCTCCCAAAGCTCCCCACCAAAGTTCTCCACCAAAAATCCCCCAAACATAAAAATTCCAAAAAGAAATAGGAAAACTATCCCCACAAACCCATGGGAGGGTGACATGTGTCACCCCTCTAACTAAGAAAATCCTCCATGTCACCCAGTCACTTTCCATGTCTCCCAAAACAATAAATTCAAGAGGGGACAAAATCCCACTTATCCCCCAAAGCCCACATAAAATCCCAAAGCCAACCATGTGAAACAAAGAAAAGAGATTGAGATAGTGACTTGTGAGAGGGTGGAGTGAGGAAGAGGATTTTTGGGTTCACAAAAGCTTCCCCACCCATAGGTTAGGTCCCATGGACCATTTTAAGGTAAATGAGACCTTTACCTTTTAAAACAAGCCTTCAAAAATGCCCTTAAAGGTTAAATTAGGATTTGGGGTTGAATGAGAGAATCAAGGTGAGGAATGGTCCCCAAAAATTTCTTAGCAACTCCCAAGACATCCCTAAACAAGTTCAAGACACTAAAACACCCCATAACACAAATCATCCCAAATGACCATATTAGCACAAGGAAAACCAAATTAGGTGAGCAATGAAGTAAATTAAGTTTTACCATGGTGCTCAAGGTTAGGAAATATAAAAATAAATAAATCAAATCACATGCAAGAGTCAACCAAATTTCCTAATTACAAACAATGGCCAAAATGAAACAAGGTGAGATAAAAGGGTTTGGTATGACAATTTAGGAATATTTTGTAGTGCTACAACTGAGTCCCACGTTTGCCAAGTGGCGTTACTTACAAATCCTGCACACTTAAGGAAAACCTCAAATCTTCTCGACATGATAAAATATCCATATAAATCAAAATGAAATACGACTATACAATATTAGCTAAATAAAATTTCACAACATCTATTCTACCAATGATACATATAAGCATGATCCAATATCCACAATATATAACTCAAAATTACAATCATTAGTGAATACCATATAACAACATAATCCATAAAATCTAAAACATCATAATATCATCATCTCTAATAAGAATGAAATAACCAATGTCATGAATATCATATAGTGTCTCAAAAGTGTCCTATCAAATATGATGTCATAGACCATAGGATAATAATCATAGAAAATGCAAATAAAAATATACCAAAATCAAATAACAAAGTCTCATATGTAATAATCAAATTACTCAAATGAGTCAACAATCTCTAGAAAAATATAGAAATCTAGTGGGCACTACACCCATTAGGAATATTCAAGTCATTAATGGGCATTTCATTGATGAATTCTTCCTTAGCATTTCTAATAATGAATCTTATTTCTATGATCCCGTAACACATCTTACATATCTACCCTAAATTAGCATTAGAGGGAGTTATAATAATGATTGATATATTAAATGTATAAATGTGAAATCATATTAATAAATAAAATTTTCAACATTCAAATCTGATACTACATGAAAAATGTTACTAAAAAGTTGCATTCAATCAAGGCACATGCTAAAATACAACTAAACAAAATAATATGAGTGTACTTAATTTTTTTGTTGCTTTTTCTCGCTGATTTGAATATTGATTTTTTTAAATAGGTTATAACAGGGATAAATGTGCTTCATCTTTAAATTTAAGCTATGGATCCCCATTGGACACTAGCATCACATCTAGGGACTAGTTTTTGGAACTTATTTGCAGTTCTTTTCAATATGGGTCACTTTTTCTTTACTTTTTCTACTTCTTTAACTTTTTCTTCTTCAAATATCCTTCTTCATGAACCTATAATGATCACAACCATTGTTTTTTATTATAGCACTCAAATAAACATTAAATAAGAAAATGCAAGTGTATGGCAGAGTTGTACAACCCTTGGTGGCTAACCCCCTTGCTGATTCTAACCAAGCATTGCACTACATTTTCTTAATGAGGGGCTAAAATTCCATGTAATTATATTGTTCATGTAAAAACAAATGAAAACATGTAGTGTGTCCCCTATGTTTTCCCCGATGTCCCAACACTAATTATAGTGGGATAAAATAGGTATAATTCAAAATTTACCCTCATGAGTGTAAAAGTAGAATGTAAAAATAGAATTCTTGTAGATAGATATTAATAGAGTAAAACCCCTTGAAGTTCCCTTTGGTGTGTAGGTACTTGATAGTTCCTTATTTGAATTTGTGGTATTCTCTTAGCCTTTTTTAGAGTGCTTCAAACTTGCATAAAGGATTATCCTAATTTAATCATTGGATTAGTCTTAATAAGTATTTTCAAAAGGTGATCTTGAGAATGCCACACGATTAAATGAGTGCATGTTACTTGCTTTTGTACCTCTATACATGATAAAATTTCACATTAAGGTCTATAGTAATAATCTCATACTTTGGAATTTCAAATGTTTTGTAGATGGAATAAGGTCTAGAGTAATTTTTTAATTCTCAAATATCGTGAGTTGTGTAGATGGGAGTGGGTCTATATTTAGGTCCTTGCAATTGAATATTAAATGTTGTGTAGATGTGTAACGCTTGCTAAAACGACCACTCGAGACCCAAGAACAACCTAGGTTTAGATAGAAAAAAATTAGGGAATAAATTTTTTTGAAAGGTGAGTCCTCGAACAGGCTTTGAAAACTACAGTTGCCACAACAAAGATTCAAAGTCAATTATAATTTAATAAAATAATTTTCCCATTGTAACAACCATTAGATCCACATTACAAAATTAACGAGTATAATTAATCCAAATATAGTTAAATTTCTCTTAGGTGTTAATTTAATAGATAATTAAATTAACACTATGTTAAATGTTCCTTAATTAATTTTAGAGGGTCAAAGGGGCCCAAGCAATTAAATGCCCAAGGTTTTTAATTTCACTAGGTCAAAACAATAACCAGGGTTCTTATTTATATGGGATAGAAAACATTCTCTTATCCCTTAACGTGACCCCTTAAAAAGGTCAACCCAAGCTTTAGAAATAAACATTTAAGTTAGAAAGGGGTAAATTCCCACTTACCCACTCTCAGGCTCATCTTGAACTTCAACCTGATTTTTCACGCATTTAACGCACTTAACTTTTCCTGAAAAATACCATTAGATAGGAAATTTCTTCCCCTTTCCAATGATATAAAGAAGTCCTCCTAACTCCTCATATTTCTTAAGTTACAAGCTGATGGGCCTGGGGAGGAAAATTTTCCCAAAAGCGGGCCTGTGGGCTTGGGGAAGAAATTTTTCCCAAAGGCGGGCCTGTGGGCCTAGGAAGAAACTTAGCACTTTGCCCTTTTTGGGAAAAATTGCAATTTACAACCGCGTGCCCACGAGTGCGGAAGGGCTTCGTGCCCCAAGAAGAAATTTTTAAGCTTGAGGTCTCTAAGGACACGTGTCCAAAAATCAAGTCTAGGTGGAAAGGTAGGTCATGGGGCAAATTTGGATTTCTAGCTTTTGAGGAAAAAGGTGACAAGGTTCAAAAACACCTGCGCCTCCGACGATGCTCGAAGATGCCATGTGACAGACAATCATTGGCTGCGGGGTGGTAGGGAAACTAGGAATTTTTTTCCAAATTCAAAAATAAAAACAAAAAAAAGAAAGTTGAAGGGTGGGCCTACGAACCTGCGGAGGTGATCTTCCAAAGCGAAAGGCGAGATTGCAGATCCGTAGAGGAATTTTTGACCAAGTTAATTTTTCAAACTTAGAATTCATTTTTTTACCGAAGAGAGAAAAGTTCGGGCCAGTGGAGCGGCAGGGAATTGCATGTCTTTTTCCTTTTTCGAAAAAGAGAAAAAAGTATATTTCGGCCCCACGGGTCCGCTTAGCAAAATTTTCCTTTTTGATAGTTAGTTTTTTTAACCCGAAATGAAGTAAAAACTTCAAAAGACCATAACTTTTGATTGGGAACTCAGTTTTTGTCAAATCGAGACTTTTGGAAAGGTCCCGACCTCCTCTTTGCATGGGAAGCATAAGATTTTAATTTTGACAAACTTAGGTGGGTCAATTTTAAGAAAACGTCTTTCCTGACATTAACATGTGAATTAAACTTTTTCAACTACCAGAATTGATTTGATCCACCATTCTTTCTTCTTCAACATGCCAAAAAGACATGGAGAGTTACACTTGAAAGATTTCAAATGGATTGCAAGGATAAAATATTAATGGTTTAGATTCAATACAAATTTCCTTCTCTTTTCGTGAAATTGTACTATTTTGCCTCTTGTCCGATTAAAGATGAATTGTGTAAATTGCAAGGGCAATACAAACTATTTTGGAATGTGTTTTGATCATCCTTAGTTCATTCCAATATAAATTTACAATGTTCAACTTTCCTTCAATCAATATGTGAAAAGCAAGAATGTAATTCTATTTTCAAAACGTTCCCTTCAAATAATACATAGAGGAATGTAATAATTATAACACAAGCATTTCTAGCCTTCAACAGAGAGTTTACAATATACATACAACAACAAGTTTTAAACAAGAGTAACACCATTTGATGAAAGGTGATTCAACATTCAATTAAATGAAATAATTCCTTTTACACTTCTTTTCTGCTTGCCAAAATATGCCAAATAACTCTTTCTCATTCCTTTTTCACATACAAATACAACTTTCAGCATATACATCTCTCACATTCAAATGTAGGTTCCATTTCCCAAATAGAGAAAATTTCCACCACAAATATTATTACAATGCCATCCACTTGAAGTGGGAAAATTTCACAATAAGGAACCCAAGGAGAAATTGCAAAAATTGTCTTCATCCTCAGCTCTAGAACAACAACAAGAAGATCCACCATATATATTTTGACCACAACAAAAAAGGAGGAGAGGAAACACTCTCCACCCAACCAATAATTTCAATGAAGAGGAGAAGCCATCCTCCTCATTGGCCCCGAGCCCCAACCACAAAGCAATAAGAGATGTATTTCAACTCATGGCAACAAATAGGCTTCCACAACACAAAAACAATTTTCACATATAAAACACAATCCAAATACATACTGCAGTTTGCAACCACATGAAGAACAACAAATAATACTCAGGATTCATCATGCACAAGCCAAAGGAGCAAGACCTATGGGGAAGTTTCTTATACCTTAAAATAAACCATGATATATATATATATATATATATATATATATATATATATATAATTTCAAAACCCCTACATGCCCTTATGCCTCCCCCAAGTACCCCTTATACCTCCCATTCTCTTATTCCTCCCCACACTCTTATGGCACCCCATAACGAGTAAAGAAATGCAAGCTATTTATTTTACAAGGTGGAACCCAATCCCAAACTCCCTCCACAATAACACTTATACCTCCCCAAAACTCTTATGCCTCCCATAAGAGATCCCCATAGTCTTCTCCTACACCATACCTAGGCAATCTACCCAACCAGCCAACAACATACCAAAATATTCAAAGCATTCACATATGCATAAATAAAGAAGAAGAACATTTTAAAGAGCCAAGATCCTACCTCTCCATGGTAGAGTTTGCTCCAAAAGTTCAACAACAAGATTTTTCCAATCCAAACAGTCCAAAAGCTCCAGCAATCCACAAGCATTCAACAAAAATCTCTAACTCTCTCCAAAATTACAAGAGCTCAAAACCAAAAGAAGTAACCAAACTGAAATCACCAAAAATGAAGTAACCCCAAAACAAGCCAAGGAATTCGAATAAATAGAAGAGGGAGAGAGGAGGATGAGGTGGATCCATGTAGGATGCCACATCACACATCCTCAACTCCACCTCACAAGTCAACTTCAAACTCCAAGGCACAATTAAAAAGGTGGGTGAATAAATGACCTTTTACTTACACACACAATCCAAGTCCACACCCCAAGGACCAAAATTAATTACATGTAAGAAGGTGCAATAAAAACTTACAACTTGTCTTCCCAAAATACATAAAAAGGGCTAATTTTGACTCCCCAACCCATAGGTAGGGTTGGTATACAAATTTAAGAGGTGTGGGACAAGTTTAACTTGTCCCACAAGCCTCCAAAATCAGCCCCTAAGGACAGATCCGAATTTCAAAAGGAAGGTGGAGTGTTTCACACTCAAAATTACTTACACATTACTTACAACACCTAGTCCAAGAGCCATCAACTCTAATAAATGCATTATTTTGACCCAATTTAATAAATTTAACAACATGATTACTCACAAATCTAGACACAAATTAACTAAATAATAAAGGGGAAATACATCACTAAAATCACATACTAAACTTAAACAAAGGAACTAAATAAAATAATACACATAACCCCTTGGTCACATTTAAAGGTGATTCCCCCATGGAAACCCCTAACAACAAGTGCAAACAAACACACATAACAAAAACACGTTGCCATGGTGACCCTTGTTGAATTCACCTAGAATTTCAATGTGGTTGGTCTCCAATCCTCGATGTTTGTTGTGACATGTTTACCTACAAAACACAAATACCTCATTCGGCCTCGTGGCCGCATCAAACTATCCAAAATAAATCTAAAATCATCTGTATATGAATCAAAACATCATCTAGGCAAGTAGAAATATCATTTACAATTTCCTCAATAACCATATGATCATAAGATTAGTTCAATTTTCTAGGTCTACTCAATATGATGAAATATCACATGTCCAAAAACACACACACACATATATATATATATATATATATAAACCATGTCAATCAACATATCATCATCAGTATAAAATGTTTCTAATAATCCACATGCATCATATATGAATTGAAATCAACAATAGTCCATTATATATAACATCTAACATCATGCTAAATCAAAAGCTACAATAATATCCGTAAATATAGTCAACAGTATCATAATCAATAACAAAATGTGTCGAATGGAATTGGGCATTACAAGATGAATGAGTGTATATAGTAATGTCCCTATGCTCAAATAATGGATGTTGTGTAGATGGAGGATGATGTTAAATCTTAGAGGATTCATGCATAGCCTCAACCTCAAGATTGAGGAGAGATGCTTTATAATAGTTTCGTCATACTTGGTCATTACCTCACAATGATGTTCCAATGATGAATAATTAGGGTGGAGGGCCTCAAATATTATGTATGATAACAAACACCTACATAACAAATTCCATATTCCGTTTTAGTGGGTCAATATGGGAGATGCTTTATACGTATTTAAACCATATTACATAATTGTGAATACTTTTGTTTCTATTTTGTTGGTTTTCAAGAATAGGATTAAAGTAATTGTTGTAATTTGAACTAGTGCGGAAAGTAAGAGAAGAATTATTTTTTATCTTAGGGAATCAATCAATAGAATCATGATGTAAGGAAAATATTCATTCGACTAAAATTTTGTGAAAGTATTTAAGTAAAATACTTGGGCTATCACTATATTTATGAAACGAGTTTACAAAATATGCTAGATGTATGCTTGAATCTCTTGTGGGATGGATCAAGAGTAAAGAGGAAATAAAAATAATGAATAAGGTGTATATATATGACCGCATCGATGAAAATGGTGATTATAGATATAGTCATTCCATCATGTTAAGAGGGGTGTTAATACATTCTTAATAAGATTATCTAGGTTATTCTAACCTAGTAAAATATATTATCTCGACATGTCGATTTTATGTAACTAGGTCATCATGTTCTAATATCGCCCCTCTTATCTTTACGAATAAATTTCCCAATACAAATTCAATAAAGTGGAATAAGGGTTTAGGGTTATAGAGAGGAACCAAATTATATTAGAAAATTGTCCGACAAAGTGCTTATAATGTGTACAAAAGTAGATCAAGGTATTGTCATGTTGCTTAATAAAATATCTTGACCTAGGTTTTAGTCAATGCACCACAAGTTCATGGGCATTAGGACACGTTCATAGTTGATCCTTCCTCATAGGATTAAAAACATGTCCTCTCGGAGAGATAAAATCAATTTGAATGCTTTGGTATTTGGTTTGTCTATATCTTGGAGATCTAATTTATAGGTTGTTTTTACTGTGAGACAACTATGTTTTGATTTGGATATAGGTTCTCATTGCTAACAACACTATCCCTTGTGCTTGATACCTAAAAAGGTGTTAGTAATGACTCGGATGGACTCCTTTACCATAAACCTATTAGTATCATGAGCAACGCACTACATACCACCACTCCAAAGACAAATCAAGTCAAATGGAGTCATCCCAATGCTATGATGAAATTTATACAATATAGTTCATACAAAATAGATGGATCCCTTTATTTGGACCTCAAACTTGGAAACACATTTAATACATCATATTTTTCTTACGCTTCTTAACCTTCAACTTAGAGTGATAGAGGTTAACAAGTTTGTGGAAGAATTTATACTCTTGACCTAGGAACCTATCCAAGGCGTGAAATAAATTAGTTCTAAGAGGATTCCAGGATATCTTATTAGATGTTTTGTTGCATGTGTAGTGATTTTAGAGTAGTTGAGTTATAAAATAATTTATGTTTAATGGATTACTTGGTGCATAATGGAGCAAGAAAGTACATTCAATTGGTCATATATGACCAATTGAATGTACTCTCTTCCTCTATTTTGTACCGAATAGTCTATTAGACATAAGTTGGTCACACACTCACACACACACACACACACACACACACACACACACACACACACACACACACACATGCGCGATAAATTTTAAAATGAATACCAAATGCCATATAACCAAATGTTCACATCAAATTAAGCAAGAATTAATTGTAAATAATTAAAATCTGTTCACTAACTTATTAAATCATACTTCTCAAAATTAATTAAGAATTAATTTTAAATATCCTAATACCAATCACAACCTCTCTAAATCATATTTCTTACAACTAACCAATAATTAATTAATTTTAAATAACCAAAAGCCCTTCGCAACCTTTCTAAATATATTTTATATGTGATTGATAGAACATATTTGAAAAGGTGAATTACTATAATTCTTATTGATCTTTTAATTTGTAGACTGTTTTGTGTTTTGGTTTTGGAAATAACCATGCCCTTGTTCATCACTTAAATGATTGGCATCGTAAGCATCGTGATTCGTGATTTTATTTTTTATCACATCGGTGGAAGGGAAGTCAAATGTGATGAAGGACAAGGGCGATATTATTGATTGAAACAAACACAATGAAAAATAAAAAATGTGCGTTAAGTTGATGCTGATCATGGCATAACCCGTCCTGAAAATCCGGAGGAGAATGCTTCTAAATTGTATCAACCCTGTCAACACATTTCAGCGCTTTTCCTTGTATGCAATTTAATTTCTTTGCCAGTTTCATATTTCCATGTGTTTTATGATTTATTAGAGTTTATTAATTTTGAGCACAATTTACTCTGGTGTATTTCCTTTTTTGGGCACACCATTATATAGTTTACAGTACAGTTTTGATTCTCAAAATTAAGTATCTGGGAGCCTCAGTACAACTTAATCCCTGGTGAGTTCATTGAAAGCCTAACAACATCACCAATAAATCAAGGACTCATACATCATAACAACATGGAGCTAAGTGCACAGGTGGCTGCCTCACCATTGAGAGTAGGGCAAAATGAAAATTGTGTAAAAACTAAGGACGTGCCTGGGAAACAAAAATCTGCAACCATGGGTGGATGGAAAATTATGCCATTTATCATAGGTAAGAGACCAGATTTTCCTTTCTTGCGGTTTCTAGTTTACAAATCAAGATTTTTATTTGTAATAAATACAAGATGACGTTATAATCTGGCAGGAAATGAGACTTGTGCAAATCTGGCAGTGGCAAGTTTATCTGTAAATTTGGTGGTGTTCTTGACCAGCGAATATAACATGGATCGGCTCAGAGCTGCAAAATTTTCTACCATATGGAGTGGAATCAACTCTTTATCACCCATAGTGGGTGCTTTTATTGCAGATTCATATCTGGGAAGGTTTTGGGCCATTGTCCTTTCCTCTATTGCATATATACTGGTAAGTAAACTGCTATCACCAGTCCAATAAATTGCTTTCATTTTTCTACAAGAAAAACATAGGGGTAGGCATCATGGCCTTATAAATTTGGTTGATGCAGGCATTGAGTCTTCTCACACTCATATCTCTTATTCTACATGTATTAAGGGAATCAAGGGGTGGACTTGGATTACTGTGTATCTTTTTGGGATTGATGGTTTTGGGATCAAGTGGTATGAAGTCATCTGCTTTACCCTTTGGTGCAGAGCAATTGATAGCGAGGACGATGAAGGAAGGAGACAGCAGCAGAGCTTCTTCAATTGGTATTATTGTGTGGGTACCCTGTCTGTCATGATGGGCTTGACTTTCCTTGTCTATCTACAAAGTAGTGTCAGCTGGAAATTGGGTTTTGGTGTGGCAACTCTCCTGGTGATTATCTCCACAGGCTTATTCCTATTAGGAACAAACCATTATGTTAAAGTCTGTCCAGAGGGAAGTGCCTTGACAGAATATGCTCAAGTGATTGTTGCAGCCCTTAGAAAGAGAAGTCTTACGATGCCTTGTGATCCAAGAGACTTTTATGACACTAGGTTGGACAAAGGAGGAGTTCCAAAACTCTGTTTGACAGACAAGATCAAGTATGAACTTTATTTTGCTCTTTATGTTTTTAAAGCTACATAGATAAAAACCAAAAAAATCCCATATTTTGAAGTAAAAGAATCTGTAAAAATAACACATCGTGGTGGAGGTTTCTCGATAATTAAACTATGTGATATTTTTATTTCTGCTGATATATCAAACTTGTTATAAGGGTTATAGGTTATGAGTAGAATAACACATGATGGTGGAGGTTTTTCGATACATCATGCTGTGATTTTTTTGCTTCTAAGAATATACTAGACTTATTATCACTGAGGAACCAATACTAAACTTATTATTCTCCAATAAATAGTTTTCTTAGGATATACTGAACTCATTATCAAGGAAGAAGCCTAAACCAAACTATTGTTCCTGTTTGTCTGAGTAGAGTCATGATGGTGGAGATTTCCGGATAAAAATGACACTGAACACATTATTATTACTTTTGAGGATATACTAGACTTATTATCAATGAGGAAGCCGATATTAGGTTCATCATTTCCCAATAAATAGTTTTGTGGTGACAAAAACTAAAAATGTCACAAGCAGCTGTATCTAGACGCTAAGCCCAAATAACCAATACATCCAAGTATAAAACAACATATTCCTATTAACTTTCATCCAAGTATCCAAGTATAAGACCAAAAAGTGCGAAATATACAAAATGTTTAACAAAAAGATGGTGTTTTTCTTATCCAAGAACCTCCATCACTAGAAAACCAACGTCAAAACTCATAATACATGATAATCCTTATCATATATGTTCTATTCCTGACTATGAATTAAATATTAAAGGTAATCAGAAACATCAAGTATAATTGAAATTTCGACCCAGTTTTATCCCAAAGCCCCAAAATTCTGATACTAATCTTTCCATGTCTCTTTCTTCAGGTTTTTGAACAAGGCTGCCATAGTAAGAAAAGAAGATTTCAAAGAGGATGTCTTGACTCCCAATCCATGGAAACTGCCCACAGTTGAGAAGATTGAAGAACTGAAGTCAGTGATAAGCGTATTGCCTATTTGGAGCTCAGGAATTGTGGCTGCCCTAATTTTAGTAGGCCCTGCACACACTTACATGACTTATCAAGCACAACACATGAACTCTAGAATTGGTAACTTAAAGATACCCCCAGCCTCCTACAACGTTTTCACCCTGCTGACCATATCCTTATGGCTGCCCTTGTACGACAGAGTTGTACTTCCATTCTTCCGTCACTTGACAAAGAGAAACCAAGGAATTGCATTAACAGAAAGGATCGGAACAGGGCTCATCATTTCCATACTAGCCATGGCAGTTGCGGCACTTGTAGAGGTTAAGCGGAAACAGAGCAGGGTTGTTATCTCTGCATTTTGGCTTGCGCCGCAGTACAGTCTGATAGGCCTCGCAGAGTCATTTTATGCCGTTGGATTGATCGAATTCTTTTATGTGCAGTTTCCCAAGAGCATGAAAAGTGCTGCTGTTGCGTTATTCTGGTGTAGTATTGGAATTGGGTTGTTACTGAACAGCGTTGTGATCAGTGTGGTGCACATGGCCACTGGGGAGAAGGGTGACCAGGCTTGGCTGCCTCAGGATCTGGATCATGGCCATCTTGAATATTATTATTGTTTTTCTGTTGGGCTTGGCGTTGCAAATTTCCTTTATTATTATGTCGTTTGTGTGAAGGGTGTGACACATACAGATGGTTTGGAAGAAGAAGATGACAAAATGGAGGGAGGAAAGGTAGAACTATCAGCGGAATCATCTTATTTTTCTAAATGAACACTGAAAAAATGTGTCGCCATGAACCCCAGGTTTCATTGTCCTGCATGAACATCTAAATTTTCATAAAAAAGAAATGTCTTATTAAATATTTAAGATTAAAAACTATAAAAGCATAAAAGCATAATAGTGTCTCACTTGTTTGAAAAAGAGTTTAATTTTGTTTTGTTAATTTTTCACATGTTTTTAATTTTTAGGTATTTTTTTAGATTCTTATTTTTAGGAAAATCAATAAAACAAATAAATCAAAAGTTTTGTGTTGCACAAAAGCACGTGCTTATTAGTTCTATTTTTAAGAGTTGGGTGTTTTATTGTTAGATGAATCCATCTATTTATTAGAGACAATTGTGAGTGTTTTTTATATCAAACACATTCAGTGATATTGTAATGAGCCAAAGCTATGGAACTAAAAGAAATATATGCACAAAAGTGTTGATTTGAGTTTGCAATAATATGTTTTATTTGTAATTATTTATTTTCTTGTTGTTAGTTGTTATTTTATGTGCATAATTTCTACAAATTAGTATTAGAGCATGGTTTTTTCAACAGGTTTCTAATTGACAACAGGCTATGGCTTCTATATTTGGTCTGCAGACACCACAATTTACAGGAAAGAATTACGAGTATTGGTCATTAACCATGAAGGCACTATTCAGATCCCAGGATGTGTGGGAAATCATAGAGAATGGGTACACAGAGCCCGCAAATGCAACAACATATAACGCACTCTCACAGGCAGAGAAAGACACTTTGAAGGAATTAAGAAAGAAAGACGGAAAAACTCTTTTCTTCATTCATCAAGCCATGCATGAAAACATCCTACCCAGAGTGGCAACAGCCAATAAAGCACAAATTACGTGGGAAACTCTCCAAGTTATGTATCAAGGTAAAGAGAAAGTAAAAACTACCAAGCTACAATTACTTTGTAGATATTTTAAAAATATGTCAATGAAAGATTCAGATTCGTAGAATCATTCTTTACTTTTTTAGTTGGTTTAGTCAATCAAATCAAATCTCATGGTGAAACTATTGAGGATAGAAGGATTATTGAAAAATTGCTTAGAAATTTTCCTGCAAAATTTGATCCTTTGGTAGTTGCTATTGAAGAAACTAAGGATCTAAGTCAGTTTTCAATTTATGAGTTGCATGCATCACTAACAAATCATGAACAAAGGCTAAATAGATCACATCGAGTTGTGGATCAAGCTTTTTCATAATAGGTATTAGGAAATGTGGAAGAATTGTGGAAGAGGAAGAGGAAATTTCAGCCCTAGAGGTAGAGGAAGAAGTTCATCTAGAGGACATAGTAGTGGTCCATCAAACTCAAGTGGAAGAGGACATAGTCAAGAGCACAATCATAATCATTTTTAGGTCAAAGATAGGATAAATTGCACATGTAGTGTCACTATTGCAAGAGATATGGGCACTATGCTTTTGAATGCAGGAAAAAGTAGTATGATCAGAACAAGTAGAATAAAAATCAGGTTGGAATCTCTACTCTAAGCTCCATGTTTATTGCATGCACAAAGATTGCCGAAGCATCGCCTATTGAGTGTAATCTATCCCAAGAGATTCCTAATGATGTGTGGTATTTGGATTCTGGTTGCAATAATCACATGTCAGGTACCTTAGATTTATTTTCTAATTTAAATGAATCAAGAAAGACATGAAGTTACCCTTGGGAAGAATAATACGGATTTGTAAAAGGAAAAGGAACAATCAACATTCTAACTAAAAAGGGGGAGCAAAAGATTATGTAGGATGTTTATTATGTTGCAGAGTTTGAAGCACAATCTTATGAGCATTGGTCAATTGGTACAAAAGGGATACAAAGTTTACATTGAAGACAACGAATGTGTGATCATGGATAAAGCTCCAAGTACCTAGGTGATTTCTAAAGTGAAGATGACAAGAAACATAATGTTTCCTTTGAAGATTATACCAGCCACATCCAAAGTTCATACTACAGATCAATACGGAGCTAAGGAGATTGAATCATCTTTTCAGTCAGTTGAAAAAGATGAATCGTGGCTATGGCATCTTAGGTTTGGTCATTTAAACTTTGGTGGTTTGAATTTATTACATAGAAAAAATATGGTGAAAGGTTTGCCTTTGATTTAAAAACCAAATAGAGTTTGTGAAGGTTGTATTTTGGGGAAGCAACACAGAGAGTCCTTCCCAATTGGAAAAATAAGAAGAAAAAGTGTACCACTTGAAATTGTTCACTTAGATTTATGTGGACCAATGCAAAAAAATTCTATTGGAGGTTGTTCATATTTTATGAAATTTATTTATGATTATACAAGGAAGACATGGGTGTACTTTTTGAGACACAAATCAGATGCTTTTGATATATTTTAGCAGTTCAAGGCTTTAGTGGAAAATAAAAGTGGGTACTACATCAAATTTCTGAGGACAGACAGAGGAGGTGAGTATGTTTCTAATGCTTTTATGAATTTTTGCAAATATCATGGTATACACAAACAATTTACTTCCATGTATAAGCCACAACAGAATGGTGTGGCAGAGAGAAAGAATAGAACCATCATGGATATGGCGAGAAGTATGATGAAGGAAAAACATATTTCAAATGAGTATTGGGTAGAAGCAGTAGCAACTTCTATTTACATCATAAACAAGTGTCCAATGAAAATTGTTGAAACATGGTTCCTCAACAAGCTTGGACTAAGAGAAAACACTTTGTTTCTCATTTTAGAGTTTTTTGTTATGTGGCATACACACATGCTTCGATTATCTAAGGAAGAAGTTAGACAACAAAGGAGAAAAGTGCATAGTTGTTGGATATTCAGAGAATACAAAAGCTTACAATTTGTTCAATCCAATTACCAGAAAGGTCATAGTCAACAGAAATGTACAGTTTGTTGAAAATGAGGCATAAGATGGAAGTATTGAGAAAACAGTCAGTGTAGCAGTTGTTATTCCTCATGATGGTATGACAGATGAAAGCATAGAGAAACAAGATATTGTATCTTCTTCGAATCTTGGACATGCACCACAATTTGTAGCACAAGCTACACCTCCATCTACATCTAGGATATCTCCAAAATTTTAGTCATCTTCAACCATCTAACAGACACCACAAAGAACACTAGAAGCTACTCCTTCAGTACAAAATAGTCCATCATCAGATAGCCATTTGCAGTGGAAAATAAGGAGTCTTCGTGAGATTTATAATGTTGATAAAAGTAATGATTTTTAGTTTTTGATTTGTTTTCTCAAGTGTAGACCAATATTCTTTGAAGAGGCTATAGACAATGAAGTTTGGGTTCAAGCCATGGATGATGAGATAAACACCATAGAGAAGAATAAGACATGGGAATTGGTAGATATTCTAGAAGGAAAGGACATGATAGGAGTGAAGTGGGTCTATAAGACCAAATATACCGCTGATTGTAAAGTATCTGAGAAACATAAAGTGAGGTTGGTTGGTAGAGGATTTTCATAGAAATATGGAGTAGATTACAACGATACGTTTGCACTAAAGAGTAGCATGTTTGGACATGGTAAGAATGGTTTTAGCACTTATAGCTCAAAATAAATGGTCTATTTATCAGATGGATGTAAAATCAAAATTGTTGAATGGTTTTTTTGAAGAAGAAGTTTATGTGAATCGGTGAGGAAGGTTATTGTTATCTCAATTTTGCCCCCTGGAAAAATTGGTCAAAACGACCTCGCACGAAGAAAATCGGAAGGGGCGGTTCAGACTTACGAGCTCACATTCCGGATCCAATAACCAAGGGATAGGCAGGCCCGACAAGTGAAAAGAAGGGTCGGCGAAGGAGGCCAATGACACAAAGGAAGCCGGAGGCTCAACAGGATAAAATTGGAGGAAAGGGATCGAGTTTTGGACTTGATGCATTCAAGTCAACTCGGGGCCAAACAATAGACTCATGGGAAGTGCCACATGTTAGCTCAACCCAATTCTAATAGGTGCATCAAAATGAGAACCCCAAACGAGCGGTGACACCCCACGTGGATCTTGGCACATAATAGGCTATGTACGATGCCAAGTGTCCAACCATTAGAAGAGAGGTCCCATGTGTCTCTTGAAACATCTCCAAAAGAAAATACGAGTAGTGTCCAAATGTGTGCCAGCCCACCACATGACTAGAATCGAAAGGTTGCACCATTTGTTGAAAATTCTTAACAGGGGATAGACCCTGCGCGGAAACCTCCATGCGTCACCAGCGCAACTCCAAAAGTAAAATCCGGAACGGACCCCAAATAAGTGCGAGAATCTCCACATGTCCATAGCACAGGGAAGAGAGATTTGATAGTTGGAAAGACTCGAGCCCACGAAACCTCCACATGCTTCATTGGCGCAACACAAGGTTGGGTCCAAAAGCCAAGACCCAAACAAGCATGAGCCCCCACATGTCCCAAGTCAAACATATGGCCCCACCAAATAAAAGGGACTAAGCCAAACATGAGGAAATGGAGAAGCAACATGCGAGATGATGCCATGTGTCTCACCCTCACAATATAGGGAACTAGCTACAAGGGTCCCACCATGAGGGTTTTTTCGGCATTATATATATGGTGGGCCCCTTTAACTCACCAAAGGGACAAGGAAGGCAAAGTGTTCACTTAGGACCCGAATCAGCTAAGCATAAGGTGAGGCTAGTGGAATGCCCCACGTTTCTCTTCAACGCTCCTTCAAGGGGAAAATCCAAAGGAAGTCTCCAAACTAGCTCCGACCCTCCACACGTCATCTTGGTGCACCTTCAAAGTTACAATTCAGGGTAGATCCCCAAAGAGCACCCAGCACGCCATGTGCCCTAGGTTTGAAAAGGGTCTCACCAACCATTGAAAAGTAGCAGAGCCAACGAGGGAAGGAGCTACATGTCGGCTCGATGCAACTTGAGAAGTGAGAGCCGAGGGGCGGGTCCTAAACATGCACAAATCCTCCACGTGTCTTGGGTTAGGCACGGTGTCTTTGCCAACAGGAAGGACTCGGGCGGAGAACAGAGAGGAAGCAAGTAGGCCCACGGATGGTGCCACGTGCCTCAACGACACAAATTCAAGAGAGAAAGGAGGGGGCTGAATATTCAACATGCATGGGGCCACCACATGGACCCTGTATGGGTAGACTCATTCGAATATTGTGAGCCCACATTAAGCGCCCGACCCTCGACCTTCAAGCTACCATATCTTTTGGATGGCAACTTAGATTTGAGCGGGAGAGGATATTTTAGAAAGCTCTCGACATCAGCTTCTCACCCACCACTATCATGTTTGAGTCCACCATTTTGAGGTGCCAAGTCTCTCACCTACCGCTATAATGACAGACATACCTCCTTCTTTCCTAGCAAGGAACAATGCATGGAGGCATGGGTCTTGCAATGGAGCTCATAATTTTTACAGGTGGATTTTAATGCTTTCTAGGGTGGTTGGAGTAGGTTAACTCAATGCTCTTGCAGGGGTGGTTGAAATAGGATTCAAACTTTCCCTCTCTCCTTCGTCATTCTTCCATATATTGTAAAAGAGGGGCATTTTTCTAAAGGTTGGTCATCTTTTCCCTCATGCTCCCCCTCTCTCTTTCTTACTTAGGGTAGAACGTGGAGTCTACACCTCCTCTCATGGATTTGTAATGGTATTTTCTTACCCCTTACCTAATGATGGTGTACCGTGTGAACTCTTGGAGAAATGAAATCTATTTCGTGATGCATTTTATCCATCCTTTACTTATTTTCTTGTCTCTTCTTGCCTCTCACCACCGCTGCGGGGTATACTATGCATACTTCTAATGTCCATTGTAGGTTTTGGGAGCTGTATTTAATGGGTTGAAGTGGTGTTCCATGTGAACTCGCTATCTGCATTCTGTGGTGCATCTCATCCATCGTCTCCTTTTCTCACCTCTCTCCACTTTAGGTAGCTGAGATTGTGACCAACACCTTCCTTTTCTAGTGTATCACCGCTTTAGTGTAGTTTTTATGCATTTCTCTCTCTCTCTCTCTCTCTATCTCTCTCCTGTCTCCTTGGAATGTAAGATTAGGATTATATAGTCTCCACACTTTGGAGTAGCTTGTGGTAGGTAGTATAGGAAGCAAGAGCCGACTTTCTCCGGAGGGTCATCTTAAGTCTGCAAGTCCCACAACTTAATAGATGGTCTAATGTTATGTGGATCACTTGAATGCCCCACCCAAATCCGATGCCATTCGGGGTCATAGGATTTTGCTCTAATAGTTATGAGATTTAAGGTCATGAAGAAAATGTATACGAGTTGAAAAAAATTCTCTATGGTCTCGAGAAAGAACCTAGAGTTTGGTGCGAAGAGGATTGATTCTTATTTAATATAGAATGGTTTTAGTAGAGCAACAATGAGCCTACCTTATACATCAAGATTAATGAGCAAGGTAAATTTTTTATTATTTGTTTATATGTGGATGATTTAATCATCATTGGAAATCTATCTATAGATTCATTCAAATCATCTATGAAGAAATAATTTGAGATGACAGATCTAGGCCTCATGCACTATTTTTTGGGCATAGAAGTTCAAGAATCATGGAGTTTTTATTTCACAAGCAAGATATAACAATGATGTTTTGAAGAGACTTAACATGTTGAATTGCAAGCCAATGCCAACACCTGTTGTAGTAGGTTTGAAGTTAAGAAAAGATGACAACGGATCATTTATAGATCTAACATTGTTCAAAAGACTAGTTATAAGTCTCATGTATTTGATGACCACAAGGCCAGATATTATGTATGGTGTGAGCCTCATCTCAAGGTTCATGGAATATTTAAAAGATTCACATTGTCAAGATGGAAAAAGGATTTTAAGGTATGTATGTGGAACTAAGAATCATGCAATTTTGTATTCAACATCAGATGATTTCAAACTCATAGGTTACACAGACAGTGACAACACCAGAAGTATTGATGAATGAAAGAGTACATCCGGCTATGATTTTCACTTTGGAATAGGTGTAGTTTCATGGGCGTTGAAGAAGTATCCCATATTCGCACTATGTTTAGTAGAAGCAGAGTATGTAGTAGCAACATGAGCAGCATGCCAGGCTATTTGGATGAGAAGAGTGTTGAAATATTTGAGGCAAGAATCAAGAGGATGTTACACAGATTTTTGTGACAACAATTCAACAATAACATTGTCCAAAAATCATGTTTTTCACAATAGGAGCAAGCAAATAGATGTGCAAGGTATCACTTCATCAGGAGTTGGTTAAAAACAAGGAGATTTGTCTTCAATTTTACAGATCCGAAGATTAGTTTGCTGATATCTTTATGAAAACTTTTGGAAATGAAGTTTTTGAGCATTTGAGAACTTTTTTGGGAGTTTGTGATCTAGAATATGTCATATCTAGAAGTGCACACTCAGCTCCAGAAGAATAAAATTTTAAAGGTCAAAATTAAGGGGAGTGTTAGAAAAGAGTTTAATTTTTCCCTAAGAAAAGTAAAAAGTAGTTTATTTTTACATGCTTTTGATTTTTAGGTAGTTCACTTTTAAATTACTACTTTTAGGAAAAGCCAATAAAGTAAATAAATCAAAAGCTTTGTATTACAAAAAGCATGTGCTTTTTAGTTCTATTTTTAAGAGTTGGGTGTTTTATTGTTAGATGAAGCCATCTATTTATTAGAGGAAATTGTAAGTGTTTTGTTATATATCAAAAAAATTCGAGAGAGATTGTATTGAACCGAGCTATGGAACTAGAAGAAGAAACACATGCACATAAGTGCTAATTTGAGTTTGCAATAATATGTTTTATTTGTAATTATTTATTTTATTTGTGTTAGAAGAAGAAACATATACACAGAAGTGTTGATATGAGTTTGCAATAATATGTTTTATTTGCAATTCTTTATTTTATTTCTGTTAGTTTTTATTTTATGTGGCATAAAATAACAACTAACAGAAATAAAATAAAGAATTGCAAATAAAACATATTATTACAAACTCATATCATCACATGCATATGTTTCTTCTTCTAGTTCCATAGCTTCAATTCAATACAATCTCTCGAATGTGTTTGATATATAACAAAACACTTACAATTACCTCTAATAAATAGATGGCTTCATCTAACAATAAAACACCCAACTCTTAAAAATATAACTAAAAAGCACATGCTTTTGTGCAATACAAAGCTTTTGATTTATTTTCTTTATTATCTTTTCCTAAACTTAAGAACATCTAAAACTAAACTCAAAAATAAAAGCATGTAAAAACAAACTACTTTTTACTTTTCTAGGGGAAAATTACACTTTTTCTAACACTCCCCCTTAATTTTGATGATCAATATTTTATTTTTTTAGAGATGAGTGTGCACTTCAAGATCTAACATATTCTAGATCAAAACTCCCAAACAATTTCTCAAATAATTAAATAATTTATTTCCAAAAGTTTTCGTAAATATATCAGCAAATTGATCATCGGATCTATAAAATTCAAGACCAATTTCCTTATTGTTAACCAACCCCCTGATGAAGTGATAAATCATGTTTATTTGATTTCTCCTCATGTGAAAAACATAATTTTTGAACAATGTTGTTGCTGAATTGTTGTGACAATAAATTTGTGTAGCATCCTCTTGATTCTGCCTCAAATATTTCAACACTCTTCTCATCCAAACAACCTGACATGTTGCTTCTGTTGCTGCTACATACTGCTTCTGCTAAAGATAGTGTGACTATGGGGTTCTTTTCAATGACCATGAAAATACACCTATTCCAAAGTGAAAAGCATAGCCGAATGTGCTCTTTATGTCATCAATACTTTGGCAGACACTGTCACTGCATCTGTGTAACCTATAAGTTTGAACTCATCTGATGTTGAATACAAAATTCTATGATTCTTAGTTCCACATACATACCTCAAAATCTTTTTTCCATCTTGCCAATGTGAATCTTTTGGAGATTCCATAAACCTTGAGATGAGGCTCACACCATACATAATATTTGGCCTTGTGGCTATTAAATACATGAGACTTCTAACTAGTTTTTTGAACAATGTTGGATCTACAAATGATCCGATGTCATCTTTTATTAACTTCAAAACTACAACAATAGGTGTTGGCACCGACTTGCAATTCAACACATTAAATCTCTTCAAAACATCATTAACATACCTTGTTTGTGAAATAAAAACTCTAGCTTCGATTGTTGAACTTCTATGCTCAAAAAATAGTACATGAGGCCTAGATCTGTCATCTCAAATTCTTTCTTTGTAGATGATTTGAATGAATCTGTAGATAGATTTCCAGTGATGATTAAATCATCCACATATAAACAAACAATCAAAATTTTACCTTTCTTATTGATCTTGATGTATAAGGTAGGCTCAATGCTTCTACCATGAAACCATTCTGTATCAAATAAGAATTAATCATGATATACCAAGCTCTAGGTGTTTTCTTGAGACCATAGAGTACTTTTTTCAACTTTTATACCTTTCCTTCATGACCTTCAATCTCATAACCTTCTGGCTGATTCACATAAAATTCTTCTTCAAGAAAACCATTCAAGAATGTTGATTTTACATCCCTCTCATAAATAGGCCATTTATTTTGAGCTGTAATTACTAAAACCATTCTTACTATGTCCAAACATGCTATGGGTGCAAACGTCTTGTTGTAATATACTCCATATTGTTGTGAAAAACAACTAGCAACCAACCTTGCTTTATGTTTCTATACTTTACCATCAATAGTATATTTGGTCTTATAGACCCACTTCAATCTTATCACGTCGTTTCCTTATGGAAGATCTACTAATTCCCACATGTGATTATTATCTATGGCATCTATCTCATCATCCATGCCTTGAACCCAAACTTCATTGTCTATATCCTCTTCAAAGTATACTAAATCTTTAGCTTGAGAAAACAATGCAAAAACCGAAAAATAATTAGTTGTATCAACATTATAAATCTCACTAAGACTTCTTATTTTCCGTTGCAAAGGGCTATCTAATGATGGAATGTTTTATACTGAAGGATTTTCTTCTGGTGTTCTTTGTGGTTTCTACTACATGGTTGAAGATGAATGAAATATTGGAGATCTCCTAGATGTAGATGTAGCTTGTGCTACAACTTGTGGTGCATGTTTAAGATTCGAAGAAGATACAATACCTTGCTGCTCTATGCTTTCATCTGCCATATCATCACGAGGAATAATTGCTGCTACACTAACTATTTTCTTAATACTTCCATCCCATGCCTCATTTTAAACAAATTATACATCTCTGCTGATTATGACCTTTCGATAATCTGGATTGAACAAATTGTAAGCTTTTGTATTCTCTGAATATCCAACAAATATGCACTTTTATCCTTTGTTATCTAACTTATTCCTTAGCTCATCAGGCACATGTGTGTATGCCACACAACCAAATATTATAAAATGAGAAACATTGTGTTTCCTCTTATTTCAAGCTTGTTGAGGAACCATGTTTCGAACAATTTTCGTTGGACACCTATTTATGATGTAAACAACAGTTGCTACTACTTCTTCCCAATACTCATTTGAAAGATGCTTTTCCTTTATCATACTTCTCGCCATCTCTATGATGGTTCTATTCTTCCTCTCTGCCACACCATTCTACTGTGGTGTATACCTAGTAGTAAACTTCTTGTGTATACCATGATATTTGCAAAAATTCAGAAAAGCATTGGAAACATACTCACCTCCTCTTTCCGTCCTCAAAACTTTGATGTAGTACCCACTTTGATTTTCCACTAAAGCCTTGAATTATTGAAATATATGAAGTGCATATGATTTTTCTCTTAAAAATTACACCCATGTCTTCCTTGTATAGTCATCATTGAATGTCATAAGCTATGAGCAACCTCCAATAGAATTTGTTTGCATTAGTCCACATAAATCTGAGTGAACAATTTCAAGTGGTGCACTTGTTCTTCTTGTTTTTCCAACTGGGAATGACTCTCTTGTGTTGCTTCCCCAAAATACAACCTTCACAAACTCTATTTGGTTTCTGAATCAAAGGAAAACCTTTCACCATATTTTTCCAGTGAAATAAATTCAAACCACCAAATTTTAAATGACCAAACCTTGGATGTTATAGCCATGATTCATCTTTTTCAACCGATGAAAAATAATTCAATTTCCTTAGCTCCTGATCTGATCGCAGTATGAGCTCCAGATGTGTCTGGTATAATATCCAAAGGAAACATTTTGTTTCTTGTCATCTTTACTTTAGCAATCACTTGGTATAACGCCCACAAAATTTACACATGAAACCCAAAACCAACAAATGTTATGATAGAAAAATTATGTAATAATTTTATTTATAAAGGACGAAAGAAAAGATAAGCTAATCCTTGGTTAACAAATGATCAACACAAAATTACTTAAATAATAATATTAAATAAAATAATTGATTTAATCTATGGTTAGGTTTAAAATATTTCATTCAAATAATCCTAAATTAATTTAATACAGTGGCTCCTAAGGTCATGCAATAATTAAAATTTAAGTCCAAGTCTAAAATAACCCTTCCATTTACACAAGGCTATTAATTTAATTTTCCAATATAAAAGAGGTCTAAACTATTAAGGAAGAGAGTTTACTTAAATTTCCCTAGGTCATGGTCTAATTAACTTTGAAGTTGCAAAAGAAAATACCAAATTTGAATTAATTTTCAAACCACATAAGTGGCCCCTTTCAAAACATGACCCATGTGATCAAATGATCATCTCACCAACCCCCACCTAACATTTGTAGGAGACAATTTGGGCCATTAGATGAATCCAATCTAGGCCATTAGATGAAGGAATTTCAATCATTTCATTCATTTTTGGTTTTGCAAGTTAAGGGAAGATGGAAGAGGAGGAAGCCATGGATGAGAAGGGGCAAGCTTGGGATGGATATTCACTACTCCTACATTTTATTTTGTATTTCCATTTCTATTCTACCCTATTCTAGGGTTTGCTAAAAAAATTCTATTTATAACATATTTATTTTAATGTAAATACATGTTATCCAAATAAATCTCCCAGCTATTTGGATGATTTTTACTCTCACTCTGGCTCTGATGCTTCACGTTTTCGGTTACACACCCATAAGATTACACATCTGGAACTTTGTATAGGATGTATTCCTTGTGCGTGCTCCCCACGCCTTGCAATTCTTTCCTACACCCTTCTTCAGATGCCTTCCAAATCATCTCGCCGGGTCTCCCTGCCATGTACCCTCTTTTCTTTCTTCCGTCACGTGCCCTTCCTTAGTTGGATATCTATGCCTTGTTTCCATACTTGTATTTATCAAGTATGTGTTCTTTTCCGTGGCTCGCACACCTATGTGCATGACTTCTCTCTGCTTACCTCTCACGCACTTGCATCTTGCCACACGCCTCACTTCCTTGCTGCAATCCATCCATGTCCCCTCACATGCCTTCTTGTTTCTTCCTTCGCATTCTACTCCAATTTTGTTTTCCCTTTTCACGTCTTCCTCCCGCATGCTCGCTTTCTTCCCTTCTTCCTATGCGCGTGCCTTCTTTTCTATCCCCTCGTGCCCTCCTCGCACACCAAGAAGAAACTTGGATTAGATCAGCATCCTCCTCGTGCGCCTCTTCAAGACAGATCAAGGCCAAAAATCCATTTCAGGAATAGGTGAAAACTCCAGTCAAGATAATTTTCTACTCTCAGAAACCTCATTTTCAATATTTTCTTATGAAAATTGAGAGTACAAGCAGTGGGGTAGGTTCAAGATTCAAAATGCAAGATCAGTATCAGATTCATGACCCTGTTCCCAATGGATATTTCAAGAAAAACCGATCTTCCACCTAGCGGGAAAGTTTGGCAATGGTAATGGAAGGTGGGAAAATGAATGGCCATGGAAATGTTGAGGAAGATCAAAGCTCAAGTGATAAAATGAAGAAAGCTAACTTGGTAAGTCAAAATCGAGCCTAGAGCGAGTCGACTTGAAGCAAAGCAACAAAACCGTGGAAGGTGCCACGTGTCAGCTCAACGCACTTTCAAAAGGTGCAACAAAAGTGGAGACCCTAGGGATGCACTTGACCCCCACGTGGATCTCAAAGCACATAGCAGGCTTGCGAATGATGCCAAGTATCCAACCGTCATAACTTCAAGAGTGAAAGGAGGGGGTAAAATCTTGGAAGCCCGCAGAGTTTCCACATGGAGCTTACGGATGATGCCAAGTGTCTAATTGTTGTAAGTTCAAGAGTGAAAGGAGGGGGCAAAATATTTGAAGCCCACGGGGTTTCCATGTGGAACTAAGCGCAAAGGTCCCACCCCGAAAAGGGGTTTGAACATTATATATAGTGGGGCCCTTTACTCACCCAAAGGAACAAAGAAGCATGTTTGTGGATGGTGTCAAGTGTCGCACATTGCATTCTAAGGACCCTAAAAGGCCAATGGAAGCCTCCACATGCCTCATCAGTGCAACTTCAAAGGTAAAATCCAAAGGCAGGTCCCCAAATGAGTGCAAGCTCTCCACGTGGTCAGAGCCCGAGAAAGTTGCACCGACCGTTGAAAAGTCTAAGCATGGGAAGAGCCAACGGAAGCCTCCACATGCCTCATCAGCGCAACTTTAAAGGTAATACACACACACACACACACACACACACACACACACACACACACACACACACACACACACACACACACACACATATTTGTTTGTTTGTAAAAACCACCTAATGTTAAGTTAAGCCAATTGTAAGTTTTCTTACACAACTTATGAAACAAAGTGATAATAAAAGAAAATACTTTCATTCAATCTTATGATTTTAACTACTATTTCCTTCAACTAGTTTAGTAATACATTTCTAGTTTAAAAGCTTCAACTTACTTTCTTTTAAGGAAAAACAAAAATAACCATTCCATTTCACAAAGCAAGAGCAAACCAACAAGATACTTATTTCTTTTAAAATGAAGCCTATCAACTTTACAATATTTTTGGAATGAAAGTATATCACATTTGAAAAACAATGAAACTACTTGAATTAAAAAGAATGCATATCCATTTCAACTATATTAAAATCTTCCTTTCCAAGACAAGGTAAAACTTGATAATTTCTTTTCACAAAACTAACACATTTAAAATTATAAGTCTCTTAAACAAGCACTCTTAAAAGAGTTCACAATATGAAAAGAGTTTCCAAGTATTACAACAAATTTCTCCAAAGTTTACAATTACAATCATCCACTCAAGTGGGAAGTATAAATTTAAATAATATAAAACAAAAGGGCTTGCCACAAGGACAATTTACAAGTTTTCAATATACATGTCTTCATCACAATGGTATCTCTAACTCTATCTTTATTCAAACTAGATAATATATTTTCATAAAACTAACACATTTGAAATTATAAGTCTCTTAAACAAGCACTCTTAAAAGAGTTCACAATATGAAAATGGTTTCCAAGTATTACAAAAAAATTCTCCCAAGCTTACAAATTACAATCATCCACTCAAGTGGGAAGTATAAATTTGAATAATATACAACAAAAGGGCTTTCCACAAGGCCAATTTACAAGTTTTCAATATGCATGTCTTCATCACAATGGTAGCTCCAACTCTAGCTTTCTTCAAACTTCACAATGGGATCACAAAATAAGGAAGGGGGAGTAGGAAACACTCTCCACCCAACCTTAAATCCATTAAGAGGAGAAGCCATCCCCTTAATGGCCCCCAAGCCCCAACTAAATAACCATGAGGGGTATTGAGAAATAATGACAACTTTCAACAAAGTGGCTTCACAACAAACATACATACAAGACATTCAACTCAACCAAGATAACATATCCAACAAGTTTACAAATTCAAAACAATAAAAAGTTTGAGGATCAAACCAAATAGAGCAAGGGCTATGGGAAACCACCTTCTTATGCCTCCCAAGTGAAGTGGGAGTCTTACCCTAAGCCTCCAAGTGCACAAAATGATCAACACAAATTCCTTATCTCTCCCTTGCAAGCATGCAACAAAACCATGATTTCCTTTTCACTCCCCATAGGTAAGACTCCCATTCACACTCCCACCAAAATGCATGCCTCACAAAAATCCCTTTTCCCTCCCAATGGTCCCATAATCCCTTCTCCCACACCCAACTAAGGCCTACTACCCAACCAACACACAAACACCTTCACAAGACAAAAAAATTTTAACAAGCACAACATTGCATACAAACAAGAAAAATAACATAATACAAAGGTGGAGATCCTACCTCTCCATCAAGCTCTAAGAAAATTTCCACAAGTCTCTTCAATCCCAAGCCAAGCAATTTCCAAAGCACTCCCACAAGCTCCAATTCCAAAAGTGCACAAGAAGAGAAAAGAACAAGTAACCCCCATTCCAACCAAAATCACCAATAAATAGAAATAGAATGTGACAATGATGATGTGGCTCCATGTAGGATGCCACTTCATCATTCCTCCATCCCCACACTCAAGTCAACACACCAAGACCAATAAAATCAATGCACATGCAAGGACTATGACAACCCACATGGCTCACAAACTTGCACACCATGCTTTCAAAGGACACAATAAATTGGGGTAGAAGGAAAGTGCAATAAGTTTTCCTCTTTTACACTCAAAAATGGATAAAAAAGTCAAAAATAATCTTCCCAACCCATAGGTATGGTTGTTGGGTAAATTTAAGAGGCATGGGACAAGCCTTTCTTGTCCCACAAGCCTCCAAAATGCCCCCAAGTCAAAATCCGAATTTTGAAGTTGGGGTGGAGTAAAACACTTACAAATCAACATAAATTTTACTTACAAAAAGGACCACCAAACCTCATCATAACTATTTGTCACATCCCTAATTTATTTAACCCAATAAGAATAAGTTTAGCTTAATTAAGACATATTTACACATGCAAATAATGTGACAAGAATTTCAAATTTTAAATCCATAAAAATGAATAAAGAACATACCAAAATTAAAGAAAGGGAACATAATTCACCCCATGGCCACACATGTGAAGTCATCCCCATGGGATAGCTCTGAAATAGACATGCAAAACACCACACTAAACAACATTACACAAGTTATCAAATTTGGCCTCATTGCTCAACACCCGACATCCTTCCGTGGTTGGTCCCCTATCCCCTTCGATGTATGTGATAAAATTCCTGCACACAAAAAATACCTCTCTGGCCTTTTGGCCGTATTAACAACATTGAGACAATATACATATAAAATCAATAATCATCATTCGACATTAGCAATTCTATTATCCATCAATATATCAAAATCTAACCCTAACATCCATGAGATTATAATTCTACTCAAAACATCCCAAAACATAACGTGTCAGTATAAAATCCACATCATAAAAATCAACATATATCGAATTGTCTAACATCACTATCTAGTGCATCATAATAAAACATAAACATCATAATGTCAATAGTCCAAATATCAATGAAATATATCATCTATTGATCAGTGTATCATAATCAAAATGTCTAAATATCAGTCCAATAGTATCAATATCAATATGAAACAATGTCAAAGAGAAGTGAACACTACACTTGGGTACTTGGAGCTTTATCCACGATCATGCATTTTTCGTCTTCAATGTAAACTTTGTATCCCTTCTATACCAATTGACCAGTACTCATAAGATTGTGCTTCAAAAGCGCAACATAATAAACATCCCGCATAATCTTATGCTCCCCCTTTTAAATTGTAATGTTGATTGTTTCTTTTCCTTTCTGATCATAGTATTATTATTCCCAAGGGTAACTTCTACCTTTCTTGAGTCATTCAAATTAGAAAATAAATCTAAATTACGACATGTGATTATCAGTAACAGAAGACAAATACCACACATCACTAGGACTCTCATGGGATACATTACACTCAATAGGCGATGCTTTGGAAATATTTGTACATGCAATAAACATGGAGCTTGGAGTAGAGCTTCCAACCTGATTTTGATTCTCGCTTGTTTTGAACATACTACTTTTTCTTGCATTCAAAAACATAGTGCCCATATCTCTTGCAATAGTGACACCTTTGCACATGCAATTTATATTGTCTCGACATAAAAATGATTATGATCATGCTTTTGAATATGTCCTCTTCCACATGATTTTGATGGACATTTGTTACATCCTCTTGATAAATTTATTCCTCCGCCTCTAGGGATAAAATTTCCACTTCCTCTTCCATGATTTCTTGATACCTATGATGAAAAAGCTTGATCTCTGTTTGCATGTGATCTATTCAACATCTGTTCATAATTTATTAGTGATGCATGTAACCCATCAATTGAAAAATGACTTAGATCCTTAGTTTCTTCAATATCAACTTCTAGAGGATCAAATTTTGCTTTGGAAAATTTTTAAGAATTTTTTCAATAATCCTTCCGTCCTCAATAGTTTCACCATGAGATTTGATTTGATTGACTAAATCAACTACAAAAGTAAATAGTGATTCTACGAAATCTAAATATTTAATTGACATATTTTCAAAATCTCTACGAAGTGCTTTGTAGCTTGGTGGTTTTTTTCTTTCTCTTTACCTTGATACAAAACTTGGAGAGTTTCCCACATAATTTGTTTTTTACTAGCTACCGCCACTCTGGGTAAGATGCTTTCATGCATGGCTTGATGAATGAAGAAAATAGCTTTCCCATATTTGTTTCTTAATTCTTTCAAAGTGTCTTTCTCTGTCTATAAGAGTGCATTATATGTTGTTTCATTTGCGGGATTTTTGTACCCATTCTCTATGATTTGCCACACATCATGGGATCTCAATATTGCCTTTATGGTTAATGAAAATACTCGTAATTTATTCTTGTAAATTGTGGTGTCTATGTTGGGGTGTGGAGCCTATTTTTGGTCTTCTCGAATCAGTGTTAAAGTGTTGGTGCTCAAATGGTTAAGTGTGGAGACTTCAGGAGCATTCTGCAGTCGTCTACTGTGACATTGTTGTGTCGTTGTTGTCGCCATCCTTTGTTAATATCTTTGTTAATTGGTCATAACGCGTCGTGACAATTTTTCCAGCCATGGGAAGTTGAAATATCGTGACTTTCAAACTTCTAGGGTCAGCTTTAGGACTTCTTAAAAGGATTGTAATCCTATAAATAGAGGTGTTAGGGAATCTTGATGATATCTAGAGTGTTCAAGAGGTCTTGAGTCTTAATGATTAAGAGGTGATCAAGAGTGATCAAGGTTAAGCAATTGGGTGTCAATTATGGTTTAACATCTTTGGAATTTTGTTGTGAGTTCATAAGCGAGAGAAGACGAGATTTGTTTTACTCTTGTTGATAATACAATCGAGGCAAGTTATTGGTGGATGTAGCCCACATTGGGTGAACCACATTAAATCTTGTCTTGTCTTCTTTTGTGCATTATTTATTTATGTTGTTATATTTCTACAAGTATAATTCTACTATATAGTTTCCTACTGCTGTGGTTTGAGGAATTGTTTCCGCATATTTGTTCTCTAATTCCTAACAATTGGTATCAAAGCTTTGGTGGTTTTTTGCTGAAGTTGTAAATCACAGGGAAAGTTTAGCTTGAGTGGGAGCTATGGCAGATGAGGGAAGATCGAGGGTTGATAAGTTCAATGGGTAGAACTTTGGTTTGTGGAAGATGCAAATGGAGGATTACTTATATCAGAAGGACCTCCATGTTCCTTTGGCTGGAAAAGCAAAGAAACCTACAACCATGTCGGATGAGGATTGGGAGTTGCTAGATAGAAAGGCACTCAAGGCAATTTGTTTATGCCTTGCATCTTTGGTTGCTTTCAACATATCGTAGGAGAAGACCACGGAAGGTATCATGAGTGTGTTGGGGAAGTTATATGAAAAACCATTTGCCTCTAATAAAATATTTTTGATGAAAAAGTTATTTAATATGAAGATGTCTGAGAATGGTTTTGTTTTTGATCATTTGAATGAATTTAATATGGTTTTGAGTATGTTAAACTCGGTAAAAATTGACTTTGATGATGAGGTCAAGGATTTGTTGATTTTGTGCTCCTTACTAGATAGTTGGGACAACTTGGTTATGGCTGTAAGTAATTCAGTCTCTAATAACTCAAAGATGAAGTTTGAGGATGTAATAGGTGTGATCCTAAGCGAGGAAATGTGAAGGAAGAGCACCGAAGATTCTTCTACTTCTGGAAATGCTTTGATGGTGGAGAGCAGAGGGAGACAAAAGAACTAGAGGGAAAGGTAACTATGGGAAGTCGAATGATCATGGAAGGTCAAAGTCCAAGAGTAAGTTAGAATGTTGGCACTATGGGAAGGTTGGTCATGCTAAGAAAGATTGTTGGGCTCTTCGAGATAAGAAGAACAAGAAGGAGGAAACTAAAGAGGTAAATTTGGCAGCAGGTGATGTTTTTCAAGATGCCTTAATTCTTTCTTTAGATAATATTGTTGAATCTTGGGTGTTAGATTTAGGGGCTTCTTTCACACCACCCCACATAGACATTACTTTATTGATTTTGTTCAAGGTTATTTTGGACATGTATATCTTGGTGATGATGAACCATGCGAATAGTAGGGAAAGGTTGTGTTCAGGTGAAAATGTAGAATGGGAACACATGGCTACTTAAGGATGTCAGGCATGTGCCTAAGTTGAGGTGGAAATTGATATCAGTGGGAAAAATGGGTAGTGATAGATGTATGATTAGTTTTATAGTGGATTCTTGGAAGGTTACTAAAGGAGATCTTGTGGTCACAAGAGGTTAGAAAACCGGTACTTTGTATTTAACCAGTGGTTCTCATTATTGCAATTTCTTTCTGCAGATGGAGATGTAACTTTATGGCACCAGAGACTCGGTCATAAGGGCATGCAGTTTATAAAGGACAAAGTTACCCCAGTTAAAAGAGTTAGATTTGGATTTCTGTGAGGAGTGCTTTTATGGGAAATGAAGTGGGTGAGATTCCTCAAGGTTGGACCTACCAGGAAGGAGGGTAAGTTGGAGTTAGTGCATACAAATGTATAGGGGCAAGCTAAGGTAAACTCTATTGGTGGTTCATGTTACTACGTCACTTTCATTGATGATGTAATTAGAAAAGTTTGGGTATATTGCATTAGAAATAAACTGATGTGTTTGAAACTTTCAAAAGATGGAAAGCCTTGGTTGAGAAAGAAACATGTCTCAAGTTGAAATGTCTTAGGTTGGATAATGGAGGGGAATATTACAGTAATGAATTTCTTAATTATTATTCGGTAAATGGGATCCGCAGGAAAAGAACGGTTCCAAATACTCCACAGGAAAATGGAGTGTCAGAGAGAATGAACATGATAATCATGGAGCATGCTACATGCATGAGGTTATATGTGGGGCCACCACTCATGTTCAGGTGGAAGTGGTAAGCACAACTGTTTATCTGATTAACAGAGGACCCTCTATGGCTTTGGATGGAGGTATACCTGAGGAGGCTTGGTCTGGTAAGAAAATTGATTACTCATTTATTAGAGTATTTGGATGTGAGGTATTTGTTCACATTGATAAAGATGATAGGACCAAGTTAGAGGCTAAGTCTGAGAAATGCACCTTTGTTGGATATGGTGAGGATGACTTTGGTTTTTGTGTTTGGAGTCTTAAGGATAAGAAAATATTTCGGTCTAGAGATATTGTCTTTAATGAAAAAGTCATGTATAAAGATCAGTTGCAGGAACAAAAAGAGGAATCAAAGAAAGAATACACAGTGTTAGAGGACATTGCAAAAACAAGGTAGCTAAGGGTCTAGTTCGGGTATAACATGTTCCAACATAGCTAGTTCGGTACTACTCATCGGGAACCCCAAAATCCACGAGGTGAGAAGGTCTTTAGGGTAAGAAGGGAACCTGAATGATTTACTCCATATTTTGAATTATTAATTACTCACCGACAGTGGAGAGCCGAGTTCTTTGAGGAAGCGGTGCAGGTGGATGCCAGGAAGAAGTGGAAGTAGGCCATGGATGAAGAGCACATATCTCTTATGGAAAACCAGACTTGGGATCTGGTGGAGCTACTTGAGGGCAAGAGAGCATTGCAAAACAAGTGGGTGTATAGAATCAAAGAGGAAGATGGAGGCAAAAAATGATACATGGCCTGGTTGGTGGTCAAAGGATTTACATAGAAGAAAGGTATAGACTTTGATGAATTTTTTCTCTAGTTGTTAAAATGACTTCTATTAGGACTGTTCTTAGTTTAGTTGTAGTAGAAGACTTGCACTTAGAACAGTTGGATGTGAAGAATGAATTCCTTCATGGTGAGTTAGAGGAGGAATTGTACATGCATTAGCCACATGGTTATGAGGTCAAAGGGAAGGAGAGGTTAGTGTGCAAATTTAAGAAGAGCTTGTATGGCATGAAACAAGCTCCATGACAAAGATGGTACATGAATTTTGATGATTTTATGCAGAGCAGGGTTACTCCATTGTCACTCAGACCATTGTGTGTACATCAAGAAGTTTCTTGATGGTAGTTATATTATTTTATGCCTGTATGTAGATGATATGCTTGTTGCATGGAAGAATATGTAGGAAATAAAGGTACTCAAGAAGCAGCTAGGTGACTCCTTTGCTATGAAGGATTTGGGGGAAGAAAAAAAAATCCTTAGTATGAGAATAACTCAAAACAGGAAGGAGAGAAAGCCGGTATTATCTCAAGAAGAGTACATAAAGAAGGTCTTGGAGAGGTTTAATATGTAGGATGCTAAACCGGTTGGTATTCCTTTGAAAGGTCACTTTAAATTATCAAAGGATCGAATCGAAGACCGAGGAGGATAGAATCCAAATGTCCAGGGTACCATGCTCATTAGTAGTTGGTAGCTTGATGTATGTTATAATATGCTCTAGGCCTGACATTTCCCATGCGGGGAGCAGCGGAGAGGGTTTATGAGTGATCCAGGTAGAGAGCATTGACAGGAGTAAAGTGGATCCTTCGGTATTTGAGAGGGACCATGGGAGAAGCATTTTGTTTTGGTGGATCAGACACTACATTACATGGCTATGTAGATTCGGACATGGCAGGATATTTGGACAGCAAGGAGGAGCACGACAGGTTATGTATTTATAGTTGGTGATACAAGGGTGAGTTGGATTTCATGGTTACAAAAGGTTGTGGCTTTATCAACCATAGAGGTTGAGTATGTTGCTGCCACAGAGGCAAGAAAGGAGATGATTTGGCTACAATAGTTGCTTGATGAGTTGGGTCATAAGTAGGAAGTTGGGAGACTACATAGTGATAGTCAAAGCACTATTCATTTGGTGAAGAACTCCGCTTTCCACTCTAGGACGAAGCACATTCAGCTGAGATATCATTTCATCAGGGTAACTTTGGAAGAAGATAAGTTGAAGCTGGAAAAGATTCATACCAGTTAGAATCCTATGGATATGATGACCAAGGTGGTCACAAGGGAGAAGTTGAAGTTGTGTTCAACTTTGATTGGCCTTCATGGTTGATAATGAAGGGTTAAGAACTTTGCTCAGTGGAAATAGTCTCCAAGTGGGAGATTGTTGGGGTGTGGAGCCTATTTTTGGTCTTCTCGAATCAATGTTAAAGTCTTTGGAGCTCAAACAATTAAGTTTGGAGACTTGGGAGAGTATTTTGTAGTAAATCTGCTATGATGTTTTTATGATGTTGTTGTGTCGTTGCTATTAATATGCTTTGTTAATTGGTCGTTAGCGCCGTGATAGTTTTTCCACCATGGGAAGTTGAAAGATTGCGACTTTCAAACTTCTAGCGTCAGATTTAGGACTTCTTAAAAGGATTGTAATCCTATAAATAGAGGTGTTAGGGTATCTTAAAGATATATTGAGTGTTCAAGAGGTCTTGAGTCTTAATGATCAAGAGGTGATCAAGAGTGATCAAGGTTAAGCAATTGGGTGTCAATTGTGGTTTAACATCTTTGGAATTCTATTGTGAGTTCATAACTAAGAGAAGACTATGAGAGTTGTTTTACTCTTGTTGATAATAAAATTTGAGCAAGTTCTTGGTGGACGTAGCCCAAATTGGGTGAACCATGTTAAATCTTGTCCTGTCTTCTTTTGTGCACTATTTATTTATGTTGTTATATTTACTCGCAAGTATAATTTCGCTATAAAGTCTCCTCTCTTTGTGGTTTGAGGAATTGTTTCCACATATTTGTTCTCTATTTCCTAATAGTCTGAGACTAGATATAGAAGCCATAACTGATTGTTAATTAGAAACCTTCTTAAAAAGTCCACTCTCTCATACAAAGTTGTAGAAATTAGGCATAACAAAATAACAACTAACAAAAAAAAAAAAAAAAAAATTACAAATAAAACATATTATTGCAAACTTAGATCAACACTTCTATGCATATATTTCTTCTTCTAGTTCCAGAGCTTTGGCTCAATACAATCTCTCTAAATGTGTTTGATATATCAAAACACTTATAATTGCCTCTAATAAATAGATGGCTTCATCTAACAATAAAACACTCAACTCATAAAAATAGAGCTAAAAAGCACATGCTTTTGTGCAATACAAAGCTTTTGATTTATTTGCTTTATTAGCTTTTCCTAAACTTAAGAACATCTAAAACTAAACTCAAAAATAAAATCATGTAAAAAACAAAATGCTTTTTACTTTTCTACGGGGAAAAATTACACTTTTTCTAACATGGTGCACAAGGCCACTTTGGGAGAAGGATGATCGGGTTTCATTGCGTCGGGATTTGGATCAAGGCCATCTTGAATATTATTATTGATTTTTTTATTAGGCTTGGGGTTTCTAATTTCCTTTATTATTATGTCATTTGCGTGAAGGGTGTGACACATAGAGATTGTTTGGAAGAAGAAGATGAAAAAATGGAGGGAGGAATGGTAGAGAACTATTAGTAGAATCATCTTATTTTTCTAAATGAACACTAAAAATGTGTCACCATGAAACCCTAGGTTTAGGTTTCATTGTCCGCATAAACATCTAAATAAGATAAGAAAGAAATGTCTTATTAAATATTTAAGTTTAAAAAACTACCAAAGCATAATAGTGTGTCTCACTTGATGACCAAAAATATTTTTAAATCTGGTTGGTAAATAAATATTGTAAATTATGGATCCATAGCTCCTTTATACATTTAACCTCTTAAAAATACATTTTCGGTCATGTCTTGGTTGTCGGTAAGGTACAAAAAAATATGAAAAAGTAGTTTTTTTCCCTTAATGCTTCAATTGAAAGAAAATGATATTACAAATCGAATTGTAAGATCTAAAAATAAAGAAGAAAAAAGGGTGAAATTAGGAAATAAAAACCCTAAAGTTAAATATCAATTTCGAATAATTTGTGAAAACTTCAACATAACATTTAATTTATACATTACCCTCAATGGAGTGTATTGTCCAAATAGCGGTCTCCAATTAAATTCAAATTTATGGCTTATGATCATCTTGACTCCTATTGCATGATTACAAGTTCAGATTTGGACATGACCTCTACAATGTTGGATCCAAATATTCTATACTTATCACTTTATATTTAATTTATCATGCATACATGTATTTATTACTTGTATGTTATTGGTGTATTGTATATTATAATGATGCTTGATAAAATTGTAATATATTTAGTTGAATAAAATTTTGAGAGCCCATATTTTCTTACATTTTATAGGGATAGATCAACCCTAATAATGTGTTAAAATTTTGATTTATTTCTATTTCTTTAAGTTTTAAATTTATTGCATATTTCTATATGTAAATTATTTATTCAATTTTCTTATGTGAATATGAGTGATACATTTGATGATAATAATTCCAATGAAGAAGAAACTTTGAATATCCTAGATAATGGCAATGTTAGACTAATAATCTATCCACATGCCAAATGTTTCAAAAGTACTAATTTTCTTTAATTGACAATCCATACATACGAGATATGTGAACTATTGAATTATTTGAAAGATGTTTGCATTGGTTTAGCCATTTCCTAATTTGTAACGCCACATATTTCCCCATAAATCCCAAGATAAAAATCAACAATTAGCTAGGAAAAATTTATGGAATAATATTTTTTTTTTTTGTTTAGAGGGTTTCACAAGGTATTCACCAATAAGATTTAATTATTTCAAGATTAATAATTTCCTCTCAAACGTAAGGTTGTCGTAACTAAATTAAAAATTAATTATTATAGCTTTGTTCAATTTTTCGGGTTCAAATCCCCAACTAGGGTTATCATTAATTCCCATTTAAAATAGTTGGCAAAGTTATTCTTATTAATGTTTCCTCATTTAAAATTTTACTTAAAATCGTAAGGGTCTAATATTCCCTAATTTGACTCAACCAAATTTCTTCATATATTTTCCTACATATGTTTAAGTTCATATTAATTTATTTAGTATAATTCATTATTTAAGCTACCCTTTTTACCAAGTTATGTAAATTACCCTTACTAGACCAATACCATTTGTTTATTTAAATTTCTAACCAAGGGTCTCAACTTATCCTAGGCCATTAAGTGGCCCCATTCATTAGATACACATACATTTAATTTAAAAACATATTCCCATAAATATCCTCACCTAACAATTGTAGGATTGATTCTCATCCATTAGATTAATTCTATCTTGGCCATTGGATCTAGGTTAGGCTAAAATCCCGAGAAATCTTTATCGAGTTCTTGTTTTCACCTGAATCAAATCACCCTTAGATTTGCACAAGTGTATGTTCTTAAGCTCACCATGTGATGGGTGACATGGGTGCTATCTCCAAGTTGTGGGACTTGCTACTTGAGATATACCTCCAGAGAAAGTTGGTTCTCACTCCTAAACTACTGCTACAATCTACTCTTAATGCACGAAAAAATATATTGTCCTAATCTAAGTTTCCAAGGAACTAGGGAGAGAGATATTGCATGAAAACAAATCCTACACTAAAGAGGTGATACACCATAAAAGGAGGGTATGAGAATAGTCTTTCAATGTGTGAAAAATAGAAGCAAAGTGCATACTAGAAGGGGTGATGACAGTTCTCCACAGTCTAGAAACTGCATTCACAACAAGGTTTCATGCACACAATGATAATGAATCCCTACAAGAGAATAAATAGACACAACATATTTGTAATGATTTTGAAAGGGAAAGAAGAATGTAAACAAACACAAAAGGGGAAGATACATCCAAAACTTGCATCTATTGCTTCATTGATATGCACAGTTCAATTTATTACAAAATAAGGGCTTGGATCACCATGCAAGGAGTCCACTATAAGGACTTGCAACACATTGGCTTCACAAAATAAATTTTGACAGAGTTTTGCTACACAAAAAAATCCCCCTTTACAATGAGCCCAACATTCTTATTTATAGAGTTCTGAGAGGAGAGAGAAAGGGAGAAATGAAAATCCTGAAATATGCCTTCCAACCACTTGAAATATGTCATAAATGAGATGAAATTATGGTTTTTTTCTTGTAAAAGGCTCCCCATGCTGTCCCATAACTTGCAGTGAGTGAAAAATGTATGCCCATGCTTCATTAAATGTTCTCACAACCACCAATAAAATCATTATTCTGAACCTGGCCACATTTTCAGAAAAATAAGCCCAAAAATTGATTAATTTCTACATTTCTTAGTTTTTGTGTGTCAATATCAAATCACGATTCCAACAAGAATATTTTTTTGTAATCTCTTTGAGAATTACAAAAGTTATGGCTTTTGAGTGTGAGCAACTATTTTGAGTTTGCCATGGATTTCTTGCCTTTTATGGGACCAGGAATTTAATTTCTTGAGGCTAGATATATTATTGTATTTTCAATAACCTAGATTTTTATGGCGTAGATGATGTCGTGCCCTTTACGAAAAGTCAAATTTTGGGAAAACGAAGCTTCGGATCAAAATTTATGCCCATTTGAAGTTTGGGGGTCAGGCATTCTTACAATGCGGATATGACATATTTTCGTGTCCCATGTGTCCTGGGATGTTCGGCCCAAGATTATCCACCTTTTTCCACAACTCAGGCTCTCGTCCTCTATCGTGTCTGTATCATTTTATCGGCATTGTGTTGACTAGGTAGTGAGGGCCATTGACCTCCAAATTATGTGCAATGTTTTGAGTGCGGTGATTTCGGGCTTGCGGGGAACTCACGTCCCCACAAGACTTGGACTGTCAGGATGAAATTTTCCACTTTTTCCGCAATACACTTGGTGCACTCCTCAATTAGTTACTTTGGATTTTGGGGCCCATTGTCCCAAAAACGTTTTTTGCCATACCAAAGAATCAAAAGGCTTGCGGCCATTTTGGCTTTTTAGGTCCCATGCGTGTACTTTTGTCCTAGTTGTCCCACGGACCACGCAAAACATTTTTTTCTACCTTTTCCACAATGAACTTGATTTCTAGCTTTTTAGGCCTAAAATTGAAACAACAAACCTTAAATACGATCCATATTGGTTCCATCCGCAACCCTCAGACCCGATTTGCACTAAAATAATCCCTTGACTTCATTTTTTCAAATTTTTGTAAATTTTTGCTAACTCCTTATTTTTCTTGGGTGAAGTTAGAGAAAGGATGGCCCAAAACCTGATTTTGGGCCTCAAACCATTTCTGCTTGCTCAAGCTTGAAGAAATTGTGTAAGTTATCAAAATTACCTTGGGGCTGAATTTTGGATAACAATTATTTTTTATCCTTTTTTTCCTTACCTATTCCTTCATTTTATTTTGTAGGCTTGGGAGAAAGAGGAGGATGGAGGCCATGAAATATTTCTCAAGATCAAGGATATATATACACATTTTTTTTGTTTCTTAACTAATTTGCAACCCTCTCCGAGGGTTTGCTCATATTATTATTTGTAATTTGTGAAATTATATGAATATAAAATATAATTGTATACAATGTAGGCATTTGTAATTATATAAATATTATTTATTTAGCTATACACCCTTTATCAATGCAAATTCATTATAAATGTGGTGCCACCATAAAAATAATATTAGATTAATATAAAATAAAATATTGTGAAGTCACGTGGCCTCCTGGACAAAAGTATGGGCGCCTAGAGAAATTTTCAGACCTGTCATTTTCCTTGTCTAATAATACAACCACTTTAATTAATACCAGAACTATAAACCACACTGAAAACAATGTTAGATTGTAAATTTATAATTAATTGGAAAGATGCAGAAACAGCAGTGGACAAAAGAATTGGGTTTTATCACAGAATAGTCACATTGTTTCGCCGATGCAACAAATAGGTCTCCAACATGATCAGTTTACAATTGCCTTCACACTCCCAGCCTATGCCCAAAATATGAGTGCTAGGATAGGGTATGGAGGTCAATCAAAGCATAAAGATAGAGGAATTTTGTCAAATGTTGTAGTTGTAAATTCTTGGTTTCCATGTACGCAAATGTTGAAGCATAGACATGCGCATGAATTGTTTGAGAATGTCAAAAATGTGGTTTTTGGATAGCTTTGACCGCATAATATAAAAAAACAAGTTTGTTGAAAAGGCTTAGAAAATTTTAGGAAAAAATTATTGGTAGGTGAAAATCCAAAGCCCTTCCTTCTATAGTCACATAAAGAATAGAATCCAAGGGAGGAAACTATGAAGGGGATGAACAAAAACGTCTCATTACACTACGCATGGCATCAAATCGGGTGTTAAATTTATTGACGTAGAGCTTTAGGTCGTGTCTCCTTTCATAAGGTGCAAGATTGAAACAAATTCACATCATTGCAAGATCATTGTTTCAAGCTTTATCAAGGGGAGGACTCCTTCTCCCGAGGACCTTAGTTATCTTGTTACAAAAATGCAGTCTACTGGAATAAATATTCTTGACAAAAAGCATTGCTACTTGCAAAAATATTGATGTATCTAAGGTTTGTAAGTTGATTCTCCACTGCCACATGCCAATAATTGCATGTGTAATGGGTGATAGAGGACTAATAAGCTAACTTCTAGGTCCTAAGATTGGTGTATACCTCATATATGGGTCAATTGGATCCGGGAAGGATTTGACTCTTGGGAAACCAAAATTGTTAGATCTAGCAAACATTTACAAAATTAGGTGTCTAAGTAGAGACACCAACATATTTAGAGTTATTATAAATCTAGTAGGCTCCATAACAAGCCTTTAGAATGCTCTTCGCTCAATGAGTTTGAACTACATATTCATTAGTTTAAGACTACCAGTAAAATAACAAAGGTTCCAATGATGAAGCAATTTCATGGGTGAATGGTGGAGAGGAATCTGGTAGCGATAAAACCCACAGGCATGCATCATTTTTACCTTCCTTTTGTTATCTGTTTTTATTGCATGTATGGAATGACAATGTTGTTTAAATCATTGATTTATTAAGAGTGTTGGCATCCCTACTTGAGATTTGTGTGATGGTTTTGAACTTATCCTTGAAAAATAATATTGCATAAATATTTTTCTCAATGGTTGAATCATATTGCATGATTGTGGTCTTGTGAATATAAACTGAAATAGTTCAAATTCCTATATTGAGCTACCAAGGGTTAATCCTTAAACTATACTAGTTCTGTTAAGAAATGTAATCAAATAGTTTCATTCCGGTGTTATGGAATATGAGTCGGGTATCATGGACTCTGTGATGCCTTCAGTGTGGTGTGAATATTGAACATTGTATAAATACTTATGTGCATGAGTATTCGAGCTATAGATAGAATAATGAACAGAGTGTGTGATTTTATGGAAACGAGAATGCGAGATCGGGGCAAGCATTATATCGATATCCGGGTTGTTGATGTGTGCATTATCACTGTGATATTGAAATAAGTATTGACAACATATAGTGTCTAATTGATATAGTAATCGTCAGTTAAATTCCTACATTGGGTTGCGTGAAAATATTATGAACCGTGTACCCACAACAAATAGGCTTGTTTTCTATCGTTGTTTTCGTCTACCATTTGATAGTTACCTAGGTGTATGACTTGATTAAACTGGATCTAGTTAATATTGTTCTGGGTATATGTGTAATGATTTGGCAATAACAGGTTGGGTTATTTGGCTGATTGTGTTTCTTATACATATTCCCTTAATCATACGAGGAGAAAAAGAGTTGTAGAACCTATTCGATAAATTCAAATCCCTTGCATGTTATAAGGTATTTAGCGGTGTTTAACGCCTTGTCTGTTATCTTTGATCTACTTAATGTATAACACGCATAAGTGTATAGTATGTCAATGATTATTATGTTGGTTTTGATTGGATTTTTCGGGTTAATTCAAATAATCAGGAAGAACTATAACAGTTCGTGTAAATTGTCTACGACATATTAATATATATACTTGTGGATGTTTATTACATTTTGTAAAACATTATAACCACGGGATGCTTAAGTTACAAGGAAAACCGTAAACTAATTAATTAATCCATATGTAGGAGTATTGTAACTAATGATAAACAAGTATTGTTTTGTAGAACAATAACAATTGTCACAAGTTAATAAAAGCTTACTGCACACTAGAATAAATTTAACATGGTTGTCACTCCTGACGGTCACATTAATAAGCGGGTTTGGTGATGTATCTAGTTGGGTTGTCTATAGAGATACACTCCTAGTTTGATAGGGTATTACAAGTCATTAATCTGTATTAAGTTATTGAGTTTCCATTCACCCATACCACTCATTCAGATAAACTACTCAAGTATTTGTTTTGAGTGAATGAAGATAGAATATGATCCTTTGTTTATTCTTTGGTTACCCAATTTATCATATACGCTTCTTGGCTAGTATGACTATTTCTCTACTTGTTTGGATTAAAATGTAATACATCTTTGTGTGTGTAGTGACTGCTCTATAGCCTTTCCCATAATAGTTAGAATAAATGGTATTGTGGTAACACTTCTTCAATCCCAGAGTGATCAAGTTAGTTAGAGATGTGATGTTTTGTTTTTTTCACTTACTAAAAGGAATCGTACATCTAGTTAGCAATGTAATAAGAACTTTAATTTGATTGAGAATTTAGCAAAGGGATTATTAAAGAAGTAGTGCTAGTGATATGGGTAGATTGTTTCTTTTTCAAGTTGTTATAGCATGTAAGTATTAAAGACTTATAATAGGGGATGGTTTAAATGGTCACATCAGTTCTTCGGGATTGACGTTGCATAAATATTATATCAGTTTTGCAAGGGGATTCTACGAGATCGGTATGATCCAATTGGATGTTGTATTTAATTGATGAACTTGTTGTAAATTGATTATTATTTTCATTTGTAAGATTATCCATGGATGTAATAAGAGTGTACTCTATGTAATTAGATAATTGTATTAAATATAAAATGAAGGTTGATTGTTTTAACACCCACATTTTCTGCACAAAACCCAATGATAAGAAAAATTACGAATAATTATTATTTTTGGTTAAACTAGTTGCAATGAGATAACCTTCAACTAGATTTAATTTATTTCTCGGTTAATAATTCATTCATTTTAATTAATAATTAATTATTATTATTTTAAATTCAACATTTTGGGCTCAAATCCCCTTTTAGGGTTCCCGTTAAAATTTGTTAATTAACCCTTACAAGCCATTGGCTAAAATACCCTTATTGCATTATTTATTTAATATTCTAGGGCTAAGTCTAAACTTACCCTCCCATTAAATTAAGTACAAATAAATTTAATCCCTAATATAAATATTGTCTAGTTACCATTGAGTAAATTTGATTTAATTAAATACAAGAGTCAAGGGATTTTTATTTTAAAAGTCACCAACTAAACATTAAGGTCACAAATTAAACTTACCTCCTAACACCCCTTTAGTGGCCCCATTCATAAGTTACACATGCATTTCATTTAAAATCATATTCCCACAAAATACTCACCTAAATTTTGTAGGGAGGAATCACAACCCTTAGATGGATTCAATTTGGGCCCTTAGATCTAGGGATTCAACTAACCCTAAACTTCCTTTTGAAAAGTTCTTATTCATTCTTTTGGCTTATTTTCTCAATTTTGTTTTATAGGTTTTGGGAGGGGAAGAAGAAGAAGGCCATGGAAATAAATTCAATCTTAAGGATGGATACTCATTATTTCATTGTTTATTTTATTTGTAACCCTTTTTAGGGTTTGTCTACATTTTTGTTTGTTATTAAATATTTCATTTGTATTTGCTCTATTTGGGTATGGGCATTTTTGCCCCAATTTTAGATCTAGTTAAAATGGTGTATATACATAGATTATTTGAGTGCATATATATATATATATATATATATATATATTATGTTATTTATAACCAAAAATAGGTGGTCACGGGTTTGAAACCACACAATCTACATATTACAAAATGTAATGCAAAATATTCAAAAGCCACGGTTGAAATAGCATTGGCCGTAATGAATCTGGGTCGGCCGCATCATAGTGGCTATGGTATGTATATTATGGGGGAGGTCACCAACTCCATCCCCATCCCATATTAATATGGGGTGGGGTGGGGTCAATGATCTCCCCCATTCCCTAACTCTATTAATAAACAATTAAAACACGGTTGTGGCCTTTCAATGCAATTTGTTTTATATAAATAACAATTTTATAACATAACCATTAAGTTTATTTGGGATTTGTTATCTCTTGAAAGTGCATCTTCTTGAGAGATGAATTCACGGGTTCTAAGATTTCTCTGGATCTCTCACTTTTGTAGATACAATGGAAACACCTCAGGTTTGTGGGTATACCTATTGTTGAGGTGAGTCTTTGGTATCAAGGTTGGTTCCTTTTTTATGTATCCTAAACTAATTTTTAGGGGTTTTGAGGGTAAAAAGATGACTATAAATGAATTAAAACTGGGGTGATACACCAAAATTGTTGAGGGCTTTGACTGAGTACATGCACAATCAATTTGAGAATGAATTTTGGATGCACAAACCAATAGTTTTCAACAGAATATTAAGGCAAAACACTTTGTGTATTGAGGGAATGAATCACAACAACACAATAAGATAAACATGCACACTAATATTATGTAGAAATTACTAAATTTTCAGCAAGGTAAGATGATTAATCAAGGAATTTTACATTCACAAGAATTAATGAGATATACACACCACTACAAATAATTGGAAAGGAAAAAATCAGTTCTCATTCAAGGGGAAAAACTGACAAAAATTTCTTTAGCACTCATATGTCCAAAAAGTCCTCCTTGTGCCTTGCAATTACACACAATATATAGCAAGATTATTCACCCATCCCATCCTAAAAATAGGCTAAAATTTTTACTCACTCATGCATGATAATTTTATCCCTTTATCATGAATAAATAAAGGAATAAAAATATCCATGTTGATTCAATGAGTCTTTAATAGCCTTAGTTACGAAAATACCTCTAGTCAAACTGTAATTTACTTCTCTATTTTTAATACAACTTGGGTGAATATTTTGCTAATAATAGTTTTTTTGTTGTGCAAGTCTTCTCAATGTGCATGCAATCCTTGTCTTTATCTTCTTAATGTGACACTTGCATATTCACCCACTTGTAAGAGTACTTTTGGCACTTTTACAATTCTACCCCTTGGATGCACATGCAAAAATTAATATTCCTATGTGAGAAAAATAATTCCTTTGTCTTCATGCTTGGAAAAATTTATTCAACTCCAATTCACCCACTATGGGGACCACCTATAGGTATGAGCATACTTTGTCTTTTTGTAATCTGTGGGGCCACCTGTGTAGCTACAAGAATAATATCCTCCTCCCTTTACAAAAAATAAGGATTTTTTGAAAAGTTAAGGTAATCACAACCTTGCAAAAGGGCATATACCTTGGTGGCATATAATCATTGTTTGAAATTTAGTCTCCTTCGTATCTTGAAATATAGTTTGATTAAAAAAACATGGGGTCTTTTTTATCATTGGCATACTTTAATCATTATGTGGCATGTATTAATAAAAAAAAGTTAGTCTAAGGTCCCCCTTTGATTATTGGCATGGAGTATAGTTTGGAATTGAGGTCAAACATAATAATTCAAAGCAGGAAAATTCCCCTCCTCCATGATGGCCTACCCTGAAGCTTTGTTGGTGGAAATCGATTTAACCATGGTTAATTAGGGTTCCTATGATTCTACCACATACATGTTTTGATTTATTCTTGGTTTGTTGACTCATTGGCTGAGTTAAGTGATCGCAAAACACTTGAAACCCTAATCATTTTCACTTTTTCTTTTTCAATCTCTGGATGGTAGAGCGGAAACAATGGCAAGTTTTCTTTTGATGTTCATGAATGAAATTTCATGATTTGAGAAGATGGTTTCAGGATTGGTGAACACCCATTTCTACTTTTAGTTTATCAGTTCACTCGAGAAAAATGGTCACCGTTGTTGATCATTTTGAGTTCTCTTCTTAAGTGTTATGTTCTAAAGCTTTGAATCTTGGTCATCATTGTATAGAACAGGTGAGATTGAATCGAGCATTATTTGGATTATTGGCTTTATAACTAGTCACACTTTGAAACCCTTGTATTTTTTTGTATTCTCATGCATGGCTTTGATCTTTGAGCTCAAAAAAGCTTCAAGGTGATCTTTATTTTGAGTCTTCACTCGACCAGTTTGAGGTTTATAAATTTTTGATCTGAAACTAGTAAATTTTTTAGCTTATCACCCTATTTTTGTAATTGATAATTGGGTATTCATCTATGTTTTGTAAGTTATTTCTTGGGTTTTGATAAAATACAAGAATTCTCTGAAACCTACCATGGCGCTAGGATTTTTCGGGTTCTTTGTTATTTTTTTGATGAGTTGCCACTTAGGATTTTGTAATTTCTATGATGAATTTGATCCTTGTTATAGATCGTTGGGGTTTTTATGTAGATCATTGCCATTAACAAAATAAGATATCATGAAGCCCGTGACTTGATTTGGGGTTATAATGTAAATTGTTTCTATTAATCTAAATATGAAGCTTCATTTCACTTTAGATGGGTCGTTGTTTCACTTCCTGGGTTGTTTGAAAACTGAGCCATCATTTTTGACTTGAAGGTTTGTGTTCATTCATTAGCGTTGTTATTCATGAATGTTTTGTTCATCTTCCTTAACAGTCACCATCATTCTTGAGATCTTGGTTGTTAGGACTTGTGTATTCAAAACTTTGGCTACTATTTTCATTTCTATGTTCTGCACGAGCCTTTTCTTTGAGTCTTGTGTTTAGCGGTTATTTGATTCCTTGGCTACCATTATCGAATGTAAGGACCTCTATATCCAAACTTGCATAATTATAAGGACCTTTTCATGAAACCTTGTGAGATATTTGTGCATTTTGAGGACGTGTAATTTCATTGAGATGACTCGAAAAAGATGGTACTACGACTTTGCATTTTACGAATCTATCGGGACTTGATGCTCATGATTTATGTTGAAGACATCATTTTGATATGCATGTATTACTTATTTAAACTTTCTCTTTTTTACTACTATTCCCATCTTCTTCCAAATTCTCCTTCTAGATTTTCATATGCATCGGGATGCATCATTGTCTTTGTCTTTGATGAATTATTTCTCGCATTCAATCCCCATTGTTAGTTCTATTTCTATAAATATATGACTTGTTTTGTGTATCTAGTTCATTTCATACAATTTCTATTTAGAATTCTCTTGAACCTTTCTTTGGTTTGTAACAAGTTGCATGGTAAAAATTCTCTATAATATGATAAAGGTACATCTAAAAATCATCTTAGATATGAGAGGAGATGATATCGATTTTGAACATCTCCTTGAATGACTTGTAACCGATTGGCATTGATAGATCCTTACATGTTGCACTATAATTTCAACAACCTACATGGATAGTATGGTCACTATTATTACCCTTTTTCTATTTCCAACAATTTCATTGCCAAGTTCTTAGTTCCCAGTCTTATTTCTAGCACAATATATGTTTTCAGGGAAGTTTAATTCTTGCTTTAATATCAACTTCTTGTCAATATCAATACTCATAGAGTTTTAGATTTAACTTAATAAATCAAATGGTAAAAACTATCTTATTTCTTTGTTCTTCTTGATAATATCCTGTTGCTGAAGAATTGAAACCTCCTTTCATTTGGAAACTTGTATGAAACATCACATTCATCTTGTAAAAGCATATTTAAGTCCATGATGTAAAATCAATCTTTGTATATCTTTGGAAGAAAATGTATGTTCTTGGAAAATGTTCATGTAATTACAATCTTATATCTTTCAAAAGCATTTATATTACTTGAGATGAAATTTCTTGTTGTACTCTTGAACTTGAAAATAAAGGCATAATGTACCTTACTTTGACCTTGCATGCTGGAATGCATTAGAGATTATATTATTTTCTCGTTAAGCCTTGATGTTCTATATCGTATTTCTCTCTGCAATTTCGATATGAACTTATGTGATTGAAAGTATAAACCTTTCTTATAGATAATTGGAATAACAAAGGCCCATGTTTTAATTGGTAAAATAATGTAACGACCATATATTTAAAAAACTGGTTTTTCCGCCATTAACATTTTCTTTACGTTTTCAAGAATTCGAAAGGGTGTGGATGATTGGAATAAGTTGTAATTGTTTCTTGCTTTCTTGAGTAAGTTGTAACCACCTCTTGTGAGCTATATTATGGGCTTTCAAAGCCATTGTACGGGTTGGAATTTTGATGATTCTGGAACTGTAATTTCAAATTGGAAGAAATCAATACAAAGGTTTTTCCCCTTTTCTTCTACTTTCTCTTTCCTTCTGGTTCTGATTTATGAATCATCTAATACTTTCATGCTTGGAAAATTTGTCTTCTAGTTTTTTACAATCTCCATAACTTTGAGTCTCATGAGTTGTATCATTATAAACATAAATGGTTCTATTATGCATCTCATTTGCACAATATGTATAAGGGTCTTCTCTGTCATCTCTTTTCCCTAAAAGTATTATCTTCTTCTGCCTCCCTCCTCTCTTCAAAGTCTTCTATCATCATGTATTGATAACTTTCCAAGATTAAAACACATTTCAAAATATCAGAAATGACCATTGAAAGAAAGACTATGCATTTGTACATAGGTTTTGCCCCTGCTTTAAATAAGGGAACTTCTCCCATTAAAGAGGAGGGACTTGCTTGTCCCCTGACTGTGGTTTCATCCCAAGTGCTAATCTAAAACCCAACAAGCCCTTAGCCAAGGTTGACACACTCTTTTTTGAGAGGAGTTCCTTTGCATTTGTTTCTTCATATTACCATTGTCACAAATTCATATTTAAATGACACTGATTTTCATTGTATGATGCATGTGGGATCAAGTTAATTGTAGTTTTAAATTATTACCATGTAATTTTTACCATGCGGTGACTTCCAACTCACCCTCGCTAAGTCATCTTAACCAAATCGGTTGACCTTCTTCTAAACATGGCCTAACTCTCCACACAACCCATCAACTCAACTCCCACTTAACTCACCAAATTGAGCCCCCCGACTACTAACACCCCAACTCACCATCCTTGGAATCCACATATTCGACCATCTCTACATGATAAGTTCCAAAAGTATCTCGACAACCACCTAACACAACTGCTTGAGCCAAATAAAAACTATTCCGACCAACTCCTCACACAAAATGTGGGATTATTATCCCAAGTTAGTAAAATAGCATTCGGTGGAGGTTAGAGGGGTCAACCCCTATCCTATCATGTGCTAAAATAAAGGGTCACCATTAGGCCATGGGGGCGGTGAAAGTCTATAAAAGGAAGAATTGGTGTTTATTGAAGGTTAAGCGAGAAGATTGTGTAATGTTTTGTGCAGGCGAGCTTTTAGGAAATCAAATCTTTGAGAAACTTAGGAGCATTTTAAATTTTGGTATAAACTGGAAATTTTTCTTGAATTCCCATATGCTCTTGTTACACCTATTACTTTTATAATTTGAAGTTATTTATTTTTCATTGTAAGGTGCAAAAGTCTCTTCTTGAAAAGAAACAAAGGGAAGAGATTTTGCAAGTGCTTCAGAAAGTGGAGGATGATCATTGAGCATCGCAAAGTATTATGAAGGTCTAAGGACATGAATTTATAGGTTTTAGATCTATTATTTTTTAATATTGTAAGTTTGATTGTACTTTCAATTGGGAAATTTTTACTAGATCGGTTCAAATGAACCCGAGAGAGACATAGGCATTTATCGAACTCCATAAATAGTTCTAGTGTCATCTATTATATGATTTTTATATTCTCTTTTTCTAATCTTATCCACATTTAATCAATCATATTTTAATTTGAATATGCCAATTTAAATCATTTTATGACATTTATGAGAAATTGGGTATATTAAATCAGGATAGTTTTGATCGAGCTGTGAATAAAGTTGATTTTGGGAATCTTTAAAATCAGTTATGGATCAGTTGATACAAATTTAAAATTAAAATTAAAATTAGTTTTATATTCATTTCAAATCACAAAATCTCATAATTAATTGATCGTGTTGTAAAGTATCAAAACAATAGGGATTCTATTGTCGTTTACGGATCATATACTACCTCACTAACCTTTAGTCATATCATTTAGGGAGGCACACCTCCATTGACCTAGTGTCAAATCAACAATGATCCAATTCACCCCATATCTCCACTCCACTTTATCTTGTACCTTTCTTGAGAGGTATGAGTACAAGTTGATTATTTAGTATAAAAGAAGGAATGTTTTGAAGAGAATTGCATCATCATGTTGGATGAGGTGGCTCACGTAGTGAAAAAGGAATAGGCGGTGTTAGTGGTTTTAGTTATAAAATTATAGATAATTTTTCAATGGGGAAATTAATTGTGAGCCGTGCATTTTACACTTGATGGACTATGTTTGTATCCTTCCTTGAAAGAAATGATTATGTTGTTGTGATTTGTTCTATGCTACTTAGAACTTGTACAAATTTGTATCTATAACTTCCTCATTGTTTTGAAAACCTATGTTGTCTTTTGCACCTCCCGAAACCCTACCTTTTAAGAATAGTATGATGTAGTCAAGAGTTTCTGATAGATTTTCTTTGAACCTCTGTTTAATGAAAGTTACAACTATAAAAACTAGGACGTTTACAAATCTATATTGATGTCATCCTGAGAAATTTATATTATATGTTCTTTCTGAAATTATCAGAAATATGCCCTTCAAGGTTGTATTGCATTTCTTTCTATTGTTGAAATTTGATTCTTGCATAATGGAAAGTTGTGCTTTCATATGTACGCAACACATATGAAACAATAGTTAGAAAATGAATAAAGGTAAAGAGCCTTTCTTTTTTCATCTGGATGATCTCTTTTGTCATGCTTTTGGAGATGATTTTATGCTCCCCCATTTCACTATGTACTAGTTTCTTGAACATATCATGTCCTCTTGAAATTTGCATTCCCGACTGAAATTATTACTTGTGTACTATGAGATTTTTAGATGAAAATTGATGGGTTGTTGGCAATCTTGTAGACAATGCTTGCAATTGAACAAATATTTTACTCCTCTAAAAGTTTTGTTTTTGTTCCAAACTTTGTAGCTTGCTATCTTTTGAATTGTATGATGTTGAGATGTTCTTGATTTTTTGACTTAAAACTCTCATTCTTTATGCTATTCTGGAAATGAGGAATCCTTAAAATGTTGATCATTCATTTGAGCTCAAGGATTATGATGAATCACACAATTTTTCCTGTATCAAATCTCATGGCTATCATGACTCTTTGTTTTATTGTGCTACTTCATTTGCAATTGAAAATTGAAATGTATTTTTAAGCGTGTAAGAATTCTTTGCACTATAAAAGGTAAATCAATTGAATTGCAAATTTGACACTTGGTATGCCAAAGTAAGAGCTAAATATTGTACTTGTTGGATTCATTCATAATTCCCACATGGTTGTGAACTTCTCTGTTTAAACATTTCATACTTTCAGATCATGTCAGCTATAGGATGTATATGGAATTTTATTGGATCTTCTGCACCTATTACATTTATGAACATTGTACCTTTCCTTGAAAGCTGAAAATGAATTCTTTTGAACTTAACAAATGATGTTGCAAATTTGGATTACATTCTCTTCTTAGCTTATGATATTATGTACTTGTACTTTATCTACTACAATCTTAAAATTTGTTTGAGATGTACTTGCAACTTTCTGTGAATACCATAATTGCACTTTTGAATGCATGTTTTTAAAACTGGAAATATAAGGAGTTAAAATAAAACCTTGAGCTCAGTATTGACACCATTTTCTTCTCTTTTCAGGTATCATGATGTAGTTTGCAAAGGACAATTTGGAGCAACAATTTAGAAAGAAAAGAACACCTCCTCAAGGAAATGATGGGTTTCCTTTACCTCCTTACATTTTCAATTTCATAAGTATATGCATTCCTTTTCTTCAGTTATTTCTCATGGCTTGTGTGAGAAAATATGCACAATTATTTCTCATGAATAAATGAAAATATTCTTGTGTAATGAGATGTATATTTTCCTTTCTATACTTTTCTTCATTTGTATGGATAATAAATGAACTTATACAACTCAAAACACTTAAATAATTCACTTAATCATGGAAATAAATTAAAATTGAATGTACCTTTTGATGCTCATTGAAAATGCAAACTACTTGTCAAACTACCGTTTCTATGTTTCAAACCTGCAACTAAGACCGCTGCTTCAGAACATAAAGCCCTGCATATGCCATCTTTCCCACCTTCACTAAGGCCTTGCAACAATCTTCTTAGATTGCTACACTATCTTCTAAAGATGATACATGGAGAGGCGGTATACACAAGGTGTTGCCTTCTGGGGAAACACTTTCAACTGCTAATTTAATGCATGGCATTCATATTCTGACCAAAACCAATCAATTAAAAATTGTATCCCTTTCTGCGAAGGCTACCCCAAACATAGTCGAACTTGTAACCTGACTAATCTGAGAAACTTAAAAGTTTTGAGTTGACCTTTTTGTACGGGTGCGAAAAAAAATGTCAGGATTTTCACAATTCAGATTTTCACAATTCATTTTTATATTTATTTTATTATATATATATATTATTTTTGTTTTACTTATCTTAATGATCAAATCGAGTTATAGGTGTAGAGTGATTTAAAGTAAGGTAACTATAGATTTTCTACCTATTCAAATAAGATTAAAATTGAGAAAACTAGTAAAATTCCTCATTCAACCTAATATAACTTGTAAGGAGAAGATTTTTTTCTTTAATCTAAGAATTCTAAACAACTAATTTCTTTCTTACAACATAATAAAGAATGTAACTATAATACCAATATTTTCAACATACTTTCAATTCAATAAAGAATAAGAGACTATTTCATTTCTTCAAAAAAATAAGTAAATGACAACCATTTAAAACAACAAGTGTATTTTCAACAAGAATACCAATCCTTTTAAAATGAACTTATCACACTCTTAAGAAAAAGATTTAAGTTGTATATAATCTTGGATGGAGAAAAATTCATTTGCATTTCCAAAACCATTTCAAGTTTCTTATTTCATCATAATAATACAAGACTTTCATTTTACACGAAACATCATATTTAAAATACAAGTTTTCACTCAATGCATCTTTGGTAAAGTTTACAAGATGAAGGAATATACATAGTAAAAAATACAAATTATTTTGCTTACTTTCCAACATACACACAATTTTGAAAACTTAATACAAATAAACTATTTCTCAACACATTTACAAGAGGTTGAATATCTTTAACATACAAGTTACAAGCCCTCCACTTAAGTGGAGACAACATGGAAAAAATATTCAAAAAGGAGGGATCTCTTCTCATTTTCTTCAAGGTGCTACAAAGGCCCAATGTTCCATTGAGCTCCACCATCTTCATCAATATCCAAAACACAAAAACAAAATATGGGAGTAGGCAACACTCTCTACCTAACCAATAATCCAATGAGGAAGAGAATCCTTCTTCCTCATTGGCCCTTGAGCCCCAACAATGAAACAATAAGGGGTATAACACAACCATTGAAAAATTTACAAGGCTTCCACAATCACATTCAATAAATAAATTCAACACAATAAGAACAATAACAAAAATCACATCAACACAAAGGCTCTAAACTCAAGCCAAGAAAGAGAAAGGAACATGGGGATCTACTTATGCCTCCCAAGGGTTTGGGTGCCCACCTTAAAACCTCCAAGAACTCAATCACATACCCACAAAACTCTTATGCCTCCCTCAAGAAAAACAACTCTTATGCCTCCCTCACTCTTATGCCTCCCATAATAAAAAAAAGATAAGCACATTTTACTTATCACAAGGTGGGACACCCCAACCCAACTCCCTCCTAAAATTCCCAATAAAAACTCTTATGCCTCCCTAAAAATATCCCCATTTCCATTTTCTCCTACACAACCTAAGGTCCATTCTACTTCCCAAAATCACACATGCAACAACCATTCATTCACAAACATATGCACAACAAATTAGTAAAAGAAAACATGGGTGAAGACCCTACCTTGCCATTGCAAGAGTTTCCAATCCACAAAAAATGTCCAAGCCTTTTTCCAAGTCCAAGAAAAAAATTCCAACTCCAATCTCCAAACAAAACTCTCAAAGCAAGATCCTCCAAAACTCAAAATTCCCAAAATAAAACAAGTAACCCTAGAATCCTCAAACAAATTAAAATAAATAGAAAAGAGAGAAGAGAGAGGTGATGTCGCTACATTTAGGATGTGACATCGTTTCTCCTCCATTCCACATCACAAGGTCAAACCCAATCTCCAAATCACAATAAATTAGTGGTTGAATGAAAGATAACCCTCTTATACGGTCAAACTCAAACCGACACCCCTAAATGACACAATTAAAGACTCTTGTAAAAAAAGTGCAATTAATTTCTCTTTTTCTCCATTAAAACACACAAAAAATCCTAAAATAATCCTCTCACATCATAGGCATAGTGGGTGGGTGGCATTAAAAGTGTGGGGCAAGCTTAACTTGTCCCACAAGCCTCCAAAATTGGCTTGAAAGTCAAAATACGAAATTTACATGTAAGATTGAGTACACACCACTCAAAATCAATAAAATCCATTTCAAATCCAACAAAAACCAAGAATTACCTACTCACATTAATTACCCCCTTTTGTCAAATCTTAATTAACAATAAATAATCATGTTTAGTTAATTTAAATGAAGTATTTAATAACAAGAATAAAAGTGACTCCAAAATATTAACAAAATACAATTACTCACAAATAAATAAAATCAACTATGGAAAACCACAACTTAACCCAAGGTCACATTTGAGGCCAACCCCTGATGGGAACCTCTAACAAACTAATATATTTAATAACATTATACATTTACACTAGTTGCCAAGGTGACCTGTTGCCAATACCGCAAATTCCTTCACTGTTGGTCTCATATCCCCCATTTTCTTGTTGTGTTGCAAATGCCTAAAAAAATAAAAACAATACCTTTCTAGCCTTGTGGCCATATTAACAACATCAAGATAATAAAACACATGCATATACATATCAATTCATATCATCAAATATCATAACTAAATCATCACTAAAACAAGTAATTCACCAATTTGTTCACAATTCCAAATATTTCAATTTCATCAATTTATCAATTAGCAATAAGATCACAAAATCAACTAAATCATCTATCAACATCTATATATCAAATCCAATGTGTCGAGTATAGTAGTAGCTCAAGATCATCAAATAATGATATGTCCATCCATGCATATAATCCATCCTGTAAATCATGTCATAAGTCTAAACATCCATACTATCTATCAAATAAGCTAATCAAATATAAAAATGTCCATTTGTCAATGTCTAAAATATGATAACAATGTCTATAACTCCAATCCAAATTAAGCAGAAGCACAATATGTCAAAGAGGAGTGGGCACTACATCCCCCTCCCCTTAGACTTGACTTCCTTTTAGAAGTCACTCGAACAAGTGTGGGAATTATGCTCTCAAGGGTGTGGTGTCCTCCAGCGTAACTACTATCTCATCGTTTTGATCCCATTGGGCTCTAAAATACGGATGGGCTCCACCATCACCTGCCCTTGATCCTACACCTACAATGCGGTCCAATCCAATACATGAGAAGGATCTGGAATGTACCTCCTAAGCATAAAAACATGAAATACATCATGGATGTGAGACAAGCTGGGTGGAAATGCTAGATGATAGGCCAAAGGACCGATACGCTCCAAGATCTCAAAGGGACCCATAAACCTAGGAGAAATCTTAGAGCCTTTTCTATAATGGATAGGGCTCTTATGAGGCTTGACACGAAGAAACACCTTCATTCCCACCTCAAAACTATAATCTGTCCTCCGTTGATCTACATATTTCTTCTATCTATCCTGAGCCTCCTATAATATATATTGAATCATGATAACTTGTTGCTCCATATCCTGTAATAATTTCGGTCCAAGAGAAACCCTATCTTCCAATCTGTCCCATCTTAGTGGTGTCCTTCACTCTGTGCCATATAATTCTTGAAATGGAGCCATACCAATCAAACTCTGAAAATTGTTATCATAGGAAAAATCCAATAAATATAAGTACTCCTCCCACCTCGACTAATGGTCCATGCCATACATTCTAAGCATGTCCTCCAAGATCTGATTCATCCACTCTCTCTATCCATCTCTCGGGGTAATATGTTGTAATGAAGTTGATATTCATCCCGAGAGCATGTTGCATGGTGGTCCAAAATTAAGAAGTGTATAAGGGATCGCGGTCACAAATGATCTTAGTGTAATCTGTGCAAACTAACAATCTCATCTAGATATACTCGTGCCACTGCACTAGCTGTATTAGTGGTCTTTATACAAGAAAAATGATCCACTTTCATCAATCTATCCATCGTTACCATGATGGCATTATGGCGGTTGTTAGGAATTAGAGAACAAATATGCAGAAATTTTTTCTCAAACCACTTGATAGGAAACTATATAGCAGAATTATACATGCAAAAATATAACAACATAAATAAATAAGTCACAAAAGAAGACAAGACAATATTTAACGTGGTTGACCCAATGTGGACTACATCCACCAAGCACTTTCTCAGATTTTATTATCAACAAGAGTAAAAAAACTCTCATAGTCTTCTCTCAGTTATGAACTCACAACAAAATTCCAAAGATGCTAAACCACATCTAAACCACAATTGATACCCAATTGCTTAACCTTGATCACTCTTGATCACCTCTTGATCACTAAGAATCAAGACCTCTTGAACACACAAAATATATTCAACATACCTTAACACCTCTATTTATAAGATTACAATCCTTTAAGAAGTCCAAAATCGACCCTAGAAGTTTTAAAGTCATGACCTTTCATCTTCCCCATGAAATGGAAAAGAAACTATCATGACCTTTCATCTTCCCATGGCTGGAAATGAAACGGTCATGACCTTTCATCTTCCCAATTCAAACTCCACACTTCAATACTGATTTGAGAAGACCAAAAATAGGCTCCACACCCCAAAAATCTCCCACTTGGAGACTGTTCCTACTGAGAAAAGTTCTCAACCCTTCATTATCAACCATGAAGGCCAATCAAAGTTGAACACAACTTCAAATTCTCCTTTTGATTGCCTTGGTCATCATATCCATAGGATTCTGATTGGTATGAATCTTTTCTAGCTTCAACTTATCTTCTTCCAAAGCTTCCCTGATGAAATGATATCTCAGTTGAATGTGCTTCGTCCTAGAGTGAAAAGTGGAGTTCTTCACTAAATGAATAACACTCTGACTATCATTGTGTAGTCTCCCAACTTCTTTCTTATGACCCAAATCATCAAAAAACTGTTGTATCCAAATCATCTCCTTTCTTTCCTTTGTGTGGCATGTAACATGCTCATCCTCTATCCTCTATGGTTGACAAAGCCACAACCTTTTGTAACTGTGAAATCCAACTCACCGTTATATCACCAACCGTAAATACATAACTGTCATTATCATCTTGCTTTCCAAATATCTGTCATGTCCGAATCTACATAACCACACAATGTAGTGTCGATCCATCCTTTGAAACAAAATGTTTCTCCCATGGTCCCTCTCAAATATCGAAGGATCCAATTCACTTCCTACCAATGCTCTCTACTTGGATCACACATAAATCTACTCATTGATCCCACTACATGGGCAATGTTAGGCCTAGTGTATACCATAGCATACATCAAGCTACCAACCACTGATGAGTACGGTACCCTGGACATTTGGATTTTATCCTCCTCAGTCTTGGGACTTTGCTCCTTTGATAATTTAAAGTGACTGCCAAAGGGGTACTAACCGGTTTAGCATCCTGCATACTAAACCTCTCCAAGACCTTCTTTATGTACTCTTCTTGAGATAACACTAGCTTCCTCTATTTTTCCATTACGAGGTATTCTCATATCAAGGATTTGTATTGCTTCCCCCAAATCCTTCATAACAAAGGAGTCACCTAATTTGCTTCTTGAGTATAGGTTTTATTTCCTATATGTTCTTCCCTGCAACAAGCATATCATCCACATACAGGCACAAAATAATTTAACTACCATCAAGAAACTTCTTGATGTACATGTAATGGTCTGAGTGACACCTAGAGTAACCCTACTACTGCATAAAACTATCAAACTTCTTGTACAACTTCCGTGGAACTTGTTTTAGGCCATACAATCTCTTCTTCAATTTACACACTAACCTCTCCTTCCCTTTGACCTCATAACCCTATGGTTGTTACATATACAATTCCTCCTCCAACTCACCATGAAGGAATACAGTATTCACATCTCACTGCTCTTAGTGTAGGCCTTCTACTACTACTAAACCAAGAACATTTCTAATAGAAGTCATTTTAACAATAGGAGAAAAAATTTCATCAAAGTCTATACCTTTCTTCTGTGAAAATCCCTTGACCACCAACCGAACCTTGTATCTTTTCCTACATCCATCTTCCTCTTTGATTATATACACCCACTTGTTCTGCAATGCTCTCTTACCCTCGGGTTGCTCCACCAGATCCCAAGTTTGGTTTTCCATAAGAGATCTATGCCCTTTATCCATGGCCTGCTCCCACTTCTTCTTGACATCCACCTACACTTCTTCCTCAAAGCACTCTGGATCTCCAATGTGAGTGAGAAATAAATAATTCAAAGATGGAGTAAATCATTTAGGTTACCTTTTTACCCTAGAAGACCTTCTCACCTCACGAATTTGAGGTTCTTGATGATTAGGCTTGTGGTAGTTTGTGCTTAGAAACATGTTGCACTGAAGCGCCCCCTTGGACACCTTATTATCTGCAATGTCCTCTATCACTTTGTATTATTTATTTTATTCCTCTTTTCTGCTAATCTTTATAAATGACTCTTTCATTAAAGATAATATCTCTAGACTGAAATATTTTTTTGTCCTTAAGACTCCAAACGCTGAAACCAAAGTCATCCTCACCATATCCAACAAAGGTGCATTTCTCAGACTTAGCCTCAAACTTGGTCCTATCATCTTTATCAATGTGAACAAATACCTCACATCCAAATACTCTAAGAAATGAGTAATCAATTTTCTTACCGATGAGCCTCCTCGGGTGTACCTCCATCCAAAGCCATAGAGGGTCCTCTATTAATAAGATAAATAACTATGCTCGCACGCTTCCACCCAAAACATGAGTGGTAGCCCCGCATGTAACCCCATGCACCTAGCACGCTCCATGATTGTCCTATTCATTATCTCGACACTCCATTTTCTGTGGAGTATTTGGAAGCATTCTTTGCTGCGGATCCCATTTCTTGAACAACAATAAAGAAATTCATTGCTCAATACTTCCCTCCATTTTCCAACCCGAGACATTTCAAATTGAGACTGTTTCATTCTCAACGAAGGATTTCCATCTTTTGAATGTTTCAAACACATAATATTTATTTCTAATGCAATATACCCAAACTTTTCTAGTTACATCATTAATGAAAGTGACATAATAACATGAACCACCAATAGAGTTTACCTCAGCTGGCCCTCATACACATCTGTATGCACTAAATCCAACTTACCCTCCTTCTGGTAAGTTCAAACTTGAGAATCTCACCCACTTCTGTTTTCCATAAGCACGAGTCCTCACGAAGTCTAAATCTAACTCCTTTAATGGGAAACCTATCCTTTATAATCTGCATGCCCTTTTGACTCATATAGTGAATCTCTAGTGCACTAAGTTGCATCTCCATTTATAACAACTAAACTACAATAATCAACACCATTGGTTAAATACAAAGTACCGGTTTTCTTACCTCTTGCAACCACAAGATCTCCCTTGGTAACCTTCCAAGAATCTACTATAAAACTGACCATACAACCATCACTGCCCAGCTGACCCACTAATATCAAGTTCGCCTCAACTTAGGCACATGCCTGACATCCTTAAGTAGCCATGTGTTCCCATTCTACATTTTCACCCGAACATAACCTTTCCCTACTATTATGCATGGTTCATCATCACCAAGATATACATGTCCAAAATCTCCTTGAACAAAATCAGTAAAGTAATGTCTATGTGGGGTGGCATGGAAATAAGCCCTTGAATCTAACACCCAAGACTTAGCAATATTATCTAAAGAAATAATTAAGGCATCATGAAAAACATCACCTGCTGCCACATTTACCTCTTTAGTTTCCTCTTTGTTGTTCTTCTTATCTCGAAAGAGCTCAACAATCTTTCTTAGCATGCCCAACCTTCCCACAGTGCCAACATTCTAACTTAGTCTTGGAATTTGACCTCTCATGATAGTTCGACTTCTCATGGTTACCTTTCCCTATGCTCTTTTGTCTCCCTCTTCTCTCCACTGTCAAAGCATTTCCAGAAGTAGAAGAATATCTAGTGCTCTTCCTTTGCATTTCCTTGCTTAGGATCACACCTATTACATCCTCAAACTTCAGCTTTGAATTATTAGAGACTGAATTACTTACAACCATAACCAAGTTGTCCTAGCTATCTGGTAAGGAGAAAAAAATCAATAAAGCCCCGACCTCATCATCAAAGTCAATTTTTACCGAGTTTAACATACTCACAACCATATTAAATTCATTCAAATGAACAACAATAGAACCATTCTCATACATCTTCATATTAAATAATTTTTCATCAAAAATATTTTATTAGAGGCAAAGGGTTTTTCATATAACTTCCCCAATGCACTCATGAGACCTTCTGTGGTCTTCTCTGCTGATATGTTGAAAGCAACCAAAGATACAAGGCATAACCGAATTATTCCCCAAGTGCCTTTCTATCTAGTAACTCCCAATCCTCATCTGACATGGATGTAGGTTTCTTTGCTTTTCCAACCAAAGAAATATGGAGGTCCTTTTGATATAAGTAATCCTTCATTTACATATTCCACAAACCAAAGTTATACCCATTGAACTTCTCAACTCTTGATCTTCCCTCATCTGCCATAGCTCCCACTCAAGATAAAATTTCCCTGTGATTTACCACTTCAGCAAAAAACCACCAAAGCTCTAATACTAGTTATTAGGAATTAGAGAACAAATATGCGGAAACAATTCCTCAAACCACAACAATAGGAAACTATATAGCAGAATTATACATGTAGAAATATAACAACATAAATAAATAATGCAAAAAGAAGACAAGAAAATATTTAACATGGTTCACCTAATGTGGGCTACCTCCACCAAGAACTTGCTCATATTTTATTATTAGCAAGAGTAAAAAAACACTCAATTATGAACTCACAAAAAAATTCTAAAGATGCTAAACCACATCTAAACCACAATTGACACCCAATTGCTTAACCTTGATCACTCTTGATCATGTCTTGATCACTAAGACTAAAGACCTCTTAAAAACACAAGATATCTTCAAGATACCCTAACACCTCTATTTATAAGATTACAATCCTTTAAGAAGTCAAAAGATGACCCTAGAAGTTTAAAAGTCATGACCTTTCATCTTCCCATTGCTAGAAAAAAGCTGTCATGACCTTTCATCTTCCTATAGATGGAATAGAAATGGTCATGACCTTTCATCTTCCCAATTCAAACTCCACACTTCAATACTAATTTGAGAAGACAAAATATAGGCACCACACCCCCAGCGGTGGCATCTCGACATGCTAGCCCTACTATGAAATCAATAGAAATGGTGTCCCATTTCCACTCCAATATATCATGTGGGTAGAGAAGGCTAGCTAGATGTTTATGTCTTCACCCTCTAACACTCTAAAAGCATGACAAAAATTGAGCTACATCTCTCTAAATACATCTCCAATGGTATAACTACCTCAAGGTGGAGTGCATTTTCTTCACCCTAGATGGGCTGAATAAGGTGCACGATGAGAGTCTTTCAAGATATCTTGTCTCAAACCTCCATCCCTCGGTACATAGATCCAACCTATGTGTCTAAGAATTCCATCTGACTCTAATGAAAATCTATCAAACTTCCCTCAAGGGGTCTCTGAGACTCAATCTCTAATCTAGCTACAAGGTAGAAGATGTCATGTGGAAGTTGTCACAAAATCCTTCTCCATAAGTCTGTACCCATTGAAGTAGCCATAACCAAATGTCTTTTTCTACTCAAAGCATCAACAACCACATTCTACTTCCCCTTCACATGCTCTATCTCCATGTCATACTCACAAAACAACTCCATCGAACACCTCTAACAAGCATTGAGATTGGGTTGCGTTAAGACATGAAAAAGACTCAAACAAATACTCAAGTGATCTGTCTTGAGAATGAATCTCCTTCCTAAAAGGAAATGTCTCCATCAAACCAAAACATGCACAACTACTACAAGCTCAAGGTCATGAGTCGGATAATTGAGCTCATAATCCTTGAGTTTGTGAGACTCAAAGGATACTACACGACCCTCTGCATCAATACACCTCCTAATCCTACCAAATAAGCATTTGTGCAAACAAAGAACTCTCCTGTGGATGCGCACTTGCTTTGCAAGAATGGGTGATGTCATAAGAAATTCCTTCAATGTCTTAAAGGCCTACTCACATCTATCTAACCAAATGAACTTATTCCCTTTCCATTGAAGGGAAGTGATGGGATGTGCAATATGTTAGAATTCTTGAAATAATCTTCGCAGTATCCTACCAACCCCATGAAACTATACACCTTGATCACAAAAGTAGGTGATGGCCAATCCATAATAGCTCTAATATTTTAAGGATCGAATGCAATAGCTTCCCTAGAAATAATGTGGCCAAATACTACACCTGACTAGAAGAATGCACACTTCTCCAAGTTCCCATAAAGGCTGCTACTAACAAAGACACTACAAAATGTGGTGAAGGTGCTCCTCTTGCTCTTGATGTGTACTTAAGTAGATCAAAACGTCAAGGAACAAGAGTAAAAATGGTCTAGAAAATTTGTGAACACCCATATTCATAAAACTTATGAACACTTTGCAGGGGGGGCATTCGTCAAAACGAATGGCACCACCATGAACTCATAGTGGCCATATCTCATACGAAAAAGTTGTCTTGTGGGAATATGCCTATGTAATCCTAAGTGATGATAACTAGACTTAAGATATATTTTTAAAAATATTGTGGCCCCCTTCATTTGATCAAATAAATCATTGATGCAAGGAGTGGGCTAACGATTCTTGATCTTTACTTTGTTCTGTTATTTGTAGTCCACACACAACTCTAAGGATCTGTCCTTCTTCAAAAAAAAATCATTGGTGCACCCTAAGAAGATACACTAGGATGGATTAGGCCTTTCTCAAGAAGGCTCTCTAGTTGCAATTTGAGCTCACATAGCTCAAGGGTGGTCATCCTATATGGAGTACGTGAGATAGGATCCACTCCCAGAACCAAATTAATGTGAAATTTTATCTCACGTGGGGGAGGAAACCTTGATAGCTCACTAGGAAATACATTAGAAAAATCCTACAAAATTGGGTGATCATCAAGCAAAGGTCCACTAGCCCCATCCTATGACCTATCAATAACTATAATAGCATACAATTGACACCCACTCTGCACACCGCTTAAGCTCAAAAGTGGAAATAGTGTGAATTGAGATAGATTTCCTAACTCTAGCTATCATTGGCTCCACTCCCAAATCATTTGCACAAGATATAACCTTACTGTAACAATCAAATCTGGATTTTTGAGCAGATAACCAATCCATGCCTAAGATCACTCAATAAGAAACCAAAGGAAGGATATAGAGATCTAAGTTAGTGGTGAAGGGTCCTAAGTCCACTACGCACTCCTTGACTACATAGTCTACTAAAATCTTGGCTCCAGAAGCCATCTCAACATCCCAACTAAGGCCCTTGATGTAACCTAGAATTTACAAGTAATAACCAGGCGCAATGACACATCACTCATCCTAGACCAAGTGCTCACCCGAAGCACGCAAAGGTACCAGGACCCTCCCTAGAGTTGCTTGTGCAGGATGTGAACATGATGAAGGGTTAATGCATTTAGATCCATAAATAGTATAAACATTCTACAGAGCATATTCCAGATCTAGATCTAAGGAGTAATGGATTCAAGTAATAGCCATATGAATTCTACCATACAAGATCTAGTTATATTCATGTTTAACACCTTGAATCAGTCAATACACTCCATTATATTAACACAGTAAATACACAAAAGCTTCTTACAATAAGTAGTATCATAAGTTCATGCATGCATCATATATGACATCATAACTTCACAATAGATCATACATAGTCCTCCTATTCTACATAGATCACTACATATTTATAAGGGTGGGGACTTTCCCTTCACTGCTTACATAATTCCCAAAATAGGTTGCATGCTGAAAATAGCCACACGCCTTTACAATAATAGACACACATGCAAGTGCACTAATAATAGATCTCTTCTGGTTAACTGGTAGTAGTAATTCTATTATTAGCTTGAATCCATGCAAAGTGCTTAGTAGATGCTCTTCTAAAAATAGCCCTTGCATGTCACATAAGTATTTATCTGGTTTGTGTGCTTTGCACACTATCTCCAAAAATAACCCGTAATCCTAAAAATGGCTAAGTCTCGAATCTATCATTGTCTTTGTCATGTGTTTCCTTACCTATCCTTTTGTGCCTTTGAACATGCCTTGTTTCCTTGTGCAAGCCTTTTTTGTTCCTTCTGCTAAGTATCATACTTTGTCTGCTCAACATTACCCCACACAAAATTGCATTGCCTTTGCACCGACAATGGTTGCCTCTTGATACTTTTAAAGAATAAAGAATGGGAATGAAAGGAAATTAAAGAATTATTGTACAAAGAATGAAATTTCAACCTGCAATGTCTTCTATTTCAACTAGAATAATTAACTACGAATAATCTTCTTTGATTTCAGCCTCCAAAGTTTTCCAATCACTCAACGTTGCTTCGACCTTTTCTGGAATATTTGATACAATAGAGTCTAACTCTTCTTGTGCAATCTCTTCCTTCTCGTTCTACAATACTATAACAATGTTGGACAGTGCAGTCACCCTTCCGTCTAGAAGATCCATCTTCTGCGCTATAAGCTTTCAATTTCATCATCATGTCTTGTCTTTATGGGGTCTTGGGCTGCTAAAGGCCTTGTGATTTTTCTTTTTCAGTGCCAATCATTTCGCACACCCAAAAGTATCATCCTTCATGGCTGTAGTACTTCATTTTGTCTTCTTCCATGGTCTGATTCTTATGATTGCCTCAGAGCTACACATATATTCAATGCTGGTCTTCTTTCTTCCACTCCTCCTATAAGGTTTAGGGTAATACTTTATAGGATGAAATATTTCTAACCACTTTGAAGCCCTTGCTCTTTCTACTTCCTACTCGGGTCTCTCGGCATTGGAATTTGAACAGTCCATTCTCAAGCACCAAATAAACTAAGGTATGCACATAATGCATAGTGAAGGGAACTTTTGGGTACCTTGGGCTCTAAGTGTGGTCTTTCTTGCGGGACATGATCGTTGATCTCTATGCTATAGTGATGAGAACCCCATTATTCTTTTACTCTAGGTTATTTTCTCCTTTCCGACATGTTATTTCTACATCTTTAACTTTGATATCTTCTCTTAGCGCTCTACCAGTTATAGCTTTATCCACATTCCTATGTGCCACCTCGATAGATACTTTCACTAAGGCATTACTCATCTATTAATAACACATTACCATGAGTTTGGTGGTTATGTGTCTATTCTATGGTGCCTTTCTCATTCTTCTTGATATAAAGGACTCTTCACATACATAAAAATTAGGCTCATCCATGTGAGTTTGCATAGACCACGATAATTGTTTCCTTATGAATGTAGTAGCCATGTCAGAATCCATCAACTCCCATCCATATAAGTCCTTGAGGCCCACTATATTCTTGAATCGGGTGCTGAAAATTTTACTTGAGTCCTCTTCATAGCCCATGATTGGTGCAACATACTCCCTACTTGCCCTCATTTTTATTAGCCCCTTAGGCACTTAAGCATCAAGGTTTGGAGTTGGATCCTCTATATTCTTAGTAGTATCTAATTTTTTTCTCCTACCTCCTTTAGTCCTTTTCTTCCTTCATTTCTTCATCCTTGGGTTCTTCCGCATCCTTTGGTGGTACAAGAGTTCCAAGTGCACTCTCTGCAGACTCCTCCTCCTCCTCCTCATTCAGTTTCAAATTTCTCCTTCTTTTCTCAGTTGTCTCTTTCTATGGAGAGAGTCGTGGTGATCTTAAATCTTATTTGTGGAGTTACCGTGCCTTGTGATATTATTCTCCTGAATACTCTCTTGAAACAATGCTCTCCTTGGACTACTTCCAAGTCCTCTTCTTCTTCTTGTTCATGTGGTGGGGTACGTGCGTGATAAATCTCCATCTTATCTGTAGGCTTTCTCCGGCCTATATGTACCAAGCCACCACTATCTTCGCTCTCTTCTTCCTCTTCATCTACCTCTATAGGTTCTGTTGGCTTTAGAGATGGTACATTCCCCAATGTATGCTTTCCCTTAGGTGGCCCTGGGAGTGCGTAATCATTCTCCACATATTTTTTATTCTCCATCCTAGGCTTACGATAAAGGTATATATATTTACTCTAATGTCCCCAATCTCCAAGCTTATAGGATTTAAGCTTAGAAGCGTTTGAAATGGGTCTCTCAAAAAAGGCAGCCTTGCCTAGATAGAAATATGTCTTCCTCAAAGTGTGGTAGTCACAGTCTACCTTATCTACTGATAAAATTCGGCGGTGCACATCAATAAAATGGTGGGTGATGCTGGAAAGTAAGCACGCTATGAAAGCATACGGTAGTTTTTCCATGGGCTCCACGTCCTATCTTTCATAGAAAATCATGCAATGCGAAGTCTTTGGTACATTGTAAATTGTCTTGCCTTGCCCACCACTCACGGTAACTCCTTAGGGATGTACCACTCCTCTTCAAATAATGTGTGGAGACTATCATACCACATCTTCACCCTATGTTTGAATGGCCCACTCATTGAACCTTCACATAAATATTTATCAAACCTTTTTGCAAGGGATTTTTCTCCATGGGATACTCCTATATCTTGTCCTTTGGCCCATTAGGCACTCCAATCTCCATAAATACTAAAGAAATTAAAATAGTGCCAAAACTGATTTTGTCACCTGTGCGTGCCTCCTTGATAATGTTCTCTGCAATGTATCCTACTATGTTGTAGATCACTCCTTGTGACATTCTCCTCGTGATATGTAACCACATTGTATTCACTTGTGACCACCTCTCTTGGTCATTCAAATTTGTTACTAGATGTGCAATTGCACTGAACTACCAGGTACTTCTTCAACTTGTCAATGTCCATCCCACATGGACCCTTTTTATATCCCAACTCCTTTCATGTTTCCAATATTGTTGCTTTATCTGTTAGATCACTAGCAAGGTCTACGCCTATGGATTTTAATCTTGTTACCATTACAATCAAAGTAGTTGTGATTCGACCCTCCATCAGAAAAAAGAAGAAGTCCTCATGGATTTTGCTCATTAACCATTGTTATAATGGTTCATACTTTCCAAAATAAGGAGATCATACAACTGGTGATAGACTCCAACCTACTTTAACAAATTCTCCCCAGCATCATCATATACTGGCATGTCTTCTTTTGTGTGCTTGTTGGTATTCATACTTAATAATGCATCTAACTCCTTCTTGTTATCAATGTGCGGTCATTTGTAATCACTTATTTTACACTTACGGATGTGGGAATCCCATTCTTTCCCAACTATAACACCTTTTGGGTACTGCATCTTTGAAAAAATACTTTTAGGCGCAGCTTCAACTTTTCCTCCACTTTCTTCTTTCCTTTAGTTCTGCATGGAAAGTAATTTCTTTAGTATCATTTGAATATCTCACCTTTCTATCCTTTGTAGTGCGTAAACATGTCACCTTCTATCCTCTATATTGAGAAAGTCCAAACCCTAGCTCGAATCCATGTTCCCTAGTTAAAATCACGTGCCCTAGCTCTTTCACAATGCTCCACTTCGCTCAAACCCTTCACAAATGGGGATGCAAGCTTCTTCTATGCACAAATATGCTCTCCACATCTGGTTTCACACTCTCTGCACCTCAATACTCTTTTCTCAGCTTGGTTGCACTTAGCTCATTTAAATTCTTGTGATTACAATGGTAAAAATGAACTCACATCACGTCCTTATATATATTTTCAAAAAAATTGGTTCATTTATTGCTCCTTCACCTACAAAAATTCTTCATTAATTGACCATTTTCACAATTTATGCATGGTATGTCTTCACGCCTTAGCTATAAAATTCTAGTGTGCCTTCCTACATACTAGATACTGAGACTTCTCTTTAGTGTGCTTCCATGCACCTGAGTACCTCACCACTGTGCCTTCTCTTGGTAGTTCCCATTCTGCTACTCACCTCGTGTTATATTGTTCCTTTGTTTATCTCTATCTATGGTCCTTATTTGGAAGCAATCTTCTTTCTAACAACTCTCCAAACTTGAATAGCACCTATAGTAGTTTGTTCCTTTATGTGTACCCATTTTTCAATAGCCACCCACACAAATGGTATGTGCTAGTCCTCTGCGCATAAAAATTCTTCAAATGGTAATTAGCTTCCAGTGCGTAAACATGCTTATTACACAAAACACCAACTAAATTGACAAAGCATAGTGACAAAGAAGGAAATACATTAAGGGAATACATAAATGAAAACCTAATCTAAATGGCAAAATTGCCTTATTACAAACACCAAGAAGACTTATTTATAGTAGGGCTTCATCCTACTCCCATTGAAGTAACTGGGTAACCATATTCCATCAAGCGCCTCTAACTGACAAGCTCATGTTTCAAGTATGTAAGTGATAACATATGGTCCTAACCAATGTAATTTAAGTTTTCCTAGATGGTACAGAAACTTATAATCATAAAGAAGCACCATTTGTCCTATCTCAAGATTTTTGTCCCTGATGTGCCTATCATGCCATGCTTTCTACCTAGATTTTTCTTGAATCGACTCAACGTGCTATTTCTCATCGCTCATCCATCTTAATCAACTTTTCAATTTGTTCTTCTAGTGATTATTTATTAGCTAGACCTCCAATGTGTGCAATACACAAAGAAGGTAACATGAATTCCATAGGAAGAACTCTTCTGCGTCAAACACCAATTGAAATGGTGTGGCCTTGTTTAACTGCTTGTATGTTGTTCTATGTGCCCAAAGCATGGAATAAACTTTATCATCCCAATATTTCCTTCAAACGTCACATATTTTTGCCAATTTCGGCTTAAAATCTTATTGAAAGCTTAAGCAGTCCCATTTTCTGAGGATGATATGGTGTAGTCTTATGGTGTGCAATCATGAACTCATCAATAGAATCTTGATTGTCTCATTCAAAAAAATGTGTGCCACTATCATTTTTCAAACTCAAAGGACATCCATACATTGTAATAATATTTTCCCATAGAAACACTGGATGTTGTTGCTCTTTGTCTACAATGATTTGTAGGTGCTACTTCTACCCACCTTGTCAGATAATCTATGCAAGTGATGATATAGCATGATCTATTCCATGCATAGCTAGTGAAATAGGACCCAAAAATCTATAAGCCATTTCTCAAATGGTTCGCACTAGGAATAGGTCTTAAAGGGATTTCATCTCTTTGTCCTTGTTTACAAGGCAACGATGTGATGATCGCAGGACTTGTAATATGCCTTAAAATCCTTATACAATGTCTCCCACCATAATCCAATGAGTAGAATCTTGCACGTAGTGGCATCACCTGCATAGTGCCCACCTGTACGTAGAAAGACCACAATGTACTCTAATTCCAATGGCACGTGTTGTAACTGGTATAACTGTGCATCGGGCATGGGATCTTCAATTTCGTATGCATCTCATCCCGACTCTATTGCGGATAGATGGTCCAGTCCAGAATTAATTTTCCCTAGTTTTACTACGACCGTAAAATTGAATTCTTGAAATAAGAGTACCCATCGGCATATGCAACCCTGTAAAATGATCTTGTTTACCAAATACTTCAATGTCATGTGATTAGTATATAATAGAAATGGTGTTGCTAGCAGGTACTGTCTAAATTTATGTAGCGCATAGATCATTGACAAAGCTTCACACTCTGTAGTTGTATAATTCTACTCTGCATGAGTCAACTTTCTACTATCAAAATAGATAGGATGATCTATAATACCTTCTCAGGCTGATCCAACACCGTGCCAATGGTCGTGCCATAAGCATCCACATGTACATGAAACGGTTGGTCCCATGAGGGAAAGCAAAAAATAGGTGTTGTAGTAAGTTTCTCCTTCAATGTCTCAAATGTGCCTTTGGTGTGGTTCCCCCAATAAACTATCCCTTTTTACTTTTAGTAACTCCTCCAAGGGTGCAACAACCTTAGCATACCATTTAATAAATTTTCTATAATACCCAGTGTGACCTAAGAATCCGCACACCTCACTTTGACTAGTAGGCTCTTCTAGGCCAATAATGACTGCAACCTTAGCTAGATCAACCAACAAACCTTCCTTGTAGATGATGTGCCCTAATAATGTGCCAAATGGTGTAGCAAATACACATTTATTGATGTTTAAAGAGATGTTTAACTGTCAACATCTTTCAAACATTAAGTGTAAATTGTCACAATTATCCTTAACAAGTCCATTCACCATCTAGTCATCTAAATAAACCTATAAGAAGTTATGAATAAAATCCTTGAATGCTTGGACAACTATCTCGAGAATACAACGGTGAATTTTAAGACCAAAAAGAATCACAGTATAGGAAAAACTTCCCCATTCAATGGTAAAAGTAGTCTTTTCCTGATCCTCTTATACAATCCTAACACGATGATACCTAGAGAATCCAGCTATAAAGGAATATACCTTGTGCCATGCAATGCATTCTAATATTTCTCTCTGTAAATGACATAGGAAGGGATCGAGTCACACATGCAAAATTCAACTCCTTGTAGTCCACACATATCCTAATTTGACCATATTTAGATATCTTGATCACCATTGGGCTAATCCATTTTGATTCGCCCATGGGCTTGATGATTCAGGACTTCAACATTTTTTCAATTTTTTTCCTTGACCTTTTCACACAAGTTGGGGTTCATCCTAAAGGGTCTCTTCACGACCGAGACGCGCACCTTTCTTAAGTTTTATATTCATTTGTCCTAATGATTCATGCACACCTTTTAATTTATGGTATCCCCTAGGAAATAAGTCTTGATAATCTCATAGTAACTCAATGATTTTTTCCACTTCAGAGTCAGACCAATAATCCCCAATTATGGCCTCCTTAGGCTCAGCATCCGATCCAATATTCACTTTCTTTTTTTCATAGGTTCATGATAGGTGCACGTGGTATTATCGCATTGTCAACACCTCACACCTACTTGTAGAATGATCTACATCCAGATTTTATACTTCTTCATCATCCAGTAAGTAGACCATCTTTCCTTTTTCTTTCTCAAAGAAAGCACACTTAAGTAGTGTGGCATCTGTCTTTGTTTCTTCAACAAAACGTGCTCTTGAGTCGTTTCCATCAAATAACTCTTGAATGAGTTCTTCCGCCTTTGCACTGTCTCCCATAGTTAACCACTTTATAACCCTTAATGCCTCTTCTACTGGAGGTTTAGTAGAGAAGTAGTCAAAATTACGGATCATTCCGTACTCAAATCCTTCCAATTTCTAGTATCTCTATGGAGTTCCGCATATACATACCAAGCATGTGCGCAACCTTGTAAAGTGGAATAAAATTTTTGCACCTAGAGTGAAGGTGGTAAAGCTTCCTGCCCCTCTATCCAGATTCTCTCACACTACTAAACGTGGTGTTGAAGCAGTACATTACCATGATAAATGCATATTTAAGTAAGTGCATTGTTCTGGAAAACCAAGTAAAAAGAGCAATCCTTATTTCATTCCATCCTACAAGATTATCCCCTGTGAAGCTGTTGGTGCTCAAATTAGTCTCATCCCATTTTCCATTAAGATCCCTCAATTTGTGGCCTCTGTCACTTTTTTATCTCCCCATGTTGTGCTTGAAAAGACTCTATCTTCCATTTGGTTGTCATGATCAGTCCCTTCTTGGGTCGAGGATCACTTAAGGATCCATAATTGGTTTTTCGTTTCTCTGTCCATCTAAAAGAGTCTAAGAATTATGCATAAAGCTCGGGCCATTCCTTTCTTTCTACTTTCCATAATCAGGAATAGTTTTCCTTGTCATTTTTGTCCCAAATACCTTAGGAAACATGAATATATGTAGCTCGAAGGATTATGTTTGAACCTTATAACATTTCCAAGTTCTCTGTCCTTGAAGAAAATTTCATCTCTGGGCTCAAACGGTTGTTTTCCTGCATTTTTACGGTTTGACGAGTGTGTTTTCCTAGTCAAATTTACATCTCTACATCAGTGGAAACGTGGCCCTTTTTGGTTAGATGTGGCTTGGCGGGACACTCCAAAAAATTTGTGGCTCGCCTCAACCCAAAACTTGTCCTTGTGGAGGAACAACACTTGTTTGAAAGTTCCCCTTTTTTTGGCCTTGGAGTTGCACGGAGGAGGACATGTGGAGGACTCGCTACTTTTCCAGAGACTTAGACAATTTTTTTCATGCGGCCAAGTACAATTTTTGGTTTGGATAGGGACACGTGGTAGGCTAACGCTCATTTGAGGATCTGCCTTGGGGTCTCACCTTAACAATTGCAATAGGGGGGGGCAGGTGGAGGCTTTCGTGGCTCCGCTTTATACTTAGATTTTCAAACAATTTTTGAGAGGCTTGGGACACGTGGATGGGAATTTGCACATGTTTAGGGACTAGCCCTTGAGTTTTATTTTAAAGAAGCGCGAGGAGGACACTTGGATGCTTTGACTCACTTTTCCTTTTTCTTGGACTTTTCAATGGCCAAAGGAAACTGCCTTGGACCCTCGACACATGGCACCTTCCATTGAGCTTTCAACTTTTAACAAATTCTTCTCAGGCTAGGACACGTGGTGAGCCCACACTCATTCAGGGTCTCTACTTTTGGGGACCATCTCAAGATGCACCATTGAGATGCATGGTAGTTTAAAAATTCAAAAGGTAGGCCTTCGGGGAAATTTGAAAAAAATTCCTTTAACGAAAAAAAGGGGTCAAGCATGTTTTTGCTAGGACACACATTGGGAGACGTGTTAAGCCCATTTTTCAAACGTGGAGGGGTAGAGAAAAATGAGAAATTTTACATTTTTTCAAAAGGTTGTAAAAGGTAAAAAGGAACCCCCGGACCCGTTTTAACTCAAATATCCCACAAAGATGGTCCAAATTGAAAAGAGAAATCAACAACTATGCATATGTTCTTGATTTTTGCCATTTTTACTCCAAAGCTCCTGGAGATGCGAGTCTTCATAATTTCTTGATGTCTCCTACATGCCACATAGAGAGGAGAATTAATTTGATATCTTGGTTTGGTGGGGAGGATCTGAAAACATATTTTACCATTACGATGTGATCTGACTATCGGGTTCGATCTAATCCTCCATTTTTTCCTTCCTTGGCATGCAAAGAACTAGATTTGAAAGATTAGAGGAGGAAGTAGTTAGTGCATGAGATGAAGAGTGATCTACCAGATGAAAGAATTGAATGTTGGAGATATTTGAAGAGATTTTCCCTCTAAGCACCTGACAACCTTTTTGCAAATATGATTCTAGGAATCACGATCAAAATCTTAACAAGTGCAATGGTACTTTGAATGCTTTTTTTTTCAGGGGGAAAACTCCGTTGTAATTTTTTTTATAAATTGCATGAATTTTTCATGGAAATGGTTGGGGTGTTAGAGGTCAGGATTTAATTTCTAAGAGAAGAGTTTGACAAAGCCCATCTTTATGAGAAACCATTTGAGAAACCCGGTTAGTTCTTTTGTGTTAAATTTGATCATGTCAAGGTGGTTGCAAGTGTACATCCATTGACAAGCTCTGAGATTGTTCTTGAAACTTTACCCTATTGATGGATTTAATCAAATTTGAGTTAATTTGTGTTGATTTTGGGCAAAAATCGTGTCTTCTTCATTTACGAATCTTCACAAATAGTTTTTCTTGTTCCCATTACAATCTTACATTAAAATCTTTGTGAATCACACAAGATCTTACACTTGGGATAGTTTGGTGGCATTTGTAATTTCATTTATCGAGAAGATCTTTCATTTGGTAGTGAAATAAACAAATTTAAAATCATTGTACTCTAGTATGATTATAAGATTTTTTTAGCCTTTGAGGGTATCTTAGGCATGATGAAATAGAGGTTGATAATGTTTAATTAAGTTTTTCAATTTGAGCCTTCATTTTGGATTCTTAAAGTTTGTGTGAAAACGTGTTGATCTGGGCCTCCATTGAAGCACACCTTTTGGTTAAAGGAACATTTTAATATGTTATGAAGCATTCTATTTATTAAGCCTTCCATTTTTGTAAAATCTCTCAAAGATATGGTGAGTCAAGTTCATTCTACCTCACCTCCCACAAAAATTCATTTAAAAACAACCAATCTTACCCATACTACCTCTGTTTGTCCTGTGTGTGTACAAATGCATAATTTCTATTACCAAAACATGCAGAAGCAATCAGGTTTTCATTGTCTTTAGTATTCTAAACCTTTCTTAGAAAATATCTCCATTATCTAGGGTGACAACTCATGAGAGTTAGGTTTTTTTTGTATTGATAATATTTTATTTAAGTTAATAAATTTACAAGGAATGAAATCTCCATCTCCTCCACAAACAACGAGGCTACAAAAGGGTCCTCTCACCTTGGTTGAAAGGCATAACCATAAAGTAGTGAGGATAGATCAAATCCTCTTGAGGGTGCTATCCATTTCTCCACATCTGAGTGATAAAGAGCAAGTTGCATTTCTTCCCCAGCTATAAAGCGACATATAATATGATCTACTTGTCTTTAAGCTTCCTATAAAACTTGTCATGTTACTCGGCCTCGAGGGAGAATCAATTAGGGTACCAACACTAGTGGCATTGTTGCGGGGACATTATGAATGCGGTTCATATTCGGACCACAGTAAACATTTCTTATATGCTCTAAGTGTTAGTACATTATTTCAACATCATCATGTGTTCAAGCCTGTAAGAAGTGTTCAAAGTAACAAGTGTTGTGTGTAATTTTTTCAATTTCTATATTTATTTCACTAATTTTTAGTGATAAATCTAGGTAAAGGAAGGTTAGATCATTCCATTTCCAGTTTCTAGTGTTGACAGACATTTGATAGATCATATTTTCTAGTGCATTTGCACAACTAAGGTGGAAATCCTTAGTGGTGACTCCCTGATGATCGATTATTGATAAATACCAGTTTCCTAACCTTTGTCAAGTGAGATTTGTTACTAATGTTTCCAAATCTGGAAGGAAGAATATCTTTCTTTGCTAAGGATCCTACTAGGACATTATTTCTAGAGCTAGGAAAAACAAATTCAGAAGGAAGAAGAGCCTGGAGAGTTGTTGGAGATCAGTAGTCAAGAAAAGAGATCTCCATTGATGAAAGTGATCATCCTATCATTGAATATTTCCATTCAAGTTCTTCTAAATCAGGTAGTCTCTTTATGGAATTGAATTCTCCATCTGGAGAGGGGCCTTCATTTGAATTTGAAAAGTTTACTTCTCATTCTGCCCTTGTGTTTTCCAAAGTTGATAGGGTTTTCCAAGAAACAAAGCCTTTAGGGGATATCCATTTTGAAAGTTATACTCATGTGTTTCAAAGACCCCTTGTCCCTTGTAAGTTTTTTTCTCCCCCAAGGTCACCTCCTCGAAACAACATGGCCCATCCCCCACCTAGACCTCCATTTTTTGTAAATACCTTTGGTCTTATAAATTTTATAGGGATGGCTAGTTATCGAAATGCGATTCCCTAAGATGTAAGAAATACACTACCAAAGTTCCAAAGAAATAATTCTATAATTGGTGATCAACATTTAAAGCTTTTTATCAACATGATGGCAAACTTTGAGATTGAATTTGAAGATGTATATATCAAATCGTTTATCCATACCTTGGAAGAAGATGCAAGGGAATGTTATAAATATTTTCCAGATAATTCCATTGATTCTTGGATGGAAATGCATAATACATTTAGATTTCAGTATGGTGATAAGACAGACCCTAGGTTTCTCTTATCAGAATTTGAAAATATTAAGAAGAATCCTAATGAATCAGTGGATGATTTCAACAGAATATTTAACAAGACCTTGAGGATATTAACTATTAGTTTGAGACCATGTGATGAATCATATTTGATAAAGTATTTATATGCATTTGATAAGAAATTTGTTTAATATTTGAGGGAGAAAAACCCTACCAATTTGAGGCAGGCCTTCACCATGGCTCTGCAAATTGAGAATAACATTAAATAAATTTGAAAACCTCCTAAGATGGAAGGTGTGAAACTAGTTAACCCAGAAAAACCTCAAGCAAGTAAGGCCGCTGATTTGGAGGAAGTTGTGAAAACTTTGGCAGGGGTTGTCAAAGAAATCTCATACAAATTAGCCGGGTAGAGAAAGGAATTGGGCAGAGTTCACAAGGTCAGCACAAGCAATAAGGCCAAGAAAAATTTTCAAATCATCATAGAAATGAGTAGAGATCTGATGAAAGAGGCAAGGGCCCTGGTGGATTTGGAAATAAACAACCCCAAATTAGGGAAAAAAAAATGGTGCCTGATCCTTTGGCTACTAGAGTTGCTCTCATTAAAGAAACAAATGTAATTGATTGGTGTGATAGATGTTTCATGCCCCATGCTCCATGCGAAGTAGATCAACATATAAAATAAAAATTTGATGATGATAATGATGATGATGTTTGCATGATGGGTTTCTCCACAAGCTCACAACAAGGAGAAACTTCAACTAAAGTGATAAGTGCTCGAATTGCTACAAGTTTTGGGATTACATCCACCGGGTACCTCTTCTTCCTCCATCTCATACTTTAGAAATAGATATTGTGAAATATTTTGAAATACCTAATAATGACTTTGAGTACTTAAGAGATTTGATGATAAAGAATTATGATGGAGGAATTCCATCGAGGAGGATATTCGAGTTGTCGATAAATGTTGTTGCCCAGAGAGGAGTATATAACACAAGAAGTAAATTTGTCAAAGGGACAAGACCTCAGGCCAAGCCAAAAACTCCATTACTTTCAAATATTCCTAAAGAGGATCCTAAGAAAGATGCATCTTCCAAAGGCCTTGCTATCCCAAACAAAATTCATACTTCTCCTCATGCCCAAACTGTCAAAAATCCCATGCCATCTGATGAGTTTGTCAATCTCCCTTCCAATGTTGCCTTGCCAAAGTATGTTCCTTATGATATTGCCCAAGTCTTGAGTCAGATCAAGATTTTTGTTCCAATTTTTGAGTTGCTTAGGATTCCTGAGCACAAGAAAAGGGCCTTTGAGTATTTGGGGCTGAAAGAGGAGAAGACTACCCTAGGTAGAAATGTAAACATTGTGGAGACTCCTCCAATCATTGAAGAACTAGAAACACAAAAACATTGGAAGAACTAGGTGAACCACCTGAGGTTTATTTGGGAACATCCTTGGTGGAGTCTCAGCTAAATGTAGATCCATTCTTCACTACTCTGATAATTAAGGATAGATTGCTGCACAATTGTATGTTTGATTTGGGGCATCATGCAATGTTATGCCTCTGGAAGTCATGAATGAGATGGATATCAAAGTAACAATAACATATGGGAAGTGCAATACCATGGATTCCAGAGAAGTGCCAGTGGTGGGATGTGTGAAAGGTTTGGTGGTGCAACTTACAACTTACCTAGGTAAGAAATTGAAACTTGATGTTGTTATTGATGATTGCCTAGCTAAGTGGGGAATGTTGTTGTCCGAGAAAATGGGCTGCAAGTGTTGGTGGGAGTGTTCAAATGGATATGTCATATGCCAACATCCCAATTGAGGGAAACCTTGTCGGGTTATATGGAGAAAATATGTTGCACCTCATTGAAGACCACAACAATGCATCTTATGAAGTGTTGTACACAAGTGTTGATCTTGATGACTTTGTTGGATTTATCGATGGGAAAGAGAACAAAATTATAGAGTGTAAGTATCTTGAACATGCGAGGCTCTCCTTGGAATTTATTGTTTGATGGAGCTTTTTAGAAGTTTGGAAATGGTGCTAGTGTTGTTATGATTTCTCCAAGCCGGGGAGAGTTTTTTTCTTTCAAACTCAACTTTGAGTGCACTAATAACATTTCGAATATGAATCAATGATACTAGGTTTGAGAATTGTTTGGAAATATGGTGTTAAGGACATCATTGTTAAGGGAGATTCAAAACTAATTGTCAAACATATCGAGAAAGCTGTATCTTTACCAAAAATCAAAAAAGAATGAAACAGATACAAGCATGCGATCCAGGACTTGATTGAGATGTTTGTTTCATTTAATATTGTACATCATGATAGGAAGTTCAAAGTTATGGTAGACAAACTTGCAATATTGGGATATCGATTTGATAATTGTGCAATGTCCCCATATTGTGAATATGATGTTGAGGTGTTAACAAGGCCATCTGTCCCTGACAACATTAAACATTAGAATTTTTTTGATGATGATGCTCAGGTCAGAAGATTTCTATAGAACAAAGGGGATTTTTCTGATCAATGTATTGATTGGGAGCCAATGGTGTGTATAGCAGAGGGTAAAGAAACCTTGTTTGGAAAAGGCATCATTCAACTAAAAACTAATACCATTCCTAGAGGGTTGGTTGCTCTTGAATCAAACTTTGATAATGTTGATTGCATTATTAACTAGACATATAACAACCTCAAGGGATGTTGAGGAGCATGAACTTGGTACAAAGGAGAAATCAAGGAAGATCTAGTTGAGAAGCAATCTGAACAAGGAAGAGAAGCAATCCTATATTCAATTACTAAAAAAATATCAAGATTGCCTAGCTTGGTCTTATTCTGAATTGAAGGCATATAGAGAGGATTTGTTTCAACATGAAATTCCTTTAGAATCTAATGCAAAACCATTCAGGAAGAAAAAAAGGTAGATAAATCCACTCCTATCTCTTAAGATGCAAGAAGAAGCAAGAAGGCGGGGATGGAGGGATTATTCATCCCCACAAGGTATTCTTCTTGGGTTACAAACCTAGTGACAATTAGAAAAAAGAATGGTGATATCAGGTTGTGCGTGGATTTTATAAATCTGAACAGAGCATTAATGAAGGATAATTATCCTTTACCAAACATGGAAAACATGCTATAATTAGTGACTAGTTCTGAGTTGCTTTCTACTTTGGATGGTTTCTCTAGCTATAATCAAGTTGTTATGAAGGAATCAGAGAGAATTAAGACAACCTTTACCACTCCTTGGGGAAATTATGTCTATGTTAGAATTCCCTTTTGTTTCATGAATGTTGGAGCAACCTTTCAAAGAGCAATGGATGTTTCTTTTGCTAGTTACATTAATGATTTTATTTTTGTTTACCAAGATGATGTGACTGTGTTTTCCAAAAAGAGAGGTGATCACTTACAATTCTTGGAAAAATTTCGATAAGGTGTAGAGATTATGACATTTTACTCAATCCTAAGAAGTGCCACTTCGGAGTGTAGAAGGAAAAGTTTCTTGGTCACATTGTGTCAAAAGAAGGGGTAATGATAGATCTAGAAAGGGTAGAGGCCATCAGCAAGGTCCCAATTCTAATAAACAAGAAAGGAATTCAATCCTTCTTTGGGAAAATAGACTTTATCGGAAGATTCATATAAAACTTTGCTGAGTTGACCATTCCAATTACTTGCATGCTAAACAAGGACTAAGTTATCAAATGGGAAGAGGTTGTCATTCAAGCTTTCAATGAGATCAAAGAAGAATTAAAGAATGCCCTTGTTTTAGCAACTCCAGATTATAAGAAGCCTTTTCAACTGTTTTATTTTTCTTCAGAGAACACTATTACATCTGTCTTGCTACAGAAGGATGATGAGGGGGCTGAGAGGCCAATTGCCTTCTTGAAGGCATTGCGGGGGGTTGAGTTGAAATACAAAATTATGGAGAAGCAAGCATTTGCCTTGGTAAAATCAAAAAAGTTTTTAGACCTTACATTCGATCTCCAAAGTTGTTGCTTATGTTCCCAACACCATGGTGAAAGACATCTTGTCATAGAGGGAGGTCTCAAGCAAAGATGCGAGATGGGTGAACAAGTTACGGGAATATGACATGGATATCTAAACCATGAAGTTGGTAAGAGGTTTGGCTTATCTAAGCTTATGGTTGAGAGCAACTTGCAAACCACTGAGGTGAATGAGGTAGAAGAAGGAAGGGTGGATCTCCTTGAATAGTTGATGAGTTATGAATGGTACAAAGATATAATTTTTATCTTAGACATCTACAATACCACGAGTATTTAAGTAAGAGTCGGAAAAGAGCTCTTAAGTTGGCCTCCTAAAAATATGTCATTACTGATTTTTGGTTATCTTGGAAGAACTTTGAGGGAGTTCTCTTAAGGTGCATTACTAAAGATGAAGCCCTTAAGATATTTTTTGATCTCCATAGAGGAGTTTGTGGGGGTGATTTGTTGGAAGGTCACAACACACAAGATCATGAGGGATAGTTATTGGTGGCCAACTCTCTTCAAGGATACAACTCTGTTAGTTAGAAGATGTGAGATTTGTCGGCGTTCTTACGGAAGAATGAAATCTTCGGGCTCCCTACCTTTGCAAAGCATGTATCAATTGAAGCCCCATTCAAAAAATGGGGAATGGATTTCATTAGTGAGATTTCAAAACCTTCAAGTGCTGGAAATAAGTGGATTCTTGTAGCCAGCGATTACTTTACTAAGTGGGTGGAGGCAATCCCAACCAAGAGAGCAACATACCAAATTTTCATGGACTTCATGCTTTGAACCATATTATCTACAGTTTGGAGTGCCGGTTAAAATTGTTGTTGAAAATGCCATGAGCTTGAGCTAAAACTTTGGTGGAAATGTGTAAAGAGTACGGGATAAATTTAACATATGCTTCTAACTACAATTCCCAAAGAAAATGGACAAGATGAGTCCAATAATAAAAACTTGTTGAAGATTATTAGAAGAACCTTAGAGCTGAACAAAAGGAAATGGGGTGAGCAGTTGAAGTTTTTGTTTGGGCTGATCAATTACTATTAAAAGAGCTACTGGAAAAAGTCCATTTGAATTGGTGTATGGAACTCAAGCCCTATTGCCCCTGCATATGCAATTATCCTCATATCAGTTCATTCAACAACTGGAAGATCAAGAAGTTAGTCCATATGATGCTCGCATTAACTAGATTGTTGAACTTGATGAAGAAAGGAGGGCATCCCACCAAAGGCATGTAAAGTTTAGAGAAAAATTGAAGAAGTTATTTGACAAGAAGGTCACTCTAAGAGCTTTCAACGTTGGATATCTTGTGTTGTTATGGGATAGCAAGCATGAAGATAAGGGAAAACATGGTAAATTTGATGCATTATGGATGGGCCCTTACTTCATTGACATCCGAGTTGGTGAACATACATTCTTCTTGAAAGAATTAGATGGGGATTTTCTTGAATTAAATATTAATGGCAAGTATTTGAAGCATTTCCTTGATTAATTCCCTAGAATCAAGATGAACATCATTTGTATAGTGTATAGTTTGTTGGTTCTTTTCTGTCTTTTGTGTTTTTTCTTGTTCTATTCCTTGGTGACCTGGTTTTGCTGGTTTCTCGGTTCATTTTTAGGAGATGGTTCTGGTTTTCTACTCTACAAGTTGACTCCTTTTCCTAATGGATAGTTTTTACACTTGGTCTATTATTTGGTTCTTGTGGCACTCACAGGGAGTGCCCATCCCCAAGTCGAAGTTGATGTTAGTGATCAAATTAGTCTCGCCCCATTTACCATTAAGATACCTTAGTTTACGGCCTCTGTTACATTTTTATCTCCCTATGTTGTGCTTGAAAAGACTCTATCTTCCATTTGGTTTCCGTGATCAGTAGCTTCCTAAGTCAAGGATCACTTAAAGATCAAAATTGGTTTTTGTTTCTCTATCCATACGAAAGAGTTCGAGGTGGGCGTGAAACTTAGGTCGTTCCTTTCTTTCCATTTTCATGATCGGGAATTTTTGTCCTTGTCATTTTTGTCCCAAATACCTAAGGAAACATGAATAGATGTAGCTCAAAGGATTATGTCTAAACCCTGTAACATTTCCTAATTCTCTTTCCTTAAAGAAAATTTCATCTCCGGGCTCAAACGGTTGTTTTCCTGCATTTTTATGGTTTGACAGGTGTGTTTTCCTGGTCAATTTTACATCTCTACATCAGTGGAAATGTATCCCTTTTTGGTTGGATGTGGCTTGGCAGGACACTCTAAAAACACTTTGGCTCGCCTCAACCCAAAACTTTTCCACATGGAGGAACAACACTCTTTTGAAAGTTCCCCTTTTTTTTTGGCCTTTGTGTTATGCCAAGAGGACATGTGGAGGACTCCATTGCATTACCAGACTTAGACAAATTTTCATGAAGCCAGTACAATTTTTGGTGGGACGGGGACACGTGGTGGGCTAGCGCTCATTTGAGGATCTGCCTCAGGGTCCCACCTTAGCAATTACAACAGGGGATGGGTGGAGGCTTTCACTACCTCCGCTTTATACTTAAACTTTTCAAATAATTTTTGAGATGCTTGGGACACGAGGAGGGACCGTGCATGTTTGGGGACCGGCCCTTGATTTTTTTTTAAAGAAGCACTAGGAGGACACTTGGAGGCTTCCGCTCACTTTTCCTTTTGCTTGGACTTTTCAACAACCAAAGGAGACTTCCTTAAACCCCTGGACACATGACACCTTCCACTAAACCTTCAACTTTTAACAAATTTTGTCGGGCTAGGACACGTGGTGAGCCACGCTCATTCGGGGTCTCTACTTTGGGGACCATATCAAGATGTGCCATTAAGATGCGTGGTATGAAAAATAAAAAAGTGGGCCTCTAGGGAAATTTGAAAAAAAATCCTTTTGCAAAAAGGGGTCAAAGTGTAAAAGGAAGCACATTTCTTTGGGACCCACATTGGGACACGTGTCAGGCCCATTTTCCAAAGGCGGAGGGGCGGAGCAAAATGAAAATTTTTACACTTTTTCAAAAGGTTGTAAAAGGTAAAAAGGAACCCCCAGGCCCATTTTAACTTGGATCTCCCATGTGGATAGTCCAAATTCAAAAGAGAAATCAATGGAAATTGTGCATCTGTATCTGATTTTTCTTCCATTTTTACTCCAAAGATCCTAGAGATGTGAGTCTTCATAATTTCTTGATGTCTCCTACACACCAAACAAAGAGGAGAATTAATTTGATATCTTGGTTTGGTGGGGAGGATCTAAAAATGTCTTTTACCATTATGATGTGATCTGACTATCGGGTTCGATTTGATCTTCCATTTTTTCCTTCCTTGGCACACAAAGAACTAGATTTGACAGATTAGAGGAGGAAGTAGTTGGCACATGATATGAAGAGTGATCTACCAGATGAAATAATTGAATGCTAGAGATATTGAAGATATTTTCCCTTTGAGCACCTGAAAACCTTTTTGCAAATCTGATTCTAGGAATCACGATCAAAATCGTAATAGGAAATGGTACTTTGAATTCTTTTTGTTTTTGGGGGGAAAATTCTGTTGTAAAAAGTGTTATAAATTGCATGAATATTTTGTGCAAATGGTTGGGGTGTTATAGGTTAGGATTTAATTCCTAAGAGAAGAGTTTGACTGAGCCCATCTTTATGAGAAACTGTCTGAGAAACTGTTTAGTTCTTTTGTGTTAAATTTGATCATGTCAAGGTGGTTACAAGTGTACATCCATTGACAAGCTCAGAGATTGTTCTAGAAACTTTCCTTTTTGATTAATTTAATCAAATTTGAGTTAATCTGTGTTGATTTTGGGTAAAAATTGTGTCTGACTTCATTTCTAAATGTCTGCAAATAGTTTTTCTTGTTCCCATTGCAATCTTACATTGAAATCTTTGTGAATCACACAAGATCTTATCCTTGTGATAGTTTGGTGGCATTTGCAATTTCATTTATCAAAAGAGATTTCATTTGATAGTGAAATAAAAAAATTTAAAATCATTGTACTCCTAACATGATTATAAGATTGTTTGTTATCCTTTGAGGGTATCTTAGGCATGATGAAACAGAGGTTGATAATGTTTAATTAAGTTTTTCAATTTGAACCTTCATTTTGGATTCTTAAAGTTTGCGTGAAAATGTGTTGATGTGGCCCTCCATTGAAGCACATGTTCTGGTTAAAGGAACATTTTAAGTTGTTACGAAGCATTCTGTTTATTAATCCTTCCATTTTTAAAAATATCTCAAAGATCTGTGCAAGTCAAGTTCATTCTTCCTCACCTCCCACCAAAACTTCATCTAAAAACACCAATTTTACCCATACTACTCTTGTTTTCCCTATTTGTGTACAAATGCATAATTTCTATTACCAAAACATGCAAAAGCAATCAGGTTTTCATTGTCTTTAGTAGCCTAAACCTTTCTTAGAAAATATCTCCATTATCTAGGGTGACAACTCATGAGAGTTAGGTTTTGTTGTATTGATCATATTTTCTTCAAGGTATTCTTAATAACTTTACAAGGAAGGATATATCCATCTCCTCCACAAACAATAGGCTACAAAAGGGTCCTCTCACCCTAGTTAAAAGGCACAACCATAAAGTAGTGAGGATAGATCAAATCCTCTTGAGGATGCTATCCATTTCTCCACATCTGAGTGACAAAGAACAAGTTGCATTTCTTCCTGGGTTAAAAAATGACATATAACATGATCTACTTGTCTCTAAGATTCTGTCAAACCTATGATCTTTCTTTCGGCCTCCAAGGGAGAATCATTTTAGGTACCAACATGAACCACCCACCAACATGATGTTGTCTCGTGTAGGTTATATTCTAGCATATTCAGTATCTCCAACTTATCTATCCACTTCTCCTCCATGGCGCACAAAAATATATTACGATCTCCTTCTTTGGTGTATCAAGGTACCAAATTCTTACCTATTCTCTTGATATAACGAGGTCTACTATTCCAAGCAAATGTGCTTCTTACTTCACTCCCTACTAACTCATAAGTACCATGAACCCAATTATCACAAGAAATACTTTTAGTATCGCAAATAGACTATGCATTTTCCAATTGAAGGATTCCTTCTTTAGATGGCTCGAGCGCTTCTGAGTCCTAGATTGCATGTACATAAATCCTATTCAGATCTTCCTTACTCAAAGGATCAACATAGGGCATATATTTCACATTTGTTAAAGGGAGAATAACCCTTTCCTTCTTATTTTCAAAACGGATATATCCCTTGTTGAACTAGAGATTAACATTATTTGCATAAGACCAAGGGCCCCCAAGTAGAGCTGAGAAGTTGTCTAATTTTGTAAGTGCCAAAAACTTAAAGTCCCCTATGAACTTGGCCCCTTGTATAGTAATGGATGCATATTTTAAAACTCCAATAGGGGTGGCCTTAGTCTGATTAGACATAAACAACACATTTAGATGGTGGTTGTAATGGGGTCTCACCATTTGTACCCATGCATCTAAAGTAAGCACATTGAATTTCGTGCTTGTATCAATCAATATATTGCTCAAAATCCATCCATCCAAAACAACATTCAAAGTGATTTCCTTATCGTAGTATAAGCTATATGGGGAATATTTACATGCGAGGATCTGTCGTCCATTCTCAATACTTATGTGTGGAGTGTTTCCCTTTAGCCAATTCCCTAATAATGGAATGATATTCTCCTAGCACAACATTTTGGACACCTCCTTCATGTACTCAATATTAGATTGGACCATCTCTGGTGTTTTCTTTTGTTCCATATTTCGTGATTGCTCCTTTAAACACTGTATTTCACCATGAAGATTTCTGAGTACCTCCATGGTTTCATGATAAACCTCCTTTTGATGGACAAGATCTAGGTACCATACATGTAGAAATTCAGCACAGGTTGTGATCTCTACATGTAATACCTCGGATTCTGGTACCAATTTTGGCATCCAATGATTTTCCATAGCACGTTGTATCATAACCATCCATGTGCTTTTTTTTTCTTGTTTATGTTGCTTACTAAGATTCTTATATAAGTTTGGAAAATCCTCATAGCTATGATTATTTCCACTGAAAGAACATGTAATATTCGAGGACATGCATGCTGTAGTGGTCAAGAGATCCACATGTATAGCACATTTCGTGAGGAAACTCACCTCATCCACCACCACGGCCTTGACCTCTGAATCCACTACGGTATCCTCGACCTCTGCCATGACCTCCATTATAGTGCCCCTCATTCTAATCATAACGTGTTTGAATGTGATCCCAATCTTGATGGTCATTCTTAACTTTAGAGTTATATTATACTCTGTATGTCATACACCAATATCTATAGCATCATGGATCTGACCAATCAACTAGAAGTATTCCGTATCATGAGTCATGGACCTGTAAATTTTACAATAGAAAGAGACATTCTTCCTTATTGCACATTACAATAATGGGCAGTGGCTAGCATCATGGTTTAAATGACATATCTCATAGTCTAGTAGTAGTGAACACACATATTTGTAGGTACAACTATCTTTGGTGTGACCTTCCACTTCATAATATGTACACGAAACCCTCGTGCATGTCTCATGTCTTTGAGTTCACCGATAGTTTCTCTAAGCTGCTTTGCCATAGCTATAATCAATGGTTCCAAAAATGGGCTGAATCCGGTGTCTATACTTGACTACCTCGGTGTGTAAAGCTTCTTCAAGTGCTTCACGCGGATGAGTGTATGTATTATGTGATAACACCCTTCTACAAGGTGTAATAAGACCTCTAACGAACCATTACGCATCTTTGGATTGCGTGAATATCATAAGAAAGCTGAGATAAAAGTGTTTTGAAATGGGCATCATACTTCCTAACACTATCAGTAGTGCCTTGCTTAATATCCTTAAGCGCGCTTATACTCTTATGCTCAAACTTAGGGATGAGAAACTCTGTAAGGAAAGTATCTTTTAATGCTGCATAGTCTACGCAATTCTAATTAGGGTAAAAATTCCGGTATCAAGCGTGTGTGCACATCCACGTAATGTAGTTACAAATTGACTCACCTTGTGCTTAGAGGTCATGATTCCTTTTGCACAACATAGTATTTCACACATGTGCATGTGTTTAACAACATGTTCTATACCCATATATCACGGGAGGTGAAGAGACATCTCCATGTAAATATTCTCGGGGTTGGTGCGAACCTTGCCCACCCGATCCGAGAACCTCATATGTTTCCTCTGCCTCTAGAACCACCAGAACTAGAACCACCTATACCTCTTGATCCTCCACCTATAGGAAGTGGACTAGAAGATGTACTTCACTATGTCCCAACATTAGTGCTTTGAATCAGAACCCCCTATATTCTGTGAAGTGTTACCACTCCTAGAAGTGAGTCCAAAATTTTACGCGCTTGAATTCTATGCAGATGATGCACCTGAAAAGGTACCTCCAAACAAAAACAAAGATGTTTTCCCTACCATTGATGTACTTTCTATGTGACTTACTCCAGCTCTCCCACTGCCTAAATTAGCTTCCTAACCACTTGTCGTAATAGATACTAGAAAACCAAGAAGATTCAAATGCACACCCAAAACCGAGGTTGTCTCTCTTGGTTCACTTCTATGTGAGGTTGAGGGGGGTTTCCTTATCATGCTTTCCCAAACGGGGAGTTCATGATGCTCCACCTCCATGCCTTGGGCGTGAGCTCCAAATACTTCACGATCCATCTCTCTCCTCAATGCTATTCTCTTTGTAACATCTAGCTTCTTCTCTATCTCTCTCTCATGTGTCTCATTATACTTAAGATTCCTTTCTTCTCTCTGCCTTTCTACCACTAGGTTTTCCATATTTCACCAAACTTGTTACCCCTACGCGTGGTGGGGTTTAGTTAGCTAATGGTTTAATTTCCAAGTTTAGGGTCACCATAAAAATTTTAAATGCGAGTGGAATGCCTTGCAAGTAAGTTCCCATAGGATATAGTAAAAAATGGAATTATGCTACCTTTGGGCAAGAATAATTGGAAATTAATTACTCCAGAATATAGCCATTCGGAATACCACAAAACCAAGTATCCACAACGCATGTCCAAATCAGATCAGCATCACGAAGGGCCTAAAATTATTCCTACGTCTAGACAAGTGTGTGATACCTCCAATCCATTTTAGATGCATAAGAAACTAGCCACTCATACAGTTCTACCAAAAAAATAGTGAAGAATCTCTCATACAAAGCTGTCAACTAGATTTTGTTCCACCCATGCACATGCGTTAAACTCGAGATCCGGTGTTGCACCTCCATGCACATTCTTCTTTTAGATCTTGAATCCACTCCTCAACACTTGCTAGGGTAAACTAGTATGTCTTCATCATGAGAAATCTTGAAAATAACTGAAAAATAGGTCCCAACAATGGAACCAATCATGCGGGATAGAATTTACCAATAATAACCCGAGCACACTAACACATCACCTGACCTAGACCGAGCACTTATCCAAAGTGTGCAAAGGTACTAGGCCCCTCCCTAGAGTTTCTTATGTAGGATGAAAACATGATGAAGGGTTAATGCATTCATATCCATAAATAGTATAAAAATTCTACAGAGCATATTCCAGATCTAGATCTAACGAGTAATGGATCCAAGTAATAGCCATATGAATTATACCATAAAAGATCTATTTATATTCATGTTTAACACCTTGAATCAGTCAAAATAGTCCATTATATTAACACATTAAATACACGAAGCTTCCATACTGATAAGTAGTATCATAAGTTCATGTGCACATCGATCTCAGTAGCATAACTTCACAATAGCTCATCCATAGTCCTATTCTACACAAATCATTGCATATTTATAAGGGTGGGAATTTCCCTTCACTACTTACATAATCCCAAAATAGGTCACATGATGAAAATAGCCATGCCTTTACGATAATAAACACACATGCAAGTGCATAAATAATATATCTCTTAAGTTAAAAGCGGTAGTAATTCTATTATTATCTTGAATCCATGCAAAGCACTTAATAAACGCTCTTCCAAAAATATCCCTTGCGTGTCGTGCAAGTCTTTATCGGTTTGTGTGCTCTAAACGTTATCTCCAAAAATATCTTGTAATCGTAAAAAATGGCTAAGTCTCGAATTTGTCCTTATCTTTCACGTGCATTTTCTTATCTATCCTTCCACGCCTTTGAGCGTGCCCTATTTCCAAAGCTAAGTATCATAATTTGTCTTCTCAACAACCCTACCTAACTACCACAAGCCTGTAATGATCTACTAACGATGGTGAAATAAAAGAATCAGATAATCCAGAATCATATAGAATAGAGGTAGGGATGCCTCCAATGCTACATGTAGTTTCAATCATTATTCCCTGGTGCTCTACCAAGCGGTCCTTAACCATTGCAAATATCCAATGGCTACTTCCCATATCACCAATGTTGTAGGCTCTGATATCAGTACCTTACCCTTGTTGTTATGGTTTTGTGGGCACTCTCTTTAATGGTGTCTAAGTACACCACATCCATAACAACTACCTAGTCCCCTCCAATGAGATGTGGCTCTAACAGGTACTCTAGTGGTCTATGTCATGGATCCTGATGATCTTGTTATGGTGGCTGATGACAAGCTCCTATTGAATGAGCTCTAGGTGTTCCTTATGTCCTAATGGGACCCCAGGGAGAGAACCCATACTCCGTCCCCTTTGAGTGTAAAATCTCTGTGGAGGTCTAAACGGTGGACAAGTCTGTTACTTTTGGTGTTGAGATGGTTATTATAGTGGCACGAATGAAGCATGTGAGAACCATGTCCACCATGAGGAGGAGGAGATTACCCCGTTGACCTACTATCCTACATCTACTAATTACAGCTCCTCACTCTATCTTTGGCATGCTTTGTTTTCCCCTAGTATCCTCTACAATGTAGGCCTTATCAACGGCCTCGGCTAGGAGTTCGTGGAAAATGAATACATATGCACCTCCCAAATCCAAGTTCAGGCCCCTGATGAACTGTGAATCTTGACCTACTCATCCTGCATGTAGTCAACATATTGAAGCAAGTCTAGAAACCGACTCTCGTACTCTGCTACTATCATGGATGCCTAACGCAGGTCATGGAACTCATCTATCCTCTATTGAAAAAATCTCCGGATATGTATCTTCTCTGAACCACTCCTTGAAGAGCTTTCAAGTAACTATATTTGAGTCTAAATGGAGTTTCTACTTCTTAGTCCTCCACCAAATACTTGCTCCATCCCTCAGAAGATGAATGCAACACGAGCCTTTGTGTTGCTAGTACATGGGAAAATCTTAAAGCACCCGTTGAAGCTCACTAACCAAACCTCTTCCGAAAACCTCATATATCGCCATAATAATGAGATAGACATAGCTTCAAGATATCCCTAATATGATCTGCAGAAAATGATTTTCAACCCCTAGGTCTCTCTCCATACTCGTCCCTAGGCCTAGGGATCCTAGGTTTGTCTTTGTGTCCTGAAACCCTATCTCCATGTCCCCTCTGAGGTGAATCTTCTCTAGCTGATTCCATGCTCAAGTTCACTTCCCTATGCTCATCGTTGTGCCTCGAAGGGTGCTGAGCCTCATGTGATGGCTCCCATCATGTTGACAGTGTCGTGCCCCAATTACTCCACATCGTATAGCTACATTGAAATCTATTAATGTCTCTAGTATTTACGGCAGTATAACAGCCATTTCCTACTCTTCGGGTAATATATCTAACTCCACATGGAAAGTCCCTCATTTGATTCACGCCTCCTACATAGATCAATACGGGAGTTAGTTTACCATTCTAGGTTTTGTTTCAGTTTTCTAGGTTTTCTACGTTTTAAAAAATGTCATGCAAAGTTGTGTGATCTAATTGTAGGTTATAATAGGTTAACGGTTTGAGTTTCCCAAGTGTGCCCAAGGGTCCAAGCATTGAACCCTCAGCTCTGATACCAAGTGTAACACCCACATTTTTGGCCGCACAAAACCCAATGATAACAAAAATTACATAATAATTAATTATTATTTTTGTTTAAACCAATTTCAATGTGTTGACCTTCAACTAGATTTAGTTTATTTCTCAGTTAATAACTCATTCGTTTTAAGTAACAATTAATTATTATTATTTCAAATCCAATATTTCGGGCTTAAATCCCCTTTCAGGGTTCCCGTTAAAATTCATTAATTAACCCTTACAAGCCATTGGCTAAAATACCCTTATTGCATTATTTAATTAATATTCTAGGGCTAAGTTTAAACTTACCCTCCCATTAAATAAGAACAAATAAATTTAATCCCTAATATAAATATTCTCTAGTTACCATTGAGTAAATTGATTTAATTCAATCCAAGAGTCGAGGGCTTTTTATTTTAAAAGTCACTAACTAAACATTAAGGTCAAAAATTAAACTTTCCTCCTAACACCCCTTTAGTTGCCCCATTCATAAGTTACACATGAATTTCATTTAAAGTCATATTCCCACCAAATCCTCACCTAGCTTTTGTAGGGAGAAATCACAACCCTTAAATGGAATAAATTTGGGCCCTTAGATCTAGGGATTAGCCTAACCCTAAAATTCCTTTTGAAAAGTTCTTATTTATTCATTTGAATTATTTTCTCGGTTTTGTTTTGTAGGTTTTGGGAGGAGAAAAAGAAGAAATGCCATAGAAATCCACTCAAGCTCAAGGATGGATACTCATTATTTCATTGTTTATTCTATTTATAACCCTTTTTAGGGTTTGTCTATATTTTTGTTTGTTATTGAATACTTCATTTATATTGTCCGTATTTACATATTTTCCGTAGTTAAAATAGTGTATATACAAAAATTATTAAGTATATATATATATATATATATATATATATATATATACATATAGATATATATATATATCATATATATATATTTAGATATATACATATAGATATATCATATATATATATATATATATATCTATATATATATATATCTATATATATATATATATATATATTTATATATATATATATATATATATATATATATATATATATATATATATATTTAGATATATACATATAGATATATATATATATATATATATATATTTAGATATATACATATAGATATAGATATATATATATATATATATATATATATATGTATGTATGTATGTATGTATGTATGTATATATACATACATACATACATACATACATACATATACATATATATATACATACATATATATATATATATATATATATATATATATATATATATATATATATATAGATATATATATATATATATATAGATATATATATAGATACATATATATAGATACACACACACACACACACACACATATACATACATAATTTGTTATTTATAACCAAAAAAATGCGGCCACAAGTTTTAAACCACACAATCCACATATTACAAAACACAATGCACATTATTCAAAAGCCACAGTTTGAAATAGCATTGGCCGTAATGATTGTGGTTTGGTCGCATCATAGTGGCTATGGTTTGTGTTATGGGGGAGGTCGCTCACCCCACCCCCATCCCATATTAATATGGGGTGGGGGTGGAGTCGTGACCTCCCCCATTCCCAACTCAATTAATAAACAATTAAAACACAACTGTTGCCTTTCAATGCAATATATATATATATATATATATATATATATATATATATATATATATATATATATATATATATATATATATATATATATATATAACAATTTTATAAGATAAGTCATTCGGTTTATTTGGGATTTTCACAATTCATTGTTATTTTATTTTATTATTAATATTAATATTATATAATGTAATAACTTTTATTTAATTTGTGTTTTTTTAATAAATATGTTTTTATATATATATATATATATATATATATATATATATATATATATATATATATATATACGTTTTAGTTTTTTTGTTTTTCTTATCTTAATGATCAAATCGAGTTTTAGATGTAGAGCGATATAACATAAGGTAACTATAGATTTTCTAACTATTCAAATAAGAGTAAAACTAAGAAAATTAGGAAAATTCCTCATTCAACCTACTATACTTGTAAGGAGAAGATTTTTGTTTTTTTGTTTTCTTTAATATAAGAGTCCTAAACAACTAATTTAGTTCTTACAACATAATAAGGAATGTAACTATAATACCAATATTTTCAATATACTTTCTTTTCAATAAAGAATAAGAGACTATTTCCTTTCTTCAACAAAATAAGTAAATGAAAACCATTTCAAACAAGTGTATTTTCAACAAGAATACCAATCATTTTAAAATTAACTTATCACACTTTTAAGGAAAAGATTTAAGTTGTATATAAGCTTGGATGGAGATAACTTCATTTGCATTTCCAAAACCATTTCAAGGTTCTTATTTCATCTTAATAATACAAGACTTTCATTTTACAAGAAACAACATATTTAAAATACAAGTTTTCATTCAATACATTCTTGGTAAAGTTTACAAGATGAAGGAATATACATAGTAACAAATACAAATTCTTTTGCTTACTTTCCAACATACACACATTTTGAAAACTTAATACAAATCAACCATTTCTCAACACATTTACAAGAGGTTAACAATCTTTAAAATACAAGTTACAAGCCCTCCACTTAAGTGGAGAAAACATGGAAAAAATATTTTACGGGGAGGGATATCTTCTCATTTTTTGAGAGGTGCTACAAAGGTCCAATCTTCACTTGAGCTCCACCATATTCATCAATATCCAAAACACAACAACAAAATATGGGAGTAGGCAACACTCTCTACCTAACCAATAATCCAATGAGGAAGAGAAGCCTTCTTCCTCATTGGCCCCGAGCCCCAATAATGAAACAATAAGGGGTATAAGACAACCATTGGAAACTTTACAAGGCTTCCACAATCACATTCAATCAAGACATTCAACACAATAAGAATAATAACAAAAATAACATCAACACACAAGTTTCCCAACACAAAGGCTCTAAACTCAAGCCAAGAAAGAGAAAGAAACATGGGGATCTACTTATACCTCCCAAGGGTTTGGGTGCCCACCTTAAAACCTCAAATAATTCAGTCACATACCCACAAAAATATTATGCATCCCTAGAAGGAAACAACTCTTATGCCTCCCACAATTAAACAACAAGATAAGCACATTTTACTTATCACAAGGTGGGACACCCCAACAAAAATCCCTCCTAAAATGCCCAGTAAAAAATCTTATGCCTCCCTCCAAAATATCCCCATTTCCATTTTCTCCTACACAACCTAAGGGCCATTCTACTTCCCAAAATCACACATGCAACAACCATTCATTCACAAACATATGCACAACAAATTAGCAAAAGAAAACATGGGTGAAGACCCTACCTTGCCATTGTAAGAGTTTCCAATCCACAAGAAAGTTCCAATCCTTTTTCCAAGTCCAAGCAAGCACAATCCAACTCCAAGCTCCAAACAACACTCTCAAAGCAAGCTCCTTCAAAAATAAAAAGTCCCAAAATAAAACAAGTAACCCCCAAATCCTCAAACAAATTAGAATAAATAGAAAAGAGAGGAGAGAGAGGTGATGTGGCTCCATGTAGGATGCCACATCATTTCTCCTCCATTCCACATCACAAGGTCAAACCCAATCTCCAAAGCACAATAAATTGGTGGTTGAGGGAATGACAACCCTCTTACACACTCAAACCCAAACCCACACCCCTAAAGGACACAATTAAAGACTCTTGTAAGAAAAGTGCAATTAATTTCTCTTTTTCTCCATTAAAACACAAAAAAAGACCTAAAATAATCCCCTCACATCATAGGCATAGTGGGTGGGTGGCTCTCAAAGGTGTGAGAAAAACTTAACTTGTACCACAAGCCTCCAAAATTATCTTGAAAGTCAAAATCCGAAATTTATATGTAAGTTTGAGTACACACCACTACAAATCAATAAAATCCCTTTCAAATCCATCATAAACCAAGAACTACCTACTCACATTAATTACCTTCTTTTTGCCACATCCTAATTAACACTAACTAATCAAGTTTAATTAACTTAAATGGAGTACTTAACAACAATAATAAAAGTGACTCCAAAATACTAACAAAATATAATTACTCACAAATAAATAAAATCAACAAGGGAAAACCCCAATTTTACCCAAGGTCACATTTGAGGCCAATCCCCAATGGGGTCCTCCTTAAAAATAACAATAAAATCATAAATTTACACTAGTTTCAAGGGTGACCTATTGCCAATACCCCAAATTCCTTCACGGTTGGTCTCCTATCCCCATTTTGTTTGTTGTGTTGCAAATGCCTTCAAAATCAAAACAATACATTTCTAGCCTTGTGGCCATATTAACGACATCAAGAAAATAAAAAAAACACACACATATCAATTCATATAATCAAATATCATAACTAATTCATCTATAAAACAAGTAATTCACTAATTTCTTCACAATTCTAATATTTCAATTTCATCAATTTATCAATTAGCAATAAGATCACAAAATCAACTAAATCATCTAGCAACATCTATATATCACATACAATGTGTCAGTATAGTAGTAGCTCAAGATCATCAAATATGGATATGTCCATTCATGCATATAATCCATCCTATAAATCATGTCACAAGTCTAATTATTCATACTGTCTATCAAATAAGATAATAAAATCTAACAATATCCATTTTTCAATGTCTAAAATATGATAACAATGTGTATAACTCCAATCCAAAGTAAGCAGAAGCATAGTAATATCAATGTCAAAGAGGAGTGGGCACTAAAATTGTACGCTACATAAGTCCTAGTTTGAGATCCATTTAAGAATGAGTAAAACCATGTTAATAAGTAGTGTTGTAATACTCATTACACAAATTACCTTTGAAGTCATGAAGCATAATGTTATTATTTGTAATATATTGACTTAGTGGAAGAATATTATTTCATGCTTTATAAACCTACATCAATGTGATTATGTGATTATTAAATAGGTTACACAATCCATTTCAAAAGGCATATGAACCTAATTAAGGAAAATCCTCTTAGGTTGGACATAAAATGATGCTCAAGAAACCTAATCTAGAAAAAAAAAGGAAGTATGTTACCATGTTAAGTGTCTTCGAATCCTTAATTAATTATTGGATCATAACTATAGTAAAGCGTAATTGATGCTTGGCTCGGAAAGTGTTATTGTGAGATGTTATTCCATAAGAAAAGTGAAACATAATCACCACTCCTTAATGAGGTCTAAACAATATTATCAAATGATAAAAATTAAGGAAGAAAAATATATTTTGAGGATTCACCCATTTGAATTGATGCAAATCCTAATCCTACTTGTGTATCATGATCAAGACACACTATGTATCTAAGGGAAGTAGTTTTAATATACGGTTCATGGTAATAACCTAAAGCAAGAAAATATAACTCTAGTGCTTAAATGCTATTAGGTTCGAAATGCGTAATCTATGTACTCTTATATAATCAACTTCCTTTATTTCATGTCAACCTTCCTCCTTGCAACTAATATTATTTTTAGAGAAAATAAGCATGACTTTAGAATACAAATTCTTAGAAAAAACAAACAAAACACTAGTATCCTCATGTATACTCATATGTTCCTATTAATAATCATGATACATCATTATATTGCTTGAAGATAAAAGAGAAAAGTTAGATGGAACAACTACAAGTAAAAAGTTAAGTAAGATAAAAATAATGTAGGAAGTGTTGTGTTAGGGATGGTGCCTATATGGGAGTTTATACTATAGTGGAATCATCGTGTTGTGCCTTGTCATTTGGGAAATGTGCCTCGATGTGTTTCATGTGTGTTTCATGTTACCTATGTGGGATAATGTTTGTGCAAATTTTTCATGAGTATGCATTGTCCTAAGCAATCCCTCGTGTTGTCATGTATCAAACAATGTAAGTCAAAAATAATTTATTTCGTTATTTTTAGTTTTGTATTGGTGTGTGTAAAACATGGGTGTTACATTTGGTATCGAGCCGAGTTCGTGCTCTCAATCCTCCGGGATGGATTCAAGTTGTGATGATTCTACATGGTAATGGTGGAGATTGGAAGAGTAATGTGATATATGTTGTTATGTGACCAATATGTAATTTTGATATTATGAGTGCACATGTTGTGCATGCCACTTAGTGTGTATTTGTTATCCTGTTGATGTGCTTGTGATGGGAGTATTCTCTCTCCTTTTCATGGATTCAATGAGGAGTTCACGTGTGATGTGCCACCTTTTTTTGTGTGAAAATAATTTTATTGTGGATTGCGGAGTGTTGGAGTGTCTTGTTATTCTATGATATGTAGGTGTGATTATGTGTTGCATGAAAAAATTGGTGTATAGTGAATTGGATTGTATCGTGATGTCACCACTATGTTGTGATGAATTGTGTGTGTCACCATGTTGTATTGTAATTTATTTCATGTTGTAATGTTATTCACTGTGTTCATCATACATATAATTTGTGTAATATGTGATGGTTCATGTCGTGAATTAGGGGCATATGGTGATTGTATGACCCCTATTGTATAGTACTTGCACTTTGGGTGCATTATGTGGAAACATGATGTATTGTAACCCGTGAAAGTAATGATTGTGTTATACCTTGTATATATACCATGCATAAGACACTATGGTTAATGTGCATGAATCACCATTGTGTTAGTGATGTAGTTATGTGTTATGTTATGAACCTTACACTAGATGAACCTAAGGGGAACAATCGTTAAGACTGTATGTGTGGAGAGAAGAGGTGTGGAAAAAGTTTTCATAAGCCCTGAGACAAGTAAGAGTGAAGAAGTGGAGTCTTATATAGAATGAAAACCCACTTCTATCTATTTAGTATACTTCAATCCCGCTTAATATATTGTCGATGTGCACCACCGTAGGCTCAACTTATGCAAACTAACATCCCCTAATATTTCCTATTAGGTTGTCCACTGAACAATCCTATGTGATTTTGACTATAATGAGCCTTGTGGAAGTGTTGGATGGATGATTCACAAAAATATGATGAAAGTTGTATTATTTCATATGTTATTTTACAACGAGGCTCGATGTCCAAGTTCCAAAGAACTCATTGAGTACCCTTTCGTGGTCGTATAAGGCCACATAGTTATCATGATGTGTTATTTATATATAAGTACTTTATTCATAACTTGATCATTTTATCTTTTATTACAAGGACCAGTATTTTTCTTGATTGACGTGTTATTATATTTTGGGCATTTATTTGGTATTTGCACTAACATATGGATTTTGCACTAACTATGGCTAATTATCCATTTGCTTTTCTTGGTTTTAAATTTGCATATCTAGTTTAAATTTAATTTTATAGCCTCTCCCATGGCTTGATATTTTTGGCATTTGGAATTTGAAATGGATTGGTATGCTAGTTCTAATGTCGTAATGTGTTGGAATAGGGTCGGTGGATTCACCATGGAGTGGTTGAATCTATGGAACCTATTGGTACTCAATTTAATATCACCCCTGTTTGGATTTAATCTTAGCTTGTTTGTTCAAAATTTCTCAATCCGCATGGTTAAGAAGTATTCTCTGTCTCCCTGTATAGATGCGTGAAAACTTTCTCCCTCATTTGGATGTCGTTGTCAGTCCTTTCCTTGGGTTGTGGATCACATTGGGTCTTGGTATTATTTACAATCTTCTCTCCGCGGGGAAAAAAATTATTGTTGGGCATCTTCCACAATTGTGTCTCCTTTGTAAATCTTTTCCCAACATCCGTGGAAATGTGGTCTTTTTTAATTGGATGTGGTGTGGTGGGTATATTTGATATTTTGATGCATTATGGTGAAGGGATTGGAAGTATAAGGTAAAATCCCAAGACCCGCAAAAGGACACATGGAGGGCTCACACTTATTTGAAGATCTGCCTCTAGGTCTTACCTTTGGAGTTACACCGAAGGAACATGTGGAGGTTTCGGCCCGCCTGCCCATACTTAAAATATTTTCAGCGGTTGATGTAACTCACAAAGTTCGGATTATTGTTAAAGGGGATTCAGAGTGATAGTCAAACTAGTCGAGAAAGATGTATGCTACAAAGAGTCAAATAATGAAGCAAGTATAATCATGTAATTTGGGAATTCATTGAAATGTTTGACTCTTTCAATATAACACACCATAATAGGAAGTACAATACTATAGTAGACAAGTTGGCAGTGTTGGGATCAAGGTTTGAGAATTGTACAGTATCCCCCTATTGTGAATATGATATTGAAATATTAATCGTGCCGTCATCCCCGATAATATCACACATTGGAAAGTTTTGAAGACGATGCTCGAGTCTAAAGTTTTCTATAGAATAAAGGAGAATTTTCCAATCAAAGTATGGATTGGGAACCAATGGTTTGTGTAAATGATGGAAAAGAGACCATGTTTGGTAAAGACATTATCCAATTGAAAACCAATACTATTTTGAGAGGTTTGGTTGCATTGGAATAAAATTTTGATAATGTTGACCGCATTGTTAACAGACACATGTCATCCTTGAGAGATGTTGAAGAATATAACCTAGGCACAAAGGATAAACCTAGGAGAATATGGCTAGGCAACAACTTGAACAAAGAAGAAAAGTAGTCATATGTCTAATTGCTAAAAAAGTACCAGATTGCTTGGCTTGGTCATATTCAGAACTGAAAGCGTACAGAGAAGACCTTTTTCAACATGAAATTCCCCTGGAAGCCAATGCCAATCGGTTTAGGAAGACACAAAGACCAATTAATCCTCTCCTTTCCTAAAAAATGCGGGAGGATTTGAAAATGTTAAGGGATGGAGGAATTTTACACCTATAAGATACTCCTCATGGGTAGTAAACCTGTACTGCTCGAAAGAAAAATGGGGATATAAGATTGTGTGTTGGCTTCATAAATTTAAATAAGCCATCAATCATGGACAATTATCCCTTACCAAATATGGATAACATGTTGCAATTAGTTACTAGTTCTGAGTTGTTATCCACTTTGGATGGTTTCTCTGGGTATAACCAAGTGGTTGTGAAGTAGTCAAAGAGAATCAAAACCACTTTCACCACTCCATGGGGAACCTATGTGTATGTCAAAATGTCATTTTTCCTGATGAATGCTAGAGCCATGTTTCAAAGAGAAATGGATGTAGCATTCTCTGGATATATAAATGACTTCATTGTTGTGTATCAGGATGATGTGACAATTTTTTCAAGGAAGAGAAGTGATCACTTGTAGCATTTAGAAAAGATGTTGTTAAGGTGCAAGGAATATGGTATCTCATTGAACCCTAAGAAATGTCATTTTGGGGTTCAAAAGGAAAAGCTTCTTAGACATATAGTGTCAAAACAAGGAGTCATGATTGATCCTGAGAGAGTGGAGGCCATTAGCAAAGTTCCTATTCCAAGAACCAAAAAGGGAATTCAATCATTTTTTGGTTAGATAAATTTTGTTTGTTAGGAGATTTATTTTATTAGATGATTGAGACAAAGATGATGAAAGTTGTATTATTTGATATGTTATTCTACAAGTTCGAGGCTCAATGTCTAAGTGCTAAAGAACTCATGAGTACCCCTTTAGTGGCCATATAAGGCCACATAGTTATTGTGATGTGTTATTTATATATAAGTATTCTATTCATAACTTGATCATTTTATCTTTTATTACAAGGACCAGTATTTTTATTGATTGATGTGTTATTATATCTTGGTCATTTATTTGGTATTTGCACTAACATATGGATTTTGCACTAACTATGGCTAGTTATCCATTTGCTTTTCTTGGTTTTAAATTTGCATATCTAGTTTAAATTTTTTTTATAGCCTAACCCATGGCTTGATATTTTTGCCATTTGGAATTTGAAATGGATTGTTATGTTGGTTCTAATGTCGTAATGTGTTGGAATAGAGTTAGGGATTCACCATGGATTGGTTGAACCTATGGACTTGTTGGTGCTCAATTTAATTTTTCCCGTTTGTTCAAAAAAATTTCAATCTGCATGGTTAAGAAGTATTCTCTGTCTCCCTCATTTGGATGTTGTTGTTAGTCCTTTAGGTTGTGGATCACATTGGGTCTTAGTATTATTTATAGTTTTTCTCTCTGGGGAAAATCTTTATTGTTTAGCGTCTTCCACAATTGTGTCTCCTTTATAAATCTTGTCCCAACATCCATGGAAATGTGGTATTTTTTTAATTGGATGCGGCATGGTGGGTTTATTTGATATTTTGAATCATAAAGATGAAGGGATATAAAGTATAATGTAAAAGCCCAAGACCCATAAAAGGACACATGGAGGGTCTGCGCTTATTTGAAGATCCACCTTTAGGTATTACCTTTGGAGTTACGCGAAGGGACACGTGGAGGTTTTTGCTGGCCTTGCCCATACTTAAATTTTTTTAGCGGTAGATGTAACTCTATTGGGTTCCGGGACAGTGGAGGGCTCGCGCTTATTTAAAGATCCACCACGGCTTTGACCCCTGGAGTTGTGCTAAAGGCACACATGGAGGTTTCCGCTCACTCGCCCATAATTAGAATTTTCAATGGCCAAAGTGACTTTCTTTGGCCTCGGGACACCTGGAGGGCTCTGCCCTGTTTGGGGACTTGCCCTAAATTTTTTTTTTGATAGAGGTCAAGAGACATGTGGAGGTTTCGCTAGATCTTCCCATGCTTATAATTTTCAAGTAGCCGAAGCAACTTTATCGGACCCTAGGAATGTGGCACCTTCCTTTGGTTATTTAACATTTTCAATGACCGAGACACGTGGAGATCCCACGCTTATTTGGGGTCTCCACTTTTGGGCACCATATCAAAAGTGCGCCGAAGAGACACGTGGAGGATTCCGTTGGCTCCTCTTTATATTGAGACTTTTTCAATGGATGAGGAAACTTTCTTAGGCCCAGAGGAACGTGGAGATGTTGTGCTTGTTTGAGGTCTCACCTCTAGACTTCATCTTTGAAGTTGCGCTAAACAGACACATGGAAGCTTCTGCTGGACCTTCCCATGCTCAGAATTTTCAGTGACTGCTACAACTCTCTTGGGTTCTGAACACGTGGAGGGCCCACACTCATTTGAGTTCCGCCTTGAAATTTACCTCCACTCATGTTGCACTAAGAAGAATATGGAGGCTTCAACTAGCTCCTTTTCATACTTTTTCAACTCGACTCACAAAAGCAAATAAACAAAGGGGAGCCCAAAAACCGCCATAGTTGGAGGACAGGAGACCATATTCTTGAGCGAAGTTCAAATGGAATTATTATGACACTAATTTTACGAACCTGAGAAGGAATGAGATGAAGGTATTTTATTTGTGTGATCTGATCCATGCGGGAAACTGATTTCTAAGAGGCATGAATGTAGGTATATGTTCCTCAAGGTGTATTCTCAAAGATGAAATGGATTTCTTGTCGATCAAGCCGTATTGGGGCCACCCGAGAATTATTAAAAATGGGATTTCTGCACGAAATAATAAAAGAATGATTAAAAAGACTATCAAAAGTTATGACATGGCATCCCGGTCATAGTTGAGGAGATGAGAAATGTGATCAGTTCATGATTTATCCACCTAGCAACAGAAAGTAAGATATTTTCAAGGGAATAAACACGATTAAATGATATGTTGTCAATAGGGATATTCTCTTGAATATTTAGACTTTTGGGGGGGAAATTTGGGATGAGTGAGTGATTAAAATTGTATAAATCCAATTAGAATACTCTTGCAAGGTGGTGGAAAGGTAGAAAGGGAGTTAAATTTTCTGAAAAAATTGGAGAGAAATCATTTTCCCGAGAGACCGTATGAGAAACTTGTTCATTTTCCTGTGTTTTAGATTTAATCACATCAAGTTGGTTGTAAGTGTACAACCATTGACAAGCTATGAGATTGTTAAAGAAACTTTCCCCTATTGATGAATCTAATGAACCTTGATTGAATTTGTGTTGATCATGAGCATAATTGTGTTTGCTTTTATTTCAGAATGTTTTCAAATAGTTTTTCTTGTTCCTGTTGCAATCTTATGTTGAAATCCCTCTAAATCACACAAGATCTTATCCCTGTGGTAGTATTTTGGCATTTGCAATTTCATTGTGAGAAGAGCTTTCATCTTGTAATGAAATAAACAATTTAAAATCACTTTACTTTCACTAGGTCAACAAATATTATTTTTAAGTCTATGAGTGTAACTTAGGCATGACGAATCAGGGACTTTCAACATTTAATTTATTCTTTAGCATGATCCTTTATGTTGAATTCTTGAAGAGTGTGTGAAACTGTGCATCTCTAGGCCTCCATTGATACACACCTTCTGGTTGAAGGAATATCTTGGCTATTTTGAAGCATTCTATCTGTGATTTTTCCAATATTTGTAAAGGTTCTCAAAGATTTGGTATAATTAAATTTATCTTGCTTAACTTCCCACCAAAAACTTCTCAAATGATAAATCCTACATGAACTACCCCAATTTTTATTATGTATCCACAAAAGTTTTAACAAATTCCACTACTAAAATATGCAGGGATAATCAAGTTTCAATTATTGTCTTTAGTAACCTGAACCTTGTCTAGGAAAAATCTCCACTCTCTAGTGTGACTACTCATGAGAGTTATATTGTGTTGTATTGATCATATTTTCTCAAGGTTATCAAGAAGACTGTGCAAAGAAGGATCTTTTGAAATTCCTTCACCAATACGGGTTATAGAATGGGTCCTCTCACCCTGGTTGAAGGCACAACCTAAAGTAGTGAGGGTAGATGAAACCCTTAATAAGGTGTTATCCATTTCTCCAACGCCTGAGTGACAAAGAGTCAACTGGATCCCCTCCTAAGCTACAAAACACTTACATCATGATTCTTCCGTCTCTAAGTATCCCACCGCTTTGTGATGCTACTCGGCCACTTCTTTGGAGAATCAAGTTGGATACCAACAAACCCACTTTGTTGTATGGGGGTATTCCCAAGGAGTTACAAATAAATAACAAGGTTATTGAACCACGAGTTTTTATGTCACTTGCATTACGGGTGTCTAGACTCTATGTGCCTCGGGGCCATAGGGTGATCTAACTCCTTGAGGAAGGAATAAGAGACTTTAGGGAGGCATAAGAGACTTGTGTGTTTGTGTGTGATTAGTGCACTTGGATTTTTATTTTTATGTTTGTGATGCTTTGGGAGGCATATGTAGTTGTTGGTGATGCTTTGGGAGGTATATGGAGTTGTTTTGTGATGTTTTGGGAGGTGTATGGTGTTGGTGTTATGATTTATGTGTACTCTTGTGAGTTTGGTTGTGTTTTTGATGTTGAGGATTGATGCTCCTCATTGTTGGTATGATGTTGTTTCCATCTTGACCCTATATAGCTACAGATTATGGTTTTGAGTTGCATGAAACCCCTATATGTGTACATGTTGGGAATTCCATGTTGTTGTAGTCTTCTTATGTTATGAGTACCTTTGTGTTAGAAGCATGTGTGACAAGTAATGTGTTGTAAGGGCTATGTATGTTCTTTCCATGGTTCGGTTGAGTTCTTGTGATGTGATACAATTGTGAAAGTATGTAGCAACATGTCTAATGGGTTATTATTGTTGTGTTGAGTTTTGTGTGATATCTTGAGGCAAATTACTATTGGGCACCCACAAACATAAGAAAATTAAAATTCTAAACAATGAATACTAAGATTTTAAGATCAATAAATATTATAAAAGAAAATACTAATTGAGTAGTAAAGTAAAAGATAAATAACTACCAATCTTCAAAGAACATTAAAATTTAGGATATTGCCAAAATTAGTTTACTTCCTTATGGTCGTGTTGTACTAATAAGTTGATTTGTTAAACAACATGTGTCATTTTTAACTTTCTTGCTTACTTATCCTTCGAGCTTCAATTTTGTGTCGCATCGAGGACGATGCTCTTTAAAGGGGAGGGAAATGTAGTGCCACCATAAAAATAATATTAGAGTAAAATATAATAAAATATTGTGAAGTCACGTGGCTCCTGGAAAAAAGTATGGGTGCCCTGAGAAAATTTCAGACCTGTCATTTTCCTTTTCTAATAATAAAACCACTTCAATTAATACCAGAAGTGTAAAAAACATTTAAAATTGTGTCATATTGTAAATTTAGAATTAATTGGAAAGCTACGACAACAAAAGTGGAAAAAAGACTTGGGTTTTATCACGAAACAGTCACATTGTTTCATTGATGTAGCAAATAGGTCTCCAACTTGATCAATTTACAATTTCCTGCACACTTCCATCAAAACATAAATATAGATGAATTTTGTTAGATGTTGTAGTTTCAAATGCTTGGTTTCCTTCTATGCAAATGGGGAAGCATAGACATACGTGTGAACTATTTCAAAAATGTCGAAATATGTGGTTTTTGGATAGCTTTGACTGCAGGATATGAACAAAAGGAGTTTGTTGAAAAGGCTTAGAAAATTTTAGGAAAAAGTGATTGGCAGGTGCAAATCCAAAGCCCTTCCTTCTATAGTCACATACATAATAGAATCTAAGGGAGGAAACTATGAAGGGGATGAACAAAAACATCTCATTACACTATGCATGACATTAGATCTGGGTGTTAAATTTATTGATGTAGAGCTTCAAGTTGTGTCTCCTTTCATAAGGTGAAAGAATGAAACAAATTCACATCATTGCAAGATCATTGTTTCAAGCTTTATCAAGGGGAGGACTCCATCTCTGAGGACCTCAGTTATCTTGTTACAAAAATGTAGTCCACCAGAGTAAATATTCTAAAAATAATAAGTTTCTACTATGCAACAAATATTGATGTATCTCGGGTTTGTAAGTTGATTCCACGCCGCCAAGTTCCAATAATTGTATGTGTAATGGGTGAAATGGGACTAATAAGCTAACTTTTAGGTTCCAATATTGGTGTATACTTCATATATGGGTTGATTGGATCTGGGAAGGATTTGAATCTCGGGCAACCAAAATTGGTATATCTAGCAAACATTTACAAAATTAGGAATCTGAGTAGAGACACCAAAGTATTTGGAGTTATTGCAAATCTAGTAGGCACCATAACAGGCCTTTAGAATGCTCTTCTTCTCAATTAGTTTGAACTCCATAATCGTCAGTTGAAGACTTCCATTAGAATAACAAATGTTCCAGGGATGAAGAAGTTTCATGGATGAGTGGTGGAGAGGAATCTGGTAGTGATAAAACCCATAGGAATGCATCATTTGTACCTTCCTTCTGTTATCTGTTTTTATTGCGTGCATGGAATGAAAATGTTGTTTAAATCATTGATTTATTAAGAGTGTTGGCATCCCTACTTGAGCTCTGTGTGATGGTTTTGAACTCCTTGAAAAATAATATAGCATAAATGTTTTTCCGAATGGTTGAATCATATTTCATTATTGTGGTCTTGTTAATATAAACTAAAATAGTTCAAATTCCTATATTGAGCTTCCAAGGGTTAATCCTTAAACTATACTAGTTCTGTTAAGAAATCTAATCAAATATTTTCACTCCGGTGTTATGGAATATGAGTTAGGTATCATGAACTCTATGATGCCTTCAGTGTGGCGTGAATATTGAACACTATTATGTATAAAGACTTATGTGCATGAGTATTCGAGATATATGTAGAATAATGAACAAAGTGTGTGATTTCATGAAACAGAGTGCAGATCACGACAAGCCTTATATCTCCTATCTGGGTTGTTGATGTATGCATTATCACTGTGATACCGAACTAAGTATTGACAACATATAGTGTCTAATTGATATAGTAATCATCAGTTAAATTCCCACATTGGGTTGTGTGAAAATATTATGAACTATGTACCCACAAGAAACAAGCTTGTTTTCTATCATTGTTTTCATTTACCATTTGATAGTTACCCAAGTGTATGCCTTGATTAAACTGGATCTAGTTAATATTATTTTGGGTATATGTGTAATGATTTAGTAGTAATGGGTTGGGTTATTTGGCTAATTGTGTTTCCTATACATATTTCCTTAATCATACGAGGAGGAAAAGAGTTTTAGGACCTATTCGATATACTCAAATCCCTTGCAGGTTATAAGGAATTTAGCAGCGTTTAACGCCTTTTCTGTTATCTTTGATCTACTCAAAGTGTATAACATGCAGAAGTGTATAGTATGTCAATGATTATTATTTTGGGTTCGATTGGATTTTTTAAGTTAATTCAAATAATCAGGAAGAACTATCGAGTTTGTGTAAATTTTCTACGACATATTAATATATATACTTATGGATGTTTATTACATTTTGTAAAACATTATAACCAAAGGATTCTTAAGTTACAAGGAAAACCATAAAATAATTAATTAATATATATGTAGGAGTATTGTAACTAATGATAAAAAAGTATTGTTTTATAGAATAATAGCAATTGTCACAAGTTAACAAAAGATTACTGCATGCTAGAATAAATTTAACATGGTAATCACTCCCGACGGTCACATTAATAAGCAGGTTTGGTGATGTATCTAGTTGGGTTGTCTATAGAGATACACTCCTAGTTTGATAGGGTATTACAAGTCATTAGTCGGTATTAATTTATTGAGTTTCCATTCACCCATAGTGTTCATTCAGATAAACTACTCAGTATTTTTTTGAGTGAATGAAGATATAATATGATCCTTTGTTTATTCATTGGCTACCCTATTTATCATATACACTTCTTGGCTAGTATGACTATTTCTCTATTTGTTTGGATTAAAATGTAATACATCTTTGTGTGTGTAGTGAATATCTGTATAGCCTTTCCCATAACAGTTAGAATAAATGGTATTTTGGTAACACTTCTTCAATCCAGAGTGATCAAGTTAGTTAGAGTTGTGATGTTTCGTTGTTTGTCACTTACTGAAAGAAATTTACATCTAGTTAGCAATGTAATAAGCACTTTAAGTTGATTGAGAATTTAGCAAAGATATTATTAAAGAAGTAGTGCTATTGTTATAGGCATATTGTTTCTTTTTCAAATTGTTATAACATGTATGTATTAAAGGCTTATAATAGGGGAAAGGTTTAAATGGTCATGCCAGTTCTTTAGGACTGACGTTGCATAAATATTATATCAGTTTGCTCATAGGGGATTATTCGAGATCGGTATGATCTAGTTGGATGTTGTATTTAATTGATGAACTTGTTGCAAATTGATTATTATTTTCATTTGTAAGATTATCCATGGATGTAATAAGATTGTACTCCTATGTAATGAGATACTTGTATTAAATGTAAAATGAAGGTTGATTGTATGCTACATAAGTCCTAGTTTGAGATCCATTTAAGAATGAGTAAAACCATGTTAATCAGTAGTGTTGTAATACTCATTACACAACTTACCTTTGAAGTCATGAAGCATAATGTTATTATTTGTAATCTATTGAGTTAGAGGAAGAAGATTATTTCTTGCTTTATAAACCTAGATCACTGTGATTATTAAATAGGTTACACAATCCATTTCAAAAGGCATATGAACCTAATTAAGGAAAATCCTCTTAGGTTGGACGTAAAATGATGCTCAAGAAACCTAATATAGAAACAAAAAGGAAGTTTCTCAATAGAATATATAGGGGATTATAGGTAGTAGTTCATCATCATTGGAGCATTTGAGTCTTATTATATGGTTCGAGAGGTTGCCCCTCGAAGTGGCGAAACTATTACAATTGCATTTTGAGATAATTATTCTGAAATATTGTATTATTTGGTGTTATATTGTTGCTCATAATCTGAATTATACTAGTAATTTCGTTACAAGTGGTATCGTAGTGCGATCTGGGCCAAAATTTGGGCAAAAACCCTAATTTTTTTGTTTCCGCCATATATTTTGAACCAAAGTGAAATGACAAGAGATATATTTACAGAGTTGCAAAGAATTTCAAGTAATATTCCCTAAAAATTTCATACTTTTTTGATTTTTTTTGCACAAGTTATTACAAATTTAGGTTTTTTCATAAAATCACTCCCTAGGTGCAAATTGTGGAAGTTTTTCAAGTTCTTTACATTTTCGGAAAGCTCTAAAAAATAGCATTAGTATATTCTATGTGTTTTTTCCTATGTAGCCGAATTTTTATAGAAACCCTAAACCCTAAGGTTTGGCATCATGGCGAGGCCTTCCACAAGAGCAAAAAAGAATCCGGTTACTCCGGGTAAAACCCCGATAACGATGGGGTAGTGATTGAAGAGTTGGAGTAGAAGGGGTAAATACTGATTCCTCAAAGACTAGGGTTTACTTCAGTTGATCATAAGGTGATCCAAATTGAGTATGAGTGTGAAATGTACAATCTGAGACGACCTCTAAAGGAGACATAGACCAAATCAATCGGTGGTTAGATGATATCATGCAACATATAAAGGGTAAACAATATGTCCCAAATCAGCCCCATATCAACCAAGGAGGATATCTAGTTCAAAATAATGGAAAAATAACCATGTTGGATCACTTTTCCAGCCCAATTAGAATCTAACTTATTCACAACCACGAAACATGATGTCGAAAGTGGATATGCACAAATTTGATGGTAAAGATCCCCTGAATTGTTTAAATCAAATGGATAACTTCTTTGAGCTACATCAAACACCATCAAGACAAAAGGTGACATTAGCATCCCTATATCTAGAACCGGGCCAATTCGTTTGGTATCGATGGTTATGTGCTCAGAGGCAGAAGAATGGTCGCGGTGTCACTTGGACAATTTTTACCAAGGAGTTGCAATTGCACTATAGTTCCAGTGTTTCAGAGAACTACTTTATTCAATTAGCAAAGTTAAGACAAACAAGATCAGTCAAAGATTATGTGCATCAATTCTAGAACCTATCCTTAAGGGTGGAGAATATACTAGAAGAGAATTTGAATGACCTATTTCTTGGGGGTCTTAAGGACCACATTGAGCATGAGGTACATATGTTTAATCCACTCACGCTTTCTGATTTTATTACCATGACACATAAATCGAGGAAAAATTTATTTGTAGTAGGAGGCCGCCTTTCATTAACACCATAAACCATAGTATCTCTTCTCCTTCATTTTCTAGGCCAATTAGACTGACTCCTCAACAAATGGAAGAAAAGAGAGAAAAAGGATTATGTTTTAACTGTGATAGCAAATATGGACCGGGACACAAATGTGCTGAGAAGAAGTTGTTCTATATTGACGGAGGTAATGAGAATGACGAGGATACTGAAATTATAGGAGAGGTTGAGGAACTAGTAGAAGATGAAGTAGAGGATCACCAACCAACAATTTCTTGCCATGCATTGTTAGGTATTAGTACTCCTCAAACACTCAAGGTTATTGGACATAAATTTGAAACCTAGACAGAGTTACCAGGAACTTGATGAGGAAGAAAGAATCATTTTGGAGCAGAGAAGATTCTCAGTAAACACGTACTAAGAGGTTGAGAACTATAGACATTAAGGAATATCTAATCAAGTGGAAGAATCTAAGCATAGAAGATGCGACCTGGGAGGATGAAGGTTTTCTGCAGCAACATCCATGATTATTCATTGTTGAGGACAACGTTGGTTCAAAGGGGAAGGGCATGTTACGCCCTTAACCTATTTCTTGTATTAGGATATGAGTAGCTGACTTGTGGCTTACCATATCATCATTTATACTTTCTTATGCTTAGTAGGCCGGCCTTGGTGATGGACATAACATATAAATAGTATATATAGGGAATTATAGGTAGTAGTTCATCATCATTGGAGCATTTGAGTCTTATTATATGGTTTAGAGGTTGCCCCCTCGAAGTGGCGAAGCTATTAAATTGCATATTGAGATCATTATTCTGAAATATTGTGTTATTTGGTGTTATATCGCTACTCATAATCTGAATTATACTAGTAATTTCATTACATGGTAATAAAGTAAAGCAAGACAGTGTAACTCTAGTGCTTAAATGTTATTAGGAAAGGAACATGTAGTCTATGTACTCTTTATATAATCAACTTCCTTTATGTCATGTCAACCTCCCTCCTTGCAACTAAGATTAATTTTAGAGAAAAGAAGCATGCCTTTAGAATACAAATTCTTAGAAAAAAACACTAGTAGCCTCATGTATGCTCATATGTTCCTATTAACAATCAGGCTACATCATTATATTGCTAGAAGATAAAAGAGAAAAGTTAGATGGAACAACTGCAAGTAAAAATTTAAGTAAGATAAAAATAATGTAGGAAGTTTTTTCTTAGGGATGATGCCTATACAGGAGTTTATACTGTAGTGGAATCATCATGTTGTGCCTTGTCATTTGGGAAATGTGCCTTGATGTGTTTCATGTGCGTTTCATGTTACCTATGTGGGATAAATTTTGTGAAAATGTTTGTGAAGTATGTGTCGTCTAAGAAATCCCTCGTGTTGTCATGTATCAAGCAATGTAAGTTAAAAAAACAAAATTATGGTATTTTTAGTTTTTTATTGGTGTGTGTAAAACATGGGCATTACAATAAAATGAAGGATAATGTTGTATGTAATATTTTAAATTTCATTTCTATTCTTAGATGTGGTATTGTAGTAACAATTTATTTACAAAAATTGATTATAAATTAACTCAATCATCCCTTTTACTTGTTCATTAGAATGGAATGAAAATAAGGTGTTCATAATGATTTTTCTTTTAAATTTCAGTTTACCAATAATACAAGAAAGAAAAACAACATCTACGTACATACAAGAATGCTATTTTTAAAAATGAAAACATATTACACTTTTGAGTCAAATATTTAAATTTTAAACTAAACTTTTTCCATGCCAAACAAGTATAATTTTGATAAATAAATCAAATACACTTTTGATCTAAATTTACAAGTTTGAAGGAAATTTAATATCAATTCCATTACAACTTCACATGCCTCTTTTCCAACATGAACACTTCTTGAATAACCAATACAAATTAGTTTTACAAAATACATTTACAAGAAGATGAAGCTTTAAAATACAAGTTACAAAAGCCCTCCACATAAGTGGAGACAACATGGAAAATATTTTACAAAAGTAGGATTCCTTCTTGTCTTCTTCAAAATGCAACAATGTCCAAAAATTTCACTTGAGCTCCACCATTTTATTCAATATCCAACACAAAAAAATAGGGGAGTAGGATATGCTCTCTACCTAGCCAATAATCCAATTAGAAGGAGAATCCTTCCTCCTCATTGGCCCCCGAGACCCAATAATGAATCAATAAGGGGTATAAGACAACCAAGAAAACATTTCCATGGCTTCCACAATAACCACTCATACAAGCTTTTCAACACAAAAATTACAATGCAATTTAATAACACACATACCATTTTCCCAAGCATAAAGACTCAATATCAAGCCAAGAGAGAGAAAAGAAACATGAGGATTGAATTATGCATTCCAAATGGGTTGAGTGACCACCTTTAAGCCTCCAAGAACAAAAATCTCATACCAACAAGACTCTTATGCCTCCCTCAATAATACATACAATATAAGAATTTTTTTCATTTATCTACAAAGGTGGGACACCCCAACCCAAATCCCTCCCAAGATATACAACAATACTCTTATGCCTCCCTCCAAAATATCCCCATTTCTTTTTCTCCTACACAACCTAAAGGCCATTCTATTCCCAAAACCAAAAACATACAACAATCATCCATTTACAATAATTTGCACAACAAAATAGCAATAAGAATACATGGGTGAAGTCCCTACCTTGCCATTGCAAGAGTATCCAATCACAATCACAAGCTCAAATCTTTTCCATGTCCCAAATTAAGCACTAATCAATTTCCAATCTTCCAACAATAACTCCAAAAGCAAGCTCCTCCAAAATGTAAGAGAAAAAATAAAACATCTAACACCCAAAATCATCAAACAAACTTGAATAAATAGAAAAAGGGAAAGAGGAGGGTGAGGTGACTCCATGTAGGATGCCACATCACTTCTCCTCAACTCCACATCACATGGTCAAACCCCAAACCCAAAGCTCAATAAATTGGTGGTTGAGGAAATGAAAAACCTCTTACATAGACAAACTCCCACCCACACCTCAAAAGGACACAATTAAAAAGTCATGTAATAAAGTGCAATAAATATCACCTTTTTCCTTACAAATCACATACTTGGGGTATATTTTTAACCCCTAAACCCATAGGGGTAGTTAGGAGGTGAAATTAAGAGGTGTGGGACAAGCTTAACTTGTCCCACAAACCTCAAAAAATGGCCCTTAATCCCAAATCCGAATTTGAAATGCAAGGTTAAGTATACAACACTTAATGATAATAAAGTCCATTCAAATCCAACATAAAATCAAGGGCAATCTACCAACATTAAATACCCTCTTTTTCACATCCTTCATTACAATAATTAATCAATATTAAGAAACTTAATTGGAGTATACTAACCAACAATAATAAACTGGAGAACATTACAATAATAAATCACATACTCACAAAAATAATTAAAATGAAAAGGGAACAACACATTTTCCATTGGTCACATTGAAGGCCTCCCTCCCAAAAGGGAACATCCTAAAAATTTATAAACAACAAACATTATACAAGTACACAAGTTGCCAATACCCAAATTATTTCATTGTTGGTCTCATACCCCCTTTTGTTTGTTGTGTTGCAATTTCCTACAAAATAAAAAAATACCTCTCTGGGCTCGTGGCCATATATATGACATTAACACAATAAACTAAATGTATACATATCAATTCAAATCATCAATTAACACAATTAAATCATCACTAAGTTCAATAATTTCACCAATTGTTTACAATTTCGACATATTTCAATTCTTTCATTTATGACAAAAGAATATCAAGACTAGTAGGTAATCTTTAAATCATATATATATATATATATATATATATATATATATATATATATATATATATATATAGTCATCACATATTCGAAATCAAAACATCTATAATGCCTATCCATGCATATAATCAAATACTAATCAAATATAATAATGCTCGAAATACTAATCAATGTCTAATGATGAAGTATGGTAACAAAGTCCAAGTCTCCAATCCAAAGTAAGCAAAATCCTAGTAAGATCAATGTCGAAGAGGAGTGGGCACTACATAATCCTTCAAAAAAATTTGAATCATTTGAAATATTCTCAACGTCCTTCAAAATTACATAATTACTTCTTCGTTTTTAAAAAATACTCTAATATATTTTAAGTTTTTACAAAATCATTTAATTTCTTCTCAAATCCCTCTAATCTTTTCTCAAAATCCTTCAAATCCGTCTCAAATTCACATAATTTATCCTCACCTTTTTAAATTTTTTTGAGATTCTATTAAATTCTTTTCATATTATTTCAAATGTTACAAAATGACAAAACAATCTTATTCAAAAAACCATATTGATAATTTCCAACCACAACTATATACCTCTCTAACATCCACCACCACTTATCACTTCTTTACATTAATGAAATGGATATTAATGCATAATTTTCATATCCAACAAGATCAAACTAAAAGTATTTGGCTACGAGTGGAACAAAGTTTTAAAAACGGGGTTTACATCGAATGAAAATATTTTTAATCCTATGATATTTTGAAAAGTTTATTATAGCATTTTGAAAAATTTAAGTTGGCCACAAATTCACATTTTAGGCATGTTTAATTTTCTTTACCGTTAGATTTTTAAAATATAAATTTTAAAACCAAAAGTTTAAGAAAGATGAAAAAGTAAATCTATATTAAAGGCCATCTTAAAATTAATTCTTTCGAAAGACATTGAAATGTCAATCGTAAGTTGTAATTAATCAATGTTTACATCTGCCAACATATATGTTCTTTAAATGTTACTTAACATACTTAGGTATGTGTAACATATAAGTGGCTCAAGGACCCAACCGAAATTTGTCTTATGTGTCGATGTTAAAGTGTCCTTATCCTTAAGGGGCAATGTTAATGTAACTTTCACATGCATTAAATATTGATGTTAAGACTAACTTGAAATTCCTTAATATTTTATGTTAAAGTGATATACAAATTCTTTAATGTGTAGTGCCTTGTGTATTCGCAATACTTCTCTTTCCCCTTTTGGCTTAGTGTTCACTCTTGGGGTGCCATTATGAATCTAGGTTTATTTTGTTTGTTATGTGTAGCTAGTGGGTCAATATGATGTATAGTTTTTTTAATATTGTTTAGTTGCCTCAACCATCCCAGCTAACTATATGACTCAACTATAAAATCATAACTTGTTGGACGTCTAGTAGAGTGGAAGATTATTGAGTTGGCATAACTTATAATCATTTAGGGAGAAATGATTTTTCAATACTTAGGTGATTAAGTTGTTATTTTAAATAAAATGTAACAAAAAGGAGGTCACACTAGAGAAAAAGGAACTTTTAGAGTTGTGGATGGTTTGGGTTTCTTTTTCGAGAGTCAAAGTGTGGCAGCTACCAAGGAGAAAATGGAATTTTTTTCGCTTTTCATAGGCTCTCTTTTAGCTCGAACCTCTAAATTTTGCATAACATTTGGTTCACTATGGATTTGTGCCTTATATCATGCAAGATTGGCATATCGTTTTTACTCTCTCGTGTGTTTTTCGGGAAATGATCCACGACAATATCTTTCCTATTTTAAAATTAATGTTGTTTTTCTGAACTCTTTTTTTGTTAAGGATAAAGGAGTTTTGACTCGGGATCGTACCTAGGTACAAAAACACATACAATAAAGATAAAACAATAAAGCCCAAGAGAAACAAAATAGGAGCAAGCTACTAGGTAGTACCAAAAATGGTATTTCCTAAAGAAATCTTATCAAAATTATGACACATATATTAAAACATAACCTCTATGGGTGGAAGTTCTTATTTGGATGTCTTTAACTATTTGCATTACATGTTATAGGTCAATGTTATATACTACATAGAATGTAGGGCTAGAGTATAGGGGTACTATGTTTCAAAGCTATTCCTCTACAATGTCTTCTTGACTGTGTATGTATAAAAAAATACAATAGCATCATAAATTTGATTTGATTTGATAGAAATGAGGCTAATTGGTCAAGGAAGCAAGCTTGTGTGGCGTGGCATGATTGCTCGAGCTTTTATTTTAGTAAGGATATTGGTGAGGGAGTGGGCGTAGTAGCTTTCTTTTTGAAATTGAAGTTATTTCCATTCAAAATGTTTAAGAACCATTCCAACATTATCCCAACTATGTAAAAATGATATCTTGAAAGTGTATTGAAACTTGTTAAAGGATATGGTAAGTACTAGGTTTTTTTGTCCTATGTTTTTGCAGCGGTTTTTAAATACCTAAAAGTAATGTGGTCTCTAGGATTTTGAGGTTTTAGGATCAACTTCGCCACTCATGAAAAACCATAGCCGCTCATTGAAAAATAATCACGATGGTTGTGTGTCGGAAGTGACCATGAAAAACCAACATAGGGAGATGAAGGTTCAGAGGCGGCCATGGAAAATTAGCCGAGAGATAAAGGTTACGTGGGAGGCCATGCAAAATTTCCTATCCATGTAAATAAGAAATCCTTAGGTGAAAAAATATGAAATCTCTAGGTGGCAAAGGAGGAGGCAAGGAAAATAAGGATCCAATCTCTTGGATCGGTATGGATTTTGTAGGAAACCAACTCCTTGCTCAACAAAATCATGGCAGAGATTCTCCGCCTAATCATAAAATAAGGGTCCTCTCTATTGGGGAAGGAAAAGGTGGCTCAGATTCTCCTCTCAAAAAAGGTACCCTCTCTTATGGGGTTGACAAAGGCAAGTATAGAACCGTTCTATGCTGGAAGTAAGGATGTTGGTGTTAATCTATCTAAATCTTATGTTGCATTGTCTCTAAATAACAATACAACGGGTAGAGAGCTAGAGGCCCTACTAATAAAATTTGGAAACCCTCATAGAAGACTCGATGATGAGGATCAAAGATGATTTGCTTCAAAAGGTCTTAAAGGAGGAGGAAAATCTTTCCCAGTTGGGCCTCATTTGCAGATTTCACAAATTTTGGCTAAACTTTCTGAGTTGCATGATTGGATTGCACTAAGATGGAGAGAAAATATAAGAGGTAAGATAGAGCTTTATCCCTGTTTTGAAGCATACTTCATTTCTATTTTTAAACCCCTGAAGATAGGGATTTGATTTTTTTACCAATACTGGGTTTGGGGTGAACATGGGAACATGTTCAAGCCATGGTATCTATCTTTTGACCCTCTTAAAGACTCCTTTAATACCTACCCTATATGGGTTCATTTTTCAGGACTCCCACTCTAGCTATGGAATACAAAGTATGCCTTCTTGCTATAGGAGATACTTTAGGCTCTTGTGTGAAATTTGATGATAAGACTTCTGTTAAGACTCATACTACTTATGCTAGAATCCTTATAGATCTAGATACCTCCCAAGACTTACCAAGCGAATCAATATGGAAATTGGTGAAATTCTATGGGTGTATAGATTAGACTATGAGGGCCTTTCCTTTAGATGTCGGTGATGCTTCCAAATGGGTCATCTTTTAGAGGATTATGAGCACTCCCATTGCAAAGATCAAACCAACATGGTGGAAGGATTCTCTACCAGAACATCTAACAATCGATCCCCATGCAGACCTAGTTGCAGGAAACTTTCAGCCCCTCACATGTTGATATATCTGCTATGGAAGATCTTCCAAACACTATAGAGAATTAAAATCAAGAATCCCCTTCCCAAGACGTTGTTTAAGTGATTGGTTGTGCCTCGATGCCCATTGTTTAGGGTCACATTCCTATTAAGACACTTGAATTTGTTCTTCCCATCTTAGTGGAAAAAGAAATGACCAATGGACGATGGTGGATAGGAATAAGAAAGGATACTCCAAATCCAAATCCCCATAGTTTCGAAAAGGTTTGATGGTTACAAACCTAATGTGTTATTGTTGTTGTTTTTGTGTTGTTAGGATGCTTGTTTTTGGCTATTTTCCTGGGCCGACTATTTTTTGTTTTTGAGATTTCATGTTAAATCTTGATTTTGATATATTTTTATTTTGGTTATATTATAAAATCTAGATTTTGAGCCTTTCTGTACAAGGGTATAGTCCCTTTCAAAAAACTATTTACCAATAATAATAAAAATGATTGTGAAGTTTTACAATAAACACAACATGGGTTCATTAAAAGGCCTTTAAACCCATCAATACAATGTGATGGATTGGTGTAGAATATACCTCTCAACATTTCCTCAAAGCCAAGTGAAAACGGGAACTTTAAATAGAGGGAAAAAGACATACTTCAAGAAATTTGTAACCTTAGGCTTGCATAGTAAAAATGTACACTATGTTAGGTAGATGGAAATATTATTAATGGAAGAGAATATATCCACAATTATAGGATTGTGACATAGAAATAGGTACTCTATACAAATTACGTTAAAGATGGAAAAATTTATATTCAAATTTCTAAAAGGTTAGTTTTCTCGTAGTGCCCACTCCTCTTTGACATTGATCGTACTATGATTTTTTCTTACTTTGGATTAGAGGCATGGAATTTGTTATCATATTTGATCAGTAGAAATTGATAGATGGACATTATTATATTTGATTAGTATTTTGATAGACCGTATATATATATATATATATATATATATATATACTATATTATGAATTATATGAATTAGATAGATTGATATTTCAGTGTTGATGATGATCTAGAGTTACTACTTTATATGTACATTGACACATTAGATTTTGATACATAGATTTTTTAGACGATCTAGCTAGTTTTGTGACCTCATTGTTGTCGATGAAATGATAGAATTAAGATATTTTGAAATTGTGAACAATTGGTGAAATTGCTTAATTTTAGTGATGATTTAGTTATGTTATTTGATGATGTGAATTGATACATGTACATGTGTTTATTTTTTTGATGTCATTGATATGGCCACGAGGCCAAAGAGGTATTTTTTTAATTTTGTAGGAAATTATAACACAACAAATAAGAGGGGATAGGAGACCAATAGTGAAGGAATTTTGGGTATTGACAACTGGTCACCTTGGCAACTTGTGTTTTTGTATGTTGTTATGTTGTTGATATTTTGTTAGGCCTAAAAAGTGACCATGGGTAAATGTGTTGTTTTCCTTTTCATTTTAATTATTTTGTATGTGATTTATTATTGTAATGTGTTCTACTTTATTATTGTTAGTTAATGTGCTCTTATTTAAGTTGATTAATCTTGTTAATTAAAGTAAATTTGGGATGTGACCAAAGGGTATTTAATTTTGGTAGATTGTCCTTGATTTTATTATGGATTTGAAAAGGATTTTATTGGTTTTAGTGATGTGTACTCAAACTTGCATTTTAAACTTGGATTTTGGCTTAAGGGCCATTTTGGAGGCTTGTGGGACAAGTTAAGTTTTTCCCACACCTCTTAAATTCACCTACCAACTATACCTATGGGGTAAGGGGTAAAAATTAGGCCCCATTATGTGATTTGGAAGGTAAAAAGGTGAAATTATTGCACCTTCTTACATGATATTTTAATTTTGTCCTTTGGAGTATGGTTATGGTTTGTGTGTGGAAGGAGAACTTGTCACATTCTCACCCACCAATTTATGAGCTTTGGGCTTGGTGTTTGACCATGTGATGTGGAGTGGAGGAGAAGTGATGTGGCATCCTACATGGAGCCACATCACCACTCTCTCCTCACTTTTCTATTTATGTATGTTGTTTTGAAGTTTTTGGGGTTACATGTTTTATTTTGACTCTTGAATTTTGGAGGAGCTTGTTGGGAGCTTGGAATCTTGTTTTGCACTTTTTTGGACTTGGAAAAGCTTGGAGCTTATGTTTGTGGTTTGGATATTTCTTGCAATGGCAAGGTAGGGACTTCACCCATGCATTTTTATTTTTATTTTTTTGTACAAATGGTTGTAAATGAATGAATGTTGTGTATTTTGGTTTTGGGGATAGAATGGCCTTAAGGTTGTGTAGGAGAAAGAAAATGGGGATTTATTGAGGGAGGGATAAGAGTTTATATTATGCATTTGGAGGGAGTTTTGGGTTGGGTGTCCCACCTTGTGATAATAAGAAATATTTCTTATTTATCTTGATATGTTTATTGAGGGAGGGATAAGATTTTGGTTGTGGTTGTGTGAATGAAGTTTTGGAGGCTTTTAAGGTGGACACCTACACCCATTGGGAGGCATAAGTGATTCCCCATGTTTCTTCTCTCCCTTGGCTTGAATTTGAGCCTTTGTGCTTGGGAAAATTATATGTTTGTTGTTATTTTTGTATTGTTCTTGTTGTGTTGAAAGTTTTTGTTAATGGATGTTGTTGAAGCCTTGTAAATGTTGCCATGGTTGCTTGATACCCCTTATTTCTTCATTATTCGGGCTCGGGGCCAATGAGGAGGATGGCTTCTCCTTCTCATTGGATTATAGGTTGGGTGGAGAGCGTTGCCTACTCCCCTTTTGTTGTTGTGTTTGGATATTGAAGAAATGAAGGAGCTCAAGTTATCATTTTGGAAAGTTTTGTGTTGAAGAAGATCAAAGAAAGAGATAGTTATTTTTGTAAAATTTGGCCATGTTGTTTCCACTTAAGTGGAAGGCTTGTATACTCTTGTATTTTAAAAGGAGTTTCTTGTAAATTTTATTATCAAGTTATGTATTGGAAGTGATTGAAGAAAGAAATTTTGAAAGTTGTAATTTATTGAAAATGTATTTCTTTCAAATCTAGAAATAAAATCATAGTTGTTTGTGCTTTCCTTTGGTGAAATGGTTGTGTTTGTATTGGAAGAATGTATGAAAGTTATACTTGATTTTTCTTGTTGAAATGGATATCATTCTTGTTGTGAAAAGAAAAGAGACACATTCTCATTTTGATAGTAAGAGTTAGTATATTGAAAAGTTGGAAATATATTGGCATGGCACTACCCTTGTATGCAAAATATGAAGATGTTGAAATGCAATATGTTTAAACTAAAGTAGGAAACAATGAACCTTACTTCAATGTAATTGGGATGGTGTATACATTTGATTGATTATCTTGAAGTTGGTTTAAAATGAAGAAATGACATCAACCTATCAACTATTGATTGTAGGCACCATAATTAAATTTAATATTACCATAGAAACCAACCCAGGTAGAAAATATACATGAAAAATGAGATTTTATTTTTGGGAAACATAACCGTTGCTCAGTGCAGAGCGGTAGTTTCAAAACTACCACACTCCACCGAGCGGTGGTTACGGAATCGCCACCCCGCATAGTGCGGTGGTTATACAATCGCCACCCTACACGGTGCGGTGGTTATACAATCGCCACCCTAGATAGGGTGATGGTTACAGGATGTTGGCTTGCTCGGGGAGGTGGTTTTGTCACACTTGATGGAAAAATAAAATTTATGACTATGCAAAACCCGGGATGAATTCAATTAAAATCAAATCTTTAAAACTATAAAATGGAACTACTAGAAACTTGTAAATGAAAAAAATTCATTCATTTGAGCATATAAATCCATTTATGGGCACCCAAATGTGTGGGTTTAGATCTATAACATATAACCATTAAAAATGAAAGGTTCTTGATTAATAAACTATGAGTACAAAGTTTGTGAGTATAAATACAATGGTGCACTAAATGCAACCATATTCAAATGTAAATCCAGATTTTACACTCCAAATCAAAGGATACAATGCCAAAAACTAAGCAATACATTGGAACCCTCATGGAATTAACCCTAGATCCACAAGGGGTTGTTCTACCATGTTCAACAAACTAAACTAATGAAATGAAACAAAAGATGAACAATGAACTCCATGGGAACCTTCCCAAGCTTCCATGGCCTCCATGCTCCCAAAACCTACAAAACAAAAATGAGATAAAATTAGGTCAAAAGGGTATAAGAAAGAAGTCTTAAGGATTTTAGGGAATTTTTAATCCAAGGGCCCAAAATGACTTAATCTAATGGATGATATTTCACCCTACAACTTTAAGTGGTGGGGATTTTTGTGGGAGTGGAATTTATTAAATGTTATGGGTAAATAGGTTGAATGGGGCCACTTAATGAATAAGATAAGTTGAGACCTATAGCCTTAGACTATTAAGGATAAATTAAATAATTGTGAAAGGGGTAACTTAGCTAATGAATTCATAAGGGTTAATTAATTGGAATTTAAAATGTTTAGTTAGATAACCTCATGAGGGGAATTATTGTTAATTGTTGTGAGAAGTAAGAATTAAACTAACTTAGGAAATATTGACCTAGTTGATATTTTAAATAAGGTGAGTTAATGGAAACCCTAGAAAGGGATTTATCCCAAAGTGGCCTTAGTGTAAATTAATAATGATAATTATTAATTTAATATTCGACAACTTTAAAAATGTGAGAAATTTATTAAACAAGAAATATTTAATCCTAGTTGGTGGTATCTTGTTGTAACCCCTTTAAACAAAAAATAAATAAAAATTTATTTTCCTAATTAAGTATTGAGTTTTGTCTTGGGTTTGGTGCATCGAAAATGTGGGTGTTACATTTTCTATTCCAATTATCTAAAGATCTAAATCAATTTATTGACCTCAAAAAAATCACATTTATAGTCTGCAATCACCATATATTCATGTATGTATTGATGGGTTATTTTTTAAAGCCCTATTTTTTGACACCATATAGGTGTCATTACATTGAGCTGTTTCGGGTAAATTTAATTTTTCTTGGAATAAAAAATTAGTGTGAAGTTTGTGTGTGTGGGTTTCAGAGTGATCCTTGAGAACATAGTTTTTAGTTTGATCCAACATTCACCTACTCCATATAATCTCCAGATTGCACGAAAATTAGCTAAGTCATCATCCTCTTTCATTTGCTTAGGGTTTCATATCTTTGAATGCTTATTGCTTGTGTACTATTGTACTTTATTTCTGTATATCATTAGTTATAGTAAATTTACTCGAAATTAAGGTTTAATTCAATTAACATTATATCAATATGTCCTTAAAACTTGGAAACACACATTTAATACATCATATTTTTCTCATGGTTGATCTAGGAATCCATATAGATGGATTTGACTTATAGTAGTTTTTGTTGTGATGCGTTCATAAAGGAATCAAATAATTCAATGCTTTCTCATAACCTTCTTAGAGTAAAGGATCCCTAGATACCTATAATAGCTTAGTGTGGATGTGTAATTATATGTGACCATCCATATGATTTCCTAACAAATGACCCAAAATACCACCTAGGTTAACTAAACTAAGTTACCAGTTTTTAAAAGTTAGCATTAGAAATGCAAGGGGCATATTGTGATGCCCGGTTAAAACAACCCACTTGAGAACCATGAACAACCTAGGTTTAGTTAGAAAATTATGGAATAATTTTTTTTTTATTAGGAGTTAACGACCAAAGTCTGAAGGATAGTTAAATTCAACTGATAAATTTTAGTTAAATTCAACTGATAGCTTTTCCCATTATAATAATTACTAATTCCACATTAAAAAGCAACAAGAGCAATAAGTCCACACCTAGCTCAAATCTCCCTAGGGATTAATTTAATTACTGATTACATTGACATTTTAGCTAGATATTTCCTGATTAGAAAAATCAGGGTTAAGGGACCCAAAACAAGTAAGTACCCAAGGTATTTAATTCCACAAGATCAAGACAAGAGCGGGGTTTAATTACATTGAGGAAAATAATACATAATTAAAGTCAACAGAGCAAGGTCTCACTTACCCACTCCAAGACTTGATTGAAAGTGTGTACCACCAAGTTGCAATGCAACAATTACCACCTAAAGGTTCTAGAACAATTAAATTTCATAGGGAAATACTTTCTATTTATTAACAATTATCAAGGTCACATGATTCAAATTTTAAGGTTAGAATTTTCAGTTAGGTTCAAGGAGAAATTTACCCCATACCCACTCTCTAACAGGCTCAGAGTTTCAACTTGATTTTTATCATACTAAATGCTTCCAAATTTTCCCTAAACCATTCCCATTGGATAGGAAATTTTCTCACCTTTAGGTGATATAAGGAAGTCCTTCTAACTCCTCTGAAACTCAAGATATGAGTGGGTGGAGTTTTTAGGCCAAATTTTCCCAAGGGGACATGTGTAAAGAGGGGTGAAAAACCCCTTGGCGGGTTGGCGGGTTACGGGGTGGCTTTAGAAAATTTTTCTCCCATGCGGCACAAATTCAACACTTCTCCCGCGCCTCCGCGGCCCCCGTGGAGACGTGTCAGTCCAACGACAAAGCGAAAGAAAAAGAAAAGGAGGGGGCGGAGCGAGCGGGGTTTACTAGGTGATCTTACCGAAGGGAGGGAAAGAAGGAAATGATGGTCGCGTGGTTCCATGCACCCGCGGAAGGATTTCCCCAAGGCAAGGGCAGGGGTGAGTAGTGGGTGGAGTTTTTTTGTAAATTTTCCCAAAGTAAAAACTTCCCAAAGGGAAGAAATTATCCTCCTCCCATCGACACCCAAAGGTGCCACGTGGCACCCTTTGATTGTGTGGGGACAAAGGGCTAAAATGAAATTTTTTCCAAAATTTACAAAAGTGTTAAGGAAAAAAAGCGTTGCGCCTCCACCGCTGCCTCGTGAGGACAAGTGGTAGCCTCGATTCATGGGCGAGAAGAGGAAAATTCAAAAAAATTTTCGCAAAAAAAATTTTTCCTAAGGATTTTCAAAATGGGGATTTTTGGGTCATGAGCCCCCTTAGGAAAATTTTTCCCAAATTTTTTCCCCAAGACCCAAAAACTTCAAAGTGTCATAACTTTTTGCTAGAAATCTCCATATTGGGAAAACAAGGACTTTTTGGAAAGCTATCAATGTCTTCTTTACACATGAAGCTTAAAATTTAATTTTTGATAACATTTTAAGGGTCAATTTTACAAAATGATCTACAGGCTTTTAATTGGCAAACTGACAATTTTCAACTTTTCAATTTGATTAAATTTGGTTTCCTCCTTCACTCAACATGTCAAACAAGACATGGAGTATTGATCTAGGGAGGGTTTAGAGTGTTTTTGGAAAGTTAATTTGTTCAATTGATTCAAAATTGTATTTTTCCAACAAGTGACAGAAAACGACTGTTGGAGGGATCATTTTCAAATTAGCAATGGTTAAGTTGTTTTCTTGAGATTTCTTTGTCAATTTGGGTTCATTTGTGAACCAGCATACTAAATTTTAACATCTCCAAGTTAATTAATGTGTGTAGGTTTGAACTATTCATTTTTATTAAAATGAATTGCCAAGTATAAAGTTTATAACAGTGATCTTTTTCTTTTAAGTCTGTATATCAATTTTATCATTTAAATGTGTATATAGTTTCTAAACTAGTCTATTGCACTTAGTTGTTTCTAACAACTCATTTCCAAATGAGATTTTTAAAACCTGATTTCCCAATTTGATATATTTCAAAAGAAGACAAGCAATATAATTCTCTCATGCGTATTTTCTTTCCTTTGCAATTAAACAGAGATTCCATTCACAATAGTAATTCAATCACCATTTGATATTCCCATTTCAATTACAACAATGTGAATAAGAGATGAACTTGCAATTCCTTATTGACTTCAAAAAGAGAAACATCTTTACATTCTTTCATTCCTTGAATACAATTAACAGAATTTTCATTTGGTTTCAAATACAGTTTACAAAATATACAACACTCTTCCACATTCCTTTTTCAAAACAGAGAAGAGAATATAACTCTTTACATTTCACATTTCACTTTCAAACTTTCCTCATCAATACAAGCAACTTCTCATTACAATAATTATACAAATCATCCACTTCAAAGTGGGAAGGAATACAATAAACTTGCTCACAAGAAGGGACTGTCAAACTATACATTTATTTTGCTCCAGGACAACAACATGCTCATTTTATTTTCTTTTTTCTCCAAGTTGATCACAAAAAAAGAGGGGAAAGGCAACGCTCTCCACCCAACCAAGACATCCAATGAAAGGAGAAGCCTTCCTTCATCATTGGCCCCGAGCCCCAACCAAAGTACAATCAAAGGTGTAATTCAACCATGGCAACAACTGGCTTCCACAACACAACATTCTTTCACATACACATTTCTTTTTTGAAACACAATGCAACACAAAACAAATAGCAGTTCACAACTGCATTTAAAAACATTTCAAAATAGAACTCAGGCTTGATCTTGCAAGCCAAAGGAGCAAGGACTATGGGGGAAGCTACTTATGCCTCCCAATTGGGAATTGGGCATCCACAATAACAACCCACCAAAATAATTCATTACACACATATGTATATATACCATATCATATCCCATAAACCTTATGCCTCCCAACCCCTCCTTATACCCCCCAACAATTTCCTTATCCCCCCACAAGATTCTCCTATGCATCCCCACAAGTAAGAAATGCAAGTATTTCTTTTCCAAGGTGGATCCCAAACCCAAAATCCCTCCACAATAAAAATGATGCCCAAACATTCCTTATGCCCCCACATGGATTCCCCATAGCCTTCTCCTACACCTTCCCTAAGGCAGTCTACCCAACCAGCCAACAAATAAAACAAAGCATGCACTATCCACACAACACAACAAGAAAATGACAGCATATAAAAAGAGAGTTAAATTCCTACCTCTCCATGGTTACTTGGTGTCCAAACATCAAGCTTCAAGTGCCAAAAAACACAGTCCCAAAACAACAATCAAATGCTCTCCAATTTTTCCAAGCATGCAAAATTTTTCTCCAAACTTTCTCCAAGAATAAGAGCTCACACAAGAAAAATGTGCCCCAAAGGAGTTGCAAAATAAAAGATTCAACAACCCAAAACAAGAAAGAGTTTGAATTATATAGAAGAGGGGAGAGAAGAGGATGATGTGGATCCATGTAGGATGCCACATCACACATCCTCAAAGTCAAACACAAAAGATAAAATTCTATTCTCCCAAGCACAATAAAGAGGTGGGTGAAAATATGACAGGTTACTTGCACACTTAAAAGAGCCCACAACTCAAGGGACAACAAATTAAATGAAAATGTAAGAGAGTGCAATTAAAAACATGCAACATGACTATTAAAATTCATTATAAAAGTCACAAATCACATCTCCATCCATAAGTATGATTGGTGAATTAATTTAGAGGCATGGGACAAGTTTTACTTGTCCCACAAGCCTCCAAAAATAGCCCCAAGGACAAATTCGAATTTCCATGGAGGTGGAGTATTTCTTACTCCAAAAACAGCCTTACACAAGCTCTTACACAACTTACACATCACTTACAAATTAAATACAACAACCAACAACTCTAATAATTACTTTCCCATATCCCAATTTAATTTATTTAAATTTTAAACATATGATCTCCTCACATTAATCTATCACAATTAATTTATTAAAAGAAGAGAACACATTACAAATAAAATACATACAACAATAAATAAAAGAAAAAAATTAATAAAATACACAAACCCATGGTCACATATAAGGAAATCCCCCCCATGGGATCCCCTAACTAAATACAACACACAACACAATAAAACAAGTTGCCATGGTGACCTTGTCGAATTCACCTAGAATTCTATTGTGGTTGGTCTCCAATCCCCCGATGTTTGTTGTGATATTTTAAACCTACAAAACAAAAATATCTCCTTCGGCCTCGTGGCCATATCAGAACGTCCAAAATGAATATATAATATAATCACAAAATCATCTATACATATGAATCACAACAATCATCAAGGCAATCAATGAAATCATTTACAATTTATATCATCATCAAATAATTTCCCTTTTCTAGGTTTACTCATAATCTTCCGAAATCACATGTCCGAATAACTTCCATTAAACATCCATGTCAATAGTATATCATCATCCACATATGAGTGTCTCTAATAATCACCATGCATCATATATAATCAGATTCAACAATAATCTAGGATCTGACATCTAACACCATACTAAATCCAAACTATAAGGATGTCCATCATAGAGTCTGTATCAAGATCGAATAATAAAAGTGTCGAAGGAAGCGGGCACTACACATATTCATGGAGGCTATACAAGTTTGTGAAAGAACCTATGCTTTGGACCTACAAACCTATCCATGGTGTGTGAGGAATTAGCTCTAAGACAAGTGGGTGTCTTCACGAGATGTTTCGTCACATTGCTCGTGGTTTTAGAGGATTTGAGTCGGAGAGAAAATTTTGTTTGGTAGACTAAGGTGAAAAAGGGGGAAAAGAGTACTTTAAGTTGGTCATTTATGAATAAATGAAATAAATGTTATAATAAATGCCAAATGCCATATCACCCATTGCTCGGCCTAAATTTCAGAATACTAGAAATAAACTAGAATTAATTTTAAACCTCTTAATAACCTTCATAACCTTTCTAAATCATACCTCTCTTAAATTATTTAAAAAAAAAAAAAAAAACAGGGTTAGTAATACGAGTCCTTTACAAACAAAGTTAACAATATATTTTATATGTGATTAATAAAAGATATTTAAAAGGTCAGTTAAGACCACGTCCCTGAATCCTAAAAATGAGGGATAATATTTAAAGATTTAAGGGATAGGTTCTTAGAGATTAGGCAAGTTTGTGGAAAAAATTGTCCTATGGACATACGAATCCACAATTGTGGTATTAAAGGAATCAATTCTAAGATAAGTGAATGTCTTATTAGATATTTTGTAGTATGTGATGTGATTATGAATGAATTGAATTACAGAAAAATTGCTATCTAGTAACTAAGGTGTGGAATAGAGAACGATGATACCTTACTTTGATCATTTAAATGTTAGAATAAGTGCCAAATGCTATACTACCAAAATGGCGAGACAAAATTTTAGATAATTTAAGTAGAAATCAAGTTAATTTAAAGACTTTGAAAACCCTTTACAGCCTTTGCAAATCATAGCTCTAAAAAAGTTAGCTGTAGGCCTTCACAAGCGAAATTTAAAGTATATATTATGTGATTAATAAAAGATATTTGAAAACATCAATTGGCATGACATAACAAAGAAGTATAGACATTAATTAATGGTAATGTCTTTACTTGTCTTTTAACTCCAACTTAATGTTAGTTTCACCGAGTGATATTGATTGGAACAATTTGAATGACACAATTCTTTGCCGTATGATTCCTTAATTTTTTTGATATAATTCTCGTTGTTTTATGGACATAACTATGCGAATAGACATCACTTCAATGCTTGGCATCGTGATTCGTGACTTTTTTATCACATCTGTGAAAATGAAGACAAAATTGATGAATGAACAACGGCGATATCATTGATTGAATATAACCCGCACCCAAAAACAATATGCTGTTTAATTATTGCTGATTATGGCATAACCCTTCCTCATGACAATCCAGATGAGAATGCTTTTAAATCGTACCAACCCTGTCAATACTTCTCAGCGCCTTTCCTGTGTGCAATTTATTTTCTTTAGGGAGTTTCCCTTCCCATGTGTTTTATGATTTATTTATGATTTATTTGAGATTTCTTGATTTGAGCAGGTGATGTTCAGGGGCAACATTTGAGCTGGTTTTTCTTAAGAAGATTTATTCTCTACCATTCAAGAGTTACCCCCAAACGTTCACATATTTTGTATGAGTTTCGATTCTAGTCTATTAAGAAGATTATCCTGACCAGATTATCCTCTACCATTCAAGGGTTACCCCAAACGTGCGTGCATTCTAGAGACATGCAGGAGCTGAGTGTGAAGGTGGCCTCCTCACCATTGAAAATACTGGAAAATGAAAATTGTGAAAAAGTGAGGACGTGCCTGGAAAACAAAAATCTGCAATCATTGGTGGATGGAAAATTATACCCTTTATCATAGGCAAGAGACCAGGTTTTCCTTTTATTTTTATTTTCTAGTTTACAAATAAAAGATTATATTTGTACTAAATACAAGATTTTGATGTAATCTGGCAGCAAATGAGACGTGTGCAAATCTGGCATTGGCAAGTTTATCTGCGAATCTGGTGGTGTTCCTGACCGGCGAATATCACATGGATCGGCTCAGAGCTGCAAAAATTTATACCATATGGAGTGGAATCAACACTTTATCTCCTCTTGTGGGTGCTTTTATTGCAGATTCATGTCTGGGAAGGTTTTGGGCCATTGTCCTTGCCTCTATTGCATATATACTGGTATGTAAATTGTTATTATCACTCCAAAACATCGTTTTTCTAAAACAAACATATACTTACAAACTAAGAAAGTTAGAGAGGATGCATTACTAGTACAGGGTTTATCTATCACATATGTTCATTTTTTAATTGTAAGTCATGGGTCTGCCCAATAGGTAAAGGTACCTAATCTTTAGATAGATTGTACTTATACAGTTAACTTGGCATCCAAGTAGCACTTAGATGGTGTCTCATTGCTTATTCAATTAAAAACCAATAACGAAGTTGTAAAAAGCTTTTCCATTTTACTCCATTACTTCTTTTACATTAAAAAAATCAAATTTATTTTAAAAATATTGATTCTAAAATGTCATATTTACATTAAAAATGGCAGGGGACTTAGGTGATTTGGCAGCCCAGGATAAGTTTGAGCACTCATGCTCCACCTAGGTTCAAACCCCACTAAGTCCATACAAGGTGTGGGGCCCACCTTCAGGCAGATTGAAGCTCCCACCCCTAACATTGATAGAAGTAGAATTTCTCAAGCACACATTGCACGAATTGTGCAAAGACACATACCAATAAAAAAATTACATTAAAAATATTGATCTTTAAAAGGAGAATGCCCTAACAAATTTGAACCTCTTTATCTTGTTTATATGTTAAACATTATATTTTTGTATTGAATAAAGATTTTCCACAATACCTTTCCATCAAATACTCTTACTCTTCATTCCCATGCTTTGTGAATTCCTTGCCCTCTTTTATTTCCTCAAATACTATGAAGGTCTCAATTTATCAAAGAAGCCCTCTTTTCACCCTAACTATTTCACAAGGAAGCCCTCAAGACCGCCTTAGAAGCTACCACCACTGAGAAAAGAATATCACAACATATTCCTTTTGAGGAATCCTTTTAACCATTTATTTATAAGCCATCTCCAATATACAAGTCAACCCCAATTTAGGAAGAGACAAGATATATAAAGCAGGTGTTGTGCTCTCCCTTATTTTTAATAACTTGTTAATTTACGAATTTGGGAAAAGGGACAGCGTGAAAAGGGCTATCTATAAGCAACTTTGAAATCTGTAACAGGATATCTGATTACAAAAATAAAATGGAGAAAGTAAAGAACATGTGGGAATGTGCCAGACCTTTAACTTTATAATCATACCCACATTTTGAACGGGTGTAAATATATATTAACCCTTATTTATTGAAGGTAAAATTATTCCCCGGACTCATAAAATGATGAAGAACCTGGATCATGCACCAACTACATCCATTTTACTAAAAAAATTCTCCGATAACCATTACAAAGTGTTTTTCTCATTTTGGGAAAGGCAGAGTAAATAGTTGAAATTTGTTTTTTTTTTTTTTTAGTTTTTGTGAAAGATCTGTTGTGTTCAAGTATTATAAAACTTATCCTACAATTTGGTTGATGCAGGCATTAAGTCTTCTCACACTCATATCTATTATTCTAAATGCATTAAGGGATTCAAGCGGTGGACTTGGATTACTATGTATCTTTTTGGGATTGATGGTTTTGGGTTCAAGTGGTATGAAGTCATCTACTTTACCCTTTGGTGCAGAGCAATTTGATAGCGAGGACGATGAAGGAAGGAAACAACAACAGAGCTTCTTCAATTGGTATTATTGTGTGGGTACCATGTCTGTCATGATGGGCTTGACTTTCCTTGTCTATCTGCAGAGTAGTGTCAGCTGGAAATTGGGATTTGGTGTGGCAACTCTCCTGGTGATTATTTCCACAAGCTTATTCCTGTTAGGAACAAACCATTATGTTAAAGTCTGTCCAGAGGGAAGTCCCTTGACAGAATATGCTCAAGTGATTGTCGCATCCATTAGAAAGAGAAGTCTTACAATGCCTTGTGATCCAAGAGAACTTTATGACACTAGCTTGGGCAAAGAAGGGGTTCCAAAACTCTGTTTGACTGACAAGATCAAGTATGAACTTTCTTTTGTTCTGTTATGTTTTTAAAGATATATAGATAAAAACCCAGACACCCATATTTTGAGGTAAAAGAATCTTTAAAAATTGCACATTGCGGTGGAGGAGGTTTCTTGATAAAATTGTGATATTTTTATTTCTGCTGATATATTAGACTCGTTATTAGGGATATAACTTATACTAAACTCACCATTCTCTAATGAGTAGAAAAACACATGATATTGGAGGTTTATGGATATAAGCGGCTGAGGTATTTTTATTTCTAAGGATACACTAGACTAGTTATAATTGAGGAAGCCAAAATGAGAATCGTCATTTTCTAATGAATAGTTTTCTTAGGATATACTAGACTCGTTATCAAGGAGGAAGCCAATACTAGATTCATCATTCTTCCTATTAATTTTCGACAAATTAACTTACAATAATATGAAAAAGTGCTAAATATACAAGATATTTAATAGAAAGTGATTTTCTTATCCACAAACCTCCACCAAAATGAATCACTAAGAGGACCAACTTCAAAACACACAATACATGATAATCCTAATCATATATTTTCTATTCCTGACCATGGATTACATATAGGTAATCGCAAACATCAAGAATAATTAAAATTTCTACCCAGTTTTATCCCAAAGCCCCAAAATTCTGATACTAATCTTTCCAGGTCTCTTTCTTCAGGTTTCTGAACAAGGCTGCCATAGTAAGGAAAGAAGATTTCAAAGAGAATGTCTCAACCCCCAATCCATGGACACTGTCCACAGTTGAGAAGATTGAAGAATTGAAGTCAGTGATAAGCGTATTGCCTATTTGGAGCACAGGAATTGTAGCTGCCCTAATTTTAATGGGCCCTGCACAAACTTACATGACCTTTCAGGCACAACACATGAACAGTAAAATTGGTAACTTGAAGATACCCCCAGCTTCCTACAACGTCTTCACCCTGCTCACCATATCCTTATGGCTGCCCTTGTACGACAGAGTTGTTCTTTCATTCTTTCGTCGCTTGACAAAGAGAAGCCAAGGGATTTCATTAACAGAAAGGATCGGAACGGGGTTCATCATTTCTATACTGGCCATGGCAGTTGCGGCACTTGTCGAGGTTAAGCGGAAACAGAGCAGGGTTGTTATTTCTGCATTTTGGCTTGCGCCGCAGTACACTCTGATAGGCCTGGCGGAGACATTTTACGCCGTTGGGTTGATCGAATTCTTTTACGTGCAGTTTCCCAAGAGCATGAGAAGTGCTGCTGTTGCGTTGTTCTATGGTAGTCTTGGAATTGGGTTGTTACTGAGCAGCGTTGTGATCACTGTGGTGCACAAGACCACTGGGGAGAATGGTGAACAGGCTTGGCTGCCTCAGGATCTGGATCAAGGCCATCTTGAATATTATTATTGTTTTTCTGCTGGGCTTGGTGTTGTGAATTTCTTTTATTATTCTGTCGTGTGCGTGAAGGGTGTGACACATAGAGATGGTTTGGAAGAAGATGATGACAAAATGGAGGGAGCAAAGGTAGAACTATGAGCGGAATCATCTTATTTTTCTAAATGAACAGTAAACATATGTGTCGCCATGAACCCCCCATACGTCCCGTTTTCATTGTCGGGGATGAATTATGGTGCTCGGCGCTGGCTATCTTGACTTTCTATGCGTATGCTCTTTTAAAATATATGTCAAATTAGTTTGTGGCAATTGTTTCCATATATTATTACGTTGTACAATTAGTAAAGTGCGCTCTAGTAAATTGTAGGCCATGAGTTCGAATTCTAGTATAAATTCTAAATGTATATTTTGTAATAAGCACTTTGAGATATAAGTTTCATGGTAGCCATCCGTGCTTATTAAAAATAATTGTATGTTATAAATTTATCAAGAAGATGATGATGTATGTAGGAGATATTATGGATGTAATTTAATATAATAGTGGGTGGCTATCCTCCTCAAAGAATGTACTTATGCATGTGTCCCAAAACATTGATGACCTCATGTTAGCATGGTAACATAGAACTAAATCGGATAGAAGTTACTCATCGAATAGTATGATGTGACATACACGGTTGACTTGGATTCCAAATGCCAACTCCTTATTGCATCGATTGACGTGTATTGCCAACCACGTTGATTGAGGTGGATAGTGATGACGAGGATTTCATGGAAAATTTGAATTATTAAAATGTGTACCCCACTCAAATGAATCATGCCCTAAAACATACAAATGAATCATTCCTTGTCCCATTTGCCACTTTGTAAGCCCGGATAACCAAGCATGAACGTTTGGCATTTGCACACACACCAAATAACCAAGAAGGATTTGTGTAACACCCACAATTTACACACACAAATACAACAGTAAAAATACCAGGATAATTTATTTTTTTGACTTACATTGCTCACTACACAACACCACAAGGGCTCCAAGAAGAGAAACTCAACAACGCACAAGACACTTACATAAGTCATAGACTCACATAGACACATGAAAACACCATATACATGTCGATGCCACACTTTCCTCAATGAATGAATGCTAGCAATGACCAAACCACAAGAAAAGGACTCAAGGATTGGCAAACCCACGACACATCATTACCATGATTACATCTTAGTTACGATTAACATTCCAAGAACATTATTGTGCAAGGATAATTTTATCCTTTTTCACCTACAAATTCTTTAATTCATTTCACATTCAACTTATAGTTCAACCTTTTAAGTTGGCTCTTTATCTCTTACGACAATCTCCATAACTTACATAATTATTTGGCATATTTCAAAATGCATACAAAGTTCTTAATTCACTCGTTCATAGGTTAAGCTTATGTTTCTCAAACATTTATTCAATGTTTAAATTTTACCCTTACTACAATATTGAATCTTAGTATTTGAGGTGATTTAGATTTAAGATACATTTTTCCAAAATATTTTTTTATCACGGTATCTTTATTTCCCTACCATAGTTAATATAGTTCGATAAATTGTTAAATCCATTCAACATTTCCAAGTCAAGAAATTTTATTTAGATTTATAAATATCTTTTGTTTTCTCGAAGTTGATCTCACCAAGGCAATTCATATTCTTTTTAACACAAGGAAATGTCTAATTGAGTTATAAGGACTCCAAGAGTGACATTATTCCTAACCTCAAATCTTGTTTCACTCTTGTATGCTTTACTCTTACATCGCATTATGGTCTCATTATTAACATTGTTTTATAACAAAAGGAGTTACAGAAGTATTGTCTAACATCTTGTAGAAGTACATGATTGGAAGCATTATAAACTACACATGACCCACAAGTGATTTGTGTTCAAGGTAAGATCCCATGTTTCTGCATTTCATGATTCCGCATGTGAAATTTCTTTTATTCTTAATGACATAAAAGGGCATAACAAGGGATTACGGGACCAAGTTTCGGCTCCTTGGGTTCTCTAAAGTTGTAGTGCCCTAGACTATCTTGCTAATCCATAAATCAATATGGAAGAAAAATAAAATAAAAATAAATCAGAGAGGAAAGGGGGATTGAGAAGTTGGTGAATTGAGTAAATAAACCCATGTGAAGGCACGTGGGATGTTTTCTTGGGAAGGAAACTTGTGTCAGGTTGGTGGAGTGGCAAGGTTAGGTGTAAGGGATCTCTGACATTGTATGGGTGCCTTAATAAATACTGTCAGACCAGTCACCTTTCTTGCATATTAATCCAAGCACTTTACTTGTGACCAGAGGATAAATAATATCACAGAGGAAGAAAGGCTTCCAAACAATTTATAAGATAATGTCCAAATGAAAGAGGATGTGGATCTGAAGAAATATAAGGAAGAACTATTTGCATGCTTTCTCCAGCCCTCCAATGGCAGACTCGACCCCTCATATGTAGGAATGCATTGATCATTGCTTTATAATAAGGCCATTGTTGGCTGTGATCAGTGTTAGGGACAGTCACATTGTTTCACTTTTGCAACAAACAAGTCTCCAATTGGATCTATTTATTTTCCTGTGTACTTCCGTCATGTGCCAAAATGTGAACTCTAGAACAAGGAATAAATGTCCAGGAAGAAGAAAAAGATAGAGGAATTTTGTCAAATGTTGTAGTTGTAAATGTCGTGGTAGATGTGTTTGCAAAATGTGGAACCTTTCTTAAGGCGGGTGAGTTGTTTGAAAAATGTCTTTAAAAAAAAACAAAAGCATGGTTTTGTAGGCAGCTTTAACTGCAGGTATACACGATTTGGGTTTGTTTAAAAGGCTCAAGATACTTTTAGGAAATTGCATTATGGTCGTGGTAGCCTCTTGGTTCAACATTCGTGTAACTAAATACATGCTTTCACATGCATGCCTATACATATAGGGTGAGCTGTACCAAGTGCAAGCTAATGTCAATCCCAGTAAGTCATTTGTTGATAGTGTTAATGGTGCCAAGTATGATAATAATATTATTCCATTGAATCAGATGTACAAGAAATTTGATAAATTAGTTCTGGATTGATTTATATATAATACATATCTATGTGCCAAATATGGAGTAAAAATTTCAGGTGTTGAGACTTCAGACATTAAACTTGCAAAAGAACTAGTTAAACAAGATAAAACACAACAAAAGATTGTGGAGATGCAGTGACTGGTTTTAGAGTGTAGAAATTCTACCATGTTTGTGATTCTGATAGTTATATTCTGAAGATCACACCCATGTGGTGAGTATTTCTATTGGAGAAATGATCATTTGTGTTTCTAATGACATAGTGGTTGTACAAGATGCAATAAGTGAGAAGGATTTAAAGGTTTTGATAGTTACAAAACATGAAAAAACACCACATGAGATGGTTGATTGTTGGGAAGTTTGTTGGTGTTGTGGAGCTCTTCGTGCTTAGAGGGTTAGCGTATACATGGCCTTAGATGTTGTCTTGATTGGTACATAAGGAGGGGTTGTGGGCGTATGTGATCTATTCGATGGAATGCTAAAAGATAATTGAAGCCTTCTGAAATGTGGGTGAACACGCTTGGAGAACCTCGTATACGAGAAAATGATAATATTTTCCAGAATGGTTCATCTCACCTTATCCTTCATAATTCTCATATTTTATTTTTACATTTGCAATTAAATAAATTTAAAACCTTAGAGTATCTCACATTTGATTATTTTATATAATCTTATTTTGCAAAACAATAAAATGAAATCTGGAACTTATGTAATCCAAATAACACTTGGTAACCAAGCATAAAATTAAACCCCTCCTTTGGACACAATTTAGTAAATTTTGTAACCAGTCTCTTAGCGAAACAACAAAACTCCTCCTTAAGTTTTACTTTTCGACTTGTAATTTGATCATCATTCGTGGTTGCGACCATAACCTTATGCACTATTAGACCTAGGGTATCAAAATTTGGTTCTCATGCCTGTTGGTGTTGGTGAGAGCTAGATGAGTCATCAACTAAAAAAACCTTTTTGTTTACCTTGTAAGTTAAAAATGCAATTTCCAAAGACTTGCAAAACAACACTCTAAACCTCGTAAATGAGAGGTCAAACATTGTATGTGTTCATTGTTAGGTAGAGAATCATGTCAAGCATTAGCTCAACCTCATTCGATTGTTTTTTCTCTCTTCACCACTTCTCGAGGAGCCTTATCACTCGTTTTGTGGTTTTTGGGGAGTTAAAACTAAAAAGTTGGCTTTCGTTTTGACCCACCGTTTGAACCCTGAGCAACAAAATGCTTATCCACCTTTGCAAACCCCTAGTATTTTTACTATAAAATTTCCTTGAACCTTCAATTTTGGGAAAACCACTATTCTTGATAGTTTGGCAAAGGCATTTTGTAGGCCTCCAGTCATAATTTGACTAGGTCAAACTGGACGAATTACGACCGGTGAGTTCAGAAAACTCGTCACATTTTTAAAACCATTTTCCAGTTCTAAATTTTGTTAGTTCCTATGAATTCTTTGTGTATAGGAGGACATGTAGAAACTTACACGTGGTGTGTTTTCCCATCGGAAGACAACATTGAAAGTGGTTTCTTAGCCTCCAAGCCTAGATTGAACATTTTTGCAACTAGTAGGAAAACATAAAAAGAAAGTTGTAGGACCTCCGTCAGGTTACCAAACCACCATGGAAACTTGTTGACACTTGTGAATGATTGTTTGGGACTCTATCTTATGGCTTGTTGTGTGAAATTTGACTTTTGGGAAAATATTGTTTCTCTCTCTTTCTATCTCTTTCTCTCTCCTTGGTTACGAAATGATGTGAAATGAAATGAAATGAATACATGTCTCTAAACCTTCTCTTTCGAATGAAAATTATAATTATTATTGTATGTAAATGGGAAACTGAAAACATTAATTATGCTAGATCTAGGTGGATGTCATGCCAGTGATTTATCGCTGATTTCATGCTCACATGTTTTTGCAGGATGCAAGTAAGATGGTGAAACAACGTGGGTGTGATTCATTGTATATTGTTAGAATTTTATGTATGTTAATAGAAGGAATTTTTATGTATTGTTATGTTATAGTAAATTTAGTTATTGAAATTTGGCAATATGAATGAGATGCTAGTTTTAGGGGTGCTTTGGGAAATGTGCATGTAACTAAAGGTGTTCTTTTGATTCATATTTACATATGGGAAAAGAGGGTTGGATATATATATATATATATATATATATATATATATATATATATATATATATATACATATATATATATATATATATATACATATATATATATATATATATATATATATATACATATACATATATGTATGTGTGTGTGTGTGTGTGTGTGTGTGTGTGTGTTAAATGAAACTATAGAGGAAATTCCAACATTTGCAAAGTATGAAAAGGTTTATAATTGAAGTTTTGTAATATTTTAGATGTCAGGGTTTAAGGGGATGTTCATCCACACATGAGTGTTATTTTGATCCTCAAATTTTGTATTGTAAAAGTTGGATATGTATGTTAAATGAATTTGAATTTAAAATATTGTAGTGCATTTCCAGTGTTCAATAGATGATTAATTAATTAGTGTGTTGTATTCTTACCTTGTAAATGTAATAAAGAGATCTAAATGAATGAAACACTCAACCCTAGTATAAGAATCATGTATAACCACCCTTTTTGCATGAATTATTTTAGTGTAGGATACTAAAACCTTAGGATAAAATTCAATCTCTACTCTCGATGTCACCTTATAGATTAAGTAAATGATATCCCTAGTTTGAATTATCATCATAATCGGTATGTTTAGCGACATCATCATAAACCCGATAGTTAGGAATGACATGGTCAAACTATTTTTGGTGTAAGCAGAACTAACAATTCCTTAGGATCCTATTGGACTACCAAGTCTTACGAAGTTATAGTATAGATTAACTTCATCATCGAATGAATTCTATGTAGGATCCAATATAGTGCCCACTTCCCTTCGACACCTTTTTGATTATTGATTTCGATACTATCGACTACACTTATGGATATATCGTAGCTTTTTGATTTAGCAGGATACTAGATGTTAGAGATATTGGACTATTATTGATTTCAACTCATATATGATGCATGTGGATTATTAGAGACATTTTATATTGATGTTGATATACTATTGACATGGTTATATATATATATATATATATATATATATATATATATATATATATATATTTCTGACATGTGATATATTTCGTCATATTGAGTAGACCTTTGATAATTGAATTAATGTTGTGATCACTTTGACATGGATGAAACATTGGATAGAAATGTTGCTAGAAACTTGTAAATGATATCGTATTTTCCTAGATGATATTAATTCATATATATATATGATCTTAGATTTATATTGCATATTTTGGCATAGATGTTTTAATGCGGCCACGAGGCCGAAGGAGGTATTTTTTGTGTTTTGCAGGTAAATTTATTCACAACAAACATCGGGGGATTGGAGACCAACCACATTGGAATTCTAGATGAATTCAACAAGGTCACCATGGCAACATGTAATTATGTGTGTGTGTGTGTTTGAATTTGGTTAGGGGGAAATTGTGACCAAGGGGTCATGTGTTGTCTTTTATTTTAGTTTCCTTTGTTAATGTTAGTATGTGTTTCTTTTAGTGATGTAATTTACTTGTTTTAATTATTTATATTTTGATGTATGTATTTTACCCTTTATTATTAATGGGTTGTAGTGTCTTATTAAAGTTAATAAATCTTGTCCTAAACTAATTAAAGATGTGACCAAAGGAATGCATTTATTAGAGTAGATTTCTCTTGTATTTTGGGTTGTAAGTTGAGTGCTTGGGGATCTTGAGTGTTGTACACTCTACTCCATGGAAATTAAAATTTGGCCTTAGAGGCCAAATTTGGAAGCTTGTGGGACAATTCAAACTTGTCCCACACCTCTTAAATTGCTATGCCAACCCTACCTATGGGTTGGGGGTAAAAATTAGACCCCATTAGGTGTTTTGGGAAGGTAAAAAGGTGAAATGTTTATTGCACTTTCTTTCAAGTAATTAATTTTTTCCTTAAGGGGGTGTGGGCTTAGATGGTGTGTGTAAGTAATATGTCATTCCTTCAACCACTTATTAATTGTGCTTTGGAATATGAGGTTGACTAAGGTGATGTGGAGGGGAGAGGAAATGAGGTGGCATCCTACTTGGAGCCACATCATCCTCCTCTCTCCCTTTTCTATTTATTGAAATTCTTTTGCTTGTTTGGGGTTACTTCATTATTTTTCTCTTACATTTTTGGAAGAGTTAGAGGATTGTTGGGAGTGCTTGTGGATTGTTGGATCTTATGGATGCTTTCTTGGTTTTGAGGATCTTGGGATTTACTCTTGGAACAAGCTCTACTATGGAAAGGTAGGATCTTTACCTTGCTTATGTTATGCTTTATTTTGTGTTTATATTCTTGTGTTGAGTATTGTTTTCTTTGGAATGCTTGTTGGGTGTGGGTAGATTGCCTAATTTTGGAGTAGAGAAGACTATGGGGATATTTCATGTAGGGAGGCATAAGAGTTTACCTTTTTTGTTGGAGGGAGTTTGGGTTGGGTGCCCCACCTTTGCAAGGAATGCTTGGATTCCTTTTATTGTTTCTTTTATGAGGGAGGCATAAGAGATTGAGGGGGCATAAGAGTATGTGGGAGGTATAAGGGGTACTTGAGGGAGGAATAAGAGTATGTAGGGGATTTGAGATATGCATTGGAGGCTTTAAGGTGGACATCCATTCCCATTGGGAGGCATAAGTGGCCTCCCATAGGTCTTGCTCCTTTGGATTTCATTTTAAGCCTTGTTTTTGTTGTTGTGTTGTTGTTGATTTGAATGTGGTTGAAATGGTTTTGAAATATTTGTTTGTGTTGTGGAAGCTTGTTGTTTCCATGTGTTGGAATTATCTCCCATTGTAATGTGGTTGGGGCTCGAGGGCCAATGGAGAGGATGACTTCTCCTCTTCATTGGATATCTTGGTTGGGTGGAGAGCATTGCCTCTCCCCCATTTTGTTGTGAATCAAACAAATCTTGGAGGAGCTATCTTGTTGGTGTTGTGAATCTTGGAGATTTTGTTGGAATCCTTAAGAAATTCATTCTTGTGAAAATCCCTTTTGTTATTCCCACTTAGAGTGGAGAAACTTGTACTATTGCATTTCATTTTAGCTACATTCTTGTATAATTTTCCCACTTAAAGTGGAAGACATTGTATTAGTATTTGTGGTGAAAATTTACTTGATTTTGGACATGAAAGTTACATTTGAATGTGAAAAAAAAAGAGAAAAATCTATTTTGTAAGTTGTTTTTGGTGATCTTAAAAGGAGTTGTAAAAGGAATTACTTTATCTTATTGAAGTTGATTTATTTCACAAAAATATGTTGTTATTGTTCTAAATATATTGTTGGAAATATTATTACAAACTCTCCTTTGGAAAGCTAGAAAGTGTATTAGGAAATGTTGCATTTCTTTGTGTCATTTGAAAAGCATGCATGGAAAAGAAATGCATTCACTTTCATTTTTGTATTAAATTCATTAAATAGTTAGAGAGAAAAATATTAGAGTAAACATTCAACTCACCAATGCTATTATTTAGTGTTTTATCCTCATTTTGATAGTAATTTTATTTCCCTTGAATATTATTAATAATAAGACATTTTAAAATTTAGTAAGGTTAGTATTTTTTTGTTACTAATATTACATGGAGAATTACTAAATGTGAAAATAGGCCAATATTAATATACTTGTTATATATATATATATATATATATATATATATATATATATATTGATTAAATAAAGCAAGTTTTATTATATAAACCTATCTATGAAATCACATTTTTTGTTAAAGTGCCTTGTTGCGGCCTGTAGTGTAGAGTAGGGTTTATTATTATATTAATGTGGAGATTGGGGTGGGGAGGGGTCGGCGACCCCAACCCCCACCCCATTTAATATAAATGGGGTGGGGGTTGGGGTCACTGACCCCTCCCCACCCCCCATGCCACCCCCTCCCCATCCCTTAAACAATAATATCTCCCTCACATTTGTTTATGGCATGCTCACTATGTTGAAACCTACGCATACTTCTAATCCGCAGACTGTGTAGTGGCCGCGGCTGAAGCTTTTGCATTTCCATATATATATACATACAATTTTCTCTTATTTTTGGATTCAAGTTTTAACTCGTCCTTTTTATAAAAAAAAATTTGTATAATAAATGATTACTTAAAATAAATATTTATATACATAAGTATATGAAAGTATATATACATATACATGTATATATACTTTCTCCAAATGAAAATATGAATCCAAATCTTAACTTTGATTAAAATGAGACAAAACCCATTTTCCCATTTGGGAAAATACAAGAAAATGAACTAAATAAAATGAATAAATACATTTTCAAACCCTAATGAGGGTATCAACAAAATAGACAAATAATGGAGCTTGAAATCCTCTTCCAAGAGCTTGAGGTGGTCTCTAATGGCTTCCTTCCAATCTCCAACAACTGCAAAATGAAAAGAAAAATAATGAACCAAATGGAAATGAGAAAGAAGCCTTCATAAGGATGCTTTAGGGTTAGTTGCCCTTTTTCCTCATCAAGGGTCCTAATTGAATCCATCCAAGGGATGAGATTCATCCCTACAAAAAGTAGGTGGAGAGTGGGTGAGTGGAAATTTCTATTTTTTTAATTTAAATGTTTTATTTCAAAAACATGAGTTGACTTTTAAGGGGTCACTTTATGGGGTAAGGGAATGTTTATTCTAACCCCATGTAAAATGGACCTTGTTAATTGTTCAAACCTTGTGGAATTAAATACCTTGGGTATTTATTTATTTGGCCCCTTTAACCCTCTAAATTTAAATATGGAATATTTAACCATTGTAGGAATTAAATTATTACTAAAATAATACTTAGAGATAATTTAACCATGCTTGGACTAATTATACTCATTATATTTTAATGTGGTTTAATATTTATTATAACGGGAAAATTTTGTCTAATAAATAAAATTGCCTAGAAACGTTAATGATGCAATCGTGGTTTTTCAAAACCTTTTGTGGGCACACTTTTCAAAAAAATTATTCCATAATTTTTTTAACTAACCCTATGTTGTCCTTAGGTCTTGTGCGGGCGGTTTTAGCGGCATTACATCTAGATGACACAAATGGAGCTAGTGAAATAGTTGTGTTATGACTTAAACTCTTGTTAATGATCTTTTTAGTTCCTTGTAGATAAATGTGTTACCTTGGTTACTAACAACATAACACCTTGGTCTTTCATGAAGGTTGTTTAGCATAAATATGTACTCTCACCTTAAACTCATATATAGTTGGGGTGTAGATCCTTAGGTGCAATTGGAATTAAACCAAACCTTGGCTAATTAAGGGGTTAACTTGTGGGTAGAAAATGGTAAGTAACTCCTTACAAACGAAATTGATTAGAATTATGTTGACTTTAGAGAATCCAAGGAACCGAGAAACTTGGTCTCATAATCCCTTGTTATGCCCTTTATGACATTAAGAATAAAATAAATTTCACACGTAGAATCGTGAAATGAAAAAACATGGGATTTTACCTTGAATGCAAATCACTTGTGGGTCATGTGTAGTTTATAATAATTCCGTAAATATTTTTGTTATAAAACAATGCTAATAATGAGACCCTAATGCGATGTAAGAGTAAAGCATACAAGAGTGAAATGAGATTTGAGGGTAGGAATAATGCCATTCTTGGAGTCCTTATAACTCAATTAGACATTTCCTTGTGTTAAAAAGAATATGAATTGCCTTGGTGAGATCAACTTCAAGAAAACAAAAGATATTTATAAATCTAAATAAAATTTCTTGACTTGGAAATGTTGAATGGATTCAACAATTTATCGAACTATATTAACTATGGTAGGGAAATAAAGATACCGTGATAAAAAAATGTTTTGGAAAAATGTATCTTGAATCTAAATCTGCCTCAAATCCTAATATTTTTATCTTGACATCATGTCAAATTCAATATTGTAGTAAGGGTAAAATTTAAAATTGAATGAACGTTTGAGAAACATAAGCTTAACCTATGAATGAGTGAATTAAGAACTTTGTATGCAATTCGAAATATGCCAAATAATTATGTAAGTTATGGAGATTGTCGTAAGAGATAAAGAGCCAACTTAAAAGGTTGAATTATAAGTTGAATGTGAAATGAATTAAAGAATATATAGGTGGAAAAAGGATAAAATTATCCTTGCATAATAATTTTCTTGGAATGTTAATCGTAACTAAGATGTAATCATGGTAATGATGTGTTGTGGGTTTTCCAACCCTTGAGTCCTTTTCTTGTGGTTGGGTCATTGCTAGCATTTTTTCATTGGGGAAAGTGTGGCATCGACATGTATATGGTGTTTTCATGTGTCTATGTGAGTCTATGACTTATGTAAGTGTCTTGTGCATTGTTGAGTTTATCTTCTTAGAGCCCTTATGGTGTTGTGTAGTGAGAAATGTAAGTCAAAATAATTATCCTAGTATTTTAACTGTTGTATTTGTGGGTGTAAAATTTGGTCATTACAAAAGTTAACATAATTAAAATCAATTTTGTTTGTAAGGAGTTACTTACCATTTTCTACCCGCAAGTTAACCCCTCAATTATCCAAGGTTTGGTTTAATTCCAAAAGCACCTAAGGATCTACACCCCAACTACATATGAATTTAAGGTGAGAGAAAAAATTTGTGCTAAACAACCTTCATGAAAGAACAAGATGATATGTTGTTAGTAACCAAGGTAACACATTTATCTGCAATGAACTAAAATGATCATTAACTAGAGTTTAAGTAATAGACCAACTATTTCATTAGCTCAGTTGTGTCATCTGGATCCCACAAACAATTAAGTCGATGATGAAATTAAATTCTAAATCTAACTTCGTAAGACAAGGTATTCCACTAGGATACTAAGGAAGTGTTATTTCTACATACTCCAAATAAATTTTGACCATGTTGTTCCTAACCATCGGGTTCACGACGATGCCGCTAAACATACCAGCTATGATGACAACTCAAAATTGGGCTCTTATTTACTTAAAATAGAAGGTTTCATGAGTTCAAAGTTTAAGTTCATTTTACGGTTTCAATTTCTTCTATGCTAAGAAGGTCATGCGAGAAGGGTAGATATGCACTAGTTTTAAACTAGGGTTGACTGTTATATTTAAGTTTCTTTTCTATATTTGCTAGTTAAATAACACAACACTCTAGAGATTCCATCATAAATTTCACAACAAGAATGCACTATAAAATAATAAATTCAATTTCATTTAACATACATATCCAACTTTTTCCATATGAAAATCTAAATCAAAGTGGTACCTATTATCTCCAAATCACAACACCCTTTGGTTTGCACAAGTGTGTGTGCTTGAGTCTCTGTGGGACTTGTTACTTGAGATAGACCTCCAGATAAAGTTGGTTCTTTCTCCTAAACTACCTACCACAATCTACTCTAATGCAGGAAAAACTAACTTTTCCTAATCTAACTTTCCAAGGGACTAGGAGAGAGAGAGAGAGAGAGCATGAGCATGAAAAAAGCCTACACTAAAGCGGTGATACACTAAAAAGGAGGGTGTGAGGATAGCCTTCCAATGTGTGAAAAATAGGAGAAAATTACATACTAGAAGGGGTGATAATAGTTCTCCACAGTCTAGAAAATGCATTCACAACAATATTCCATACATGCACAATAATAATGAATCCCTACAATAGCATAAGATAGACACAATATATTTGTAATGAGTTTGAAAGGGAAAGAAGAATGCAAACAAACACAACATGGGAAGATACATCCACAAAATTGTATCTATTACTCCATGATATGTACGATTCAATCTAGTACGAAATAAGGGCCTCGATCACCACACAAGGAGTCTACTATAAAGGCCCTGCAGCACATTGGCTTCACAAAATAATATCGCAGAGTTTTTTTCTACTAAAAATTATCTCTCCTTATAATGATCCCAACACTCCAATTTATAGATTTTCTAGAGAGAGAGAGAGAGAGAGAGAGAGAGAGAGAGAGAGAGGAGAGATAGAGAGAGAGAGAGAGAGATGAAAATACTGAAATATGACTCACAACCACTTGTAAGAGGTAGTAAATGAAGTGAAATGATGTTCTATTGCTTACAAAAGCCCCCTATACTGTCCCATAACTTGCAACAATGAGAAATGTCTTCCCATGCTTCATTAAATGCATCCCAACTACCAAATAAAACACTATTCTAACTAGGCACATTTTCTATGAAATCACCATCAATTCTTTATCAAATCCTAAATTTCTTGATTTTCATGCATCGGTCTTAGAGCCAAAATTCTAACGATATCAATTTTGTGCAATTTCATTGAGAAATGCAAAAGATATGGCATTTTGAGTGGAGGTAGTTGTTTTTGGTTTGCAGGGATTTCTATCATTTAATGGTATAGGGTATTTATTGGCTAGAGCTGGATATGTAGAGGACATTGTGCCCATTCTGAAAAGTCCAATTTTGTGAAAATCAGAGCTCTAGATCAAAATTTATGGTCTTTTGAAGTTTGGGAGTTAAGTGCAAGGAGCGGAAGGGAACCAAAGGGAAGGCGTGTGTGTAGGTGTGCACACAAGAGGAAGGCATACCTATAGAAGGCATGTAAATAGGGCATGAAGGAATTCAAGCTGAAGGATGGCGTGCAGCGGTAGAAAAGGAAATAGGGCATGTGACAAAACAGGTGTGCAAGCAAGCGTGCGAGAGGAAGAGCATGGCTTTAGCCAATTTTTTAGGGCATGTCTATAGAGGGGTGCGTAAGAAGGCATGATGGAATAGGAAACAAAGTGGGAACATAGGAGGAAGGCGTGGAAGGCACACGTGCAAGAATAAGGCACAAAAGAGGAGGCTGGAAGGAGAAGAATGCAAAGGGAGAAGCAAGAAGGTGCGCAAGGGCGCGCAGAAGAATTGTAGTAGGGACAAGGCGCGAAGAAAGATGCAAGCATGTGAAAGGAAAGCATAGGGAAATTGTGCATGTAGGTGTGAATGTAACAAGAAAGAATTTACATAATCGCAAAAGGCGGAGGTATGGAAGTAGGGCGTGAGTATCCAACTATAGAAGTGTGCATGTAGATGGATAGAAAAGAGGGGATGTGATAGGAGGAGCGAGGGGACTTAGCCAATTTTGAAGGCAAGACTGCAAAGGGGCATGTAAAAAGCGTGCACAACCTAAAATGTGAAACATCGAGCCAAAATAAAATTAAAAGTTATCCAAATAACTAGGAGAGTTATTTGGATAACAATACCTAAGATTAAATGCACATTTCCCAAGGCATTCCTAAAACTAGCATCTCATACATATTACCAAATTTTAAATATAAATTTCTGTAACATGGAAATACATTACACATATATACATTTTTCAATAACCTATATAAATTACAATAATAAACAATGAATTACACCATGCCTTTTCGCCATCTCACTTCCATCCTGCAAAACCATGTGAGCATGAAATCAGTGATAAATTCGTTGGCATGACATCCACCCAAATCTAGCATAATTAACATTTTTAGTTTCCCATTTACATAATAACATTAATAATTTGCATTCAAAAGGAGAAGGTTAGAGACACATTTATTTCATTTCAGTTCACTTCATTTCTTAACCAAGGAGAGAGAAATAAATATGGAAGAGAGAAAAACTATTTTTCTAAAAGTTCAATTTCACACAAAAATCACACAATAGAGTTTCAAGTAATTATTTACAAGTGTCAACAAGTTTCCATGATGGTTTGGCAACCCGACAGGGGTCCTACAACTTTCTTTTTATGTTTTCTGCTAGTTGCAAAAATGTTCAATTTAGGCTCATAGGTGAAGAAACCACTTTCAAATGTTGTCCTCTGATGAGAAAACACACCACAGGTAAGTTTCTACATGTCCTCCTATACACCAAGAATTCACAGGAACTAATGGAATTTAGAACTGGTGAATGGTATACAATTGGTGGCCATTGGTCATGATTGCCCTAGTTCTAAATAATCAAAAATTAGCTCGAGGGCTAAAAAAACCACGTCCAAAACTAACATTTGATGGAAGAATGCACAATGATAAACTTCCTGCAAGTTCCCCTATATATGGATAATTCACCAGAGTCGATGGGACTAAGAACTATAAAACGGTTTTCAAATGGTGACGGGTTTTCGGAGCCACCGGTTGTAATTGGTCCAATTTTGACCTAGTCAAACTACGACCGGAGCCTATAAAATGCCTTTTCCAAACTATCAAGAAGAGTGTTTTTCCCCAAACTGAAGGTTCTAGGCAAATTTATAGTAACATTACTAGCGATTTGTGAAGGTGGGAAAGCATTTCATTTTTCTAGGATTCAAACGACGATCCGATAAGAAACCCAACTTTTCAAATTTAGCATCTTCCTACAACTACAAAATGGTGTAACAGGGCTCCTAGAAGGGCGTCAAAAAGATCACATATGATCATTCAAGGTCGATTCAAGGATTGAAGTGACTCCTCACATAACAAGGTACACATAGGAAACTTAACATCTTCTTTCTAGAGTTACGAAGGTTATTTTGCAAGTCTCCGAAAATCGTGATTTATTTGTTTTAACAAGGGAGTAGTCAACATATTACAGGGACTCAACTTCAACATGTCAATAAGCGAAGTCTTGTAGAATCTAGTTTGGTCAAGAAGTTTGCTAAATCACCTCAAAATGAGGATTTAAGTTCATGGTTGACTACAAAAGGGTTATTTTGATTGCGTGAGTTATGATATGACATTTTATTGTTTTGCAAACAAGTTAATATAAAACAATTAAATGTATGATAATCCTAAGGTTTAAAAATTATATTTCGGATTGCAAATGAAAAAATAAAGTATGAGAGTTATGAAAGATAAGGAGAGATGAACCATGCTTAGAGGAATGAATCCGGTTGAAACTTTGGAGCTCGGTTCCACATTTCAAAGAGGCATTTCGTCAAATGGTTTGCATGCATTTTGAAAACTTCTCCACTTTCATACATGGTGCAAAATGTAAGTAGAGGTTATCGAGTTGAGTTCCACATAAGATGCTTGCATTACTTGTAACCTTGGAAGACCTTGTCACCCAAACCAATTGTGTAATCTAGCAATCATTGTTTTCTACGAGAACACAATCTATTCAAGGCATTTTGACAAACAATTGACATGCCAAGTGCAAGCTCCCACATTTTGCATACAAAAATTCCAACGCAAGGTAATCCAACATCTGAAAAGATTCCTCTAAACATTTCTGTCCACACATTATGCTCTGTAACTAGATCTATAATTGAAGATGAATATTAGCATTGGCACACTATATCTCTAAGATACTTACAAAATATGGGAATTTAACCAGCTGCCATATTCATCTTCAAGTGCTTGAGGAAGATCAAAGTGATTTATTCTCACAAATGGTTCAATCTCGTGTTTCAGAATGACATTGATCAAATTGTTATAATATTCTACTCCTCCATGATTGAAAGGCCCTCTTCCTTCTTCTCTAAAAATTTACTTCTGATTCTTCTTCATCATGAAATGGCATCCCCAAAAAGAGGTAATAGTTTTTCTTTGGGCCTCAATATCCCTTATTGCAGAAGTTTTAATACAAACATTCAATTGAGCTAATCCACTAGTGAGTCAAAACACAAAGTAGAACTTGGAATAAACCAAATACAATGACCAGTAGAGTGACATACACAAAGATCTTGTGAGAAAACCTAAGATAAAGAGAAAAAACCTATTACGGGCCACCCAGATGTGCAAGCATGCCGAGAGCATGAGGTGAATCCAACTAAGAACTAGAACAAATATCCTTCCATCAATAATGGTAGAAAAAGGGGTATATCCAGGATGTTGTGTATAAAATAAACAACAGTGGGAGGATCTTGGGGAAGGCCATGGAAGCTGGTTTTTAGCTTCCAATAGCATTTTCTTGAAAATTTATAATCCTTTTCAAAAACCCATTTTGTGTGTATCCTGCACCATTATAGTCCACAAGGCCACATTTTTATTTCAAGCATTTTGGTGACCACTTTACATGCCAAGTGCATACATCCACATGTGAATACATATCATTGGATCACTTGTAATTATAAAACCTAATAAAAATCTCCATCCCTTCTCCATCAAGCTGCGATGGATAGATAAAGGATTTCACGCAGAGGAAAGGGTGAAAGAGACAAAACTATATAGTACCCCATGACTAAATAATCGTATTAGGTGCCTTGCACAAAAACCTAGAAAATATCTACCAAATCATGGAAATTCCCATAGATATCATTGATACCGTGACTAGGCACTTCATTGGTTCTTCAGTGTCTTCGTGTGACCAGCAACTCTATGGGAACCTAGAGAAGTGTGCATTCTTTCAGAATGAGGTGCAATATTTAGGCCACATCATTTCTGGGGAAGGTATCACAGTCAATCCTTCCAAGATTTGAGCTATTATGGATTGGCCAAAGCACCCACTAGTGTGACAAAGGTGCGCAGCTTCATGGGCTTGGTAGGATATTATAGGAGATTTGTTCAGGACTTCTCTCGGGTTACGCACCCCATCATTTCCCTTCAAAGCGAAATGGAAGAAGTTTTTGGTCGACAGATGTGATGTGAGCGGGACTTTACGACATCAAGGAACACTTCACGAAAGTGTCTTGTTCTTGTAGTGCCAAATCCATAGGGCAAGTTTTTCGTGTGCACGAATGCTTCTTTGGCAGAAGTTGGAGGTGTGTTGATGCAGGAGGGTAGAGTTGTTGATTTTGAGTCTCACAAACTCAAAGATTATGAGCTCAACTATCTGACTCATGATCTTGAGCTTGCAGGATTTTTTCACACCTTAGTTCGATGGAGACACTTCCTTTTTGGTCAAATATTCACACTCAGGACTAATCACTTGAGTCTTCACCACCTCTTCACATAGCCCAATCTCAACATTCATCGGTGGTGTTAAATGGAGTTGCTTTGTGAATATGACATGGAGATAGAACATGTGAAGTGGAAGGATGATGTGGTTACGAGATGCTCTCGGTAGGAGGAGACATGTAGTCATGGCCACTTCAGTGGGAATAGATCTGTAGAGCAAGATTCTACATCAGCTTCCTCATGACAATTTTTACATTGCAGCTAGAGTAGAAATTGAGTCTCGAGATACCCTTGAAGGGAAGTTTGATGGGTTTTCATTAGAGGTAGATGGCATTCTTAGGAACAGAGACCGGATTTATGTTCCCAAAGATGGAGGCTTGAGGTAGGACATTCTGACAGAGGCACATCGTGTACCCTATTTAGCCCATCCCGAGGTGAAGAAGATGCACGCCACTTTGAGACAGTTGTATCATTGGAGGGGACTTTGTAGAGACATGGCTCAGTTTGTGTCATGTTGTTTAGAGTGTCAGAAAGTGAAGGCCGAGCATCAGTATCCAGCTGGCCTTCTCTTTCCTCATGCTATACCGAGTGGAAATGGGACACCATTTCCATGGACTTCATTATTGGGCTACCGATGTTGAGATACCACCATGACGCTATCATGGTCACGGTGGATAAATTGATGAAAGTGGCTCATTTTTCTCTGGTGAAGACCACCTATACAGCTAGTGTAGTGGCACGGGTATATCTAGATGATATTTTCAGATTGCACGGGATTAGTAGAAGATCATTTGTGACCGTGATCCTCTGTATACTTCCCACTTTTGGACTACCATGCAACATGCCCTCGGGACGAAGATCAATTTCAGTATGGCGTATCACCCTGAGACAGATGGAAAACTGAGCGGGTGAATCAGATCTTAGAGGACATGCTTAGGATGTATGTTATGGATCACCAATCGAGATGGGAGGAGTATTTGTACTTGGTGGAGTTTTCCTACAATAATAGTTTTTAGAGTTTGATAGGCATGGCTCCTTTTTAGGCACTATATGAAAAGTGGAACAAATAGATCTAGTATAGGAAGGATTGAGCACGAGATAAAGAAATAAATTAGAAATTATATTAGGAAGAACAAAATAAGAGGAATAGAGAAAATAGATTAATGTCGATGTTCTCACCATTCGAGAGAACCATTTAAATAGAGATAACAAACCATCCATAAAGGGAGTGGAGATAATCTCAACAAACTCTAGGAGTTTGAAACTATCTCTCCTAAATAAAACAAATAATAACTATTTGCTCAACATGAGCTTATTAGGTGTAATTAATTATTTACACCAACACCCTCCCATAAGCAAACGCTAGGGAGCAAAAGAAAAGAGGAGTCCCGTATACTAGGCCACGATAATGTACCGATATAATAATAGAAAAAAAGGAAGGAAGGACTATACAAGCTCCCCCCAAGGACAAATTCATTCACCCCAAGCTTGTCTCGCAACTCCAAATAGTGAGGAGAAGCCAAGGGTTTAGTGAAGATATCTACAAGTTGATCAACCATAGGAACGAACTCCATCTGAACGACCCCATCCTAAATCAGTTGTCGAATGAAGTGCATGTGGATCTCTATATGCTTCATGCGCTAATGCTCAATAGGATTACATGCAATGTGAATAGCACTTTGATTATCACACCAAAGAATGGAAGGAGACTCCTGTGAAAAACCAAACTCACCAAGAATCTGACAAATCCAAAGAACCTCCTGCCCTGCTATCACAACACCTCGATACTCGGCCTCAGTGGATGATAATGTAATGGTATTCTTTTTTTTACAAGACCAAGCAACTGGACCAGAACCAAGATGAAAAAAGAAGCTAGATGTGGATTTGCGAGTATCACGACATCCACCCCAATCAAAATCTATAAAGCCCTCAATACTGGGAATAGTCTGAGGTGTGTAATGAATACCAAAACTCAAATTCCCCCAAAGATATCTCAAGATCCACTTGGCTGCATCCCAATGAATCTCATGAGGATCATGTGAAAAATGAGAGACAAAATTAATAGCAAAGGTGATATCGGGATGAGTATGAGTGAGGTATAAGTGGTTCCCAATCAGCTATCTATAAAAGTGGGATCTACTAAGTTAAACTTATATGCAGCAGTGAATTCAATACCTGAATGGTAAGGTGTGGGAGATGGCTTGCAATCAGCCATATGAAATCTCTAAAGCAGATCTGTAGCATACTTCTTTTGAAAATAGAGATGCCCTCAATAGACTGGTGAACCTGTAGGCCAAGAAAGTAGTGCAACAATCCCATATCTTTCATATCAAATTCTACTTTCAATTTTCGTTTAATGTCATATGTTATAGAATTTGAACTACTAGTAATGAGGAGATCATCAACATACAATACCAATAGCAACAATTCATCATCAGTCTTTAGGACATAAACTGTATGATCGGTCTTACAATGATGAAAGCCAATAGACAAGAGGAAAGCATCCATCCTCTCATACCAAGCCCGAGGGGCTTGTTTGAGACCATAGAGTGAATGTAAAGTATACAAACCAAGTGAAGATTCTTGCACAAACCCTAAGTTGCTCCATATAAATATTCTCATGGAGATCACCATGCAAAAATGCACTCTTCACGTCCATCGATATCCGACCATCAATGAGAAGCAGTAAGAGAGAGAACAAGGTGAAAAAAATCCATCTTTGTGATAGGAGAAAAAGTTTCGAGTAATCTACTCCTTCAACTTGAGAATACCCCTTGGCGACAAGACGTGCCTTGTATTTTTCAATCGATCCATCAGCTGCATATTTGGTCTTATAGACCCATTTACATCTTACAAGCTTTCTTCCCTTAGGAAGAGGAACCAACTCCCAAGTATTATTCTTCACAAGTGAAGAATATTCATCCTACATTGCTGAATCCCATTCTGGTTGTCCAGATGCTTGTGAAAAAATAACAGGATCATTAGAAATAGCTTGGCTCATAAGAGCCATACCAGAATAGGGACGATGATGACAACACTAAAAGTCTCATCTCTAGTGCATCGTAGATCTCGTGAATCACCCGCCAAATCACCTGCTGCAACCAATGTAGATCTCAACCATTTCGGAGTAGGAGCAACATGAGTAGGAGCAAGAGCAGGAGTAGGAGCAGGAGCAGGAGTAGGAGCAAGAGCAAGAGCAGGAGTAGGAGCGGGAGCGGGGAACAAGAGAAAGAGCAAGAGTAGGAGCAGGGAGCAAGAGCAATATCTCGGTGGCCCATCAAAATCATCATCAGTGGTAGGAGCAGGAGACATTAATGGAGAAGGAAGAACTGTATGATCCAAAGGATCCTCGGTCTCATCAACTTGAACATCCCACCGAAACACAACATCTTTGGTAGTGGGATCGAAAAGGTGATATGCCTTCACATGCTCATAATGACCAACAAAAATAAGTTCTTTGATTTTCTTCTCCATGGTTTTCCGAGTGTCGTAAAAAAAAAGGCCCAAGCCTTACATCCGAAAACCCAAAATTTTGATACGTCAAGTTTTTCACCCGACCATGCCTCCTCAGGAGTAACCCCTTACACTGCTTTATGTGGCATTCTATTTTGAATATGATTTGCACAGTTGACTGCTTCCACCCAAAACTGAGGTGCCATGTTCTTGGACTGAACCATGCAATTGGTCCATTTCCTTGAGTGTTATTTTCTTTCATTTAGAAAATTCATTTCGAGGGGTGTGAGGAATGATTATCTTTGGTGCACAATTCCATGATTAGCACAAAAAGTAGTAAATGCATTACTTTCATATTCCCCCATTGTCTGTGTGGAGTATTTTAATACAATGTCTAGATTGTTTTTCTACAATAGATTTAAAAACTTTGAAATGCTCTAGGACATCACTTTTATATTTGAGAAAGTACACCCAAGTTTTCCTAGTAAAATCATCTATGAATGTGAGTACATACTTAGCACCAGAAAATGATCTATGAGGAAAAGAAGTAAGATCACTATGTACCAATTCAAGATGAGCCTTAGCTCTTTTTCTTGTCCTTTTGGAAAAGGATCCAAGTGTTGCTTACCCAACATACAACCGGGGTAGACACCATCATGTGATTTTACCTTCGGAAGTCCTGTGACCATATTCTATGAAGAAAGTTGCTGTAGATATCTATAATTGAGGTGGCCAAACCTCTCATGCCACAATTTTCTCAAAGAATCAACATGAGCAATTAGTGAAGATCCTGCAGAGTTATCAAAGCTCTCAAATACATACAAACGTGAACATGAATCCATAGATCCTATAGCTATAATATCATCATGATCATGAAGTTCCCTAATTACAACCCTATCTGGTGAGAATTCAATAGTTCTACCATCACCAGAATTACATATTTGATATATGGAAAGCAAATTGTTAGACATATGGGGAACATAAAGAACATCATTTAGATGCCCATTTGGCATATTTACAGTACCAGAACCCAATACATCTACAGAAGTAGAATTGCCCACCAAAATCTGTGAAGTGTTGCAAGTAGAAACAGAAGTCAACAAATCCTTGTAATATGTAATATGATGAGAAGCCCCTGAGTCAAGAATCCACCTTTCTTGCAAAGGAGAAGAAGCTCTAGCAGAAAGATCCTTACCCTTGCCAGCATTGGAAGCAAATAAAGGTGATGGAAATGTGATCTTGTGTTGTTTTAAAGCCTTTTCTAATGCTTCCAAATTCAAAAACATCTAGATTCAAGATGATTTCCCCCCCCAAAAAAATATACAAGGATCAAACACCCACTTACGAAATGTTTTTGTTATCCATATTTCACCCCGAGCCAAATATTGGATCAGCTACAACCCCACATATAAAGAACTTGAGAAAAATCATTCAGATCTATAAATAGGTCATAAAGGGATTCAACAATGGAATAGCAGGGTAAAAAAGAAGGGGTAGTGCCACAGAGGAACCGGGAGCAAGAAAGGGGAAGAAACGACGAAAAGATTCAAAGTCCTCGAGTTCAAAACAGTTTAGGAAAGGTCCGAAATCAAGTATGGAGGAGGCAGTGGAAAGAACCACGTGTCCTAATGACATTTCTCCAAAGATGAATCCAAAAGGGAATCCCAAATGAGTGCCAGGCTACCGCGTGGCCCTAGTAGGTGAAAAATGGAGAAATATCTTCAGGCCTTTAATGCAGGATCTCTTTGCCTCAACAACTAGATCGGATTTGATCTGTTCCATCGTTTCCTCTTCCTTCAAGGCACCGAACCAAGGATTGATGCAATAAAGATAGATTTGGGGGAGATTCTTTCAAAGGCATTAGCAGTAGTGGTTGAGATTCAACCTACTTTTCCCACTTCTCCCTCTCTTTCTCCTCTCTGATTAAATCTATAAATACAGGGGCAAGATTCATTATAAAGGGTTGGACATTCTTTGTTTTGCAGGCTCCCCCTTTTCTTACGGAAAATAAACTCGTGCGGTTCAAACCTTCCACTAAACTGTAATATGTTTCGCCTTTTGGCCACTTTGTAATGCATTGTATCAATCTATAGAGCAATAAAACACGTATGTGATCGACTTTAGATCCTTTCTTGTCCCTTTTTCTTTCATCTGATCTTTCATTATAAATCGATTATCTGTGCTTGGTTATCGTATGCATTTGGTTGGTTTGTGTCTATTGGAAAAACTAGTGTTCATCATTCCTTCGGTGCATCACCTTGTAGCTTAGTTATTTCTTATTTCTTATATCCCTTTTTCCCTATCTCCTTGGCAAGTTTTAGATTAGGTATAGAGATAAATCCTTTGCAAGATCTCATGTATGCACCTAAACAGAGGAATAGGAACCAACCTTTAATCTGGAGAGCTTTCCCACTTTTGCAAGGTCCCACACCTTGGGGAAAGTTCAATGTTATGCAATCACACCAGATGATTCTACCTTAGAAAAGCAGATTTTTAGAACTCATTTGGGGGTGTTGTGATTTCACACTAATAGTTTTGGCATGCCCAGTGGGACAAAGAAGTCTCCATTTCATCGCAGCAAGATTGATGTGCACTTGTTGCAATCTTTAGCTTATAAGAAGCTTCAAATTTACATATCTGGTGACTCCAATAGAGGAAGAATCCACTGGTTTCAGCAGCCCAAGCTTGGGAAATTCATGAGAAAAACCCAGTCTAGAGCAAGGAAAGAAGGTATATTTGAATACTTGCATCTATCCCTAGGCAGAGAAAGGAGAGGAAGAAGAGTTCAAAGGTCTCCATCTCCACCAAGAAGAACCTTGTCAACACCTCCACCTACAAGGCCTTTCTTTCAGTCTGCAAGGGTTCTTAGGCCAATCAGAATGACACAACCAAATCCATATGTCAACTTCACTGGCAAGTAGCCCACTCACCTGAATGCACAAAATCCGGTCTCGATTGCAGCATTAAAGAGCATCCCATATTTCACTGGGGAAAACTAGAATTCTCCTAGTGATCATGTCCAAGATATTGCAAATGTCTATACAATCCATGAAATCCATGAGATGGACATTACAGTCAAGTTGCTAGCCTCTTCACTCAAAGGTAAAGCTTCACAATGGTTTAGGAGCCTTGAGGCAGGCTCTATTCAAAACTGGAACCAGCTGTGCATAGCTCTTCACAACTAGTTTAGAGAAAAGGGTGATAACTTGTCTTTGTTGGAGCAACTAACAACAATCAAGAGAGCCCCAAATGAGCAACTGACGGATTTCAACCTAGATTTCAACGGACCTAGGACAAGATTCCAATAGCAAGTAAAGCCCACTAATGAAGGTGCCTTCTTATACTTTCTTAGGGCTTTAAATTATGATATTTCTTTGATGATTCACCAATGGGGGCACAACCTACTCGCAGCCTTATAGCCTTTCCATAGGGGTGAGAACCATTTGATTCAGGATGGAAAACTTACCCTAGGCCATCCATGCCCCTTTACCCCGAGTTAGGAAACCCAGGTACCAGCCAAACACCCACATTAGCTCCTATACCCACCCCAGGAGTCAAATTTTAGTTGAAGCCTCCACTTCATCATCTAACACCTCAAAGGAGCTTCAGGAAGTGATGAAACAACTACAAAACCTGGGAAATGAGCTAGTAACCATCAAAAGATAGCAAGCTCAGAGTTCTAGGCCATATCATCCCAGGCTCAATATCAGGCTAGACCCCCATATCAGTAAAATAGACCACCAGCCCAGGCTGTAAATCAGAGTCAACACCAAGGGAAACCTCAAGCTACTAGACCTTTCAGGTCATATGACCCAAACATAGTTTCAACATCAAGGGGATTGGTTCCAGCATAGAATAACATGGCACAAGAGTATGAATGGTGTTTCCCATGTAATCAGCCACATAATCAGTCGATGTGCTTCAATGGTGCATTAAATTAGGCTCTGATGGTGCAAACCATTGGTGTGTCACAAGAACCTAGCCATGAAGAAAGTCAGTAGTAAGGAGCTCAGCAAGAGGGACCCCCAAATGAAACTATGCTTGTCAATTGGTAGGCTGAAGACTTATGTGGAATGAATTAGACTCCTTCTCAAAGTATAGCTACCAATACATGGTCTAAAAAGAAAAATATTGGATAAGGGCATTCACCAAGCTTAGGTGATCCTCAACCCTCCATCGCTCAACAAGGTATTGGCATGTACCATAAAAATATTGTTCATAGTGTGAACACTTAGGAGTGGTTTGGGTTATTTGGTAGTAATAGTTTTTAATATTTATAAAATAATATATGAGTGTGCACAATTAGTTGTCATTGAGAGTAAGACTAGGGAATAAAGGAGAGATATGGGGATAAAATGATAAGACTTGACTCCATGATTTTAGGAGCAAGCAATTGTATAAAATTCCCTCTCATATTCAATAGAAATTGCTCCATTCTATTTACATTTGGTTTCTATCTTTTGTAGTTTTCATTTCATGTGTTGATTTTAATTAATTATTGCTTAATTTATTTATGAAAATCTAGAGATTTATCATCATCTAGTATCAGAGCAAGTTAGGAAGATTTATGAGAGTGATTACAGGACAAAACCGCAACCTCAAGGATGCAGATCTGAGAGTTTTAAAGCTTCCATCACAATTTTTTGGATTCGATCTTAAAAAAAATGACTAGTAATTCATGATTTTCTCAAAAACCCAGATTCAGAATTTTCTACAATTTTTGGGTTTGTTTATTTGTATTATGGAAAATTTTTGTCAAAATATTACGTAAAACCCATTTCATATTTTAAGAGTAATCGTGGAAACAATTCTGACGTTTCTAATTATTTTGTAAAAAAATAGTGAGTGATTTCTAAGCAAAAAACTCTGATATGCTTTATTATTTTGGTTAAATATAAAGTTGGTTACTATTGTAAGGGTGCATTATCGGTTGAACCGACACCCAATATAATTGTAAAATGATCCTCAAAGAAAAATTCGGCTGAGTTAGCAACATCACGATGGAGGATGGAGGCATAGGAGGATGGAGGAAAATTGGCATCTCTTGTTAGTCACCAACAAAGAGATTGCTTCATGGTATTGGTGACCTTTTATTTTTTTTGTGTGGTGTGTTTACTTTATGTTGTAATAATGAATAGAAGTAACATTCCGTTAAGATGGATTTGTGTCGAGATCCACCTAGGTTCTAATCCCATTAGCGAGATCCCTTCGGGGTGGTTTACCGGTGGTGGTGGGTGTTGCATCACCCAAGGTTTTTGCGATTCGATGGTGGCGGGTTTTGCATCACCGATGGATGTGGCTCATGGATTTGGCTAGTGGTTCTCAACGGTGGTGGAATTTCATTGTTGGCATTGGCATCGCATTTTATGACTCTTGGTGGCTCTAAAAAATGGCGGTGTAGAAAATTACATCGAATGCAAGTTGCGGCTCAATGTTGTCATGAATTGGCTTGGTCGCGTTGGTATTAATTGTAATATTTTTCCGAGGACATTGTTAAAGGGTGGGGCCCCACCAACCCTTCGATTCATAGCTTGTGATCAAAAGCGTTAAATTATAAAAAAACATTCATGTTTAAAGCTCTGCATGAGCATAATTTTGTTTTGTAATCCCTTTAAGTTAGAAACAATTATGTGAGAAAAATAATGTACGTTGCTATGTAGTGGTTGGTTCCACTAGAAAACTATTTTCTGAGTTAGAGGTTCTCTTTGAAAACCTCATATTGTTTGAGTTTTGGTACTCATTGAAAACCTTCATTTCTTTGTAGATCATGAGCAGGTACATGAGATAGCTTTCCCCATGTTCACTATAGGGGGCCACTTATTGCAAAATATTGTTCATAGTGTGAAAACTTTGGAGTGGTTTGGGTTATTTAGTAGTAATATTTTTAATATTTAAAAATAATATATGAGTGTGTGCCAATTAGTTGTCATTGAGAGTAAGACTAGGGAATAAAGGAGAGATATGGGATAAAATGATAAGACTTGACTCCATGATTTTAGGAGCAAGAAATTGTATAAAATTCCCTCTCATGTTCAATAGAAATTGCTCCATTCTATTTACATTTGGTTTCTATCTTCAAAAAGTAGTTTTCATTTCATGTGTTGATTTTAATTAATTATTACTTAATTTATTTATGCAAATCTAGAGAGATTTATCATCATGGCATTCAAAATACAACTCCCAATGTGCAAATTCAATCCAAGCCACCTTCCAAACCTACTCAGGCACCGGTTGTAATAGCCCAGGTGCAAGAGAAAAATGTGCCTAGGAAGGGGCAGCAAAAGGATAGCTCATTCAACATCATCGAGAAAATGAAGAGGACAAGTGTGAACATTTCACTATGGGAGTCACTGGCCATTCCGGGGTAGAGGGATCTGTTGCAGACTGCCATACAAAATTGGTCGAGCTCAAATCAACCCCCTAACCAACAAGAGAGAGTGTTTGCTAATGTAGTTCAACCTGGGAGGAACCATGGAGAACAAGGTAAGAGCCTGAGACCTCCTCCATTCTATGTCTCATTGATTATTGGAGACAAATTGGTGCACAATTGTATGATTGATTCTGGGGCTAGTAGTTCTGTGATGCCCAAACAAATAGCTGACCAACTGGGTCTCCAATATGAAGTCATCTCTAGAGGGGTAGTGCAATTAGATGGGATAATAGTGACAACTATTGGAATCATCAAAGATCTAAACCTCACTCTGCATGCCTACCCCAATGTGACTATTTTGCAAAATGTATCCATCATAGATTTTCACCACATTTTGCTTTGTGCTTGTCCAAGGACTTCACTACCAAAATTAGAGGCTATTTGTCTATTGATTGGTCACATATGCTCTTTAGAACAAGGTATGGGGCAAAGGCCACAATCAGATATGAACCCATTTCGATTATCATATTGAATCTTATGTGCCTAGCCCAATCAATGCCAACTACTCAACTTTTGATCAAGAAGACCTCCTAAGCACTTGTGAAGCAGATACCAAGGTGGGATGTATCCCAGACTTGACTCTCGATGAGTGGGCCAACAAAATACATGCTTTTAACCCCTATAAGGAGATGAAATAATATGAGCTAGGTGTCTACTGTCTACATGAAGAGAATCATCCTCTTCCTGACCTAATTAAGCCAGAATATAAAGATGACAATGAGGTATGGCAATTTTTCTTTGATGGCTCAAGGAGTAGATAAGGAGCTGGAGGAGGAGCTATGATTGTGTCCCCCAAAGGTATGAAATATTATTCAGCCTTCAGATTTCAGTTTTCTGCTCAAACAACACTGCTGAATATGAAGCTTTGGTCCATGGTCTTCATTGGGAAAGGAAGCTAGGAATCAAGAACTTGCAAGTGTTTGGTGATAGTGAACTGGTTGCCAATCAAGTCAGAGGACTTAATGCTGTCAAGAATGACCTGCTCAAGAACTACAAGAGTAGGGTATGGGATCTCATGGAGGATTTTGAGGCCTTCAACATTGTGTCCATACCCAAGAAGGAGAACGAAGTTGCTGATAGGCTTGCAATAGTTGGAGCAACATTTGATGTGGTCAACAACATCAAAAGAGACAAAGAACAACCACATATCCATATAGTTGTGAGGCCAAAGTAGTGCCATAATAACAACACATGCTAGCAAGTGTTCAAGAATGATCTAGATCATTAATTTTTTGCAAGAAGAAGCTGAATTCTCAGCTAGAAATCAAAGCAAATTAGAGAAAAATACGGAAATAAAATAGTACAACTACATACAAACAAGCTTCCCAAAGTCTTAGTGACATTGGAGTCTATCTTCAATCCTAATGATCATTTTAGAAAAGAAAAGACTAACATACAGATCAAAGGAGAAGACTCAGAGTCAATTCTGGTTGGAGAAGGCAAAGCACTCCAAATTGGTAAGGTGGCCACCGAGAAAGAAAGGTATGAATTCATGCAACTCTGCCAAGAGTTTCCAGATGTATTTTCCTGGAGTTATGAGGATCTAAGGGGGTTTAATCCAAAGTTAGCACAACACACAATTGAACTAGATCTAGTTTCTTAGCCCATAAGGAAAAGCAGAGACCAGTCAACCCACACATTGAGCCTCTGATGAAGAAAGAGCTGAACAAGATGATAGAGGCAAGTATCATATTTCCAATCAAACACTCAAGCTGGGTTACAAACCTGGTCCCAGTCAAGAAGAAAAATGGAGAGATTAGGTTGTGTGTAGATTTTCAAGACTTGAACAAAGCCTCCCTCAAAGATCACTACCCACTCCCTTCAATGGAGCAAGATCCTCCAAGTGGTGTTTGGATCAGAGAGGTTATCCCTCCTAGATGGCTACTCAAGGTACAACTAGATCATGGTGAAAGAAGATGATCAGTTCAAAACAACTTTCACCACCAAATGGGGCACCTATGCCTACAAAAAAATGCCATTTGGATTGTCAATGCCGAAGCCACTTTTCAAAGGGCAATGGATATGGCATTCAAATGACTAATCAACAAAATAGTACTGATCTATCTAGATGACATTACGGTGTTTTCCAAAAATGCAGCAGACCACCTTTTCCACCTAAGGTAAGTGTTTTGAAGATGCAGGAGTTTTGGGGTATCATTGAACCCTAAAAAATGCATATTCTTGGCCCATGAGGGGAAGGCTTTAGGACATATTGTATCAAAGGAAGGATTGGCAATTGACCTAGAGAGAGTTGAAGCAATAAGAGCATTGTCATTGCCAAACCACAAGAAAGCTCTTCAAAGCTTCTTGGGAAAAATCAATTTCATCCGCAGGTTTGTACCAAACGTTTTTCCCTTGTTAAGCCAATAACGTCGGTGTTGAAGAAGATCTTAGCATTCATGTGGAAAGCTAAAGGAAAGGAAAGCTTTGAGGCTATCAAAGAAGCTATATCACAAGCCCCAACTTTCATAAATCCATATTTCTCTAAAGACTTCATATTGTATGCCTTCAAGTGGCAAAGTGACACAATTTCTACAATCTTAGTTCAGTAGAACAAAGAAGGTACAAAACAACCAATTGATTTCTTCAGTCAAGGTCTGGAAGACTATTAAGTGAGATACTCCTTCATCGAAAAACCAAGTCTTAGAAGTAATAAGAGGATTAAATAAGTTTAAGCATCTGGTTTCAAATAATAAAATCCAATTGTTGGTCTCCCATGCGGGAGTTAAATAATTCCTTCTCAACAAGGATCTGAATGAAAAATTTATAGGATGGATCACTCGTGTCATGGAATATGACATTGAGATCAAGGTCACTAAGTTGGTCCATGTGGGAAGGGGTTGTGTGAACAACTAGCCTCAGGTCAACAAGATGAAGCAAACAATGAAAAGGAGGTTGTTTTTGTTCTACAAGATAATCAAGAAGAAGGGAGAGATGATGTACCTACTCCTTGTTGGACCCAAGTCATGGTGCACTTCCTTCAAACAAGCCTGTGTCCTCATGGGATGAATAAAGAAAAAAGGAGGCATTTCAGATTACAGGCCATCCCATATGTTCTTATTGATGGTGTCTTATTCAAAAGAGACCTCAATGGCATTCTGCTGAGATGCATTGAGACATATCAGATTGAGAAAGTGCTACAAGAATTCCATGTTGAAGTAGTTGGAGGCCATTTTCTCCAAGAGTGACAACACTCAAGATCATGAAGGTGGGTTATTACTGGCCCAGAGTGTTTAGTGACTGTTATGCATGGATCAAAAGGTGTAAGAATTGTGCATTCTTCAAAGGCAAAGAAAAGCTAGCAGCACTTCCATTGCACCCAATCTCAGTCGACCAACCTTTCATGTAATGGGATTGGACTTCATTGGAGTCATCAATCCAAATTCAAGCCAAGGCCACAAATGGATTCTGACAGTAATAGACTATTTCACCAAGTGGACCGAGGCAGTAGCACTCAAGGAAGCTAATGAGTCTAGTATCCTAGATTTCTATGAAGGGATAGTGACCAGATTTGGAGTGTCAGCCACCATTATATCAGACAATGCATTGGAATTCATAGGTTCCAAGATCATAGGATGGGCTGTTAAGAATGGGACTTACTTGAGCACTTCATCAAACTATTACCCTCAAGGTAATGGTCAAGCTGAGTCTATAAACAAGAACCTACTAAAGATCATCAGAAGAACTCTTGATGAAAATTAGAGAACCTGGCACACAAATCTCAAATCAGCCTTATGGGATGATAGGATAATGTCCAAGAGATCTATACAGGAAGCTCTCCATTCAAACTTGTCTATGGGAAAGAGGAAATGTTGCCTATATCACTTGAGTTACTAGCATTGGAGCTCGTGAAATAGCTAGAGATGTCTGAATTTGAACCAATGGAGGCTAGGTATGTGGAGCTGATAGAATTAGAGGAAACTAGAGAGCTTACACTCCAAGCAATAGAGAAGGATCAAGCCTCAATCAAGAGGTGCTTTGAAAAGAAGGAAAAAGCAAGGACCTTCCAGGAAGGAGACCTGGTTTTGAAATGGGATGCAGATCGAGCAAAACCAGGAAGGCATTCCAAGTTTGATGCCATTTGGAGTGGCCCCTATATGGTCACAAGATGCAAAAGTAGCAATGCTTTCCAATTGTCTGTGTTGGATGGTGAAGAGTTACAGATTCTAGTGAATGGGATCTATCTTAAGCACTACTACTAAAAGGGAAGTCTCACCCTGTATATATTAGTTTAGTTTCTCTTTCCTCTAAGTGTTTGTGCACATCACATTGCTTTGTAGTGTAGGTTTATTTTCTCCTAAGTTATTTTTCACGCTCTGCATGTTCTATTTGGAGCATGTATGATTTAAAATTTGTAGATAGTTGTGGTAATGTTTTGTTACTCTTGTGTAATATATTCAGAGAAACAGATAAAGCCCGAGTCAAAACAATTTTCTACTCTCAGAAACCTTCTTTTCGAGATTTGTTATGACAATTGAGAGTGCAAACAACTGGGCTTGTGAAAAGAGGTAAAATCAGTATCAGACCGTCGTTCTTGACTCCATGCCCAATGGATATGACAAGGTAATTGGTATTTTCATCTAGCAGGTAGATACCCCTATGAGTCACCAAATTGTTATCCATATTTCACCCCCTGGGCCAAATATCGGATCAGCTACGACCCCACATAGAAAGAACCTGAGAAAACTCATTTAGATCTGTAAATAGGTCACAGAGGATTCAACAATGGAATATCAAGGTTAGAAAAGAAGGGCAGTACCATAGAGGAACCAAGAGCAAGAAGGGGAAGAAATGACAAAGATCCAAAGTCCTCGGGTTCAAAACAGTTTAGGAAAGGTCTGAAATCAACTAAGTATGGAGGAGGTAGTGGAAAGAACCACGTGTCCTAACGGTGTTTCTCCAAAGATGAATCCAAAAAGGGAAGCCCAAACGAGTGCCAGGCTGTCGCGTGGCCTGGTAGGTGAAAAATGGAGAAACATCTTCAGGCCTTTAATGCAAGATCTCCTTGCCTCAACAACCAGATCGGATTCGATCTATTCCACCATTTCCTCTTCCTTCAAGGTGTTGAACCAAGGATTGATGCAGTAAAGATAGATTTGGGGGAGATTTTTTCAAAGGCATTAACAACAGTGGTTGAGCTTCAACCTACTTTTCCCACTTCTCCCTCTCTTTCTCCTCTCTGATTGAATCTATAAATACAGGGGTGGGATTCATTGTAAAGGGTTGGACATTCTTCATTTTGCAAGCTCCCCTTTTCTTTTGGCAAAGAAACTCATGGGGTTTCAGACCTTCCACTAAACTATAATATGTTTCTACCTTTTGGCCACTTTGTAATGCATTGTATCAATCTACAGAGCAATAAAACACGTATGTGATTGAATTTAGATCCTTTCTTGTCCCTTTTTCTTTCATCTGATCTTTCATTATAAATCTGATTATCTATTCTTGGTTATCATATGCATTTGGTTGGTTTGTGTTTATTGGAAAAAATAGTGTTCATTATTCCTTCGATGCATCACCTTGTAGCTTAGTTATTTCTTATTTCTTATATCCCTTTTTCCTATCTCCTTGGCAAGTTTTAGATTAGGTATAGAGAGAAATCCTCTGTAAGCTCTCACGTATGCACCTAAATAGAGGAATAGGAACCAACCTTTAATCTAGAGAGCTTTCCCACTTTTGCAAGGTCCCACACCTTGGGGAAAGTTCAATGTTATGCAATCACACTAGATGATTCTACTTTAGAAAAGTATATTTTTAGAATTCATTTGGGGGTGTTGTGATTTGCACTAATGATTTCTTTGATTTTCCATTATGTTGTGGTTTATTATTATCAACCGTAGGAAATGAAGGGTTAGAAACGACATTGTGAGAAGACAGAGCCTTATCATAACTTTTCTTGGGATTGTTTTTCCAATTTTTCTTAGGATAATTGGCCACAAGAGCATTATTTCGAGGTAGGCATAACATCTAGAGAGATTAATTTTTCTTGTTCTCGTGAGAGATGTTCACAAAACTATTCAAATGAAGCATTTTAAAGCGAGTGTCTCAGTGCATCCATAGTAAAAAGAAGGTTGACATAAATATAGAAAATGGACCCTTTAGTTTAGTTAGGATTGTATATATACATTCATCATCCTTTTTAGTTCTACCAACTCCTTTGATTGATTTGTGAATCTCTTTAAATTTTGATAGAAATTCTTCTATGGAAGGAAAATTTGAAGGTGATAAAGAGTTTAATTGTGATCTAGTTAAATTAATTTGAACTCATTTATCTTGCCAAACAATGTTTCAAATTTTTCCCATACCTCTTTAGGAGCCGTGGCCATGGAAATATGAAACTGGAGGTTATCCACTACATTTAGAGTGATCAATCTAAGAGCTTCATCTTGTTTGCATGCATACAGGTATTTATCCTTCTCCGTGGTGAATGCGGGAATGATATCGTTGAATACATGCCATAAGCCATGAGATTGTAATAAATGCTACATCTTCGGTTTCTAGGCATGGTAATTCATCGATTTTAGAGGCTCGAACAACCATAGATCTCGGTGTGAGTAGAAGACGAGGATGATAAAAAGGCTCTCGACATGGTTAAAAATCTAGATAATAGAGGATAATTCAGCAGTAATGTATGAACAATAAAACTCTCAACTTTCCAGAAAAAGTCATTTGAGATACATATTCATCTCCATGCAAACCAGTTCACAGTTGAAATAAACAAATAGAATGGTTACGTGGAAGGTGCAGAGTGCACCCAAGGGTCTCAAGCTCCACGCTCACCACACCATGCATGCGTACATAATAGGAGGACCGCTTACAGGATAAATTTCATGGCAGAATGGATGTCCTTCAACTGGGAAACTCCAACTGTGGATGTCCTTCAACTTTCCATCAACGTCCTACTCTTTGTGGCATGGGACATCTCACAAGAATTAGGATCAAGCCTCGGTAGCTACAAGCTTTGAACTGGTATCCACGGCTAGGCCGAGCTCTTGAGTCCTCTAAGGCAACACAGTCTATGTGGATGGAAAAATAGTAGATGGCGACCACGTGGAAGGTCGAGCTCAAAAAAGGTTCATGCAGTCCATAAAGGACTACGAACCAATATGGAAAGTCATGGCTTAGACCATAGAAAGTGGCCACCACACCAAAAATGTAGGTCGTGAGTAAATAACACGAAGGTCGTGAATAAGCATGTAGGCCGTGAGTAAATAACTAGGCTATGAAAAAGCACAAATGACAAGTGGTTGTGTGGAGGAACATGTAATCAGATCCCACTGGAGAAACTTGTGAGAATGTTGTCACCTTTTCCAAGCTCGGCTGAGCTTATTAAATATATTGTTGTTCGATTCGAGAGGATTTAACAGAGTTGGCAAAAAGACAAAAAAACATGGAAGCCGAAAAAACTAGAGACAAATGCCATGAGCTTGGCAGAATATAATGCTTGTTGCACGGTGTCGATTATAGAAAACATGCATAAAGGTGGACACCTGCATTAAGAGCCAATAACGACCTGCATTACGGAGCAGGATCATTCCGTAACACCCATGCTTATACCTAAATTCCCTTTTGCATGAACAAAAGACCATAGGGGCACATGTGAATTAATATAGAGAAAGACTTGGTATTAAGGCATATATCATAATGCCTTTTGCATGAACACTAAGAATGGGTCGCATATAGACCAGAACGGTGAGTTCAACTCTTATGAATTTCTGACTCAACTCTCCTGCAACTCCAAGTGCTCTGATACCATGAAAAGTGGAACAAATAGATCTAGTACAGGAAGGATTGAGCACAGACAAAGAAATAAATCAGAAATTATATTAGGAAGAACACAATAAGAGGAACAGAGAAAATAGATTAATCTTGATGCTCTCACCATTCGGGAGAACCATTTAAATAGGAGTAACTAGTTGTTTAACATCCCTAGATAATAGGAATATCTAACTAGGAGATAACAAACCCTCCATAAAGGGAGTGGAGAGAATCTCAACAAGCTCCAGGAGTTTGAAACTATCTCTCCTAAATAAAACAAATAATAACTATTTTCTCAACATGAGCTTATTAGGTGTAATTAATTATTTACACCAACACTGTATGGCAGAGAGTGCAGGACACCTCTTAGTTGGGATAGGTTAGAGGATAGGGTTTCTCTTGGGCCATCTTTATTGCAGGACATGGAGCAGCAGATGGTTATCATTAGACAAAGACTGAGAAGGCACAAGACAGATAGAAGAAGTATGCAGATCAACATAGGACTGACCATAGTTTTGATGTGGATATGAAGGTTTTCCTTCGTGTCAGACCACATAAGATCCCTATCCATTACAAAAAAGTTCTAAGTTAGCTCCTAGATTCATAGGCCCCTTTGAGATTTTGGAGCATATCGGTCCTTTGGCCTACCATCTAGCATTGCCACCTAGCTTGTCTCGCATCCATGATGTGTTTCATGTTTCAGTACTTAGGATATATATTGCAGACCCTTCTCATGTGCTAGATTGGACCTCTTTGTAGGTGTAGGATCAGGGGCAGGTGATGGTGGAGCTTGTTCGCATTATAGAGCACAGGACCCTGGGCCTTCGAGGCGAAATATTGACTAGGTTCGAGTGTAGTGGGATAGATATGATGAGACTACGACTACATGGGAGGATGCTACTTTGCTACGAGTTCAATTTCCACACCTATTCTAGTGACTTCTAAGAGGAAGTTGAGTCTAAGGGGAGGGGATGTAGTGCCCACTTCCCTTCGACACCTTTTGTTATTGATTATGATACTATCGACTATACTTATGGACATTATTGTAGCTTTCGAGTTGGTATGATGTCAGACATTAGAGATCATGGACTGTGGTTGATTTGATTCATATATGATGCATGTGGATTATTAGAGACATTTTATATTGATGTTGATACACTTGCTTGGCATGGTTATATATATATATATATATATATATATATATATATATATATATATATATATGTTTTTCGTACATGTGATATGTTTTCATATTGAGTAAACCTAGAAAATTGAACTAATTTTATGATCATATGGTTATTGAGGAAATTGTAAATGATGTCGTTACTTGCTTGATGATGTTTGGATTTATATATATATGACCTTGGAGATTATTGTATAATTATTTTGGATGATTTGATGCGGCCACAAGGCCGAAGGAGGTATTTGTGTTTTGCAGGTAAACATGTCACAACAAACATCGGGATTGGAGACCAACCACATTGGAATCCTAAATGAATTCAACAAGGGTCACCATGGCAACATGTATTTTTATGTGTGTGTGTGTGTGTTTGAATTGATGTTAGGGGTTCCCATGGGGGGAATCACCTTCGAATGTGACCAAGGGGTTATGTGTATTCTTTTATTTAGTTTCCTTTGTTTAAATTTAGTATGTGGATTTTAGTGATGTATTTTCCCCTTTATTATTTATTTTATTTGTGTCTAGATTAGTGAGTAATCATGTTGTTAAATAAATTAAAATGGGTCAAAAGAATGCATTTATTAGAGTTGATGGCTCTTGGATTATGTGTTGTAAGTAATGTGTAAGTAGCTTTGAGTGTGAAACACTCCACTTTCCTTTTGAAATTCAGATCTGTCCTTAGGGGCTGATTTTGGAGGCTTGTGGGACAAGTTAAACTTGTCCCACACCTCTTAAATTGTTACACCAACCCTACCTATGGGTTGGGGAGTCAAAATTAGGCCTTATTATGTATTTTAGTCCTTAAGGGGTGTGGGCTTGGATTGTGTGTGTAAGTAAAATGTCATTTATTCACCCACTTATTAATTATGCTTTGGAGTTTGAAGTTGACTTGTGAGGTGGAGTTGAGGATGAGTGATGTGGCATCCTACATGGAGCCACCTCATCCTCCTCTCTCCCTTTTCTATTTATTCGAATTATTTTGCTATTTTGGGGGTTACTTCATGTTGGTTGGGTGCTCTTGCAATTAGAGAGAGTTAGAGGATTTTGAATGCTTTTGAATTTTTGGTGCTTTGGGACTGTTTGGATTTGAAGAAGCTTGTTGTTGAACTTTTGGATCAAGCTCTATCATGGAGAGGTAGGAGCTTGACTCTTGTAAAAAGGTTTTCTTTCTGTATTGTGCTTATGTGAATGTTTTGAATGTTTGGTATGTTTGTTGGTTGGTTGGGTAGATTTCCTAGGTGTGGTGTAGGAGAAGACTATGGGGATCTTTGTGGGGAGGCATAAGAGTTGTGGGGAGGCATAAGAGTTATTTGTGGAGGGAGTTTGGGTTGGGTGTTCCACCTTGGACAAGAAATAGCTTGCATTTCTTACTTTTGGGGGAGGCATAAGAGAATGGGGAGGCATAAGAGGTACTTGGGGGAGGCATAAGAGTATGTAGGGGTTTGAGATGATTTTTTGGCAGGGTTTTAAGGTGGTCACCCATTCCCCATTGGGAGGTATAAGCATCTTCCCCATAGATCTTGATCTTTTTACCTTTGTGTGATGAGGCCTTGTATATTTGTTACTATCCTTCTTGTGACTGTAACTGCATTATGTGGACTATGATATGATTGTGAAATATGTTGTGTTGTGGAAGCTTGTCTTGTTGCCATGAGTTGAATCCATTTCCTATTGTAATGTGGTTGGGGCTCGGGGCCAATGAGGAGGATGACTTCTCCTCTTCATTGGAATTCTTGGTTGGGTGGAGAGCGTTGCCTCTCCCTCTATTTGTTGTGACCAAATGAAACATGGTGGATCTCTTGTTGTTGTTCTTGGAGCTATGTATAAAGACAATTTTTACAATTTCTCCTTGGGTTCCTTATTGTGAAATTTCCCACTTTAAGTGGATGGCATTGTAATATTAATTGTGGTGAAAAGCTATTTTGTTTTGAATATGAAGTTTACATTCGAATGAGAAAGATATATTCGGTAATCTATTGTGATGAAGGGAAAAGAAAGTTGTAAAAGGAGGGATTATTATTTCATTCAATGGAAGTTGATTATTTTCTACAAAATGGTGTTACTCTTGTTTGAAATATTATTGAAAAAAATATTTGTTTGAAGACTGGAAAAAATGTATTAAGAAGTATTATGTTCTCTGTGTTATTCGAAATGCATGGTTGAAAAGAAATAGGATTACATTCTTGCTTTTCACGTATTGATTGAAGGAAAGTTGAACATTGTAAATTTAGAATGGAATGAACTTAAATGTTTAAAGTATGGCAAATGAAATAGATAAATTTCCAGTTTGAAATACGTAGATCTTTGTTAGATTGTTTCAAACCTGCAAATCAATATCAGAAAAACATACAAAGTACCCTGCAATAATGAAAGACAAAATGAAACTTTAAAATGAACTAAGGATGGACAAATCACATCATGAAAAAATTCATTTCCTTGCAATTTACATAGTTCATCTTTAATCTAAGCAGAGGCAAAATAATGCAATTTCACATAAAAGAAAGGAAATTCATTTTTTGAATACTCAACCATTAATATTTTATCCTTGTAATCCATTTTAAATCCTTCAAGTGCAACTCTCCATGTCTATTTGGCATGTTGAAGAAGAAAGAATGGCAGATCGAATCAAGTCTGGTAGTTGAAAAGTTTAATTCACGTTTTAATGGAAGGAAATACTTTTTTTTCAAATTCACCCACTTAAATTCGTCAAAAATGAATTTTTATGTTTCCTATGCAAAGAGGAGTTTGAGCCCTTTCCAAAAGTCCTCATTCATCCCAATCCGAGCTTCTAGTCTAAAGTTATGGTCTTGAATTTTTACTTCGTTTGGTTTTAAAAAACTAACTGTCAAAAAGGAAATTTTTGTAAATTGGATCCGTGGGCCCAAAAATTATTTAGCATAGTTTTTGCAAAAATCTAAAAGTCACAAGTTCTCCCCATGCAAGCTCCATGAAGCCCATTTTTGCCTTTAATAAGAATATATATATATATATATATATATATACTTCCGTGTGTCCACTGCCTGCACCTTCAAACTTTTCTTTTTGAAAAATTGGTGCAAAATCTTAAGTCTCCATAGGTCCACTTTTCCCACTTGTAGATTTTGGGCCGGACACGTGGCATCTCTAGGCATCGGCGGAGGTGTAGGGGTTTTGAACCTTTTTCCCTTTCAAACAAAAAGAGTTAAAATCCAAATTACCTCCAACGACCCACCTTCCCACATGGGCTTAACAACATGCCATGTGTCCCTTGCGGCTTGGGAAAATTTTCTTCCCCGGGCTTGTAGGCCCGCCTTTGGGGAAAAATTTCTTCCCCGGGCCTCTGAGAACCACCTTTGGGGAAAAATTTCTTCCCTAGGCCCATGCAAGCCCACCTTTTGGAAAAATTTCCTCCCCAAGCCCACCGGCCTATAACTTAAGAAATATGAGGAGTTATGAGGACTTCTTTATATCATTGGAAAGGGGAAGAAATTTCCTATCTAATGGAAATGTTTTTAGAAACCTTAAGTTAAATATGTGAAAAATTAGGTTGAAGTGAAAATATGAGTCTGAGAGTGGGTAAGTGGGAAATTACCCCTTTTTAACTTACATGTGTAACTCTAGAGCATGGGTTGACCTTTTTGAAGGGTCACACTAGGGGATAAGAGAATGTTTTTTTCTAACCCATGTAAATAGGACCTTGGTTATTGTTTAGACCTAGTAAAATTAAATACCTTGGGCATTTAATTGTTTTGGCCCCTTTGACCCTCTAAAATTAATTAAGGAACATTTAAATATAGTGTTAATTTAATTATTTATTAAATTAACACCTAAGAGAAATTTAACTATATTGGATTAATTACACTCATTAATTTTGTGATGTGGATTTAATATTTGTTATAATGGGAAATTTTATTTATTAATTATAATTGACTTTGAATCTTTGTTGTGACAATTGTTGCTTAAAGCTTGGTAGTGGTCACGCTTTTCAAAGGAAAGAAAAAAATATTCCATAATTTTTCTATCTAAACCTAGGTTGTTCTTGGGTCTCGAGTGGTCGTTTTAGTAGGCGTTACACTTGGTATCAGAGCGTGGGTTCAAAGCTTGGACCCTTGGGCACACTAGAAAACTTGAGACATGAACACTAAACCTAGTGCAATATTAAACCTAGCACACTTTTAAACCTAGAAAACAACCTTGTTTGAAAATTGCATATTTTAGTAAACATGGAAAATTGAATAAAACCTAGAATAATGAACTAACTCTCACCTTGGTCTGTGCAGGAGGTGCATAGACAAGATGAGGGGTCCTTTCACATAGATCTAGACTTACCACCTCCAGATCATACTGTAGTAACCATCCTACCTTAGATTTTATAGACACTTTAGGATGTTAATGCCACTTTACGTGGAGGGTCCGTAGGAGGATGGTCAGCCTAGACATGATAGGGAGCCATCTATTGAGGCTCATGCATCTCCTTGACACAACAAGGAGCATAGAGGAGAGAACTCCTACATGGAGTTAGGAAGAGAAGAGTCACCACTAGAGGGGACGGGAGACCATATTTCTGGACACAGGGATAGGTCTCGGAGCCCTAGGCTTAGAGATGAGCATGCAAGAGAGGCCTAGGGGTCATCAGACTACAGCTATAGACCATATCAGGGAGATCCTGAAGCTATGACCATCTCACTATTTTGGGGATACAGGTGGATTTCAAGCAGAGGCCTAGTTAGTGAGCTTGAGCGGGTGCTTCAAGCTCTGCCCTTGTACTAGCAACACAAAATCTTGTGTTGCGATCCATATTTTGAGGGATGGAGCAGTGTCTAGTGGAGGACCGAGGAGCAGAAGCTCCACATTGATTTAGAGATGGTTACCTAGGAGATCTTTAAGGAGTAGTTTAGGAGCATGTACTTATCTCGGAGGTTCATTTAACAGAGGATAGATGAGTTTCATGACCTCGATAGGCATCTTTGATAGTAGTTGAGTATGAGAGTCGATTTATGGATCTTCTCTAGTATGTTGACTACATTCATGATGAATAGGTATGGGTTCACGGGATCATCTGGGGCCTAAACATAGATTTGGGTGGTGTGGTATAGATGAAACATTAGCTAAGGCCATTGAGAAGGCCTACATAGCAGAGGAGACTGGGAAAGGCAACAAGCTAGAGACAAATTACGGAGCCGCATCCAACATATTGAGGACAACAGATTGAGGGGGTCGGCTCCTCCTTGTGTTGGAATGGGTTGAGCCATGTCATCTTTTAGGCCGTAGCAAACAAGCGCCCATCGCATGCTGAGCCTCGTAGGGATTCAATGACAGAGGGGCTGAGTATGGGCCTCCTCCTCTAAGGGTCCCATTAGGACACTGAGGTGCACGAGAGCTCGGTCAGCGGAGGATCTCATTAGTAGAGACCTCAACAGTCCATAGCTAGATCATCAAGATCCACAACATAGACCTCTAGAGTACCGGCTGGAGCTACTACTCATGGGAGAGGACCGAGAAGTTGTTATGGTTGTGGTGTTGCTGGAAATTTTTTGAGAGAGTGCCCACAAAACCCTAGTAATAAGGGTAAGACGTAGATCTCAGAGCCTACTGTTGGTGACATGGGGTGCGGTCATCGAGATCTATACAGTGGTCGAGAACCACCAGGATGAGCACCAGAGTACCGTGATTGAGACAACAGGTAGCATTGGTGGTGTTCCTACCTCCATTCTATTTGATTCTAGTTCTTCTGATTCTTTTATTGCACCATCTTTGGTAGAGTGATGCAGAGCTGGTGGTAGTTAGGTAGGGTCTTATTTGGGATTTTGAAATGTCTTGAAGCCAAGATCTCTATAGACTCCTTAGTTAAGGAGTGTGTAGTGGATTTGGGACCCTTCACCACTACCTCAGATCTTCGTATCCTTTCGTTGGGTTCATATGGAGTCATCTTGGGCATGGGTTGTTTGCACACAGAGCTAGAGTGGATTGTTACCATAAGATTATATCATGTGCAGATGATCTAGGAGTTGAGTCAGTGATAGTAGGGGTTAGGAGACCCATTTCCATTTGCACCATCTCCGCCATGTAGCTTAAGTAGTGTGTGTGATGGGGTTGTCAGATGTATGTTGTCACAATTAGTGACCGATCAGAGGATGAGTCTAGTGGACCATCACTTGATGACCATCCCATCTTGAGAGAGTTTTCGATGTCTTTCCAGGGGAGCTACCGGGGTTACCACCCCCATGTGAGATAGATTTTCACATAGATCTAGTTCCGAGAGCAAATCCTATCTCACAAGAACCTTATCGGATGACCACCCCTGAGCTCTGCGAGCTCAAGTTACAAAGCTAGAGGGCCTTTTGGAGAAAGGCCTAATCCATCCTAGTGTATCCCCTTGGGGTGCACCGGTGATATTTGTAAAGAAGAAGGATGGATATTTGTGGTTGTGTATTGATTACGCTAGTTGAACAAATTAATGATCAAGAATTGTTACCCCCTTCCGCGCATTGATGATTTGTTTGATCAGATGAAGGGGGCCACAATTTTCTAAGATAGACCTTAAGTTAGGTTATCATCAGTTGAGGATTACAGAGGCATACATTCATAAGACCGCCTTCCATACGAGATATGGCCACTACGAGTTCACCGTGGTGCCTTTTGGTTTGATGAATGCCCGCAGTGTTTATGAGCTTGATGAATGGGGTGTTCAAGAAATTCTTGGATTGCTTCATGCTCATCTTCCTTGATGAAATTTTATTTACTCACGTATGTATGAGGAGCATGAGGGGCACCTTCTCCAGGTTCTTTAGTGTCTTCGTGAGTAGTAACTTTACTGGGAACCTAGAGAAGTGTGCATTCTTTCAGACTAAGGTTTAGTATTTGGGCCACATCATTTCGGGGAAGGTATCATAGTTGATCCTTCCAAGATTTCAAGCTATTATGGATTATCCAGCACCCACTAGTGTGATAGAGGTGCATAGCTTCATGGGCTTGGCAAGATATTACAGGAGATTTATTCAGGACTTCTCTCGGGTTGCACACCCCATCACTTCCCTTTAGCGGAAAGGGAAGAAGTTTTTTGTTAGACGGATGTGAGAAGACCTTCATAACACTGAAGGAATTCCTCATGACAACACATGTTCTTGTAGTGCCAGATCCACAGGTGAGTTTTTCATATGCACGGATGCTTCTTTGGCAGGAGTTGGAGGTGTGTTGATGCCGAGAGGGTAGAGTTGTTACTTTTGAGTCTCGAAAACTCAAAGATTATGAGTTCAACTATCTGACTCATGAACTTGAGCTTGTGGCAGTTTTTTCATGCCTTGGTTGATGGAGACACTTCCTTCTTGGCCGGATATTCACACTCAGGACTAATCACTTGAGTCTTTGCCACCTCTTCACATAGCCCAATCTCAACGCTCATTAGTGGCGTTGGATGGAGTTGTTTTGTGAGTATGACATGGAGATAGAACATGTGAAGGGGAAGGAGAATGTGGTTGTAGATGCTCTCAGTAGGAGGAGACATGTAGTTATGGCCACTTCAATGGGCATAGATCTGCTGGAGCAAGATTCTCAAAGCAACTTCCTCACAATATTTTTACATTACAACTAGAGCATATATCAAGTCTCAGAGACCCCTTGAGGGGAATTTTGATGGGTTTTCATTAGAGGAAGATGGCCTTCTTAGGCACAGAGACTAGATTTATGTTCCCAAAGATGGAGGATTGAGGTAGGACATTTTGATAGAGGCACATTGTGCACCATATTAGCCCATCTCGGGGTGAGTCAAATCCACGCCACTTTGAGATAGTTGTATCATTGAGGGGACTTCATAGAGACATGGCTCAATTTGTGTCACATTGTTTAGAGTGTCAGAAAGTGAAGGCCGAGCATCAACATCCAACCTGGCCTTCTCTTTCCTCATGCTATACCAGAGTGGAAATGGGACACCATTTCCATGGACTTCATTGTTGGGCTACCGATGTCGAGATACCACCACGACGCTATCATGGTCACAGTGGATAAATTGATGAAAGTGGCTCATTTTTCTTCGGTGAAGACCACCTATACAACTAGTGCAGTGGCATGGGTATATCTAGATGATATTTTCAGATTACACGGGATTCTGTGGAAGATCATTTGTGACCACGATCCTCTATATACTTCCCACTTTTGGACTACCATGTAGCATGCCCTCGGGATGAAGATCAATTTCAGCATGATGTATCACCCTGAGATAGATGGACAGACTGAGTGGGTGAATCAAATCTTAGAGGACATGCTTAGGATGTATGTTATGGATCACCAATCGAGATGGGAGGAGTATTTGTACTTGGTGGAGTTTTCCTATAATAATAGTTTTCAAAGTTCGATAGGCATGGCTCCTTTCCAGAAGCGTATGGTAGAGAGTGTAGGACACCTCTTAGTTGGGACAAGTTAGAGGACATGGTTTCTCTTGGGACAAATTTATTGTAGGACATGGAGCAACAGGTGGTTATGATCAGACAAAGACTGTAAGAGGCACAAGATAGACATAAGAAGTATGCATATCAAAGATAGGACCAAGTATAGTTTTAATGAGGGCATGAAGGTTTTCCTTCATTTCGAGACCACATAATGTCCCTATTTGTTACGGAAAAGGTTATAAGTTAGGTCCTAGATTCGTAGGCCCCTTTTGGTCCTTTGGCCTATTGTCTAGCAGCATTTGCATCTAGCTTGTCTTGTATCCATGATGTGTTTCATATTTCAAGTATGTTGGTATCCAAATTTGTTCTCCCTTTCAAGCTGAGAAACATCATAGATTGGGAACGGAGATTAGAGACATGATAGATCATAATGTGTTTTATTTTTTTTTTTAAGGATGAGATCTAACTAGCCCTTTATCACTCAGATTTATGGAGAGATGGATAGCACCTTCAAGAGGATTTGACCTATCCTCACTTGCTTTAGGCCATGCCTTTCGGCCGGTGGTGAGAGGACCCATAGTGTAAACTATATTTGATGAAGGAGATGGAGATATCCTTCTTTTGCACAAATTTTATGAAGAAAACCTTGGGAAATTATGATCAATACTCCATAATTTAACTCTCAAGAGTTATCACGTCTAAAAGATGGAGATACTTTCAAAACAAGGCTAAGGTTACTGAAGACATTATGGGATCCTGATTGTTCTGCATATTTTAGTAAATATATTTTTTTCCTTTGTGGATATACAGGGAAAACAGGGGTAGTTTAGGATGGATTCATGGTTTTTGAATGATTTTGGTGGGATATTAAACAAGATAAAGTTGATTATACTAAATCTTTGAGGGACTTCACAATAATGGACAACTCAACAACAAAAATATTCAAAATAGTTAAGACATTCCTTCAACCAAGAAGGTGTGCTTCAATGGAGGCCCGATCAACACGTTTTCACACAATCTTTGAGAATATAACACAAAGGCTTGAGTTAAAAGACTCAATTAAACACCAAAATCTCTTGATCAATCATGCCTAAGGTACACCCAAAGACTTACAGACAATCTTTATCAACAAATGATAGTGAAGTGATTTTAAATTTGTTTATCTCATCACAGGATGAAGGATCTTCTTGAAATGAAATTGCAAATGCCACTAAATTGTCATAGGGATGAGATCCTGTGTGATTTCACAAAGATTTCAATGTAATATTGCAATAGGAATAAGAAAAACTACTTGCAGACATTCTGAAACAAAGTAAACACTAATTGCTCCAAGATTGACACAAATTAATTTCAAAATTTCTTAAATTCATCAGCAAGGGAAAGCTTCTAGAGAAATCTCAGTGCTCGTCAATGGCTATACATCTACAACCAACTTAACATGATAGAAAATCTAACATAGAAGAAATTAACAGGTTATCTCGGATTGGTCTCTCAAGAAGATGGATTTTCTCAAATTTTCTTTTAAGAATTCAACCCCCGACCCTTTACAAGATTATTCTCAATGCATTTATACATTTCACTTGCTCACTCATCCCAAATTCCCCCCTCCCCAAAAAAAAAAAAGAAGAATATTCAAGGGACCTTTGTTTGCTACCAATTTCCCTCAGAAAGTGATGTTTAACAAATTCAGATCCGAAAGCTGCTAGGTGGACCAATTATGAATTGATCACGTTTCTTGTGTCCTCGACTAATGACTAGGATATCATGCCATAAATTTTGGCAATCCTTCTAATCATTCTGATTCTATCATGTGAGAAATCCCCTTTTTAATCATTTTCTAGAGGCTTTGCACAAGTTGGATCTGACAGGTAATCCTTTTCACCCTCAAGGCAACACCTTTTTCATCTTTTATGCCTGCAACCTTCATCATTTCATCCTTTTCCCTCTCTTCCATCTGCAACTCTGTCCCATATCCAGCTTCTCTGGTAATTCATGTTTTTTGCAAGTTCTGAGCAATTCCAACTTCAAAATATCAACCTTAACAATCCTTAGACTCACAAATTAAGTTCTAAATCCATTCAATGACACTTTATAGACAAAAATGACAAGGAATTTCATCAAAAATGATGAAAAATAGTGCGTATTCGTGTCTCCAAGAGTCTTAGAGAAAAAATGGTAGAAAAATAGGTGAAATGCATAGCTAGCATTGATTCTACCCCTTCTCTACTTTATTTTATAGCCATCCACATGTTTCTTTGGTGCAATTAGAAAGGAGAAGTACAGGGAAAGTTTCCAAACAAGCGCGGGCCTTCCACATGCCCTAGGCCCAAGAAAAATGCCTTTTGGTCTTTGAAAAGTCTCAAGTAAAAAGGAGCTAGCGGAATCCTCCATGTGTCTCAATGGCGCATTTTGAGATGGTCCCCAAAAGTGGAGACCCCAAAAAGCACGGGATCACCACGTGCCATAGTCGCGAGTTGTTTAAAAAGTTGAAGGATCAACGGAAGGGTGCCATGTGTCAGGGTCCGAGACAATTTTCCTTGGTACATTGAAAATTCCAAGAAAGGGCGAGTGAGTGAAGAAGCCTCCAAGTGTCCTGATGCTTCTTCAATAAAAATTAGGGCCGAGTCCCCAAACAGCGTGGTCCCTCCAAATGTCCTAGGCATTTCAAAATTGGTTTGAAAAGTTGAAGTATAGAGCAGAGCCGACAGAAGCCTCCACATGTCTCCCTATCGGAATTGCTAAGGTGGGACCCTGAGGTGGATCCTCAAATGAGAACCTACCCTCCATGTGTCCATGGTCCACCAAAGCTGGCATCAACCGCATGAAAAAATTGTTTAAGTTTGGGGAAAAGCAATGGAAAACTCCACGTGTCCAACTCCACGTGTCCCCCCAGCACAACTCCAAGGCCAAACCAAAAGGTGATTTTTAGATGAGTGTCGGCCCTCCACATGGAAAAGTTTTGAGTTGAAGCAAGCCTTAGAGTTTTCAAAGTGCCCCACCAAGTTGCATCCAACTAGAAAGGGCCACATTTCCATAGATGCTGAGATGTAAATTTGACTGGGAAAAACACACCCGTCAAACCGTAAAATGCAAGAAAATCACCATTCGAGCCCGAAAATGAATCTTTCTTTATGGACATAGAGTTTGGAAATGATATAAGGCCCAAATGTGATCCTCCGAGCTGCATCCAATCACGTTTCCATAGATATTTGGGACAAAAATGACAAGGACAACAAAATTTGATTGTGGAAAACGGAAGGAAGGAAAAAACCTGAGTTTTAGCCCAAGTTACAAATTCTTTTCACATAAACAGAGGGATGAAAAACAAATTCTAGATTTTAAGTGATTCTTGACCAAGGAAGAGACGATCATGGCAACCACATGGGGGATAGATTTTTCATGCATCAATACGGGAGATAGAAAGACACGTGAGCCTAAAACCGAAGAATTTCAAGGATAAACGAGGTGAGATCAAATTGAGCACCAACATCGGCTTTGACTCGGGGATGGGAACTCCTATGAGTGCCACAAGAACAAATAGCAGACCAAGTGCAAAAATAAACCATTGGGCAATGGAGTCATAGAATAAGCTTACAAAGAAGAACAATAATAACCAACTCCCTTAAGGAAGAACCGAGAAACTAACAAAAATGGCCGCCAAGGACCAGGACAAAAAAAAAGGAAAGCACAAAAGAAAAATGAAACCAGAAGACTATACACGTATACATGAGTACAATTTGATTATGAGAAATCAATCAAGGAAATGTTTCAAATACTTGCCATTAACAAGAAATTCAAGTAGTTCCCCATCTAATTCTTTTAGGAAGAAGGTATTTTCACCAATTCGAATGTCAATTGAATAAGGGCCCATCCACAATGCATCAAATTTACCATGCTTGCCCTTATCTTCATGTTTGTTATCCCATAATAGCACAAGATCCCTAATACTAAAAGCTCTTGGAGTCACCTTCTTGTCAAATAATTGTTATCCCAAATTCGCCCAAGGCAAAATTGGTCACAGCGCTCCTGCACATAAGGAAATTGGTCAAGACTGGGTGAGATCACTCCGGGATGATAAACACATAAGGAAATTATGAAGGAAACAACTCAAACCCGTGAGATCACATTCTAGGATGATAAACAACATTATAGTCAAAGGAGACTCTACAATGGAATGGCGACACTAAAAGCTTAGAAAAAGATTAAACAACCTGTGCATGAAGAAGGAGAAGAAACAGCTCCGTCAAGTGAATCTCGAGCCTTAAATCTATTTGGGGAACAAGTTACAAGTGGACTCTTTCTCTCTCTTTTCTTTCTATATATACTGTAATACTTCTCAGAAATAGAATAGCGGGGATAGGGTCTATGTTGAATAGTCGAAGAAATGAGGCTAGAGCAACGGAGGATGCCAAGTTTCTTTGCCTCTCCCTTCCAGCACGACACTAAATCAAGAGTAGAATAAAGAGAAAGTATGGAAAACGTCTTCCACTCCATTAGTGCTTGGGATCTAATGGCTTCCACTACCCAAATATTGAGATTTTGGCCTGCCATCTTCTCTCATATGACAAAGTTCAATGTTATGCAATCATACCAGATGTAGAAAAGTAGGAACTCATTTGGGCTCTTGATAGATTGTGGGTGGATTTTGACAGAGCACTAATCACTTCATCATGTTTGGTGGTTGAAACAAGATTCGACGTTTCCCTCTTCTCTCTCTTTTCTTTCTATATATCAGATTTTGTAACACTTCTCATTTGAGAAGAGAGACATTCTCCAGTGTGGGGCAAATAGAGAAACTCTATCAAATTGTTTCTCGACACCATTTCTAAGCAAGCTAATGAACCTTCTCCTATGCCTAGAAAATGTATTAGTGCCTCTATTCCAGAATAATGTAATGGTTTGTGCACCTTCTAGAGTAATAGAAAAAAATTTGTTTTTGGTGTTCTGCACAAACCCTTTGAGCAAGGATCATTTTTTGTTTCTCCGTGCCTCTCCCTTCAGATTTGTTTTTCTATGCATGTATTTCACATTTCGAGCTGTGAGAGAGTGCGCAAGAGGATATTGTGTTTCATGGTGTTTAATGTGAATAAAAAGATTTGGGCCATGTCACTTATATCTAACCGCCCTCATCTCCATTTTCTTGATTTTTTCTCTCCAAACTGAACCAAAAAATATCTTGGTTCCTTTATATAAAGAACGTGTATCATTGTTTTAGTGTAGGCTCTATCGTTTTTTCCAAAACGGTTTGTTTCTCTCCTTGTCTCCTTAGAAGTTAGATTAGGATTAGATTATCTTTCCCCGCCACTGGGACACATGCCATGCATTGGTTTGGAATAGCTTATGGAAGGTATTTTAGGAAGAGGAACCAACCTTATCTAGAGATTTCTCACTTTTTCAAGGTCCCACACCTTGGGAAAGTTCAATGTTATGAAATCATACCGAACCGGCCGGATGATTCTACCTTAGAAAAGTAGATTTTAGAACTCATTTGGGTCCGCTCTTTGTAATTTTGCACTAACAATTTTGGCACACGGGTGATCGGATGGGACAGTTTGAAGCACCTTACCACTTCACTTCATCATGATTTTCATGATGTTCTCTTGGTGAAGATTTCAGCCTTTGGAGGCACTTGCAAAAGCACATGGGCAACTCCATTTGGTCAAAGAAAACCCATTCTCTCGAGTTGTGGACCTTTTCCACCCATTTCCACTCATTTCATCCATTTTCTTCTTCCATATCTTTCATTTTCTCCCATTCCATGAGGTTGTGCAATCATGACTTCATTCCCTTCATGGAATTCACACTTATAGAAATACAGTCCACCTCCAACGCATTTCCAAACTCCTCCAAATCAGCATTATAATCAGATCCAAGACCATTATGCTTACCCATATGAGAAGTGTCAAAACTAGTTTGACTATGAAGCTTATCAAGGACAAGGGGACACATATGATGGTGATAGTTATGTAGAGGATGCTAGTCTACTAGAGAAGATTCAAAAAATGGAGGCTAGCATGGTGCAGTCCAAGGCCATAACACAAATGAAGGCATTCGATATTGGTTGCAGGGCACCTTGTCCATGGGAAGGCCCTTTTCCAAGACATTACAGCCCTCAAGAGAAGCTAGACTTCATGGTTGAAATGTTGCCCCAACTTGCACAATGGACTGAGGAGATCGAGGCCTATGAATTTGGTGCCAGGAATCCTTGTCAATGGGTAAATCCTACACCATTATCTGGTAATTTTCTCCCACTCCTCAAGTAGCACCATCTCAATTTGAGCTTCAATTTCTAAGCTTCCCATTATATTTTTCCCCAAGTGTGAAATCCATTTCTCCACCCCCTAATCTTCCATCCCATTTCAACTCTTCTTCCTTTTCCCTTCCAAACAGTCATCCCCTCCAAACAAACAAGAAGTTGCACCTCCCTTCCCACCAAAAACAATTGAAAATATGGTTGAACCCCAATCTGCCACTCCTCCCGATTTCCCAAGCTCATGTTGTGAAGAGAATCAAGAATCTAGTCAAGGAGAACAACAAGAAGAGGAGCCCAATAGAAAAGAAATGATAGACAATCTGAAGAGTTGAGTTGCCAAATTTTGGTTTACAAAGATCCCCTTGATGGTCAAGCCAATAGAGGAGGTCAATATTGAAGAGCCGGTGGTGGCGACACTTGAGTTTGAAGCGAGAAGAAGAGGAGGAACAATCAGTCCCAAGCCCCATTGAAGAGGATCGGTTGGGGAGATCAAATCAGTGTTGAGGCCACTCAATGAAGAAGGCATCATTGAAGATTTTTTGCTTTCATTTCAAGGGCCTGATTTGATTGATGAACCCATGATGGAGGAGGACCATACAGTTTTAGAGGCTCTAAGTGTGGAGCAGGCTACTGGGAACCTTCAGTTCTTCCTCCCACTTCATCCCCTTCAAGCTCTGATGTTGAAGAAGAGTTTGATCTTTCAAACTTCATGTTTGAGGAAGAGAGAAACCATGGTGAGCAAGTTGCAGATCAAGAGGACACCATGAAGGAGGTAGAGCACTTGCAGCAAGACAACAAGGAGGCAGACTATCTATCAGACTTGAGAGATTGCTTTGATGAAGAGGAGCCCATGGAGATTACATCATTTTATCCTCCATCCATCTTCCACACACATGAACTCGTTCTGTTATGAAGGAGAATATTCAAGTGCAACAACCTCGCATTTTATAGCTACCCTCGAGAATCAAGTTTGGGAGACTTAAACCTTCCATGCTCTTCACAGGAGGAAGAAAGGAAAGGGTGAAAGATATCACCATTTCTCCCACACCATCCACCCAAGAAGGTCCACAAGAATAATCCATTTTGGAGTTGAATTTCAGAGAAATGGGCACATCCAAAGGATCGCACCGTGCCCAATCAGTACTTGGCTTCATTGGAGCAAAAGGAGAAAGAAAAACCTAGTTGTGCCTACTTCAAGGCATGAGGATGAACATCAAAGTACCAAGGGTCAACATCAACACCTCCGTAAGTCCGGTCTGCAAGTCATCTTGATGAGGTATTTTCCATTAGTGTTGATACCTTGATGATTTAGGTGGAATATCAGCTTGTAGTTAGTTTTTCACTCATCCAACCAACCATGTTCGAGTCTTGCTAAATCAGTTTCATGGATCCCATTTTTAGGAAGGGAAGCTATTTCACCCCGCCAATTCGCAGGCTTTGTTTGAGCTCCCTTTGCTCTTGGTTAGAGTAGTATAGGTAGGTTTTTTTTCAGTAGAAGAAGTGATTTTGCACACTCTGCATGTTCCATTTGGAGCATGTATGATTTTATATTTGTACATAGTTTTTGGTGTTGTTGCATTGCTCTTGCACAAAGTGCATTCAGTTGGATTTTGGTGAAGTTCAACTTCAAGTCTCAATGGGTTTCCAAGTGATTCAGGGATCAGATCTTTAAAAGTTCATATCAGTTTCATGTTTATCAAGTGGACTTCATGACCAATGGATACTCCATGGCCACTTGTCTCTTCATCTAGCAGGAAGATGTCCCAGTGAGTCACCAAATTGTTATCCCAATTCTACCCCTAAAAAATTGGTCAAGACAGCTCCTACACATAAGCAAATTACAAAGGAAATGACTCAGACCCGCGAGCTCACATTCCAAGATGAAAAACAAGGTTGTAGGGATACTCTATAATGGAATGGCAGGTTTGGTGAAAGATTAAATGATCCCTGTCCATGAAGGAGGAGAATAAACAGATTTTTCAAGTGAATCAGAGCCTTAAATCTATTTAACGAGTTACAGGAGGGCTCATAAATAGAATAGTAGGGACAGGGTCGGGTTGAATAGTCAAAGAAATGAGGAAGACCAGCGGAGGATGTGAAGTGTCGGCACGATGCTAAAATCAGAAGAATAAAGAGAAAGTCTAGAAAATGTCTTCCACTCCGTTAGTGCGGGATCCGATGGCTTCCACTACCCGGATATTGAGATTTTGGTTTACCATCTTCTCTCATACGACAAGCGAGGCATGGGGAACCAGGCTTGGCCAGATTGTGGGTGGATTTGCGGGAGCATTAACGACGATCGGTGGTCGAAACATGATTTGACTTTTCCCTTTTCTCTCTCTTTTCTTTCTATATATACTACAACACTTCTCGTTTGAGAAGAGAGACATTCTGGGCATAGAGAAACTCTATCAAATTTGTTTCTCAATGCCATTTTTGAGCAGCAAACCTTATCCTACACCTGGAAAATGTATTTGTGCCTCTATTCTAGAAATGTAATGATTTTTGCACCTTCTAGAGCAATAAAAATTGTTTTTGTGGTGCTCTTCAACCCTTTGCATTGTTTTGTTGTTTCTCTATGCCTCTCCCTTCCAAATTTGTTTTTCTATGCATGAATTTCACATTTACAGGTGCAGGATATGTGTTTCGTGGAGTTTAATGGAGAATTTGAAGATCTGGGTTGTGTCACTTCTATCTGACCTCCCTCATCTCCATTTTCTCTATTTCTTTCTCCCTCAACAGAATATCTCGCTTCCTTTACTGGTGTATCACCGTTTTAGTGTAGGATATATTTTTTCCAGTTTTCTTTCTCTCCTTGTCTCCTTGGAAGTTAGATTAGGATTAGATTAGCTTTCTGCACTGGAATAGCTTGTGGCAGGTAGTTTAGGAAGAGGAACCAACCTTCTCTGGAGAGCTTTCCCACTTTTGCAAGGTCCCACACCTTGGGGAAAGTTCAATGTTATGCAATCGCATCAAATGAGTCTTCCTTAGAAAATCATATTTTTAGAACTCATTTGGGGGTGCTGTGATTTCGCACTAACAATAACTTCTTGAATTTTCTCCGAACTTCACATGCCACCGATGGGATGCCCTTATTTCTTCATCTAACTCAATAATTTGATTAATGCAAGCATCATATGGACTAACTTCTTGATCTTTAATTTGTTGAACAAATTGAAATGAAGACAATTGCAAATGAAGGGGCGAAAAGCTTGAGTTCCATATACCAACTCAAATGGGCTTTTACCAATAGATCTTTTGATAGTGATTCTATCAGCCCAAAAACAAACTTCATTTTCTCTCCCCACTTATTTTTATCAGTTCCAAGGTTCTTCTAATGATCTTCAACAAGTTTTTATTGTTGGACTCAGCTTGTCCATTTCCTTGGGGATTGTAGTTAGAATCATATGTCAAATTGATTCCATACTCTTTGCACATTGCCACCAAAGGTTTGGCTCTAAAACTCATGGCATTATCAGCAACAATCTTAGCTAGCACTCCAAATCTGCATATGATTTGATTCAAGCATGAATTCCATGATAACTTGGTGTGTTACTTTCTTGGTGGGGATTGCTTCCACCCACTTAGTGAAATAATTAGTGGCTATAAGAATCCATTTATGACCAACACTGGAAGGATTTGAAATTTTTCCAATGAAATCCATTCCCCATTGCTTAAATGGGGCTTCAATTGACACAAGTTGTAAAGGAAGGGATCCTGAAGCTTTCATTCTTCCGAAAAATGCTGGTAACTTTCACATTTCCTAACCAATAGAGTTGTATCTTTGAAGAGAGTTGGACACCAATAACTAGCCCTCAAGATTTTATGTGTTGTAACTCTTCCAGCAAAATGTCCCCATAAACTCCTCCATGGAGATCAGCAATTACCTTTGGGGCTTCATCCTTAGCAATGCATCTTAAGAGCACTCCCTCTAGGTTCTTCCAAGCTAACCCAAAATCAGTAATGACATATTTTTGAGAGGCTAACTTAAGAGCTATTTTCTGATTTTTACTCAAATGTTCAAGGCAACATAGATGTTTGAGATAAAATATTATATCTTTGTACCATTCAGATCTTACCAACTTTTCAAGGACATCCACCCTTTCTCCTTCTACTTCATTCACCTTAATAGTTTGCAAGTTTCTCTCAGCCATAAGCTTAGCTAGGCCCAAACCTCTTATCAATTTTTTGGTTTGGATATCCATGTCATATTCCTGCAACTTGTTTACCCATCTGCATCATTTTATTGATACCTCCATCTCTGATAAGATGTATTTCACCATGGTGTGGGGAACATAAGAAACAACTTTAGAGCTCAAGATGTAGGGTCTAAAAACCTTTGTTTCTTTCACCAAGGAAAATGCTTGCTTCTCCATGATGGTGTACTTCAACTCAACTCCTTGCAATGCCTTACTGAAAAAGGCAATTGGTCTCTCAGCCCCTTCATCATCCTTCTACAACAAAACAGATGCAATGGTGTTTTCTGAAGCAAAAGAAAACACTTGAAAATGATTCTTGTAATTTGGAGCTGCCAAAATAGGGGCATGTTTTAGTGCTTCCTTGATCCCATTGAAAGCTTGAATGGAAGCTTCTTCCCATTTGATAACTTGGTCCTTTTTCAGCATGCTAGTAATGGGGATGGTCATCTCAGCAAAGTTAGACACAAATCTTCTGATAAAGTTTATTTGTCCAAAGAAGGATTGAAATCCCTTCTTAGTTCTTGGAATTGGAACCTTGCTGATGGATTCCACTCTCTTGGGATCAATCATGACCCCTTCCTTTGATACAATGTGACCAAGAAGCTTTGCCTTTTGCACTCCAAAATGGCACTTCTTGGGATTCAATGATATTTCATACTCTCTACACCTTAACAAAATTCTCTCCAAGTGTTACAAGTGATCATTTATTTTTCTAGAAAACACAGTTACATCATCTTGATAAACAACAATGAAATCATTAATATAACTAGCAAACGCTACATCCATTGCTCTTTGGAAAGTTGCTCCAGCATTCATTAAGCCAAAAGGCATCCTGACATAGACATAAGTTCCCCAAGGAGTGGTAAAGGTAGTCTTTATTCTTTCTGACTCCTTCACAACAACTTGATTATAGCCAAAGAAACCATCCAAAGTGGATAACAATTCAGAACCAATTACCAATTATAGCATATTCTCCATGTTTGGAAGAGGGTAATTATCTTTCAATAATACTTTATTCAGGTTCCTGAAGTCTACACACAACCATATATCACCATTCTTTTTCTAAAAGGTACTAAATTTACGACCCAAGATGAGTACCTTTGTGGGCTGAATGATCCCTCCATCTCTCAACTTCTTCAACTCTTCTTGCATCTTCAAAGAAAGGAGTAGATTGATCGACCTCTATTTTTTCTTGAAAGGCTTGGCATCAGATTCAAGAGGAATTTCATGTTGGAACAAATCATCTTGTATGCCTTCAATTCAAAGTAAGACAAAGCTAGGAAGTCTTGATATTTCTTCAACAATTGAACATATGACCTTCTCTTCTTCCTTGCTCGATTTGCTTCCTAACCATATTTTATGTGGTTTTTATTTTGTGCCCAGGTTGTTCTCTTCCACATCTCTTAAAACCAACATACTTCTGTTAATAATACAATCAACATTATCAAAGTTTGATTCAAGTTCCACCAAACCTCTGGGAATCGTGTTTTCTTTAGTTGGATGATGTCTTTGCCAAATAAAGTATCTTTTCCTTCAAAGCATCACACACCATTGGTCCCTAATCTATATTTTTGTCAGCAAACTCACCTTGGTTCTGAAGAAACTGTTTCACCTAGGCATCATCATCAAACACTTTCCAATTTTTAACGTTGTTAGGGACAAATGGCCTTGTTAGTATTTCAACATCATACTCACAAAATGGAGATACTATACAATTTTCAAATCTGGATCCTAGCACTGCTAACTTTTCTGCAACAACATTAAACTTTCTATTATGGTGCATACTATTAAATGAGTCAAACATTTCAATCAAATCCCAGACTGCATGTTTGTATTGTTTCATTCTCTAATTTTTAGTAGCATACAATTTTTTAATCTTGCTTTAACAATCAGTTTTGAATCTCCTTTGACAATGGTATCCTTTATACCATATTTCCATGTAATTCTCAAACCTAATAACATTCCTCATATTCAAAAATATTGTTAGTGCATTCAAAGTTGAGTTTGAAATAAAAACAAACTCTTCCGGCCTCGGAGAAATCGAACAATGCCAACACCATTTCCAAACTTGGAATAAGCTCCATTAAATAACAAGGTCCAAGGTAAACCTACTTGTTCAAGACATTTACATTGATCAATCTTATGCTCTTTTCCATCAACAAACCCAACAAAGTTATCAACATCTACATCAGCATACAACACTTCATAAGAGGCATTATTGGGATCTTCAATGAGGTGCAACATCTTTTTCTCTCCATACAACTTTACAAGGTTGCCTTCAATTGGAATGGTGGCAAAAGAAATATCCATCTGGACACTTCCACCAACAATTGTATCCCACTTTCTTGATAACAACATGCCCCATTTGGCAAGGCAATCAATAATAACATCAAGTTTTAAGTTCTTACCCGGATAAGCTGCAAGTTGTACCACCAAACCTTTTACACACCCTAAAATTGGCACCTCTCTAGAATCCATTGTAGTGCACTTGTCATAAGTTGTTTTCACTTTAATGTTCAATTCATTCATAAATTCTAGAGGAATAACATTGCATGATGCTTTGGAATCAAACATACATTTGTGCAACAAGATGTCCTTAATAATCAGCGTTGTAAAAATGGATCAAAATTTAATTGAGACTCAACCAAAGATGTTCCCAAGTAAACTTTAGGTGGTTTACCTATATCCTCCAATGCTGGTGGTTTTTCTAGGTCTCCAGTAATGGTTGAGGAGGACTATTTACATTATTTATATTTCGCCTTAGGTACTCCTATATTCTTCCAATCCCAAATACTCAAAATCCCTCTTCTTGTGCTCAGGAATCCTAAGTAGTTCAACAATTAGGATAGAAATCTTGATTTGACTTAAGACTTGGGAAATTTCATAAGGAATGTATTTTGAAAAGCAACAATTGGAGAAATATTGACAAACTCATTGGATGGCACAATATTTTTCACATTTTGGGCATGGGTGGGAAAACCGGTTCTACTTTAGACAACAAGGAATTGGAGAGATGCATCTTTCTTTGAAGTTTATTTTGGGACATTGGTGAGAATCGGGTCTTTTCTTTGGCTTGAGGCCCTACCCCTTTGACAACCTTACTTCTTGCATTATACTCTTTTTATTAGGAAACAACAACATTCATTAACAGATGTCTATCCTTTTCGATGGGATTCCTCCATCATACTTCTTAATCATTAGAGATCTTAGGTACTCAAAATTAGTATTAGGAAGTTCAAAAGCTTGTACCATATCTATTTCTAAAGTATGAGAGGGAGGGAGAAGAGGTACCTGATGAATGAATCCTTAAAACTTGAATTTATTCTTACACTTATTACTTCAAATTGAAGTTGCTACTTCGTGAGCTTATAGAGAATTCCACCATGCATGCATCATCATCAGTTTTATCATCATCATCACTTCTTGAGCTTGCTGATCTACTTCACATGGCAGGTGGGGTAAGAAAAATTTGTCACACCAATCAATTTCACTTGTCTCTTCAACAACATCAACTCTCACATTTAGAGGATCAAGCACTACTCTATTTTCCTAGCTTTGGGTTGTCTAGGTCCCATGGGTCCTTTTACTCGCCATAATATCTCGATCATTTCTAGGATGATTTAAAAATCTGTCTTTTCCTTGTTACCTATGTTGACCTTGAGAACCTTGTCCAATTCCTTTCTCTGCCTTGGCTAGCTTGTAAGATATTTCTTTGACAACTCCGGCCAAAGTCTTTACAACTTCCTCAAGATCCACATCCTTACTTGATTGAGGATTCTCTTGGGATTGATCAATTTAACACCCTCCCTCTTAGGAGGTTTTCCAGCTACTTTAATGTTGTTCTCAATTTGCAAAACCATGGTAAAGGCCCACTTCAAAGTTCCAAGGTTCTTATCCCTCAAATAGTAAGAAGCTTTCTTATCAAATGGATCTGAATAATTTATCAGACATGATTCATCACATGGCCTCAAATTAATAGAAGTATTCTCAATGTTTTGTTAAATCTTGTATTGAAATCATGCACTAATTCATTAGGATTATTTTTTATATTTTCAAACTTTGATAAAAGAAACCTAGGGTCTGTTTTATCACCATATTACATTCTAAAATCATTCTTCATCTCTGTCCAAGAATCAATGGAATTATCTGGCAAAGATTTATACCAGTCCCTTGCATCTTCTTCTAGAGTATGGATAAACAATTTAATGTATACATCCTCAAATTCTATTTCAAAGTCCTCCATCATATTGACAAAGAGCTTCAAGTGTTGATCACCAGTGATTGCATTATTTCCTTGAAACTTAGGCAATCTATTTCTTACATCTTGTGGCACAACATTTGGATAGCTAACCATACCTCTAAAATTGATGGGACCAAAAGTATTAACAACAAATGGAGGTTTGGGTGGAGGCTGAGCCATATTATTTTGAGGAGGTGATCTTATAAGAGAAACAAAATGATGAGGAGTGAGGGTCTATGTGGTATAGGGATGCAATTTTCAAAATGACTACCCTCTAAAGGCTCTGTTTCTTGGAAAACTCTATTAGATTTGGAAAATTCAGGGACAAAATGAGATAAAAATATTTCAAATACAAAAGAAGGACCCTCTCTAGATGGAGAATTAAATTCAACAAAATACTACTTGATTCAAAAGCACTTGAGGAAGTATTGCAATCTTCAATCATAGGCTGATCGGTTTCACCAATGGAGATCTCTTTTCTTGATGGTTGATCTCTAACAACCTTCCAAATTCTTCTTCCTTCCGAATTATAATTTTCTAGCTCTTAAAACAACCGTTAACTAGGATCCCTAGTGAATACAGATCTTCTTTCTTCCAGCTTTGTAGATATTAATGAAAATCTTACTTGATATATGTTAAGACACGGAGTTTATAAGTAATTTAAACAACATAGAGTCGCCACTAAGTATTTTCACCTTAGTTTGTGTAAATTTTCTATGAAATACCTATCAAATTTCTGTCAATACAGATTTATGAAAAGCTTACAAGATCTTCTCTTCTTCTACCTAAATTTATCAATGATGTTACAAAATTTAGTGTAATAACTGTATAAGTTTGGAAATATTACACTCAGAACTCACAAATTTGAACAATTCTTATAGATATGAATAGATAATGATGTTTCTACAATGTATTTACACTTTAAAATCAGTAAAAAGCATTATCGGGATCTCGTACATGCACACCTTTGTAAAAATTCAAAGAGTCCCAACAACGATGCCACGAGTGTTTGTATCAAATTCGTTATCCCTTTCAAGTTGAGTAGAAACACAAATTGGACATAGAGCTTAGAGATAGATTGATCATAGTGTGTGTCATTTTGTAGCTAGGGATGATATCTTATTGTCCCTTTATCACTTAGATTTGTGGAGAGATGGATAACGCCTCAAGAGGATTTGACTTGTCCTCACTACTTTAGGTCGTGCCTTTCAACCAAGATGAGAGGACCCTTAGTGTAACCTCTGTTTGATGAAGGAGATGAAGATATCCTTCTTTTGTACAAATTTTATGAAGAAAACCTTGGGAAAATACGGTCAATACTCCATAATTTAACTCTTAAAAGTTGTAACTTCTAAAAGATGGAGATAGTTTCAACACAAGGATAAGGTTATCAAGACATTAAGAAATCTTGACTGTTCTACATATTTTAGTAAGTAGATTTTGTTCCTTTGTTGATATACAGGGCAAACAGGGGTAGTTCAGGATGGATCAATGGTTTTTGAATGATTTTGGTGGGAGATGAAGTAGGATAAAGTTGATTATACCAAATCTTTGAGGGACTTCATAATAATGGACATCAACAACAAAAAATCTTCAAAATAGTTAGGATGTTCCTTCAACCAGAAGGTGTGCTTCAATGGAGGCCTAGATCAACACGTTTTCACACAATATTTGAGACTCTAACATGAAGGCTCAAATTGAAAGACTCAATTAAACACCAAAATCTCTGATCAATCATGCCTAAGGTACACCCAAAGACTTACAGACAATCTTTATCAACAAATGACAATGAATTTATTTTAAATTTTTTTATCTCATCCAAGATGAAGGCTCTTCTTGACATGAAATTGCAAATACCATTAAACTATCATTGGGGACGATGTCCAATGTGATTTCACAAAAATTTCAATGTAATATTGTAATAGGAACAAAAGAAACCATTTACAGACATTCTGAAACAAAGCAGACACAAATTGCTAGAGTTTGGACATAAATTAATCTCAAAATTGCTTATATTCATCAGTAGGGGAAAGCTTCCAGAGAAATATTAGTTCTCATCAATGGCTATACATCTTGTAACCAACTTGACATGATAGAAAATCTAACACAGAAGAAAATAATAGGTTATCTTGGCTTGGTCTCTCGAGGAAGACAACTTTCTCAAATTTTCTCTTAAGAATTCAACCCCCAACCTTTTGCAAGAATCTTATTATTGCATTTATACATTTTTCTCACTCAATTTTCCCCCCAAAAGAGAAGAATATTCAAGGGACCTTTGCTCATTACAATTTTCCTCAAAAGTGAAATTTAACAAATTTACATCCGAAAAGTGGACCAATTGTGAACTAATCATGTTTCTTGAGCCCTCGACTAATGATTAGGATGCCATGCCTCAATGTTTTGGAAATCCTTATAATCATTATGATTCATTCATGTGAGAAATCCCTTTTTTAATCATTTTCTAGAGGCTCTGCACAACTTGCTCCGACAGTAACCCCTTTCACTCTCGAGGCAACACCTTTTTCATCTTTTACTACGCAACTTTCATCATTTCACTCTTTTCCATCTCTTTCCTCGCAATTCTTCCCCACATCCATATTCTCTGGTAGTTCCCATTTTTGTAAGTAACCAAGTAATTCCAACTTCAAAATATCAATCTTAACAATCCTTAGACTTACAAATTAAATTTTAAATCTATTCAATGACACTTTACAAACAGAGACGACAAGTAATTTCATTAAAAATGATGAAAAACAATCCGTATTTGCATCTCCAAGAGTCTTGGAGTAAAAATAGTGAAAAAAAGCAATGCACAACAACCATTGTTTCTACCCCTTCTCCACTTTATTTTACAACCATCCATGTGTTTCCTTGGCACTACTGCAAAGGATAATTATAGGGTCAAGTTTCCAAACAAGCGCGAGGCCTTCTATGTGCCCCTGGGCCCAAGAAAAATGCATTTGGTCTCTAAAAATGTCTTAGCAAAAAAGGAGCCAACGGAAGCCTCCATGTGTCTTAATGACACAATTTGAGACGGTCCTCAAAAGTAGAGACCCCAAATAATCATGGGCTCACCACGTGTCTCGGTTCGGTTGAGTTGTTTAAAAACTTGATGGATAGTGGAAGGAAGGCGCCTCATGTCCAGTGGTCCGAGACATTTTTCTTTGGCCGTTGAAAAGTCCAAGCAAAGGTCAGAGTGAGCGGAAGCCTCCAAGTTTCCTCCGAAACTTCTTTAAAATTAAAACTTAGAGGCTAGTCCCCAAACATGCGTGGTCCCTGCACGTGTCCCAAGCCTTTCAAAATTGCTTTGAAAATTTTAAGTACAAAGCGGAGCCAACATAAGCCTCCACATGTCTCCCTATCGTAATTGTTAAGGTGGGACCCTGAGGTGGATCCTCAAATGAGCACCATCCCTCCACGTGTGCATGGTCCACCAAAACTATACCAACCACATGAAAAAATTGTCTAAGTCTAGGCAAGGTAGTGAAAACCTCCACGTGTCTCCCCGACGCAACTCTAAGGCCAAACCAAAAGGAAATTTTCAAATGAGCGTCGACCCTCCACGTGGACAAGATTTGAGTTTGAAGCGAGCCTTAGAGTTTTCAAAGTGCCCCGCTGAGCCTGCATCCAACCAAAAAGGGACACGTTTCCACTAATGTTGAGATGTAAATTTGATGGGGAAAAACACACCCATCAAATCGTAAATGTAGGAAAATCACCATTCGAGCCCAGAAATGAATCTTTCTTCAGGACAGAGAATTTGGAAATTTTATAAGGCCCAAATACGATCCACCAAGCCACATATAATCACATTTCCACATATATTTGGGACACAAATGACAGGGACAACAAAACATGACTGTGGAAAATGAAAGGAAAGGAAACCCGAGTTTTACGCCCAAGTTACAGACTCTTTCATATGGAAAGAGGAACGAAAAAAAAATTATGGAATTTTAAGTGATCCTCAACCAAGGAAGGGACTGATCATGGAAACCAAATGGAGGACATAGTTTTCAAGCATCAATACGGGGAGATAGAAAACACGACAAAGTCCACAAACTGAAGAATTTCAATGACAAATGGGGTGAGACTAATTTGAGCACCAAAATTCATATACCATCAAATTCAAATGCCATATAGGCATACATACAATGCCATGCACATAGGCATACATATTTTTTTATGTAAGACATATATTTCCTAATCCTAAAAATCTATCCCTCTCTTGGCCTTTCTCGAAGAAGGCCCTCCCTTAGATGAAGATGGAGATCTATGAGATGAATTTGGATCATCCAAGCCCATGCTACAAGTCCTCTTCTATTGAATACTCACCTGTAGATGAACCTGTAAATGCAAACAATGGTTTTTTGTCAAAAATTAATTTATATATATTTTTAACATGTATTTAAGACCATGCTATAATGAAAGTATTTACATAAATACAAAAACTTACCGCAAGCTGTCGATCATGCCGAATCTGCATCTCACACTTAGATGAGTCATCGGGAGCTCCTGGAGTACGAACGGGGTACAAAGACGACAAGATGGAGGAGTCCGTGCCCTTGAAGTCAAAATAGAGGGGGTTGAAGTTCCCTACATACACATAAGATCATAAAATATAACATCAGAATTAGTGAAAATAGAACTAAGTACATGTATGTGTAATGACAATATTTTAACTAATTTTATCAATATAGAACTATTTTTTTACCCTGCCACGCCTATGAATCAAATGAACAGGGTTGCTACTTGTCCTGAGGTAACCCATGGATATACAAAATGAAGGATATTATTAACATAGTTTTATAATTCTACAATGAAATACATTATTAACATGTAATTTAACATAATATGAGTTACACAAGCAATTTAACAAAATTTACATGTTGTTTGAATACCTCAGTGAGTTCTTACGCAGATGAAATCGCAGCGGCAACACCTTTCTCTACTTATCGTAGAGATGGTGGGGTGTCTAGTGAATTCAACATCTTTATCAAACATGTATCACGTGAGTTAGATGAACATACAAGAACATACATATATTTGACTTCAAAACTAATATATATATATATATATATATATATATATATATATATATATATTAGTTTTGAAGTCAAATATATGTATGTTCTGTATGTTCATCTAACTCACGTGATACATGTTTGATAAAGATGAAGAATTCACGTGATATATATATATATATATATATATATATATATATATATATATTTGCATACATGTGAATATTTAACACAATTAACATTCTATATTACCTCTCGTGAATGTATGTGTACGCATGGTACTCGCCACCTATGGTTGATGAAGATGCACCTCTCGTGTCTTTGTAATATCAAGTACAAATGTAATTATTTCAGAAATTTAACATATATAAGAAAATCATGTAATCCAATTTTTTTGTAACACACATAATAAAACATAACAAATACCTGCAAAGGTGATGTCGATGACTGTAATCCAAATGTCTCACTCAAAAAGGCATCTGACATAGTGACATTATCATGTGCACCCCTAGCACCAACTCCACCAAAATCAATACGCATGAAAGTATCATCCTCCTCAGGCCCCAAACATATGCTACCACATGACGAGAAAATATGTGGCCTCATGTTAGTACTCCCGAGGGAATACTCTATATACCTCTGTGAGCATCTGGCTCAGAAATCTCCCTCATATGTCGAACAAGAGTTATAGATAGCCCCTGCGGCGTGTGGAATGTATCAATATCTCTGTCTCCTTCACTATTTGAGGAACAGTCTCAAGGTGAGGGGGTTTCTATGTGGGGACTCTACCTTTTCGAATAGGTGCACATTGTGCACTGGTTGATCTGTGTAGATTATTTTCCTTGGTCCTGGAAATCTTGGAAATCAAAATAACTTGGGATATATTTGAGGATAAACTCGCAATATATTTTCCTCAGAAAGTATAGTGGAACCTCGTTGTTATTGCAAGGTGGAAAATCAAACACCATCCACTATCGGCCCCAAAAATTATTTTTAATCAAATTATTATTGCACCAATGGATGGGAAACCATTTGCATGACAATGGAACAAGAAAATTAGTGTGGGGGTCCATGAATAAGGTGTATATGAGGTATTTTGTAATTTTTTTCTTTACATCCACATATGACAATTTTTGGAATAATAAACCCTACAACACTCTGTGTAAGTTGTCCAATGATAAATTTTCCCCATTTTCGCATCAACTTGAGCAAGTAATTCCTCCAATGTATTTGCAAGAGAGGTGTGGTGGGGGTTTATAGATTGTGAATCCCTCATTCTTTTGATTAAATCCTCAATTTCAATTTTGTTTTCAACTATGTGGGCTGCTAAATCTTCTTGACTACCAGGGGATGTTGAGAAACTGTGGGAGGGTTAGGAGGGATGACAAGAATAACAGGGTTTGGTTATGGTTGATTCCCTTGACCTTGAACTATAACAATAAAAAAATGTATTCAATTCAAATTCTACTCTATAATTATCATATTTCAATGAAATTTTGAGAAAATAATTGGGCCTACCTATTCTCCGTGGTGCCATCGTTGATTCATATCTTCTACGTGACCTAGAAACGATCCTTTGAGCTTGAGATCCAGATGAATGAAAAAACTTGAGGGCACGGTTAAGATCTGAAACTGGCATTTGAGGGAGATAAAATGGTAGAGGCTTAGGATTTTTTTTTTTAAATTTATACCAGACATAATGTGTACGCGTTATAGCACGTACTCATTATGGTTTGGTATATCCCAAACCTAACAAATTAAAACGCGACCGCATTATAATAGAACGCATACACATTTTTTTTTTTCAAGTTTTTGTCCACTTTTTGGCCTCCCAACTTCGTGAACTTACCCAAATTCTAATCCAAATTCAAAAGAAAGCTCCCAAAATTAAAAAAATAACTCAAGAAAAATCACCAAAATATGTAAGTGTGTAACAAAACCAAGTAACCCCCAAAACTCCAAAATAACTCACATAAATAGAAAATGAGGAGAGGAGGGTGAGGTGGCTCCATGTAGGATGCCACATCACTTCTCCTCCAATCCACTTCACCAAGTCAAAAACAAAGACCAAGAATCATAAATGGGTGGGTGAGGATATGACAATTTTCCTTCAACACACAAACCACTACTCCATACTTCCAAGGACATAATTAAGAGGGTTTGTAAATAAATGTAATTAATTACATCCTTTTCCTTCCAAAACACATAATGAGGCTTAATTTTGACCTCTTACTTCATAGGTATGGTTGGTGGGTGAGTTTAAGAGGTATGGGACAAGCTTAACTTGTCCCACAAGCCTCCAAAAGTGGCTCCAAAGCCAAAATTCGAGATTTGAAAAGTGAGGTTGAGTACACAACTCTAAAATCAATAAAATCCATCTCAAATCAATAATATAACAAGGACTATCTACCACATTAAATGCCCACATAGTCACATCTCAATTTAACTTAATCACATGATCAATTAACTAAACAAGAGCACATTACTTAAGCAATAATAAAGTGAGAATACATTACAATAAAAGAGATCACATACACAACAAAATAAATAAAATGAAAGAGGAAAATCAACACATAAACCCATGGTCACATTTGAGGTCACCCCCATGGGGACCTCCTAACAAAATCAAACAATAACACAACAATATACACAAAACAAAGTTGCCAAGGTGACCTTTGTTGCAAACATCCGATATTCTTCCATGGTTAGTCTCCTAGCCCCTTCTTGTTTATTGTGATATAATTTCCTGCAACCAATCAAACAATACCCCTTCACCTCAAGGCCATATCAAATACATATAAAAATAAACACATACATATCTATCAATTAACATCAACATATAATGTAGCTAAATCATCATCAAGGTTAAGAAGTTCTATCAATTATTTACAATTTCTAAATATTTCAATTATACCATTTTCACCAACATCAATGAGATCGCAAGACTAGCCCGATCATCCAAACATAATTAATACATCAAGAATCCAAAGTGTCAGTATATATAATCAATATATCGATAACATATTGATAATAAAAATATTCATATTGTCTATCAACATGCTAATCAAAATATAATAATTATAATGTCCATGTCTCTACTCAACAATAATCAAACTCATAGTATAGTAAGTGTGAAGAGGAGTGGGCATTGCACGAAGAGGCCTACACAAGAAGATCGGGGTGGGGGATTGGAAAAGAAGATGAGACATCCCCACCATTGCGTATGGAATTAGAAATGCAACTTCTAATGAAGAAGGTAGAGTTTTATAAAACCGAGTGTGAAAGAATTACATTGGAAAATTTATATTTTTCAAAAAATAAGGAATTATTAGACCGAGTAGGATAAATTTCCTCGAGGAAGATGGAGTTGGAGATTGATGTTGAAGAGTTAGAACTATAAATTAAGAATTGGGAGACAACGCATGAATCGAACAAAAAAGTTGCTAAAAATCAAGTAGTAAGCTTTAATTCTATTCTTAAAATCCACAAACATCACAAGGAAGAATGGAAGAAGTTGTATATGGAGGCCAAGGCATCAACTGTTGAAAATGTACCAGTCACTCCCACCAAAGGCACAATTGATAAATGAATATACAAATTTGTTATAAAATATCACTATTTATGTAGCTCAAATCAAAATATGTTTTTTAAATATACATTAAACTTACTTATTACAACATTTAAAATTTGTGATAGTATTATCAATTTAATTGATATGTATTTATTTACGATTTTGTTTTTTTCATAATATTTGTAAAGGTAATGAGTTTTTTTAACTTCCACAAAATAATCATAATATTGTGAAATTTAATATTTAATTTTTGTTAAAAAAATCATAACACCCACAAAATATTTGAACAAATTTTAGTATGTTATTATTCAACTAATTATATTAAAACCTAGTATGCGTAGTATATTTTAGTTTTTATAAGAGTAAATAATATTAATAATAATTCTAGGTGATGTATATTGTGAGTATTGTAAAAATTATATTTACCTTTTGTAAAGAAAATCAAAACACCCGCAAACTACTTGAACAAATTTTAGTATGTTATTATTAAACTGATTATATTAAAACCTTGGAGTTGGTATGCGTAGTATATTTTAGTTTTTATAAGAGTAAATAATATAACTAATCATTCTAGGTTATGTATATTGTGAGTAATGTAAAAATTAATATTTACCTTTTGTTAAGAAAATCATAACACTTCAAAATACTTGAACACATTTTAGTATGTTATTATGCAACTAATTATATTAAAACCATAGAGTTGTCATGCATAGTATATTTTAGTTTTTATAAGAGTAAATAATATTACTAATCAATATAAGTGATGTATATTGTGAGTATTGTAAAAATTATATTTACCTTTTGTTAATAAAATCATAACACCCGCAAAATGTGGAAAATCATTGTGTTTTGTATTGTGTTTATATCCGCATTGTGATTTTTAAGTGCTAAAAACACACCGTATTTTTCAACAAGATGAAAATCACACAAGTTTAGCACATTCTAAATAATTAATATTAATTACATCGGTCCAAAAATGTGAAAATCCATTGTGTTTTGCACCGTGTTGAAACCCCATTGTGTTTTTCAAATTGCTGAAAAATACATTGTGTTTTTCAACGTATTGAAAAACACACCGTTGTGTTTTTTAACAAGATGAAAAGAACACAGGTTTAACACATGGTAATTATAAAATATTAGTTACATCAGTCCAAAAATGTGGAAAACCATTATGTTTTGCATTACGTTAAAATCCCCATTGTGTTTTTCAAAGTGTTGAAAAACATAGTATGTTTTTCAACGTGCTTAAAAACATCGTATGTTTTTCAATGTGCTTAAAAACACACTTGTGTTTCAACAAGATAAAAAGGAAACAAGTTTTCCACATGCTAATTATTTTATATTAATTACATCAGTCAAAAAATGTGGAAAACCATTGTGTTTTTCACCATGTTTAAAACCTCATTGTGGTTTTCAAATTGCTGAAAAACATTTTGTTATTCAATGTGATGAAAAACACACTTTATATTTCAACAAGATAAAAAACACATAGGTTTAGCACATGCTAAATAATTAATATTAATTACATCAGTCCAAAAATGTGGAAAACCATTGTATTTTGCACCATGTTGAAAACCGCATTGTGTTTTTCAAAGTGCGTTGAAAAACATAGTGTGTTTTTCAACGTGCTAAAAAAGTACATTGTGTGTTTCAACAAGATGAAAAGCACACAAGTTTTCCACATGATAACTACTTGATATTAATTACATCAGTCCAAAATGTGGAAAACCATTGTGTTTTTCACCTTGTTTAAAACCCCATTATGTTTTTCAAAGAGTGTGTTTTTCAACGTGTTGAAAACACACTATGTGTTTCAACAAGATAAAAGGAACATAAGTTTAGCACATGCTAAATCATTAATATTAATTACATTAGTTAAAAATGTGGAAAAACATTGTGTTTTGTATCATGTTGAAAACCATATTGTGTTTTTCAAAGTGATGAAAAACACACTGCGTGTTTTTCAAAGTGTGTTTTTCAACATGATGAAAAGAACACAGGTTTATCAAATTCTAAATACTTAATATTAATTACATCAGTCAAAAAATGTTGAAAACCATTGTATTTTGCACCGTGTTGAAAACCTCATTATGTTTTTCAAAGTGTTGAAAAATACAATGCGTTTTTCAACATGTTGAAAAACATCGTGTTTCAACAAGATGAAAAGGACACATGTTTAGCCCATGCTAAATACCTAATATTAATTACATCGGTCTAAAAATGTGGAAAACCATTGTGTTTTGAACCATGTTGAAAATCGCATTGTGTTTTTCAAAGTGTTGAAAAACACCTTTGTGTTTAACAACAATATGAAAATCACATGAGTTTAGCACATGATAAATACTTAGTATTGATTACATCAGTATAAAAATGTGGAAAATCATTATGTTTTACATCGTGTTGAAAACCCCATTGTGTGTTTCAAAGTGTTGAAAAACTTATTTTTCAACATGTTGAAAAAAAAACACTATGTTTTTCAACAAGATGAAAATCACATAGGTTTAGCACATGCTAATTACTAAATATTAGTTACATTAGTCCAAAAATGTGGAAAACCATTGTTTTTTTGCACCGTGTTGAAAATCACATTTTTGTTTTTAAAGTGTTGAAAAACACACAAAGTGTTTTTCAACATGCTTTGAAAAAAATAAATTGTGTTTTTCAACAAGATGAAAAGCACATAGGTTTAGCACATGCTAATAAATTAATATTAATTACATCAATTTTTGAAAATGTTTATTATTTTCTATTATCCACATATTACAAGAGTGGTCCTAGATTGGCTAAGACCCAAAACCATATAATTTAAATACTCTTAGAATCATCAAAAGGAATGTATTTATGTGGGTTGTAACCAACCCTTAGAGCTAGGTATAAATATCAGATCCACAATCTCATATACATGAATTTTCAATCTTTTTAATTCTAAGATAGGCCTGCTCTATATTCCATACATTTACTTACCACAACTCAACCTGGTCTTTCCTATGATACATCTCTCTATATATTTGTTGCATCTGCAACACATAAAATTAAAAATTAGACAAAGTATCCATGGCTTTATATTGTACATATAATAAAATAATGTATTGTAATTAAGGACATTAAATACTCACTTTGTCAGTGAGACACTAAATTCTTTGAAAGATAAATGGTGACATGCATATGTTTCATTTGTATTCGAGCCACCTGAAAATAAAATCATCATATTGTTAGTCTTTGCCTCGAAATTTAAATTTTCTGCTGAAGTTGCATTCACACCAATAATTCAATGTTTTACCAATAGGTTTCCCTTGTTGCATTTCTCTCCTCTTTACATGATTTTCGTCTAGAAATTTGAAGAATTCATATTCTTTAGTGAGATTTTTCAAATCTTCAATAATGGATCGCCTCTTAGTCGCAATGTGGTGACGTCTTCTACTCACACTAAACTAGAGACACATGCAAGTGATGGTTGTCTCATTGACATCTCCTTTGAAAGAAAAATCTAGCGTATTTGATGCTTCTAGGTATCTCCTAAACCTCTCAACACATTCGAAGCATTACTTGATTTCTTCATCTATACTCGCTGGTGTATCCAACACTGAATTCAAGAAGTATTTACATGTATTTAACATAAAATTTGAATTACTTTCTAGCATAAACCCACCAGCCCCAACTATTTTGGAGTGCTGTGACATATAAGACAATATAGAAAGTTATTTATTTATACAATGAGTTTTTATATAATTGAAAACCAACCTCACACCATCCATGCATGTTGACTATTGTTCTTTGGACGGGGGAACATTTTTTCTATAATACTCATTCATAACATTCGATTGAGAATACACATTGTCACCTACACATGAATTATAATGTATGAAGAAATATAAGTGCATTACCATCAAGCTATGTTGACCGCTCGGCCTGGACACTACAAAACTTCGCTACCTCCCTCATTCAGAGAAGTTGACAATTAAAAGGCATCTGCTACCTACACATGAATGTAACATAAATTCAGTCTTCTTTTTCACACAAGAGACAAAAATTTAAGTAAAAACACCATTAACTATACATGTTTATAAATATCATTCGCATCGAGTTACCTATTCAAAGGTGTTACCATCAAGTGTCAGTGACTATTGATGTGGTGAGGAGGGCCATCCAGGAAGGTGTCTTCATTTACTGTGTTTTTATCTGCATATGCGCTGGCTCCTGCACGTGAATGGAACACAATTATAAAATGATGCTTATTTTCTTTATGACTTATACTTAGCAATTGACATGGCTACTTGGCACATATGCTAACATTGAATTACCTACCACTTATGGTGCTTGATTTTACAAGGAGGGGCCATTAAGGAATGTGTCTTCATATATTGTGTTTATATCTACATATGTACGACTCTTACACATGAATGGAACACAATTACAAAATGATGCTTATTTCATTATGAATTATGCTTAACAATCTACATGGCTACTTGGCACATATGATGACATTGAATTATTTGTCACTTACGGTTCTTAAAAGATGACATCGATAAGCATTACATGAAAAATTCTAATGCCTTCAACATGTTCTTACATGTGTTTCCTTTGTAACCTGACACATTTAGAGACGCCCAAGGCACCACATTTCCTTACCAAATACTAAGTGTTTCTAGTTGTTTGGCTCCTCACCCATAATTCATGGCCATCAGGCTGAAGTGCAATGCAATCTATATCTGGAATACTTTTTTCTCTCTCAACCACTGTCAATAGTTGTCTTTCTTTTTTGAAGTTGGTCAAGAAGATGGATTGTTGCAACTTCCTCTTGTGTTTGTAAAATGGCTCCACCATGTACACAAGTGTGTAGAACAAATGGTCCATCCAATGAGTGCATATTTTTGTTTATCACACAAGTATTTGGTCGTAATAAAATAATGGTAGGCCTTGTTGGATGCATTTGTTTCTGATTTGCATGGGTGAAGTTTCTACAAAAAAATTCCCACATAGTTATGAAGTCACACAAATTGAATATCAGTGATACTATAAACCATGTCTAATAATTTAAGATGAAAATTAATAAGGAAACACGTGAATTCTTGTACTCACTAATAAATCCTTCGATCTCGCACCATGTCTTCTTGAAGTACTAAATAAACTTATTTTACTCTTTAAATTCATTGAATAATTCTTGAATCATTCAAAAGGTGTAATATTCATGCATTCCCATACCATACATGAGGGTACCTAATCTCTCAAAAAATCTTCCACCTCAAGTCCTTGCTACAATACTTATACACATTTTTCAATTGTGCCCTACGCACATGCCATAGGCATAACAATACACAACAACCAAAAACACACCTAATGGCTCAAATTTCATCGACGCATCATCCAAAATGAATGCATTTATTTTCCAATTAGCACAAATAATTTTCCTTGTTTCGGAATTCCACCAATCACCGTAAATATCTTCAATCTTATTCCTTGATAAAATGACCCATGCTACAACCACCCTAGCTTCTTACTCATCGAAACAAACAATGTGTAAAATTAGTACTACAAGGAATATGAAATCAAAGGTTACCATGGAGTTTAATGTAATAGAAAGCAAACATTATAAATTATAAATAATAATGAATCATTTCAAATTCATTTGAATTACTTATGCCATATTTATTTATGGAAAATGTTGAATCCATAGAGATTATGCAATTTTGTGAATGTTGTACCATTCTCTCACATACCCATGGTGTTTATAACACCATAATGAATGAAATAGTGGTTCCATTTGGCCATTGATAGCATTAAAAAATGTCCCTTTCCTCTGCATGCCATAAGTTCATGCTCATGGCATCATCAATGCGATTTTGAGACATTTTGGAGTGAACTCTTTTCCATGCATTCATCACATCCTTTCTTGTTAAGAATTGGTCCCTCTTTCTCAACATACCCACCAAGTATGGATCCTAACAATTAGTAAATGAAGTTGGCGAGATCATTAACAAAATAATTACTTATTACTTTCCAAATAATATTTTTGAGTTGTGATTGATCATCATCAACATGAATACCATCTAAAATCATTGGAAGCATATGAATATTTAGCTAATTAACATATAATCCCTATACTCTTAAATATCCAAAATTCCACCATACTTTCCAAGACCTATAATATTCGTCATTATTTATAAAACTAATTCTAAGAACCAATTATTTGTTAATAGTTTGTACAAGCTACGATGTGTTTACCATACAATTATAATAAAATTTGGCCTAAGAGAATGTAAATGAAACAAAACTTATAGAAAAGAGTTTATTCAAATGCAAGGAAAACAAAAAATTACAGGTCTAACTACTCCCTCTAGTGCACAAGCATATCACAATATGATTATCTATGAAGACATGATTTTATTTCCTACACTAAAAATTGTAAATAAATAATGTTTTTCTAATTAAAAATGGTAACACTCAAGTGCAATATTATCTTTTGATGTTAATGTGTGAAAAATAATAAGAATATTTCAGGTTATGGTACTAAATGTAATGAAAAAGTCATGACCGACATTCTAATTCCCACATAGTGCGGAATGGGAGTCTATGACAAATTTGGAGAGCCTATGGTGCAGAATTTGGAGAGGTACATAATTGATGTTTACAGTAAATTGATTCGGGCCTTAACCTTTTGTGTAATTTCTGGTTTAGGTGGTGAAATCTGCCTACAATGTATTATATTCACAAAAAAACCGCACCTACTATATTCATCCTCCCTATGGATTTTTAGAGTTTCTATTGTTATGCCAACGGTATCGGGAGGAACAAAGCTCCATGTATCCATTTTCATTGAATGAAAAATTAATTAAATACAACACCAAACATGCAAAAATAATCATACAATTAATGTTAGTATGTTATAAGACAAAACTAATGTTCATAATCTAATATGCAAAAATTATGGAAAGGAAAAAAAAAAATTAGAAAAACTATGCAAGACAAATTGATGTGCGAATAATTTCTCTTTGAGAAACTTTAAAAACCTTTACGCAATAAATTCCACCACCCAACAAGGGGCGTATTAATGTTACATCCTAAGGGGCAATCCCTTTCAACACACTACGATTCCTGGATTTGAAAGAGGCACGTGCCCACATATACTGAAATGAGTGTGACCTGTATGACAATGAGATAATTTTTGTTGGTTCATTCAATTACTAAATTATAAAAAATAATAAATATATTTTCGATATAAAAATTATCTATACATTAACATTCTTTACAAATATAATGAATACAAAAAACAAAACTTACTGAAATGTTATTCGATTTAACACAACAAAGAGAAATGAAATTATGAAATTTTAATTACGTAAATGAAAAAGATCACATGCAAATTTAATTTAATTTTTAAATATTTTTAACGGTTAAAACAGATCAACATGCAAATCAAGAACTTATTTATGCTTATAGATAATATTAAGAATCATCTCAAACACTTATAGTTCATTAATTTTTTTCATTTTTTTAATCTATAATTATATTATCATTTAAGTTATAATTACGTTGTCTTAAAAATATTTTGGTAGGAATCTATAAATTCATTTGTATTTCATAATACTAACACTAACATTAAAACAAGATATAGTATCATCACCAACGTTCTTAATTTGAGAGGGTTTTATAATTCAAGTACGGTATATTATTCATGTAATTTATTTTAAAAAACATCATAATAACAATTTGAAAAAATAAATAAAACTAATAATATAATGGCATAAACATGTTTGTGCACTCATCTCGTGAATCACACAACTTGGTTCATAAACTTTTAAATTAGGAAAACCAAATAATATTCAATAATATCAATTTTTCATAATTATCTTTCTCTTAATTAGTTTGATGAAATACAATTTTGGTATATTTCTATTTGTTTTTTAAAAATTAAGTAAGAAGAGTCTTGGGAGTTTAAGAAATTTATTATTGAGGTTATTGTTAACAAATATAAATATAATTATCATCATCATATTAAATTCTTGAACTAAAAAAATAAAAATGTATTTAAAGTTTAACGAAATAAAATTTATCCAATATTTTAAATAACGTAAATTAAGTGTAATGTAATTAATTATTTTAATGGCCACATTTTACACACACAAATACAACACTAAAAATACCGGAATAATTATTTTTGACTTACATTGCAGTACACATGACACTACAGGAGATCACCTAGGACAACACACAACACATGATATGTTTGCACAAACATTAACCCACAGATCACATGAAACCACATGATGCACATCAAGGCAACTTTTTTTTAAATGACAAGGCACAACATAACGATTCAACTGTAGTATAAACTTACAAATAGGGTCTTCCCATGACATGATATTTTTAGGATTACACATTTATTACAATCATGTTTCAATCTTTAACTTAAGTTCTAGAAGGGCTCATAATATGTGAATCATACATTTCCTTTCCTTTTTGCTAGATTTCATTTATACATTTTAACATTTAACTTATTGTGTCTCATTAAATAAGGATCATCTACATTATTTCAATTACTTGTTTAATTTGTTTGTTCGTTAATATGATATTTATTTACACACAAGGCTATTAGGTATTATCCCTAGGATTCACTCCTAAGGGCATGCATCTTGATCTTATATCATACCTCCATTACACAATGAAACAAGTGTAAGTCCAAAGGATGTGAAGTTCACTTTTTTTCTTGTTTAAGGATTTAGGGTCACATTTATTTCACTCATTTATAAAATGATAATTGATTTAGTACACAATAAGTAATATATACAAAATAGGTTCTTTATCCACAACAAGATGATTTAATCACATTACAAGGAAGATCATGTTTCACTTTCCTATGGAATAACATCCCACGATTACACTTCCTAAGGTCAAGCGTCAATTATAGTTTTACTATAGTTATGCTCCAACAATTAGTTAAGGATTGAAGGCTCTAAACATGGCAACATACTTCCTTATTTTTGTTTCTAGATTAGGTTTCCTGAGTATCATTTTATGTACGACTTAAGAGGTTTTCCTTAACTAGGTTCATATGCCTTTTGTAATGAATTTTGTAACCTATTTTCTAATAGAGGCATTTGTATCCTCATGAGACTACTAGTCCCTATCTTAGGGGATTTTTCACTAGGAACATGATCACATAGTTTCACATCATATATAATAGGACAAGTGGGAGATAAAAATGGAGTAGTCAATTGTTAAAAGGGTTAAGGTTCACATTAGGGATTACACGTCAAGGATTTATTCTGTTACCACAACATGGTTTTAACACATTATATGAACGATCCAAAAGTCACTTTTCTCCTAGGAAACCATATTATGGTTACATTCCCACAAACTAATTATAACTTAAAAAGTTGTTAAGTATCACAATTAACTCTTAATATTGTATTGTAGAACTGAAACAACAAATGAGATTGGGTATCGAGTTAATTTATGATCCAACTCTTAAAGGTGACTTCAAGGTTATTTGGTAATCTTCACCACTCAACATGTATGTCGGTCAAAGAGAATTTTACACTATGCTTAATGTTGGTTACCCAAAGAGTACTACTTTAAAAAACACATTCTCCTTACTACACAAACGATTACCAAACCAAGAAGGGAACCACATACTCTAGATAATGTTTGAGAATGCCATTTCTAACTATCGGGTTCATAACAATGCTGCTAAAAAAATAGGCTATGGCGATAAATCAAACTAGGGATCTTATTCACTTAAGCTAGAAAGTGTTATCAAGCGTAAAAATTTTAATTTCATCTTAAGGTTTTAGTTTTATGTGCATCAAAAGAATCACAAAGGAAGGGTAGTTATACATAAATTTTATACTATGGCGGTGTTGAGTTGTGAAGCTCAATTACTTCATTTTAGCATGCAATTAGAACTTGCTGAAAATACAAAGATAACCGACATCGAGTTAAGGGCGGACCAACATTGATAAAGGGAAAGTAGGAATCAGCTACGGTTAGGCAAGAACCGGTGTTAGTTACCTATGCAAGAAGTTTTAATTAACTCTCAGGAATTATATCTATTTTTAGCATTAAAATAGATTTATTAATTGTAATTGCATGGCTAAGTGCCCTAAGGATAAAAATGACTATATGAAGTTAAAATTAGGGTTTAGAAGTAAGTGTGTGGATCATAATTACAAGATAATTATGTGAGAGAGAATTCTTGGTGAAAAAGAAGAAAATCTTGAAGGAAGAAAGTACTAAACATCTGAGAGGTGTGGAAGATTGTAAATCTTCATTGTATATCTTGTCAAAGCTTTGGATAATAGATTGGCTTGTTTCTTGGTGGATGTAGCCCACCATTGGGTGAACCATGTTAAATCTGGTGTTGATTTATGTCTCTTGTTTTGTATATTTCTTTAGGTGGAATATCTGATTTTATTTGCATGTATCTTTGAGATCTCGATATATTATCTTGTCTGACAACCGGTGTGCTAACCCCAACAACTGGTATCGAGCTTTGTTTGAGGGTTTTGTGTGTTGTGATTTACTCACGTGAGAGGGTTTTCTAATTGAGTGGGAGCCACAAAAATGGCAGAAGATAATAAATACAAGGTAGAGAAATTTGATGGCTGAAATTATCAATTATGGAAGATGAAGATTGAGGATTATCTTTATCAAATATATTTGTACTTACCATTGGATGAGAATTCTAGACCTATGAAGATGACTGATGAAGAATGGAAGATTCTTGACATAAAGGATTTGGGATCTATAAGATTGATCCTAGTAGCATCCGTGGCTTCCAATATTATAGAAGCTACTTCTACGGTAGACTTAATGAAATATCTTGCTAATTTATATGAAAAACCTAGTGCTTCAAATAAATTTTATTTGATGAAGAAACTATTTAGTTCTAAGATGCATGAAGGTGAATATGCCTCTAGTCATTTGAATGATTTCCGATCTATAGTAAATCAGTTAAAATCAGTTGTTATACCATTTGATGATGAAGTAAAAGCACTTTTATTCTTATGTTATTTTCCTGATAGTTGGGACAACTTGGTAATGGCTGTTAGTAATACAACATCTGCTAATAATATTTTGAAGTTTGATGATGTGGTTAGTATAATCTTGAATGAAGAAATTCACAGGAAGAGTACAGAGGAATCATCATCTAGAAATGCTTTGAATGTAGAAAGCAGGGGTAGGTAGAAGGAGAGATCTAAGAGTAAGAGTAATGGGAAATCAAAGTCAAGGGATAGCAGATCTAAATCTAGAAGTAAGGGAATTACTTGTTGGAAATGTGGAAAGAAAGGACATGCAAAGAAAGATTTTTGGTCAAACGAGATTCAACAACCGAGAAAAGGTAAAGAGATGAATCTTGCTTCATCGAGTTAATGCAAGATGCTCTTATTTTTCTTTGGAAAATAGAATTGAATCATAGGTTTTAGATTCAGGAGCTTCTTTCCACGTAACCCCTAATAAGGGTTATTTCAAAAATTATGTCTAGGGAAATTTTGGACATGTTTATTGGGTGATGATGAACCTTGCAGTATTCTTGGTAAGGGGAAGTTCATCTAAAATTGCATAATGGAAATACATGGGTATTTAAAGATGTGAGGCATGTTCCAAGTATTAGGAGGAATCTTATTTCTGCAGGGAAACTAGGTGAATCTGGTTGCATGGTTACTTTACAGGAGACTATTGGAAAGTCACCAAGGCTGTTGTTGTTGTGGCAAGAGGTAAGAAGGTAGGAACATTATATTTATCTACCATGTATTATTGATTCCTTTTCTGCATTATCTACTTCAGATTCAGATGCATGCATGTGGCATAATTGGTTGGGTCATATGAGTCAAAAAGGAATGCATATCTTAAAGGCTAAGGGTAAGTTATCAGATTTGAAATATTTAGATCTTGATTTCTGTGAGCATTGTATCTTTGGAAAGAAAAAGAGAGTGAGATTTCTCAAAGTTGGGGAAACTAAGAAGGAGCATAAATTGGAGCTTGTACACTCAGATGTGTGGGGACCAGCTCAGGTAGCTTCTCATGGAGGATCCCAATATTATGTTACTTTCATTGATGATGCTACAAGAAAGGTATGGGTTTATTGTATTAAACATAAATCTGATGTTTTTGAGACTTTTAAAAGATGGAAAGCCCTTGTTGAGAATGAATCAAATTCTAAGTTAAAGTGCCTTAGATCTGACAATGGTGGTGAATATTGTAGCAATGCTTTCAATGATTATTGTTCAATGAATGGGATACGTAGAAAAATAATGGTTCTAAGAACACCACAAGAGAATGGTGTTGCAAAAATAATGAACATGACAATCATGGAACATGCTAGAAGTATGAGGATACATTCTGGATTGCCCTTGTAGTTTTGGGCAGAAGCAGTTGATAATAGTTTATTTGATTAATCGTGGGCCTTCAAGTTCACTAGATGGAGGAATAATAGAGGAAGCTTGGACTAGAAAAGAGGTAGATCTTTCTTTTCTTAAATTTTTGGTTCGAAGCTTTGTGCATGTTGATAAGGAAAATAGGAAAAAGTTGGATGCAAAATCCAAGAGGTGCACTTTCATTGGTTATGGATCTGGTGATTTTGGTTTTTGTTTTTGGGATTTAGAGAATTATAAAATTATTAGGAGTCGTGATGTTGAATGAAATGAAAAGAGAATGTACAGGGATCAAATTTTGGTACCCAAGGATGAGAAAATTGAGAAGTTTATTGATGAAAATGAACTCTCACATTTTAAAGAAACACCTACAGAAATACACAGTAACCATGGTCGGTTAGTCCATGACTGGCATTGGTCAGATGAACCTTTGGACGGTTACAGAGGATCAAAATTGGCATCGATTAGAAGAACCAACTTCGATGTTAGATGTGACCGGCATCGGTCACTATCAAAAGTGGATACTAATGTTCAGAAGGCCCAAATTGAGCCTCGGTACCCCAAACTCCTGTGAGAAGGTCACAAAGGGTAAGTAAACCTCTAGAAAGATTTACACCTCTATTTTATTTATTATTTAATGATAATGGTGAACTAGGAATTTTTGAAGAAGCAATGCAGGATGAAACCCACGTGTAGTGGGAGCATGGCATGGATGAGGAGATGGACTCCTTGGAATAGAACCGGACTTGGGATTTGGTTAAGTTACCAGGCAGTAAGAGGACATTACGAGAACAAGTGGGTTTACGAGAATTAAGGAAAAGAAGGTGGATAAAAGGTACAAGGAAGGTTTGTAGTAAAGGGATTTACATAGAAAGTAGGTATTGACTTTGGTGAAATATTTTCTCCTATTGTTAAGATGACTTCTATTCGTACTGTATTGAGTTTAGTTATAGTAGAAGATTTGTATTTAGAGAAACTAGATGTGAAGACTACTTTCCTTCATGGTAATTTGGATGAAGAAATTTATATGTAGCAACCACTTGGGTATGAAGTCAAGGGTAAGGAGAAACTATTGTGCAAGTTGAAAAAGAGCCTATATGGGATCAAGAAAGCTCCAAGGAAATGGTACATGAGGTTTGATAGTTTTATGCATGAGCGTGGTTACTTGAGATGTGAATCTGACCATTGTGTTTATTTCAAGAAGCTTGAAAATGGGAGCTCTATTATTTTGTTATTGTATGTGGATGATATGTTTGTTATAGGATCTAGTATGCAAGACATTGGTGAGCTTAAGAGAAAGCTAGCTCACACATTTTCTATGAAGGATTTAGGACCTACAAAAAGAATCATTGGCATGCAAATACATAGAGATAGGAAAAATAAGAAATTGTATTTGTCTCAAGAGGATTATATCTACAAGGTGTTAGAAAGGTTCAACATGTAGAATGCAAAACTTGTTAGCACACCTATGGTTGGACACTTCAAATTGAGCAAAGATCAATGTCCTTCATCACATGAGGAGGTCAAATACATGACACAAGTACCATATTCTTCAGCAATTTAGAGTCTCATGTATGTTATGGTTTGTACCAGGCCAGACATTACACATGTAGTGAGAGTTGTGAGTAGATATATGGCTAATCCAGGTAAAGAGCATTGGAAAGTAGTCCAATGGATACTCAAGTATTTGAAAGGGACATATAGCATGTAGTTATGTTATGGAGGTTTGGATATTTCATTATGTGGCTATGATGATTCAAATATGGCTGGAAATCTAGATGGTAGGAGGAGCACTACTGGATATATTTTCATAGTAGGTGGAATGGCAGTTAGTTCGATTTCGAGATTGCAAAAGGTTGTGGCTTTGTCTACTACATAAGAAGAGTATGTTGCAGCTACGAGAGGCTAGAAATGAGATGATATGGATGAGTAGGTTCATGGAAGATTTGGAAAGGAGAAAAGTGATTGTAAAGCTTGTTTAGTGACAATCGAGTGCAATTCATTTGGAAAAGAAATCAAGTGTTTCATTCAAGAATGAAACACATTCGGGATTGAGGTATCACTTCATACAAAGCAAGTATTAGAGGATGGACGGTTGAATCTGGAAAAGATTCATATGAGCAAGAAGCCTACGGATATGCTAACAAAACTATTAGCAAAGGAGAAGTTGGAGCTACACTCCACTTATGTTGGTCTTGAGTTTGACACTTGAAGAGGAAGAAACAAAGATAAGGAAGAATCCAAGAATGACGTTGTACAGGTATGGTGCAGTAATTAAACTCCAAGTGAGAGATTGTTGAGTTGAGGATCTCAATTACTTCATTTTATCATGCAATTGGAACTTGATGAAAAACACACGATGGCGACATCGATTAAGAAGCGAGTCACCGATCGATCGGGGAAGACCGACATCTATCAAGGGTAAGTAGGAATCGATGATAGTTAGGCAGAACCGGCATCGGTTACATGTGCGAAAAGTTTTAATTAACTATAGGGAATTATATCTATTTTTAGCATTAAAATAGATTTATTAATTATATTTGCATGATTAAGTGCCCTAAGGCTAAAAACAACCATATGAAGTAAAAATTAGGGTTTAGAAGTAAGTGTGTGGATCATAATTACAAGATAATTATGTGAGAGAGAATTCTTAGTGAAAAAGAAAAAAATTGAAGAAAGAAAGTCTTGAACATCGAGAGGTGTGGAAGATTGTAAATCTTCATTGTATATCTTGTCAAAGCTTTGGATAATAGATTAGCTTGTTTCTTGGTGGACGTAGCCACACTTTGGGTGAACCATGTTAAATCGGTGTTGATTTATGTCTCTTGTTTTGTATATTTATTCGGTAGAATATCTATTTTTATTTTCATGTATGCTTAGATCTAATATATTGTATATACAACCTGGGTGTGCTAACCCCAACAGGTGGATTGTTTCATTTAGATCTCTTTATTACATTTTTAAGGTAAGAAACACAACACACCGATTATTTAATCATTAATTACACACTATAATTTCACTATAAGATATTAAATTCAATTTCATTTAACCCATATATCAAACTTTTATAATACAAAACTTGGGATCAAAATAACACCCATGTTTAGATGAACATTTCTCTTAACACTAACATCTTAAAATATTACAAAACTTCACTAATAAACCTTTCAATACTTTGCAAAATGTTGAACTATCCTCTACAATTTCACTTAACATATATATCCAACCACCTTTTTTAACATATGTAAATTTGAATCAAAATAACACCTATAGTTAAATGCACATTTCCCAAAGCACCCCTAAAACTAACATCTCATACACATTAGAAAATCTCAACAATAAAATTTATTATAACATAGCATCACACACACATATTATTAACATACATAAATTACATTAATACACAATAAATCACAACCACGTCATTTCACCATCTTACTTTCATCTTGCAAAACCATGGGAGCATGAAATCATCGATAAATCGTTGACATGGCATCCACCTAAAACTAGCCTAATTAATGTTATTGGTTTTTGTTTACATTGTATTAATAATACACACACAACAAGAGAGGCTTAGGGCATATATTCATTTCATTCCTTAACTAAGGGAGAGAGAAAGAGATAAAGAAGAGAGAAACACTATTTTCCCAAAAGTCAAATTTCACATGTCAAGCCACAAGATAGAGTTTCAAACAGTTATTTACAAGTGTTAATAAGTTTCCATGATGGTTTTCTAACTTGACTAGGGTCCTACAACTTTCTTTTACATTTTCCTACCAATAGCAAAAATATACAATTTTAGTTCAGTAATGGCTAAGAAAGTGCATTAAAAAAATCTTCCGATAAGCAAATTCATGATGAGAGAATTCCTACGTGTCCACCTATATACCAAAAATCCATAGGGCTTGAAGGAATTCATAACTGGTGAATGGTTTACAATTGACGAATGGTTTTCCGAAGCCACTAGTTGTAATTAACCAAGTTTGACCTAGTCAAACATTGACCAAATCCCTATGAAACCCCTTTTCCAAAATATGCCAGAATGTGCTTTCCTAAAACTAAAGGTTCCAGGAAATTTTATAGTAAAAATTCTATAGGTTAGTTAAGGTGGACAAACATTTCATTGTTCAGGGCCCACACGGCAAGCCTATACAAAACCCAAATTTTTAATTTTTAACTTCCTAAAAGTGCAAAATGGGGTACAGGACTCCTAGAGGAGTGGTGAAGAGAGTAAAAATGGTCAATTTGGGTCAATCTAAATCTTAATGCGACTCTCCTCATAACAAGGAGCACAAACTATGATTGACACCTCTTTTATGAGGTTCCGAAGGTGTTTTTATGAGTCTCCAAAACTCACAATTTATTGGTTTTTTATAAGGAACAATCGACATCTTTACAAGGAACTCAACCTCAACTTGTCAATAAAAAGGGTGTTGTAGTAATTGAGTATGGTTATGAATTTTGTTAGATCATCTCAAAATGAGGGTTTAAGTCCATGGTTAACTACCGAGGATTATTTGGATTACACAAGTTACGATATGTCATTTTATTTTTTTACAAATAGGTTTATTTAAAACAATCAAATGTATGATAATCCTAGGGTTTAAAATTTTATTTAGTTGCAAATGGAAAAAATAAAATACAATAATTATGAAAGATGAGGAGAGATGAACCATGCCTGGAAAACATTAGCTTCCACAAGATATGAGGCACTCTAGGTAGGTTCACCCGCATTCCACAAGGCTCTCTTTTAGCATTCCTTTAAATAGTTTGCTTGCATCCAACCCCTCCATTTTGTACAATTCCAGCCAACATACTTTTCCAGGTTATTTCAATCTTTTCAACCACCCTAGCCAACACTTGTCGTGTTAATCTACATTGCCACATTAAGTACACATATCTCATTTCAAAGCTCTTATTTTGCATGGGTTAGAAGTGTGATGGTAAGGGTGAAATATATTCTCCTCATCATGCTCCAAGAGACCATATTTATTTAAGGCATTTTATCAAGAAGTTCACATGTCTGAAATGATGCCCCTTGCTAGAGTACAACCATGCATCTCTTTGCTCACAACTTACTTCACTTAGCAGTGCCAATAATCCCCTCAAGGATTTTTTTGATAGTGTTATTTTGCATAACCCACAATAATGATTGTAGCATGTGAGACTATGATTGGTTGAGGTGTCTCTTTTAGGAGTCTAACAACCTAAAAAAACCATTTTGTGTATATCCCTGACCAAGGCATCTATTTTTAAACATACTCAGGGCGTTGACAAAGGAAAACTGATTAATTTGACACACACGATCTTTGTATTTACTTGGGAATTTCTAAATTTTTTCAGCAGATTCATTTCATGCCCAATCAATAGTCAACACATTCTATGAGACCACTTCCATTTAACACCTTTTTCCAAACTATTCATGTACCTTTTATAGGCACCCACAAGTTTCCCACATTGACCATATCTTGAGGTAGGATTTACACCTTACAAATGCATTTTCTTGAAGTATCTAATGCCTTTTCAATAGATCTATTTTTTTACACAGATAAAAATAATTTCCTTTTAGCAAATCAATTGATCAATATCCTATAACCAAGGTGTTTCCCATTTTGCATACACGTCTACCAAAATATTTCCAACTACAACATCTGAAAAAATTCCTCTATCTTTTATGCTTTAATGGATGTCCATACCCTTACTCTAGAGATCGTATTTTGGCACATGCCGGAAGTACGTGGGCATATAAAAACTAATTAGGTTGGATATCTCTGTTTGTTGCATAGGTGAAACACTGTGACTGTCTCGTGAGGAACCCATGTCTCATGTATTCTTCCATTTCCACAACTATCCAAATGCTGCTAAATTTTACAACATGAACTTGGGTTTCAACATGGTTAATGCGTCTGGACCTCAATAAAGTATTTGTATTGTATTGCATGTAAAATGACTCATCTTAACAGACATTTTGAATGTGTCGCTCTCCAAATTCTATAGGGAATGGTGCTCCTTATTTTTCCACACGCCAACCCAAACTCTGCGCCATCCCCATCCCTTTGCATTCCTACCCACCAACTCCTTTCTTCCTCCACCACCCAAGATTAAATTTCATTCCCTTATTTTATCATTATTATTTTTATTCCATTTCCTTATTTTGTTTTATTTATTTTCTATAAATGATGATTTATTTTATTTTATTTTTTCGTGATGCAAGTACTATAATTATACACTTATATTTAATATTTTTAAATATTTTTAATTAATTATAAATCTAAATTTGACATCCATTTAACTCTCAATTTTTAAAATAAGGGAAAATTTTATTTACATATATTAGTGTGAATTACAAAATTTTAATTACATAAATGAAAATGTGTGGAAAACCATTGTGTTTTTCAACAAGATGAAAAAACACAAAGGTTTCCACATGTTAATTACTAAATAATAATTACATCGGTCAAAAACCATGGAAAACCATTGTGTTTTTCAACGTGTTGAAAAACACTAAAGTTTTCCACACATTTTGACTTATGTAATTAAAAATAATTATTAATTAAATAATTATACATAATAAATATAATCTATTATTGTCGTATTAGTGTGAGTTACAAAATTTTAATTTCATAAATGAAAACATGTGAAAACCATTGTGTTTTTACATGCACTAAAAAACTTTCTTGTTTTTCAACAAGATGAAAAACACAAAGGTTTTCCACATGTTAATTACTAAATATTAATTACATCAGTAAAAAAATGTGGAAAACCATTGTGTTTTTCAACGTGTTGAAAACCACAATGTGTTTTTCAACATGCTGAAAATTACATTATATTTTTCAATATGCTGAAAAACACATTGTGTTTTTCAACAAGATGAAAAACAAAAAGGTTTTCCACATGTTAATTACTAAATATTAATTGCATCATTCTAGATGAATATTAGGACTTGGTTAGGTCTGGACAACCTATGCAATGGTTGTTAAATAGGTTATAGGTCAAGTTTTAATGACCAATTAGGAAAGATTAAATCAAGCACGGGGGGTTCACTTAGTAAAAGTATGGTATAACACATTGATTAAAAGGGTATTAAATAATACCCTTATTGTTAGTTTATACCTCAATTATTCAATTGATAATACCTCCTCCCGTTATATTATTATAATGAAAATACCCCTATTTTTTCCATGTACCTTACTTACCCATTTTTCCATTACAATTTTATTTACCCCTTTTTATTTATACCCTAATATATCAAACAGAAAATATATCATGTTTTCTACTCAATATTATTTTCTTAATATGTATTTTCTCTAGATAGAGACTTTGAAGCCATTTAAGACCTATTACCAATTACCTTAATGTTAAGCTTTAACCATTTATCAATATTTCTTCAAATAATTAATATGGTGAAATAATATCATGTGTTGAAAAGCATACTCAATCCTAGTTTTCTACCATCTTATTATTTATTTCTTAAGAATATCCTAATTCAAATTTCCTTATTCAAAAAGAGATTATAATATAACTTTATGACCATGAACATTTTATAATTTTAATGTATTTATCTTTAAAAGACAAGGTTCAAATGTTTATTTCTATATTAAAATTAACCCTACCTCTTCTCTAGCCCACCTCTCTAACCTACCCCCAATACCTAATTCAAAATATTAATAAATTAAACCCTTTCACCCCCTAATGTCTATTGGTATATTGAATTTATTTTTATAAAAAATAATTAACTCAATATGAATGAACGTGTTAGGATATTTCCTTGATAGTGAACCGCGTGAAATTAAGTCTAGAAATCCTATGGAATGGTAATGAAATAGGTTCTAGGTCAAGTTAAGGTTCTTAAGGGGTATTACATTTTGAATCACTACATTTCTCATCACTTGTCTGGTTATCGATCAATAACTATATTCTAATGTTTGTTTATTCGTATGGCAACAAAACACTTAATTTGCAGAACACAAGTTGTAAGCTTTATACCTGATTAACTTCATTGTTCATGGCTAACCCAACCCTATTTCCAACTTTCAAATAATTGGCTAATTAGAAAGGGAGGAAATGGCTAAACAAGGGACAAAATTTCTTTATCATTTTCTTTGAATTACTAGCAAAAATAGTATCAAAATTGTTGGTTAGAAAATAAAATTACAAATATTTTATTGAATATATCTCATAGAAATTCAAGAGATTCTAAAGTAAATTATGATCCATACATAATTCTTTCTCTAACTCACGCTGATAATTATCGGAGATCCATAAGTATAACAAGTTCTGGAGAAAATCCTCTTCGCTACCACCGTGACCTTGGCCTCTATACGCCCCACAAAAATATCTATTCTGTTGTCCCCATTAGCATGGCCTTCATTCTATTTTTCTCCTTATTCCTTAGATCCACTCACCACACTAGTCTAGCGCACACTAGTCTCAATGGATTCAATAATATGATCAATTAATCTATAGTCAGTGGTGTCATAAGTATGGGTTTTACAAATCTTACAATGCATAGACACATTCTTCTGGATCACACATTGTAAGAGAGGGAATCTACTCACATCATGGTCTAAATAACATATCTCACAATCCAACAACAAGGCGCGCACCAACTTGCGAGGAAAATTATCCTTAATATTTCCTTCAACCTCACAATTTGTGCACCATATGCCACTATGCGTCTCATGAGTTGAATTAGCATAGATATTTTCCAAATTCTTCACCATGGATGTGATCTAGGATTCTAAGAATGAACTCACTCCAGTATCCACACTTCTAACTACCTCAACATGCAGAGCTACTTCCGAGGCCTCACACGGATTCACATAAGTCTTATGAGAAAGTGCTCGTCTAAATGGAGTTAATAATCCACCAAAAACCACTGTGTATGTTGGATGTGATGAATGTCATAAGACAAATTGGACAATAAATTCTTAAAACGTGTGTCATACTCCCTTATGTTCTCAGATAAACCTTTCTTAATGTCATTAAGTGTGTTAATACTTTGCTACTCAAACTCTATAATATGAAATTCTATCAAGAATGTAGTTCATAGCACATCATAATCCACCATAGTTTGATGTGGATCATTCTTCTTGTACCAACTATGAGTGTGCCCCTGAAGAGTAGTGGAAAACAGACTCACCTTCCTATCTGAAGTTGTTATCCCTTTCATGTGCCATAGTATCTCACACTTATGAACATGCTCTGCTACATCCTCTATGCCTCTATATTCTTGTAATCAAAGAGAAATTTCATAATAAACTGACGTATAGGCTTAGGTTGATGGGGTTTTTGAGGATGGTGACCTTACCCTCCATATCCAGAGGAAGAACCTCCACTAGTATTTCCTCTTCTACCTCCTCCTGATACGCCCTATCGGTTGGATCTCAATCCTGTGGATCTTCCTAATCCTCTCACCCCCTATTATGTAGGTAGTAGACCATTCGAAGTGCTTACTTGTGTCCCGATTATAGTGCTAAACTAAACTCCCATGATCTATGAATTCATATTGCTCTCAAAAGTGCTACCGATGTTCTATCCTAAAAAGATGCTTATGAATACCTCTCTAAATAAAGGCACCTGATTCCCCTGCCATCAATGTATGTGTTTTGATGCACTTATGAATTTACTACAAAAGGATACCTATCTTTATCTTCTTGCTTACAATACTAGCATGCTTCTCAATAACTACTTTTGGGATTATAACATCATGCGCAAGGGCTAGGTTATCAGGTGGGATTAGATGCACACCTATGGTCCTCAATATTACCTCCTCTAATGCACTCTCATCTGAATCTGAAGGGGATTCTCTACTGCACTTTCCTAATTTTGGGAGTTCTTGATGCTCTAGCTCCTCGTCTTCATGGGAGCTTTAAATCCTTCATGAGCCATCATCCTCCACAAATCCATAGACTCCTCAATATCATGGTTCTTCACCAATTTCCTCTCTCGTGCTTCATTATACTTGAGCCTCCTTTCTTTTCTCTACCTTTCTCATTTATCAGTCCACCATATTTAACCATACCTTCTCCTGCTCTTACGCGTGGTGGGGGGTTTAGCTAGCCATAGCTAGTTTCTTCAAACTCATTATCACCATCAAGATCTTAATTTCCAAAGGAATATTACACAAGTAAGACCCTCTGGGCTCGTGTATGAATTCAAACTTAGCAACTTTTGAACACAAATACGTAGAGATAACGTACTCCAAAGTGTAACTACACACTACACCAGCCCACCAACGATCTACAACATGAGTCTAAGATTAATGCATCAAACAGAGTCAGTAATCTTCTTACATTTAAACCATATGCCCTGTATCCCCATATTTTCTTTGATGCGTATGTTGATAACCACTTGTATAATTCTATTAGAAAGAGGCTGAAAAATGTCTCATAGAGCTCATGATAGATATGATCTTCCACCCACTTACGCACATTAAAATTAGGTTTAGAACCATATCTCCATGCAAAATGATATTTTCCATCTTCTACCCAACTTTTAATGCTCTCAAGAGTCAACTGATACACCATATGCATGTAAAATCCTAGAAAAATTGTTTGAAAAGAGGTCCCAACAACATGGAACCAAAATGTAGTATTTTATTTCCACAAAATTCCTAGGCATTTTGGCACTTCATCTAGAAAAATATGAATGCTCACTTGAAGTGTGCAAAGCTACTAGGTCCCTCCTTTATACAGGATTGTCAAGATGTTAGCATGTATGTTCATGATTACCATTATCAAAGCATACATTTAGATGTAGATCATTATAAACATCATAAGGAAACACATGTAATAAGGAAACATAACAGATCAAACCATTACTAAGATCAATTACACTATGTGATCACCATACTCAGATACATCAATTACCAAAATCCAACCATAATTATCCATTCATAAAATCAATGTTACATCATAGAATTTGAATACACCATAGTAAAAAAATAAGTCTCAACAAAGTTATGCATGCTAGAACATCAGAGCAACATAATAGTACAATACATGATGTTTTTAATACACATTGTCCAAATCTATGAATATCAACTAATAAATATAGGGGTGGGGACCTTCCCTTCACTACCCATGCATCTCAAAATAGGTGACATGCCCACAATATCCATGCACTAGCAGCTACATGCTTTCACAAAAAGGCTAATAATAGATTATTCTATAAATAAAATCTACTTTAATCCTATTATTAGCATGGTCTATGCATGACATTTGATCTCCACTTTAGTCCCAAAATAGCTCTTTCTTAGCCACAAAGTCTTCTTGATTTTATCTTTACTTGGGCCGCACTCCAACCACTTTTCCTATTTTTAGCCCATGACATGAAAAAATGGCTAAGTCCTGGGTGAACCCTAATTCATTGACACTTTCACTCGCCTCACCTACGCACCCCTTTTTCACACCTCACTAGTCGGTGCACCCTCTCGATACTTAGGAAATTTGGGAAACCCAACGAGAGAAATTGGAGGAGCGTGTGAGAAATCTCACTTCTTATGTGTAATCATTCTTGGAACCCAATGTTATGCCACCTCCTCCTACAAAATCCATCCCTCCCATCAACATATTTGACCCTTAGTTGATCAAAAATCTTGAGGTTATAAAATGTAAGGGAGAGCTAATGATAAGTGGGTTGAAATGATTCTCGAGAAAGGAAAGACACTATTTCCATAAGTTATCTCATTGTTTGAATTTTCCCTTGCCACTACTTTCAAATTGAAAGTGATCAAGGGGGAGATTGAGAAATAAAAATGACACTGGGACAATGTGTTACCATTGGTATTTGAAATGAGCAATCTTGATTCTCACTCCCGGTGAAAAAAATGTATTCACCTCCATCTTTGACAACTTGTCTCCCATATGGTCTCGCATAATGAGTGCTAGGTATGACATGATATACAATTTTATCTCTAATCTTGGAAGGTTTCAACAATAGTGTTCAGAATCTTGTGTCACCTCCACTCAATGAACATTCATCCATGAAGGATCTCCTCAATTCCTTCCAAGATTTGGTCAAGAAAGAGGAAGGAGATCCCTTCTCATTCAATGAGGATACTTTGGAATCTCTCATGGAAATTATACGTTCAATCTCTTATAATGTAAGAGATCATCAATTCTGGTTCAATCAATGCAAGACCCTTACCAACGTTCCTGAAACTTGGACCAATGATTTGATTTTTTATGTATTCCATAGAAAAACAAGGTGGCATCTACAGTGGCCCATTTTAGTAAAGATTTCAAAGGTGAAGAAATCATTCTAGGATTATTCCATCAATGTTCTCTAGTAGCTAGTTCTTTATCGGAAGAGGCTTCAGCTTCATTAAGTTGATCAACCCTCTCTCTCTCTCTCCTTTTTCTTCTCTCTCCATATTCTAATTCTTCATTAAGAATGTACTTTTCACTATTTTTTCTTATTCACTTAAGTGACCTTAACTTTGAAATTGTAATATTTCATTTTCATTAATAAGAAAAAGAATCACTTTTATTCCCTAAGAATATGAAAGGTCACAAGTGATAGGAAAGGTGAGAAATCATATGGGGGAGAGGAAGATTCATTTTCTGTAATTTATAAATTAGAATGCTTCTCCATTCTAAGGGGTTGTCAATTGTGATTTGTTAGTGGATGGTTTTTTCTCTACTAGATACAAGAAAAAGATTACTTTCTTTTATTCCCTTTTTTCTATGTTTCCTCTGCTTCTTGCATACTCAAATTTTTAAGCATGGTGATCTTGAAAAACCAAGAAAGGGCTTTGTACCTTTGATGAATGAATCAATAGAACTTTGTGTCTTTTGTTTGTTAGTCTCATTGTTGTTTGTGCAATTGAATTCTTCTAATTGAGTGTGGATCTACTATTTTTATTGTTGTGATATCTACAAGTTCTTATTCACAAAATTAATCTTCCCTTCACTATATTCTTACTCCCCTCTACCCCCTTTTCTAATAAAACTCATCCCTTGTACTAATTACTGGCGGGGATAATTTTAGCGGCGAATATTCGTAATATGGCGAAAATTTCATTTTAGGAAAATTTGAAAAGGTGAATTATTCGGAGTGGGTCGGTGTCCTGTTCGCCTAAAATATATAGTATATTTTTTTGGGGGGTCGGCTTCACCTTCATTTGAAAACATCTCCTATAAAAACCTAGGTGATTCGCCGCGTAGTATACCTCAAGTAGCTTACCAAATTACCAATACTGTGAAATTTGAACTCGCATACCCTTGAGCACCAGAGATTCATATTACTGTTAGCCTGTGATTGTTGACGCGCGACAAGAGCTGTACTGATGCGCGCGTGACCAAGGAAGTGTTGACGCGCGACTTGGGAAAAGAAGTGACGCGCGACAGAGGAAGTATTGACGCGTGACTTGGGCAGTGTTGACGCGCGACAGTATATTAAGAGAGTGGACGCGCGACCTCAGACAGTGGACGCGCGACAAGACCTCAGACTGGACCGAGTCGCTACTTGGTTCTTTTGCTGACGCAGGACTCTTTTCAGAATAATGGAAGGTGCCAGCTCAAAGAATACGAATAACCTAAAAGTAAGTAAGAAATCTCAGAAATCACTCTTCAAGTATTTTGGAAACTCTGTGGATAAAGATATTGTAAATACCAATCATATAGATGCCACCACAGAGAATCAAAATACTGACTGTGTGGAAGGAATTATTGAGGTGGACATGCATTCTGCACAGTATCAAAGTCAAACAAATGAAACCTACGATAATATGCCAGATCTTGAAGATATTGTTCCTGTTGGGGTGTAACCAGAAGTGCAGCTAGATATCACAGATACAAACACTCAGCAAAATGGAAGACAAAAATCAAAATCAAACTCCGGTCCAAGAAAGAGGAAACCAGGTGATTGTGATATTGCTCAAAATTCTACTCAAAAAAGTAAAGCATTAAAAACGAACAAGAATATGTGGACCATTGGCAGGACATACAAGTTTGATTGGGTAGCTAAATTTCCATTTATTGAACCTGTACAATCATCTAATTCTGAAGAAATCCCATCTGAATGTACATGTAAAATATGTACGTGGAAATTGGGAAAGCAACAAAAATGCAATTGAAATTTGGACACTATAGAAAAACATTGTGGAAAACAATATTTAAGCGCTTGAGGGTGGATGGCGAGAAAATCAAAACACATAGGTGGAAAGCGAAAAGAATGCATGCATGTTAGATACGCAACGGAATATGAGGCGGAGAGCGGAAAAAACACGGACATCCGTTGGAAAAGGGAGGAGCGATCACATCGCATATTGGTAAGATGAAAGAAACAAATCTACATGCAAAATTCATACAATTCTCTACTCTTTTTCAAATACTTAAAAAAGGAAGAGCAATTTCAGATTTCCTCGATTTCAAAGTTTTGTATCAATTTAACGGAATGCTGAATGTACCTCAGTCTCATTGGTCTCGAGAGTAGTGGATGGGAAATGGAAAATTTCTGTCGATGATAGAGAAGGAAGATTTGAAAGAGAATGTAAAAAAAGAAAACTTTATCTCTCTTTCAATTGATGAAGTGACAGCAGTCGACAACACCGCATGGGTATGTATCCACATCTATACTTTAGAAAATCATATAAGGACACCTCATCTGTTGGGTGTTATGAAAATGGTTGAAAATTGCAATGCCGAAAACCTATATAAAATAGTTGTTTCTCATTTGAAAGATGTTCATAGTATGATGATTATGAAATTGCTATGAAGTTGGTATGCGTTGGAGCAGATGGTGCATCTGTCATGCGGGGTCACCGAATAGGGCTCGTGTTAGATTACAAAAACGGTGGCCCCATATATGCTACCAATTCACCGTATGGCTCATGAGAATGAATTTAGCGTATAAAATGGTAAGCAACCACGAAAATGTTGCTAAATTAGAAGACCTTATAAGAGAACTTCATGCCTATATGTCAAGCAGCCCAAAGCGTTTTCTCGAGTTCCAAAAATTTTCAATTGGAATTACAGATGGCAAAAAACTTCTGAAGGATGTGGAGACTAGATGGATCTCTTTGTATGAAACTCGCATGTAGAGTTCATGAGGAGTATCCTTCATTGGTTGGTTTCATGCACAAATACCGCGTCATGAAGTTGATAGGCGAGGGACTTGTTGTTCCGTTTAACTGATTTGGAGACATTGCTTACATTGGTTGGTATTCTTCCAATGTTAAAGGAGATCAATACACTGATGAAGCATGCACAGGGCAGATTAATCTATATTGTGGATTTTATACGGATGAGGAAAATGGTATGTCAAAGTCTTGATATATTGTACTGTTCCAATGATAGTTTTGATGCACCTGTTTTTGAAAATTGGAGAGATTTATTAGATCTTAAAAATCCTAACACCTTTTGAGATTTAATATCCATGATCACCTCTCGCATCCTTTGTTAATGGGAGGGAAATACATGTGCACATTTTGCAAAAACGTCAAGCTATTACAGGATCGGAACAAGAAGATGTTCCCGTGACACGTAATTTGTTTGAGTCTATTATAGTTGAAACAAGAATAAAGCTTAAAAAAATTTTGAAACCTTGTCATCAGAAATTAGGGAACGTTTCTGTAAAGATAAAATTCTGGAAGCCATGGGTGTGATGAATCCTAATTTTTGGAATACTGAAGGTGGCCGTGCAGACTTTGTCAGTAAGCATTTCCATAACTCAATGAGTACAATAATGGAACAATTTACAAAGACGCGTCGGAGCTCAAGGGTGTGGAAATCACAAGGTATCCGAATGCCGATTTATTAAAGTCTCGATCAACAAATTTTACAACAAAAATGAGGAACCAATATAAGAATTTAGATCAACCTTCGAAAGTGGAGCTATTACACGGGTACTGTGGCGAGGAATCTATCAAAGTTCTATTTTACAAGAAGATATCAAAGTGAATACTTCAGATTATATGAGTTATGCCAAACAATGATTTTGGGGTCTGTGGAGGATGAAAGGGTTTTCAGTGCATTGTCATTTATAAAATCAAAACTGAGAAACAGGTTGGATAAAAATCTGGAAAGCTACATGAGGTGTTATGTTTCTCGATACTCCATCGAAACCTTTCCGTTCGACAGAGAAATTGCGCACTGGAATTCCCTTTGCGAAAGAAGAGGTGTGAATAATACAGCTACAAGTACAAATATTCCCAACCTTGAGAGTGTAATTGGCTCTTCGTCACATTCTACAGAAGACAACATCGACTTTGATGAAGCTATTGATAATGGATTGTTTCAACTTTAAACAGGTATCTTCTTTATCTATCTTTTATCTTTATCATTAAATATGTTACTGAGTTTATATACTAAAAATGTCGGGCAATTCACCCATCTATCTCGCTAATACATTTCTCGTGTTGGGTTTTTTAAACAGATCTAGCTCATTACCAGTGGCAATGATGATTTCAACTTTAAGGAGGTATCTTTTTCCCCTTAATCTTATTGTTTGTTACTATTCATTTATTCAGCTCTGGTTATCATTAAAGATGTTACAGGTGTATGTATTTACATTTAGTTAAATACAATATTTTTACTTTTTGAAAATGTGGGTTGACATCCGTCCGAGGAAGCTGTTACTTCTCGGGACTGACAATGTCAGGCAACTCACCCACTTATCTACTAATCCATTTTTTGTGTTGAATTTTTTTTAAGACAAAGATCTAGCACATTACCGGTGATGATTTCAATTTTAAATAGGTATCTTCTTCAACATAATTTTATTGTTTGTTACTATTCATTTTTTCAGCTCTGGTTATCATTAAAGATGTGACAGGTGTATGTATTTACATTTAGTTAAATACAACATTTTTACTTTTTGAAAACGTGGGTTGACATCCGTCCGAGGAAGCTGTTACTTCTCAGAGACTGACAATGTCAGGCAACTCACCCATCTATCTACTAATCCATTTTTTGTATTGAATTTTTTTAAGACAAAGATCTAGCACATTACCGGTGATGATTTCAACTTTAAATAGGTATCTTCTTCAACATAATTTTATCGATTGTTACTTCGTTTTTTAAAATAATTCATAATTATATCATTACAATTCTATCCATTCTAATCATATCGTTACAAGTGTAGAGAATAATTATCTTAAAACAAGTTCAAAAGTCTAGAGGAGAAGAATTACTGTGCTTGATGATAAATCTACGTCCACATTAAATTGATCATCGTCTATCATTAATTATCAATTATCATCATTCATCATCTACGTCCACATACAATTCATGACAACTCAAGTAAACAAGAAACATACATATAATTCATGATAATCACCATCTAATGCAATTAAAATTAAAGATTGTATATAAATCCATATAATTAAATTCAAAAACCATAGTACATACTCAATTGTAGAAGTTTTCAAATTCAATATTTAAAGTTTCCTCAATAATAAAAGTTTCTAGTTTTCAAAACCCTCTCTTTCTTTATCCAATTCTACTCTGCACTCTTCCCCAACGGCTTCTTCCACTGTGGCTGTACCTCCTTCCCCAAAACAAGAAATCTCCATGCGACAGCAAATTTGGATCAGCTGCAGCGTTCAAACTATCCCGTTGCCAATAATTTTCATAACGACTAATAATCTCATTGATAAGAACCTTAGCCCTTCTCTCCCATTCTATAAGTTGAATCTATCTTTTTTGTGCTTGTCTAGTTGTATGAAATACTCCTTGCCCTCTTTAGAAGTACTTGTGCCAAAACCTTGTATGGTCCAACCAACAAGTGATACCTAATCAACAAGTGAACAAAACCAGAACTTGAAAACATATAAAGAGAAAACAAACTAGCATTACTTTGTAGTACTATATGGTCCAGCCAGTTATCGATCCACTCAATGATTCTCTCCAAGCTTCATACTCAGGAATTGTGTAAAAAGATAACACATTTCCATTTTTGTGAGTTGCCTACATCAACATGTGCCAAAATTAGACATGGAGATAAATAACATCTGGAGGCTTAAAAACAAATATAAAGAGTCTCAATACACTCAACAAAATATACAGGGGTAACAGTTACACTGACAATAGGAGTGATAAATTCCACAACAAAGGACAAGTCAAAGGATCCATCATGGTCCTTTAAGAGACAAAGGACAAGTCAAAGGATCTCACTAGAAAGGATGTGTCAGAATTAAGCAGAAACTAAACAGCGCTATACAAAGATCATGTACCTGGTCTGTCATTATCATCAGATGGCCATATCTTAAAGATTTAATGCTGTCATATATTTTATCTTCCTGTAGACCAAGGATTTTTTTTATATTTACTATCTCTTTATTCTCCATTTGTTGGTGAGTGGTAGCTTCCCTGACATTGAGCAGCTTACCTCTGAGAGGAAACACGCCATAATAATATTGACCAACAATAGATATTCCTGCCACCTGATAGAATAAAGATAACTAAAATAACAAAAAATTAAATTGGAAAGTGATGTCGAAACATGTCACAATACTACCAAATTCAGTATTCACATTTCCCTGATTCAAGGCACAAACACTTACAGCAAGAGCCTTGGCTGAGTCACCCTCTGTTAATATTAAAGTACATTGATCAGAATTCTTCCCCCTTGATTGATTTGCATCATCAAGTTTGGGAACATCAATTAATTTCCCCTTCTTGGTTCCATCAGTTTTCTTAAGATCTTTTTTTTGTTTAAACTTTTCCACTGCACTCATCAGGTCAATCAAAGTTACAAAGCTCATCTTAGACACTAGCATTGCAAAAATTACATGTACTCAGAAATGTTACATATTAGACACCACGCCTTTTATTTATTGACATGGGCTGCAAATGCGAAACAGTGAAAATTACTATAAATTTATAACAGCAAATTGTATCAGAATAAAAAATATGGATTAAAAGGAATTATACTTACAATCAACATGGAAACCGAACGTTGATTCGAGAAAATTATTTTCTTCCACGAGTGTTGCCTTGGTTGTAACAATTGGTAAATTTTTGAACGAAAGGCCCGTAAACCGATGGATGTCATTTGCTTCGATACTGAATTGAAAAATTTGGCCATCGTTCAGAGTCACATAAAAAATGCCGTCCTCTGAATTGTAGGATGACAGAAAGTAATTCAAAATATCCGGATCTGTTTCGAAATGGGGCATATTAATAGTATGGATGTGAGGGCATAAGGGATTCCTGTAGTTGATCTTGGAAATCGATTGAATTGGATTCTCTTGATTTTTGTTACTGAACTTGGAGTTGGGAAGCATCGAGACCTGCAAAAAATCTAGAGCTGGAAGGTGAAAACGAGAAAATGACCGGTTCAAGGGTATTTATAGGCTAAATTGGGCGTCAATGGCTTCACTTGACGCGCGTCAAAGGTTCTAGCTGACGCGCGACAATAGGAGCGAGTGACGCGCGTCAAAAGTAGAAAGCGACGCGCGTCAATAGAATCCAGTGACGCGCGTCACTAGGATCCAGTGACGCGCGTCACTAGAAACCAGTGACGCGCGTCATTAGGTGCAAGTGACGCGTTTCATTAGGTGCGACGCGCATCATTAGGTGCAAGTGACGCGCGTCATTAGGCGCCAGTGACGTGCGTCATTAGGTGCGATGGCGCCTATACGTCATTAGGCCGCGATGACGCGGCGTCATTAGCGGGGAGTGTCGTAGCGTCGGTCAAGACCATTGACGTTCCATTGAGGAAGCCTGAGACTACCAAATAATTGATTTCTTATCCAAAATTTAATGGAATTCGAAGTTTTCACCTCTTTTGCTCTAGAGGAAATTCCCTTCATGTTTGCAATGCAGCCAATTGAGATGAAGCCTTCAAATTTATCAACAGTGTTTGGTGTGTACTTGATGATGATATAGGGTCTTGTTTGATAAGTTCAAAAAGAAACTTCATGATATATGCTAAGACTGAGTTTGAGATGAGGTACCAGTAAGGGCACTGTTGACAAAATTTACACAATGTTACCTTTTTAAGATGATCCAACCTTGCTTTGAGAGAACTTTATGTTGTTTGTAAAAAAATTTCAATATTTGAGACACTTGATTTTATCAATTGTACTTCAAGAAGATCATGATTAATCAATTCAAGGCATAGAAATGGGGGAGCTGCAAAATTTTTTTCTTCAAACATACACTTCAACATTGTATCTTCAGCAAAGGAAAACAAAACAAGGTGGTAGCAGGAATTTTATACTTTGATACTCCTTGCAATGGTCAACCAAGTATTTCATCAGCTCAACAATGATAATTAGAAGAAAGTAAAAACAATTTTCCGTTACACAACAATTTTGATCACTTTACCCTTATTGTATCTTTCAAACCTCATTCTTGTAACTAACATGATATATGTAAACGACCTTATTGAGCTATGATCATATGCACCACCTTAAAATTTTGAAAAAAAAAAAGATATTTTAATTCAACCACTCCAAGAAGCAGTCCTGAAGAGAGAATCTCAAGATGTGAATCCTATACAAGGTGGTAGTCTGCATTTCTAAGCGATCGAGTTTTATAAAAACTTGAATAAGTTTAAATACTCATTTCAAAATCTAATTAAATTTGGCATGAAGCACTAAAAGACACTCCTATACACATTTCATATTTTGGTTAACCATGGGTTTTCCTAAAGATGTTACAGGTCTATATACTAAAAATGTCAGGCAATTCACCCATCTATCTACTAATCCATTACTCGTGTTGGGTTTTTTTAAAACACAGATCTAGCTCATTACCAGTGGCAATGATGATTTCAACTTTAAGCAGGTATCTTTTTCCCCTTAATCTTATTGTTTGTTACTATTCATTTATTCAGCTCTGGTTATCATTAAAGATGTGACAGGTGTATATACTAAAAACGTCAGGCAATTCATGCATCTATCTACTAATCCATTTCTCGTGTTGGGTTTTTTTGAAACACAGATATAGCTCATTACCAGTGGCAGTGATGATTTCAACTTTAAGGAGGAATCTTTTTCCCCTTAATCTTATTGTTTGTTACTATTCATTTTTTTCTCCTCTTTTTATCATTAAAGATGTCTATGTATTTACATTTAGTTAAATACAATATTTTATTTTTTGAAAACGTGGGTTGACATCCATCCGAGGAAGCTGTTACTTCTCCGGACTGACAATGTCAGGCAACTCACCCATCTATCTACTAATCCATTTTTTGTGTTGAATTTTATTAAGACAAAGATCTAGCACATTACAGGGGATGATTTCAATTTTAAATAGGTATCTTCTTCAACATCATCTTATTGTTTGTTACTTTACATTTTTTCAGCTCTAGTTATCATTTATTTAAAGATATTGTTGGTCTATATATTTAAAGATGTTGCTGCCACTTCACAGGACTGACAATGTCAGGCAACTCACCCCTCTATCTACAATGTCAGGAAAAACAAAGATCTAGCACGTTACCCTTGATGATTTCACAGCAATCTAATACGCAAGAGGTAAGCTAAACCCTATGATATTTGCAATTATGTTTAATTTCTTACCAGTGATGATTCTTTCTTGATTTCTTAGAATTATATTTAATTTATTTTTTATATGTGGAAAATCCTTTGATATATTTTTTTAACTGCGGGATAAACTATTAAACAATACATTATACTATTATAAATATAAGTCCTGACACTCTTCCTAAAATTCCATGCTTTGTCATAGATCCATCACTTCTTCAGATTTCTCCATGAAGAAATAGATCTATTTTTAGACTTATAATGATCATCCTCTAACACGAAGTTATTCAAACTCAATTCTAATGCTATCTTCCATATCCTATAGTCACCCACCCAAATCTACACTAATCACAACTATTTAAATCAACTTGACAGAGTCTTTATCTAATAAAAATCTACACACATAGTTTGCTATGATCTAGTTTACAACCTTCAATATTTTCTTACACACTCAAAATTATTCCAACTTATAGCCTCCCAGTTCTAATCCACAATTATTCTTCACCCTTATCAAATATTAAAAAATGATAGGATTCTTCAACCTTATATGTTTTACATTAAACTTCAAAGTTCTATATCGAGCTTGACCTATCTTTTAATCACATGGTTATTCCAACTTTTGTTAATCTAGATTCCATAACCTTGACTATTTAGAGCAACTTGTCAATCTACTCTACACAAAACAATATCCATGATAACAAAACCATATCTTTTAAACCATGGTATTGATTGTTTTGCAGCAAAACGTTATTTTCTCGACAAATGGTATGACTATTTGGATGTCAAACAACCTCTCTAATGAGAGATTATGCACTTATATAGAGGTAAATCTCTTTAAAATAGAATTTTCCTACACCATAAGTCTATTAAGGAGAAATCCTAAAGATCTCTGCTTCAAATCTCATTGCTTTATTTTTTCCCAAAAACATAATTTTCAAGATAATTAAAGTCCCACAAGATATTTAGGCACTACATTTTACATTATACACATTAAATTGATCATCGTCTTTCATCATCATCTATCATTAATTATCAGTTATCATCATTCATCATCTACGTCCACATACAATTCATGACAATGCAAGTAAACAAGAAACATACATATAATTCATGATAATCACCATCTAATGCAATTAAAATTAAAGACTATATAAATCCATATTATTAAATTCAAATACCATAGTAGATACTCAATAGTAGAAGTTTTCAAATTCAATATATAAAGTTTCCTCAATAATAAAAGTTTCTAATTTTCAAAACCCTCTTTTTCTTTATACAATTCAACTCTGCTCTCTTCCCCAACGGCTTCCCTTTGTGGATGTACCTCTTTCCCCAACACCGAAATAACCCCCGAACTTCTAAGATCTTCTGCACAAGATCTGCCCGCATTTTTTTATAATTCTTTCTTCTTGATTTGTTGCATCTCCATGCGAATGACAAATTTGGATCAGAAGCTGCTTTTTCTTTGAATAATATGTCAGGGTCGAGACCATGCTCTTTAATTATCCACTTTAGTGTATTGTTTTGTTTGTTAACCAAAACAATATTTTGCTTCAAATTTTTTGCTGCGGATAAGCTGTTCTTTGCTGTTTCCAAGTGAACTTGGAAAACCTTCGCCTGACTCTTCAAATTTTCATATTTCAACTGCACAAAAAGAGTAATGTCAATATAAAATATTAATGTAAATTCAAAATTTCAAAATAACAAAAATGATTGTTTAAATGTAATAGTACTTACAACAGCTCTATCTCTTTCGGCATTTGCGATTGATACCAAATCCTTGTCCTTGGACCATTTGTTAAAATATGCCTGGGCCTCGGCACTAATATTTTCCAATTTGTTTAGTGCCTTATCTAAAATGTCGTCTTTATAGTTGTTGTTAAACGTGACAGTCCCACTTCTTACTTGGGTAAGTAAGGAATCCATCTTCGCAGGTTGATTCTGGACTGCAGCGTATAAACTATCCCGTTGCCAATAATTTTCATAACGACTAATAATTTCATTGACAAGAACTTTAGCCCTTTTCTCCCATTCTATAAGCTGTTGGATATGAGGAATAATAAACTCAGTGATATGGGATTGACAATCATTACCAATTAAGTTCTCCAAAGGAAAACGTGGCTGTTCACTATCTCGAACAGTGCGATGCACGATCTTCCTGGAGAAGAATGGGGGCTTTCACCAAGATCAACTGCTCCTTGTTTCTACCTTTGGGTGGGCTGATCCTGTTTTTGAAAAAATTAATCAATATTTAGATAAATAAATTTAAATCAGAATGTAATTCAAAATTGTAAAGCATATTAAAATTGAAATTTGAAGTATACCTGTTGGCCTTGAATCATCTCGCGGGTATCGAAAAAACCAGTTGGGTCATTGCTATCAATGCCCAAATAATCTTCATCTAAATTTATATTGTTCAAAATAGATATGCCCGTTGCACTGGGCAAGCCACCAAGTGATAGAGTTGGAATTCGAAACGAGGAGGCAAGGTTTAGTGTCCCACTAGGGGCCGGAGCAAAAGGCATGCGTTTACCAATGTTCTTTTTCACTGTTCCTCTGGTTGGCATTTTAAAAATTAATGGTTGAGTGGGTGTCGGTGCCGTGGTTTGATCATGACTGACATGTGCTGAAAAGCACAAGAAAAAAATGAAAAATATTAAAACAAATCATAAAGTCAAAACTACGAAATTAAACGTATTTATAGAAAAGTTGTACCTTGTTGTCGAGGGGTTGTTTTCTCGGTGCTACTGGGTGGCCTTGTAGGAGTTGTACTCAGTGGTTATTCAGAAGATATGAATGCATGCGACTATATGGAGTGAGTTGGGGAAGAAGGTTCCAAAGTCCTTGCAATTCATCAATATTAAATAATGTCAATTCTTTTTTTTTAAATTTAAATTGGAAAATAAACATGCAACTTTGGAATTTGTAAATAATATATGAGAATGTATTACTTCTCTGGCGTTTAACGAGTTCAAACTATTGAGGGTTTGGAGAGGAGTGAGCTTCCATTTCAGATTGGGAGTCCCCCGAAGCCTCTGCGTGTTGTTGGCCTCTTCCTCTCGATAATTTCTTTTTTCGGGGAAGGGCTTCAAGATATCTTCTCTGCAAAACATTTAAATTTAAGTTTTAATAACTGCACTGTAATGTCGAAAATTGAAATACAATTACAAACTAAATAGTTTATACCTGTTGTTCTTCAAATGGAATTGAGAATTTCTTCAAAGCCTCATCAGAGCAGGTAGGAATTTCTTTATCTTTTAAATTTAAAACTGCCTCATAGTAGAAGCCGAGGAGATAGTTTGTTGAAAAAATGAAAGGTTTATCGAGAGTTTTGAATTTATTATGTCGAGTTCTTTTTTTTGGATAGATATGTGCACCAATCAAATTGTCATTTTGAGATAGTGGCACAAATGTATGCAATGGCCCAATTTGGTATATCATTTGGTGACCCCTGCAAAACAATTCTGGCTTGAAAAAATGAAATAAGTGCAGCAAGAAAGTGGTGTGCAATTGATTGTGTATCTACACCACACCTGGATTTATTGACATGGGCTGCAAATTTGAAATAGCGATAATTACTATAAATTTATAACAAATTGTATCAGAATAAAAACAATAAAAATATGAATTAAAACAAATTATACTTACAATCAACATGGAAACCGTACGTTGATTCGAGAAATTTCTTGTCTTCTTCCAGTAGTGTTGCCTTGGTTGTAACAATTGGTAAATTTATGAAAGTAAGGCCCGTAAACCGATGTATGTCATTTGCTTCAATAGTGAATTGGAACATTTGGCCATCGTTCAGAGTCACATAAAAAATACCGTCCTCTGAATTGTAGCATGATAGAAGGTAATTCAAAATATCCAGATCTGTTTCGAAATGGGGCATATTCACGAGCCCTGTAAATCCACACTCTTCCATCAAAGCTTGATATTCTGAAGACATCTTTAAAGCTATATGGATGTGAGGGCATAAGTGATTCCTGTAGTTGATCTTGAAATCGATTGAGTTGGATTCTCTTGATCATCTTCTTTGAACTTGCAATTGGGAAGCATGTGAAGTCGACATCAGTAATATTTGTAATTGCGTCTTTGACGACGATTTAGACCTGCAAAAATTCAAGAACGGGAAAATGAAAACGAGAAAATGAGCAACACAAGGGTATTTATAAGATAAATAGGCGTCATCGCCCACGATGACGCCTTTGGCGTCATTTGCTCCTACCGACGCGTGCGCCATCTTGTTTCCTATTGACGCCGCCGTCGGCTCTAACTTTTGTCGCGTGTCATCTAGGACATTTGACGCACGACACTGGCACCTAGTGACGCGCGACACTGTCCCCTACTGACGCGCGTCACTTCCTCCTATTGTCGCGCGTCAGCTATTACCTCTTACGTGCATCAACGAGTTCAATGACGCGTGCGTCATGGGTTCTGATGTCGCAGCGTCAATAGAAGCCATAATGGACGCGACAGCGACAGTCAAATGGGCCGAGCGGCGTCAATAGAGAAGCGTGGACGCGCATCGTAGAGGAGCAAATGATGTGCATCATCAGGGGCTAGTGACGCGCGGTAGAAGAGGATGTGTCACGTGTCGTCAGAACTACACCGACGTGCGACAATGGTGGCAATTTAGCGCGTCAATACGAACTAGTGTCGCGCCAATGTCGCGCGTCATTACAAACTAGTGTCGCGCCAATGTCGCGTGACATTACAAACTAGTGTCGCGCCAGTGACGCGCGTCATTGCGATCTAGTGTTGTCACACGTCACTGATGGAGCCATGAAAAACCAGGTGAAAATTTTATTTTTGAATACTGTCAAATTCGCCTTTCGCTGAAACTGGTTACGGGGATATTCGCTAGGTATTTTCCACCTTCAATTTTATAGGGGTGTCTTAAAATGAACCCGATTACAAGAAATTTGCCACATGTTTAGTGGAGTATTCTTGTGTGACCCATAGATTTCTGCTACCCGATGATTTTTTTTTTTCATTAAATGAAGAGGATCCTCCATTACCAGGGGACTTAGTCTCAGAGCGTTGGTGAAAAATCACTAATTTTTCCTTGAGACAAATTATTTCGCCAACAAAGGTATAATTTGATTTTGAAATCATAATTGTTATATTATTCCTATGTTGGTTTTTGTATTCCTTTAACAAACTATAACAACTATAGAAAATTTATAACATGTTGTATGCACAAAGTAGATGGTTTTTAGTAGGTTCTCTAAATCGGATTTTGGTAAGGAAGCACTTGATAAAGATGAATTTTGAATTTTTTAACAAGCTCGTGAGCTGAACTTTTCTTCTATAGAGGGAGACAAAGTGGTGAGACATCAAAGGGTGAGAGATATGTCCATTGTGAGTATATTTCTAGAAGAAAACTATTTATTTTGTTGGATGTGTGTTTCAACATCCATATTTCTTCATTGAAATACATTTTTTCAATGTTTTGTATTTGTTTTTATACAATAATTTTCAAGACCCAAGAAGGGAAATTTTGTAAATGGAATTATGTTTTTGCAATCCATGTATGTTGCATTTGTTGAATTGTAATACCCAAGATAAGTGTAATTTGTAAAAATGGTGACTTTTTATAACGTCATTTACATTATGAAATGTATTTTTATTCACTTTGTGGGAATGTTGATAGCAAAGGAAGATGTTGAACAACATATTCCACAGAAGAGCTTCACTCTACCCTACAAGTATGTACATTGAAGGGGGTTATAGGATCATCCAAGAGAAGGCAAAACCGCTAAGATTTAAATATGATTAGTTGGTTAATTTTTTTAAGGATTCATCGACTCTTTTTAAAACATGATTTTAAAGGTTTAGATTTAGGTAAACACTCTCTTAGTAAGAGAGAAACAAAGTGCAATCTAAGAGGGTTAAAATTTTAGTATAAAATTTGAAAATATAATATATAATATGAATCTTTTTAATCTAATATTTTACGGTACAAAAGCCTCTAATTTTGGGTGTATGGTCTAAAACATATCATGATATCATCAAATTTTTCGACAAGACAATCGACTATCAAGCAAGATTTTTTAACATGCCAAAGTCTTGAGAAAAATATATAAATTCCTACTAAAATTACTTTACATAGTATGGAATTCCCCATGTGTATGTTTTTATTACATAATTTGGTTCCTCTTGAAAAACTACACACTTTCCAAAAAATGGCATCTCGATTTCTAGTTCGTAAGTAAAAGTTATGGCATGTGGAAGGTCTAGGTATTTTCTACAGTTTCAAAACCACCTCAATGGTTTTAAAAGATTTAGTAGTGGTTTAGAAAACCTCCCCTATGGTTTTACAACTCAGTGGTAGTTTTGAAACCCGCCTCAGTGTTTTCTTAATCGTTTCCTACAGATATTAGTGGTTTTTTACTGGAAAAAATAAAACTCCTAGAGCATAACAATTACAATTTTTTTACTTCCAAAATAGTTTATTGGTATATGGAATCATTATAGGTCTAATGAAGGTTATTTATGATTAAAAACATCGAGAGGAGTTTTGGAATTGGATTATCATTTCTATTTAAAGCAAGTTGGAGTCTTGGTTCAAAATTCGTTCATTGGAATGGGTTTTCATTCATTCACAATTGAAGGGAGCTAGAAATCAGATTTCCATAGTAGAAGAGGATAGGAGAATAAATCCCTTTTGCACCAATATCATTGTACATAGAAAGAATAGATGATAAGAGGAGAATACATAGTTTTTATGGTTGAATTCAATATTCATTCATGAGATGATCCTCCTCTTGAACATTATAGAGTTCATTACAAGTCTAGGATCCCGTGAGATTGGAATCCTTGTAAGAACATGAAGGCATAAACCTTGTAAACTGAAGAACATAATGGAGATAAGGAAGCATGGCTTCACTCTTTCTAGAGTTTTCTCACATTGAGTTTCTCCAAGGTAAAACTCTTTGTTTATCTCTTGTTTCTTGTTTTTTCTTTATTGTTTGCATGTTTCATAGTGTTGTAACGTTGTAATTAGTATAACACTTAAGAGAGCTCAAGATCCCTTATTCAAAATTATATAAATTTTTCACTAAAGGAAAGAACATATCATTCACTTGCAATCTCATCAAAACACATTTAAATGCAATGTATAAGAAGCAGTAGCATGTTTAGGGCGAGAAGAAAATTATGCAAGGTATGTAGCATGTTGGAAATTCATGTGAAGGGTTTCATTAAGGAATTTTATTCATAAAATTCATAGTCAAGAACTTAAATATATATTTTTACAACATTCTTAAGGATGTTCCTTGAGATATAGTTTTGAGAACAAAACTTAAGTGAAACAAGCATATTGTATTGACAAGTTGTGAGTGGAATCCTCCAAATTATGGATCAAAACTACTACCAAAACATTATCACAATAATTTTCGAGTTACCGAATAAACACTACAAACACAAATAAATTAAATTTGAAAATATTTTTTAATTTTATATTAGAAAATGGAACATTTAAAAATAATTATATGTTAATTCTTAATTGAAATTGAAACTATGTACAACTATGTCCATTGTTAACTAGTATACAAGTAAAATTATTATCAAGAAAAATTTGGAATCTGGAATACACTATAAATACCTACTAAATATCTTCCAAATTCAAAATCATCTTTTCACTTTGACTATAAGAGCCATCATAATAATTGTCTTCATTCTTTGTCTCCATACTTCCACTTAGTTGCATATCCTTAGTTCTATTAGATGTGTTGGTGTTCATTGTGTTAGATGTGATAGTATTATTATAAGTGTTGCACTACCCTTTTATTTTACATGTGGACCTCCATATTCCCAATTACCTTTCAAAAAGATAACTCTAGACATCATATCTAGTTGTATATATCCTCAAGAAAATTTCTAAATCCTTGTCAAAAAAATTTCTTTCATTTCAAGAATCCCAATGCAATAAATACTCTCTCATCCTCCACTAAACCCAATATCACGGGTTGACATAGATCAAGAATTTTGAAATTTTCGATATTAGGTTGTGCGTTATTTCTCTCTTGAATTAAGCTTTCCCATATCTATGTTATTAATCCATCTTATAAGGGACTCTCCATGAGTTTAAATTGTTCCATCATTGATGTTGCAAAATTGGTTGATCGCTTTGTAAGTTTATATTTATCTATAATTCCTTCTATATGTTTTTCATTCAATTCAAAAATTCTACTAAATTGTTTGACCAAGAATTTTATCTTATTATGAAATTAAATGGTTGACGATTATTCTAGTATTCAGGATACATAACATACATGGATTGAAGTAGTTCATGTCAATAGAATATCTTTTTAATCTCTTAGGAAATAGGTCTTGAAATATCCTTGTAAAGTAGCACTTACAAATTAACTGATATTGTCAAAATCTTACTTTGTAACATGTACTGTTTGGTAGTGCATTGCCTAACACTAGAAAAAAATTACATTGTTATCATGATGTAGAGCCCTACATACACTCCTCAACTCAACTAGCACAAGTGCATTAGAAACATGAAATTCATATTTTCTAGTCACTTTGTACTATGCACCATCATTTTGCTTAAAAGTAGCCAAAACTTGCTCAAACCCATTAAAATGCATGAAATCAATATACCAAGTCCAAAATGATGCATAGGTATCCTGCAATCCTCTTCATATAACTCCAACTAAATCAATAAACAAAATTTAGAATGATCAACTTTCCAAAAATCACCAAAACATGTTATAAACACACCTTCTCAAGGATCCGAATCTTGCTCAAAACACTAAAATGGCTTAAACCATTGAACCAAATGATACAAACACCTTACACGCCCCTTACTTATACAAAATTACAAATTTTTTTGCTTTTACAGTGATGTTCCTGCATCATATCCCATATCCCCACACTATGACATATAATTTCTCACTTGCATTAAACTATAAAAAATCAATAGTATCACCCACATTTGTCATTAAGTGCCTACTATGAAACTTTGGACTTATGAATGCATGGTTTAAAAGATATAGATTTTTGAGGGTCATGTATATCAATTTATGTAAATTTGTGTAATCTAAAATATACATAGTTATTTCTTGGTATTTTATCATAAGAATTTTCATTTCCTTTTGCATGGGAATAATACCAGCTAAAGTTAGAAGTGTCTCTATCTCACTTAACATATATAAGAGGTCATGATCTTTATCCACTATCAAGAAATGTTCGTACATTACTCCAAATGAGGAATGATATTATGTTAAAACCCTTTGTGTTGGCCCATGCAAGGAGATCCATATGCTATCAACATCCTTCAAAATATTGTCTCTTGTGGTTAATCCTTTAGAAAAATTGACATCCCAAAACTAATTGGGACTTCTTCAAAAATATGAAGGGAACTCACAGACTATATTTTCAACTTTTGATACCACAAAAAAATTTCTCACAATTTTGAATGCTAAATTCATTAGGTGGTCCATAAAATGAAAGGAAATCATTTATGGTAAACAAGAAGTTTGTATCTTTACACAAATACTATTCATAAGACCTTATATTATTGAAGATTTATCCACCCCTACACACACCAACTTATTGGTAATTGTGTAGTTGTTGAATATACCTCTAATTTCCTTCAAATATTCTAAACCATTTCAAGTAGATTCTAAAAATTTCATTCTCCATGATGTTATGAACAAATATTAGATGAGGCTAGTGGACATGATTTTCTACAATATGTATATACATACATACCAAATAAGTCCCATCTATTGATATAATTATATCTAAAGATAATTGAATAAAATTTGATTATTGGAGCTCAAAATTGCACCCTTCCCGAACTATAGAAAATTCAGGGTTTTGAGGAAACATGGGGCTATCTCTCATTTGTGGGACCTGTGAATTGAGATAGACCTCCAGAGAAGGTTGGCTTCCTCTACCTATTTCTAATGCTAACACTACTCCTAATACTGAAAGAAAATCCTAACCTAAACATGTCAAGGGACTAGGGATAGAAGGAGATGCAGAAAAGGGGAAATCCTAAGCTAAGAGGGGCGGAAATTGTGCCAGAAAAAGGGTCAATCACTCTCCACGAAGGTGAAGGAATAAAGGAAAATGCAGGAAAGAGGGTGGACGAGCATGCGACATTCAATAACCATGTAGATCATGCATTCCCTTCACATGAACAACACATGAAATGGAGCCTGCAAGTAAGGAGAACACACAACATGCCAAGAAATGTGAACAAAGAGGAAAGGAGAAATAAAACGTGAGACCAAGGCAGAGAGATAGCCACAAAATCTGATTTTATTTCTTAAGGGATGCACAATTGTCTACATTCATGGAAAAAGGTGAAAATACATTGCAAATACCAATCTCAAGGTCTAAAACCCATGGGAATTCGGCCACCATTTTGGCATGGTGTCATTACAACAAAGAGGGATTTATCTTAATGAGTAGAGCTCTTACATTTATAGAAGAAGAAGGAGAGAAGAAGAGGAGAAAGAGAGGGAAACTTGAACTCAAATTTCTAACCACCAACAACAGTCATTAAATCCTCTAAAAAATTTGGGTGCCTTTGATTATCCACTGCAACACGCCATTTTCCTTGTTGGAGAAAATATGGGTGCCCATACTGCATTAAATGTTGGTAGTTGCACCACTTGGAACTGTATATTTTTCATGTTGGATAAGTCTTCCACATTTACACGTATATATCATTAATAAAATTAACATAGAGTATGTTGAGACCTTTCCATTGATATAAATTTTGTAAAGATTGGATCATCCGATCAAAAGTTATGGTGATTTTAGTCTCCCGTAGAAAATTGTCATTTTCCTTTGATACGTGGCTTTCTTCTTTCATCCTTGCGTGGATTTTGGCTTCCACGGTTCTTCCTTATGTTCCACGTCATTACTAATTTCATTTTTTTCAATTTATGGTCTGTAGATGTTTTACTTTATGTGTCGTGGCTTCCATTTGTATCCGTGGTTTTCTCGGCCTCTCCACGGCTTTGTGTCAACCTCGCGGAATTATTTTCCATTTTCTTTGTTCTTCAAATTTAATAACATTGGAAAAATTTTATCCTTAGTTGCAGCTTTGTCTTCTTCACTCTACGGCATGCTCACCTTTTCGCATGGTCCTCGTTCTACTACCCAAGGCTTATTCAAACATTTCTCAAATTTTCCTTCTCAATCCAAAACCTTATTTTGTATATGTGGTTCTCTCTAGAATTCAAAAATTGTGTTCCTCTCACGCGGATCCTTCTGTTTCTCCCTTGAAGCCTCTTAAAATTCTCAAGCTCAATTTTATCAAGTTGTCCAATTTTTGCAAGGGGTGCAAAAATAAACATTGAAGATTTTTATTTTTCTTAAACATCTCGCTTTTTCCACCTCAACAAGATAACTTTCCCATTCCAACCCATTGCTTATTGACTTATGTGTTTTAGGAAAGTTAAGAATTCCTATTAAGGAAAAAAATATTATTATATCTTGGGTAGTCTATTATAAAATGACATTTTTTCAAATAATGAAAAGGCAACTCTCAAATGAATAGTTTTTTCCATACGTGTTGCTTCCATCATATTTTCAAATTGAGCTTGGACTATACCTCCACATGCAACAAGATGTTCCTAATTTGTAATATACTCATTATATTAAAATGCATACTTAACATAAAACATTCTTCCTTTACTTTCCTTCTTATCATTAATTTTTTCTCTTTATCTATGATTTTATTTTTATATATTTTATAGACATGTTTTTCTATAGTGTAAAATTATTGTTACAATTTCTTATCCTTGCTATATTTATAACTTCAACTATTATACCTACATTCTATGGGGTTTCGTCTTTGTTTTCATTCTCCTCTAGTTTAATGAATGTGTACTTTGACACCTAATCAATTTGAAAATTCCTTGATAGATCCCACTCACGCCTTATTTTTCATTTTTTTTCCCTTCCCTACATGATCATTTTTCTTATTACTTATTGAGTTATTGTATTAATATTGTAATTCCTACTACCACAATACTCCTTTGTATCATCATATCTAGTATTGCCATGCACCTCATTACAATATTCCTCTAAAGTATTCTTTTTTTATCAATAAATGATGTAAATCTATATGTTATGGGTAGATCTTATGGACCTCACACATTTCTAAAATATGACATTAAAATTATGTATTTTTATAAGCACCCTTTTCCAATTCTAGGAACCTAACTACTACTTGGCATCTCTCACAAATTCAAAACTATAATAAAAATGCCATTTTGTTTTATGTCACCATCAAAGGCTCAACACTAAATTTTTTTGTATCAACTATATGAATTAGATTAAGATGGAAAAACTAAAATAATTAAATCATATATCCCTAGGGCCTAGATGTATTAGTTCTAAATAATTGATCATATTTAATAATGAAACAAAACAAATAAATCAACTATAGGAAACTTATATTCATAGAACAATAAAAAAGTATCACTTTCCTATTGCTAACTCGCTAATACTTTTATTTGGTTGTATATTTCGCACTAAAAACTTGTTAATGCATGTAGGACATAAAGATTCAAGAATCGATTAAATTTGAATAGAGGATTAGACTAAAATAAAATGTGTAAAAGTACTCATTTAGTTTTTAATTGTATTTATATGAACTTAAACTTGGAAAAACCCACCAACATTCAAAACGTTGGTGAAAATGTGGCGAATCTCACATAATTATAAAATGGTGAATGTAAATGCTAGCGATTCATGATGATCAAGCCTAAAAATGTGGTGAATCCCAAGTAATTATAAAATGGAAAATGTAAAAATTGGGCAATTTTCACCAATAAGGCTTATGATCCAAACCATGAGTGTTGATTTCAAGGTGCTTATGGCCCCAATAATAGTGGGTGTTATAATTGTAATGGAAAACTTGGCCCTCATACAAGGTGGGTGTTTAATGGTATTGATGAATATGTTGGCTAATTAAAACATGCCTCATAAATTGCAGGAGGATCCCTATTAATTGTGTGTTGTCTATCATGGTAAAAATATGCCGATATAAATGCTTAATTAATATTATTGATGTGATTTAAGACCAATTGTATGAACTTATCATAGATTCCTAGTGATTTGGCCCCATTTTAAAATCATTATATTCACTAAATTTAAAAGGACCAATTTGTATTATTCACCAATTGGAAATTATGTGCCACTAAAAAAATTGATAATAATGCACCACTTCACAAATGTAGGTATCCCTAACCCTTTCTTTTCCATTATGTTTGGTAAGATTTATTATGTCTTATGCATCATGCATTAGACTAGAATAAATGTGATTATTTTCTATTACATTATTGTTATTATTAACCCTTTCCTATTACTGCCACATGGCTTTACAACCATAAATTTAGATCTATAGTGTATATTTCTTACTATCTTATTATTACAGTTAAAGGATCCTAGTAAGACTCCATCACCTATACTAGGCATAGGATTTTAAACCATACACCTTTGATAGAGTGTGGATTATCATCTTCTAGATCCATGATTCTTATACCATTTGGTATTCTATCTTGGCTTGTGTGCTGGCCCTATATTAGAAATATACTTGTACATTTGTATGTGTGTGTGTGTGTGTGCGTTTAGTTGATAAGAGACATGGGGGATTCACTAAGTAAACTTGTGGTATATCACATTCATTCATAGGATACTAAATAATACCCCTATTTCAAGTTCTAATTTTTAATATTCTATTATTAATACCCATACCAATAGGAGTGTATATGTGTAGTTGATAAGAGACGCGGGGATACACTAAGTAAACTTATGGCATATCACATTCCTTCATAGGATACTAAATAATACCCCTATTTCAAGTTCTAATTCTTAATATTCTATTATTAATACCCCTCCCAATACACCATTCCTATTATAAAATACCCCTTATATTACCAAATATTGCATAAACCTTTATTTTTCTATGACATTTTTAATACCCCTTTATATTTGTATCTCTTTCATGGTCCTTTCATGTTCAATGTGTTGTGTGAATCAAACAAAATGGAAAAAGGTGATTGAATATAAACAAATCCTTTGAGAAAATATTTTAAAATTCTTGTTGTGACTAACATGCCCCCATTTTCTTCTAACAAGAAAATGGAGCCCCCTTTCAAAAATTTGAAAAAACTAAGTTCTAAGACTCTAAAGTGATCAAGAAGGCCTTTGTTCTCTACAATCTGAGTTAACCCATCAAAACAACAAAGTGAAACTTGTTTCTATCTCTAAAAGCATTTTCAAACTTCAAACTATGTTTTAAATCTTCTAAGCATGATTGAAAGATCTTTCTATTTTAAAATCTAATTTTAACCATGAAAACAATGGTTTTAAATTTTTTTATAAATTTGTAAAACTTTTAAGGTTTAAATATTGCCTTGTTTTAGATTTAAACTCTTTTAATCTTAAAAGGAGGTTTTCATGGTTCAGTTTAGTGTCTATCATGTGTGTGGGTAGTAGAAGAAGAAAACATAGAAAAATAAAAGTTTTGAAGTCAAAATTATCAAGATACATTTAGTTCATGGCCAAAATAATATTCTTTATTGAAAATAAGCCATAAAGATCAACTTAGCCAACAAAATTTTCAAAAAGCTAAAACTTTTCCAATTCAACCCACATGGCACCCATTGGCTAAATGAAGACTATAGTTCAAAAGCCAAAAGTTTTAAGTCTCTTGGTGTATGGGTACATAGATCCAACTGATACTGGATGAGAATCAATTTAGATATCTTTATAGGATAAAATTTAAATTTTGATCATGTTTGGGGAGTCAAATTAGGCTAGTTGAGGTGATTTGAGGTCACTTTGGAGGGCTTCAAAATTCAATTTTTGGCCTCTATGAGTTTTCCTCCAAAACTCAATTTGAATTTCTTAAGAAGGATTTGCCACTTTTTGTCAAAAATTTAGCTTGTTGGTGTATAGGTAGGTGTCTAGGATGATTTGGGTGTGCATGTAAATTGTGTAAGCTCTTTCTTGACAATACAAATCTATCTTCTTGGTGTTTGCTTGAAAATTTGGTTTCTAGTACTTGACTCAAGCATAAAAATTGATTTGAGGGTTTTTAAGGTTGAGTTAAGTCAATAACTAAGAAAAAGGTAGTTATGGATGGGATTATAATTCGAATGGAGAGAGGTGGAAGAGAAGGAGAGATATGTTTTATGTGAAGAAGATGAAAGTGAACGTTAGGGATGAGATAAAAGACTCGGCTGACTATAACAAGGGTTTTTGGCATGCGATTAATGAAAGAAAAGACATATTTCTAGAATTAAAAAGTTTCTATGTGAACATGAAGGGAATTAAGACCTTGTAAGTAGTTTATTTCATGTGTATAAACTTCCATCTTGGTGTTAAGAAAGAATAAATGAAATAAACTTAGAAAATTCGACAATGCAATGAGATTTCCTAACCTATCCGATTGTATTCATTTGCTTTGGAAGCATTGCACAAAGTTTCATGACTAAATTTTTGAATGTATCCCTCCATGTCAAATTTGGAGGCTTGAAACTCCATCAAACTCCTTAAAACTGATTTTGTCTCCTATTGGGTTTGGGCAAAACCCTAGTTAGGGTTTTAGGAATATTTTAGATTTGAATAACCTAATTATTAAATCTTGGACTCAAATTTTAAATAATTCAACTTTGCAACCCCTTGAGATAGATTTTTAGGTTATAGAGTCTAAAAAGCAACTAAAACTTTTATATTTATGATAGTTTGCAGATCCCCTAGGAGAGAGAATCCTATTAGATGCCTAACTTGAGAACAAAATTGGTGACTTGAAGGGTCTAAAGTGTGAATGTGGGAATGAAACTTTGTCTAAAGCCAAAGAGTGTTAAAGTTTATCCAAAACGTGTGTGGGTTTGTTTAGATTCCTCCTAAATCAAAATTTATGCCTAAAAACCCCTTGTGACAGGGCTACAAGAAAGGAGGTCTAGTTATATGAGATAAGGGTTGAGAAAAGAAGAGTTTCCTTTGGATTTGTGCAATAAATTTTGGCATGAAACATATGTGCTTAAAAGGGTACTCAGAATTGTCTTACTTTGTCAAGAACCATTGTATTTTGTTCCAAACTAACCTTTTGAGGATATGTGAGTCAAGAAGAAAATAGGGAAATAAAGTAAAGAACCCTTGGAAGTTGAAATTTACCTTTTCTACCACCATTTTCTACATTTCCATTTCATGTAAAGGATAGGAAACAAGGTAGATGATGTTAAAATCTCCGTGAAATCTCTAGGAACAAATTACATGATGGAGACACCATTCATGGTCCAAGGAGGATATTCTTCTTTTCAAAAACAAGATTGTTGAGTTATTATTACTAACTTGTGGATTTGAAGGGAATTCTTGATAATCCTTGCTTCAGTTGGTATTAGAGCATGAATTTTTATCTTTATATATTGAGATAGGATGGTTGTTAAGTTAAGAGGTAAGTTCATTCCATCTGATTATCAAACAAGTTTGTTTAAGAAATTGTAAAATTTAAGGAAAAGAGAAATGAGTGTGGTTTATTATATTGAAGAATTTTACAAGTTAGCTATGAGATTAGGTCATATAGAGGGAGATGTTGAAGAAGTGGAAATATATTTGAATGGTTTGATGCTTAACATCCATGATGAAATCAATTATTTAACTTCGAGAATAGTTGAAAAAGCTTATCGAGAAGCATTGAAAACAGAAGAAACATTGTCTAGAAGGCCATCACAATATTCTAGAGGCAGAGCTAGAGGAATCAGAGGTAGAGGACATCAAAAAAATAGAGGACAACAACAACAAAATCAAGAAGAGGAAGTAAACACCTAACTATGGAAAAGCACTTCAAGAGCCTGGTTATTCAAGAGGTAGTTTTTCATATAGAGGAAGAGGTAATTTTTGAAGAGGAAGACGATATTTTCAAGGTAACTATTTCAAATGTTATAATTTGTTGTTGGTTATCAGTCATATGAGTGTCCAAAGAACCCTCAGGCAAGTGGTAGTAGGGTAAGTGAAGAAAGAAATCAGATTGTGCATGCTGATGAAGAAGAAAGTGTGGGATCACCATCACACATAGAAGAACTTGAAATAGGAGAGGCATTGATGATGAGAAGAGTGTTGCTGAAATCAATACAAAAATTTGAAGAACCATCCCAAAGAATAACCTTATTCAAGACAATGTGCAAGTCTAAAGGTAAGTGTTGTAAGCTTATTGTTGATAATGGTAGCATAGATAATTTGGTGTCTTTTGAAATGGTAGAAAAGATAAAATTGCAAAATTTAGTGCATCCTAAACCATATAGAGTATATTGGGTTCAAATAAATCATCAAGTGTTGGTAAATGAGCAATGTCTTGTTATTTTTCATATTGGTAGTTATAAGGATGAGGTTCTTTGTGATGTGATGCCCATGGATGTTTGTCATGTCTTACTTGGAAGACCTTGGAAATTTGATAGGAGATATATTCATGATGGTTGGGAAAATACATATACTCTCATGAAGAATGGTGTTAAGCACACACTAAACCCTCTCAAGGACAACAATGCATGGAATGAAAGCTACTCAAGAGTCATGTTAATGAGTGTGAAAGCTTATTTGCAGTAGGAAAAGAGAGATGGTATTGAATCCTCAAAAACTATAGTTGAAATTAAGTGTGGTAAGATGGAAAATAAGAAAAGTACATTCAAAATACTTTGGCAATGATTAAGTGGGGAAAATAAATATCAATACAATCTTCATGGGAGAAGAAAAAGGGAAGATGAGAATATCAAAGGTTCTCATCTCAAAGGAATGGAGGAAAAATAAAATCTCTTAGAAGCACAAAAACTAAGAAAAAAGGAGCAAGAATTTGAGCATGAGAATACCATGGATCAATCAGTTGTTAAGAAGGAATATGATAGTCTAAGGAAGAAGGTTGAAACAAATAATAATGATGATGAAGTTCATGTTCAAGAAGAATATCAAGAAAAGATAGTTTAAGAAGCCAAATATGAAATGGAAGAGATGGTCAAGAGGGTTGTTAAAGATCTAATTTTTCAGTCTAATACTTATTTTAGTGACCATGATACATCAAGAAGGATAAAAATAGATTAGATAAGATGATTTCAAAACCACAAACAGCCAAGAAATAGTTTAAGTATAGCTGGAGTAGAGGTGGAATGATGAGAAAGTGGTAATAAAAACCACACACAGTTCAAGGACAACTACACAAGGAAAAAACTCATTCAAATGATAAGTGTGATGCTACAAGATAATGTCAATCATGAAAATGGTATACTCATGTCATGGAATCATGAACAAGCTCAAGGAGGTCAACTAAATTCAAAAATAAAAAAGAAGAAGAAAATCTTTGTCCACACAAAAGATTGTAGATTAAGCTTTCTTGTTCTAGGGAGAATGCTATAGTCCAACATTAATTTACGAGAGATTTATAGAATTAAAATTTCATTTTGATCATGTTTGGGGGGTAAAATTAGGCTAGTTGGGGTGATTTGAGGTCATTAGAGGGCTTCAAAATTCAATTTTTGGCCTATATGAGTTTTCCCTCTAAAACTCAATTTAAATTTCTTAGGAAAGATTTGCCACTTTTTGTCAAACTTTGGGCTTGTTAGTGTCTAGGATGATTTATGTGTGCATGTACATTGTGTAAGATCTTTCTTAAGATTAAAAAGATATCTTCATCTTGTTTGTGTGAAAACTTGGTGTAGACACCTATAATTTAACTCCGAACAATTTAAATTCTTAAATTGTGTTAATTATCCCTTCTCCCATGCAAGTTGGCGACATATCGTCAATAATGCTCATCTTCTCTTCTATCATCATTAATTAATTACAATAAGCAATTAATTAAGTCTTGTATTCAACAAATATCTAATTAACGACATTACGCTAATTAATCCTTCCTTCTATCTAGACTAATTAATTAGCTTCCACTTTCATTAAACCAATAAATAATTATTTAGTTGATTTAATTCCCATCTATAGTCTAAATCATGCTAATATTCCTCTAAAAATTTCATAAGCTTGCACACCTATTAATTAATCACTTTCGTTAATTAATAAACCCCCTTTATCCCCATGAGTCACTAAAGGAAAAATTAAACTCTCCTAAAGTTAACTCAACCCTTTCCAAACCCCCCTTATCCATAACTAACTCAACATCTAACTCAACATCTCTATTATCCCACATACAAAAGGATGTAGAGATTCATATATCAATTGGGCTATATAAAGAGCCCTCGTCCTACTTTTACACTTACACCTTTACATTCCTAGATGAGCATAGAGCCTAAGCTATAGCCATTTTATCATCTTGGAGCATTCTTCATTAGAGAGGCTAGCTACTTTCACTTCTTGTATTCATCCATCCAAGTTTTGAAGTCATATGGGGATATGTCAAATGGTATTGTAGCTATGGATTGAGAAGACTCCATTCTTAAAAACATTGGGATTCAAACATATAATCAAACCTTTGATTTTAAGGATCTAAATAGGTTCTTTTCATTTGATTAACATTCAATAGAGATAGAGATTAATGGATTAACATGTTAGTTTGAATATTTGTTCATGTTCTAATGCAATGATGTTAGTAGATTAGTCTTGCTTAAGCTCTAAGCATGATGGTGCATTGAATTTGATTTATCTTTGTTTTAGGACTACTAGGTGTTAGTTCTAACTCTTTTTGCATTGCTAACAAATACATGCACACATTTGGCATGCCGGTGGGACGGGTCCTTAGTCCCTTAGAATTATAGCTCAAATTTTATTGTTATTTCAAGTTTTTGGCTAACCCTTGATATACACATATGGAAAATAATGTTCAATTTCTTAGGATTTTTCTAATATTCCATGTGTAGGATCTCATTTAGAGCTTTAATTCTAATGGGTTGTTGTCAATTTCGAGCTAACATACTAAAATTTGGAGTGTTTTGAGCTTTTTGGTGTCTTTTGCTAATATTACATGTGTGAAATAATGTTAAATTTCTTATGATTTTTTCTAACTTTGCATGTGTTGAGTCTTGTTTAGGGGTTTAATTTTGATGGGTTGTTGTCAATTTTGAGCTAACATATCAAAAATTTGACCTTTTTAAAGTTGTTTATGTTAAAATGATGTATTTTTGACATCACCTAGGAAAGGGAGCACATGCACCAAAACCTTGGCGCATGCACCATTATGTTAGCACACACACTACTATAGTGCTGAAATTTTTTTCCACACCAGCGTAGGCACCCAAACCTTGATGCGCAGCACCATTATGTTGGTGCACACACCACTATAGTATTGTACCTTTTTGTTAGACCAGCACAGGAACTCAAACCTTGGCACATGCACCATTATTTTGGCGCACACACCACTATAGTATTGTACCTTTTTTCAGCCCAATGCAGAGACCCATATGCTAGCGTAGATATCTCTCGGGTAGTGCACACGCCTTTGTCATAGATTTTGTACCATTTTTTTTTTGCATCCGGGTGCACACACACGTAATAGGTGCGCATACACACTTAATAAGAGAGTGCACACATCATTCTATGTGCACAGGCATACTTCTCATTATTATTTTTTACAAAGAGGCATGCACACACTTAAAAGGGCGTGCACATGCCAAAATGGGTGCGCATACACCCTGAAGGGCGTGCACACGTAGAACTGTGTACATAGCCTATCTTCTGGAGGCCATAACTTTTGCTCCCAAACTCAAAATGACTCTGTTTTTGTTGCGTTGGAAAGGTATTGAAGTGAAATATGCAATGGAAACATAAATTTGAGTTTTTGAGTTACCAAAAATTTAAGGTTTTTTTTTTTTATAAAACTACTCATTTCTAACATGTCTAAACATTTTGGAAAATTTGGTCTTTGATGTTCTAACACCTTGCAAGTTTTATTTTGAATCTAACTTCTGTTTTGTAGGGTGTTTTTACATGTTTGATGGTAATTTTACTTGTTTAAAAGGTTAATGAACATTGCATGTTTAATCATGAGATTAGAGTCGTGTATGCTCTTCCCTCGCACCTTTTAGGTGATCTTGGGAATCATAAATGATTTCTATGTATCTTTTTGTTTTGAAAAATGCTTGTTCTTAAAAGAATGAATGTCAAATTTTGTTAAAAAGAACAAATATTTCATTTGAACTAAGTGTTTTCCATTTTTATTTCATAGTTGGATTCTACATCATGTATGCTCTTCTCTTACGTCTTAGGACGATCTTGAGAATCAAAAACGATGTTTTATCCTCTTTAGTGTTTTATGGAAAATTACTAATCCATTGTGCAGGACCAAAAACACTTGTCAAAGAAAGGTGGAATCGAAACAAAATCAAACTTATAATACAGTTTTTGTGTAGGTTACCAAAAGGTGTTCAAGCAAACCACATCAAATTAAACAAAATAAAAAGAACACCACATTCAAAACACTTGTATTTGCAGGTTTGGATAAGGGTACACCCGTCCGCTTAAAACTAGGACATAATCCCTTTGGCATAAGCCTTAAGCTACAAAAATGGGGGTGGTCCTAGGAACCCCAAAGTAGTCCACGTAAGAGGGAACCTTGTGGACGAAACGGGAAGTGCTCCGCACAACCTACTTGACTAGTTGTTCCTTGTGAGTTAGCGTTACCGGTTGTTTGTATGGCGACCCCAGTGATAGTACACGTGGATGCACTAGTTGCCCACTGTGCTTGAAGGGGGTAAAGTAAAGTTGAGATACTCCCAAATTAGTCATTGTGACTTTTTGGGTAAATCGAGCTCGCTTAAGACAACTTTGTAACACCTAGTTGAGAGAACCACCTAGGAAGATATCTTTGACCAGGAGCCAACTTTGACCATTTCAAAACAATTTTGAGTTGTGAGCCATTATTCATCACGAAACATGGGAAGTGTTACTTTTTCTTAGTTTTTCACTTACCCTAAGGTAAGGTAAAACTCTGCCGAAGTGAGGCCAACATTTTTCAACCCCAATTGATCTACTTCCTTCACTTTATTTTGACACTTTGTTGATCAAAAGAAGAGTGACTACCTTTGTGTTATCAATTGATTGTTTTGCCACTTTTTTGTCCATTTATACCCATCCATGTTTGCAGATGGGTTATTAAATGTCTAAAGTGTGTGGAAACGTTTTCATATCATTGGTATCCTTTTTTATCTTGATACCCAAGTCAAGATCGTCATCATAGTTAGGCTTGATTCATCACCTTGAACTTCCTCGGAAAGGTTACCTTGTTTATATCATATCACTATAATTTTTGTATTTACGTCTTGTTTCTTGTAAACTTGACCTAAATATTTGCATTGTAAGGTTACACTATACACATTTTAACAATTCTTAGTTATACTATAAGATTTTAGTTTGATTCCATTACTACCTCGATTTTGAAAAGTGCTACGTGTTACCACTTGTCTGTGTTATATCAATATCATCTTGATATCAATACCTTACTTTCTCACAAATTTTGGTTAACATATCTTGGTGACATTGTTGTGTCACTCACAATCGTAACTCACACTTTTTGAGATATAGGTATTAATTGAATTTGGGCTTGCTTCTCGTATACCTTGTTTGGAGGTCACATTAACTTCTTGTTATTACTTACGCCTTGTTCATGTCTTTGAACTCGACATAAGTAGGGACATCTTGTTAATTATCTTACAACACCAACTACCTTTCCAAAAATAGACTTAGGAAGTACTCCATTTGACTAAATGGTTTACAAAAAAATTACGTGATTGTGTCTCATTCGTCATTTTGACTTATCCATTTATGAAAATCACTTTGATCCATTAATCCTTTATCATTCATTATTATTTGGTCATTGTTTATCACTTAAGTTTGAGTGGTGTTGTGTTTTGAGCTTGTATGATTGTTCCTTGCGATCGTTCACCTTATAGACTTATATTTCTAAGGACAATCCTTTCGAGCCTTTGATTCTTTGCACTCGCAACTTGTTGTCCAAACCTTGTTGGATTTTTGAAATTATGTTATCACGATGTATGTTTTTCTTAGCTTCCCTTTTTGGAAAATCACACAAGCATCCCCATCTTTGTGAAATGTCTAGTTGGTTGTCATTATGTTTCCCAAATCAACATGAAACCTTCTTCACTTTGAAGAAGTTTGATCATACAATTTAGGTCTAGACCTTTGAACCCAAAACACACCAAAAATGATTGATTATCGCAAGGTCCCTTATACATACGACAATAAGGAATCAAATTTTTGGTGTACAAATCAAAATACACCCATCATGACCAAACCTCGTTTGGTTCTTCATGCTAGAGAACCCATTCGGGTAACCGTTCCCCACCTTCATCTCATAGTCAGTGGTATGGTTTGGACACTTCTGATCCAAATTATTATTCGAGTTCCCCCCACCCTTCTTCTGATTCTAATCCAAACATTTCCTCTTCTTCTGAGGATTCCAATCCAAATATTTCCTCTGACTCTTCTGATGATTCAGATCCAAACTACTATTTGGATCCAAACTACTATTCAGATTCATCTAATTGACTCCTAAGTCACGGTCCTCCCCTTCTTCATAAGACCTCTATTATCAGTCACCTAAACAATGTTATCCTCCTCTAAATATTTTTGTCACCACAAATTATATTCATCATTCATCTAATGCGACTCCTATGTCATGGTCCTCCCTTTCTTCGCAAGACCCATTTTATCAATCACCTCAATGACATCTTCTTCCTTTGAAGATATGTGCAACTCCATATCCCTCTAATCAAAAATCTAATACAATTCTTGAATCGTGGTCCTCTCTTTCTTTTTAGGACCCTTGTTATTATTCATCTAGTATGATTCTTTAATCATGGTCCTCCCCTTCTTCACAGGACCTTCTTCATCAATCACCACCACAAATTCTTCCTTCTTTGAATATTTGTGAGACTCAAATTTCTTTTATTCAAACGTCCGAATCAACACATGCATCACAATCTACAGACTTTAGACTTAATCCTACTAGTTTACATATGATATACAATCATATAGGTAGGTCCACACCACCTTCTTCTACTCCTAAGTCATCTAGACACACATCTTCTTCATCCCCCATCATCTCTTCTATAAATCATCATCAAACATCTTCTAAGTCTTCAACACCAAGTGAACCTCTTTCTTCCAATCAACCCTTGGTGATCGATCAATAACTCATACCAATTGACCTCTTTTAGAATGAAGAAACAATTAGGGAATTTATGGGGGCACATGAAGATATTCCTTTAGAAGATTACAAGAAAGGATTCTCTTTAGACTTGGATGCGCCCACATATTATGAAGAAAATGTTGATTCCTTTTATCAAGAAACAAAGGAAGAGCCTCAAATCATGCAACTTGATCATCCTCTTATTATTCCATCTTCACATTATTTATTATGTGATGAAACTCCTTGGTATTACATTGATCCATAGCCTATCTTCTCATCACTCAATCACTCTTTGTCTATCATAATTCCTCAATCACAATCTCTTATGGGGTCAATGTCAAGTAGCCCTTCATCTTCGTCTAGGTGTGGATCACCTTCTAGTAGCCCTCCCTTTGTTATTTGTGGGACATTTTCAATTAGTCCACTATCTTATATTCTTGGGGAACGCCCAACTAGCCCCTTATCTTCTATGTATGAATCACCCCGGGTAGTCCATCATCTTCTATTCTTGGGCCACATCTTAGTAGGCCATCATCTTACATCTATGGGTCACATCCTAGTAGCCCTTATTCTTCTATTTTGGCCACATCCTAGTATCCCTTCATCTTCTATCTATGGGTCATGTCCTAGTAGACATTCTTCTTTATTCTTGGGCCACATCCTAGCAACCCTTCATCTTCTATCTATGGCTCACCTCCTAGTAGCCCATCTTCTTCAATCCTTGGACCGTATCCTTTTCATCCATCACATTATTCTTCTACCAAATATTTTTGCAAGCCCACTGCCATTCCTCTCATCAATTCTAAATGTCCACATTATTCTCCCACTTCTCAGGATCAAACAAGTCAAGCATTAGCTTATAATAAATCTATACATGTTCTTTATAAAGCTAAGATCAAAACTCAAGAGCTCCAAAGCTCCCAACAACTCAAACAATTATAAAATTCAAAATCAAACGCAATTCCAGAATGCACACCAACGTACCCATCAAGTATGGTGCAAAGTACAAAAACCTATGGATAGGGAACTCAAAATCCCACATACAAAATCCATGTTTCAAAAAAATCACAATCATTTGTTGAGTGTGAACTCACGCGATCATCGAGATCAAAGATAATATCACTCTTGACAAACAAATGCACTTAGTATCCCTTATTAAGGAAGTTACACACATTGTTGTTAGATCCTATCATGCAAAGTGACATTATTAGTCCTAACTTCCAAAAAAATCACAAAATACTAAAAAATATAAAACCTACAAAATTGGTAAACTCGCTTATAGTGGCTGAAACTTGTGTCTTGCGCATGGTATTCTTTCTGTATCCTACTGGTTTGTTTCACATATTCACCGATCAAACATGACTTGCAAATCGCGAGTTCACAACCATTCACAAAGCTATCTCGCTTGCTTCATCTAAACTCTAGGGCACATCTCGTTACTGGTGATGTTTCCTTACGCACAAAGCTTTCTCCTTGGACACAGTGTCCATTATCATTTCCCCTTACATGTGTCCTTTCTCGGGGCATCATTTTTAACCCTTGACATCAATCATGAACATGTGGAAATCTTCAACTTGATAACAAAACATTTGTACAACTGTCTTGACCATTGTAAGGTTGGATATGTGCATTCGTACTTATTTTCCCTGTTAAATGAGATTATTTCCTTCTCATATTGCATTGCATTTTGTATGTTGCATGGAGTTGGTATTTTCAGCAATGCATGATTGTTCGTAGTTTGGAATTTCATGCCATTCTACTTTTGTCATATGCTTATATTTTTAATAAGGACGAGATGATGTAGATATTTTGGCAATATGATAGCACTCTGAAGTTGTCCCAATGCAAAAATGAAAGCTATTTCTTCTCTCTGCTTCTCCATATTTCTTTTACATCACCCTCCTATCACCACTATTCTTCTACTTCACCGGGAATCCTGCTCCTCTCCTTTCTTATATCAATTTCTCACCTTTTTCGATCGTCTATCATTTTCCTTCATCACCCCATCAACACTCGAGGGGACATCGCTAACTTCTACTAATTTTTCTTCTACCCCTTCAAAATTTGATCTATCTACTATCTTTAAAGTGGAATCTCTTATTCCACCCCAAAGAGGAGCAAATGTAGACACCTATAATTTAGCCTGAACAATTTAAATACTTAAATTGTGCTAATTATCCCCTTTCCCACAAATTGGTGACATATCATCAATAATGCTCATCTTCTCTTCTATCATCATTAATTAATTACAATAAGTAATTAATTAAGTCTTCTATTCAAAAAATACCCTAATTAACGACCTTCCATTAATTAATCCTTCCTTCTATCTAGACTAATTAATTATTATTAATTAATTATCTTCCCCTTTCATTAAACCAATAAATCATTATTTAGTTGATTTAATTCCCTTCTATAGTCTAAATCATGCTAATATTCCTCTAAAAAGCTTTTATAAGCTTTCACACCTATTAATTAATCACTTTTGTTAATTAAAAAACCCCCTTTATCCCCATGAGTCACTAAAGGACAAATTAAACTCTCCTAAAGTTAACTCAACCCTTTATAAACCCCCCTTATCCACAACTAACTCAACATCTCTATTATCCCACATACAAAGGGATGTAGAGATTCCTCTTTCCATTGGGATATATAAAGAGCCCTCCTCCTACTTTTACACTTACACCTTTACATTCCTAGATGAGCATAGATCCTAAGCTATAGCCATTTTATCATCTTGGAGCATTCTTCATTGGAGAGGCTAGCTACTTTCATTTCTTGTATTCATCCATCCAAGTTTTGAAGTCATATGGGAATATGTCAAATGGTCTCACAGCCATGGATTGACAAGACTCCATTCTTGAAAACCTTGGGATTCAAACATACAATCAAACCTTTGATTGCTAAGGATCTAAATAGGTTATTTGTATTGGATTAGCATTCAATAGAGATAGAGATTAATGGATTAACATGTTAGTTTGAATATTTGTTCATGTTCTAATGCAATGATGTTAGTAGATTAGTCTTTCTTAAGCTCTAAGCATGATGGTGCATTGAATTTGATTTAGCTTTGTTTTAGGACTACTAGGTGTTAGTTCTAACTCTTTTTGCATTGCTAACAAAGACATGTACACACTTGGTTTCTAATACTTGACTCAAGCATAAAACATGAGTTGAGGGGTATTGTAAGGTTAAGTTAAGACAATAACTAAGATAAATGTAGTTATGAATGATATTTTAATTCAAATTGAGGGAGGTGGAAGAGAAGGAGACATATGTTCTAGGTGAAGAAGATGAGAAAGTGAATGTTAGGGATGAAATAAAAGACTGACTAATTGTAACAGGGGTTATTTGGCATGAAATTATTAAAAGAAAATATAGTTTTATAGCATTAAAATGTTGTTATGTGAACATGAAGGGCATGAATAACTTGAAAGTATTGTATTTCATGTGATTAGAGTTCCATCTTTGTGTTAAGAAAGAATAAATGAAATAAACTTAGAATATTTTGGTGTGTAATGAGATTTCTACACTGTCTTATTGTATATGTTTGATTTACAAGCCTTGCATGAAGTTTCATAACTAATTTTTTTACTATAAATGTATTATGCCTATACATGCCTTCATGTCAAATTTGGAGGCTTGAACTTGATCAAACTCCCAAATAATGATTTTCTCTCCTACCATGTATGGGAAAACCCTAGTTAGGGTTTTAAGAAGATTTTAATTTTCAAGAACCTAACCATCAAATCTTGGACTCAAATTTTCAACAAATCAATTTTATAACCCACAAATATAGATTTTGAGGTTTAAAGTCTAAAAAGTAACCAAAACTTTGATATTTATTTCAGTTTGTAGTATAGGAAAGAGAATCCTATGGAGGCCCAATTTGAGAGCAAAAAAATCTAAGGGTAAGTGTGAATCTAAGGGCCCAAAGTGTGAATCTAGGAATGAAAATTGTTCGAAGCCAAAAAGGGTTACAAGGTATCCAAAAGTTCCTAGGTTTGTTTATATTCCTCCTAAATAAAAATGTATACCTAAAATTCCTTTGTGATGTGGCTACAAGAAAGGAGGTCTAGTTGTATGAGAGAAGGGTTGAGAAAAGAAGGGTTTGCTTTGGAGTTGCACAATAAATTTTGGTGTAAAGATTAAGTGCCCAAAAGGGTACTCATAAGTGGTCTTAATTTTTCAAGAACCATTATAGGTTTTTCTAAAGTATAACCTTTGGAGGATATGTGAGTTAAGAAGAAAACAAGGCAATCAAATAGAGAACCTTGGAAGTTGGAATTTACCTTTTCTCCCACCATTTATATGATTCCATTACATGTAAAGGATAGGGAAATATGGTAGATGAAGTAAAAAAATCATTGAAATATCTGGGAAAAATTACATGATGGAGACACAATTCATGGTCCAAGAAGGTTATTCTTCTTTATAAGGTAAAAGACAAGATTGATGAGTTATTTTTACTAAATTGTAGATTTGAAGGGAATTATTGATAGGCCTTACATCATTAATGTTGGCCATTATGGTTTTTTTTTTCATTTATTTCAACCTCCATTAATGGAAAAATGTGTCATGGTGTTGTGTGAGTCCTAATATGATGTTATTCAGGTATCAAGCATGTTGGTTGTCAAGTTTGTTGAGTTGGCATGAGGTCCTGGTGTATGATTGAGCTAGTATAATCAATGTTTGAGCTCCCGAGTTTTGGTTGGATGTTGTAATGAGGTCATTCATGGTCCATGAGGTATTCTTGAGGTATTTATGAGTCTACACAAGGTCATTATGGTCAAGTCATGTGGTTACAATATTGAGTCATCATTCCAGGCTTGTATATATCCTTAGAGCATTAAGAATGAGGTAGAGGCATGATATTTGCAGTTGATGATTCTTTTTGGAGAATTTTTACAGAATGTTTGTAGTTTACCTAAGGTGTATGGTGATTTTTAGGTCATAATTAAGTGGTTATATGCATGTATGAGGTCATTGGGAAGATACGGTGAGAAAAAGTAGTTTACACTTATTTTGGGTCAACTGACACCATTTTTCCCTTTTGTTCTTCAATCTAAATTTTTACATATTTTAAGCACTTAAGGCCCCCTAAAAGCATTTCCATCAGATAGGAAATTTCTTCCCCTTTCCAGAGATATAAATAAGTCCTTCTAACTCTTCATATTTTTCAAGTCATAATTTGGTGGTGGGCACAGGAAGGATTTTTGCCAAAAGCGGGCCGGCGGGCCTAGGGAAGATTTTTTCCAATGCAAATTGTGGACCGACGGGAAGTGGGATACATGTTGTCAATTTTTAGTTTTTGCAAAAGGTACAAGTGGAAAATGTGGGCCATAAGGCCCGAGAGATGTCTTTTTGCCCAAGTGGAAAATGCGGGCCGACGGGCCAGGGATGACTTTTGACAAAAGTGGGTATACGGGGACGTGGATGAAATTTTGTTCAAGTGTGAATGCGGGCCGGTAGATCTGCATGGGATACTTTGGAATTTTTTCACTTTTCATAAAATGGTGCAATTTTTAAAGTGCGAGCCGAAGGGTCTCATCGGTCGTTGAAAAGTCACAGAACTGCGGAGGGTGCCACGTTCCTCATTGGTGCAACTCCAAAGATAAGATCCAAAAGAGAGACCCCAAACAAGCACCAAGCTTCCACATGTCCCAAAGTCAAAAAATAGATAGAGTTGGCCATTTTAAATGACTAAGTATAAGGGTGTCGATGGAAGCCTCCACGTGTCTCATCGGTGCAACACCAAGGTTGGGTCCAAAGAGTGGGTTCCCAAACATGCACAGACTCTCCATGTGTCTTGGGTCCAATAGAAGTCAAATGGATCGAGGCCTAAATTGGATAAGTATAGAGAACTCGACAAAAGATTCCATGTGTTGCATCAGACAAATTCAAAGGCGTGGCCCAAAGCGGAGATTAAAACAAGCACTGGCCCTCCACATGTCCAGAGCCCAAAAAGACAAAAGCGGTCATTGAAAAATCTAAATAGAGGAAGACTAGTGGAAGGAGCCACGTGTCAACACAGCTCAATTTCAAAAGTAAATTTCAAAGTGGGTTCTCAAATGTGTGCTGACCCTCCACGTGTCCCGGGTCAGACATAAAGCCTCCGCCAAATAAGAGGGACTTAGCCAAATCATAAAGAAATAGAAAAGCCAGCAGAAGGGGCCATATATCTCTTCGCGTACACTTTCAAGAGGCAAATCCAAAGGTAGTCCCCAAACGAGCACCATCTCGCCATGTGGTCAGAGTCTAAAAAGGTAGGGTCGGCCGTTGAAAATTCCAAAAGCTTATGGAGGCCTCCACGTGTGTTATCTCGCACAACTTCAAAAGCAAAATATGGGGGTAGTTTCCAAACAAGCGTGAAGCCTCCACGTGTCTCAAATCGAGGCAGTGCATGTGTCCGCCAATAGGAGGAACTAAGGGCGAATACAAAGAACATAGGAGAGCTCGCGGAAGGAGCCATGTGTCATTGTGGTGCAATTTTAGAAGCAACAGGAAGGGGTTGAATCTTCAAGATGCATGAGGCTACCATGTGGGTCTTGTATGGAGAGACTCTTTTAAATATTGAGAGCCCATGTTAAACACCTGACCTCGAGCTTTAAACATCCATATCTTTGACTGGAAACTTGGATTTGGGTGGGAGAGGAATTTTGGAAAGATCTCGACATCATCTTATCACCTGCCTCCATTAATGTTTTTCAGCCCACCAGTTTTGAGGCTATCAAGTCTCCTACCTTATGCCATGATGAAGAATGGGCCTCTTTCTTTCCTAGTAAGGGACAACGATGAAGGCATGGGTCTTGCAGTAAATCCCATCACTATTACAGGTGGATTTCAATGCTTTCTTGAGTGGTTGGAGTAGGCATAATTGAATGCATATCTTGGGGTGGTTAGAACAAAGTTTGATTTTCCCTCTCTCTTTCTCTCTCATTCTTCTATATATTGTAAAGGAGGGGCATATTCAAAGGGTTGGTCATTATTTCTCTCCTACCCCCTCTCTCTTTCTTCCTTAGGGTAGAACGTGGAGTCTAAGCCTCCTCTCATGGCTCTGTAATGGAATTTTCTTGCCCCTTTCCCACTAATGATGTACCATGTGACTTTTGGAGCAATAGAATATGTTTCGTGATGCATCTATCCATCCTTGCTTATTTTTGTCTCTTCTTTCCTCTCATCATTACGCAGGTATACTATGCATACTTCTAATGTTTGTTGCGGAGTTCCGGGAGCTGTGCTTAATGGGTCTTGAAGTGGTGTTCTGTGTGACATTCATCTTTGGTTTGTGGTGCATCTTGTCCACCCCATCCTCTGCTCACCTCTCTCCACTTTAAACATTTGGATATGTGATCAGCCACTTCCTTTTCTAGTGTACCACTTCTTAGTTTAGGATCTCTTTCACTCTCTCTCTATCCCTTTCCCCTTGGAATGGTTAGATTAGGATTAGATAGGTTCTTCCTTCATTGGAGTAGCTTGTGGTAGGTAGATTAGGAAGTAGAAACATGCCTTCTCTAGAGGTCCATCTCAAGTTTTTCAAGTCCCATAGCTTGAGAGATGGTCCGATGTTGTGCAATCACACCGAATTCCCCATTTCAGACTCAGGACATTCGAGGGTGATGTTATTTTGCACTAACAAATACCACACCACAAAAAGAGAGGCCAAGTAGCCAAAAATAGGTGTGGAGCACAATGGCAAAGGAAATCCATCCATTACCCTATGAAGTCGTGTCAATTTCATGGTCCAAATCAACCACTAGGTCGATGCCAAGGAGTGTGGCATTGAATTTTTATTTCTCCATTCTTGACCATTTTAATATTAGGCATCATTTTTATCATTGCAGATGATACCTCCGTACCCACTCTCCTGCATTTATCGTAATAAACTAGTAAATCCTCATATATTATTTTTTTATTCTAGATCCCATCTTTGGTCTCTAATTTAATGAAATATATGGGGAAAGAACCATATGTGATGTTTATGCACATCCTCACTCCAAGGAATCTGGTCCTAGAAATTGCGGTTGGGTCCAGAGAAATCAGATCTCCAATAGCTTTAGAAATTCTTTCCAACACATCCACCTCCCGAGTTCTAGTGGTAGTCCTAAGAGCCTTATCCGAGTAATGGGCATACATTTGAAATGTGTGTTTTGGACCATGGTTACCATATAACTATGGAAAGGGTGGTTCTCCCATAGAATCATGTTCCTCCTTACATAAATTGAATAAGATCCTTTTCAAGAGAGAATATAAATAGAAAGCTTCGGTCGGATAGGGAAAAGGTAGTGCCCTATTAAAATATATTCCACTTCTTCCTAGTCCATCTCGACTTGGTTGATATTTGGTTATATTCCACTAAATGCTCCCATTAGTGCAAATTGAGTCTTCCCCGAGCTCTTTGGACCACCAAATCTGGTACTTTCAGTCAAGGAGCCTCTTGTTTCCATTCAAGGTCAAGCTTTTGCAAGACCTCCTTCGGCTGATTAGTGAATAGCTTTGATGCCCATGAGATCCCTGCACTTTCTCTCTACCTCACATCATGGTTTTATCTACTACCTTCTCACCATTTTTTGTGCTCAACTCCTTACTAGTGTCCTTTTTCGATCGTATGCATCTCCGCATCGCTCTGCACAACTCCTTCATCGCAGCACTTACATATCAATGTGACTCATTATATCGACTCATTAATTTTTTGATATAATTCTCATTAATATTTTAATTTGCAGACTAATTTTGTGTTTTGGTTTTTGAAATAACATCAATTCAATGATTAAATTCTAAGCACAATGGTAACATCATCATGATTCATGATTTGTTTTATATTATATATGTAGAAGGAAGAAAATTTGATAAAATACAATTGGGATATAATTGATCAAACCCAACCCATAAAGAATAAAAATGTGCATTAAAATAATGTTGATTATGGCATAACCCATCTTGAAAATATAGAGGAAAATGCTTATATATTATATCAAACATGTTAATACATTATAGTGTCTTTCATTGTATGTAATTTATTTTCTTTATGAGTTTCATATTTCCATGTGTTTTATGACTTATTAAATAAAATTTTGATTTCGAGTAGGCAATTTTAAGGGAAAACATAGTTAAAAAGATTATCTATAATATACACAACTACTACAGTCATTTTGTACCAATCAAGGTTACCAAAAAGGTGCACACGTCATACTAACATGGAGTTAAGTGGTGGTGCATGACCATTGAGAGTACTAGAAAAAGAAAATTTTGTAAAATATTGAAAGGTCTAAATTTATATAAATTAGTAAATATTTAACTTGTTTATTTATTTTTCATGTAAAGATGTTATCTAAAAATCACAATTTGATGTTGAACAAGGGCCTATTGGACCTTTCACATCTAGGGATTTTTTATAAAGGTGCATGTCGGGAATTTAATGATGTGAGTTTTAGAATATGTAATCATCATTTATGAATATGATGAACTATATTTAATATATGTAGATAATGTCATGTAACTTTTATGTGTGTAAATTTCATTATTTTTATTAACTAACCTTGTTCTTGTTTTTCAGTTGATGACATCATTAGAGTATCCTCCCACCATTCAAAATCACTAGATATTGGATTTTTACATGGAATAACATCTATTGTGCCTCTTACATAGGTATGAGATAGTAATGTAAATTTCATAATGAATTTATTATACTAAACATTATCATTTAGTGTAAACAAATGAAATTCATACATATTATTAATTGTTTTTTCTTGGTTTCCACAAGAGGATGTGAGAAATCTAGTTCATACACTTGTCATTAAGATTGGTTCTCTTGATATTGTTACCCCCGATGTTGATGCTAAGAGGTGGATGATGATTCGAGAGGGTTTTCAGATTGCGGTAAGTGTTAATTTGTAACTAATTTCAATTTGTATGTCATTAGTTGTTTACTATTATGTATATTTTTTACTCATCTTGATATATGGAACTACAATCATTCCTCGAGCATAGGAGGTTTGATTAGTTAAGGGACATCCCACTTATTAGATTGGTTCTTCATCTTCCCAATGGGCCAAGAGAACCAAACTATTCGATGATACCACATAGTTTTGATGTAAATGCATTTTGTTATATGCCTTCATGGCACATAGCCATAGATTTGTATCTTGTTGATTTATATCATTAAATTCATATATGTATTTTTTATACATTCATTTTGTTCAAATTTTATATGCCATTATGGCTTTCATTGATCAATATAATATATGAGACAAATAATATGTTGTCAAACTCATATTGTGGATCAAACACTCTTTATATGTGTATCTAAGTTCAGACTAATATGATTCCATGTTTATGTTATGCTAAATTGTTTTTAACAAGGGTATTAAAATAAAATTTATCCACTATTATACTTATTCAATCACATCACTTATAATCATATAATGCAAATGTCAATTTCATCCACTTCCTAGAATTTCAATATCATTAACACAACACTATGTAGTGGTGATTCGTTAAAAGAGGTCGTATATTCTCTTTACTAAACACAACACAATTTTTTTCATCTACTTTATACATACATTTTCTTAGAGAGCAAATGAGAAATGTGTGTGTGAGGAGGGGGATAGAGCAAGAGTGATAGAGAGGAGGAAGAGAGAGAGAGGGGGGGAGATATTGAGAGATAAGGGAAGCGAGAGAGATAAAGAGATCAAGAGAGAGTGAAACAAAGATGGAGAGATAGAGGAGGGAAGAGAGAGTGATAGTGAGAGAGAGGGAGGAGGGAATATAAGGTGAGAGAGGGAGAGGAGAATAGAGTGAATTTTTATAATAGAGAGGAGGTAAGAGAGAGTGTGGGTGTATAGAGAGAGAGAGAGAGATTTATGTGGAACATTTATTATGAATTGTCCAAACATGATTTCTAATTCAAAAACAATCCTCATTTACAAAAAGCACTTGATATGAAATATATTTCCAATTTAGGTGGAACTTTTATCATACACTCTTGTAAAATGTTCTTAGTATGCAAAGTAACACATATGTGTTAGAAAAATCATAATGAATAGAAAATTCAACTTGGACCCTACAACAACAAGTATTCCATGAGTGATTTATTTTAACTTGAAAAGGTTTTTCTATTTACAAATACTTTTAACTAATTTTATATTTCAAGATAACACTTTTAAGAATTATTATAAAATTGTGTTTGTGTCATATCTTTTTTTTTTAAAGGATGTGATTCACATTTTGACAATGATTCTTATTTTTAAAATGTCTTTTTCATTAGGTGAAACCTTGTAACTATTTTTCCAAAATTCTAATTCAATTTTATATATTAACTTTTTAAATATGTCTTTTCCTTTCCATAGAGTCTACTAGATAATTCCCATAATTCATTTTAATTGGGATCATCAACTCTTTCACATCATTTAATAATTTTCAAAATTATTTTTCTACTTATTTTTAGTGCACGATTTTTTTCCTAATTAAACTATATTGGTTTCTATACTATAATGATGTAATAACATGTTGGATAATAATACTATATTTGGTACATGAGGCTGGACCTATCGTATGGTATGAATTCAATAGAGTTTTTACAATCATTTTTTCAGAACTCGTCTTAGATGTTCTTAGACCATGTAACACCCACATTTTCAACATTCCAAACCACATTAAATCTTAAATAAATACTTAGGAAATTGCAGAATTTTTTTTTGTTGAAAGGGTTAAGGGTGTTAAACCCTAGAGTACATTTAATTAACTCCTACCAATAATTTTCTTCATTACATTAGGTTGATCCAGCCTAGATTAATAATTAAATATTATTAATCTATTTCTAAAGTTATTTCCTAGTAAGATACTTATAGCAATGCATCCATTAATTCCTTTGTTTAGTCTAAAGTTTTTTTCCTTTAATCAATTAATATCCATACTCCACACTTATAACATTTACCCTTGGTTAAATTAATCCCCTTAAGTCATTAGCTTTAATGTCCATTCACAATACCATTATTTAGTTACTATAGTTTTAATTCCATTTAATTATTTACTAAACCATAATAAGAGGGTTACATTTTAACTTAAAACACTAAGGCCCTAAGTGTCCCCATTCAAAAATTACACATACATTTAATTAAAACATATATTCCCATAAAATACCCTCACCTAAAAGTTATAGGATTGATTCCCTACCCTTAGATTGATTCATTTTAGGCCCTTAGATCTTAGGTTTTCATTCTAACCCTAATCATCCTTATGAGATCCTTTTAACCTTTTTATTTCCTTAGTTTCCTCATTTTTTTTTCTCTTTTCTTTTCTTTTTTTTTTTTGCAAGTTAGAGGGAGGAAGCCATGAAAGTATGAGAGAAACCATGGAAATTTCCTCTAGGTTTTAGTATTGTCTTGGAAGGAAATATCTTTACCCATTAGGATCAATTATTTGTTTGGATAGATGTTGTAGAGTGTAGTTATTTTCATTCATTTTATTGGAAGGATTCATCAAAAAATCTGGTTGAAGTTGTTTAATGGTTCTCATTTTCTTGAGTTACATTTGGGGAAAACCAATTTCAATGATCTAAGTGTATACGCCTATATATACATATATGCATGAGTGTGTGGGTGTGTGTATATATACATGTAGATCATTAGATCTACATTTTTTCAAGTTTCATTTCTTTAAATCCACTTGTTTGGCCAAAAATCACGTTTTTTACACATTGTTTCTATGCACAAGTGACTAGTGGTGGTCGTTTGACCGGTCACGTACACTCGGCTACCGACACTAGTTTCACTATCGATGACGGTTTGGAAAATATGGTAAAATTTATAAAACAATGTATACAAATGAATATATCCTCAGATATATTCATCTGTATACATTCCTATGTCATTTTTAGTTTATCACAGTCATTGAATTCTTTGACTTACACAGAAAGTAAGAATTTCTAAGTTTAAAGTTGAAAGTGAGATTTATGTATAGTTTCCAGTGACCGGTACTAGTCGGAGGAATGTTGACACCGGTACTGATAAAGAAATTTACACCGTTAGCAGGATTCTTAGAGATTTAGTATATTTCAAATAACACGAGTATAAAATGGATATTTTTAGATCTATTCATTTAGATGAATATTTAAACTAGATAAGTAGAGTTCCATAATTATTGTATATGGTTTTCTAAGCATAAAATTGTATAAATTAAGCTGGAAATGAATTTTCTAAAACTATAACACCATACAAAGTGACTAATGTCGGTACAAATTCTACCTACACCAGTTAAGCTTATCGGTATTGGTCTGCTGTGTGTGGTAGAAAGATATAAAAAGATATATATATATATATATATATATATATATATATATATATATAAGAATATATATATCAAGTGATATATATCTTTATATATATCACAACTAGAGTCTGATAAACTGTTCTAAGACAAAAAGCAATAATTAAAGACAACTAAATTCATTTCTTGATTAAAATACTAAGTTTGTAGCATTATTTCCTTGCAATAAGGTATAAAAATTGAGCATAATATCAACTCCAAACCATTCTTTTCACATATACTATTTGGAGAACAAAGATAAGATACAACACACTTAATAAACTCTTTTTTCATTTCAAGTTTACAACAATACAACAAAAGAACTCAACAATAATTTCTTTAAAATAACATCATTCCTTTCCAAAGAATACATTCTACCACTTGAATAAAATCCAGAATTTGGAGAGTTTCATTTCCAACCAAAAATACAACTTAAGCTTATTCCTTTCAACTACAACATTATAACTTGATAAATAGAATTTACAAGGATTTCTTTTAAAATGCAAGAATTACAAGCCTTCCACTCTAAGTGGAAATGACATGGCTATTTTTTTACAAATGTAGGATTCCTTCATGTATCTTCTACAAAATTCACTAGATCTAAGACTTCAACTTGATCTCCACAATTTTCTTCTCTTCAAGAACAACCAAAAATAAGGGGAGTAGGAAATGCTCTCCACCCAACCAATAATCCAATGAGGAGAAGAAGCTATTCTCCTCATTGGCCCCCAAGCCCCAACCATAGAGCAATAAGAAATGGATACAACCAATGGAAACTTTCACAAATTCTTCCACATTACAACACACATGCCAACAATCTTTCAACACACACACAAGCACAAAAATAACAATATCAAAGAATGCAACTTTTCCAAACAAGGCTTAAAATAACTCTAATCTAATGGAGCAAGGAACTATGGGAAATCACTTATGCCTCCCAATGGGATTAGGTGACCACCTTGAAGCCTCAAAATGAAAAACACACCCAAAAATGACTCTTATGCCTCCATCAAATTCTCTTATGCCTCCCTCAATCTCTTATTCCTCCCACAATCTCTTATGCCTCCCTCAAATAAAACATATAAGATAAGTAAGAATTTTTATTATCTAAAAGGTGGGGCACCCAACCCAAATTCCTCCCAAAATTTGCAACAATAATCTAATGCTAAGAGGAATAAATAGTGGAGAGAGAATAGAGATTGATATCTCTTATTATTCTATATTATTATAAGAAGCACGATACATATTTATAGGTATATTGAATAAACAATATTCCCCTGAATGGATGGAGAAGATACAAACAAGAAGGAAAGAATAATGGAATACATAAAATTTATTCTAATAATAAGATAATGTACGTAGACTATGCTAACATTCCCCCTTATTACATTATTCTTGCAAATGTGACCCCTGAAAAGTTCAAATTTCACTTTTCCAAGAGATTTTGTGAGAATGTCGCAACTTGTGCTTCTGTAGGATAGTACTGGAGCTGAATGTGATGGTTCAAGACATGCTCTTGAATGAAATGAAAATCAATCTCAATATGATTTGTTGTTCATGAAAAAATGGATTCTACACGAGATTCAACACACTCTAATTATCGCAATAGAGAATAGGTGACTATTTTTCAAGAATTCCCAGGTCATCCAAAATGTGACGTAACCATATCACTTCACACACAGCTCCTCGTGTAATGTGATATTCTGCCTCTATGGATGAGATAGAAACAACATTCTTCTTCTTTCTTATCCACGAGATAGGTCTAGATCCGAGATGAAATATGTATCCTGTAGTTGATTTCCTGTCATCAACAGATCTCAGCATGGTCCGAGTCGACGTATCCCTGTAAGAAGAATTAATCATTCTCATATTCCAGACCATAAGTCAACTGTACCTCAAACATACCTCAAAACATGCTTTGCTTCATTTCATTGGCATTTCTTTAGTTCCTACATGAATCAAGAAAGATAACGACAGCATAGCATAAATCTAGTTTGGTATATGTCAAGTAGATGAGTCCTCCAACAAATTTCCTGTAGAGAGTAGCATCTACTTGAGGTGAGTCCTGGAATCTTGTAAATTACAAGCTTTCTTCATGGGAGTGGATATAGGTTTACAATAAGACATTATGTACTTTTCAGGAGTGTCTTGGCATGCTTATTTGGGAGACAAAAATGTGACACTCCTTTTGCCATATTTCCAAGCCAAGACAATAATGTAGTAGCCAAAAATATATCATGTCAAAGGTTCTTTTGAGATCATTCTTCACAATATCAACTTGATCTTCTGAACTTCCAGTGATCACAAGATCATCTACATACACAACAAGAATGAAAATTTCTTTTCCTACCTTATTTATATACAAATTTGAATCTGAGGGGCTATAAGTGAACCCATGCTGCAAAAGGTGATCATCGATCTTGATATACCATGCCCTTGGAGCTTGTTTTAGTCCATACAGTGATTTGATGAGATGAAATACCTTCTTAGGATGTTATTCATCAAAAAATCCTTCAGGTTGGGTCATGTACACTTCTTCTTTCAGATCACCATTTAGGAAAGCACTTTTGATGTCCATCTGCTAAAGTCTCCATCCTTTCTGTGTTGCCAGTGCGCAAACAACTTTGATGGTCTTGATCTTTGTAGTGGGTGCAAAGGTTTCTTCATAGTTGATGCCCTCTTTCTGAGCATATAATTTTGCTACAAGTCATGCTTTATGTTTGTTGATGGATCCATCTGCCTTATATTTAGTTTTGAAAACCCATTTGCAGCCTATGGGTTTCTTTCCTATTGGTAGATCAACAAGTTCCCATGTCTAATTTTTCATGAGTGAGTCATATTCTACATCCATGGCTTCCTTCCACTGAGGTTGATTGAGTGCATCATGAACATTATCAGGCTCAAGCTATTAATCAGTGAACTCATGAGTGAAAATTTTACCTCATTTATTGTTTGAATCCTTATTTTGACTCCGGATGATGTATCTGGGAGTTGTTGCAAATGTGAGTCCTTGATGGTGCTTTATACCCACTTCGGATGAGAACTTGGATTCTTTTGAGAATAACTGTGTCATTTCCGTGTGGATTGATGTGGAGTCACATTCTCCAGTTCTCCAAGGTCAACAAATAGCTCTCCTTGCAAAATTTATTTTCCTTGAGTAGTCTCTTCTAGCTCATTATCTGATTCGAGAGACTAGTCGGTGAGAGGTGGTTGGAACTGGATCTTCTGTTGATATTGATGAGTCAAAGGATGACTCATCACAAACCACGTCTCAACTCTCATATATTTTCTTTGTCTCAGGATCCATGAGATGGTATTCCTTCAAGGTAGTGTTGTAGCTAAGTAGGATACACAGGAGTGTTTTTGACTCAACCTTATTTCTCTTCTGAGTTGCGACATGCATGTATGTTGTGCAACCAAAACTTGAAAATGAGAAATTGATGGATTTTTACCACTCAATACCTCTTCGGTGTTTTATTTTGTATAATATTTGTTGGTTACCTGTTGAGAAGATATACAGTTGTTGTATTACTTCAGCCCAATAACATTCTTCTAGCTTTATTGTTAATAGCAGTAAAATGAGCCATCTCCATCCTTTCATGTGATTGCAATGCTCAACAATGCCATTTTTTTGGGGTGTGTAGGGAGTAGTCAGGTTCTGCTTTATACCTTGTTGGTTTAGAAATGCCAAGAACTTATTTAATGTGAATTCCCCCTCAATCTGAGTAAAGTAGAAGAATTGGTTGTTCGGTCTCTTTCACAACACGATGATATAAGTTCTAGAAATGTTGAAGAGCCTCACTTTTCTTCTTCAAGAAAAACACCCACATCTTACGAGAGTGGTCATCCACGAACAATTAGAAGTACTTGAATCCTAAAAACAAAGTAGGTAGAGGGTCATTTAGATCGGTATGAACTACCTCCAAATGCTTCTTGGCATGGAAGGTGCTTGTTTGAAATGGATCCCTGTGTTGTTTTCCTACAAGATAGCTAGGGAAAATAGGCAAGGAACTGGAAAATTTGGGTATTCCATGAACCATTTCTTTTGAACTCATTTGATGCAATGAACTAGCCGACAAGTGTCCATATCTAAAATTCCAGAGTGCAATAGATTGTACTATTGATGTAGATAAAGCTATTGTAGAAGATGAAACAATATCTAAAGAAAATAACTTATCTTTTAGAAATTCTCTAGCAATAATATTACCTTGTTGTGAGATCAAACATGATTTGATGCCATTTTGGACAAGAAATTCTACCTTCAGGTGATGATTCAATAGCTGAGTCACTGATAGGAGGTTGCTAGTCAATCCAGGAACATATAGTACCTTTGTAAGCATACATTTTCGTGGTCCTAGAGGAATGGTGACTCTTCTTATTCCTTCTATAATGTACTCTTTGTCATCAGCTATCTAAACCCGATCACCAGTGGGTTGTTTGTCTAGTGAATCAAACAACTCCTTGTCACCTAACATGTGCTTACTTGCACCGAAGTCTATCAACCAGACTCTCTTCGTGGGCTATGAAGTCTGAGAGATGAGTACAAGATTATTACTACAATGGGCTCCTTCTGATGTCTCCTCATCAGATTCATTATCTTGTTGGGCTGCAAGATGTCCCTTGTGCTTTCTCCAATGGGGACATTGTTTGGAATTTTGAAAATCTTCACGCCTAATGTACTTGTTTGACTTGAAGACCCTTGTTTCAAGCTATTGTACCAACAATGATAAGTGTCATGAGTGTTGGTTCTATAAATGTGACACCACCTCTTTGAATTTTGATCTTTCTACTATTGTTTTGGTTGCGCTTGATTTGAGAAAAGGGATTTATCTTGAGTCTCCTCTTGGGATGAATTGATTGCCTCTTCCTGCTGTAGAAAATTCACAAGTTCTTCAAATGCCACTATTTGTTTAGATATACATTCAGTGTCATAATGAACACTTAGAATTGAGAATGGAGTTCTCTCAAGGTGATTGGTACGAGAAGTTTATCACCCACCATTTCACCGAGTGCTAATAACTCCGATTGCAGCTCAACCACACGACGTAAGAACTCCTCAACTTTCTCATCTGAACCAATAGAGAGGGTATGTAGCTTGGACTGAAGATGGAGGATATTAGTATGATTTTTGGCCTCATAAATGGTTTCCAACTTGTCCCAGGCCTCCTTTGGTTCCTTCGCATTCTAAACATGCGGTTGCACATCATCACTGATACTGAGCATTATCAAGATTAATGCTTTGGCACTAGCCATCTCATACTTCATTAATTCATCAAGGGCAATGGGAACATGCACATATCCGGTCACGATGCCCCATAATCCTTCAAATTGAAGGATTGTCTGCATATTTGTTTTCCAGGCCACAAAATTGGGCCCTTTAAGTCGAAACCGAGCATTGAGAGAAGTAACTTCGGAGAAGACATTTTTAATAATTTTTTAATATATTTATATATTTATTTCAAGAGATATTACAAATATGACTCACTGATGTGAAGTACTAGCTCATAGATGCTCTCGATACTTACGTGTGTTGAGAGATGACGATGCTTGGTGGGGCGTTCTTCTTCGTCTTCACATTCGGTGTCATACCCGACTTATAATTCCTATCGAACTCACTTTTCTTGGTAGCTAACGTCAAAAAGGAAATAGTCCAAGAGTCCTTTGCAAACCAATTCGTCGAAGACAAGGTTGTCGATGTTTCAAATCTCGTTGAGCAAGGAAAAGTAGAACCCAGAGCTCTCAGGAGCTACTGGATGGTGTTCTGTGGCTTGCGAGTTGATTTTACGGCTTTCGGCCGGTCTCGATTATGTCGGTCACTCTCGTCATTCAAGCGTTGGCTATTAGAGATATGCTTTGATGTTATGGTAGAGGCTTCTTTCCGGGTAATATATGGCCATTTTTTTATTATTTCGACTTTCAAGATTGATGAAGCTAAATTCTCCTCTCCTCTATCTTTCACATAGGGATGAATGGCATTCTCGCAGGAAAGAATGGTCCTCACACAATAGCTCCTTTAGCTAATGTCTATGTGTTGATTAGAAATCACAACTAGCCAAGAAGAACATATATAATTTTCTACTCCTCCATGCAAGTGTCAGATCCCACACAACTTCACACATGTTTTCTTCCTCTCCACGCAAAAATACAAGAACTCTACATATGAATAAAAGAACTCCATACAAGTGAAATATAAAATAATTTTATTACAGACGCTCCAATCTCTTTGTTGAAGACTACGCAACTTACATGCACCAGTAGCTTCAAGCCTCCACTCAGGTCACTGGAATGATTTGTCTCCCACATGCTTTTCTCCATGCATAGGTGAAAGAACTAAAAAAACAACACTTTTTGATGTCCATGTTTTTTTATTCATCTGCAATTTTCACACAGGAATCCTTGCATCTACCAGGCAGCAAAAATATATTCTTATACTTTTAATGCAGGTGTAGAAGACTTCTTGTCTCCATGTAGACAAGTGACATGGTAAAATTCCATGCAGAGAGGAGCTTAAAACTTTCACACAACAATAAAAACATTTCCACGCAGATATTTTGAGGACTTCCATGCAGAAATTGACAATGCTTTTGTTTTGTTTTACACAACAGTCTTATCAAACTCCACACTATTTTCTCCTTCACATAGATTTGTATGTCCAGGTTTCCCTCCTTCTAGCACCAAATGTATTCACGTAGGTTGCATGCAAGTCTTCCTTCACGCAACCTCCTTCCACATTGAGTGGTCTAATTCTTCAAATGCACATACACACACAAAGTTAGAGTCTTTGATGCTCTGATACCAAATTGAGAGGCTGAAACAGTGGAGAGAGAATAGAGATTGATATATCTTATTATTCTATATTATTATCAGAAGCACGATACATATTTATAGGTATATTGAATAAACAATATTCCCCTGAATGGATGGAGAAGATACAAACAAGAAGGAGAGAATAATGGAATAGATAAAAATTAGTCTAATAATAAGATAACATACGTAGACTATGATAAAAATGCCTCCTCAAAAATATCCCCATAAACCTTCTCCTACACCATACTTAAGGCCATACTACCCAAGCCCAAAAATATACACACACAACATTCATTTATTTACATACACACACATATATAAAAATAAATTGCATGGGTGAAGTTCCTACCTTGCCATTGCAAGAAACTTGATCCAAAATCACAACTCTAAGCTCCTTCCAAGCTCAAGCCCAAATCCAAGCAAGCTCCAAGACTCCCAAGCAAGCAACTCAAGCTAAAAATCCAAAATAACCATGCACAACAAAATGAAGTAACCCCAAAACCATCAAATTAACTTTCATATATAGAAAAAGAGGAGAGGAGGGTGAGGTGGCTCCATGTAGGATGCCACATCACTTCTCCTCAACTCCACATCACCAATTCAAACATCAAACCCAAGGTTAATAAATTGGTGGTTGAGGAAATGACAAGCCTCTTACACACACAAACTCTTACCCACACCTCTAAAGGACACAATTAAAAACTCATGTAAGAAAGTGCAATAAATATCACCTTTTACCTTAAAAATCACATAATGGGGTCTATTTTTGACCCCTTAACCCATAGGTATAGTTGGTAGATGAATTTAAAAGGTTTGGGAAAAGCTTAACTTGTCCCACAAGCCTCCAAAATGGCCCTTAAGCCCAAATCCGAATTTGACATGCAAGGTTGAGTACACAACACTTAAACCAATAAAAATACTTTCAAATCCAAAATAAAATCAAGGAAAATCTACCAAAATTAAATACCCCTTTGTCACATCTCAAATTACTTTAATTAATTAGCTTAAATAGAGCACATTAACTAACAATAATAAAGTGAATTACATTACAAAATAAATCACATACTCCACAAATAATAAAAAGGAAAGGGAAAAACACATAGCCCATGGTCACAATTTGAGGTAACCCCCCATGGGGACCTCCTAACAATCTAACAACACACAAAAATAAATCGAACATAAAGATGCCATGGTGACCTTCATTATATCCATCCAATATTCCACTATGGTTGGTCTCTTATCCCCTTTTTGTTTGTTGTGATATAATCACCTGCAAAAATCAATCAAACAATACCTCCTTCGGCCTCGTGGCCACATCAAATACATCAATAATAAAATACATGCACATCCATCAATAAACATCATCATATCACGAAGTCATCATCAAAGCTAAGAAATGCTATCTTTTTGTCTTTTATAAAGAATCTCAATTCTACCATTTCATCAATATCAGTGAGATCACAAGATTAGTTCAAACACCAAAACATAGTCAATATGACAGAAATTCAAAATTTTAGTATATATAAATATAATTTAATCAACACATCATCATCATTGATGCAAGATAACTATCCATGCCTCTAAGAATCCATACAACCATAATACGAATCACAACATATCAATAATCATAATATCTCTACCATTTATCATCATGCTAAACTGAAATAACATAGTAAAGTCCATGTCTATAGTCCATAGTAATCAAAATCAAAATATGATAAGTGTCGAAGAGGAGTTAGGACTACAGACTCAAGTGACATGGATTCAAACTGCAAGAGGTCAAAATGCTTAAAAATAAACACAATTTTAAAAAAATCCAAAGTATTCAAAATATTTTCTTCTCATTCTTGAATCCACACTAATATTTTACAACATTAAAATCTTCCTTTTATTTTCCATTATCTCTAAAACCTCTAAAATGCCATGAAACCCTAAAATATAAAAATATACCTAGTAGTAAAACACCTCGGATGGGCCAAAAATTATGTGTACTAAATATGCCTTCATAAATGAAGGATTGTGCCAAATCTTGGATTATTCTATAAAGAAGAGAAAAAGATATTAAAATTCTAATTTTTATACAAAACCAAAAAAAAGGGTTCAGAGCCAAATTTATACCACTAGAAAAAGAAATTCAGCCCCAAAAATATGTCAAAATGGCACCCACACTTTTCAAAAATCAATATCTAACACCTTAGAAAATTTCAAGATGATCCAATGGCGGATCAACATGATTATGGCCTTGAAGTTATGCTCGCACATCATTCTCTCCCTGGTTGAAAAGACTTATACTCATGTGAATTTAGTTAATGGAATTCCTCCAATTTTCCACCGCTAATCTTCATCAACTCCCACTCAAAAATCCAAGAATTGTCTTCTTGCTACAAACCTTGCCATTATACTAAATATATGTTGTAGCTCCCATCCATAGTAATGACTGTCTTTTGGTCCAAGACACACATTACCCTGTCCTTTTTCTTCTTCAGCATTTATTGTTCCTAGTTTATTTCTTCCTCCTCCATGAAATTTTCCTCATGACCTGGAAACTTATATAAGTCAAAAACATTAAAAACAAGTGAAATAACAAATTTTTTAGATAGCTCCACCTTGTAGGCATTATCATTCATTTTCACTAGAATCCAACATGGTCCAATCTTCTTATACTTTAGTTTGATATATGTCCCCTTTGGAAGCCTCTCCTTTCTAACATGAACCATAACCATATCCCCTTCTTCAAGTAAATTTACTCTCCTACTTGCATCCGGAACTACTTTATATTTTTCATTACTAACATTGAAATTTTCCCTCACTTCTTCATACAATTGTAGTATGTGTTCTGCAAATGATTTTGCATAATCAATGGTTTCATCTTCACCAAGTAGAAAAATCAGATCTATAACTCCCTTGGGGTTCTTACCATAGATGTTTTGGAAAGGAGACCTCCTCGTTGAATTATTTATCAAGTTGTTATAAGAAAACACATCCTGTGGTAGAGACAAACCCCTTTTCTTCGAGTTTTCTTTGACTATGCAACGTAGAATATTTCCTAAAATTTTGTTAACTACTTTTGTCTATCCACCATTCTTGGGGTGATGTGCACTATTAAATTGTAGTTGTGTTACCATTTTCTTCAATAAAATATTCCAAAAGTGACTCAAATTTTTTTGCCCTGATCTGAAGTGATCATTCTTGGAACTCCATGCAACCTAACCACTTCTAAAAAGAAATCTACAACTCTAGATATGTGTTAGGAATTCCTAACATGAAATCCATAGTCAAATCATTCAATGGACCTATAGGGCAGGTAATGTCATATGCAACCCAATATTATATGCATAGCCCTTAACCATTGGCACAATCTACATCTTGATACGATCCTATTTATGTCCATCTTTACCTTTGGCAAAAAGGGGAAAGAGAAGTACTACGAATAGACATGTAACTATACATTAAAGAATGTGTATACCACTTTAACATCATATATTAAGGAATTTCAAGTAACTCTTAACATGGGTATTTAATGCATGTGATAGTTACATTAACATTGCGCCTTAAGGAATGTAAAATAAAATTTAATATTTAGACTTAATGCATTCACAAGATAATTTAACGTGAACACGTAAGACACATTTATGTTGGATCCTTAAGCCACTTATACATTACACATACCTAAGTATGTTACGTAACATTTAAAGAACCTATTTTTGGCAAATGTAAAGGTTCATTAATTACAACTTAAGATTGACATGTCAATATCTTTCAAAATAATTAATTTTAAGATGGCCTTTTATGATAAATTTAAATATTTCATCGACTTAAACTTTGTGATTTAGTATTAGAATAACCTTAATATTAATATTAATAAAGAAAGCTATATTTAGGGGGTGATTTAGAAAACTCATGGTCCTAAAAAGTACCATGTAGGCAAAAACAAAACCCACATAGGTAGAAAAGAGAGCATAAGAACTACATCTTCATCATCAAAGGAAAAATAATTCCCTAATTAGGGGTGAAGAACCAACCATAATTTACATGTTAGGTGGCGTAAAAACCCCACTGTGGAGAACTAACAACGCCTTCCCCCTCGGAAAAGGTCTATAACCTAGCCCAAAGGAGGACTTTGTGATTTTAAATGTTATATTTCAAAAAAATCTGACACTAAAGAAAATTAAACATGCCTTAATTGTGATTTTTTTGAAAACGTAAATTTTTCCAAATGCCATAGTGATAGGTCAAAGGATTAAAAATATTTACAAATATTTAAACACACTTTTTAAAAATTTGTTCCACTCGTAGCTAAATACTTTTAATTTGATCTTGCAAGCTATGAAAATTATGCATTAATAGCCATTTCATTCATGTGAAGAAGTAATAGGTGGTGGTGGATGGTGGAGATAAAAGGAGGTATATACTTGTGGTTGGGAATTATCAATATGGCTTTGTGGAATAAGATAGTTTGGACATTTTTAATAGTTTTATTTAATATGGATAGAATTTTAAAGAACTTTGAAGAAATTTAAAAATGTGAAGATAAATTATGTGATTTTGAGAAGAGATTAGAGGATTTTGAGAAGAAATTAAAAGTTTTTGTAAAAAAATAGAATAAATTAGAGGATTTTGGAAAAAAGAAGAAGTAATTATGTGATTTTGAAGGACTTTGAGAATATTTTAAATGATTTAAAAATGGAGGATTAGGATATGGCTAAACCAACACAAACAACATTTTTCAAAGAATTAAATAGCTCCATGTATGGATTCTTATTAGTACAAAATCACAAAGCACCCCGAATGGCCTCAGATCTGAGTGGGGCATCCAATTTGATTGCACAATATTGGACCATCTCTCAAGATGTGGGACTTGCAGAAATGAGATGGCCCTCCAGAGAAGGCTGGTTCCTTCTTCCTAAACTACCTACCACAAGCTACTCTAGTGTAGGAAAACTACCTAATCCTAATCTAACCTTCCGAGGAGACATGAGAGAGAGAAATGCATAAAAATAGAGCCTACACTAAGTGATGATACACCAGAAAAGGAAGTGGTGAGATACTCTGCTGAGGGAGGATGAAACAGGGGAAAAGGGAGATGAGGGGGGTCAGACAAAAGTGACACTGACCCAGATCCAAATCTGCCATCAAAACTCCAAGAAACATGACATATTACACCTGCAAATGTGAAATATATGCACGGGAAGAAAACACAAAATGGAGAGGCATAAAAAATAAAAAAATATCGAGAAGATTGAAGAACACCACAAAAGAACAATTTTATTGCTCTATAAGGTGCACGGACCATTACATGGATGCTCAAAGGCACATATATGCTTTCCAGGCGTAGGAGAAGGATTACAGCTCAAATGGAGTCAAGAAAAATTTGTGAGTTTCCCCACATCCCATAATGTCTCCCCCTCTCAAATGAAAAGTGTTTACAATATATAGATGATGAAAACCAAAAAGAAAGAAGATAAACTCGATTCTGCTCTTAAAGCTCAACCACCAACCATCAATGCCCTACAAATCCACCTACAATCTATCAATTCTAGTTCCCATGTCCTGTTTGGTGTGTTGGAGAAGGAAGAAAGGCGGATCAAAATCAAATCTGATCTAGTTGTTGAAGTAATCGGATCCTACATTAATGGCATGAAAGACATTTTCCTAATTTTCACCCATCAAATCCTGCTAAAAATAATATTTTATGCTTCCATGGTGTAGAGGATGTCGAGACCTTTCCAAAAATTCTTCTCTTGCTCAAATCTAAGCTTCCAGTCAAAAGATATGGCCATCTAAAGATTCTGCATCGAGACTGTGCAAAATGGTGAAAACGTAATCTTAGCAAAGTGAATCTATGGGTCCGAAAATACAAACTACATTTTTGCAAAAGGATACAAAAATAAAAAATCTCCCGCAGCCCCAGCAGCCCAAAATTACACTTTTTCCCAAAATCCCTCGCAAGCCCGCAACCTTCTCATTTTCCATTTGGCAAACAAACCTCCTCGGGCTCAAGCCCGCACTTTACATTTCCCAAAAGTCATCTCTGGGCCCACCAACCCACATTTTCCACTTTGGCAAAAATTCTTCCCTAGGCCCGCTGGCTTACTTTTGGCAAAAAATCCTTCCAAGGCCCACCTCCCCGCATGTAATTTAGGCCTGACACGTGGCTTCTCTGGGTGTCGGCAGAGGTGCGGCTTACTTTTATACTTTACGCCTTTTCAAAAAAAAAAAGCCAAAAATTCAAATGCCTCTAGCTTTGACTTGAAACATAGCCATGTGTCCCTTTTTGGGCCTACTCTGTAATTTTTGTTTTGACTAAGTCCTTTTTGCTTGGTGGGGCCATATGTCTTACCCGAGACACATGGAGGCTCAATGCTTGTTTGGGATTGTCCCTTTAGATTTTACCTTTGAAGTTGCACCGAGTCGACACGTGGCACCTTCCACCAGTTCATTCAAACTTAGTTAATTCAAGGAAAATTCAATTTTCGAGGCTCTATTCACGTGGCGTGTTGGTGTTATTTCAGGGTCCTTCTTTGGGCTGCACCTTTTAAATTTGCATCGTTGAGGCATGTGGCACCTTCCACTGGCTCTTCTCTATTTAGACTTTTCAACGACCGGTTCTACCCCTTTTGACTTCTTCTTTTTGGGCCTGGGACACATGGAAGCTCTGCACTTATTTGGGGGACTTTGGCTTCGACCCTTGAAGGTGTACCATTGAGACACGTGGAGGCTTCCACAGTCCTTTCATGCTTAGTCGATTTAAAATGGCCAAATTTATCCCCTTTTTTACTTTTGGACACATGGAGGGCTGGCACAAGTTTGGGGCCTCCGTTCTTGATCCTTCCTTTGAAGTTGTGCCATTGAGACATGTGGGGCCTTCGCCAAGCTAGGACTGCTTCCATTTGACTTCTGTTGGACCCTGACTACGTGGAGAGTTGGTGCTAGTTTGAGTTTCTACCTTGGGCTTTTAGTTTTAAAAATGTGTAGAGTGACACATGGTTCTTTTCGTTGGCCTTTCTATACTTAGCCGATTCTATGACCGGATCTGTCCCCTTTTTTACTCTGACCACATGGCGATCCCACGCTCATTTGGGAACCCACTCTTTGGACCTAGCCTTTGTGTTATGCCGATGAGATACATGGAGGCTTCGCTACCCTTGATACTTTTCAAGCTGTAGATTGTTTCCTTTTCGTACTTGGGACACGTGGATGCTTCACGCTCATTTAGGTATGTCCCTTGGGTCTCACTTCTAAAGGTGCATCGTTTAAACACATGGAGGCTTATGTCGGTCCTTTGACTTTTCTACGGTTGTTGCAACTTTTTGATACTTTGGACATGTGGAGGGTCTGCACTCATTTGGAGACTTTTTTTGATGCACATTTTGGAATTACGCCAAACTAACACATGGCACCTTCCACGAGCCCATTGCTTGGCCCCGAGTCGACTCATATGTGGCTAAGTCTAAAAACTTCAAGCCCTTGCTCTAGTTTTCTCTTGTTGAGCCTATGGTTTCCCTTGATGTCATTGGCCTCCTTTTCCAACCCTACTTGGACTCCATTATTGGATTGATTACAAGCTCGCAGTCCGAATGCCCCTTAGATTTTCTTCTGTGTAGGGTCATGTTTGATCAATTTTTCCTAGGACAAAATTGGGATAACAATTACCAATCAGATTTTTCTTTAATTGAGCACTAAGATGTTCTTTTGAAGCATTTGGCATGTGGATTTCCTTTTTTTGTGTCTTCAAAGTTTCTTCTTGCAATGCTAATTCCTCTTCGACACTTATTTTTGTTATGATCATGTTTACTAGCTTCTTAGAGACATGGATATTGATATAGTATTCTAGTTAGCATGTTGATAGACTATATGGACATTTGATGATTATTTTGATTTGACCCTTATCATGGATTATATGGATGCCTAGTTGACACTATTAGACATTGCAACACATGTTGATTTAATGTTACTTTACTGATATATTGACATCTTGGATTCATAGTAGTTGTGACTATGTTTTGATGCATCGTCTAACCATGTGTACATTGATATTATGGTTTATTAATTTTGTGATGATATTAGGTGATCAATGTGTATGTGAATTTCATGGTTTTCGTAAAATAGAATGGTGATTATTGATAATTGTAAATGATTGATTTATGTTAGAATTGTGTAACCTTGACAATGATATAACTATGATGTATGATGATGATTATATGATGGATGATTTATATATGTTTTGATTTCCTTGACGTATTGATGTGGCCTTGAGGCCAAAGGTGGTATTATTTTGTGGTTGCAGGAAATGAAATCACACAAAACGAGGAGGGACTAGGAAGGCCAACCATGAAGGAATGTCATGTGTTCACAACATGGTCACCTTGGCAATTGCGTGTATGTTTGTGTGTGTCATCATGTTGCGTATCATCTGTTAGGAGGTCTCCATGGGGGAGCACCTCACAATGTGACCATGGGTGTAATTATGGTTGTGTTCTTTATTTAATTGTGGATGTTGTGATTTTATTTAAATTTCTAATGTACCCTTATACCCTTATGTTCCTATGTTGTCAATGTGCCCCTAATTAACTATGTAATTTGTTAGTATGAGCTAGTGTATTAATGTGGTGAATGGGGGGCAATGTGTATGTGGTTATACCTTAGTATTTTACTTTGGTTTATTGAAATTTTAGGTGACATTGGTTTGTGTGCCATCCCCTTACCTCAAATCTCGGATTTGGGCTTTGAGCCCATTTTGAAGGCTTGTGGGACAAGTTTTACTTGTCCCACACTCTTTAATCTCTTCCTCCAACCTTACCTATGACTTGAGGGGTCATATTTAGCCTATAATCATGAAAATTTGATGGAAAAGAGGCAATTATTGCCCTCATATTCTTGATCCTCTAAATTCAATTTTGAATTGTGCAAAAGGGAGATTGTGTGCAAGATTAGTAGTGTCATATCCTCACCTACCTCTTTATGAGACTTTGGTTTGTGTGGGGAGTATGTGAGGTGGATTTTAGAGGGATGAGGTGGCATCCTACATGGAGCCACATCACCTCTTCCTCCACCAAGTCTATTTATGTGCATTCCTTTGATGATTTTGGGGTTACTTGCTCTATGATTATTTGGCTTTGGATTTGGGAAGAACTTTCTTGGATTGCTTTCTTGTGGAGAGGATTTGAAGTTGTTTTTCTTGAAGGAATAAGGCTCCATCAATGGCAAGGTAGGATCTTAACTTATTTTCTTCCTTGTTCTTATTATGTATGTTATTTCAATTTGAATGTATGTATGTGTGTTTGTTGGGTTGGGTAGTTTTTCCCTTAAGAAAGGTGTGGGGAGAAGGGAATATGGGGCCATTGGGGAGATAAAAGGGAGTTTTTAGGCTTTGAGGAGGGAGTGTGGGTAGGGTGCTCCACCTATGGGGAGATAAAATGTTAATTTTACTGCATTTTGTGTATTTGAATTGTGGAGAGATAAGGAGATCATGAGAGTTTTGTAATGTGCACCTTGGAGGTTTTGGGTGGACCCCTAACCCACTTGGGAGGTATAAGGAGGTGGCCACCATTGTTACTTCTCCTTTGGATCTAGTTTGAGCCTATGTGTTATTCGAAAAGTTACAAATTTCGTTTGTGTTTGATGGTTATGTGTTAGCCTTGTTGGTATGTTTTGTATGTGGAAGCCATTATTTTAGCTACCATGGTTGTGAAAACCCTACATTGCTTCTTGGTCGGAACTCGGGGGCCAATGAGGGGGTGTGCTTCACCCCTTCATTGGAATAAGGATGGGAGGAGAGAGTTTCCTAGCTCCCGCTCTTGTTTGTGTGTTGCAGAAGGAAAGGGAAAAGTTAGAGATTTCAAATAAGAAATGGAGCTGCATGAATTATGTTTGAATATAATCATGCCCAACCCCAAATCGTATAGCCCCTCCTATTTAAACATTTCCTTAAACACAAAAATTTGGTTACAATATGTGTGTGTGTGTGTGTGTGTGTGTGTACACTTGTTTATATATACACATATATATCTCCCAATTTTGATCTATATATTAAAAAAAAGTAAGATGCATATCATCTAGGTAGATGCAAATACCCAAGAATCAAATGTCGACCATTAAAAACTATGGAAGATTTTTAAAAAAATAATAATCAAGATATATGGGAGAGATAATCCTCAATCCACAAATCCCAGAGCTTCCTTATCCACCATAGTTTTCTCCCCAAGTTTTCTTGCCTCCATTCATGCCTTCCCTGCAACTCTACCTATGCAAATGGAGGCACATTAGGGTTAGAATGGGAATAAAAGAGATCATAAGGATAGTTAGGGCACAAAAAGGGAAACCTAAAATCTAAGGGTGAGGATTAAATAAATCCTATAGCTCTGATTTAATCATCATCCCTTTAAGTGATGGGTGAATAAATTTTAATAATTTTAGGGATATTTTATTATAGATTTTTAATTAATAGTTACACATGGGATGCTAAATTTACTCTATGGGAAATTTAAAAGATTAATCGGTAAGTGCTTTCTTTTTAATTATTAAAAGGGGTGATGTAGGATTATTATTTGTCCAAGAATTTAGTCAAAGTTATCTTAGGGGTTTTACTATTTAATTAGCATGGAACTAAGAGGGTAAGATTAGATGAAATTAAATTAGTAAATATTATAAATAAAGTTGGGTTAAAATTATTATTAACCTAAGAAGGGAAAATTAAATAGAATTTATTTAAGGATTAATTAATTAATTAAATTAAATTAGGAAGTAATTAATTCATAATTCTTTGGGCAATAAATTAATAATTATGGATTAAATAAATGAAATTAATTTAACAGGAGATGTATTAGGTAATTAATGTATCTAAAATAGGATTAAAATGTGTTTTAATTAATTAAGAAAATTAGTCATAAATTTTCAAGTAGTGTTGTGGCTTCTAGATTTGTGTGGGATGACGTAGCCTAAGATTTTTTGGGCGTCAAATTTCTTCATTGGAATCATCATCATCAAATCTATCACTCATATTTATATAAGAAAATCGAATAAACAATTCAAATGTAGAAATATCCAATAAATTTAACTTAAAGAAATATGAATAAATTAAAATTTTAACACATTACGAGGCTTGATCTATCCCAGAAGATGTAAGACAATATGAGCTCACGAAATTTTATTCAACTAAATATATTACAATTTTATCAAGCATCATAATGCTATACAATACACTAATAACATATAAGTAATAAATACATACATGATAAATTAACTATAAAGTGATAAGTATATAATAATTAGGTCCGTCTTTTGGGGACGAAGAACTATATGAGAAACAATATTGTAGAGGTCATGTCCAAGTTTGAACTTTTAATAATGCAATAGGAGTCGGGATGGTCGTAAGCTATAAATTTGAATTTAATTAGAGACCACTATTTGGACAATATACTCTATTCAGTGGTAATGTATAAATTGAATGTTATATTGAAGTTTAGACAAATTATTTGAAATTGATATTTGAATTTAGGGTTTTTTTTCCTAATTTCAATTTTTACTTCCTTTCCATTAGATCTCACAATGTGACTTCCATGATATTTTTTTATGAATAGGATCTTATATTATATTAATAATAACATGATACAAGATAATAAAAAAATCTCGGTGGAGAGAAGGTATGAGAGCACACCCCAAAACCAGAAGTAAAACAAACTAAGCCAAGCCTAAGAAAACAAAGAAAACAACTTAACAAACATTAAATCTATGTTTTTATCCAACAAACAAAACATTGACCATCAGATGGAGGATCATGGTCATTTGGCCAACCAAGACTAGGAAGGTATTTTCGGTAATTTCGACACTTCCCAACCAGAGCTTGAGGGGTCTTCTTCTTCATTGTCAGCAACAACTTGAGTGGGAGAGATGGAAAAATCCATCCGAGGGAACTTATCCAATGGAGGTGGACATGGGAGGCTCCAGCCTGGCCGTGGGTGAGAGCCTCAAGGAAATAGGAAAGCCCCAACAAAGATGATGAGATGGAAAGGAGGAGCCCTAACCCTAGTGGCGAGAGTTGGGGATATAAATTTCTCCAGGGACTGCCGAATGTGCAGAGGCAAAGGTGAGCACAAATTTGAAAAGAGCGCGAATGGGAATGGATTCTTTGACCACCTCCTTGAGGTTCTCCACCTCAAGGGCCACCTTGTTCACTTGCACTTGTATCTGCAGTAGCACATTGGAGATAACCATCAACTTATTTTATATAGAGAAATGTTGATTAACTTCATCAATAGAAAATAAAAACAAATTCCTTTCTTTCCATAGCCAAAAAATAATCTCCTCTCTAAAAGCATGCCAAATATGGGAAAACATGTGTGGTAATCTAGGATTTTATCATAAAAGAATATGTTTCAGGGGTAAAACACTCTAGCTATAATGGGAGAAATAATGAATGAACCAAATTCCAAGCACGTTGGGATTTGAGATAAAACAAAAACAGGTGCAATAAGGTTTCCAAGTGTCATAAAAGGGAATTTGGGAACTGAAATGCCGATCTAAACCATATGACCACCAATCGGGAGACCTTGATATAAGATACACCACAAAAAGTGCGTAATTTTAGGTTTTACATAGGCAGCCTAGAAAATATCTAATCTCCTCCTCCCAATTGGAAGGATAGGAGTGAATCCTCCACCGGGTGTTGAGCTTATCGACCATGCATGACAAATGCACCCCACTCTTAGAGAAAGCCAACGATATCCTTTACTAGTCAAATAGTTCAAGAATAATATCTTTTTTTATTTGAAGCGTTAAGGAAAATACTTTCTACTTTTTTGTACTTTTTCTACCTTTAGTAAAATATGTTTGAAATGGGAATAAAAGAAGTCCTAAGGATAGTTAGGGCAATACAAAAAGGGAAACCTAAAATCTAACCATTACATGACCAAAACACAAATAAAATGAAAAAACATGTATTATTAACAACATAAATGTACCAATGAGGCATGGATCTATAATTTAAGTTTTTAAAGTATTTTAAAGTTTTATTTACCAACCAAATTTTAAAATATTTTCGGCTACCAAATGAGCTTATTTTGGTCAACAATTTGACGAATCATGGGGATCACCTGCCTATTAGGTGAATTGATGACCGCCTTGAAGCATCCATTGGGCATGGAGTCTATTTGGCAAACAAAAATCTGATCTGAACTTTGAAAATATGATCCTTGAGCCATTTGGAACACCACTTGAACCGGAGTTGATCTCACTAGATGTTACTTCCAATGTCCCGTGCACGAGCAAAAAACACCATAATACACTATGTACAAATCTGAAAATCATACATGCTCCAAATGGAACATACACATTACGAGGCTTGATCTAGTGTGCACAAGCACTTATTCTCGCTAAAAAAAAACCTACTCCTACTTTACACTAACCAAACTCTATTCAGGGTAATGTATAAATTGAATGTTATATTGAAGTTTAGACAAATTATTTGAAATTGATATTTGAAGTTTTTCCCTAATTTCAATTTTTACTTCCTTTCCATTAGATCTCTGCAATGTGACTTGCCCGATATTTTTTTATGAATAGAAGGAATCAAACAAATCCTACAACTCGCAGGAGAAGTAGATTCCCTTCCTCCATTGAGAGGGGCAGCCATGCAAATGATTTAGCTTGCTTGAATATGGCTTCTTGTATGATGAGTGAAAGGGACTATAAGCCAATCCTCCGCCCAAATAATCAAGGTGTCAACTAGAAACAAGACAAATTTATGGATTCTTTGAGTTGCTCTTCATTTGGATTGAAGAGGCATTGCAGCTGATCCTTGGTACTTTGGAGCTCATCCTCATGCCCTAAGTTGGGCATGACCTAAAAGCATGTTTTGGCTTTCTCCTTAGATCCAATGAATCCAAGTACACCGATGGGGCATAGTCTAGTCGATGGATGTGCCCATTTTTCGAACTTTAACTCCAAAAATGGAGTCTACTTGCGAACCTTTTTTGGATGGATGGTGTGAGAGAGATGATGACATCCTCAGTTGGTTCAAGAAATTAATCGATCTAATACACATATTACATGAAATAGCATGACCAAAACACAACCTTAATGCAGAAAGCCCATGCATACAATAATTGAAATCAACAACTCTATATTATATTTTTATTATGTTCACTATTTCATTACACTCCATTATATAGGAGATGTAAAATAACAATCCTTACAACAACATTTGTCTTCATGTACAACCATACACCCATATGGTTTCAACCTCTCACTAATATAATAATCAAAAACAATACTAATTGTTTTATTATTCTAACTTACTAACTTACCACATACTAACCACATTTTATATTTACTATTTACATTTACATGGTAAATGTACTTTCACTAATTTACATAATAATAATTACACATGTAATTATTATTCACATGATGACATACAAATGGAGCACTAAGATATATTTCAAGGTGTCAACTAGAAACAAGTGTCTTTCCCCTCCTCTTCCTAAGTATAACATCGAAGATCATGATCCTCCAACCTTGGTTCCCGATCTAGAGGGTTGTTGTGATAGGGCATAGTCTAGTCTAATGGATGTGCCCATTTCTCTGAATTTTAACTCCAAAAAATGGAGTCTACTGCGAACCTTCTTGGAGATGACATCATGTTGGTCTTTCCTCCTCTTCCTAAGTAGAACATGATCATGATCGATGTTCTCCTTCAAGGTAGTAGGCTCATGTTCTTGGAAGGTGGAAGGTGGAGGAGAAATGATGTTATTTCCTCGAGCTCCTCTCCATCAAAGAAATCTTCCAAGTCTAACAAACAATCTACCTCCTTGGTGTCCCGCTTTGCATGTGCTCGACCTCCTCCATGGTTTCCTCCCGATCTACAACTTTCTCACCATGGTTCCCTTCATCCTTAAACATAAATTTTGAAACATCACACTCTTCTTCAACATTAGAGCTTGAAGGGGATGAAGTGGGAGGAAGAACTGAAGGTTCTTCTATGGTATGCTCCGCACTTGGAACCTCTCAAATGTATGGTCCCTCTGTTATGGGTTCATCAATCAAATCAGACCCTTCAAATTAAAGCAAAAATCTTCAATAATGCTTTCTTCACTAAGTGGCCTCAAATTTGATTTGATCTCTCCGATTTTCTCCTCTTCAATGGGACTTGGAGCTGGTTGTTCTTCCTCCTTAACTGGTTATGTAGCTTGTGTTAGATCAGCATCCTCTTTAGATAGAGTGCCATTATGGACACTACATTCAGAGAAAATAGATTGCTGATCTTCTCCTTCTTGTTCTTGTTCTTCTTCTACTGCAAACTCAGCCTCAGCCACCATTGGATCTTCAACCTTGACCTCCTCTATTGGCTTAACCTCCTCTATTGGCTTAACCATCAAGGGGATCTTTGTAAACCCAAATTTGGCAGCCCAACTCTTCAGATTTTCTATCATTTCTTCTTTGTTGGGTTCCTCTTTTCTTTGTTTTTCTCCTTGACTGGATTATTGAGTCTCTTCCCAACATGGACTTGGGAAAGCAGGAGGAGTGGTAGGTTGGGATTCAACTAGTTTTTCTATTGTTTGTTGTGGAGAGGTGTTAGTCGTCTAAAAAGGACTTCAAGAAGAACAATAGTCAGGGGACAAGAAGTCCCTCCTCTTTAGTGGGAGAGGTTCCCTTATTCAAAAGAAAAACTTATTTACATATGTACAGAGCATAGTTTTACTACGGAACTTGGATATCATGAAAGTGTTTTTAATAGATCATCAATCACAAAAGTACAGAGGAATGAAGACGTGGAAATGAGAAAAAAATTCTCTAGAATTATAGATGACAAAATAATTCCTTAGCATGCATGCAGAATATAGTGAATTGGAATAAGATCATTTGTACTCAAATTAATAAGATGAAATTTGAAAAGACACATAGTTCCATAAATAACATCTACAAGAATACAAAGCTTCTCAGCATAATGCAGACAAATGATCTAACAATATTCAATGAGATAGCTTACGAATAAAAGAATCAGATGGACAAAGAAAGAAGATCCTTTTGTATTGATTGCTTTACTATTTCTTACACTTTCAAAAATAAGCCAAGTTCCCCCCTTCAAAATGGTGAAGAGAGGCCACTATATAGTTTTACAAATCAGTTACTCTTGGTAACTACCTTTTTAAATAATGTTTAGTTAAAGGGCTGCTTAACACAAAACCCCAACTAATTACAATAAATCCGAGATGAGGAAAGAAAGAAGGGAGAAAAGTCAGGAGAAGAAGACAAGTGTTCATGATTGAGAAGGGCCCACTGATTTGAGGATCCGTTGTCTAAACCTTTTTAATGCCTCTGCTATGTCTCTGCCACGTGGAACGATGTGTTGGTAGTGGACTGGGTCCAAAATCTAAGGCACTTCTCCATCTCTTTGTCGAATTCGACGTGTGTATGATAATCTTTATTTGCTTCTTCAATAGCAAACTAGAGAGAGAAGATTTCCTTCATCTTTTCCTTGGAGACAGAATCCTCTTTGAACAAATTATCTTTGACAAAAGCTCTGAATTGAGATTTGATTTCTTACAAGGAGAGGGGCACACCAGAGGTCTCATCATGGAGGTGGCAATGTATATCCTTGAAAGCAGATACCACCAAAGTCTTGAAGGCCTCACCCTTCTGCCAGTTATTTCTCAATTCTCCCAAAGCTTCCTCCAGCACCTTGATTTTCCATTCCACACTATATACCCATGATTTTGACAAGTTATCTTTTGCATCATCGAAGACCTTGCTTGCCATTAAAATATTTTCATCAGCCTGTCCCATAAGGTGAAGGTCTACTATACAGCTGCTCCAGAGTTTGAGCTCTTTATCTATATTTCCAATGGTGGAGGATAGTTTTTGTTGCAGATTATTTACCTTCTCATTGATTTTGAAGGCTTCACTAATGAAATTCAACCCTGCAATGAGCATATCATCCACCATGGCCTCCATAGCCCTTCCATAGATGGAATACTTGTGTATATATTTGATACTCTAGACTTCATCTTGGCTGAGGATTACAGGTGGTGGAAGAGTAGTAGTAATGGGGTAGGCTCTAAAACTTTATCTTTGGACAAAAAGTGACTTGATGAAACTCTGCAAGAACCCGAGCCTGCTCTTCCGGCTATTCTATAGTTTTTACACTTTTTCACCCTCAAAATGACCTTGGTGACTATTTCTTGAAGATTTTGAATCTCACCTTCAGGGGTGGACTCTCCCATGGGGATCCTCGAGTGCTTTAGATTAGACGCCTACAATCTTGTTCTTTTCTGCTTTGGCTTGGCTATCAACCTTGGGCTAAGCTATCTCCAGGTGGTTTGGCCCTAAGCATCCGATACCATTCATGAGGTGAGATTCGAGAGGAAGCTTTCTCTTCCTACTATCAATGAAAGGTTGCACCCATGCAAAAGAGGAGGAGGAAGAAGAAGGTGGGGCAAGAGGACCAAGAGAAAGAGAACTCATGGCACTCGAGTGTGCACTCATGTTGTCTCTATTTGAGATATGAGTGGGGCTATCGGGGCTTCTAAGTACGAGAGGATTCAATGGTGCTTGGAAGCTCAGTGCTTTGAACTTCCTTTTCTTTATCCGTTGGGGCTTCTAGAGCGCTTATAGAGACTGGAACTTCACTCTCCTTGCTTTCACTGAGAATAATGATGTTCTCTAGTCCTGAGGGCAATTCTGAATGTTTCATCAGGGGATCTTCTTCAACAAGCTCCTTCTTGACTTCTTTGATTTTCTTTTGATATACTTGGGTGGATGAGGAAGGAGTGGAGGATGTAGGACCTTTAGTTAACAAGGCAGGAGGGGCATATAAAGGTGCTTCCGAACTGGGTGTCAATGCCTCCTTTCTTGGTGTTGAAGTATCCTTGGAGGAGGATTCTCCTGAATGCCTTCTAAGCTCACGAACTCTCCTGTCAAACCAGATTTTGGTTCTTACTAGGATAGGGGCTAAGATTTAAGCCAGATCATCCTTCTCCTTTTTGAACCAATCCAAATCCTCCAAGGGAGTGTGTTTGACTAAATTTTCATATTCATATGAAAACAGGTCGAAATTGTCATCCTGAAGCCCTTTAGGAACTTGGTACAAGTTAATCTCTTGAATCAGTTGGAGAGAAAACCAGCCATAATGCCTCCTCCTTGCCTCAAAATCATCAGCACAGTCAGCCCAATAGTCTTTTGTGTCTGCCCTATGATGGTAATTGATTATGAGGTTCTGCTCAATAAATTTCTTCAAGTCAAAACAAGTTCTTGGCCTAAAGAAATGGACAGTGATGGGAGCAGGGCTCTCTCTATGTTCTGTGCATCTAGAGCTGTCTTGCAGGTGTAGTTTCCCAAAGATATAGGGAAGTGCAGGTTAGTGATTTTCTTATCCCTGCAGGTTCTTTGTAACTTTTCCAATTTCTGCATATCTCGATCAAGGCCATTTTATCGTTGCAGAACATAGGAAGCTTGAGAGGGGTGCTCTCATAGCTTGCAAGCCTGATATAGGAGAATTTTCTAAACTGAATGAAGTAGGCACCGTACTTCGATATTAGGTTCATGGCTTCATCAGAGAACCTCCTCACCGTGTCGCTCTCTAGAAGTCTTACAATGTACATGGTGAAAGCATCATTCACCCTCCTAAAGTTGTGATTGCTAGTGTCCAGGGTGAATTGAGGACAATAAGCATATATAGGGTCACCTTTATGAGCATCAATGTATGTGAATCCAAACCATTGCCTTGATGTTGCTAGGGTATACATCAGATATGAAGTCATGTAAAAATTCTTTGTTTGTTGTACATTGGATAGCTTGCTCTACTAGGTTCATGCTGATGATTTCTACCTAGTTGATATTCTGAGTTCCTTCGCACACCATGTTGATAAGTGGGCACATCTAGAAATGGAACTCATTGGTAGAGGGTAAGCCCATGACCCGAGCTAGTAGGATTATAAAATCTGACAGCTCCTCATTAAAATCAGCACAAAACAGAGCTTTGGACAGATGGGATGCCCCCTTTTTAGGGTTTTTAAGCCAAGACTTCGCCACCCTCACCTTGTATTTTTCACTATCCTGGTCGAAGAGGGCATGTGCCTGGTTCTGAGAGATTACTATAGAATTGTCCATTTCAGGAATCCTTAGGGCAGTGCCAATGGTGGCAACATTGAGCTTGGCAATGAGCTCCCCATGCACATTCATTAGTTTGCTTGAGTTGGGATTGAAATGAGTACCGTAGGTGAGTACCATATCTGCACATTGCACTAAGATTGGGAAACCAACGGTGAATGCCAAGCCACTATCATGAATCATTTGTGCCATAGGAGAGGGGTTTGAGTCTGTCATCCTAGTCCAGAAATCTCCAAAGTCCAGGTGGCGAACTTCACTGTCCCCGATATCGGGAATGACAGACTCAAGTGGTGAAACTTGCTCCTAACCTTGGAATTTAATCTTCATGTTGATAGCGATTTGAAAAACAAAGTCACAGTCTGAACTCTTGATGAATTTAGGGGAATCGAGTATACGCACAGAAATTCTGATTGTAAGGGTATGAGCAATTGATAACAAGAAAGTAGTGTGCAAAAATGCGTAGGAGGGAAGTTTATTAAATAGCCATTTAGGAGAGAGAAAGATAATAAATGTGCATTGAATACACATCTACCAACTTGAAAAGCAAGATATCCAGAAAGGTCGGGAAAAATTAGCCCAGATGGCCTTTAGTTCATTTGGGACACAAGGGATGCGAAAGAGTGACTTGGCCGATGCGGGCGAAGAAAAGAATGCACAAATGTTTTCGAGACATGAGGGATGAAGGTATGTGAAATGTGTGATGTGGCCGACGTGGGTGAAATGTGAACATTGAGCCTGAGTGAACTTGGGTTATTTGGAGCAAAAATTGACGGGGCCACGAGAAAACAAATTTTCGGGTAAAGCGGTCGATCGGCGAATAGGGAGCCCGAATGAACTTGGGACATCTGGGACAAAAATGTCCGACAGACCCACAAATTGCACAAAATGACTCAAAAGACGTAGTTTTTTCCAACTTCTCAACTTTTCCCTTTACCAAAACAATAGAAAAGGCATTAACTCAAAAAATTCAATTTTGAACTTCTCAAAAGAGGGAGAATTTTGAGAGGACAACAATTGGCTCCTTCTGGGGATGACTTGGCTAAAGTCTAAAGAAATGAGACAAGGAAAGAACTCTCAGAAAATCTAGGGAAAGTAGATCAATGCCTTATCCATTGGGCCATGGAGTCAAAAGAAAACCAACACAGAAGATAACACCCCAAACGAACAAAACAACAAAAACAAGAAGGGGAAACACACGCACACGCTATATAGAATATACAAAGGACTTCCTAATCACCTATGACTTAAACAATTTCAGGTACTACCCACTATAAGGAAGTGGGAGGGAAGAACCATCCATATAATCAAGGTAAAAAGAATTCTCACCAGCAAAGTGCCTGATCTTGAAAGGTCCGAACCAAAGAGAATCAAACTTGCCATGACTGCCACAAGGTTCATGCCTTTTATCACACAACAAAACAATGTCTCCAACTTTGAAATCCCTGGATCTAGCTTTTTTATCAAACAAGGCCTTTACTTTGTTGGTGAGCAGATATTCTATCAGCGACCTTCAACCTATCCTCATTCAATTTGTGAAGGTACATGATCCTTTTATCCAAAGAATCATTAAAACTAGTGTCTTCAATGGCCTTCATTAAATGCAAGGCTAGTAGTTCCACTGTTACGGGTAATTGAGCTTCCACTCCATATACTACCTAAAAAGGAGACATCCCAATGGCTCTTTTAGGTGTGACCCTATCTGCCCAAAGAGCATCATAGAGTTTCTTGTGCCAGTTCCTCTGAGATTCATTAACTAATTTCCTTATTATAGCCACCAGATTTTTGTTTGTCGATTCTGCTTGTCCGTTCCCCTGAGGATAATAATCCGAGGAGTGAGCCAGGGAGATGCCATATCCATAACAAAAATCCATCATTTCAGTTGAAGAAAAATTTGAAGCATTATCCGTCACGATCTTGTTTGGCACACCAAACCTCACCAAGATGTTTTCTTTGATAAAACTGCATACTACTTCTGAAGTGGTACTCTTCACTGGAATGGCTTCTACCCATTTAGTAAAATAATCTGTGGCAGTTAATACATGGGTGTGACCAGCACTAGAAGAGGGATTAAGTGTTCCAATGAAATCTAAACCCCATTGTTGAAAAGGCTCTTCGATCACAACTAGTTTAAGGGGCAAAGAAGCCAACTTGGGTCTACCCACGAAGGTTTGACAAGCTTCACATTTATCAATCCACTTTGATGCATCTTTGAACAAGGTAGGCCAATAATATCCTGCACGAAGAATCTTATGAGTAGTGACAGTTGATGAGTAGTGCCCTCCACATGCTTGATTATGAAAATCTGAAAGCAGCTTCCTCTGTTGTTCCTTGTCCACACATTTTAGAAATCTTCCATCCAACCCACGCTTAAACAAGGCATTTTCCCACAACACATATTGGGCTGATCTTAGCTTAACAACTCTCCTCTCTTTGGCATTCAAATGAGAGGGAAATTCTCCATATGTGAGAAAGTGTGTGATATCAGCATACCATTCATCAATTGAGCCAATAAACATAACAAAAGTAGGGAGATCAACTTTATCCTCACGGTAACTCAGTCTAGCTCCTCAGTAATGAGTTCACACAGCCTTTTCCATGGATGAGCTTGGTTGGTCTGATGTCAATGTCATATTCTTGAACCTTGGCCACCTAGTTTCCTCTCTTGGATCCAAACTCTTGTTGTGTGAGAATGGACTTGATGGTTGTATCAGGTACAAATACTATGGAGTGAGAGTTAAGAATGTAAAAATGAAACTGCTTGACAACCTTAACCATTGTGAAAGCATGTTTCTCCATTATGGTGTATTTTAACTCATGATTTTTGAGAATGTAGCTCATAAATGCAATTGGGAGTTCATGATTATTGGAATCTTCTTGAGTCAAAACAGCAGCCAGGGTATTATCTGTGGCATAGCAATAGATAATAAAATCTTAACTGAAATCTGGACATGCTAAGATGGGAATTTTAGCAATAGCCCCTTTAATACCTTCAAAGGCTTATTTACCTTCAGAGACCATCCAAATGTATGTTTTCCTTCATCATTTGAGAGATATTCAAGGTTAGCTCATGAAATCAGCGATGAATATTCTCAGGAAGTTAATCTTACCAAAGAAAGAATGCACTCCCTTCGCGTTGGTTGGAAGGGGAATCATTGAATAGCTTGAACTCACTCAGGATCAATTTTTATACCGTCTTTAGAGACAACATGCCGAGCAATTTTCCTTCGTGACACAAAAGATAAATTTCTTAGGATTTAAAGAGATCCCATGTTTTCTACATTTCAAAAGAACCGTTTCCAGGTGCTGAAAATGATCTGCCCTTACTTTGGAAAATACAGTCAAGTCATCAAGGTACACGACAATACACTTCCCTTTTACACTTCCAAAGGCCAAGTCCATAGCTCTCTGGAAAGTGGCACTGCATTAATGAGCCCAAAAGTCATCCTTTTGTAGGAAAAGGTACCCCAAGGGGTAGTGAAGGTCATCTTGTGTTGATCTGTGGTATTAACTTCTACCTGATTATATCCTGAGAAGCCATCAAGCATAGACAACATTTCAGATCCGTTACAACTTGTAAGACTTGATCCATCATGGGCAAAGGATAGTTGTCCTTTAAAGAAGCTTGATTCAGATTTCTGAAGTCAACACAGATACGAATCTCACCATTTTTCTTTCTAATAGGCACAATGTTGGCAATCCATGTTGAATGGTGGATAGGAAAAATGATTTTGGCTTTTAATAACTTCGTATTTCCTAAAAGATGGTGTCAGCTATCTTAGGATTGTATTGCCTTTGTTTCTGCCTGAAAGGCTTAATCCCGATTTGAGAGGGATGAAATGTTGCATCTCCTTGGGTTGAAAAGCTTTTAGATCCTCATAAGAATAAGCAAGAACATCTTTATACTCCCTTAAAAGATTAATTACTTTCTTCTTTTCTTCCGACGTGCAACATTTCCCAATGTTCACGAGTTTAGGGTCAATGGAACTCCCAATATTAGTTTTATCATACTCAGCTGATTGTTGTGATCCAAGTAGAAGCTTTAGACTTCACATACCTGTCATGCTTGTCAAACAATTCTTCTAAACTCACCAGTCCCTTTGGAATCTTGTTCCCTTTGAGTTTGATACACCCATCTTGATCCATCTCTTCTTCATTGACATCCTCTTTATTGGAAGGCACACTTTCATGAGGTAAATTATCACTTCCTTCAAAGTACAATTGTTCAAAGTTATCCCTAAGTTCTAAGAAAGAAAGAAAATGTTGATCATCATTGAAAACTTTCCAGTTACTTGCATTATCAGGTACACTAGGCCTATGGATCATTTCAATGGTAAACCTATCTTGAGAGAAGTCAGGATGAGGTATCAGCAATGACCCTAAGACTACTAGTGAATCAACCCTGGTGTTCTTCTCCCTAGGCACTGCTTCAATGGAGAAGGCATCAAGAAATTCAATGGAGTCCACACACCCGATTCTTTACCTAGAAAAGGTTTCTAACTTGCTTAACAATCAGCTCTGCGTCTCCGCGAGCTAGAAGATTCTTCACACCTTTTTCTTTTGCCACATGAAGCCCAAGAATGAGAGCTTCATACTCTGTTGTATTATTAGTATTTTCAAATTGTAACTTGAATGAGAAAGGACAAACCTTTCCCTCAGGAGACACTAATACTACACCGGCTCCATAAAGCCAATTGAGGAACAACTTCCATCAAACTCTAATATCCAAACACCATTAGGATCCTTAAGTGATCTTTTGGGAAGTTGGATCTCCTCAAGAGACATAATCATATAGTTGCCATGCCCCATATCCTCATAAAGTATTTGTGCTTTGGGATCATCTATTTTTTGTACAATATACTTAGACTGCTTCTCATGCAACAACTTCTTCATTTTCCCATTAACAGGTATGAGGGCATGTGACCAATCCATTTGAATTTCTCCTCCCACATCTTTACAGAAGTTCCTACTTAGCAGCATTCCATATGAAGGAGGAATGTCTGCTACTAGGATAGTGGCCAAAACCTTCTTCTCTCAGGAAAAGCAAAGAAAAGCTACTTGTGCATCCTTAATTCTTCCGACTAGGGGTACTTCCTTACTTTCCATAGAATAACAAGACCCATAAGTGTGTGTGAGAGTTAGGCCTAAGGCATGGGCTACTTTGGCAGGCATCACATTGTCTGATGCTCTGAGTCTATGACGCAGTTGTTGAGTCTATGGCCAGCTATAAGGAGGGTTACATAGAATGGTTTGATCTTGTCATTAGGTGAGGTGACAGAGGCTACCAGATTGGGTTGTGGTGCAGAAGATGGAGTGGGTAAGAGGCCTTTAGAGGTAGTTTTGGAATGGGAATTGACAAAGTGAACCATTTTGGCAAAAGCCTTGGGGTGGGTTTGATAGTACTCAACCTCTGAGATTTGAACCTTGGTCTTTTTCAGGTGATCAATGATATCGAAAGACCCAGAAGTGGACGAGCTATCCTCACTTGGAACCCTAGGCTTATCGGTCTTAGGAGTTGAAAAAGAAGTAACTTTAGTAGTAGAATTGACAGGACTCACCTTGGGTGTGGACGTAATGGGGATAGGAAATCCTCTTTTTGCAATTACAGGGATAGTCGTTGGATGTTCCTTGGATCTTTTGGTCACTGCATCACTTTCTCCTTTTTGTTTGTCTTCTCTCGAGTCATGATAGCATATGATTCACTATTCATGTCCGCCACTACCTCGTCATAATCATCTTCTTCATCAACACCTTCAGTAGTGAAGAAATTAACTCGAGATCCCTCAAGTTCCTCTACTTCTTCATCGACTTCTTCGACAAATTATTCACAATCTTCACTAACCTCTTCATCCTCCAGCTCTTCAACTTCACAGGTTGCATTAATAGGGACTTTAATAGGTGGTCCTTCAAGTGCTAGCCTTGTCTGAGAAGTAGGAAAATGATTTCTGGGCTGAAAATTCCTCCTTGGAACATCTGCATAGGGGGCATGCTGAGCCAATTGTTTCTTAATGGCGATGAGATCATTTGCAAGTTTTTGTACTAGTGGATCAGTATTAGGCCCAGGAGTGGAAGAGGAGGAAGGGAAAGACCTAGATTTAGAAGGGTCTCTTCTCAACTTCTCGGACATGATTAAATCATCTTCAACACTAACAACAAGAGTTTGATCCTCGGCCAATGTCACAAGATTAGCTCTCCTCAATGCATAACTAACTTCAGGCAATTGGGCATTCAGGAAGAAGCATTTTTGAATTTGATCTACAGGTTGAGTATCAGGTGGGATTTTGTTAATCAATTTGTTAAATCAAGCCACAAATTCTCTCATGGGCTCTTGTGATTCCTTCTTTATTTGAGAAATTTGGGCCAGCAAAGCATGCACATCTTCGCCGGTTTGAAACGATTCTCAAACCTTGTTCTCATTGTGTTCCAACTAGTGATAGCTCCGGTCGGAAGGTGATAGAACCAATCAGCCGCATTATCTTGTAAAGTCTCAACAAAAATCCTCACTGAGACATCTTCATGTTCAACCCCCAGAACTCCACATGCAACTATGAAGGCCACGATATGCTCATCAAGATGTACCTTACCATCACCTCTGAATTTGGGGAAGTTCTTCCTGGTTACCTCTAGGTAACTCATGCAAAGGCTGAGGAAGGGCGAGAGGCCCAACACGATGGCCCCAAGGAAATGGTACTACCATTCTTGGAAAAATGGCTTGAAGGGGAATTGAAACACCAACAAGAATCAGAGCGCAGAGATTAGGACTGAGTTTCTCAAGAAAACCACCCACGGGGGTTCTACTTTTGACAGGAGGAATGCTTGTTGAACGAGCTCTTCTATTTCTTCCTGTTGAAGGGAAGGGAAAACTCTATTGTTCCAAAAGCTGAAACTGAGAATCTTCAATACCACGGGCCCTTCTCCCGCGAGTAAAACATGGAGTCTTGGATCAAAGGATGATCGATAAATGATTATGGAACTGGAATACGTCAAGAAATGATTTCCCCAACAGAGTCGTAAAAACTGTTGGTCATCAAAAAGGACTTCAAGAAGAACAATAGTCAGGGGACAAGAAGTCCCTCCTCTTTAGTGGGAGAGGTTCCCTTATTCAAAAGCAAAACTTATTTACATATGTACAGAGCATAGTTTTACCACGGAACTTGGATATCATGAAAGTGTTTTTAATAGATCATCAATCACAAAAGTACAGAGGAATGAAGACGTGGAAATGAGCAGAAAAGCATTCTCTAGAATTATAGATGACAAAATAATTCCTTATGCATGCCAAAATATAGCGAATTGGAATAAGATCATTTGTACTCAAATTAATAAGATGAAATTTGAAAAGACACACAGTTCCATAAATAACATCTACAAGAATACAAAGCTTCTCAGCATAATGCAGACAAATGATCTAACAATATTCAATAGATAGCTTGTGAATAAAAGAATCAGATGGACAAAGAAAGAAGATCCTTTTGTATTGATTGCTTTACTATTTCTTACACTTTCAAAAATAAGCCAAGTTCCCCCTTCAAAATGGTGAAGAGAGGCCACTATATAGTTTTACAAATCAGTTACTCTTGGTAACTACCTTTTTAAATAATGTTTAGTTAAACGGTTGCTTAACACAAAAACCCCGACTAATTACAATAAATCCGAGATGAGGAAATAAAGAAGGGAGAAAAGTCAAGAGAAGAAGACAAGTGTTCATGATTGAGAAGGGCCCACTGATATGAGGATCCGTTGTCTAAACCTTTTTAATGCCTCTGTTATGTCTCTGCCACGTGGAACCGATGTGTTGGTAGTGGAATGGGTCCAAAATCTGAGGCACTTCTCCATATCTTTTTTTGAATTTGACATGTGTATGATAATCTTTATTTGCTTCTTCAATAGCAGACTAGAGAGAGCAGATTTCCTTCATCTTTTCCTTGGAGACAGAATCCTCTTTGAACAAATTATCTTTGACAAAATCTTTGAATTGAGATTTGATTTCTTGCAAGGAGAGAGGCACACCAGAGGTCTCATCATGGAGGTGGCAATGTATATCCTTGAAAGTAGATACCACCAAAGTCTTGAAGGCCTCACCCTTCTGCCAGCTATTTCTCAATTCTCCCAAAGCTTCCTCCAGCACCTTGATTTTCCATTCCACATTGTATACCCATGATTTTGACAAGTTATCTTTTGCATCATCGAAGACCTTACTTGCCATTAAAATATTTTCATCAGCCTGTCCCATAAGGTGAAGGTCTACTATACAACTACTCCAGAGTTTGAGCTCTTTATCTATATTTCCAATGGTGGAGGATAGTTTGTTGTAGATTATTTACCTTCTCATTGAGTTTGAAGGCTTCACTAATGAAATTCAACCCTACAATGAGCATATCATCCACCATGGCCTCCATAGCCCTTCCATAGATGGAATACTTGTGTATATCTTTGATACTCTGGACTTCATCTTGGCTGAGGATCACAGGTGGTGGAAGAGTAGTCAGTGGGGTAGGGTCTAAAACTTTATCTTTGGACAACAGTGACTTGATGAAACCTGCAAGAACCTGAGCCTACTCTTCCAGCTTCTCTATAGTTTGTTGCCCTTTTTCCACCCTCCCAATGACCCTGGTGACTATTTCTTGAAGATTGTGAACTCATTGGTAGAGGGTGGCGAAGATTTTGAACTCATTGGTAGAGGATAAGCCCATGACCCGAGCTAGTAGGATTATAAAATCTGACAGCTCCTCATTAAAATCGACACAAAACAGAGCTATGGAAAAATGGGATGCCCCCTTTTAGGGTTTTTAAGCCAAGACTTCGCCACCCTCACCTTGTATTTTTCACTATCTTGGTCGAAGAGAGCCTGTTCCTGATTCTGAGAGATTACTATAGAATTTTCCATTTTAGGAATCCTTAGGGCAGTGCCAATGGTGGCAGCATCAAGCTTGGCAATGAGCTCCCCATGCACATTCGTTAGTTCGCTTGAGTCGGGATTGAAATGAGTACCACAGGCGAGTATCGTATCTACACATTGCACTGAGATTGGGAAACCAGTGGTGAATGCCAAGCCACTATCATGAATCATTTGTGCCATAGGAGAGGGGTTTGAGTATTTCATCCTAGTCTAGAAATCTCTAAAGTCCAAGTGGTGAACTTCACTATCCCCGATATTAGGAATGGCAGACTCGAGCGGTGAAACTTGCTCCTGACCTTGGAATTTAATCTTCATGTTGATAGCGATTTGAAAAACAAAGTCACAGTCTGAACTCTTGATGAAATTGCAGGGGAATCGGGTATACGCATAGAAATTCTGATTGTGAGGGTATGAGAAATTGATAACAAGAAAGTAGTGTGCAAAAATGCATAGGAGGGTAGCTTATTAAATAGCCGTTTAGGAGAGAGAAAGATAATAAATGTGCATTAAATACACATCTACCAACTTGAAAAGTAAGATATCTAGAAAGGGCGGGAAAAATTAGCCCGGATGGCCTTTGGTTCATTTGGGACATGAGGGACGCGAAAGAGCGACTCGGCCGATGCGGGCGACGTGGAAAAAGAATGCACAAATGTTTTCGGGACATGAGGGATGAAGGTACGTGAAAATGCGTGATGCAGCCGACGCAGGAAAAAGGTGAACATTGAGCCTAAGGGAACTTCCATTATTTAGAGAAAAACATTCTGACGGGCCCGCGAGAAAACAAATTTTTGGGTAAAGTGGCCGATCAGCAAACAGGGAGCTCAAATGAACTTGGGACATCTGGGACAAAAATGTACGATAGACCCATAAATTGCACAAAATGACTCAAAAGACGTAGTTTTTTCCGACTTCTCGATTTTTCCATTTACCAGAACAATAGAAAAGGCATCAACTCAAAAATTTCAATTTTGAACTTCTCAAAAGAGGGAGAATTTTGAGAGGACAACAAGAGGGAAGTGGACTTTCTTGTTTTTTTGGAGGGAAAATGGTAGAGGAATTAAGATGAGGTGGAAGATTAGGAGATGGAGAAGGGAAATCAATACTTGGGGCAGAAAGTGAGGGGCTTGACTCTTGATCATGCTAAAATGATGGAGTTTGAGAAAGAGAAAATGAAGGACAAGGAGCTGGTGACTGACTTACCCATTGACAAGGTTGTCTCGCACTTTTCTCGTATGCCTCAATATCCTCAATCCACTATGCAAGTTGAGGCAACACTTCAACCATGAAGTCAAGATTCTTCAGGGTTGTAATGTCTTGGCATAGGGTCGGCCCATGGACAAGGTGCCCTATAGCCAATTCTAAATGCCTTCATTTGTGCTGTAACCTTGGACTACACCATGCATTCCTCCATCCCTTGAATCTTCTCCATCGATCAGCATTTTCCATGTAGTTGTCACCATTATATACATCCCCTTGTTCTTGATAAGCTCCTTGGCCAAAATGGTTTTGACACTACTCATATGGGTAAGCATAATGGTTATGGATTTGATCATAATGCTGATCTAGAGGAGTTGGGAAATACATTGGAAGCGCATCGCACTGTTGTTCTTTGTAAGTGTGAGTTCCAAGAAGGAAATGAATTCATGATTGCATAACTTCATGGGATGGAAGAAGATGAAAGAGATGGAAGAAAAATGGATGAAAATGGAGGGGAAGAAGGTATGCAACTTCAGAGATGGGTTGTTGACTAGATGGAGTCGTCAGATGTGCTTTGATGTGCCTCAAAAGGATGAATATTAACAAGAACACACCAACTTGCTAAGATGAAGTAGTAAGGTTCTTCAGACCTATCCCATCGGGTGTGCCAAAAATTTAGTGCAAAATCACAACACCCCGAATGTCCCGAGTCTAAAATGGGGCATTGGTGTGATTACACAACATTGGACCATCTTCAAGCTATAGGACTTACAAACTTGAAATGGCCGCCCGAGGAGAAGGTTGGTTCCTGCTTCCTAATCTACCTGCCACAAGCTACTCCAATGCAGGAAGAAACTATCTAATCCTAATCTAACCATTCCAAGGGGACAGGGATAGAGAGAGAGAGAGAGAGAGTGAAAGAGAGCCTACACTAAGTGGTGATACACCAGAAAAGGAAGTGGTTGATCACAGATCCGACTGCCTGAAATGGAGAGAGGTGAGTAGAGGAGGGGGTGGACAAGATGCACCATAAACCAAAGACGAATGTCACATGGAACACCACTTTAAGACCCATTAAAGCACAGTTCCCAAAACCTATAACAAACATTAGAAGTATGCAGTATACCTTGTAATGATGAGAGGTAAGAAGAGAACAAAATAAGCAATGATGGATAGATGCATCACAAAACATATTCTATTGTTCCAAAATTTGTATGGCACATCATTAGTGGGAAAGGGGCAAGAAAATTCCATTACTGAGCCACGTGAGAAGGCTTAGACTCCACGTTCTACCCTAAGGGAGAAAGAGAGAGGGGGAAAGAGAAAACAATGACCAACCCTTTGAATATGCCCCTCCTTTACAATATAGAAGAATGAGAGAGTAAGAGAGAGGGAAAATCAAACTTTATTCCAACCACCCCAAGATACACATTCAATTCCACCTACTCCAACCACTCCGAGCAAAGCATTGAAATCCACCGTAATAGTGATGGGATTTACGGAAAGACTCACGCCTCCGTCGCTATTCCTTCTTCGGGTAAGAAAGGGGTCCATTCTTCATCATGGTGGAAGGTAGGAGACTTGAAAGCCTCAAAATTGGTGGGCCGAAATCTTTAATGGAGGCAGTGAGAAGATGATGCCGAGATATTTCAAAAAGTCATCTCCGTCCAAATTTGAGTTTCGAGTTGAAAGATATGGATGTCTGAAGATCAAGGTCAGGTGTTTAACGCGGGCTCTCAATATTTAAAAGAGTCTGTCCATATAAGACCCACGTGGCAACCTCGCCCATCTTTAATATCCATCCCATGCCTTTCACTTATGAAATTGCACCGTGTAACAAGTGGCTCCTTTCATGGGCTCCTCTATGTTCTTTGTATTATGCCCTTAGTTCTTCCTCTTAGCGGAGACCACGTGCCTCGAACCAAGACACGTGGAGGCTTCACATTTGTTTAGAAATTGCACGTAGATTTTGCTTTTGAAGTTACACGGATACGACACGTGGAGCCCCACAAGCTTTTAGACTTTTCAACGGCTGACCTTACTTTTTGGACTCTAGCCATGTGGCAAGCTGGTGCTCATTTGGGGACTACCTTTGGATTCACCTCTTGAAAGTGCACCAAAGAGACACGTAGCCCCTTCCATTGGCATGTTCTATTTCTTTGTGTTTTGGCTAAGTCCCTTTTGTTCGGTAGAGCCTTTATGTCTGACCCTAGACACATGGAGGCTCAGCAAACATTTGGGAACTGTCTTTGAATTTTACTTTTGAAATTACACCGTGCTAACACATGGATCCTTCTGTTGGCCTACCTCTATTTAGATTTTTTAATGACCGCTTTTGTCTTTTTGGGTTGTGGACACGTGGAGGGCTAGTGCTTGGTTGAGTCTCCGCTTTAGGTCGCACCTTTGAATTTGTGCTGATGCAACACATGGAAGCTTCCTCCGGTTCTTTATACTTCACCGATTCAAGCCTCGATCCATTTGACTTTTTTGGACCCAAGACATGTGGAGAGTCTACGCACGTTTGGGAACCCGCTCTTTAGACCCAAGCGTGGTGTTACGCCGATGAGACACGTGGAGGCTTCCACCAAAACCTTATACTTATTCATTTTAAACGGATAGCTATGGCCCTTTTTTGACTCTGGGACATGTGGAAGCTTTTGCTTGTTTAGGGTCTCCATTTTGGATCCTATCTTTGGAGTTACATCGATGAGACACTGGCACCTCCGTGGGTGGAACTTTTCAACACTGGTGATGAGACCCCTGCAGCTCGCGGGCTGTAATTGAAAATTGTGCCATTTTGTGAAAAGTGGAAAATTTCTAAAGTCTCCCGCAGACCCACCAGCCCGCATTCACACTTGGGCAAAATTTCCTCCACGGCCCCACATACCCTCTTTTGTCAAAAGTCATCCCCAGAAGCTCGCCGCCCGCATTTTCACTTGGGCAAAAAGACATCTCTGGGCCCGCCACCCCGCATTTTCCACTTGTGACTTTTACAAAAAGTTCAAAAATGACAAAATGTCTCCCACCGCCTCCGGTCCGTAATTTCCATTGGCAAAAAATCTTCCCTAGGCCCGCCAACCCGCTTTTGGCAAAAATCCTTCCCAGGCCCGCCGCCCTTAACTTGAAAAATATGAAGAGTTAGAAGGACTTCTTTATATCTCTGGAAAGGGGAAGAAATTTCCTATCTGATGGAAATGCTTTCAGGGGGCCTTAAGTGCTTAAAATATGTAAAAATTCAGATTGAAGCACAAAAGGGAAAAAATGGTGTCAATTGACCCAAAATAAGTGTGAGCTTATTTTGGTCAACAATTCTTCAGTATCATCCGGATTGTGATCCTATTTGTTCTCCGGTATGGTCCCCTCAAAAAAACCATTTACCAATAATAAAAAACAAATTAATGAGTCATAACAATGAAACATGTCATTCAAATTGTTCTAATCAATATCGGTGAGTATTTCTCAAAAAGCGCAGTGGTTCCAAATATATTAACATTATTCAATGTCTTTACATCTAGTTCTAGCATGAGTAATTGACCTTCTCAAATATATTAAAGTATTAATCACATATAAAATATAATCATAATTTTGGTTTTAAAGGCGTCCAAGAATCTAACTATTTTTTAATTTTTATTTTATCATTGTTTAGAAGTACGATTTAGAAAGGTTATGAATGATTTTCAACTATTTAAATTTAATTATTTATTAATTGAAGTATATAAAATATGGTATGATCATTCACTACTACATGTATTGTTAAAATAATGAAATTGAGGCCAATTTTAATTCAATTCATGGTTAGTTTTTTTGAATGGATATTCGATGCAAAAATGATTCCATAATAATCACACAAATGTGACACATACTTGTGTCTCCTTTGCACCATTTACAACAATTGAGTTAAACTAATTTTAACTAAGGGGTCCCACATATCCTTTTTAATCCCACATGGATGTGAATTTAATTACACCCATCAGTTTCACTCTTGCAAAGAAGGAGAAGGAGCCTTAATAACTTAGTGTTTTTACCACATAAAAAGAAAGGTAATCTTTATTTTTATTTCATTTTTCCATTTTGTAAATAAATGGTATCATGTTCAAGTAAGATTTTGATTTTATTTCAATGTCGATAAAACAATTAATAATTAAATTTATTCCATGAGACCACATATTCTTGCGTCATTTTATCAATAAAATAAATTTCAAAATTTATTCCATGACACCGCATATTCCAGTCAGTTTATGAAGGATTTGTTTACTTTTTGTATGCAAACAACTATAACAAATGACAATAAAAAAATCCATTATAAGTTTCGATAGATGTCCATACTCTAAACTCAAACACCCATTTTCACATAGATTTTGAGTATGCATTAAAGGTTTTAGAGTCTATATTTATAGTGAACTTCACCTTATTTGTTAAAAAGTCTAGGAATTTCACAAGCTTTATTCTTGTTGAACATGAACTTGAACTTTATCCATTACTTACATGAAAAGGATATATATACCATCTAAGATATAAAAATAGAAGGAGGTTCATGATCTAATTTCTATATATAAATAAGTGATGTACCTACCTTCACCCCACGCCCATATGGGGGACTCATTATGTTAGCTTATGTCCTATCATAGGTATTTGTAGGATACTAAATAAATCCCCTATTTATAATTATACATCTCAATATTTTATTATTAAACTACCTTCCAATACAACTTTTCAATTATAAAATATATCTTTAATTATGTTTTCACATAATATCTTGATGAAATTCATATCAAACTTGAAAAAGTAAAATCCCTCAATATGTGTAATTTACTATCTCTTTTCCTTTCTTTTATATCTATATTTGTCACACTAATAAAAAATTGTATAGTAATATGAAGGGTCATATGTGGTTGCATTCTTGTTAGTTAAATTTGTTAATATTGATGACATCCATTATTATTATAAATTTGAATGGAATGACAAAACATATATGTTATAAATGTTACTATATTAAAGGATGTCCTGCCTATTGACAAAACTTATGTATTGTCATTACTCTAAAAATACATGTTACTTCTCTAGAAAACATACCACTAATTTAAAAAGCACGATGCAAATGATTTGAATTTAGGGCTTCTCAATATTCCTGTAACTAATCCTTCCTATTACTCCGCATACCCTACCCACAATATATTTTTAAAAACTTAAAATACTTTAGCTATTTATACCCTTAAATATGAGGCAATATATTGGGTTCATTTGTATAATATTTAAAACCTCTATATGAACTCATGCAATAGGTAAAGATTTTGATTATGAATCTCCCATGATTCCCCCACTCACAATAGATTTCAAATCCATCTAGAATCTACTTAAAGTTATAAGATAAAATGGTTGAGAGTATTCAGGTTTTTATGTATTTTTGAGGTAAACTAATATGTCTTCACAATGGAACAAGACACAATTGCTAAATACATTTAAAAAAATAGTATTTGCATAGTCAATAATAATTCCAAATTAAAGGTAAATTTTGGGTTTACGACATGACTTGGGAAACAAAATTGTTCGGTGATAATCACTGAGAGCCTGTTAAGTTAACCCCTTCCTAGAAAAATGTTGATCCACAAATGGAAATCCCATGATATATTATTGACAGAGCTAAGGTCAATTTTAGATTTGTGCTAGTTGGTAGGTTTACTAAATAGAGACTAAACATTGATTTAGTGAGAGAGTTGTGCAGAAGGAAATGGTCTTGCATGGTAAAAGTTAAGGAACTTGTAGGTGAAGGCTTTCTTTTCTGCTTCCAAGATGAGCCGGAGTTACAAAAGGTGTTGGAGGGGGCTCCATGGTTCTACGAAAATGCTTCTCTTAGCCTCCACTACTGGGAACCAGGAATGCCACATGATTTTACATTTCAATCCCTTCCTGTGTGGATTCATCTCCCTGCAATAGCCTTGGAATTCTGGGAGCCTGAAGTTTTACTAAGAATTTCTAGATCAATGGGGTTACTGATTACTGTTGACCCTACCATCAAGGCATACTGCTCCCATTTGAAATTTTATATATTGTGCATTAACTTTCATGTGGGTTCAAATATACCCACAATAATCTTTTTAATTCTTCAGTAGAGAAATGGGAACAGTCGATTGATGTGGAGAGTTGACTTATTTTTTACAACAAGGGCAGAAGGGTCAAATATGATGCGAGGATGTGTTTGAGGAGGAGGAGGATCCACTGCTAAAGCATGCCTTCACCCAGGTAGATGATGAGTCAGAGGAGGAAGCGTATGAACTAGAAAATGCTCACAAAAATGAGGAAATTGATACAGATGTCAGAACGAAGAAAACCTTGTTCGTGGGGACTAGGGAGCTGGAGATGGACAGGGTTGAAGGGATGCTCGGTTGGTAGAGCTATCAAGACGTGCTATCAGTGAAGGTAATAGGATTGACCGGTTCCTTGGGTGGGAGTAGATTAATTCAAATTTTGAACTACATCATGCCTTGTTGTGTGGATCCTGAGCACATATGGAGGATGGTGAATGTTTGGTGGAGAACGGTGCTGATGGGGTGGAAATTCTTATCATTTATCTTGGGAAGGGTGATGAAGTATGTTGGAATGACGGAGGGTTTTTGGACTCTTGGATGGATGTGGGTGGATATCGGTACATCCCAAAAATATTGTTCGGCGGGTTACTCGGAAATGCTCTCGGGAAGCTTCTTGAATCGTTTTGGGTATTCATTTCTGGCCTCCATTGGTGTGGGCGGTGGTTTTGTTTTTTGTTTTGAGGTTGTTCTTGTATTTCTTGGCTGCTATGGGAGGGGAGCCAGTCATGGTGCACCCAAACTTTGGGACACTATACTGAACATTTAAAAAAACCAGGTAATCCCAAAAATCTGTCAAAAGAAGCGCATGAGAATTCTCTACAGCCCCATCTCCTTTGCCAACAAATTTGACATGTAACCCACCATACATACTTGCTGGAGTGTGAGGTGTCACAATTTTTGAGTTTTCATAGTGCGGACCAATACATGTTACTAGAACACCCCACCTATTACTATTTTCGTTGCCACATATTACTAAAAAAATGCTATTTTTGAGGATGGTGAAATCTACCCATAGGGATATGGTATTAATTAACATCATCTATGTCATGTCATGGTAGAAAAATAGTTCTTAATGTTTGGCATGCGATTGATTTAATGATATTGAATGCACCAACAACTCCCTCACGCCATCCAGCTCTGGTGAAATGTTTCCGCTTGAATGCAGCAAATTCATGGAACAAAATGGATCTGGTGAAGGAAGGAACAAAACAGATCTGGTGGAGTTTACAGGTAACAGTTTGTTAAATGACTCCACTTTTGTTAACTGTGAATGTAGAAGGAAAGAGATTCTTTGAACTGTTGCACTTCTGCTTACATCAATTTACTGGAAAATTTAACTCCACTTCTGCTTACTATTTTGGCCTGATAATTTTGTTCTCAGTTGTTTATACTGACCACCTCTGCGTTGGGAGCTAGTCATAGTTAGCAGTGTATTGCCTGGCTATTCGTTATAAGTGCAGATGCAGAGAGTGGAAGGTACTTCGATTTCTTTCTTCAACAATAATATCTAGTTTAAGTGATATTTTAACATTGCTTCCTTCTAAACTAGAAAGAATCATTTGAATCTTGCCATAGATGCTTTAAAAGAAAGTTTGTTCTATACTGCTTCGTACACTCGAGGAGGTAGAACATTTTAGTTCTAATATGGTAACAAAAATTTAGTCATTTAAATGTGAAGTTTGGAAAATTGTTCATATTTGAAGCTAATCAAGGGTTTAGGCTCCTTGAGCAATAAATGAAATGGAGGTGATAGATTCAAACAACACTAGTATGAGATCGATTTATAATCAGATAGGATTTATAAATGAATATATTTCAATCATAGTTGATGAAAGCCTTCGTATGTTACAAGAAAGTCCAAGAGGCTGATTTGTCAAAAGACCTAGTAAACCCTATTATTAAAAATTGATTTGTATAATTTGGTGATTTTACATATTAAAAACTGATAGTATTTTTTGTACATGTCTTGCAGTGGTGTTGTTATGCTTGTTGGAGTGACTCAGAATGGAAGTGCAGATGCAGAGCATGATTTCAATTGTGTTTATCAACACATCAAATAAGTTTGGAAATTGTTTGATTCTCTTTGAATATCTACAGTCCATACGGTTCTAATAGGTGAGGTTTTTACCCTCACTGAGGCAGTGATAGAAACAATTACATATTCTTCTTTTGTACTGGTAGATTGTGTTATATGTCTTCCTAGTTATGTGATTCCTTTTTGCAAAGACTTAAACTCCTATTGTTTCTGAAAATTACAATATACTGAACATTAAAAAAAGCCGGGTGATCCAAAAAATGTGTCAAAAGAAGTGCGTGAGAGTTGAATCTTTTTACTTGTTGAATTTATATAAGATCTCATTCATAAAAACAAAATACCAAAAATTAGTAAACACTGTCAAACACACTAAAAACACCTAGGCAACAATACTTTCTATCGAAGGGTGCATTGATTGTGCTCAAGTGAGCGTGCTCAAAGTGTGATTTTTACTCTCATATGGGGATACTTACATGAGCAACAATAAAATCCCCCAAATAATTGAAAGGACCAGACGTCCTGCTTTATAATATTTCCTTGTACATGGACGTTTCCATTCTTGTATCTATGTAAGGTTAAGGACGTACTGAGATCCAACGTATCGCCGCATGACCACATAAGTATTTATATATATTTCTGTTTATTGCCCAGAGAATAAGGTTAGTGTCCATTGTATGGGAGGGGAGCCAGTCATGGTGCACCCAAACTTTGGGACACTATACTGAACATTAAAAAAAACCAGGTAATCACAAAAATCTGTCAAAAGAAGTGCGTGAGAATTCTCTACAGCCCCATCTCCTTTGCCAACAAATTTGACACGTAACCCACCGTACATACTTGCTGGAGTGTGAGGTGTCACAATTTTTGAGTTTTCATGGTGTGGACCAATACATGTTACTAGAACACCCCACCTATTTTAACATTGCTTCCTTCTAAACTAGAAAGAATCATTTGAATCTTGCCATAGATGCTTTAAAAGAAAGTTTGTTTTGTACATTGTACTTTCGAGGAGGTAGAGCATTTTAGTTCTAATATGGTAACGAAAATTTAGTCATTTAAATGTGAAGTTTGGAAAATTATTCATATTTGAAGCTAATCAAGGGTTTAGGCTCCTTGAGCAATAAATGAAATGGAGGTGATAGATTCAAACAACACTAGTATGAGATCGATTTATAATCGGATAGGATTTATAAATGAATATATTTCAATCATAGTTGATGAAAGCCTTCATATGTTACAAGAAAGTCCAAGAGGCTGATTTAACAAAAGACATGGTAACCCCTATTATTAATAACTAATTTGTATAATTTGGTGATTTTACATTTTAAAAGCGATAGTATTTTTGTAAATGTCTTGCAAAGTGGTGTTGTTATGCTTGTTGGAGTGACTCAGAATGGAAGTGCAGATGCAGAGCATGATTTCAATTGTGTTTATCAACACATTTTTAGTTTGGAAATTGTTTGATTCTCTTTGAATATCTACAGTCCATATGGTTCTAATAGGTGAGGTTTTTACCCTCATTGAGGTAGTGATAGAAACTATTACATATTTTTCTTTTCTACTGGTAGATTGTGTTATTGGCTTCTGGCTGTTACATTAATGTCATTTACTATTTTTTGTTACTCAATGTAATTTTCAGAAACAATAGGAGTTTAAATCTTTGAAAAAAGGTATCACATAACTTGGAAGACATATATTCATTTAGTAAACATTTCCATTGTCCATTACAAAAACATGGCCATACAATATACTTGGGCCATATAACTACTATTACTATATTGTAGTTTTTAAATCGAAAGGCCAATTCCACACATAAAAAATTCAGCCCTCAAAAATAAATATTTACTTTCGATAATATCATTTCCAAAATCCGAGGAAGGGCGGTGTTGAATCTATAGTTGAGGTTGAAGTGGGGTGTTACTTTGCAATTGCCTCCCATGTTGACATCCCTCACAGGCGTAGTTGGGAATGGATCGAACTCGGAGAAGAATTCACTCCAACTGAAAAATTATGTGTTGAAACTGATAAAGGGCAATGTATGCCCATTAATTCTCTTAACATTGGGTGTTGATCAGAAAAGGATTAATTGGACTACTCAATCTCCTTTTCCTTTCTAACTCTCTTCTTGCCTTCTCAAACTCTTCTCCTTTATCTCTTGATCCCTTTGAATCCTTTCCTATTCCTTTCTTTGTTCCCTTTCTTGCCTTTGAATCAACTTTTGGTGCTCCTTTGTTTTCCTTCTATATTCTTTTTCAATCTTTTCCTGCTCCTTCCTTTCCCTTTCAACAATTCATTCAGCCTTCTTCTCCTGGATTTGTTCCTTTTTTCTTTGCTTCAATTCATCTATTTCTTTTTTTCTGTTCTCTTTCTCAACCAAAAGCTCCATGTACTTATCTACGATGATTAGTAGAGATTTCCTAATCAATCTTACACCAGAAGCACTATTTGACCTTGATGATTCTCTAACCTTTTCCACATGGAGTTTCAAGAATCTACCAAGAGTTTTTTGTCCTTGGTTTGCCTCACAAGTTTGGTTTGAATCTGCCCTAATACCCCTGCTGCCTCTAACTGTGAATCTGCATCATTTTCTTCAGCTTGACTGCCAACATAGTAGTGCACCAAATCTGAGTCATGAAGTAGTGTTGGATGAGAGGGTAAAGAGAGGCTAACCTCTTCATTATTGAAGTTCAAGTTTACACCAAGATTAAGAGTTGCTTCTTTCATCCAATCAGGAGGGCTATCTTCTGTGGGCATAGATAGTGACTCATCAATTTGATTAATTCTATTTGGAGTTTCCAATTGTTGAGCAACACATTCATTTATATTTATCTCCTTCTGCTGAGGTTCTGATTCTTTCTCCAATTGTGTGTTAGGAACCATTTGAACATCTTCACTTTGCTCTAAATCAACCCTAGATAGATGAAGCATATTTTTTTTGCACCAACATCATCTTGAAAAGATGTGTCAAATGTTCTGCTAGGTCCCATGTCTTCATCCAAGGCATTGGGATTAAGAGGCCATATCCTTGTTCTTTTGAATCCTGATTTAATGTTGCCAGGTGTAAGAGCCATTATGAATGCTTTGCTCCCTAACTCACTAATTCAGCCCTTTTCACATCTATCCCATGGTTTGCAACTATCCATTTGCGTCTCTCCTCCTTGAAGTATGTTTTGAATGGAGCAAAGACACTCACATCCAATGGCTGTAATTTATGAGAGGTGTGTGCAGGAAATGTTAACAAATCAATCCCCAAACTCCTGGCTTCTTGAATTGTCCCCAAAGCAACATGTGAACCATGGCCATCAAAAATTAGTAAATGCCTATTGGTAGGAGACACTCCACCAGGTATAGATGATGCAAAGTGATGTAACCAGTTCATGAATAAATCTTTTGTCATCCATGCATGTGATTGTGTTGCCATGCAAGCTCCAGGCTCACAACCTGCAATATAATTTTCTAAATGGCTCTTCCCCTTAAAAAGATAGAATCCTGGAATGCTTTGTCCAACAACATTTACACAACACAATATGGTAATCCATTCTCTGCTTTTTGGGATGATATATGGCACACTCCTACTACCCCTTTTAGCAAGCACTCTCATACCACAGTTCCTTCCAACTTGTAATCCAGTTTCATCACAATTCCATATTCGGTTTGGTCCATATGGGTTGGCCTCATAAGCTTTAGACAAATTAATGTAGAAGGAACTGACAATTGATGGCCTCAAACACACTGCTCGATCCTTATCAAGGCCTTCAGCTGTCCTTAATGTTAGATCTGGGTGTCTTTTTTTAAAACCTGCCCACCATGACTTACCCGAAAACCATCCGTGAATGGGTTAGACCTTGTTTCGCATATTTGTGCCACACATGTCTTAAGTTGTATAATTTCTAACCCATGTCCCATGTCAGCCATTTCATGACACCAACTCACTATCTCCATCTCTTCTTCATCTGTTAGAATTGTTGGTGGACCCTTTCTTTTAGTGGTGGTAATGCCCATCAGCCAAGAAGTAAGGGTGGTCGCTGGTATACCCCATTTTTTTGCAGCAACACGTGTAGAGTATCCATATTCTTCAACATCTTTCATGGCATTATCCATATCAGACTTGTTCCAATCAGCTCTTGGCTTTGTCACTTTTTGGGTTGAAGGGCTCACTCTTATTGCTTGGACATTTACTTCTTCATGTGGTGTGTCATTGGCATCTTGAGGTGGGGTATTGTTAGCCTCTTCTTCATGTTCTTCACTTGGCGGAAATCTTGCTCCCCTAATTTTGGCACATGCAGGTCTTACTCTTTTGGAAGCTGCCTTCTCCTCATGATGTCAATAAAAACTTGCTAATATAGATAAATTTACCAAACCGATGTAACTTACAACAATGAGATTTTTAGAATATTGAATCAACTAACGTAAAAGGAAGTGCAACCATTTGATGTGAGTGCCTATGTTCTGAGCAATGGATACTTCAAAGATCAAAGGTGAAAATGGGTCTAGTACAAAGGAAGGCAATGTTATTGAAACAAATACAAATTTGAATTTATGACCAAATATACATCTACATGAAAAAGGCAGCATGCAATATAGTTGTATGCTTCCTTTTAATGTAGATGAATATTCACAAGTAATTTTGAGCTAAATTAATGAAACCTGTAGATGTATGTGTACATGTAGATTTATATTTACAAGTAATTCCAGGATAAATTGAAGAAATATGTATATGTATACTTACAAGTAATTACATGTTAGATGTATATTTTATGTTGCCTTTTCATGTAGTTGTATATTTTATGCTTCATTTTCATGTACTGTATATTTTATGCTGCCTTTTCCTGTCGTTGTATATTCTGTAGATGTATATTTACATTCAGATGTGTATTTTGTAGATGTATTTTTACAAGTAGATGTATATTTCGTATATATCTATTTGTAAATATAGAGCCTTTCATTAATTTAGCCTGGAATTACTTGTAAATATACGTCTACAGAACATACATCTACTTGTAAATATGAATTACAGATTTCATTAATTTAGTCCTGGAATTACTTGTAAATATACATTACAGATTTTATTAATTTAGCCTACAATTACTTTTAAATATACACCTACACATTTCATTAATTTAGCCTAGAATTACTTGTAAATATACATCTACAAATTTCATTAATTTAGCCTAGAATTACTTGTTAATATACATCTACATGAAAAGGCAACATAAAGTAAAATTCCAGGAATTTTACCAGTTATTCCCAATTAATACTTGGGTTGAACACCAAAATAACACTAGCAAAATTCAAAGTATAGTGGAGAACATCCAAAAAATATCTTGAATCAAGCAAGTCTTTCTCCTTGTCAAAGCAAGTATGCACGGTGGGTTACATGTCAGATTTGTTTGCAAAGTAGATTGGGCTGTAGAGAATTCTCAAGCACTTCTTTTGACAGATTTTTGGGATTACCAGGTTTTTTACTGGCTCCCCTCCCATATATAGATTGAAAAAAAAATTAAAATTAAATGAATGTGCATCAATATAACAACAGAGTTAAGAACTTACTATGTGGCACTATGATGTGGAATAACAGTTGATTATGGCAGCTTGGAACTGTAATTGTCATGCACTAGCAAAATAATACTAACTGAATAAAATTTCAGAGCAGTTGAGGAACTGGATTTATAGGAGATATGAAAAGTGTTGTAGTTGATTGATCCTTGTGCTTTTTTTTTATTGGGTAAAATTGGTTGATCCTTGTGCTTGTTTTTGATTGGGTGAAACTGATAGGGGTGGATCAAGATTTATGATATTTTATTTCAATACTCATATTTGAAGTTCAATTTGATTTGATTTCTCATTTCAATTCAATCTTTGTTTCTTGAGCCTCACATTTGTTGAAAATATGCAGGTACATCATTTATGGGAGTAGCTGGTATAGAAAATGGTGAGAAAGTTAATGCTTAAAAGACAACATGTATTTGAAAATGGTGCACTTTGGACTTATGCTTGTGAGAACCTGCCCCAAAGTTTGTGTATGACAAGATCTTTAACATTGTAAAATGGGAACTTAAATTATATGAAAAGTGACATCAAATTGATATGATGATGTGGTATCAATTTTGTATAGGGATGAAATACAATTATATATCCATGTATTAAATACATGTTGACTTTAAATTTGGCAAACATGGAAGTATAATATATGTTATTTTATGTTTAAAAATGATATCAAGTATTCTATTGTTGATAGATTCATGGTTGTACATGAAAAGTGACATTTACATCAGTTTTGAAGATTGTTTGTACATTTATAGGATAGTATTCATTCAATTATTAATATTTTAATGTGTAAAAACTGGAGTCAAAGATGTCAACTACCCTCACCACTATTGGGTAATGCACCATCACTGGCTCCTCTCCCTAGTTAAGGCCGTTTCTTTTTCCTCATCAGAACATCCTTTTCTCCTCTATATTTTGTGGGTTTTGGTGCCCTCAAAACCAATGTCTTATCCTATCTAATTAAAAATGTGTCTTCACAATGTTGTTCAGTATTGCCCCATTGTTACAAGTTGTTTTAAATTTATTTTAAGTTTAGTTATGTCATTATCATTTCTATCATAGAGATTGCCCCATTGTTATAAGTTGTTTCAAATTTATATCAAGTTTAGTGATTTCATTACCATTTCTTTCACTAGAGGTTGATGAAAAGGTAGGGGACATAATAAAAGTTGTAATCGAATATTAAAATATTTAAACAATTTTGAATTTCAATTTTAATCAAAATGAATATTTCTTTTCTCCTCCCATTATTCATTGGGAATTTTAAAAAAAAAAAAAAAACTTTACAATTTCCATATTTCAAATATATAAATAAACAAAAATAAACCTAGCTAGAAGTTATGACAATGATTAGGGGCAAACCAAAGGGTGAGGCAATCATGAATGGAAAAATTTAGTGACATTATTTACAAGACCATTATTGGTATATATTAAGAGGGATTCAACTTGAACCCCTTAAGGGTGCAAGGATTTTTCTTGAGGGGGCTCCAAAGGCTTGCTCTTAAGATGACTTAAGAGAATTGAATAGGCTATTTAGCGTGAAAGAGAGTTTCGAGTCATGTAGTAATCTTTGAGCCATTTTTAGTTGAATGGATTTTTTGAGACCATCACAATGGCACACTAAATGATTCCATTTGCCACAAACCGCAGAAATAGGTAGAGAATTGAATGAAATAATCTATTATTGTAGTATGTAAAAATCTAAACTAAGAACTATAAAATTGATGTGTGTGTGTGTGTGTGTTTCATATACATACATTTATTATAATATACTTATTATATTATATTTATTTTTATTGTTATTTTTTGGTATATATATACTATACTAACCTAGCTAAATCAAAATTAAGATCTCTATGTATTTTAGATAGTTGTATGTATAATATCTATGATAATATATAACACTACTTTTTACATTCACTAGAAATCTATTATACCTCCTCTACAATAAAAATAAAAATAATATTACGAAAAACATTCCACTTTGCCACATTCTCATTGAAAAACCATAATCTTAAAATTTAATGTAGAGAAATGTTTTAAAATTTTCAAACAAATGTTTTATGCCAAACAAACTGTTTAGGAAAAATTAAAATTTAAAACACCACTTCAAGAGATATTACAATTTAAGATATATTAATGTTTTGGCATGGATATACTATGGTCTTAATTCTTCGAAATCTCTAATCAAATAGCACAAATAACGAACTGGCCACAATGGATTGACGAGGATTTGTTGGGAAGGCAAAAACAATATAAAATAATAATAATATTATTATATAAGAATTTCTCAACAGACGTGTGTGAAAAGAGAAAACAGCACGTCAATTATTAAAAAAATAATCAAATAGCCGTTTGGTGGTTTAAATCGAAGGTTTTGGACTTGACTTAACAAATATATACCGTAAAACAATTATCCGGTAGAAACACAGGAATGGTAGATAAATGAAAAGGACAATCGGAAGATAATACAGTTGGAATCAGACCTGGAAATGGATTGTCCGTATAACGCTGTTTCTTCTTGTAATTTAGACTATATCTCATCCCAAAAATTCTAGGTTACGACAATGACCACATGAAAAGATTGAGATTTAATTGCTAAAAAATTCCCACCAGAAAATTTACGAGCACCAGAAAATGTGGTCAGATTATGACAATGACCACCATAAAAGATTGAGATTTAATTGCTAGGTGGCCTTATCCATTATGTGCGAATTATTTAGTCTTAGTTATGATGCGGAAATTGATGTTTTAATAAAATCAATATCATAATAATTTGTTTCTATTATTATAGATTGTAAAATATGTTTCGAATTGGATAAGCATTGGGAATGACATGTCAAATTTCATCTTTGCCACCAGAGTTAGATTTGACCTCTTTCCAAGTTAATTTTATTTATGTTGGACATTTTAGGCAACTTCTTGTAAATTTAGAGAATGTTTTATCATTATAAATTTTTATTTATTATTGAAAATTATTGTATATTAAAAATAATAACAATGTTATTTTTTTATTGGATATTAATAACTATTCTAATATATATAGATTGAAAAATGAAATTGAGTGGTGTCAACTCTCAAACTACTTTCAAACATATACATTTTAATAAATAATTTGATCCTCAATGAGTGGTGTCAACTCTCAAACTATTATCAAACATCAACTAACACCATTTTAATATAATTCATGACTTGTAAATGATCATCCAAGGAATTCTAGGTACAAAGAAATGGTATCTCATCAATAAAATACAACTTGTATTGGCTTCAAGTACATGCCATATTAATTCATGATTTTTTAACTAGCTCCAAGAGGTGTTGTTGCTTTCAACATTTGCACATCAACCACACATGTTTATCTCTATATACTTATCACATAGGGAATGCAAGGACTTGAGAACCAATTACTTTGCAACTTTATAGGATCATTTCAACACATGAACTATGTTCTAATTGATGAGATTAACTCCTTAAAACCAAAGTAGTAGTCTCATATTGACTATTAGTTACATGAGGATTTCCCTTAAAAGTGCATTTTGGTTAGAGATCACTCATTCTTAGTGGTGACCTAAGCCAACTACTTCTAGTGAAAGAAATGTCGAGGTATGCCTAACATATTATTATTAAACAATTTTGCAAAGCTTCACTAATACAAGTCACCTCGCATAAAATGTTCCATTAGTAAGGACACAAGCCATCTTGGGTTACTTTTCATAACATTTTTATCGATATTTGAAATGTTGAGGTGAATATTTAGGATTGGGAGTTCCTTATGTCCCCAATAGACAAATGTTTGTCTTATGAAGAAATATATTATTTATATTCCTTGTCACATCAAGTACATAATAAATAGTTTGTTGTACTTCCATAATCTAGAAATGTTTGGTCTCGTTAATTGTACTCATTGCAAATAGTGGTGCACAGAGTACCACCTTGATTTCCTTGGTTTTTTTGGTTAACTTCAATAAATAAATTGGACAAAGTGGGATGTGGAAAACATTAGCATGTACCAACATCTCCTATTTCTTATGGGAATTATAACAAGATCTCCTCAAAATGATGTAGGCACTAACAATATTTCAAAGGGCAAGTTAAAATTTTAGTGGCGAATATTCCATTTCAAGAAAATTTGAAAAGATAAATTTTTAAGGCGCAAAGTCGATGACTGTTCGCCTAAAAATTACAGTTTAATTTTTTTAGGGGTCGGCTTCACCTACACTTGAAATATATCCCTTATATAATCATAGATTATTTGCTAGGTAGAACACTTCTACTTCACTCATACCACCTGGGGGCATATCTATTATCAAGTACAGTAAACTTGCAAAGCAACAGAGGCCATTACACAAAGTGTAGCTTTATAGATATTCATCAAATTTGCAACTAGGCGGGTGAAATATTATTCTCATGTACACACAAAAAGAAATTTCACTAATGCGCAACAAGGAGTTTGTGTGACAATTGACGAGAGGTGAGACGTGCAACAAAGATTTTTTTTATGAGATTTTTTTGATGTGAGAAAGAGAGTTTTTTGACACGTGACAAGAGGGCGAGAGGCTACAGATATGCGACAATCGCGGACACACACGTCAAACAACACCCTTGTTAACGGCATCAACAAGGTTGTTGTCGCATGACAACAAGTTTGTTTTCACACGCCAACAACCTCGCTAACGATGCGCAAGAGTAAAGTTTGTTGTCACACGTTAATAACCTTGCTGGTCACGCGGCGATAGAAAATATCTCCTATCGTATGTCTTCATCCTTTCTATCAGTGGAAAACATTTGCACACAAACCCAAAAAGTTGTCTTTCAAATGAAACAAGTTTTTAGCAAACCGGTTCGGGGATATTCGCCAAGTATTTTCCACCTCCGATTTCCATGTGGTCTTTTAAAATGAACCCGCACAAGGGTTGACATTCTCATAAAAAAAAACTAATGTTCAACACAAATTAACATTTTATTAAATTTAAAATTACAATTTTCAAATATATGTTTTATGCCATACTAACTCTAGAGGGAAAAATAAAATTTAAAAACACTGGTTCACGAGATATTAAATGAATAACACATCTAACAACTAACCATAATGGATTGATGAGGAATTGTTGGAAATGGGAAAATAATATAAAAATATATTATATCGGAATTTCTCAATAGACTTGTGTGAAAAGAAAAAAAGAACACATCAATAGTTTAGAAGAAAATATCTAGTTAGTTTAATCAATTAGTGTATACTTAAGTTTTTATTTCAAGTCTTATTTCTTAACCATATCTATGCATTTTACCCAATTTCAACCACTACTTTCAGACCAATGAGGATGAGGAAAGTGTGGACACCAAAAAGACAACATCTTCTTTTGTTCAAAGAAATCTGTTATAGGATGACCTTTTTAGAATGTGAAAAAGTAGCTAGCTAAACTATTTTACCTAAAAATGGTTTTAAATAACCTTATTAAATTGAGATGCCATTGTCCCTCCATTAGCTACAACTATTATTTTATTTCTCTTGATCTCCTCAAAATATTTTTAATACCTAATATATAAATAATCAGGCATAGTTTTCCATTTAGAAACATTCTTCATAACTATGTCTATAGTTTTCTTTTCATTTATATTTCCTACATACTTCTCAATAGTATCTGATTTAAGTTGCATTATATTCTCCCTACCCAATTTCCACCTATAGATTGTACATTTTAAATCTTTGTGAGGTTCAACTTTATTTTCATTTTCAACAGGTTCAATAAATGGAAACTTAGAAACCCACTCTAACTTGAAACTCCTTACCAAGTTTTTAGCATAATCAGATGTAGCGAATAGGTTGTTTTACCTATTTTTTCTTAGATCCTGTTTGGCATACAACCTTTTCTATTACAACAGTATCAAAGTTTGTATTTTTTTGCCACCATTCCCTACTGGTTAGTTACCATATATATATATGTGTGTGTGTGTGTGTGTATTAATAATCAATATAATGCACTGCATTCTCATTCTGTGAAAGAATTGGCATCAAGTCCATACAATATCTACCATAGATTGCAACAAGTATGTTCTGTGTGATGTTATGTGTAGTTTCACAGGAAATGTGAGAGAAAAGCACCGTGAGGTGTACACCCACCTGCGCAGTCCGTTTCACTAGACTTTCTGTCATTCGTGAGCATACGATGAAGACTTCCTGAATCACTTCCCCTATTTCTGAGCATATTTTCATTTCGTGGAAGAGGTTTTGTACCCTCATGGGATATCTACAAAGTGTGTAGGATTCAAAGCTCTATGAGACACAACCATGGTTTGAGGAGATATTTTCCCCACTCTGACCTGTGAACAAACCTGCAAAGTCATGACCAAAGGTTCATGTGATATCATAGGAACAACGAGATTTATAAAGAATCGTTCATTAGTCTGTAACCAAGGGTGTTTTTTCCTGAAGATCACTACTATCATGGGTACCAATAGCACAGTAAGGAGATTTTGAAGACCATTTTTAATTCTATTAGTTAACGCATGATGAGAGGCTACATCTTTCCAAAACGTTTCAATCCTGGTATTTTTCTCATTTTATTCCCTTTATTAGATTTATCTACATCTCTTATAGTTTCTTAGATTAAAAAAGAAACTCCCATCAAGGAATATTTTAGTTTAAAATTTCATATGTGGTAGGTTAAAATACAAATGTAATTGTTGCATTAAATTTGTAAGGCATCGTAAATGGGGATGAGAAACAACCCACGATGCAAGAAAATTATTGGAGTGGAAAATAAGAGATGAAAAAGTGAAAGCTATTATTGGCCTTGCATTTCAGATTCTGAGTTACATCACGTGGATTTAGAAAAATCATCCAAGGAAATTTGGGATATGCTTAACACCTTGTTTGGTGCAAAAGTGGTAAATGCCCAATTTTCACTGAAATTGCAATTATATAGATTCAAAATGGATGATGGAATTACTATGTCCAACCATATAAACAATCGAGGTCTCTTATTAGGAAACTTGCTAAGGTAAAAACTAAAGTTGAAGATTAGGATGCAAAAGTTATTCTATTGAATAGTCTACCATACAAATATAACAATATTGTATTTACTCTTAGCCAAATACCATCACAATCTCTCGATGATATGATTGCAGCACTACTCACAAAAGACAAAAGGATGCATGTAGAAGATGAAGGTATTTTGCAAAACGAGAATGCACTTTATTCTCAAAAAATCATAAAAAGTCCAATATACACAAAAGGAACATAAAATGTCACTACTATAAGAAGAAAGGTCATATAGCATGGGACAATCTTGTTTGAGTGAAATATGTTCTAAAAGGAAAATTCAAGCCCAGTGAAGCTAATGTTTCTCAAGTAGAAGATCCACCAGATACTGATGAAAGTGAAGAGTCAGTTGACAAGGTCACCTTCACTTCACATCTCTTGTTGTGAAGCATGTAGTAGCACCTTACTAGAGGCTAGAGGATACATAGAGGTTGGAGGAAAATTGCATCCTCTCGTGAGTCACCTATGATGGGGTTGCATCATTGCTATGGTGAAATTTTTCAGTTTGTTTGATTTATTTTGTGTGTAGTGTGGTTTTTCAATAAATCTTGAGCATTATTTCCGAGAAACCATGAAGAACAAAGTGTATAAAATAGTGTGAGACCTCTTATCACCTCTAGACCTTTTTACAAGTTTTTCAATGTACATAAAGAAAACCATAGGGATTCGTGGTAACGCAAGAAAACATTGAAGGTTTTAGAAGAGATATTTACTCTATCACTTATAGGTTTGTGTTATTCTTAAAAGGAAAAATAAAGGTGTCACCAAGACCATGAAGCCACAAAGATGGCATGTCACCTCAAAGGTGAGCAAGCTACGCGAAGTGTGTAAAATGTCTTACCATGTTTGAAATAAGGGGAATCCACTATCGGAAAATATGATGTTTGTAAAAAATAGTGCAATAAGGGGGTAATTTTAGCATAATTTGATGTAGTGAATAATTTGTTTTACATTATTTTCTTAGACTATTTGGTGTAACCATTTATTTTTCACTTGTATCAAAATTTTTAGAAATTTTATATTTTGATTAGCACCATTCTGGTAGGTTACTTACCATATTCTAGAAAATAGTTTTTATATATATATGCATTGGTAATGAATATTTATGCACTACATTCTCATTCCATGAAAGACAAGATCCATTTTCTTACCTTTCTATTTCTTCAAGAAATAGGTGTCCCCTGATGGGGATAGTATTTTCCTTGGTGTAATTTAATTATCATTGACTACTGGAAGTTTCACCTCCAACATTCATTTGGGAAAGTAGACGACATCCTAGCACTAGAGTGGAAATGTAAATCATCCGTTGATGTAGTACTTCAACTCATTGGGATGTCTTCAAGGTCCAAGCATTGGGGATGAATTTCATTTTTTTCATCATTTTCAGCATCAGTCATCAAATCATCAATCATGGATGATCATTCTAAGTTTCATTTCAAATGCAACTATTATTCCTTGATTGTGATGGTCTTACGTGGGAAAAGGATGGGATTAGGCGTAGATGGTTTTCCAAACTAATATGTGATTTTTATATGCCGAGGTTAGGAGGTGTTGCAATTGATTTTTTTCCTAAGGTTCCCTTTTTAGTTGTCATTTTCCTAAATCCTGTAAGGATAATTTTTGAGTTGGCTGCGATGAGATGAAAATCAACTAAGGCATTATAGTGTCACATGACATGGAAAAATGACACTCATGATACCATAAAATAAAAATGACATATTTTAATATATTATAGCATTGCTAACAACCTAACTTACAAAAGTAGATAAAGTAATGTGACATGATAGAAAATAGATTTTAAATAGACTTACCTGCACTAAGTGCTTGTAGGATGAATACTGACTTATCAACATGTGAACAATACAATAGTTGACAAGACCTTGATTTATTTGATTTTTGTAAGAAAATTGCAATATGTTTAATCGTTGATTCCTTGCTAATACTTCAAAAAATTACAAAATTGGAAAATCAAAAAGATTAAAAAAATTATCCTTAGTGATTAGTTTCTACAATCTAGATCTATGTATAAACATATGGCAAATTTAATCAATTTAAAAGGGAGGAGGATGGGAAAAAACATTCCCAAACATGTCGACGAATGAGACCAAAGGACAAGAAAGTTTCCATAGATTTCTTAGTGATCCAAGAATGTTTTGAAATCCCATCCGTTGATTACATGGTGATTCATTAAAAATTATACGTTGAGATTGGAGATCTATTGGCTATTTACATTCGATAGATTATAGTTTGTGAAATTTTTGGGTGAAACACTGGGCATTTCCATTGTCGTAAAAATAGATAAATTCATATTCCATAATTCCTACTATTCATTTAATTACGAATATTTATCTGCTTTAATTTTTTTCTTTTTTCACATTATGGAACATCAAATACAATTTCATTTTTCATGCTCATATCTATTTACAACTAGAGACGTTTTGCACATGGTGTAAAAATAATCAATTATCGATAAAAATTTCATGTATTTTTCAAACTACCCAAAAGGATGAGGGTCCACCCAAAAACCTCCAAGTGCACTATCACAACCACATACAACTCCTTTTCTCTCCATTTCAAAATGCAAATGATATAAATCCCTTTTACCTCCACATAGGTGGAACACCCCTCCCACACTCCCTCCACAAAATCCTCACATACTCCCTTTTACCTCCACAATAATGACTCCACTTCCCTCTCCCAACACCATGCTTAAGGCCAAAATCTACCCAACCCCATACTAAATCACCTACATGCATCCAATTTACAAAACAATACACAATAAGAACAAGAATACAAGGTATAGACCCTACCTTGCCATTATAAGCTTCCTCAATCTTCAAGAAACAAACTTCAACCTCTTCTAAATCCAAGCTAATCCAATTGCAAGCTCCCAATTTTCCCAAGAAATAAGTTCAAGTAAAATGCCCCAAAATAGGCAAGTGGGACAAAATGTAACAAAACTAAGTAACCCCCAAAATCCAAAATAACTCAAATAAATAGAAAAAGTGGAGAGGATGGTGAGGTGGCTCCATGTAGGATGCCACATCACTAAGAACTCCTCCAATCCACCTCAATAAGTCAACCACAAGGACCAATACTCATAAATGGGTAGGGTGAGGTTATGACACACTCGAACGTGCACTCAAACCTCCACTTCATGCTTCCAAAAAATGACACAACTAAGAGGGTAAGTTAAAAGGTGACATTAATTGCCCCTTTTCATTGAACAAATACATCATGAGGGCCAAATTTGGACCCTTTAATCATAGGTATGGTTGGTAGGAAGGTTTAAGAGGTATGGGACAACTTTAACTTGTCCCACAAACCTCAAAACAAAATATCTCACAATCTGTGGGCTCAAAACACAAATTCGAGTTTGGGTGATGGGAATGGGTACTCTTCCCGAATGAAAATCAAATCCAATCAAAATCATGAAGGTAACAAGGACTATCTAACCCATTTAATTCCCACATAGTCACATCCCAACTTAGCATAATCAACATGATTAATTAAATAAACAAGAGCACATTAATTAAGCAATAATAAAGTGAGAATACTTTACAATTAAAGAAATCACATACACAACAAAATAAATAAAATAAAAGAGGGAAAATCAACACACAAACCCATGGTCACATATGAGGTCACCCCCATGGGATCCTCCTAACAAACTCAACAGTGATCAAAACGACAATACACATGAACACGAAGTTGTCAGGTGGTGGCATTGTTGTGAAATCCCAACCTGGAAACATCAATATTCTTCCATGGTTATTCTCCTAGCCCTTCTTGTTCATATTCATTGTGTGATATAATTTCTTACAAACAACCTAAACAATACCCTTCAACCTCGGGGCCATATCAATTACATCAATAAAACAAACACATATATATATCTCCAATTAACATCATCATATAACATAGCTAAATCGTCATCAAGATTAAGCAATTCTCTCAATTGTTTAAAATTTATAAACATTTCAATTACCAACCCTATCAATTAACATTTAGCATCTATAACAATTCATATTTTTACGACAACCATTAAATTTTGTACATCTATTGTAACTCATATCTATTGGATGCCATTTCGAACAACTTATTACCGATCTCTAATAACATCAAATCATTAATAACTCTCAACATCAACGAAATCGCATCGTTATTCCAATAATCCAAATATAATTGTCACTTTCAAGATTCCAAAATGTCGGCATGTAGAAAAATAATACTAGATCATCATCATATCTTGTAATGTCTTTTTCAATGTCCACAATATACCCATACGATCCGTATTAAAATTCAAAACACAATACTAATCATAATTTCCATAGAACCTATGTAATGCCCGTTCGCCATTTACCTCAGATTCTTGCTTTGGTGACCTTATTCTGAGAGTGGAATGGTCCCGTTGACCGTTTATTGACTTTGACATTGTTGCGCAGGAGGGATTAGTATCCTTCTTTCCCGTCTTGTCTCCTCATGTCATTGTTGATGCCTCTAGTGATGGGCCTCATACGGTGTCCTTTACTACTACCCTGTTAAAGGAAGATCATGTTCTCGAATCTAAGCGGGCGGCTTGAATGACTATTTGGGGTTGTTAGGGTGTGTCCTAAGTTAAAAGGGATATCCATATTATAATATTTTTATGAATTATCAATCTTTAGTTATTATTTTAATTATCAAGCTTGGTTGTCAACCATTATAATTATGATTAATAATTATTTTAAGCTATAAAATAATATTATTATTATTATTATTATTATTATTATTATTATTATTATTACTTTAATTTTCGATCAATTTTTAATTGTCGATTGTTATCAACATTATTATTAATTATCGTTAAGCTATTTTATTGTTTTGTTGATTGTTCCCAATGGTGGAGCACTAATTCACACAAATGAAGAGGATTCCCCGTTGTGGCACCTTGGTTAGTCTTTTCATGAGTTACCTTGAAACTCCAACCTCTAGTCTTTTCCCCGTGGTCGATCAGGCCTGCATTCATGCTTTCTTTAATTGTTTAAATTAAAGGATAATTTTATTTGTCACCCACCGATCTACCATCCTTTATGACAATTTTTATCCTTCTTGCTTTGGCATGGGGAGAAGCTTACCCCTAGTAGCAGGTGGGAGTGGTTGAGATCCTTCCGGTTTATTTAATGCAATTAAATTTCCCCCTCTCTATATACTTTTCCGTGATGGCACACCTCTAGTTTATTTGTTTACTCTTCCCTGCTTTCTAGTTTTTCTTCTCCCTTGTTGGTTTGTGGAAGTATTCATGAGTCTTATGGAGTGAAGGGAAGACTTTTTTAGCTGCATTCGTATGGCTATGGGTGTGAAATTCTTATGACTTTTGAATCCTGGATAGAAATGCTTATCCATCTTCTCAAACCTCAAGTATTTTAACTAGGTAATTTCTGGAACATTTAGTTTGAGAAAAACACTTTTCCTAATAGTTTGTCAAAGCCATTTTTGTACGTTTCCAATCGTAACTTGACTAAGTGAAATCTGGACCAATTTACCAGGAGGCAGAGAAATCTTGTCGCCGTTTGTAAACCATTTATCAATTATGAATTCCATTAGTTCCTGTGAATTCTTGGTGTATAGGAGGACACACAGAAACTTACCCAGGTTTGGTTGCTCATTAGAGGACAACATTTGAAAGTGGTTTCTTATCCTCAGGAGTGTGTATTGAACTTTTTGTAGCTAGTAAGGAAACGTAAAGAAGAAGTTTTAGGACCAAGGTTGGGTTGCCCAAGCCATCATGGAAATTTAGTGACACTCTTAAATAATTGTTTGAAACCTTAACGTGTGACTTGTTTTGTGAAATTGAACTTTTGGTAAAATTGTGTGTCTCTCTCTTTCCTATCTCCTGTCTCTTTGCTTGGTTATGAAATGAAGTGAAATGAAATGAAATGAATACATGTCTCTAAAAATTTTCTTTCAAATGCAAATTTAAATTATATTATTATATGTAAATGGGAAACTAAAAAATGTTAATTATGCTAGATTAGGGTGGATGTCCATAGCAATTTTTCATTGATTTCATGCTCACATGGTTTTTGTAGGATGGAAGTAAGAATGAAAGAAAGACATGGTGTAAATAATTGTTTATTATTGTAATTATATAATTGTCATTATAAAATGTATATATGTATAATGTACTTCCATGCTAACAAAAATTTATATTTGAAATTTGGTAATATGTATGAGATGCTAGTTTTAGGGATGCCTTGGAAAATCTGCATTTAATCATAGGTACCATTTTGATTGATTTACATTTGGTAAAAATGTTGGAGATATACATGTTCAATGAACTTAATCTCTTGTACTCGATGGAACCTCCTAGCTTGGGTAAATAAGAACCCTAGTTTGTGTTACCATCATGGTTGGTATGTAGTCTTACCTCGTGAACCCGATGGTTAGGAACAACCTAGAAAAACTTTTATGGAGTAAGTAGAGCTATTACTCCCTTAGTATCTTAGTGGAATACCAAGTATTACAAAGATAGAGCATGTGAAGGGAAGGATAACATGGTTGCAGACACCCTAAGTAGACGGAGACATGTGGTTATGGCTACTTTAGTGGGTACAAATTTGTGGAGTAGGATTTTTCAAAGCAACTTCCTCACGACAACTTCTACCTTGCAGCCAGAGTAGAGATTGAGTCTCAGAGACCCCTTAAGGGGATATTTGATGGATTTTCATTAGAGACAAATGGTCTTCTCAGGCACAAATGTCAGATATATGTTCCTAGAGATGGAGGCTTCAAACAGGACACCTTGACAAACGCTCATTGTGTAACTTATTCACTAATCCTGGGTGAAGAAGATGCACACCACCTTGAGACATTTGTACCATTGGAGGGGACTATGGAGAGACGTGGCTCAATTTGTGTCATGCTATTTAGAGTGTCGAAGCTCAAGGCTGAGCATCAACATTAAGTTGGCCTTCTCTTCCCTCACACTATACCGAAGTGGAAATGGGACACCATTTCCATGCATTTCATAGTTGGGTTACTGACATAAAGATACCACCACAACGCCATCATGGTCACAGTGGATAAATAGATGAAAGTGGCTTATTTTCTCTTGTGAATACCACCTACATATCTAATGCAGTACCATGGGTATACCTTGATGAGATTTTCAGATTGCATGGGATTCCATGGAAGATCATTTATGACTGTGATCCCTTGTACACTTCTCACTTCTAGACTACAATGTAGTATGCTCTTGGGATGAATATCAAATTTAGTACAACTTATTACTCTAAGATAGATGGATATCTTGAGTAGCTGAATTAGATTGTGGAGGAGATGATTAGGATGTACGTCATGGACCTTGATCGAGGTTGGAGGAGTATTTGTACTTGGAGTTTTCCTACGATAATAGTTTTTTAGATTTTGATAGGAATGGTTCCTTTCTAGAACTCGTATGTTAGAGAGTGCGAGAACACCACCAGAGTTGGGACATGCTAGAGGATAGGGTTTCTCTTGGGTAAGCTTTACTACAAGATATAGAGATAAGTAGGTTTTAGGAGGCTCGGGAAGGCGGAAGAAGTATGGAGATCAACATAGGGCAAATCATAGTTTTGAGGTAGGAGCAGAAGGTGTTTCTTCATGTCAAGCCACATAAGAGCCCTATCTATTATGGAAAAGGATCTAAGCTTTCTCCTATATTTGTGGGTCCCTTTGAGATCTTGGAGCATATTGTTCCTTTGGCCTATCGTCTAACATTGCCACCTAGCTTGTCTCACATCCACGATGTATTTCAAATTTTCTATACTTAGGAGGTATATTACAGATCCTTCTCATGTATTAGATTGGACCTCATTGCAGGTGTAGGATCAAGGGAAGGTGATGGTGGAGCCCATCCATATTTTAGAGCGTAGGACCCTAGGCCTTTGAGGTAGTAGATTAACAAGGTTCGAGTCAATTGGGACGGGTGCAATGAGGACTGTTGCCACATGTGAGGATGTTACATTGCTACGAGTCTAGTTTCCACACCTATTTCAGTGAATTCTAGGAGGAAGTCAATTCTAAGGGGAGGGGGATATAGTGCCCACTTCCCTTCAACACTTATTATATTTTGATTTCGATTACTGTTGACTTTATACATGGATATTATTGTATCATTTTGGCTTAGCATGATGTTAGATGATAAAGATACTTTGACTATTGATGGATTTCAATTCATAGTATGATTTGTGTGGATTCTTAGAGAGACATTTTATATTGATGATGATGTGTTGTTGACATATTTATATATTCGACATTGAGCATTTCTTCACATTGAGTAGGATTTAGCAAATTGAACTAATCTTGTGATCTTATTGGTATTGATGAAATATAGAATTGAGATGTTGTTAGAATTTTTAAAATAATAAGCATTGTTGGTCTAGATGATGATTTAATTTATATATGGATGATTATTGATTTGTATGCGTATATTTTATCTTGGATGTTTTGATATGGCCATGAGGCCAAAAGAGGTATTGTGTATTTTGCAGGTAATTATATCACAACAATCAAAGGGGATTGGAGACCAACCACATGGAATACTGGGTGGATACAACAATGGTCACCATGGCAACTTGTGTAATGTTTTGTTTTGTTATTTGTTGTTAGGAGGTCCCCATGGGGGTGATGACCTCCAATTGTGACCAAGGGTTTGTGTGTATAGTTCCTTTCCTTTTTTTATTTAATTTTGGTGTATGTGATTTAATTTGTGATGTAATTTCCTTTTTTCATTAATTGGTGTATGTGTCTTAGTTAAGTGAACTAATCGTATTATTAAGCTAAATTTTGGATGTGACAAAGGGAGTCATTTATTGGAATAATTGGGTCTTTGGTCCTGTGTTTATTAGTTGAGTGTATGTGATTTTGAGTGTTGTACACTCCACCCTACTTGGGAAACTCGGATTTGGGCTTAAGGGCCATTTTTGGAGGCTTGTGGGACAAGTTAAACTTTTCCCACACCTCTTAATTTCTTATACCAACCCTACCTATGGGTTGGGGTCAAAAATAGACCCCATTATGTGTTTTGGAAGGAAAAAGGTGAGTTTTAATTGCACTTTCTTACATGTGTTTAAATTTTGTCCTTAAAGGGTGTGGGTTGGAGTGGTGTGTGTAAGAGGTTTTTCATACCTCTCAACCACCCATTTATTATGCCTTGGGGTATGGGTTTGACTTGGGTGATGTGGGATGGAGAAGAAATGATGTGGCATCCTACATGGAGCCACATCATCTCCCTCTTCCTCTTTTCTATTTATTGGAATTTTTGGGAAGTATTTGGGGTTACTTGCTTGGTTTTGGCTCTCTCATTTTGGAATTCTTGCTTGTTGGAGTTGAAGGGTGCTTGGAATTTCTTGAGTTTGAAATATTTTGGTACTTTCTTGAAAAGTGGAGCTTTACCATGGAAAGGTAGGGTCTTACACCCTTGTTTTCTTATATGTTATGTGTTGTATGGATGTGTTTTCTTCTTGAAGTGTTGGGTAGTGAAATAGATTTAGGTTATGTTGAGATAGTGAAATGGGGATGAAATATGTTGGGAGGCATAAGATATTCTTTGTGTGTTTAGGAGGGAGTGGGTTTTGGATGCCCCACCTTGTTCTATTTTGTTATTTTGTGCATTGTGGGAGCCATAAGAGAGAGGGAGGCATAAGAGTGAGGGAGGCATAAGAGACATATTTTTGTAATTGTAGGGAGGCATAAGATATTTTGTGTTTGATTGTGATTTGGAGGATTCTTGAGGTGGGCATCCAAACCCTTGGGAGGCACAAGGAATCCCCATATTCCTATCTCTACTTGGCTTGTTTTAGAGCCATTTTTTTGGGAAGTTGTTGTGCTTAAAAATGAGTGTTTTGGGGTATTTTTATTTTTGTTTTTTGCTGAAAGTAAGTGTGGAAGAATTGTAGATTTTTCATGTGTTGGATCCATCCCTTATTTCCTTTTGGTTGGGGCTCGGGGCCAATGAGGAGAATTCTTCTTCTTCTCATTGGAGTTTTGGTTGGGTGGAGAGTGTTGTCTCTCCCCCATTTTTGTTGTTGTGATCAAGTGAAGAAAATATGGAGCCTTGTTGGAGATTTGATACTTGGAGCACTTGTAGAAGACTAAACAATCCTTCATTATAGCTACCTTTCTTGTAAAATTCCCACTTCAAGTGGAAGAATTATTGTATTTTTTGAAAGAAAAGTTGCATTGAATATTTGTTATTAAGATTGTAATGCAATGTTGGATAAAGAAACCATTTTAGTGAAATTAAGTTTTTGTATAATGGAAATGAGATTGAAAGGAAAACAACTTAGTCCTCATTTTATTTAGCTTGTTGTCTCACATAGGTGTGTAGTTCTTATTTTAAAACTATGAGAAATATTGCATAAATTCTTGTGGAAATGATTGTAAACTTGTTATTGTAAAAGAAAAGATTCATTCTTATTGATATATTTACATTTGATGGCTAGTAGATTTCATTTGTTTATTCTTTGAGTAATAAAAGTTAAAACTCATATGTGGCTATGGAAAAGCTTTCAAAATTCCTTTGATTAGTTGGTTGTCAAACAAATGTATCCTATTCCTTTTTAAATCTAATGGAGTAAAGAAAAATGCATGGTTACTACTAGCCTTAGTCTCAATTGTTTGTGAAAATTTTAGTGTCAAATTTCCATAAGTTTATACAAGTATCATTTGTCAATCAAGTAATAATTAAAAAAGGGAAGAAAATTAGCTCTTTTGCATCCTATATATATTCTATCAAATTATAAAATAAATTCTAAGTATTATATTAAGATTTGTGAACACAATTAATAGTACAAATAATACTAATATTGTTGTTAAAAATAATATTATATGTGTGTGTGTGTGTGTGTGTGTGTGTGTGTGTGTGTGTGTGTGTGTGTGTGTGTGTGTGTGTGTGTGTGTGTGTGTAGATTTATATTAAAAGTACATGGTATAAATAAAAGTTTTACCAAAAAATTTATTGTCAAAGAAAAGCCTTATTAAATCACTTTTTACCTAAGGCTGCGGCGGCTGTATACTATTTAGGATAGGAAAAGGTTGGGGGAGGGTCACCGACCCCACCGCCCCCACCCCATTAACAAATGAGGAGTGGGGTCGGGTGATCCTCCCCCAACCCCAAAATTCATTTTCTACCAAACCTTTCAACCTACGTTTAATGCATTGGGTGTACATTCAGCCATTCTTCTTGTGGAGTGCGTAAAAACTCCCCGTGGACGAACTCTTTTACCTTTATTATATATATAATGATCATTGTATTTCTTTATTATTTCCGGTTTTATTTAGATAAATATTTTTTAAAAATATATAAACATATATATATATATATATATATATATATATATATATATATATGTATGTGTGTGTGTGTGTGTGTGTGTGTGTATTCTCCTACCCAAGTTTATATTTATACCATTTTTAACCATTCCTCTAAAATGGGGAAAAACCCATATGCCCATTTGGGAAAATATTAAAATAATGAGATGAATAAAATAAATAAATACATTGAAACCCTAGATGAGGGTGTAAATAAAACAAGAAAAGAAATGAAGCATGTGCTTCCTCCCAAGAGCTTGAGATTGCCTCTCATGGCTTCCTCCTTCTCCTCCACCAATCTGCAAAACAAAAGAATGAAACAATAAGTCAAACAAAAGAGAAAAGATCCTTTCATAAGAAAACTTAGGGTTAGTTGAATCCTAGATCTTGTGGCCCCAAATGAATCCATCCAATGGATGAGATTCATCCCTACAAAAATTAGGTGGGAGTGGGTGAGAGAAATTCAAATTTAATTTGCATGGGTGGACTTTATTTTGGGGTCACTCAATTAAGTGTAAAAGGGGATGGGTGTTATTAACTTTCTAACCCAAATGTCTTTTAGAGACATTTTAATTAAATGTCAACTTTGACCCCTTTGTGGGTATAATAGAATCCTTATTATTTAATTAATTATACCACTTTACCCTTGGGATTATTTTGTGCAAGTTTAACTATGGTGGAAATTAAATTTTATCAAAATAAAATTTAGGGGAACTTAAACCATGCCTTAGACTAACCTAGTTTATTAAAAGGTATTGAGATTTTTATTATTTTATTATAATGGGGATCAAAAAGGAAATTAATATTATTGATTTAAAGTAACTTAGAAACAAAAATGTGACAACCATTAATTTGAACCTTTTTGCGAGTATGCTTTAAAAAAAAATTATCCGTAATTTTTCTAGTTAACCTACATTTTCTCTTGGGTTTTGTGCAGGAAAATTTAGTGGGCGTTACACTTGGTATCAGAGCCGTGGGTTCAAATCTTGGACCCTTGGGCACACTTGAAAACACGAGACATGAACATTTAACCTAGCACAATTTTAAACCTAGAAAACAACATTGTATCGATATTCATATAATAAAGGAAATTTAGAAAACTTAAATGAAACCTAGAATGATAAACTAACTTACGCCTTGGTTTGTGATAGAGGCAAGAGACCAAACAAGCGGTACTTGCACAAAGACCGAGACTTTCCACCTCCATATCGAATGTAGCGGCCATTTTACCTCAAATATTACATACGCTTCATGATGTCAATGTTGTTATACATGGAGGATCCTTAGGAGGAGGATGTGCTAGATAGTATAGGGAGCCATCAGTTGAGGCTCGTGCATCTCCTAAACGGCCGATAAGAATAGGGCAGAGAAATCTCACGTGGAGTCAACTAGAGAAGATTCACCTTAGAGGGGACATGGAGATAGGATTTTAGGACACAGGACAAATATCGAGCCCTAGGCCGAGGGAGGAGCATGTAGAGAGACCTAGGGGTTGATGATCATCACAACGAACCATATTAGGGAGATCTGAAGCTACGGCCATCTCACTATTCGGAAATACATGTGGTTTTCAGGAAGAGGCTTGGTTAGTGAACTTGAGCGGGTGCTTCAATATTTTTACATGTAATATAGCAACACAAAATATTTTGTTACGATCCATCTTCTAAGGGATGGAACACGTGTCTAGTGGAGGATTGAGGAGTAAAATCTCCACATACACTCAAAGACATTACTAGGAGCTCTTTGAGGAGCGGTTCAAGAGTAGGTACTTATCCTAGGAGGTTTATTCAGCAGAGGATAGATGATTTCTAGGACCTACGTCATACATCCATGATAGTAGCTAGAGTACGAGATTCAATTTCTGGATCTACTTTAGTATGTCGACAATATACGTGAGGATGAGAAGGTCTAGATTCACTAGTTCATCGTGGGCCTGAATTTGGATTTGGGAGGTGCGGTATGCATTCATTTCCCACAGACCTTAGCAGAGGTTGTTGAGAAGGCCTACATTACAGAGGAGACTTGGGGGAAGACTAGCAGGCAAGGACAGGAGTGTGGAGCCACATCCAACATATGTAGGATAACAAGTTAAGGGGATCAGCCCCTCCTCATGGTAGACATGGTTCTGCACAATCTTCATTCGAAGCCACCTCAAAATTGACACTTGGCAAGAGTAGCAGCGGGAGAAGAACCATACACCATTTATACCTCCATAGAGATTCGACGCTCAAAGGAGACAAAGTATGGGGCCTCCTCCTAGGGGTCCCATAAGCACACAGGGTGCATCGAGAGCTCAGTTAGTAGGACCTCATAAATAGAGACCTTAGTAGTCCATATCCGAATAATCAAGCATCCACAGACAAAGACCTCTAGAGTACTAGATGGAGTTGTATCTCATTGGAGAGGACCAGGCAGTTGTTATGGATGTGGCATTATTGGACATCATTGGAGAGAGTGCCCATAGAACCCTAGTAATAAGGGTAAGGCATCTATTTCAAAGCCTACAGTTGGTGACATGGGATGTAGCCATCGGATCTATGCAGTGAGTATAGAATCACCAAGATGAGCACCGAGCATTGTGATAGAGACTACATGTAGCATTGGTGGTATTCCTACCTCTATATTGTTTGATTCTGGTTCATCTGATTCATTTATTGCACCATCTTTAGTAGAGCATTACAGGCTAGTGGCAGTTAGGTAGGGCCTTAGTTGGGATGTCGAGATGGATTCTGGAGCCAAAATCTCTGTAGACTCCTTAGTTAAGGAGTGTGTAGTGGATTTGGGACCCTTCACCACTACCTCGATCTTCATATCCTTCCGTTGGGTTCATATGGAGTCATCTTAGGCATGGATTGGTTATCTACACACAGAGCTAGAGTGGATTGTTACCATAAGACTATATCATGTACATATGATTTGGGAGTTGAGTCAGTGATAGCTTTGAGTTAGGAGACCCATTACTATTAGCATTAATTCGCTATGTAGCTTAAGCGGTGTACATGACGTGGGTGCCGGTTATACGTTATTATTGTTAGAGATAGGTCAGAGGATGGGGCTAGTGGACCTTCACTTCATGATCACCCCATCTTGTAGGAGTTTTCAAATGTGTTTCCTAGTGATCTGCAGGGGATGCCTCCCCACGTGAGATAGATTTCCACATTGACTTGGTTCTAGGAGCAAAACCTATCTCATGCGCTCCTTATAGGATGACAACACCTGAGCTTTGTGAGATCAAGTTACATCTTGATGGCCTTCTTAATAAAGGCTAAATCCATCCTATTATATATCCTTGGGGTGTACCCGGTCATTTTTGTTAAGAAGAAGGATGGATCCTTGCGATTGTGTGTGTCACTGGTAGGTGAACAAAGTAATGATCAAGAATCGTTACCCCTTCCACGCATTGATAATTTTTTAGATCAGATGGAGGGGGCCACAAAATTTTAAGATTCATCTTAATTACGAGATACCATCGATTAAAAATTATAAAGACAGAGATATCCAAAGTCAACTTTTCACACTAGATATGATCACTATGAGTTCACAATTGTGCCCTTTGGTTTGGCGAACACCCCATGAGTCTTCATGAGCTTGATGATGAATGGGGTGTTAAGGAAATTTGTAGATAACTTCATCATCTTTTTCCTAGATGACATTCCCATATACTCTCATACACGTGAGGATCACGAGGAGAACCTTAAATCGGGTTCTTTAGTGTCTTTGTGAGCAACAACTTTTACGGGAACCTGAAGAAGTGTGTGTTCTTTCAGAAAGAGGTGTAGTATTTGGGTCACATCATTTCTAGGGAAGGTATCACAGTTGATCCTTCCAAGATTTTAGCTATTATGGATTGGCCAACACCCACTAGTGTGACCGAGGTGCGTAGCTTCATGGGTTTGGCAGGATACTACAAGAGATTTGTTCAAGACTTTTCTCGAGTTACACACCCATCACTTCCCTTCAGTGGAAAGGGAAGAATTTTGTATGGTCAGATAGATGTGAGCAAGCCTTTAGGACACTGAAGGAATGCCTCACAAAAACACCTATTCTTGTAATACCGGATGCTTAAGGCGATTTCTTTGTTTGCACATATGCTTCTTTAAAGCAGGACTTGGAGGTGTTTTGATGAAGGAGGGCCGAGTGGTTGCTTTGGAGTCTCGTAAACTCAAGGATTATGAGATTAATTATCTAACTCATGACCTTTAACTTGGTGTAATGGAGACATTTCCTTCTTGGCTAGAGATTTACACTCAGGAATGATCACTTGAGTCTTCGCCACCTCTTCACACAACCCAATCTCAATGCTCTTCAACAATATTGGATGGAGTTTCTTTGTGAGTATGACATGGAGATAGAGCATGTGAAGGGGAAGGAGAATGTGGTTGCATATGCCTTGAGTAGATGGAGACATGTGGCTATGGCTACTTCAGTGGGTAAATATTTGTGGAGTAGGATTTTGCAGCAGCTTCCTCACGACAACTTCTACCTTGCAGCTAGAGCAAGAGATTGAGTCTCAAAGGCCCCTTGAGGGGAGATTTGATGGATTTTCATTAGATACGAGATGGTCTTCTCAGACACAAAGGTCAGATATATGTTCCTAGAGATGGAGGCTTGAGACAGGATATCTTGATAGAGGCTCATCATGCACCTTATTCAGCCCATCCCAGGGTGAAGAAGATGCACGCCACCTTGAGATAGTTATCTTATTAGAGGGAGTCTGAGGAGACGTGGCTCGTTTGTGTCATGTTGTTTAGAGTGTTAGAAGGTGAAGATCAATCGTTATCATCTAGCTGGAATTCTCTTCCCTCACATTATACTGAGTGGAAATGGGACACCATTTCCATGGATTTTATATTTGGGTTACCAAAGTCAAGATACCACCATGATTTCATCATGGTCACGATGGATAAATTGACAAAAGTGGCTCATTTTTCTTTGGTGAATACCACCTACATAGCTAGTGTAGTGGAATGGGTATACCTTGATGAGATTTTCGAATTACATGGGATTCCATGGAAGATCATATGCGACCACGATCCCTTGTACACTTCTCATACGGACTATGATGCGGTATGCTCTCGGGATGGAGATCAAATTTAGTACAACTTATTATTCCGAGACAAATGGATAGACTAAGCGGGTGAATCGGATCGTGGAGGAGATACTTAGGATGTATGTCATGGACCATCAGTCAAGGTGGGAGGAGTATTTGTACTTGGTGGAGTTTTCCTACAATAATAGTTTTCAGATTTTGATAGGCATGGATCCTTTCTAGGCATTGTATGGTAGAGAGTGCGAGACACCACCGAGTTGGGACGGGTTTAAGGACGGGGGTTTCTCTTGGGCTGGATTTACTATAGGATATGGAGCAAGCGGAGTTGTTAAGATCAAGAAGAGATTGTAGGAGGCTCGGGAAAGGCACAAGAATTATGCAGATCAGCGTAGGATAGATCATAGTTTTGAGGTGGGCACAAAGGTTTTCTTTGTGTTTGGCGGCATAAGAGCCCTATCCATTACGGAAAAGGCTCTAAGCTTTCTCCTAGATTTTCGGTCCCTTTGAGATTTTGGAGCATATTGGCCCTTTGGCCTATCATCTAGCATTTCCACCTAGCTTGTCTTGCGTCCACGATGTATTTCATGTTTCTGTACTTAGGAGGTATATTACAGATCCTTCTCATGTATTAGATTGGACCTCATTGTAGGTGAAGGATCGGTGACGAGGTGATGGTGGAGTGCTGTCGGTATTATAGAGCGCGGGACCCTGGGCCTTTGAGGTAGATGGATTGACTAGGTTCAAGTCCAAAGGGACAAGTACAATTAGACTCTGCTACATGGGAGGATGTTACATTGCTACGAGTCTAGTTTCCACACCTATTTCAATGAATTCTAGGAGGAATTTGAGTCTAAGGGGACGGGGATGTAGTGCCCATTTCCTTTGACACTTATTATATTTTGATTTCGATTATTTGTTGACTTAATACATGGAAATTATTATATCATTTTGGCTTAGCATGATGTTAGATGATAGAGATACTTTTACTATTGATGGATTTTGATTCATAGTATGATTTGTGTGGATTCTTAGAGAGACATTTTATATTGATGATGATGTGTTGTTGACATATTTATATATTCGACATTCGACATTCTTGTCATATTGAGTATGATTTAGTGAGTTGAACTAATATTTTGATCTTATTGGTATTGATGAAATATAGAATTGAGATGTTGTTACAATTTTTAAATAATAGCATTTTTGTTTTGGATGATGATTGAATTTATATATGGATGATTATTGATTTGTATGCGTATATTTTATCATGGACATTTTGATAGGGCCACGAGGGTGAATGATGTATTGTGTATTTTGCAGGAGCAATTATATCACAACAATCAAAGGGGATTCGATACTAACCATATTAGAATATTGGGTGGATCAACAATGGTCACCATGGAAACTTGTGGAATGTTGTTGTTTTGTTATTTTGTTAAGAGGTCCCCATGGGGGGTGGGGGGATGACCTCAATTGTGACCAAGGGTGTGTGTATAGTTCTTTTCCTTTATTTTATTTAATTTTGGTGTATGTGATTTTAATTGTGATGTAATTCCATTTTTTCATCAATTTTTTATGTTTTTGTTGTCGTGAGAATGTGCAACGTGAGGAAATTGACAATTTCCGAGCACGACAACTATACCCTATGCCGAAATTTTCATGTTTTATCATTCCTAAGAAACCCCGGACCTGCTCGGTCAATCCAAATGAATTCCCAACCAATTTTATGATATTATCCTAGGTGATTTTAGGATTTCATTGAAAATGTTATCTTTTGGCAATATAGGGAAGGGCTATCGTTGGCCTTCCCGGGATTGGATCAACCCCCTGGAGCATATCAGAAGGGTAAAATTCAACACGGAGGTGAATGGAATACCTTATAACATCATGGAAATGATTTTGGAAGGCTTTGGGAAGTTACGAAAGACTTGGAGCGATGCGAGTGAAAACAGGGTTCTCACAAGCCTAGCAAGTACACAGGCCTAAAAGCGGTTGTTGAGCTTCAAACGAAGATTAGAGCTCGGATTGAGTTGGAAGTAAAATGAAACATCTTCAAAAATATAATTCCAAGACTCACATGATGGTGAAATATCACATTCACAACTCCTTGAGTGCATATGATTGGAAGATATTTTTTTCTCGAACAAGTGGAATCCCAAATCAAAACTCTAATTTTTCAGGGATCATATGATCAAATAAAGACATGAGACCCACATCATTGGATTAAAAATTCTATTTCCAGTCAGGATAATATAAATTTTTACCAATAAATTCCACCGAAGCTCAAGTTATCTGCATTCCAAGTTACCCTCTCAAAGGCAGTTCGGGACTTAGTCATTTTTCAAGAGGACATGTGTTAGCAACAAGAGCACGGAGGGATTTCATGTCCCCCACGTCCCTTAGGTCAGGTACATCACCCCTTGGAAAATGTTACCAGCCCTCATGTGACCCTTGGGACCCTCATATGACCTCGAGACCAGAGCAATTCAACCCTCAAGTGCTTATTTGGAGCATGCATTCCCCTGTAATCAGTTGGTCGCCACGTGTCCGCTCCAAAAGCACCATGGAATTTGATGTACCTTATGCACCTGAGGTGGGGAAATAAGACCTTGAAAATTTTCCCAGCCCCTATGGCGATTCTTTTGGACACCCATGTGACCTCCTTTCAACTCCTAGTGCTTGAATCGAGTTTTCCTCCTTCATTCCCTGTCGTTGGATCTAGTGCCACGTGTCACCATCTTGCTCATTGTGGAAATTGATGTCCCTCATGTCCCTGAGGTCAGGGACATAAATCATGGAAAAATGTGCCCAAGCCCTACCTGTGCACATCTTTTTGAAAAATTTCCAAGTGTTGCTTTTCCCACTTCTAGCTTCTAACAGTTTTATTTGCACTCCTTTCCTCCATTCTTCCTCTGCAACATTCTACCATCACTCCACCATTGCAAATTCTCAGACAAGATCAACAAAGGAACTGAAATACCTTTCCCATGGTGATGCACAGGTCTCAAAAGGAATCCTCATCAAGCTAAGGAGAAACGAAGAACAACAAAGAAGAGAACAACAAAATCCCCATAGCTAAAAAATGGAAATCTAAACAAAGCTTGCAAACCAGTGCACGAATCAATAAATTGTTTATTTCTGTTCATTCCTCTATCCAAGACCATCAAGAAGACACCTTCAAACTCCCCCCATGTGTGACAAAGCATCCACAATGAAGAAATCTCCTTTCGGCTCAACGAAGAAAGAAGTGGGATTTCCTATCAAACCGATTGCCGGATCGAAGTAAGATTGCAAGTGAAGCACCAGAAGAAAAAACCCACATCAAAAATATAATTTTATTCACAACAGAGGATAAAAATAGACTTTCAATTTTGAGGTCCATTAATGGCTATCTGTGCCCCGGAAGACTTTGCAGAGTCTAAACATTAAAACTTTAAAATCTCCGGATTATTAAGCGGGCGGCTTTGAAATTTCAAAGGGATGATATTGGAAAAAAATCCATATCAAAAACTTCATTCCACGTGAATCGCTCCGAGAGAAAATTTTCTAAAATAGCAGAGTCTACTACATAAGGCTGCTATTTGAAAGTCATTAAGAGAAGAACTTGCGAAAGGAGATGAAGATATCGGAGGTGCACTACAGCTAAGAATCCACCGAATGGAAATTTTTGGCACTTACTAAAAATAGTAAGTGGGCCTCGTGCACTTTGCTTAAAAATAGAAATTTGATCTAAAGGAGTGAGGAACGCAGGGAGAAAGGGGAATCAAGGTCACTGACACTCAAGTAAAGGATCGAGAGAGTTGCCTTTTCACACTTACTAAAAATAGTAAGTTACACTCAAAGAGAAGTTTTGGCACAATGGGATGTACAAGGATAATCATTCAGGGGGACATCATTGTTCGAGAGCATCCTAGTCATTTTTCACAGGGCATTCAAGATCCACCTTAGTTCATTCAACTTAGCGAACATTCGTGAGATAATTTGGAGGAATTTCATAGTGTGCAAGGAGTTCGAAGATTCAGAGTTTCACTACATTTGGAGCTTTCCATCAACGAGGATCAGCGGACTTCATCAGGAATGACATCTCCTCTTCTTCTTATCCCCCTCTTTCTCTCTCCTCTTCCCCCCAACTTTCTCTCACTTTCCAATATTCTAATTTTGTGTTGGGGTTTGCACTTTTAATATGACTTAAGAGACTTTAGAAACATAATGTAAATTAAGTTTCCTTTCTATTATAAAAGGGACTTAAATATTTGAAGTGGAGTATGAACAGTCTTAAGTCATATTAAGGTATTCAAAAGGTCATGAGGAAGATGAAGAGTCATATTCTATTCTATAAATTGTAAAGTCATTCCCATTTCAAAGGGTTAGTGATTGATCTTGTAGACTCAAGAGTGCATTCTACCTTGAGAGAAAGCAAAGGAAATAGCCATTTTCTTCTACTCTCTTCCCCTCTCAAATTTCTTCCATTCCTACACTATGTACAACTTTTGTTCAAGCATCAATCAAGAAGAAGGAGTTTCTAGCTTTCTTTGACCAAGGGATTTCATGACACTTTGTTCTCATCAAATTCTATTTGGTCTTGTTGTCATTTACAAGGTTGTTTCTTCTCATAAATGCATGTGATGAAGTTTCTAAATAGAGTGTGTGCAGGAATTTGATTTTCTACTTGCACCATTAGTTATCCTACCTCCATTCTCACTCTCTTTCCCACTTCCATACAAAGTCATCTCTTGTAGGTATATGCTGAAGCATTTTCCAGGTCGGTGGAGTGCCCTGTTGGATTCCAAGTCGAAATACCACCACGAAATTTACCTTTTCATGCGCATGCACATACGGCAGCCTACACCGGTTAAGTAGAGGGACTTAGATTCCCGGAGCGTTGGCAAGAAATCCACAAGTTTTCCAACCGACAAATTTTCTACTTGTGATATGTCTTAGTTAAGTGAACTAATCATATTATTAAGCTAAATTTTGGATGTGACAAAAGGGAGACATTTATTGGAGTAGTTGGGTC